>OX346257.1:6616893-7906778 GCA_947049275.1 Epinotia bilunana | reverse complement strand
GGCTTGATTTCGTTCAAAATCGATATCTGAGGGTCCGAGGGGCCTCTTAATACGAATCCGAGGTTCGATTTTCGAAAAAGGCCACCATCTTGAAACTCTTTATATACGGTCCGTTTTCGCTCAAAATCGATATCTGAGGGTCCTTGGGGCCTCTTAATACGAATCCTAGATTGGGTTTTGAAAAGTGGCCGCCATCTTGAAATTATTTTAATACAGTCCGATTTCGCTAAATTCGATATCTGAGGGCCCGAGGGGCCTCTTAATACGAATCCTAGGTTGGATTTTCGAAAAGTGGCCACCATCTCTAAATTATTTTAATACGGTCCGATTTCGCTTAAAATCGATATCAGAGCGTCCGAGGGGCCTCTTAATACGAATCCGAGGTTGGATTTTCGAAAAGTGGCCGCCATCTTGAAATTATTGTAATACGGGCCGATTTTGCTTAAAATCGATACCTGAGGGTCCGAGGGGCCTCTTAAAACGAATTCGAGGTTGGATTTTCGAAAAGTGACCGCCATCTTTAAATTCGTTAAATACGGACCGATTTCGTTCAAAATCGATATCTGAGCGTCCGAGGGGCCTCTTAATACGAACCCTAGGTTGGATTTTGATGTACAAAACCGAATGATTAGCGGTATATTCGATATATATATCGAGATTGCATTCCGTATATCCATACCTACTGTTCTTAAAAAACCTAGGTATACGGTAAGTCAAAAATTCGCAACATAGATGCATGTGGAAAAACCCTTTAAGAGTACGGTACGGAACCCTAAATTTGTGCTTGTTCCGACAACCACTTGACCGTTTTCTTATTGTTATCGATACAGTATTAATAATAGATACCTATCAAGGTGGTTTTCCATCGGAGGGGCGAGACGAGAATTGAAACTTATATGGGACTTACTCGCGCGCGCGCGGTGGAAATAGGTAGTAACTCCCATACGATTTCAAATCTCGCCTCGCCTCGTCTCGTCTCGCCCCTCCGGTGGGCAACCACCTTTAGTCGTAGTTAATATAGTCACAATAATACAATGCAACCACCAGCACACTACTCGGAACAAGGTCCCTATTTTTGACAAAATAAACAATGATTACTAACCTTCAAAAGCTTTTTACATTCGCCTATGATGCAAGTTGCCGTACGATCGTTGTGAAGGTCGTAAACCCTGTACACCGCATTTTTTTACGGCCCATGTTAAATAAATCACAAGTTCACAACTATCACAAGCACAAGGCACAAGACAAGACACGAGTCACAAACTGTGTGTTACCTCACAATAATCGCACAACCGGCACAACGCAAATCCGCCCGCATACAACTAGATAGTGAAGCGAATTGAAATGAAATGTATTACTACAGGTTAGGATTTGTAGGGTAGGTATTGTAGGTAATAGGTATACGCTCTCTCTTCACGCTCATAGTCGATTCGATAGCCAGTTCACGTCCAGTGTACGAAATGGCAACAACGCCAATCAACCAGCGCCGCGCGGTGAGCGCGCGCGCGTCTATCGGTAGCGCGGTGTGGCAACGTAGCATTACCGATTAATAATTGAATATTAGTATATTACATTACTAATACTTACCAAGGGCTGTAAAAGAGAGAAAGGCCGAAATCGCAGCACGGCTAGCACGAGACGGCTGCGACATACTGTCGATTTTTCTTGCACTATACCTCTCTTACTAAATGTTCTAATAAGAGAGAGTCGGATAGTGCGAGAAAAATCGAGAGTATGTCGCAGCCGTCTAGTGCTAGGCGTGCAGGTATTAATATGCGATTTCGGGCTTTCTTGTTCACTGCCGTGCTGATTACACAATTTTACGTTTTCACCTGGCCATAATGCTAGTTTTACCGTACGGGTAGCGTGCGGTAAACCTCGCATTATGGCCAGGTGTGACGTAAGTACATTACGTACCTAGGGCGGTAAAATTAAGAACAGCTCATATCGCGGACATCTGTGTCCTGAACTTCGGTAAGGGCCATAAAAAAAAGCTATCCGAGGCTTTTTTTATTACCGGCCTTGGTGCGTACACAATTTTACGTCTTCTCCTTGGTGCGAAAGTGTGAAGTGAGGTTTGCCGCTGCACCCGTGGGCGGTAAATCTCACTTACCACCCGGAGTGACGTAAATACGTACCTAGGGCGGTAAAATTAAGAACAGCTAAGATGGCGGATATCTGTGGCCCAAACCGAAGGTAACGGCTATAAAAAAGCGATCCGAGGCTTTTTTTACTACCGCCCTTGGTGCGTACATACACAATTTTACGTCTTCCCCTTGGTGCGAAAGTGTGAAGTGAGATTGCCACTGCACCCGTGGGCGGTAAATCTCACTTACCACCTGGGGTGACGTAAAGTACATTATACGTACCTAGGGCGGTAAAATTAAGAACGGCTCAGATCGCGGGCTTTTGTGGCCCAAACCGAAGGTAACGGCCATAAAAAAAGCGATCCGAGGCTTTTTATTACCGCCCTTGGTGCGTACACAATTTTACTTCTTCTCCTTGGTGCGAAAGTGTGAAGTGAGATTTGCCGCTGCACCCGTGGGCGGTAAATCTCACTTACCGCCCGGAGTGACGTAAATTACATTATATGTACCTAGGGCGGTAAAATTAAGTACTGCTCAGATCACGGGCTTTTGTGGCCCGAACCGAAGGTAAGGGCCATAAACAAGCGATCTGAGGCCTTCTTTATTACCGGGCGTGGTGCGTACACAATTTTACGTCTTCTCGTGGGAGTCCTGGGTGTAAAAGTGTGAAGTGAGATTTGCCGCTGCACCCGTGGGCGGTAAATCTCACTTACCGCCCGGAGTGACGTAAAGTACATTACTAAGGGCTGTAAACAGGCGAGGGTTGTAAATATGCGATTTTTTTCGGGCTTTCTTTTTTACTGCCCATGGTGAGTTGAGTACACAATTTTACGCCCTCACGACGCGCGAGACTCACATTATGCTTATGGCCAGGTGTGACGTAATAGTACATTACGTACCTAGGGCGGTGAATTCGTGAATGGCCCAGATCGCTGGTGTTTGTGGCCCAAACCGAAGGTGAGGCTTGTACGCTGCGCGTACGGTAAAACTCGCATTGTGGCCAGATGAAGACGTAAAATTGTGTACTTACCACGGGCGGTAATTCGTAAAGCCCCAGATCGCATATTTATGGTTCTCACCTTCGGTTCGGGCCACAAACACGTGCGATCTGGGTCATTCACGAATTCACCGCCCTAGGTACGTAATGTACTATTATAGAACCAAATTGTGTCTGAATTTAATTCAACTATACATATATTATTAAAGTAGTACATGAATCCTACAGAAAAAAGGTTTATGTAAAGCATAATACACATTTACAAAATAATCCTGTTTAATTCTGCAATTGAACTTGAACTCTTTCCGCGTGTATTAACGATCACATTCGCTCAAATAAAGAACTGCAAAGGCACGCCTCGAGTGGTTTGCAGTTCGCATTCAAGGTCGCACACATTACCTACCTACGCAGATTATTTGTAATATTTATATAGTCTCCGACGATGTACTAGTAGGAAAATGCGACTATTCACGGTGTAATAATGGCGTAAGCGGAAAAAAGCGCTAACAATTAATAAAATAAACATATTTTAGTAAAAACATGCCAAGAATTTAGTACATTTCTATGTTTGATGTCTCAATGCTTCATAATTATTTAATGATAAATGTCATCATTATAAAACACAGACGACCAATTTAACAGGTGATTTCCTACTTAAAGTAGTTTAGTGTCAGTTTAGCAGACTAAGTACCTAGTTTGTAATTCGAGATCCATCTGCAAATCATTGTAGTAACGGAAGTAGGTAGGTACTATCGACAACACAGCTAACTGACCATATCGGTGCACCTTAAGTGCATTGTAATAAGGTTCTAAATAAACACAGGATGGTCAGTTAACAGTGTTGTCGTTTGTACTTTATTATTGGTATGGTTAAGAAAGAAAACGCTGCTAAAATACTGCTAAGCTACTATACAGGGTGGAAAAATCTATGGCCCTGAAAGAAAATCAACTTAAATCCTTAACATTAGTGGCGTGCTCTACATAAAGAAAGTCAGAATGTGGGCTATTTCGATTGGACTTTTTCAAAAAGTTACATTTTGGAGCTGTTTTTTTTTCATGATATCTTAAAAGCCTTATTAACAACTTTTGTAATTTTAAAATATTCATTTTTTTATTCAAAATAACACGTATGGGCTTGTCCAGAAATCATGTGATCATATTTTGCCTACTTTTGACCCCCCTTTCCAGATCACGTGTATTCATCATATTTGTATTAGTCAATTTAAAAAAAAAATGGTTTTAATTTAAGCCATCTCACGCTACGTCATCTAATCTAATCTAATCTAATCATGGACCTATAATACTCAGGACAGGCTATACGGTTTGCCATAGCGAGGGACGGAAAGCCTCCTATGCAGCTAAATTAAGAACCGGTCTTAAAATGGCTGATGACTTGCCATAAACAACCTAATCAATTTGGACGGGTAATTAACACGGGGAACTATGACACTGACAATTAGTGATATTTCCCTTTCTGTCACAATTATCGAGATTTGTATGCTAGCATACCAGCTCGCTCGTACGTGGAATACCAAGCACAGCCTAAAGCCACAGGCTAAAGCCAGAACCCTGAATGTTCAGTTACATATAGGGCATAATATAGTTTAAAGGTTTTTATGAGTGGATAATTCATAAAAACTTAAAAATACTGCAATTTCAGATTCACGTTTCAGATTTACAAATTTAATAAGTTAGTTTACAAATACATGCGATTGCAAAGTTACTTTTGTAGTTTCTGCAAATAGTAATAACAAGGTAGGTACAATGCACTATACGATGTATTTGCATGCGGTTAGTGTTAGGTGTACAATACACTAGAAAACTATACGAACGTTATTTGTGGTTGGTAAAATAACATTTCCATACAAAGTCTATGAAAAAATATTATTTCCAGTTACATTCATAAATTTGTATTTATTGATAATACAATAACCTACAAAAAGAAGTGACATCCCAAAAAAAACTCCATGTAATAATTACAACTAAGAAAGCTCACAACAGCTTTCGAATAAGAAAAACCGCATTCAAATCGGTCCATCCGTTTGGGAGCTACTATACCACAGACAGATACACAGATACACAGACACACATACACGTTAAACTTATAACACCCCTCTTTTTGCGTCGGGGGTTAAAAATAGGCCAAGTTTCATAACTCGTCCACAGTAAAAAGTTGTGAGATATTTCGTAGAGCTGTCAAACATTATTCAGGCAAACCAGGAGAAGCGTATGTTTAACTGCGACCTTACAGCGCGCGAGCCGAGCGAGAACCGCCAGAAGCGATTTTTTTACAAATACTTACATCCGTAGTATCCATACGTAGGATACTTAGGTTTAGGACCAATGGCCATGAGGATACATACTTATTATGACAAATAATATTAGGGATAACACAGTAGGGCAATCAAATTTCATCCAAAATAAATGAAGCGAATCATAAATAGGGTCCTTGCCTCCTAAAAACGTTAAGACAAATGATCGTTATGGCAGACAGCGGTATGGATGGAATACAAAAATAGGATAAAAAACGTTATGGATTACAATATAAGCAGAATATAGAACGTAGCCATGTTGAATGTTTCCTTAGTTCGGTGATAAAAGCAAGGTCAAACTGACAAAAGGAAAGTTTAGGTAAGATAATAAATAATACCTATCTCAAAATTTCTGTCTACCCTATCTAAAAGCTGCGCCACTGATTAAGATTAGCTCAATTTACACAGAGGAAATATACTTGTAATTTCTCTAACTGATAGAGTAACCTGCAAAATCATTTGGTACACATAACATATACAAAGAAAAAATTAACCGTTATCGCATGTAGCCTAAGGCTAAATTATAATGAATAAAACTGCATTCACTGATTTTGTGAAAAGCTTACCCGAACTGACTGAACTGAAATATTCACTGCACTATTTAATTCTACTAAAACATAAAATCAATATTAAGGATAACATCTATCCAATAAACATTTACCCCCTTATTCATAAAACTTAAAATGCCTCTGCTAAATAAAATGTGCTTTGTCCCTTTCTTACGAACACAAATGTCAAAGTGACAGATAAGGAGAAACGAATTTTAGCGCCATTTTAGTTAAAACGGGCTTGTAGTACGTTTATGAATACGGCCGTTAGCCTTTAAAATAGAATTAAGTCTAAGGTAAAGCTTACCTGAACTGGACGAATCGTTATCCTTAATATTGATCCTATCGATTAGTAAAATTTTACATGGTGATTATTTCTTGAAAATGAGAGCGAGAGAATGAGCTGTCAAGGGTTTCCCTTCAGGGTCCATAGATTTTTTCACCCTGTATATTATCTAACATGTAATATTGGGCATAATAAAAATCAAAAACAGGTAAGGGTATAAATCTCTCTATTTTGCAATTTTAACGGATTTTGGTCTATTACAATTTAATTACAACACGCCTACAATCTGTCTACTTTGCGCAAAGGTTGACTGGTAGAGAATGCTTACGGCATTAAGTCCGCCTTTTGTACGATGAGTTGTTCTTAAGTTCAATAAAGATTAAATAAATAAATAAAAATGAACCGAAAAATTAATTAATGTAAACAAAGCAAGCATCTTCCTCTAGTCTTGAACCAGTCCATCATATACTACATATATAATAAAATAGGATACAGAGTAGGGGGGCTTGTGTGATACCGTGCGCGCCGTCGGCACGGCCGGCCAACAGCGGGCGCGCCCGCGGTCTCAAGCTCATGCGAGAAACCTCCGGAACGTACAATCTCACTAGGTACACGATATAATTAACAAACCTGCACGGCTAGCACGCGAGGGCGCGCGAGCTCTCTCGATTTTTCTCGCACTATCCGTCTCTCTCTTATTAGAACACTTAGAAGAAGAGGTATAGTGCGATAAAAGTCGAGAGTATGTCGCGGCCGTCGTCGTGTGCTAGACGTGCTGTGAGCGCGGCTATCACAGGACGGCCGAGCTGTGTCGCGGTGAGATAAGACTATCCGTCTTTCTCTAACTAGTAACTAAACAGGCTAGCGTGTTTTCTTATAAAAAAAAACTTTTTTAATTTCGGAAAAGTGACGACAAAAAATGCTCACAAAATTTCACGAGAATCGGTTGAGAAATGCGACCTGTAGAGGAGAACAGCCGGATAGCGGAACACCGGACTTCGTGACAGACACCGGACATACGAATGATTTTCGACCCAAGCTGCATGCGAGCTGATGCATAGAACTTCGTTCGCTTCACTCGCTCGTTCGATAATCAAATCACAGAAAGCTAATACGGCAGTATGTGCTCTGCCTACCCCTTTTGGGAATAAAGGCTTGAATGTATGTATGTATGTAATATGTTTCTGTCAAAAATTTAATTTTTGGTACAAGCTTTTATTGCCGACTGTACTTTTCTGTATACCATCATCAACTGCTCATTGCGAGCCCAAACTCGATGGGGTTAAGTGGTTTTATTACGGAGTTCCTATGGCCACCTTCTGTCTCCATCATCAGATCAGCTCGATGGTACCATAATATTGAATTGTCATCCAAATTATACTTATACCCAAAATTTCAGCTCAATCGGTCACCGGGAAGTGGGTCAAATTTAACTTGCAAGATTTGACGGACAACTTACTTACATACTTTTATACGTACATACGAACAAGTCAAGTTAATATAAAGCTTGTAAAAAGTAAAGGCAAGCAAGAAGGTAGGTAAGCATGCTCTCCATTCACATTGCACGATACCTACCTACAATATCGTTGCAGGCCCTAACGTTAACGTTGCCGAACCATACACCGATATCGTATTGAATAATGTGAATACCTACGCTTTTAAAATGTGACGTGTCAGAAAGGGTGCGCAAAAAACATTAATTTTTAATACCTACTAGGCTACTAACTGACCCCGGGAACTTCGTATCGCCATACAAAATGTATGAGAAAATTGATTCCATGTTTTAATAGTTACCTATTCTGCTATTCTGCTATTCGGTACCATCCTTTCCTCGAAGCAGTTCAGGCCATTTTCGACCCCCTATAACTTCGTTGCGGATAAAACTAGAAGCCTGCATTTTCATTAACCAAGCACGCATTGTATAAACACGATATATTTCAAATTTCATTCAATTTGAACCAGCGGTTTAAGATTTATAACTAGTCAAAGTTTCTTAATTTTGTCACTCACTCAAATCAATTTGTCCAGTTTTCTAGATACACCAACTGCATAAATAACTTTGTCATCCCATATAAACATATTGGAGTACAAAGTTATATTTGCAGTGAATGCGACAAAAAATTCAAACGGTCGCAGCGTCAGTTGTGATAGCCTCGCGGAAAAGTAGGTACTTACATTTACGCTATAATTTAAACGCATCACGGGCAGCGGGGCCAGCACAACTGACGCCGCGACGTGTATCGTGACAAGAAAAAATACAAAAACAGGTTACAGGAGTTGGGACGCGAACCGGAGTACTCAGACTTGTGAATCAAACACCCGAACCACTCGACCAAAATCAAATGGCCGCACGGCCCAAAATTATGAATCTTATGTTAGAGGTGACTACTTAACAACCTGCTTCACCGCTAACTCGATAGATGGCACAAGTGTAGATTGAAACAGCGCCATCTGATATAAAAAGATGAACTACGAGGTACCGGCGACGATAAAAAGATTTACGCGTGCCTTGTAGCAATGTATGGAGAGAGCCATCTTCCTTTTCTCTCAATAATCTTTGGAAGAAACTGACCGACTGACTGACATATCAGCGCACAGCCCAAACCGCTGGTTCTAGAGATTCCAAATTTGGCACGTAGGTTCCTTATAAGGTCCAGGGGAGCACTAAGGAAGGGTTTTTCAAAATTCACCCCCTAAGGGGGTGAAATGGGGGTCGAAAGTTTGTATGGGGAAAACATTATTTTTTTAACTAGAGAGTTGAGACTTTGTAGGAAGATTACTTATTAAGATAGAAAAAAAGTACTTACAGCGTTTTAGTAAATTCCAACCCTAAGGGGGTGCAAAGTTTGTTTCAGAAACTACTGGGACTAGAAACTTGAAATTTACACCAGAACTTCCTTTTATGACGTAGGCAAGGAATAAGACGGGATTTTTGGAAATTTTACCCCTAAGGGGGTTAAATAGGGGTGCAAAGTTTGTATGGGGGAAACATTATTCTTTGAGCTAGAAACTTGAAACTTTGTAGAAAGATTACTTAATAAAATACAAAAAAGTTCTTTATGCGTTTTTGAAAATTCTACCCCTAAGGGGGTAAAATAGGGGTGTATCGTTTGTATACGAAACTACTGGGACTAGAAACTTGAAATTTACACCAAAACTTCATTTTATGACGTAGGCAAGGGATAAGACGGGATTTTTGAATTCCATCCCTAAGGGGGTTAAATAGGGGTGCAAAGTTTGTATTAGGAAAAATTTTCCTTTTGAGCTAGAAACTTAAAACTTTGTAGAAAGATTACTTATTAGAATACAAAACAAGAGCTGTCAGCGTTTAAAAAAAATCCACCCTTAATAGGGGTTAAATAGGGGTGCAAAGTTTGTATGAGGGAAACTTTTCCCTTTGAGCTAGAAACTTAAAACTTTGTAGAAAGATTGCTTATTAGAATACAAAAACAGTAAATACTTTCAGCGTTTTACAAAATTCCATCCCCAAGAGGGTTAAAAAAGGATGCAAGGTTAAGATGAGAACCACTTTTTTTTGGTAGAGACTTCGCAACGTTAAAGATTAATTATTGCAATAAAAAAAAACACTCAGCGTTTTAGAAAATTATATCCCTAAGGGCGTTAAAATGGGATGCAAGGTTAGGATGAGAAACATTTTAAAGACTTATAGGTAGGTAAATACGAAAGTGGTTTTTAACAAATTAACTTATAATAGGGTAGGTAGTTTCCTCATGTTAGAATGGATAACGAAATGTTGCTAAATTGATAGTAAACCATCAAATTATTGTAATAATTTATAAATGACAAAAAATAATAAAAATCAACAAAAGATATGGACATCCAAACTTTAGAAGGAAAATGCATTTTTTTTATTGTCCCAGAGTAAATTAAAAGCTACCAATAGAATCCTTCCGATATTATAGAAACAAAATTGTTCAACAGCTATGGACCCAAACAGCAATTTACTTGATTTTCCATACAACGATTAGTACAAACAGCAACTGTGACGTCACAATCGAATGTAGCATTTCGGCTGCCGCCAGCGAGGTCAATCTGAATCAGATTTATGGGTATTTATGTTCTTTAATTGTAGTTGCTTCCATATAAACTTTTGTTCCTCTCTAAATATTTGTTCGAATGGCATTGAAAAAAAAATTGACTTGTGTGGAGATATTTTGGTTTGTTTTAGCTTTTATTCCAGCGGGCGTAGCACGGTTGCCATTTTATCACTTATCGTTGTGGATAAGGCATCCGTCACTCTCGCACTCGCATACTTGTCAGAGAGTGATGGACGTCTTTACCACAACGATAAGTGATAAAATGGCAACCGTGCTACGCCCGCAGAGGACAGATTCTCATTTATCATGATAGTAAATTTAATAAAAAAAATAGGTACCTACATACATACATACATTCACGCCTTTATTCCCAAAAGGGGAAGGCAGAGCACATGAAGCTTATGTTCCGGCGCCACTTTTAGCATAAATGTGGGTATAAAAGATCGACAAAATTGATATTGCAGTGATAGGTTGTTAGCCCATCGCCCACAACACACTTCAACCCTGCTCCCTTAGAAGAATTTTACGAGACCCACGGGAAGAAAGGGGGTGATGAAATTCTAACCCGACACCACACGGGCATAAAAATAATAGTAAATAAAAATTACCTATTTACCATAACGGGTTTTGACAAAGGGTTATTCATAACGGAAGTAAATAGTAAGTAGGCCGTTGCCAGCGTAACAACTATTGCAAAATTACAATTACTACGCGGGCGAAGCCGCGGGCAAAAGCTAGTAGCTGCATAAAAATCGTTAATAGAAACGGCCGTTATTTTGGGGCGGTAATAGCAACAATCGACTTTGTCACTTCTTATTTAATTTTTAATAAGATATTTTTTTATTTGTAGGCACTTGACTCAGTAAATATAATCTTTATACTTAATACTAGCATATAAAATTAATACTTAAACAAAATGGCATGGCAACCAGTAAGTATACTTAAAAAGTAAGGTCGATTTTAAAATTGCCTTAAGGGGGTCGTTAATACCTACGTTTAACTTAATTACATTTTTTTTTTATTTAGGTGTGGGATGAAGAACTAGCAGAAAAAGCAACGAGATGGGCTGAGAATGGGATCTTCGGCCATAATCCAAACAGGACCGTAGGTAATTAACCTGCTGTAATTAATTCATGGATTACGAGTGCATGACTGTTTTAGGTCCGCAGATCCCTTCATACTTGTAAAAAGTGGACTTACCTAATGAAGCTTTTCAACCGGTGCCAATGGGGCAAGGATTGAACTGAAACAGCATACAATTGGCTATTTATTTATTTAAGGACAGGACCACCAACGAAAAAACACATTTGGCTTAAATACAAAAATATAAGTAAGCACTAAGGTGACCAAAGCTACACAGTCATGTATGAAAAACAAAAAAAAAGCATACAAAATTACATTAATTAATATTTACGCTTCATGACGAATGTCAATTTTACAAACCGACTTAAAAAAAAGAGGTTCTCAATTTGGTTCTATTAGCAGTTTACCTCAGAGAGGTACCTAATCACGTAACGTTTCGTACGCGCGTAAGGACAGTTTAACTGTCATTTTTCCATATAACGTTTGACATTTAGATCTACCAACGTGCGACAATGCGTTACGTGATCGAATGAGGGAACTCCTCAAATATATTAAGCACGCGCGTAATTTCGGTATTTTCTATTATAACTCGTGTATTTACACCCCGAATCACAAAATTGGTGTAGTGGAACTGATGATAAACACCACAGATGGCTTATGGAACTCCTCAGTGATGTACTTAAATTATAAAAGTACGTGTCAGATTCTGCTATTCAATGATTCCGTTGAAATATTTATCAACTAATGAAGTGCCAAAGGTGATCCTGAGATCCTCGTATGGGCCCACACACAGTGATTTAAGATTTTTCTGTAATTAATAGCACGCGTTGAGCATTTGCTCGCAGAAAGTAGGTAGTTCATGTGGTAAAGTGGAAAGGAAATGTGGCAATGTTCATGTACTTTATGTGGCTTGGCGGAGTAGTGAATTGAAGTCGGTTAAAACTTTGCTTCTAAAGTGAATTATGATTATCGTCGATAGCATTAAATTGGAAAACCTCCGTAATCCATACAAATCCTACTAATATTATAAATGCGAAAGTTAAGATGGATGGATGGATGCACGTTCCAATTAATCTCAAAAACTACTGGACGATTTTTTATGAAACTTTCCAGTTATGTACCTTATATATCAGAATAGGACATAGTTATTTAACTTAATAGCTCATTATTCCGGGAATCATCGTCTAAGGGGGCGAAATAGGGGGCGACAGTTTCTAAGGAGCTACGGTATAAAAAAGTTCCACACGCCATTATCCAGGGAGAAAACAGGGGACTACGTTTCTATGGAAAAACGGCCGTTGTGTTTCCTCTTAAGGGAGTGAAATGGGTGATGCAAGTTTGTATGGAGCTACGATATAAACGAGTTCCACGCGGACGGAGTCGCGGGACAAGCCAGTACTAAATAATGCAGGTTTACGAGTACAGATAAATAATTAACATAATAATTATTAATTTGGATTGATTTATGAGACCTTTATTTAAATTGTATTTTATAGGCTCACAAAGATGGACCTTGGTTGGTGAAAACGTGTTCGTAAACAATTTGCCGCGGCCGTTCTATGTGCCGGTGACACCGAACATCGACGAAGCCCTGGACGCCTGGTTTGGCGAACACCAAAATTACGGATTTGAGCCATACAGCCTCGTCACTCCGCGACCTATCGGTCACTACACACAGGTAACAGGGACATGTTTCGTACGGAATATTTGCATGCATAACATGTATCAAAATACATGCTATTTTGATAACTTTGATATTTATTATGTCCGCGAACCTTTGAAAGTGTTTTCTTTATTTAAAAAAAACTTATTTTATACCAAATTACATTAGTTGATATCTTAGGACATCCATAATAAATTATTTCTCATAACAAACAATCGGCAACTATGACATACTATCATATTATTATTTGCAATGATAAGAGTCTGAATGTCAAGGTCAAGTTGCACCCAAAAATGAACACTTTATTACGGTGGATTCATTCATACAAATACAACTTTTATTTCATTTTTTAAACGACTAAATAAAGGCTGTCCCAGAAGTAAAGAGACAATTTTCAAAGTCTTACTGACTGAAAATTTTATTATAAGGAAAAAAGTTTTGGTGTCACTGCGTCTATGGTTTCGTTATCTGTCATATAAAGCGGGAATTTCGTTATTGCATTCAATTTTTTCAACATGAAGCGTCAAGAATTTTATTTAAAGTTTTTGCTGTTAGGGTTGTTCTATTTTACGAGTCACATAAGAAAAAGGATACAGTAAATCACTTTCTTCAAGAAGGAGCTAGACAAACTAGTATATATATAATAATAAGACGTTACGAAGAAACGGGAGAGGTTAGTTTTAAGAAGATTCCGGGAAGAGATAGGTCAGTGATGGTACCTCGAAATGTAAATCGAGTTAAATCGATGTTTGATAAAGGTGCGACCACACTGCTGCTCAAAATACGCTAACGCACCGTAAAACGCAACAAAATGTATGAAGAATACGTGACGCATACGACACGTCAACGCGTATACGCAGCGTTAAGCTCCGGTGTGGTCGCTCCCTAAGACTGCTTCAATCTCCGTCCGAGTGACAGCGGATAAATTACAAATATCGAAGTCGTCTGTCGCCAGAATGAAAAGGAATGATCTAGGTTTGAAAACATATGTGAAACAATCAGCTCCTAATTACATGAAGGACCGAGAGGAACGTTCCTCTCGGTCCTTCATGTATTGTATTTGTATTGTTATTGGCACGTGCCAAAAGAGGGTGCCGAATAGATTATAACAGTCAATTAAGAAAAGTACCTACTCTTTATTGACGATGAAACTTATGTCCCGGCAGATCCCAACGATGTTCCTGAAAAGCAGTATTTCCATTCAACCAGTCGTAACGATGTGACTTACGACCAAAAAATTGTACAAAAGCCAAATTTTGCACAATTTTTTTAGTATGGCAAGCTATAGACGAATTTGGTAATGTCTCCGAGCCATACATTACTTCAGCCTCAATGAACGGAAAATTGTATCTGAATGAATGCATTAATAAATAGTTGATACCTTTCATAGACAAGCATCATTCCAGAGATAAGGTTATCTTTTGGTCGGACATGGCAACGTGCCACTACGCTACTGAAGTTACTCGGTACTTAGAGTGTTAAGAAATAGACTTTGTACGTAAAGAAAAAACGCTCCAAATGTACCACAAGCTCGCGCTATCGAGATGCTTTGGTCCCTATGTAAAAGGGAATATAAGAAACAAACCGAAAAACCAAAATCCTTAAAAGCTTTTAAGCAACGATGGACCAGATTGTCAAAACAAGTGGCTGAAAAATCTGGAACAGCCGTAATGCGGCGTGCCGTCAAAGAAAAATTGCTTTTGAAGGTGTCGTGGGTGCAAATTTAATATAAACCTTATAATTTAATTACTTTTGTTACAACATTCAACCAATATTATAACTTTTATTGTTTACTATATATTAAATATTTTGAAAATAAAATTGTCTCTTTATTTCTGGGACAGCCCAGTAGTATGTAGAATAAAGCAATAATTTCTTAAGTACTTACTCATGGAAAACTCATCAGTCTAAAATGAACAATTAAGTAGGCACCTATTCGATGTGTTCCAACTTGTGTGGATATGAATAACCGTATCTTGTACGGATACCTTACAAATTATTTATTTATTAAACAACTAAGGTCAAGTAAACTCAAGTAACATAAAAAAAATATTTATAACGGAATACAACTGAACTAAACCTATATTATAAACTAAACAAAAAAAAAGAAATTAAATGAAATTATGGTGTATAAGTAATGCAATGCTGGTGCTCATGTAATTGAATAGAAGCTTTTTATGGTACCGTAGTCAACGAGAGAGTTCTAGGACAAAATAGAACAAAAATTAGGAGTTTAAATCCCAATATCGGAAATGGCGAAACTATAAGTTTATAGTTTCGCCATTTCCGATATTGGGATTTAAACTCCTAATTTTTGTTCAAGTCATGTGTCCGGGTGTCGGCTAAATGGCTACTATTGGAGATGTGAAAAAAATCGTGGCAGTAGGACATATAATGAAAGTAAAAGGAAAACTATCACGGCTAAGTAGGGATAGGTAATTAATTACCGAGTAATAATCGACCAACATAAAATGTACTTAGGAAGGCAAACTTTCGTACAAATTCAGCCGACGCAACCATTTAGATGCCGCGCGCGTGTCGATGTAACTAAGATAGACATGCAACTAGCGAATCCTACACTGCGCGTGGTCCGACACGCACTTGGCCGATTTTTTAATCTTTGTAAAGAAAAGTGCATGAATTTAGTGAATAGGTCCCCTACTGTCTGAATTCTGAAAAATATTTCAAATTAATCCATTTAACGTACAGCCCCAATCCGACCAAACAGTAATAAGGATTTATTCTGAGACGTCAAACTTGTATTGATTAATCTGCGAATAGACTAATCTTGTTTGCTCGAATCGAATTCATACTTAATCCAGTCAGTTGAAAATAATCGTCAGTAGGTAAACTAGAGGCGAGTTCCGTTTGATGGCACTATTTGATATTTCTATATGCTGAACTCTGTGAATATAATATGCTGTCGTCATGAATAAATGTAAAACGCCCGCGTGGATTACAGATGGTGTGGGCGGAGTCCACCCATGTCGGCTGCGGGATCTCGCAGAAGAAAGCAAACGGGTGGACCACTACCCTGCTTGTCTGTAATTACGCACCCACGTAAGTTACATTACATTACGACTCGGCTGTTGTTTGTGGAAATTCCTCTACGGCTTTTAATGTTACTTTGGATTTAGGTAATTATTTGCATAGGGACCGTATACACGCTAGTTCAATTCAAACATATGACAAAGTACACTCACCAGCATTAATATCTGGCATAACATGCCGCCCAGAAATATCGGACACGTCCTAACGGTCCTAGAAATAGAGTCATGCCAGATATTTATGCGCGTTTTGTTGTGGCAGATATTAACGCTGGTGAGTTTACCTACAAGACTATATTTATACAGCTCCATGTGCAGCGTAACGCCACTGTTACAGCAATAGCTGTAACAAACTAAACGGGATCTATAGTTACCTACTGCACATTCGACGAAGGGTCACATACTGAAAGCGCACCCATAATTATCTTTGATAGGTACCTAATCTCGAATGGCCTAAATGTCCTTCTGGGATTTCGTAATTGTAAAAGAAAACCTGAACACAAAGGCAAAAACCAAAGCTCCAAGATATTGTTTTGCTTTTAATTTAATACTTTATTAAATATTATCGTTCCTTATTTTTGTGTCCTTATTTATGTGTCTTTAATGGTACCTACACTCTTAACTTCGCTGCATCCTAATTCTTAGATATTATTAGTTTTCATCCTTGGTCTTAAATTAACATTTGGTGCTAGCACAGTTCCTTTTGATTTTAAAGTAGGAATCCGTAATAACGAGCTCCAGCGTTTGTAAAACGAAATCTAAGCGAGCCTTACCTATTGGAAGATCTCCTTGTTTTCAATTTCAAATTTATTGCGCAATATCCTGTACGTAAACTGTAAACAGTGAAATGTATATCTGAATGGAAAGCTAAAAATGTAGAACCAGAGGATAAAGGAAGGATTGGTACAGCTTATTGATTAATGACTATGCACTGGGAGGTTTCCTTTGATTTCTCAGTTGCGTGCACCGACCGTGATCATATATCCGATCAGTGATCACAGATGTATCAGTTCTGCATGCTCTTTATTTTATTATTATGTGGTATTGTGGCCTTTATATGCCACTTCGACTAGCAAGTGATCTTTTGTGGCAGCCCTTTGTTTTAGATTTCACCGTAAAGACCCGTTGAAGACCTCTAAGAAATTCCAGATTCTTTGGGCGGTGATATGTTGTACCTCTTCTGGGTGCACGATGTGCCGCCCTAGGTAGATACTTCTATTGTGCATGAGTGTTCCGCAGGAGCAGAGAATATGCATTGCTGTTTCCTCTGTCTCCTGGCAGAACCTGCAAGTTGCGCCCTGTTTCATACCCATTTGAAACAGGTGCTTGTTAGAATTCTCGTCACTGCGCAGATTTTGTGCCTTCTGAGTTTATAATAGCTCTTTGGGCAGTTTATTATTGTACCTTTTGATCAAGGCTTTAGCACGTTTTTGTCCTTTGGCGAACTTCCACAGCTGCATTCTTGGTAGAGAATAGTGAAGTAATAAAAGACAAATTAGGTTTTATTCTAGTATCACTTTACGTAGGTACACGGGCACGGGCAAAAGCTAGTGTTATTATACATTTGACGTTTGTCTGTTTGTACCTATAGACGATTGAACTTCTGCTATTCAATCTCGAAAGAACGACTGAAACGGATTTGAGTGAAACTTGGGCCCGTACAATTTGTAATCATACTGAATACCTGCTTTTCATCTTCCTGGGATTGATAGTTTAGTTCCGTTTAGGTTAGGTTAAGATATGTTATTCACCCTGATAAAGTCGCGGACAGCAACGAGTGAGTTTTAAATTGCGTTTGAATATTTTAGTTTTCAACAACGATTTTTCGATATATTGCTCAGTGTCCTATACAGCTATACTTTGCCCAAACTTCCGTAAATGCCATTATTACTTGAACAAACAAAGTGTTTTTCTCCAAAATACACTTCATAGGGCGGGGCGATTATGAATTGCAATTTTGAACTTGGACAGTTCTTTATAGTTTACTGGCAATTCGCAGACTGGAAACTTCTATTTAAGTTAAATGTATACATGTATTACATCCTGGAATTGGAATAGTTCGGTCCCACTAAGTTTCATGTTTTACGGACCAAAAGTTAAGAGTCCGCAGTAAGCTCGATTCTCCATACAAACGTAGTCATTTTAAAACTATTTGTTGGATTGTAACGAAACTTTGCATATACAATGATATAAGGTATATCTATGTCTGTAATTAGTTTATGTAGCTTCAGATACCATAGTAAAATAAAATACAGCGAATTTAAGTTTTTCATACAAAACTTGTTTTTGCTGTATTTCGTTTGTTTTATAAACTGGAACCATTTAAACTAAATACAGACATAGATATACCTCATGTCAATGTATATGCAAAGTTTCGTTACAATCCAACACGTAGTTTTAAAATGAGAGCGTAACTACGTTTGTATGGGAAGGTGAAATTCGGCCGAGCTTACTGCGGACTCTTAATGTCTCGCTCCATCCGTAGGCGCGTAAAAATGTTCTATGACCAACCCGGAACAAAAAAGTTTTGAAAGAGTTTAGGTAAGTAACTATAGAATTGTCTAAAAAAAATTTCGACAAGCCAGTGGGAATCGGCTTGTATGGACACTCTGACACTGGTAGCGCACATGAGTGTATGTACAAACTGCAGAAAAAATACTCTTTACGCTCTATAAGTTAAAGACTGTTAAATTATACTTCATTACATAGTTTATACCTACTCGAAGGAAAAGGCCTTTAAAGTGTCTATCGAACAAACAGATCATGTATCTAATAATAATAAGTATCTATTCAATAGGTACATATACACGATGATTCTTAATTCGTGATCAAGAGTAATTTTTTCTAATTCTGTAATTGATACCAAACACGATTAACTCGAAGTTACTTAAAACAAACGTTCTTTTTTTTCTGAATAAAACTGAATAAGGAATTAATTTATAATTCAAAATCGTTGTCACCCTAACGGTAGTTTGCGAAAATTTTACGTATGTGTTCTACTTAACTTCAAGAAATGTAGGGTGACCAAACATTCAGTGGACATTAGTGGACATTAACCTTTTTTATTAACTAAACAGTGATTTCATTGCATGAGACCTCATCCATTCTGTCAAATCTGTTTTGGCTGTTTATCAATATTTTTCGACTCCTGATCAACGAATTCAGAATCATCGTGTATAAGTATCTAAACCAAATGCATTCCCAGCATTCACTCTTCTTTCAATATCTCTCTCATGCATAACCTTGGTGAATAACGTTGCCAATGTTAACATGAACTCTTTCAGTTGTTGCACACTTTCGTCACCAATCATAATTACGCAATCAGTCATAACTTCATCTCTTTCGAATACCATTAGTTAAGAAGATTAACAAAGAGAGTATATGAGGGAAAAGTTGATGGTACAGTTAGAAGGGGAAGACCTCGTCTAACTTTTTCCGACCAAACCGGAGAAATCCTGAAGAAAGGTCAGGTCAAGAGTACCCTAAACCGACGAGCATGTATGCGGAGTGTAATGAAAGTGAATGAAGCAAGAAAGGTTTGTCAAGATCGTAGCAAGTGGAAATCCGTGATCTCTGCCTACCCCTCCGGGATTTCCCGGCGCTTACTTATATTATTTACTTATAATCACGCCTATTTAGGCGTGATTATCATAAAATAAATATTAATATATGCATAAATATTTATCATAAAAGCATTTTGAGTTAAGTAATGATTCAAAACTAAAAAATAAGTAAGTAAATTATTTGATTACGTCTTTTTTATTTTATTTCAGGGGCAATTACCTGGGGCAAGTTCCCTACTACAGCGACGGGATCTCAGGCTACCTTCGATGCGTGAACGGGACTTGCCACAGGCCTTATGGATATTATTGTTAAGTAGGTAACATATCAGATTAAACGATCCGAGCCATCTCTAATGTAGTACATTAATTATATGTAAGAGTGAGAAAGCACAACCGTACGTTCTATGTACTACTTATAATAATAGACAGAATTAGAAAAGTTGAAAAACCCCCGACATTTTCATTTCAAAGTCCAATATCACAAAAACGGCTGAACAGATTTTCATGAAACATGGTTAAGAAGTCTTGAGATAAAATTATCTATGACACAAAAAACCGCATTCAAATCGATTCATCCGTTTGGAAGCTACGATACCACAGACAGATACACAGACACGTTAAACTTATAACACGCCTCTCTTTGCGTCGGGGGTTAAAAATATTCACAAAAATGACAGCATGTTAGCTTGTAGGTATTTTTTTCCAATTCAAAGTTAATAAACTTCAGTTTCAGTTCCGAATACGAAATAAAGATAAAAAGATTCGCGAATTATTTTTGAATAATAATTGAACCTGCCGAAAAAAACTATCGTAAAACCATTTGAAGTACTTACTTAATAATCTGAAATGAAAACATTAACAAATAGTCTCAAAAACAACATACGACGATAATGTTATTGGTGGATTGGTCGGGAATGGATCTCTTAAAACCGTTCGGCTGAATAAACTTCAAAGTAATGTATCAAAAGTCGAAGGTACGAGGAAATACATATTGGATCTTGAACATAACTTTGTTAGCAAGTGCTTACAACTCCGACTTACATACTTTCTAAGTATAGAGCAATTTATTAAGAGTCCGCAGTAAGCGACGGCCGAATTTCACCTTCCCATACAAACGTAGTTACGCTCTCATTTTAAAACTACGTGTTGGATTGTGGCGAAACTTTGCATATGCAATGACATGAGGTACCTATATCTATGTCTGTAATTAGTTTATATGGTTCCAGTTTATAAAACAAACGCAATACCGCAAAAACAAGTTTAGTATGAAATACTTAAATTCAGTGTATTTTTTTACTGCGGTATCTGAAGCTACATAAGCTAATTACAGACATAGCCTCATGTCATTGTACATGCAACGTTTCGTTACAATCCAACTCGTCGTTTTAAAATGAGAGCGTAACTACGTTTGTATGGAGAATCGAGCTTACTGCGGACTCTTAAAATACGGTTTGCAAGTAAGTGAAGTATACATGTAAGATACATAGAAGATAATAAAGCTTGGTATGCATTACCTGTTTCTTTTTTTTAACGAGTAACCTTCTTGAATTAACCTATTTTAACATGCCAACGAGATTGCGTTATTAATATAACTCGCTCGAACTGAAACAGTAAGAAATTAGGAGCATTTATTCAATTTAATATTTCACACATGAATGAGTAGGCACCGTTATTGCCCAAAAATATTTCTTTTATTGCAGTCGAGTGCTTACAAATCAAAATTTCATGAAAATGAAATTATTAACAATCAGTGGCTCGCTTCCTGTAGGTACAGTCGAGTTCATAAACGTTACTGACCCTTTTTAGGGTTTCATACGAAAAATCTAAAAAAACCGGCTAAGTTAAGTACGTGTCGGACCACATGCACCAAATGCATTAGTGTGTCTGTCTTTATTATAACGACACGCGAATTTGTACGAAAGTTGTTATTTTCAATTGCCTACATTTATTAAGTTAGTTATATACTTTATAATTTATTATATGTATATACTACTGCCATGATTGATTTCATATAGCCAGTACCTACCTACAGTAGTAACCATTTAGCCGGAAGAGGATTCTAATAAAAATTTGGGTTTTAAAGCCCGATTTCAGGCAAACGCGTCCCTAAGTTGTATTCTTTTTTGTAAAAGACCCATTTTAATGTGAGCAAGCTATTTAAGGCTTGTATACCCGCTAAAGTCCTTGAGCGTATGGGCGGAGCCTCGACCCTCTCCCCGCGCAAGTCGCACAACCCGCCGTCGTTTATTAAGCGTTACATAGATTAAGTAACAGACGCGTCATCGCGCATCGTTACCAATGCAAGGGCGGACGTGGGTGGGTGTCATTCGTCATGCTTAATTGAAACGTGATATTTGTCATACATAAATTACATAATTGATTAAGTTCAAAAATTATGTCCCTACTATTATAATACTATTTACTTACGATTAGTGTAGTTCCGTCAGCACGGCTAGCACGGCCGCGACATACACTCGATTTTTCTCACACTATCGGTCTCTCTCTTATTAGAACATTAGGAAAGAGAGGTATAGGAACGAAATTCGTTCGAATAACTCTCATTGTCGCTCGAACTAGCAAGCGCGACAGAGAGGGAGATACACGAACGAAGTAGTAGGCCCTCAGCACGCTTAGCACTAGACGGCCGCGACATACTTTCGAGTTTTCTCGCACTATACCTCTGTTACTAAATATTCTAATAAGAGAGAGACGGATAGTGCGAAAAAATATAAAGGTAATAATAATAATCCATACCTACTGTTGCCCTTAGGCTATTTTTTAATGTCGCTATTAATAGGGGCCCATCTAGCAGTTAGCGAGTCACCGTCTGCCAGAGATAAATTGTGAAACAGTTTTATTGGGCAGGCGTCCGATGTTTCATCCAATAGCCCAGCTACTAGTCCATCATTTTCACCCAATAACCCGTTTTATTTAGATTCCATCAACTAGCAATAGACTCTTACACCCCAGCGGGTGCTGTTTCTGTGTGCGTCCCATGACACGGGCAGAGACAGCATCCGCTTGGTGTACTCCTTGCATTTCATTAAATTGTCAAAAGGGCCTCTACGTGTTGGCTCAGAGCTCCACGCACGCCTCCCAAAGGTCCGGGACATCATTGTCCCGTGAGCGGGAAAGACATATAATCCATACTATCCATACTTCCATTTCCATACTCCATACTAATATTATAAATGCGAAAGTGTGTCTGTCTGTCCGTTACCTTTTGTGTAAGTGTAAGGTTGTTAAGTTTTAAACTAATTTTCGGTATATTTATTACGTTCTACTTCCTTGATTTGATGATGATGGCGTGTACAGTCAGTATCAGATAGTAGCATCCAAAGTAGCCAAATATATCGTAACTCATTCCTTACTCCTACTTATAGTAACAAAGACTATTTCGATGAATGTACGTTCCGATATATTTGGCTAACTTGGCTGCTACTAACTATATTATGCTGACTGTACAGAAATCGGCCTCGGGTAAATATATACTTATAGATTAGTTGTACGTTAACCATACTTTGTTTCATATCAAATAATAACTCTGTATCGAACTTGGAGTTGGCATGCACCCCATAGGTAGGTACTTACAATATTTGCCAAGCCCACTATTTTTATTAGAACTTATTCTATTAACACTTGACAGTCATTAATACGAGCAGATAAAACAATATTGTTTCTATAATTGTTCATGCTCCTAAGCAATAGATATTGTAAATATATTTACTAATAAAATGACTGGTTTTAGCGATTTCCCAATTTTGATACTGTTTAGATATTTGATACTTTGATAGAATAGGTATTTATTTGTGTATTCTTTTTCCTCTTCTCTTGTAAAATTTCTTGATATTACGTATTTTCCTCCTGCGCTTATTTAACCCCAAAGACCCAAAATAATTATTGAAAAATTTGTGAGACCTAAGCTAAGACGTACTGACTCTAGTATCGTATGTTTGTATGTTACTAACAATCTATGGGCAAACTGACCTGAAATAAAGAATTTATTATTATTATTATTATTATTTCCCATCTTGAACTAAAAACAAAATCTAAACTATACCTACGTAAATGTTAATTAGGTACAAACGCCAACACAGTTAACTGACCATCCTGTATTTATACAAGAACCTTATTACAATGCACATAAAGTGCACGGATGGTCAGTCTGCTTTCTTGTCTATAGTACCTACTACTTTACAAACCACGAAATAGATTGTCCACTCTATGCACCAAAATTATCTGTCACTAAAAACTAAACTATACGCAAATGTTTATTAGTTACCTACTATACGAATCACAAAACGGATTGTCCACTCTATGCAACAAATATAGTCCACAATTTCCACAAATATTTAAAAATTTCGGCGCAGCGCAAATTGACACAGGTCCGTCATGCAACGTGTCTTGTCCCGCACTGACCGTATGGACAAAAACGGGGAGGCGTAGGAACTTTGGCGGAATATTTCAGAAAACGAGATAATTTTTTAAGAAAATAAAGAAAGTAAGAAAATGAGGCCCTTGTTTATTATTTTACGAAGAAAGTTATAAAATTTCATATTATTCTGATAAAAAATGGAGCAGTAAAATGGTTACAAGTGAAAAAATAGGAGTGACTTTAGATTTCTTTTTCTCTCATTTTTATTGTTAAAATGGATTTCTACGAAAACTATGACCCGTCGCATATCTTGCAGATTATGATATATTTTTTCCTACAGCAAAAATGTTACGTTATAATGTATAAAACGGTTACAAAACAACTCATTTTCACGAAAATTTCGAATGTGGAGCCTTAATGACCCACATCAAAAAGTTACAGAAAAAAATAACATCCCCAGTTTATGCGTACGGAAGGTATAGTAGCAAAAAAAAACAAAATTAAACTGCCATTTTCTCGGCGTGACTGATTTAAATACCCATGCCGAGTTGTAACTCGGCAAACAAACACACAACAACAACACAAAGCTGTAGCTTTCCTAGTAGTAAGCCATTGCCGATTTTTTCGGCAAAATTTTGTGTATCATACACAAGATTAGAGTCTTCTTCTCTTCTTTCAATGGCTCACCGACCCAAAGTGGGTCTTGGCCTCCGACACGAGTTGTCGCCACGACTCGATCCTGCGCCATCTCCTTCCAGTTCATGGCCGTAAGGTCGCGCAGATCTAATTCGACGACGTCGTTCCAAGCGATAACTGGGACGTCCGCCGGGTCGCCGCCCTACTGGTCTGGATGTCCCAAATATGCCCGTTTGGCACCCCGATCTTCCTCCATCCTTTCAACGTGACCAAGCCAGCGGAGACGGTGAGTTTTTGTTTCTCCAATAATGTTGGGTGTACCCACAAGATGCTCAATCTCAACGTTCTTCCGGACTCTGAAGCTTCCGTCATCTCTCCTCACCGAAACTAAAAAAATTCGGAGTATTTTTCTCTCCGCGGCGCCACCAGGAGCTTATTTTCGCCTTTAAGTGTTAGCGTCCAAGTCTCACATCCATACATGAGTATTGGCCTTATGACCGTTTTATATATGCGGAGTTTGGTGTTTCTACTGAGGAGCTTGGGCGATAACACTTTACGAAGGGCGGCACTGCACCGCAAGGTGCTTTGGATGCGGCTCTTTATATCCTCCTCCCGTGTATTAGTGTCGGGTCGGGACTGTGCAGTACTTAAATAGCGTCTTATGTGGAGATATTCGGATTTTTCATGGCTAATACTTACTTACCTAGATTAGATTAGTTTATTTCATTTTAAAATTTACATGTCATTTCATACTTAAAATTAAAATAGCATGGATTTACAAAAATATCGTCAGAGTGTATAAGAATAAAAAACAATAATAAATATAGTAAATTTTAAATGAAAACAATCATGAAAACAAAAATACTAATAATAATAAGGCAATAGGAACAATTTAAATGGATAATGTAACAGCACAAAAACGATACATACAAGGGTCTTTTTGACTATTTTTCGATCTAATTTAAACACAGCTACGGAGAAATCTATAAGAAATTTGAAAATTTATATTTCTCGGATTTCCGCAAAATTAACTGAAAAGTGGGGCGGCCGTATGCGGAAGAAAACGGGAATAATTCGATGCATTACCAAAACTTTTATTTACCCGTTAATATTGCAGAAAACAGCTGTAAAAATAGTATCCATATTAAATTAGTGTGCAAACAACTATTTATACAGCTTATAAACAATATAAACTGATCCTGGCACGTGAAATGAATTCCTATACCGGGAGGTCAACATATGCTGGTTTTGATTTTACTGTAAATATGTCTCTCTGTTTTGGTTTTTTTTTCTATATTGGCATCATAATATTACGTTTACAACCACTTTTGAGCCTTGAGCCTTTAATAATATTGCCCAGCTAGATCCGATTTTCATCGCACTGTGGGACAGCGAAACTTCCTTGTTGTGTTGAGGTGAGGATGAAATTGAAATAGCATACAATAAATGCCATCTCTAGTATTCGGCCCCAAACAGCTTTAGTTGCATTATCTCTGTTATGATAGGTATTATTATAACATGTCTCTTTTAATACCATAAGTCATAAACCTATAAATAAGCTGGTAGAGTATTCAACGATGTTGAGTATTTATAAACAAAACCCAAATACATACAGTATTGTTAAGAGTACAAAAAACACTTTTCAGAATATTTATTACTAAAGTTGCAATGTTTTTTGAATCACTAAAGGGACTAAAACGAACTAAAATGCAATAGCAGAAGGTCTGAAATATATAAAGTTGCGTGCCAGCCTATTATTTTAGTAAACCATTTTAAAACTATCTACCTACCTCGTGCGTCCATGAATATGCAAATTGAGCTTTTTCGATTCAACGTGGAGTGATGTTAGGCCGATAAATGAATTTCCGGGAATATATATCCAGTAAAATCCAGTAAAGATAAAAGTACATACCTAGGTGTGACAATGTCTGAGCCTGGATTCGGCGACATATATATACTAACTAGCTCCTGCCTGCGACTGCGTCCGCGTGGAACTCGTTTATATCGTAGCTCCTTAAGGAATTTCGCCCCCTTATTTCGCTCCCTTAGACGATGATTCCCGGAATAATAGTACATTACTACAGAGGCCGGGAAGTAAGGGGTTGCCGGCCGAGTACATATAGACGACCGAGCGTTGCGAGGCCGGATAGTTGTTGGCAATCCCTTTTCACGCCGAGGTTTGTATACGTGTACACATGCAATGAAATAAATAAAAAAACTCCAAGAAATGTAACTAATTTTCATGGCTGATCCCCGTGATGCTGTGCCACAATTTGTGGAATGACAATTAAAAAGACCATCTTGCAATTTTGTATGAAATGCCATTACGGTTCTCTCGTCTCGCTGCTCCCGAAACGAGACACTACGAAGCCCATTATGAAGAACACAACGACGTCATCAATATTTCATTGCATGTTTGAGGTAAAAGTATTATATACTCGTAGTTTAATCCAGGTGATACACTATATGGGAATAATCTAGGTACACATTTTTCGCATAAATATTGATTGATGGATTCAAAAAAACTTGGACTTAGTTTTCTGTACTTTAATTAATTTCAAACTGTAACCAAAGTTACCAATATAAATTATCAGACAAATTCCCCTTACACAAACGAGTCAGTTACGTTATCAGTACCTATACCTATTTAAAAGACAATTACTTTAATATATGTTAAATCTATCCATAAGTTGAATTTACCTGTGGACAAATCAAATATGCATATAGGTATACCGTATACCTACTCGTATCTATATGCCTATATACCGCGTTTTTGATACTTATAGTCAGTTTCGGTGTTGGCGTTTAGCTCGTGAAGTACTATCGACAACACAGCTAACTGACCATATCGGTGCAATAAGGTTCTATATAAACACAGGATGGTCAGTTAACAGTGTTGTCGTTTGTACAAGGTGACTCGAACTTAATACAACTTGCAAAGAACCGACTTAACAAAGCAGTTTAAAAAGGGCAATAGAAACAATACGACCAAAATTCATTAAAAAGTTGGGACAAGAAAAGAATGGACATCTTGCCCCTTAACGTGGAGTTAAAGTTTTCAACGGAAAGTTGGAGTCCACTGTAGTCTCGGAATGTGTACCGATGCCGTTGGAATGCGAAGTCTCGTTCACAGCTATAACCACAAACTTCATTCCATCTCTATCCCACTCACTAAACTCGAGTGACAGGGATGCATGTATACGAACTTCGAGACAAAAGGTACCACTTCACCTATGGAGTTATACGTATTTCCTTAACTACTGATTTATTCACTTTACCAAAAATAATTGTGACTCTCGGTGTATAACATTTTTTTATGAATTAATGAATGAATGGAACATTTATTCGTGACACAACACAACACACATAATGTGTTGGAACTATTATTATTCTGCAAGAAGAGTGAAGAGATTGAAAGATTCGTCACCACGATTGGATCCCGCGCCGCGATAGCTAGTTGGGTTAGAGCAGTCCAAAGGTCTGTCGCAAGGTTTATAGCGAATATTTTTTTCACTTTGACTGGAAATTAAATATTTCTATTCCGACACATGATAAATAATACTTTCAAAAAGTAAGTAGTCTCTTCCAGCAACAGGCAAGACAAGGAAGTCGAACGCCGGGTCAAAAACGCTTGGAAGAGCTACTGGTCCATGAAGGAGCTAATGACGGGCAACCTTCCTCTGTCATTAAAGCGTCGTCATGTGTATTTTGACTATTCTAACCTACGGTGCGCGAACATGGTCATTCACTGAGAGCCAGAAATCCAAATTGAAAGTTTGCCAACGCGCTATAGAGCGCATTATTCTAGGTGTCAAAAGCACGGATTGACACTGCGCTCCAAAACACGCATGCCTAGCTGATGTGGGTGCAAAAACTGCCCGGCTCAAGTGGGACTGGCCCACGTCTGTCGCGTGCGTCCAGACAGGTGGGCTAATATAGTCACCAAGCGGGTGGTGCCATATGACGGGCGACGCAGACGGGGCCGACCTAGACGGAGATGGCGAGGCGACGTGGATGTATTCTTCAGCTATTGGGCGGAAGAGGCACTACGTAGGGACGCATGGAGATCACGGGGAGATGCCTTTGCCAAGCAGTGGGACACTCGATAGGCTCAAAAAAAAGTTGTACTTATGCTGACTCTTGGGACTCAGCAGCATGCGGTTCTCGGGGTCCTTCAGATTGTTATTGGGATAACGAAGATGAGGAGTTTTCATTAGGAGTCCGCAGTAAGCTCGATTCTCCATACAAACGTAGTTACGCTCTCATTTTAAAACTACGTCCAACGATTGTAACGAAACTTTGCATGTACAATGACATGAGGTATATCTATGTCTGTAATTAGTTTATGTTGCTTCAGATAGCATAGTAAAAAATACAGCGAATTTAAGTTTTTCATACAAAACTTGTTTTTGCTGTATTTTGTTTGTTTTATAAACTGGAACCATATAAACTAATTACAAACATAGATATGCCATTGTATATGCAAAGTTTCGTCACAATCCAATACGTAGTTTTAAAATGAGAGCGTAACTACGTTTGTATGGGAAGGTGAAATTCGGCCGAGCTTACTGCGGACTCTTAATGTAATCAAAATCATACTTTCATGACATATAGTTTGTGTAAACTACCATTTCCGAAAAAACCTTTTATTGCCAAATTATTGAAGTTTTCCTAAACATATGTAAGTATATTATGGTATGTACGCCACAATTTTTGTCACATCCCCTATTGTAGCCATTTAGCCGGCAGAGGGGGAGGCACTTGCCTTGAACAAAAATTAGAGCTTTAAATCCCAATACCTCAAAAACGGATCACTGAGTTGAAAAATGGCTTTTAAACCCATAGCATGTTGTTGAGACAAATTGCATTTGGATGTGTTGCATTGCAATGATTTGTCTTCATCAAACCATGTTGTTAAAAGGCAAAATAATAATAATAATAGAATTACACACACATTCCCGGCCGCTGCGATAGGGTAATATTTATTTACTTTTTATATACTTGCGCTCGTCAGTAACTATACTACTTCATGTACTTACTATATTTGCTACGGTAAGGCGAACAATTGACGGAACAGCTGCTGAGATGAAAAATTAATGTATGTATAACCAAGTCCTTATTACAGTTCCTTCCTCACTCTAAAATTAATATTAAAAACCGGCCAAGTGCGTAGCGGACCATGCGCTGTGTAGGGTTCCGTAATTGCCTGTCTGTCTTTGAATTTTGTTACAACAACACGCGCGCGCCAAATAAACTTGCGACGCCACCACATTTATTATGACCGCTCCACACGATGGGACATCCTGACCCATCATACAGGACGCGGCTATGTGGTAGAACGAGACATAAATATGTCTATAGTATATGCATAGTTGCGTCCTGTATGATGGGTCAGGATGGCCCATCGTGTGGAGCGGCCATTAAGTTATGCCTCCTTATCCGTGATATTTTTCAAAGTAAATTAATTATACTTATTTTCTACTTATTTTTCATACTCGTATAACACTAGTAACCATTCAGCCGGCAGAGGGACACGTGATTAATAAAAGTTAAGGCTTCAAAGCCCAATATCACGCAAACGCATCCTTGAATTGAGAAATGGTATTTAAAGACCACAGATAACCTCCAATAGATAGAGCCTATAAGCGATTTAGTTAGATGCAAAGGTCACCACAGTTGGCGGTAGGTGCGGGTTGCGGGGAGGTCGGTAACGGCGCTGCGAATGGCTGTTTCGAAACTAGCGCGCTTTGTCACATCATGGCGCCAGAAGCGTAGTGATGGGACGCGTTGTTCGCTAACGGTTTTTAGCGGTGCCGCAATGAATTGTTAGTAATATATTTTACATGGCGTAGGTACGGTACCCGTTAACATGGTTTAAATTTTTAACGGGTGTCACTGTTATATTATTATCATGTTTCGTTCATCGACTATTTTGATTACCACGTAACATAAAAAAGTATGTGAATCACATCGAGTAGTTATTCCTAGGCATTTTACAACATTTACTGCATTATCGTGTTTAAGTGTGTCGGACAAGAAGCCTTCGTCCCGTTCGTATTTACATACTTACTAGGAAAGGACGAATGCGATGTTTATTCGAGATTAACGCGAATGTGCTAGCTAGGCTTATGTATGTAATTTGAATATTGGTATAGCTAGGTAAGGAAGATAAATAAAAACGATGTCACAAAAAAGTACATATAATTATTCAATGTGATAAAATTATGTAATTGATGATAGATAATCGTCATCATCATTTAAGAGGGCGTTAACGTGCTCACTAGCGCTATTGGTAAATAATTGTGATTAATTAAATTTTACGATAGTTATTTAAAAATAGAGGCCACTACACACTGTATTTTGTATTTAAAATAAATACATCCAACAAGTTTTTAGGGTTCCGTACCTCAAAAGGAAAAAAATATAGGATCTCTTTGTTGTCCGTCCGTCCGTCCATCCGTCTGTCAAGACCCTTTTTCTCAGGAATGCGTAGAGGTATCAAGCTAAAATTTATACCAAATACTCAAGTCTACTGTCCCTTGGAGTTGTGAAAAAATCTAACTTCTAGGCCAACGCAATCAAAAGATACAGCCGTTTATGCCGCAAATATTCGAAACTCGTAAGGGAATCAAAACCTACGGGGTACTTCCCGTGAACTCAGAATCTTGAAATTTGGTACAAAGCAACGTAGCATCTTATAGCACAGATAAAGGAAAAATTGCGAAAACTGAAAATTTTACGGAACCCTCGGTGCGCGAGTCCGACTCGCACTTGGCCGGTTTTTATGTTGCTGGATTCATTATGTAATTCATTATTTCACATAGTATCCTAGTGAGCGGTTCTAGTATGCGACCGTCAATCGAATCTCGGATTATACTCATGAGTTTTTCGGAAATTTGGCGTAGGAAAAAATTGTGAGGAAACCTGAATAGACCGTGTGTATATATGCGAAGTAAAGTGTATAAATTCAAAATTCTGTGCACACTTTATACCATCTTTTTCGACCGAGCTGCACCGGAATATCTTAAATAAAAAAAAAATTGTTACACCCCGTCCTGGTTGCAAGCTACGTACATCCAGGAGTCGTAAATTCTCTGTCTTATTTCACCGTACTGGTTTCCTGCTATTCGTCTGGAATGATCTCCCTCTTACCGTCAGACAAGCTCAGAGCTAGTTCTCCTTTAAACGCAAGTTGCGTAAGCATCTCTTTTTAACTATTAAAGATTGATGAACCTCATGATATCTTTGTTCGGGTACATATAATTGTACGTATATAAGTATGTATAAGTAAGTTTATATTATATGCATTATATATGTATGTATATTAATGTAATTGATTGATTCGTGTTCCTATCCGTCTCTTTCTTATTAGAACACTTAGAACAAGAGGTATAGTGCGAGAAAAATCGAGAGTATGTCGCGGCCGTCTCATGATAGACGTTCTGTGGGTACAGTCACGAACTTTTATTTGGGACCCACTTAAGGTTCACAATCCTGTCAAACTGTATAGGAATACAAACAATATTTTAGCAAAAAGGGTCATAAATTAAAGAACGCGACCGTACTACAATAATATATTCCGTTCATTAGCTCTGCGGGCGTAGCACGGTTGCCATTTTATCACTTATCGTTGTGGATAAGGCATCCGTCACTCTCGCACTCGCATACTTGTCAGAGCGTGATGGGCGTCTTTACCACAACGATAAGTGATAAAATGGCAACCATGCTACGCCCACTGGAAGCTATAAAATACAGAGACAGTAATTTAATACGTCTCCCTCTACCTCATAGCTTGTAAGACGGTTGCAGTCCGCCACGTTGCCTTCTTGGTGCAGTTTAATTAAACCTACATCGTATACATTATCTATGATTTCTAACAAAAGAATTTTGACAATGCAATGACAAGGATATAAATATAATCTTTAGTGAATTGTCGTATTAAAATAGTACACGAAAGCACGGATGAATTAACGTATTGTTTCTTTGAATGAATCTGAATCGGTAAAATTCGAAAGCATCACTAGCCCATCACTAGTGTCACGTGCTTTCATGAGAAAGGAACAGTATATTGTCATTCCCATTTGATGAAAAGGGACATGCATGTTTCACTACTTCTTATGGACCAGGTAAAATGAACTCCGCGTAACAGAATGAAATTTACATTTATATTATAAATTTAACTTACCTGTGAAATTTTATTCCGTCGTTTGTGTAATTAGACGTTCGGGAGTTTTTTCCACACCACTTCACACAGTAGTACTCATTTTTATAGCGCAAAATCAATTTTAATATGCAGGATGCTTCACGCACGTACAGATCTCGTACCTGGTCGATACTGACAATATGGCGCGGGGTAGTGGGGGGTTAGCAGTGCAAAAACATATATGCGTGGTGACCGCACGTCGCCCTATAGGCTCTATCTATTGGAGGTTATCTGTGTTAAAGGCCCATCGTATAAATCAAAATAGGTTTCCGAAATAAAAATGCATCACATTTACGGGTATTTTTCAAGGTTTTATTTTAGCGTTTTGTCGGGTTTGATTTATATACCTACTCGTGCCGAGTTACAGCTTTCTAGTATTAAGGTTCACTGAACTAAGCCGCAGACAGACGGACAGACGACGGACATAACGAAACTAAAAGGGTTCCTTGTTGACTCCGGAACTCTAAAAAAACATGTAGGATTTTTCGAGTCATGAAAGACAACTTAGGTAAACGAATTTAAGTACATACCTGCCATCGCGGTAAACAAGAACGGTGTCTGTTAGCTTTTTATTTTCCCCGTAATTGGATTCTGCGTCACATTTATTGGTTGAATAAAACTTAAAAGGGGGAAGAAAATGAGAAATGAAACGAAGCGAGGCTTATAAAAGTAGAAAATGAGCATGCATTGAAATATAACTGCATAGGAGTACATAAGTGACTTAAAGAATCCGTGTGAAAATGTGTGGGTAACTGAGTACTATGGCTAAATGTAATATATTATGTAAAATAAAAATTGAATCTGTGGGTAGATAGGTAGATAGGTTACTTTACCGTTTACACAATTACAATGAAGCGACTGTTGCAGTAGGCTGCTTGACTTATTGCTACATAACATATATTATTTTTTATTTGTATAAAATTATGTTAATTGTAATAGTAGTTTTACGCTTGCTTATTACCATATTTTATTTGGTGTTTTTTTATTACGTACTGAGACAATTGCATGTTTCAGTGTTGCCTGCATATAAATCACTGTCGACTAGGGGTCACTAAACCGCTAGTATTTTTGGAAACCGGTTTTTCGGTTTTTGTACATTACAAAACCGGGTTTTCCAGTTTTTCGGCGATTTTTCGGTTTTACATGTAAAAAGTGAAAAAAAACTGCATTTTATGAATTTAATATTCAGTAATTTAACAATGGATATAAAACCTTTTTTATATCTTATAATTATTAGGAACAAAGATTAAAAACAAAATAACTAAACTAATAAACTCCATGCACTTCTGGAACGCAAAATTAACTACAAATAGTTATCATTATAACACAAAACACAAAACATCGTATATTCCTTTTACGAAAGTAAATACTTATTAAATACACTTAACATTTGAGATCAATATTAATTTCTTTCATAGGTTAAGTTACTAAATTGGAGATCAGTGAAAAAAATCATGTAATTATAATCCCTCTTCTCGCCTTCTTTCGGCAGGCAATTAAGAATAAATCATTATAATAACCCTATACTAGGGTAGGGCTATTAGCTTATTTTTATTAATTCAATTATATGTTTTATTCTATATTTACTGATAAACTAAAAAGTAGAAATTACAAATAGGAGAAGAAGTTATAAGTAGTAATAAACTGATAATCAAAGTAATACTTACAACTATCAAGTATTTAAGTGTAAAACCGAAAAACTCGAAAAACCGGTTTTTTCAAATTTGAAAGCCGGTTTTCTCAATAGACGAAAAACCCGGTTTTTCCGGTTTTTTCGGTTTCGGTGAAACCGGTTTTGTGACCCCTACTGTCGACAACGATTCTGATGTTACCCGCTAGTTTTAAGTTCACTTTTGTAATTTTGAGACCTACAGTGCCTAAAAATTATAAAATTCCTTGTTTAGTTTAGTTCCAGTTTTATTTATTTTTGGGGCTCTCACTGAAAACCAGCGTCACGGCCCCGTGACAACATGCTGAGTGGGGCTCCCGTTTAGCACAGTACGAGTATATAAGGTTACCTTTTTGATTGTATTTTATTTTTTCCGTGTTTTGTGTGATAAATAAATAAATTCTTATTCTTATTCTTATCACCTCATTCTGTGTAACATTTGAATTTTAACGGACAAAACGTGGTCAACATTTCTTCATTTATCTAGGATATCAAAGGGATATATCGTAGGTACCCACTAGTATTACTTATCTCGTTCATTAGGTGCTTTTCAAAAATCCTACTTATATTATAAATGCGAAAGTTTGCATGTTTAGATGCTTAGATGTTTAAATTGTTACTCAATTACGCTAAAACGGCTCAACCGATTTGGATGAAATTTAGCACGAATATAGTGTATATATAGCCTGGATTAAAATAAAGGATATCTTATTTGGCATCAGGCCCTATTCATTTAATCAAATTAAGATAATCGGGCCTAACGCACAATACATAAATTCCGTAGAATAAACTGGTTATTTTATTTGACATGTTTTAATCAATTTTACTTCGGTGATTTCTATTACTAAATTCATAAAACCAGATAAAATAGACGTGAATTATTATTTAATAATAACGTATCAAAACATCAAATGACTTGGCAGTAAGTATAAACTAGATAGTAGGTCCCTGATATCACGTGTCGAGAATTAAACATAGAAACTTTATAGAGTTCAGTGGTGGGAATGAGCTATAATTTTGTATTTTAGCAAATATTTGTTATTTTCTCGCAATCGAAGTGAAAAACGTGTGTATAACTCTGGCATTAATGAGCCATTGTACCCCTCTACTTCACTCGCCAGTGGCTCGATTTATGCACTTGATGTACATCTACAGTTATTTATTTTATTGAAGCAATGGTAACAAAACGGTTTGAAGGTAACAAAATTTAATTTACAAAGTAGTATTTAATTTACCTATACATTTCGGTGACTACCATTACCACCTGCCTGCCTACCTGGCTCGAGCTGTTTAAATTAGATCTTTGTTTTTTACCGAGAGGTGTAAAAACTGTTGCACACCTACTCATGGAATCAGAAAAACGTATAGGTACCCACGTGACGTATATGGTTTTCCCATTGAAACTATCTATTGATATAAATCCGGTATAGATCGGTGTAACTTACACACCTTTAACTGTGTTTGTTTTTCTTGGTCAACTGCCTGCATCTATAAGCTTTTCTGTTTAGCCCTGCGGTTGACTGGTAGAGAATGCCTTAAGGTATTAAGTCCGCCATTTGTACTTTTTGTCTGTGCAATGAAGTTTAAATAAATAAGCTGTAGCTAAGGAGCAATGTGTTTGAAATTATGTGGAAATTATACATAAATATACTTTTGAAACCCAGAACAAATCACAAACTTTCTGCTCTAAAAACTAAACTGAATTATACTAAGCGTGCACTTGTACTAAACCAGATCGCAATTTAATTCTATTTGCTCCACTTTTTATCTCCATTAGGACAAAGTGCTAAATTTCGTCGAATGTTGTGTGGAAAGCATATCAAATAACCACATTGAGAATGAATGTTAATGCCAGCTCCATCTCTTATTAGGTACCTATTCATATACAGGGTTCAATTTTCACTATCTGGGTGTTATTCATGAAGGTGGACTTTCATAACGTTTTCTGACAATATAGGTACTTAACTAATACGTACATGTACAGTCGACGGCAAAGATATGTATCGCCTTATTATAATGGAATGAAATGCAAAAGTGTACAAAAATATCTTTGAATTAACGTAGATAGAAAATTTAATAGATAGCATCCTAAGCGTGAGTATACCCGAAGGGCTGATGGTACATTAACCTTACTAAATTGAGAAGAATTCGACAACTACGACGTGACGTCAGTTTCAGTAAACATATAAAGCGTATACGCGCTGAAGGACAGGAGATTTGACATTGTATTTCGTCCCCACTTGCGGTTTTGTCTATGCTTGCTTACATACCGTGAGTATGTAATGTACTCGTACCGTTTTCGAGAATCACTAATAGACTGTACATATCCAATAACGCTTTTATCCATAGCCAAACTCAGAGTAGGTCAAAAAAAACAGTACCTACTGATGACTTACTACTACCTATTTGATTTTATTATTTTTGTTGTAACGTGAATTAATTTATTTTAATATTAGCTGTACCTGCGACTTCGTTTGCATGGTAATGTGTTGAGAATTATCGTATTTCTTCTCTTGGACATAGTAGCAGTTCTAATTTAACCTATGAAGTAAAACGTTGAGCAAACCTATTTTAACTAGAATGTCGTTAAAATTAGTTTCTCTTTATCTGTCACCAGATACAACGACGATAGATGGACCATCAGAGGATTAAAATGGTCTGGACCACGGGGTACGCGAGCAAGAGGCCGACCGCGCGCCAAGTGGGCGGACGAGATAGTAGCGACAGCAGGTCAAAGGTGGCTCGATATAGCCACAGACGGAGACACATGGAACACTTTGGGGGAGGCTTTTACCCAGAAGGGGTCCACACACATATTAACTTAAAAACTTTTCTTTTAATCATCATTTTACCTTATTTTGCATGTATACTTTGTTTTTAACTTTTTGTTTACTCTGCCCGTATAATGTTGTGTGTGGAATTAAATGAAGCTTTTATTATTATTATTATTTTTATTTCATCTTTCATCTTAAGTTAGGTTTGTACGATAATTTTATAAAAAGTAAAATATAAAACTATACATACAAAACATAAAATCATTATAAAAACCTAACCTAGGGTGCAGCCGGCAGCGAGGCGGGGCTTCAGCTTATTATTATTATCTGTCACTCTGATATTTAAATCCGTAAGAAAGAAAGGGACAAAAACATTTTAGTTATCAGAGGTATTTTAAGTTTTATGAATAACAGGATAAAAGTTAGTAGATGTTTGTGGCAGTAGATCCAACAGGTAGGACTTAGGCTGCAGATTTAAAATATTTATATTGAGCTTCTTCTCTACATACTCGTATTTTAAAAAAAAAATATTACGTCTACACTAATAATATAAAGAGGAAAGATTTGATTGTTTGTTTGTTTGTATTGAATAGGCTCCGAAACCACTAGACCGATTTGAATTTTTTTTTTACCATTAGAAGCCAAGATTATCCCTGATGAACATAGGCTACTTTTTACCGCGGAAAAATGCTTCATTCCTACGGGACAACGGGTAATAGGACAACGGGTAGTAAGAATTATCCGTGCATTACTAACCGTGCGAAGCCGGGCCGGGCAGCTAGTATTCAATAAATAAAACATCTGATGACTGAAATGGACTTGAGTCACTCCAACTCTCAGGTAAAGATGTTTTTAGGAATTTATAACAGAAAATCCTTTCGAGTTAGCTATTGACCGGTAAGTGTTTAGGGTAAAATCAGGATAGATGCCCAATTTTTGAAATTACTTTATATCTCTTGGTACAAAAAGCAAGATTTTTTATTTGTAAAACGGGTAGGTAATTTGGTTTATTATCTTCAAATTTATGAAAGACAACACTTTCTTTGATATTTCCAGAGTGTTAGCGATTTTTGCGGACCTATAAATTTTGGGACAACTTTTCCATCCCACTATACCTAATCCATGTAAATTACGTTTAGGATAGATGCCCCGTCGAGAGTGAGAGAATTGATCGCACCTAGCCGTCCCATGCAATCGCACAGAGACATGCAACACGGTCAACTTGGTTGTAGTTGCAGTCTCTCTATAGATAAATAAAATAATGTGTGTTTCATTCGCGAAACTAGAGTAACTGCAATCAAGGCAACTATACCCCCGGGGCAACTATCCGGGTTTTATCCTACGCGGAACAAAAGATCTCTTTTTAATTAGATAAAATACGGCTAATTTATATTTTCGAAACTATTCATTTTATTTATTTATTTAAATCAGGCAACAAGGCCCATATTACCAATAACTTAAATACTAACATACACATCAATATAAACTTATGAACAGACATAGGAATCCGCGGGGCAAAATTGTTTGACAAGTAGGGAGGACTCTTTATTTATTTATTTATTTTATTTATTCAAGTAAATATAAGTAGTTCGTGGGATATTTCACTTTGTGACAGACAGACAGACAGACGGACGGAGTCGCAAAATAAGGGTTCCTTTTTTACCTTTTTTGGTACGGAACCCTAAAAAGAAAAGAGAGAGAAAAGGCTGACCTTTTGACGTTATTTTGTTGAAATTTGTTGATTCATTTATTGAAATTACACCTTAATACGAATTCTGCGCATATAAGTTTCCATATCAGAATCGTTTTTTTATGCTCTATCGTTAAGTACCTATGCGTTGTGAAGGTCTATCACACACCTGGTCGAAATTATTAATGTTGCTATGGCAAGCCCGCCATTTGACGTCACTGACAGTTGACAGATATGGCAGCTAGGATTTCAAGACGAAGAAATGAAAAATTTAATCAGGTCAAATGTTTCAGAAAATCAATTATTCGTCGCAATCGGATAAAAACTATCCTAAGCGGAAGCTAGAATAATAAGTTACCTACTAACAAAAAGTTTCAGTTTAAGTCATGGGAAGCTAAGATCATTCGTGACGGAACAATGCTTATTTGATACTGGCTGATTCTTTTTTTATCATAAGTGTAGATAATCCACTCCAATCCGATTCTTATTAACTGCGAATCAACATTCTAATTCCTATTTTATGTATAAAAGCCATAAATTATTTAATATGAATGTTTCTGCCATTCTTGCAGATATCTGAGTTCTAAACAAGTCACAGCAGTGAACAGTGTGGAATAGTCAGAGCAAATTCAAGCGTGGTACCTTGAATTTCTCGTGCGCTGCATAAATATTTGAGAGGCAGGACCCGCGGGCCGCACCGGCTTTAGCCTACACCTACAACGAGAATAATTCATTATATCAGGGCAGGACCTTAATATGCTAGGTTTGCAAGAATGCCAAACGTGTTTTATAGACATTGTTTTAATGCTTTAAAATTTTAACGTAGTGGTAGCGGTCTGTAGCTTGGATCTGTTTTAAACGTTCCACTTGGAGCATTGTTGTTTACTCCGGCATTCTTCTCGGGCTTTGCAACGCACCAGAAATATTCATACTGCTACCGTAGTGGATTCAAATACCATTCTGTGTGTTTGTTATGTGTAGGTACAGTCAGGGGTAATAAATCATATACATACATAAATAAGCACATAGCATGGCAAGGCCAAACTTGCTGTCAAATACTCTAATTGCAAGGGTGACAATACAGTTGGCCAGTCGTGTTTTAAGACGAAAGGATAATTTCCACCAAACGGCACGCATCGCATCGGATCGGAACGGATTTTACAATCTTTAAACGATATTAAATCATGTCCACAGTATTCAGTCTATATTACCAAGCCGCGCGTCGTTGGCCCCAGCTTCGCCTGCGTGGTTGCATGCTCCTGCGGCACTATTGGGTTTGCGTTCACAGTCATAAAAGTGGAATGATCTAGATTGAGACTTTTACCTTACTTCATGGGTAATGGTATTAATGACAATTCAATATCGCTGAGCCAATAAATGATAATTTGTCTTGCGTAGATAGTGTATTATTTATACACAGCCCCGTTTTATTGTATTCAATGGAATGCTTTATTGTTGCTACCATTAAAAATGACGAAAATGCTTTATTTAATCTAAGCTTTATAACCCTACAAAAGCAAGCACAAATTGCGGAATATGCCTTAAGGTCTAAGGTCGAGCCATTTTAAGTGAATGAGTTTAAAGACCCGACCACTCCGCTGCTCCTCAATCGTTTGAGTTTCTATTAACAACGTTGTATTGAATCCAGCGATCAGGCCGGTAAGCCGAGGTTTCACTTAGCTCTAATACTGGCACCAGCTGCGCCCAGAGATACCCACATCCATTTATTGAGAATCTATCCATTGATTGCCCCGCAGTTTATTCAACAGTTTTACAGTTTTTAGTTTTCCCTTACTGCAAGTCAAAGCGGATAACATTTTACGGACTCTTTGTATTGAACAGTGGAATTCTCATTGCGTTTAGAATACTTTTTTCCTTTTAGATAAAACTATTTTGGTAAAAAAATATATTTTAAAACTCCGCGTCGAGCGTTACTCCTCTATTCGTTTTTTCCGCAGCCCGTTTTGCGTATCGCCGTCGTTGTTTGCATACCAAATTTTTGTTTGCGGAATATTGACATGTAGCTGCGGTAGGAGCCTGCTATTTCGATACATCGTTTTTTGTAGTTTTCAAGCCACAGCTACGTTAGGTTCGCTATCCCATCATTGCCCGTACGAATCTATTTTAGATTTAAAGCGAAATGTATAAGTCTACGTCAAAGATATGGATATATTTTTCGCCTTGTGACAAAAAGCGACGCCGCTACCGTTTGCACACGAACCCTTTGAAGCCACATGTAACCCTTAATAACTCTGAATTGATTTAACATAGACATATGAAAATTGGCTCATTTATTTAACCTCCCTTTATTAACAACACCGCCAAATTTCATAAGTATAGCTCAAACGGTTACTGAGATATTAACTTCTAAATAAAATCGAAATTGTTGCTACTGACGTATATAATTTCGCATACTGTAAATATGATATAATTTCGCATACTGTAAATATGATCCTACCGAGATTCAGCTTACCGCAGTTAATTTTGAGCCACAATTTATACTAAGTTATCGGCTTTGTATAAAAAAAAATACTGTTAAGGAGTACCTACAGAACTTGCCACCCATTTGTTTTCTTTTCTCGGCGAAGTCGACAACCAGGCATATTCTTCTGTAGAACTTGACTACCATTTTCGCATTATGTTTTTGATGGGATACAAATTTCTTCGTTTTGGTTACTTGTACGCTGTAACCAAAACTGCTCTGCTCTCGTCGTGGTTATTGTTGTTTTTGTATGTATATTATTAATTTTATCAGAATCTGAATGAATGAATGAATGAAATATTTTATTTCAGGTCTTCACCGACCCATATAAGAGGTCTTAGTTACATTTAATTTTAATTATTTACCTCTAAATCTCTCAAAAACAACACACAACAAAAATCTGTTCTTTACCTTTAAATGAAAATAAGAATACCGTTTCTCGATTATTTGACTTTCCAATACATTCGGAAGTCGTGAACGGGGGGCAATCTGACAGAAACGTATCGCATTTTACTTTAATTTCTAAAGTGTTTACTCGTCAGCTCGGTGAATGTGGAAGCGAGCGCAATAACACGAGAAGAGGCGAGACACATTAAAGTGATTTCAAACCATCTTGAAATACGAGACGTATGAGTCAGACTCAGCCCCTGGCTGAATAGGCTAGGTGTCGTATCTTTAGTATTCCTCGACAACGCTAACAAGCAGGCGTATCAGCGATCTGTTCGTGCATGCAGCCTGTATTGTGCGGTATGAGGAGGGTCGGGCGAGCCGTGACACGTGTCCGATCGAGATCCGACGCCTCCCGCATCCTACACAAGTGACGTAACTGTTAATTTATACATTTAATATACTTCATTCAAAGGTATCACCACTCGCTTGTCCTTATCTTATTAAATTCTTTACACCTTTACGCAAATGCTGAGATAACGAAACGACACCATAAAGAAAATTGCCAGATAAAAGGTCTGAGCAATAATATTTCACTCAAGTCGTACGATCTACAACACAAACGCCACAATTATCAGAAATGTATTCTACCATGCCTTGTCTGATAGTATTGTCGACACTTTTGAACAGACATCAATGTCGTTGTTTGCTCCCAAGCGCTGTAGATGTATAAGTTCAGTACCTACCTAACGCACTAAATGTATGCAGCAAAGAACTTCCCTCCCCTTGCCGTTTAGGAAAACCACAAGGAAGGTTTAAACAAGTGGTAAACATTTCGAGACATTATTCATGTTACCCGATTTCCAGGTAGCTTGCAGGCAATATTATTATCTGGGACACACAGAAAACGTTTCCGTGAATACTTTCACCGGAGACTATAAATCTCCCCCTTACTTTGCTGGCATTATAAAGATTACCCAACAAAATAGTCGGGCCCATCCGTTCAATTTCGCAAATCGTGTTGTGTCGGAGGCCGCTGACGTATCGCGCTCCGCACCGCGTTCTGAGACCGCCCGTTTGATGCTAGATTGGCTTTTATATAAGCACTTTAAATTCAAAGAGCTAGTTCGCACTAAGTGAAAAGCCTTGTTCCGCTAGTCTATGCTCACACTACGAAGATATAATCTCAAGAGATCTATCTAGTTTTAAACAGCCTTATTGCATTTACGCCCTAATTTCCCGTGTTACTGGAATAATGAGATATCCAATGATTTGATTGATTAGCACTTTTGTAACTCATTCGATTCGTGCATGCACATTTCTAATTTGTAAACTAGTTGCCTGTTAATTATTTACACGAGTTAATAACAAACATGCCATTAAACAAAGGCAATGCAAAATGAAAGTAAGTATCGTTAAGTGTTATAGTTTCAGAAAACATTTGCCATTTGCATTGGTGCATTTCGATTCATGTTTACAGCAATAATAAAACAATTACAATTCGTATAATTAATTACAATTACTTGGAATTCTTTCCTATCTCATTACCGACCTCTCCCTAAAATAAATGCACTAAAAGATTTTTGGACGCTATCGGTGCTATTAAAATTAGCCAAAACTCTTAGAAATGATGGCAGCAATGATGTCATAATATGTAATTTCCTTACCATTGTGCGAGTATCTAATCGATTTAAAATTGTACCATTAACCCGTTAAGTAACATTTAAAAGATGCGGCTAATTACGACAAACTCATACGTTTGTACAGAGTGGGCAAATAAAAGGTTTTTCATTGAATGAATTCCAATCAAAGAGACAGCAAATTTATTATGAAACGATTTAAGCCTTAGAAACCTATTTAAACCTACGGCACAGAAGACTGGCAATATTAAATTAAACGTTTTCAGGGCAACAAATCTTTTTTTTTGTGATATTGACTGAACCTCAAAGCCACCAAATTTCTCTTCTTCTGACTTTTTCTATAGGATCATCTAAAACAACGTGTATATATTAGACTTACATAATTACTAGGTAAGTCTTAAGAAATGCATTCGTACAAATATGTTGGTTATTCCTATTTTTATTTTATTATGTCGATTTAAAGTAGTACCTATCCTCGTCGTCGTCTCGTCTAGTGTCTATCCTCGTTCTTATAGCTCGACTTGACAAAACATATTTAAAAACTTGGTAGGTAATAAAAACTTAACCTGATATAGAAAGTTCAGAATTGAATTTAATCTTTATTTATGATTGGTGAAATTCACTTGAACCTAAGTAAGAAATAGTTTGATATCAGGTATATCTGATAAGATTTGATCAGCGTATTTTAGTAAGTACAGTCGACATCAAAGATATGTTTACACTTTTGCACCTTAAAGACCTTATTGCCTTGTAATAAGGTGCAACAGTGTAAACATATTTTTGACCTCGACCGTACGTATACACATAATATGAGAGTTGCACCATGTCCGAAACATCGAAATGGTTCTCCCTTGTTAGACCAAACAACTTTTGGCCAAATGTTTAATTTGACAAAAGTTTCATTTGACCTAATGTTTTTTTTCTTAAATAGAAAGCTGTATAGGATTATTATAAAACCAACCTAACCTAACCTAATGATGATATTCAATGAATACCCGAAAATACCACTGTTTTGACGAAAAATGCATAAGGTCAAATGAAACGTTTGTCAAATGAAACATTTTGTCAAATGATACATTTGGCTAAAAGTTGTTTGGTCAAGAAACAGGACCCCCATCGAAATACATAGCGTATTGAAGTGAATGCTATATGAATAAAATACTTACCGTATTTTTCCGGGTGCACGACGTTTTATATAATTACACAAAATCTATTTTGTTTTGATATACGAGTATCATTACTTTTTATAATGTAACGAATGGTATAATATTGTTTCAGATAATTTTCAATATATAATAGATATTTACTTCGGAAGTCCGGAAATCTATCGCTCATACTAATTTACGTCATAACATAATACTTACGGAAGAATCATCGGGGCTGCTAGGTACTTTGCGGACATCCTTAATAAGTTACTTATCTAGACGAATTTCAAGGAAACTTTTTCTAGTAACTTAAATGATTCCTTGTTTATAGCGATCGAAAGGTAAAAGTAGCTACAAAAACCCGAATCAGCACACCCCACTTTCACGTAGTCTTGTCTGTCCTACCTCTAGAGTGTATATAAAAGCCCGCGGAGCCAGAAGCTCGCGAACGAGGTCCTGTGTTAAAAGGGAGCCCGTGAAATGAAGAGCCGACGACGAAGCGAGTGAACGACGAAGCGTTCGTTCCAGAAACGAAAGCGACATCATGGCAGACGTTGTTTTATGAAAGCGCAATTATTTAAAATGATATGTATGTTAAACATATTTATGTCATTAATGCGTCATACGAAAATAGAATTATGCCTGTTGTAAATTATGTAAGTAATTTTGCCTATTATATCATTCGATAATTAGAGTACATCAAAATATGGCAAAATATAGCAAAACGTTATATCAAACGTTACATTATATTAAATAGCTTTATGTCAATTTACTGTATATCAAGTGTATGTCAGTTTTTCTGACATTATATGAAACATTACGCACCCTGTTATTCCCTATTGGTTACCCCTATTTTTGGTTAGGTCCTAAGGTAGATAAAAATCAATGAAACGATGGCTCAAGAATGGCGACGCCTAATATTTCAGTGTCTGGTTATTTAAGTATGATTACTTATAACATACCTTCGTTCCTAAGACGGTGAGTTTGCCAGTTTTCTGACATGAGATATTTATGTCGTATCCTTTTGTTTGATTATAATTGAACAAAATATTATCAACATAGCATAGATCAAATATACCTACACAATAGTATTTGAATGCTGCATATTAATTGCACATACATCGTAAACATTACTGATAACTACTTACGCACACAAGTGATGATAGATAATAAATTTAACTTTACACAAAGAGTATTTTAATCCCTAGGTAGGAAGATTTTCATGTTCCAATAAAATATCCTTATATTTAAGAAAAATTTAATATACAAACTCGACTGTAATTTGACCATAAATTGGTTAGAATGTCAGCAACCTGGAGTCAGGCACATTTTCAAACCGATACCATTCATTTTGATTGCTCATGTATGATAACTTAGTCTATAAAGTACCTACATGTGAGTATTCAGTATTCGTTGTAATTATAGATATTTTGATATTCGTTAGTGTACTTTAGCCTTTTAAGCCAAATCAGAATTGCATAGTTAGAATAGAATTTAATAAATACATTTTTATAATGAAATGACCTAACCGCGTGACCAGAAGGCTGGATCATATCTGGCACAGCGGATCAGCATTGCCATACAACGTGGCAATGCTGCCAGCCTTCTGGGCACGCTGCCCTCTGAAGGTGATTTGGGCCAAATTTTTTATTTATAAGTATTTTTTAAATCCTAGTTTCTAATTTAGTGTTTAGTTTTTTTAATTTAAGGTATAATATGTTTTTCTTGTTTTTTTTTACACCTTTGTTACTTCTATACATATAATAAAGCCACTACCGCAAAACGTGACCTCAATAAGTAGCTATGTAAAATTGTAGGTAAGTGGCATTGTCATGTGAAAAGATGTGCGTGTTTCTTTACATGTATAATCTTCATTACATCAAGTCCTAGGTTCACAGTATGTACTGCAGACGTCGTCTTCCGACTACGTTTTTAATGTTTGTCAATGTTATTCCAACGTATTTTTTTTTCGGTTTTCACTGTTCGTTTATTTCCACGACATCTATAGCATGTTCCGTGCATAGTTCCTTCAGCGTACGCTGACGCTTCGGTCATCTGTTTTCGTTGACTGGCGTTGCTAGAGCTTAAAGGTTTCTCCTATAGATAGCGTTTATTATTTGCGTTTAATGTATACGTTGCCTTTTTTAGCTGATTGGTATGGTCAGTGCATGGCCGTTTGGTATTTTTTTGAGTTTTAAACTATAAAAAGTTATTTAAAATTTGAATTTGAATTTTCAAGATTCTCGTCCTAGTCTGTCAGAACGACAAAAACAAATTATGGATGATTCATTCTTGAGAAAAGCTTGATGAAGTGATCGCCTTTCCAATACGAAAGTCCTTCTTTTCTGTAATCCAATAAGAGTTTTCTGTTGGCTTCAACAGTTGTTCAGTCTTGTTTTGACCGGTAGTGCCGAAGTTTTGCACGCATATCGAGTTTTTGTGGTCGCAGAGGGCGAAGTGGAACGTACGAAGGAAATCCTGAAGACACCTCGATTGTTTGGAGCGTTGTGGTTACGTGATTTACATCGTTCTTTAACGGTTGTAATTTTCTACTGTAAGGCCAGACGTGGGGAGCGATCTAGGTAAGCGTTGTTTGTTGATGTCTCGTGGCGGTTCATAGTTTCATCAGCAGTGCTTTCTGGTAGGGGATCTGAATCCGGAGTTCGCCTTTACGAGGGCACGGGAACCCACGCAGTGTAGCCGTCACTGAGCTGAAATTTGTACCCACGATCGCTGCGTCATAGCGTCAGCGATGTACAGAACGCACGAAATAATGTTATTTTAACTTGCCCTGTACACCGGCTGAACCTGCGAGCTATCATATTTGCCCTGATGGCTATGGCCCTCCTCTCCCTCTCAATATCGGCATCATCACGAAAATCGTCGGTTAACAAGTGCCCGAGGTATTTAAATGAGTAAAGCTTTCCAGCAGCTTGCCATTCAAATGAATGGGTGGGATGTATGATGGGCACTTGCTTCCCGCTTTTAATACCATGTACTCACTCTTGTTTACTAATGTAAACAAGAGTGAGTACATGGTATATATCATGGGTATTATATTTAAGGTTGTGCGTCAGGGCATATGACTCACACTTTTCAATAAGCAATCTCAGACCACCAACCGACGGGCTCAGCAGCACCATGTCGTCAGCATAGCTTATGTTATTAAAACAGACTAGATCTATGTGACAGCCCACACGCGTACTGCTAAGCTCGCCGATCAGGGCATCGATGTACAAATTGAAAAGTTTTGGTTAGGTAAGCCCCCCCTGCCTCACCCCGCACTCCAGGCCGTACTCATCCGACAACACACTACCCCATCGTACACAATTTCGCTGGCCCGCGTACCAACACCTGAATATGCGCGTCAGCTCCTTTAAAATATATTTTTTTAAGTTTTTTAGTTTAAATCCATTTAAAGTGTTCGGTCGAAACTAAAAGGCCATTGGTTACTGCGATCTCTCTGGTTAGAGTTCCTGATTTCTTTTAAATAATGGTGAAAATGTTTGGAAATTTAATATAATAAATTATACGTGTGTTGTAATTGAATTTTATTTTATTTATCACTGCAGTACCTAATCGCTGGATTGGCTGCATGAAGATAACTACCTATCTAAATATTGGGTGGTATAAGTAATAATTATTAGTTGTTATGCAAATAAAAAGTTATAATAGCAGGAAAAAGGAGACAATACATAACTTTATTAGTAAAAAACAAAACATAACTTTATTACATAGAGTATTATAGTATAAAATAAAACTAGATTTTAGATTTTTGTTTCGAATTTTCAAGCCAAACAAACTTGTATACAGCAGACGCCAAGAAAACACCAAGATAGGGTCCTACCCAATAAACCCAGTGCGCGGTCCATACACCTGTCACCACAGCTGGGCCGAGAGAGCGCACAGGGTTCATGCTGGCCCCGGTCAGCGATGCGCCCGCTAACGACAGCCCCGCGACTGCTACTCCGAACTTTATCGCAGCCGAGTCCTGGTTTTTCTCATTTACTGGGTCCCAAAATCCACTGTTCATCAGGCAGAGGGTCCCAGTCAATACCAACTCTATAATAATCGCCTGCCACTCAACCAACCGCTCATGGGGCTGTGTCAAGCACACTCTCTCAGCGACAAAATCCACTGGGGACAGATTTGATAAAACCCAGGAGGCAAAAATCGACCCTATGGCCTGTGCTATGCAGTAGTATATTCCTAAGACTATTGGAATCTTACCCCAAATTATTGCTAGTAAGGTTATGCAGGGATTCATGTGTGCCCCAGAAATGTGACCGAAAGTTTGGATATTAATCATAACCGCAAATCCAAAGGTCAGCGGTGCGTACATCGGCGGCATGGGGCCATCTACTGGTATACATGCCGCGCAGCCGATAAACACCACCAAGAATGTGGCAACTACCTCCGAAGCCAGCTTCTTCCAGTTTGACGAACACCAGCCCACGACACCCGTCGAGCCATCTTGTTTGACTTGTTTATCATCCACTATCATAACAAACGGTGCAATACCAGGGGTTACCGTCATTTTTGCAATATTTGTTTACTGAGTCACGCAAACAATGCTATACACCAAATACGTCGCGCACATTGATTTTAATACACTCACTTTGCAACTGTTAGGCCATTCTCTATACCAGTATAATATTAATAATGTGTGAATGACGACAGGACAACCCTGTTAAGTATTTGAATAACCCAAAGTGATTTTCCTCGGGAGTGAACACTGCCCCGCGCGTCTGCGCTGCGTGAGGTTAAAGTATTATTGACGTCTGCAGTAGTACAACCAGATAGTTATACGAAAACATTTATCAAGCAGGATTACCGCAACCGCCCGAATTATGAGACGCCCCTTTATGCATGTGTAAATATGATAAGTATTCGACGTACTTAATCTTTTACACATGATTTAATTACTGACAAACGAAAAACCCATTGTAAAATTCTGTCTTTTGAGAGGTTTCCTCTTTTGACTAGTCACAGCGTTTATTTTATTATAAATAGGCTAGGCATCGCAAAATTTTGTTGTATTTTCGATACAGCGTAATGTTGTTAATGGAATAAGGTATAATCAATTACTATGGTCATGCTTAATAAGCGTTAATAAAATTAAAATTAACCTTAATTAACCATTTTCATTATTGTCTATACCAACTCCGTTAACACAAACCATGCAGAACTGAAAATGCTACAAAATGTACGGCGACATCTGATTATTTTATTATTTTACTGCAGTCATGATGATGAACAGTTTGTACATTATTACTAGCAAAAAAAACTATTTTCATTCATCTAATGAATCTTTTTATCGTATTTTATTATTACAATTAACGTTTTCCATTATATTCTTTTCTACAACTTTGGACTAATGAACGATTGAATATCGTACAATAATCTTATTTACAATGAAATTAATACAATTTTGTTTTTTTGGTTATCTGTTGTTTATAAAACGTCATATGAGATATGACTAATTACTTATAGTATTATTTTCTGATAAGTTGCACTGTGTTTCTACCTGCAATCTTTTCATATCTCCTTTTAAAATCTTTTTCTCCGTATCAAACCCCTATCCGAAGTCCTAAAGCAAAGTCACTGGCCGTGTCGGTCATATCTCATATCTCATTTCATTCGAATTAAAGTCAATAAGTAACGGACGGAATTTTATGCGGTTTTACTAACGTGCAGCTTTATAAATTTACGCTTTTTCATTTATTTATTCTATTAATATGTTTTGGCTCCTTCCTAAGTGTACCTACCTACGTAGAGAACGTAGTGCCAATCATTGGTCGAGACGCTAATTGTTGAATAAAAAGGAAAAGCGGTGCGTGTCTAATCCTACCCATTTGCTATGATCCTGGCTGAAGCGCCGTCAGTCTGATTAATTGCAAGCCGGGGTATAACCGCTTAAATAAAGCCTTCGTATAAACCCTTATATCATGGGCAGAGGGTCTACCATTGCTTGGTCGAACTGCTTTATATTCCTGCTTTATCTGTACGTCGGGAACGCCGCCATTAATATCTATTGCCCGCATCTAGTTTGAAGCAACACTCATTGAATTGGAAAAAGTCAAGAGCTTCTCAAGAGGTTCCAGTATAACTTATCAAATTATTTTACATTAAGTAAGTATAGAAGCAACATGATATTTATTTTATACTACGCCTGTGGTTTGTCAGCTTATCCGGTCCGATTCACTATAGCCTAGTATAGGGGCATTTACGTCTCTAGGCCAGTCAGAAACGCGTTATTTCAAATCAATAAAGGCTCGCTTTATGGATTTGAGATTCAATATTTTACAGCTAGAAAGAAATGCAGGTCGCTCTTTGTCAACACAGGCCATCCTCGGGACTCTGGCGACGTCACAATCATGAACACAGCACTACTTATGGTATTTAGGAGGAATTTAGGGTGGACTGCTTGAAATAAAAGGAAGATTAAATTCCGCTGTGCCTTACTTTTATCAAATTTCATTTCATTTTCATTTCATTTCATACTTCGCAGAACGAAAAGGTCTATAGTTTAATAATTCATCGTAGCTAATTGATCCCAACAAACGTCGTCCTGCCAAAGTTACTTCTCGACTTGAACAAAGTTGGGAAATTGGTAGGTTATCGAAAACATACGGTTCATAATGGTATACAAAACCTCTAGTATTTAATTAAAGGCATGAAAATTATGATTAATATTATGCCTGAACTAGGAAACAAAATGGAACAATTTTTGTATCTCGTTAGACTTTGAATTTTGTTGTTTGTTAGAGGCCATACGCGAAAGCAGTTTTTCGATGGAAAAAAAAAACAAAGTTTGGGGTTGGGTCTTTCAATAAAATTATTACTTACCCTATCTCGTGCGCGACACTTGCCTTGCCTTTCTGTTTCCTTTTCTCACATGCTTCTTGTGCTAACCGTGCAGCGGAAATTTCTCTAGACACTAGCACTGTATTAATGATATAATAAAGGAGGGCCGTTTTATCATTTTGCAATGAGTCTAGCGGTCTGCAGTATTAACCCTGCTGGCAGAGAGTAAAAATAACCACATAAAACTTAATAACGTCTTAACTAAGACAGGGCATTATTTTTCCACTCTACACTTAACGTATCGCGTCCACAGATGCTCACACTTGGGTCGGATCGGGCTGTGAAATTAATGATCTTTAAATAGAAGGGTTAATGGAAACCCCGAATAAAATTGCCCTGCTATTCACGAAGGCATGCAAATAAAACCGGTATAAAATAGAATACAAGTTCCAACAGTTCCGCGTACAATTGCCTAGGTACCTACACTACCTACAGCTTTATTACCCTTGCTTGGATCTTCGTTTCAAATGCGAGTTGGATAGGAAAATATTTTATTTCCTGATGAAAGCAGCCCATTTGGAATGCACAATGCGAGTGCGCCCTGTTGCAAACTAAATGCATTCAACCGCATTTTATGAGCTCCTGCGAACAATACTACTTCCCTACCCTTCACCTTCACTCATCGCCATATCGTATTTCATCTACATATGTATAACAGGCCAAAGATGAACGACCTAGTTGTTGCATAGACCCAAATCATCATTTAAAACTTTCTTTCGTAAAATCAAACGAAACATATTGTTATGAGTGAATCACTGTCGTCACTGGCAAGTGTATGTTCTCACTTTTAGTACCAAAAGGCTTAGCCAAGGATGAACGAGCTTGTTGTTGCATAGACCCAAATCATCATTTTAAACTGTCTTTCGTAAAATGAAACGCACCATAATATTATGAGTCCTGAATCACTGTACTCACTTGCGAATACCCGCATTAATTTCTCACTTTTAGTACCAAAAGGCTTAGCTAGCTCGTTTCTTTGAAGTACCCAGTAGCACTGACCTTTTTTTTTTTTAAACTGCCTGCGATCCCAACTTGATATAAACGAACAAATGAAGTAGGTACTTGAATTATGAATGAACTTGCTAAAGAATTCAAGGCGAAATTAACGCTACATTAGTATAGACAATATTTGTTTTCAATTTGATAGAATATTTTAATTCGGTCGACCATTTTTTCTATTCGATGCTCGTTGGAGCGGTCCCTTAGGAAGAAAAAGTGGCGGTAAAATTGAGCAAAACAGGTTCAAGTACAATGTACACCAGAGGGGTAATCGCGCCGCACGTAACGTTTTGAACGCGCGTTAGGTAGATCCAACTGTAATTTTTCCATAAGGCCAGGTGGGAAAAGAGGAACTACCGGGAAAGCGAAACAATAGTTGGTATTACCAAGTAGTTCCAGGTAGTTCCTCTTACCCCACCTGACCTTATCAAAAAATACATTGAGATCTACCTAACGTACGTACAATGCGTTACGTGATCGACCTGCAGAAGAAGCGCATATCAAATCAAAGATTATTAATCTTTGCTCAAATCAAGGCTCGACTTCAAGGAGAAAATAACAATTAGCAGGCTTAAGCTTAACTTAAGTTTTTATTGCTGTTTTTGTTATTGTGTTTTTATATTTAAGTAATGTGTAATTGGTATTTAACCGTTCTTTTATAATAAAGCTTCCACTATGGGCATTAAATATGGGCAAATATGGGTAAATAAATAAATAATCATAAATATGAGTCATTAGCAGGTTCTTACATAAAGTTTTTAGTGCAGGAAAGCAGTTTGATGTTATAATTGCATTATTTGTCATGGTACAAACTTTTTAAAAAGTTAAAACGGCCATATAAATAAAACGCATAGGTCCTAAACAGCCAAAACGGAAGATCAGTAGCTGGGACTTATCGCGACTTCTTAGTTGTTTCAAATAACTTATATATTCTGTTTTTACATACAGTGGCTAGTTGATTTTCGGAAAATATAGAAAATTGACGTGAAAATGATTCTAGATTTAAAAGAAGCTGCAAGCTCAGTTATAGATAATTTGTTCCCTGCAAAGCCAAAAGACAGATAATTATCTACAGGCGTACGACAATTTCATGAAGTAGCAAGAAGAAAAGCATGCCTTATCATATACTTTTCAGAAAGTATATTTTTGTTTTCTTGCACAATTTTTGAGAAAAGCACTATATTTGTCTCAGCCGGAAGGGCAATCGCTGGCGTCGTATTAAATTAAACGGACTCCCAAGGTCGTCCGTTTAAAATTAATACTCGCCAGCAATTTCCTACTTCCCTTGCTTCGACAATAATGTACTATTATTGCTTTTTCTTTCGGAACCGGAAGGCGCGGCGTGGGTTGGCAAGGTAGACTGATGACCTGGTAAAGGTCGCGGGAGTCCGCTGGATGCGGGTGGCACAGGACCGGTCACTTTGACACTCTTTAGGGGAGGCCTATGCTAGCAGTGGACGTCTTTCGGCTGATATGATGATGATGATCTTTCGGAGCATTTTTTAGGTAATGTACCTACTAATTTGGACCCTGTCCTTCATATCCATATCCCCAAGATATATATCACCCGTTCTCGAGCTATTTTAGAATAAAATTACGGGAAAACCTGATTTATCCTCTTCGTTAACTCAGACTCCAGGCAAAGTAAGCTCTCTAATTAATTTCAAGCGCTCAAAAGGTGCACCTGAACAATAAGTGCGAACAATAGAAACTGCATGCATCGCTTGGAGAAACTTACCCCGCCGTCAAGAGCTCGTATTGTCTCCCAGGCTTAAACGTAAACTTCGAGATCCTTTACTTTATAACTTTTGTTTAACAAATTGGCCCATAGTGGAACGTATTTGCCATTTTTATATTATTATTATATAGTTTATTTTTTATGTGCGTTAAGATAATAAAGATAAAACTTTATTGACAAGAACATACATACATTTAAAACATGCATAAAATCATTGTCATCAGAATCACGTAACGTGTCCAACGCGCGTTAGGACAGGCCAAATGTCATTTTTCCATATAAAAATATACAATTAGATAAAAATTGAATAACCTAACCTAAGGCCGGCCGGCTAAACGATCAGTTAAATTGCACAAAATTATGAATTGTGTATTGTAGTATTGAAGATTGAGCAATGATTGAACAAAAGTTTGAGCAAGTGTATTTTTTATTGTAAGTACCATCTTTTTTATTGTACCGTCTAGGAACAGTATTGCACAATATTATGAAGGCAGCGGCAGACGCATCAAAGTTATTGCGCAATTTTATTGCGTGAAAATATTGATTGTTTGATCGCAAGGGGTAGTTCAATAACATTGCACCATAAAAATATCGTGCAAAGTTATTGTAGGCCTAGGCCGTCTTACACGGACAATTCGTTACGTGACACTCGTACATATTATCTGGGCACAACTCAAGTGATTTTAATGACAGCTTATAATATAGCGCCCTTATTAGGACTAATTTTACAACATAGTGATGGACACTATAAGTGTGCTTTAAGCTCCAGTTTCAGTTCTTTATTGTATGATAATAGAATTCGACTATAGTCATTCAAATGCAGTTGACAATTCACGTATTCGACAGGAACTAAAATTTATTAAATTACTTGAATTTAGATAAGAGAGAGATAAGATAAGATAATTCTTTATTAACGCCACAATAAACGATTACACAACACATATCAATGCAACAACACGCGACGCTAAAAGGAGCCCCACTCAGCATATTGCCACAAATTAAGATATTGTTTGACAACAAAATAAACAAGAATAATTAAGGAACAATGTGAATACACACTTTCCAACCTAGCCATTGAAACCACGTCAGAAAATAGGATCATAAAGTGTTAGGTTCATACGTTTACCACTAGGTACTAAATTACTGAAATGTAAGAATTGCGTTTGCCGGTAGCAGTAAAAAACACCACAAGGTATTTAGTTTATCACTTTTATGCTTGATATTTAATACGAACTTATTTTAGATTACTATACTATTGCTGCTCCTTACATGCAGAGCAACTAGGATCCAGATCGCAACGACATATTGTCACTGGCCGCGCCCCATCGAAGGCCTTATTGTGTTCCCACAGCACGGAAACAGCAACATCTGCGTACGGCCGAGTAAAGCTGTACAGGATCACGGGCTCGCAAAACACTTCATCAGCCACCAGCGTCGCGTTTATCACCATATCCACACCATCCTGAGAAAACCTGCACTTCCAAGGCGTAAACGCCATGTACATATACACCTGCGTTATCTTCACAACTATACGCTCCTTCTTCCCACTTTGAACGATGAACTTGTCCTCAGGCAACACCACTCTTGGACAGAACTGCGAACCTGCCATCAGGGCTCTGATGTGTGAAGGATATATTATATTATCATTGCCACATGAATCCGTGGTGCACTTGGCTTTGTTAACGCACCACACGCAAGATCCTCTTGCTAAACATGAATCACAGGAAATAAAGTCTTGACAGTCGTTTTTATCTTCGAAAATTTTGGCGAAGCTAGGCAAGGTCAAAGCCAGTAGCACAGCTACTATAACAGCATTTTTTCTGAAATTATCCATCTGTGAAGTCATAAGACGAGAGTTAGTAATGATTAGTTACTAATGATGTAATGCTAAGAGTTATCAACGAAATAGTATGTAATTTAATTCGCTGTATATTTACCATTGCATTGGTGAACTCTCTCTTCTGGTTAAATCTGGAATGATACTGAAATGAAGCAGACGCGCATTATATAGAGCGGAAATAGCAAAACATTGATCAGTAAAAGTAATTATGTTTATAAATTATTATTTCCATCGATAACAGGTCAAAAGTCGTACCAGATAACCAGCTTATAAATATACCAACTTACAATAAACAAAAACTTAAAATAAACATTTTTTTTATACTTAGACGGTGGAAAACTGTCATACGGCCTACCTGGTGGCAAGCAGACTTCAAATCCTATGGACGCAATTGCACGCTTGCGACTCTGAGGCACAAGTGCGTTACGACCGTTTATTGATTTAAGGATTCGTTTTGTTGACAGCTAGAAATAAATGCCCCTAAAATTTAATCCTCAACACAGATCTGCCGACCTTAATCACCACCACCAGGAACCCAGCGCCACAGATCCATAGAGCCAGTGGAGGTTATTGTCGCTGCGGCTTTCTGGTGGTTGAGGTGCTTGCCCAATCATGTTGCTTCAAGTATGCAGAGTGATGACATTCCGCTATGCGCTACAAGTCTGTGATTATTTTGGAATGCAAGAGAATTATTTTTATTCGGTTTATCAATGGTTATATCTCAATCTAAAGATTAATAAGAACTGTTGAGAAATGCTGAGTAAAATTAATCAGTCGATCATTATTATCTACTAATGCATTAGTCATTTATCAACTAAATCACGCGTGATTGACCGATCCAATTAAGTAGTTTCCGGCTTTGTAATTGGCTGGTCATGGTTATTAAAATCACTAAATTGATCATATCTTAAGTATCTAAATACCAATAAAAAATATTGTTAGCTGAATAAAAAAAATCTGTTTTCTTTAAAAAATCATGGTATTTTCCAGCGATAAGGCATAATCTTATCATTTTCAATATTTTAGATTGCCTAACCGAAAATTATAATTACACGTCGTTACAGTGAATCTATCTATTTATACATATAATGAAGCTGAAGACGGTCGAAAGTCTGTACATGGTGTAACAACTCACCTTATCTACCTGATAAAACATCGCAAAAGAACCTAAATATAACTCTAAAACTTAGAAATGGCCAAATTGAATCGTCTAGGTAAAACCCCGTATCGATGTGATCCGTAAAACCCATAATCTTTAATGAGAATGCTTGTCAGGTCAATTAACCCTTCGTCTACTCAAACAAATCCTCTTTAAACTATGATCTTCCTAGCCTTTCTATTACCAATTCCTACTAATTTTAAGTATGAAATTAATAAAATATTTATATTTTTGTGTAGAAAAACCCCTACCGCCTATTACACGTTGGGTTAAACAAGGACGTAGCTTTAGATTTCATACAAACAAGATTATTTACTTTTCCCTATAAATGGGTAATAACTTTCCCTAGATACTTGTTTTTATAACAAAATTACTAATAATATGTAGTGAAGTAAAAGTACCCTTTTACACTCACTGGCTACGCCTTGCATGGATGGGGTAAGAGCGTCCTAATCCATTTACCTTCCTAGCTTTCCTAGAGATTAAGACTCAGATAATGAAATTACCAGCGTTTCTAACCTATCGGACTGAATGAGAAGAAACACCGAAACAAACTTCAGACGTCTTTAATTAAATATTGCTTAGACTTTCTTTAGTCTTAGTTTATAAAATAATACCTTCAATAAACCTTTATTAGACAATAGTAGAAATACTGAATCTACTGAAGCGAAACGAGAATTCTGAAAGTATTCGCGAATTGAGAAAGCTAGTAGTTATAAGGGTATTATTCCGCCCGTAACTACGGTCTTCAGCGGCCTGCTTCACCTCCCGCTGGTCCCTACAACAGAATTGTTTCATTCTAGAACGCCTCTGTTTCTCTAACCAAGTTATTCAGAATATCACATTCAACCACAGAAATCCAGTACTTTGGTACTTTAGACCCAAATTCTACTTCTCGGAGCTATTAAAATAACTTCAACGACCACGACTAGAACCCAACATTTCCCTCAATAACCACTTAATATATGAAGTTTATATTTAAATATATTTAACAAGTCCAAATCTCAACTACTGCACGGTTTCAACGAGTGAGGATATCCCTCTGTGCGGATCAATGATTACGCCTCGTTTACATCGTCAGTTGGGCTTTAAGATTCGTGAGGCCCCTACTTAGGGGATACGTCTTCTGTGCCGAGTAAAAAAGAAGACGCCAGACTTCCTCATGTCTGTAGCAAAGACTCTGGTTCATTCTCATTTGGCTCCGTTAGGCGAGAATGACCCCTCAGGTATAGTGTAAACCTGGACACTGTTTCTGGATTTTACTTGATTAATATAGCTTTTAATATTTAAAAGAGCGTGAAGACAATATGAAGATAGCAAAATCACCCACCAATGATTTCCCAATTATAATCCAGAGACAGTCCGAGAGTTGAAGCTGAAGTGAACCCCATGTCTTTCACGCACTACTTTCACCCACACGAGTGTCCTGGTTCGAGGAGTACTATTGGGGTGAGGACCTAGTCTCAAAAGGACTGGCCTATGATCCGAGTCTAGTTCGTGTATCACTTCTATAGAACGCAGAGTTAACGCTACGTTCTTTAGCAGTGCTATGTCGAGTATGTCAGGTCGGTGATCTACGTTATGAGGGAAGTGAGTCGGTTCTAAGGGAGCGAGGAGATCTAAAGGGAGGCTATCGATCAAAAGGTGATGAAGCCGATTGCCGTTGGGATTGGTTGCTACGCAACCCCAGTTAATATGCTTGAACCCCATGTCGTCTCCGCTTAGCCTTTTTATATTTACCCCAAAACAAAAGCTTTCGATTCGCACTTGTCTCGACAGACAATGAGAATCGCGTTGTATGCTGCATGTTCTTAAAACATTTGAATTTGAACTTCGAATGAAACAAAAGTTTTCGATTCGCACTTGTCTTGACAGACAATGAGAATGGTGTGGTATGCTGACGGTTGGATGATTTAATTTATTCCTAACAAATTATATTTTAATATAAAGAAAACTAAACCAGTTTACTGCGTTTAGTTACAATCTAAGATTCAAATAAAAATCAATCCCACGTCCTATACGGGTTGCCTATTTGGGGTGCATGTACAGACTTGGACCGACTATTCAGGCTGCAAAAAAGATGCGTGCGTATTTTGGATGTCATTAAGTCAAATCGCGTGTCATGTAGAAATTCTTTAAAAAAATTAGAAATACCAACCCTGACTTCGCTATATACAGTTTTTTTAAATGGGACAGTATGGGGAAATCCGAATCTAAAGGAGATAGAGGAAAAGTGTCCAAGGAGACATTAGGTGTTTCTTTATGTAAACAAATTTGGCTCGTTAAAATTTTTGGTCAAGCGTGAGTTGTTCTTAAAAAATTATAAAGTTGGTCATTTTTTTTTGACGCGGGTCGGCTCTGTTACATGTAAGGATTATTTCATTGTACGGAAAGAAAAAAATCTGAACAGCAGAAGTTGCTCAAATTTAATGAAAACTAATCTTCATACAGTTGGTTTATTACTAGAGTAAATGTTCGATGTGGCCGCCGTCTTGTCTTATGCAGGTACGAGCACGCTTCAAGACACTTCTAGTTGCATTTAACAGAGACTTATGGTGAATTGTGTTTAAAGTGTGGTAAACAGCATCATTTAATTCTTGTACGGAGTTGTATCGGGATTCATAAATTCGACCCTTAAGGTAACCCCATAAGAAAAAATCGAATGGCGTTAAGTCGGGCGATCGTGGGGGCCACTTTAACTTACGTTCCCAATTTGAATTCCTTTTTTTATAATTTCAAGACTATCGCGTGCCATGATGTTTACGAAGATTAAAAAAAATGTTCTTCTCTTGAATCATCTGGAGCTCTTATCGATTATCGAAATTTAAAAATGGAATAATTTTTAATATTTTTTTACACGCCTAGGCACTTGTAAGCTTGTAACAATATTAAAAGGCGAATACTGCAATTGTATGAAGATTAGTTTTCATTCAATTTGATCAACTTCTGCTGTTCAGATTTTTTTATTTCCATACAATGAAATAATCCTTACATGAAACAGAGCCGACCCGCGTGAAAAAAAAAAATGACCAACTATAATTTTTTAAGAACAACTCACGCTGACCAAAAATTTTAATAAGCCAAATTTGTTTACATAGAAAACACCTAATGTCTCCTTGGACACTTTTCCTCTATCTCCTTTAGATTCGGATTTCCCCATACTGTCCCATTTAAAAAAAACACTGTATAATGGAACTTTCTAAATTAGTAAAGCGATATCCTCAACATTTTTTAGCGAAGGTAGACTTTAGAAGCGCTAGATTAAATAATACATATATATGTACAATATTCTCACTGGACGTTCAAGTGCCTGTTGCCAGAACGGCGGGGCTTAGGAAATGCACTGGGTTCGTTGCAGCAAAAGTAAATCATGCCCTGCCAAGCAAAACAAAGTCCCTGCCATACTCTAAATTTGTAGCTGCATTGAAAAAACACCTGATTGAATTATGTCCTTATAACCTAAATGAATTTTATAATTATAATATATATGAATGAATGAATTTTATAATTATTATAATGATTATTAGTACTACTGAAAACTAAATTAAATAATATATCTCTTTTCAGCTCAGCCTCCTTTTGAAAATATATGTGCGTTTATGTATGGAGGTTAGAGATCAACCTGTATCTTCTTGCCTCCCATGCACTGAGAAACGTGATGTCACACAAAACACGTGTTTGTATCACATGAACATATTATAATAGGTATAAATATGGCACTAGAAATATAACTGACCTTTAGATAACCGGTTTTAGGTCAGAATTGTATAATACACTGACAACACCGCGTTAGATTGCGCTACAATTGATGTATTTCACAAAAGCGCATTCCTATGATATTATAGTTTAATTTCGTCAAATCCACTCGCCTTCGTGGAATGCAAGAAGTATACTTTGCGCAGATTGAATGTTTAGTTTAATATATAAACGTCCCCTGGCCATACGCGTTTTGAAGGTCATGCAAATGTCATTTGAAAATAATAGCCGGAAGAATTAGAAAATCTTTCCTGAAGGGTCAAGAAGTGAACCTGCACTACCACAAGGTCGCTATTGAGATAGTTTTCCATATTTTGCAATATCTGTGATGTTATTGCTCTGTTGTACAGCTCGCAGTTCCCCTATTCTGTACCTAACTGGTTTTAAGCTCACCTCAACGTTCACCCACAAATATATCTTGAAACCTCAATGCGTTGTAACTAAGCGTAGGTAGAGGTCTAGTTCCGCGACGGGTGAACGGCGGGGTATATTTGTGGGTGAGCGTTGAGGTGAGCTTAAAACAAGTTACAGAATAGGGGGGCAGCTAGCCTACGAAGCGGTCCTAGGTATGAATACCTACAAGTAAGGCAAATATCTCATTGTAGAGTTCGTGAATGTTTTCTTGAGATTTGAAAATTTTGAATACTTATGCAGGAATGTATCCCTTTAATACATTTTCCTTACATCAAAAAGGTTTTTTGATGTACACTTTTTGGGATGGGGAAAAAATGTTAAACTCGCGTCAGGTCATGTGACCGTAAGATGTCACGTGACCATAAGATTCGAGAGATTGAAAATTCGTAAGACGGACACGTGACCTGATCGAAAAACTGTTACAATGTCATCGAATTTTCACTTCTGCCGGCACTCCTGGAGTGCAACCTTGTCTTTTTTTTCTCCGGTCTTTGGTGTAGTATAGACATAGCATATGATTTTTCATAAAGATATCGTTTATTAAGACCATAAGCATGCCATTTTCGGCAAAATAAGTCTACAACCTTTAATTTGGAACGGCTTAAACGTGTGTAAAGGCATCATTACACCTTGATGGTTCGAAATAAGTGACAGCCAGTTTTGCGGCCGAGTTTAATGTATTGCTGCGGCTGTCTCTTCGGTGTCTGAAATAGTACTAACTAGGAAGGCGTAACAATTAAACGGTACACAGGTATTTAAGGTTAACGGACATTCATCGCCTTGTGACCCGACCAGTTTCGGCACGCAACTACCACCCGCCGACCACGTGGGCGACCATCCTGCGTCAATCTGACGCAAGCTCGTAAGCGCGGTGACGCTGACGGCTAGTTGCGCACGCGCTGTTATCTTGTGTAGAGCCGCAGTTCTGGAATTGATAGCGTGCATTGTAATAGAAATGTTCATACATAAAATACTGAATGGCTGGAATTAAAGCGGAGCTGAGTCAGAACGGAGGCGAGTGTGCGACAATGTTTCCATATTTTGAAAAAAAGGAATACGTTTTTGAGTTTGAGAGACCCCCGATTTTTTTCGTACGCGTGACAGTAGTTCATATTATAGTCATTTTTCTAAGGATCACAGTTGTGTCTTCATATACCGGTTACGGGACATAACAACAAACAAGTTGATCCACCCATTTTGATCAGAAATAATCTTCTATAGACGTTATTGCATTTTTGCGTAATCCTTTTGGCAGCTCCGATAACGGGATATATTATTGATAACGTACCTACTTACAAGTAGGTAAGCGATGAACAATAAGATGATAACGTAAAACTACCCGTTATTATCTCTGTAAACGGTGCAAACATTTATAAATAAATAGTTACTTAAGTAATTAAATATAAACGCATACTTCAAATTAATATGCTTCCTTTCAAGGACGATATTTGACTAAATCCGATGCTTCAAAATTATGTTTGAGAAATTTTCTTGAACAACACAAGACAAACTGACCCTTTTTCATTGCTCTTGAATGCAGAATTACATTGAACGTCGTAGATATGTTAAGAGGCTGACAAGAACTAATTTTGTTGAAATTGATGTTATTTATGCAGTTTTTTTTTTTAACTTAGAACTAATTCTGGCATATCAAAAAAATGTGTTAATATTCATTATATTTTATTCATTTCAAACACCGTGGACGGACTCGATACATAATTGGACGAAATCGGCTCGATAGAAAATAATTGCAAAGATTGGTCCTAAAATCCTCATTCAGGTCTATAACTTTATTGACGTGTGGGTCTTCAATTAAAAACATGAAGTCAACATATTCATACCTAAACCGCTAACGAGTCATATTTCACAAATAATCCAAACTTTTTTTATTTCAATATTTGTTTATTTCTAGTTGATGCCCGCGGTTTCGCCCGCGTGGTTATAGGAAAATTTAACATATTGAAATTTTCCCGTGGGAATTAGATGTTTTCCCGCTGGAAAAAGTAGCCTATGTCACTCTCTCTAAACTATCTCCATACAAAAAATCACATTAATACGACGCACCGTTGCGAAGTGAAAGAAGGACAAACAAACACACACACACGCATTTATAATATGAGTAAGGATTATCTTCTGAGACCTGGCCGCCCAGTAGGTAACACTCGCTCTCATTTACTCCGATACAAATAGACAGTGTGCGCCGTATCCCGAATCCTCAAGGGCATTTTGGTGTTGACAGCGTCTTAAGTGATCATCGCGGCTCGTGGCTGTCGAGTAATAAGTAGAAATCGCACTCGTATATTATACTAGCAACCGAGTGTCGCCCGCCGTGGTGGCATACCACAGCCTAACCTCCTTACATTGGCCCAACTGGAAATCGAACTGGGAATCCGCAACAGCAAACCGGGATTAAATTTGGATTATTTATTTTAGATCCCACAATCACATTTCCATATGTTTCGCCCGTTCTGATATGTTAGATGCTAAAAAGTTGTGGATTTGAATGCATTCATGCAGTCTTATCGTTTTTAATTTATGCCGATTTTAGTCCAACACGACCCCAACCTGGGGACCGATTTTTGACTTTCGAGCGCTCGAAAATCAAATAAAAGTAAATACGTTCGTAGTGTCAAAATGGCAGGCACATACTTTCTACCAATATAATTGAATACAAGTGGTTAATGCCACTCGTTTTAAAATTTTCTATCGCTATTTCAAAATAAAATTTCATATTTTTTGTCAGTTTTCGAGTGAAAGAGTCGAGCGCTCGAAAGTCAAAAATCGGTCCCCATGGCCAAATTTAATTACAATATGGACTGATAAAAGGTTCTGTTTGCGAAGTCTTGTAAGACTTTCATTATGGTGTATATTAGGTTGGCGTGCAGGGTGAGGCAAGGGGGGTTAAGTTCGCCCCGCCTCTTCAATCTGTTCATGAACCGACTGCTGGAGGAGCTCAGCAGTGCCATTGTTGGATGTTCCATAAATGGGGTGCGTGTGAATAACATCAGCTACGCGGATGACATGGTGCTGCTGAGCCCCTCAGTGGGTGGTTAATTAGTTTATTGCGCAAATGTGAGTCGTACACGGAGGCCCATGGGCTCAAATACAATGCTAAAAAAGCGAGGTTATGCTATTTAAAGCAGGTAATAACACCTACAGAGTCCCCTCTGTAACTCTATGTGACACTCCCTTAGCACAAGTCAAGCATTTTAAGTATTTGGGCCACTGGGTCACTGATGACATGTGTGATAACATGGACATGGAGAGGGAACGCAGAGCGCTGGCTGTGCGCTGCAACATGCTGGCTCGTAGGTTTGCACGATGTACTGATAAGGTGAAGGCTACGCTTTTTAAAGCAGCTTTTGCCAGTCCTTCTACACGTGCAGCCTATGGATCAGCTATACGCAGCGGGCATACAGCGCTCTGCGGGTACAGTACAACAACGCGTACAGGGTCGTGTTCGGGCTGCCGCGGCACTGCAGCGCCTCGGGCATGTTCGCGGAGGGTCGGGTCGACGGCTTCCACGCGATCATCAGGAAGCGCTGTAGCTAGCTGCTGAGAAGGTGGCGCGCCAGCTCGAATACTATCCTGTGCACGCTGGTCGACAGGTGGGACTCACCGTGGCTGAAGCACTGGGTGCAACTGCATGCACCCTTATGTTTTAATTTGTATTAATATAATATTAACCCTAGATTTAAGTAAAATGTTACTAACACGTTATGGACTTGGTCCAATTATGGTTCTCTATTGTATGGGCAAAAATTATTTCCCAGTGTCACTTCCCAAAAAATGTTTCCCAAATGTTCATTTGGGAAAAAATCACTAGTCAAATTATTGTTTCGCATTTTATCACTTGGCATCATCTCCTATGGCAAAATATTACTTCGCAAATAATTGTTTCGCAAAGTTTTATATAGTCAAGTTTCATTTGGTCAAACGTATTATTTGGCATAACATTCCTTTTCCAAATTATTGCATGGCATACGATTTATATCCTAATTGTCTAGTGCATACGAAATGTATTTGAGTGAGATTACATATTTTGCTAAGCCGGTACTTTTGTAATTAACATACAAATTATTACTTACAAGGATTATTATTTAAAATTAAAATAGTTGGCATAATCAGTTATCTGTGGCAATTATTTTAACCTAACCTAAACCTAACCTAACCGCCAGCAGCGTTTTTTGGCTACCCTTATAGATAAGGGTAGCCAAAAAACGGGGGCTCGGGGGGCAAGGCCGCCCGCAGTAAAAAAACAAACAACCGTAACAATTGTATTATAAGTAGGTTAGGTTAGGGTTCACTTGTGTCCCTCAGAGCGGAAATAGGCACCCCGCGAAGCGGGGTGATGTCGACAACCCCTGTAATCAGTTGTTTGTTTTTGTAATGTAATAAAATTTCGAACAAATGAAATTCGTTGTTTTGTTATTCTGCCATTTAAAATTCATACAAAATGAATCATTTGACAAATAATATTCCCTGAACAGTTATTCTATGAAATAATAAAAATTGGAATGATCTGGTCATGAAATAAAATTACATAAAACAATAATTTGTCAAATATTTGCCAGTTATGCTACGTGAAGTGTGCGAAATGAACATTCGAACAAATGTTTTGTTTGGAAAACAATATTAGCCCAAACAAAGTGTTTGCTTAATAAACTTTTGTCTTAATAACACTTGACAAAGAAAAATGATGCCAGATGATATTTTGACCAAATGAACAAATTGCGAAACAAAAATGTGCTATTTGTTCGTTTGGGAAATGAAACTACTGCCATAAGTTTTGTGCGAAGTGAAATTTGGCGAAAAATATTTTGCCGAAACAGCAGGATACCTCCAATTATACATACATTGAAAGTTAGATTTTTGTTTCTTTTATATTCTAGAACCAAATAAAGCCCATTTAATCGGTATATTATTTTTATTGGTCTATAAAATATCAAAAACATAATATAATAAGCGGCGGCATCTATCGAGCTGAAATTGGACTTAAATTAAGCTCGCTAGATGGCGCAAATCGACCACTAACATCAGCGACCTATATCAAACTGAAATTGTACCAAAATTATGCTAAGTAGATGTTGCTGGGCATCTACAGCAATGAATGGGTTAAAACGGAAGCGATGAACAAACACACACACATTCACACGTACACAGATTCACATGTTAAACTTATAACACCCTTCTTTTTGCGTTGCGGGTTTAAACTTGACCTTCTGGTTAAACACCTCGGGAGTCATCTGATAATTATGTAAAAACTTGGCTTGATCCCGGTACCTACTTGGTAGCCAGTAATTACCTCTGCCATTAAAGAACGCAAACATGGTAGAATTGGCTGGCGTTATCTTGGGCTGGTTGCCAAGACACACCAACTTAAATGAGGCAAGAAGAGATCGTGTTCGATAAGTCGTCGTCGAAGAATAATAATAATGTCTGTTTTGTCTTCTGGGGTTCAACATTCATTTCATATTTCAATTTGATTTCACTGGGTTTGGCGAGCTTTTTTTCTAGTTTTATGTTGCTCGTGACCAAAGCACCTAATCAACATCCCCTTTATAAATTTGTTTTCCATCACATCATAAGCAAACGTTATTTATACAGTCTCCTGCAATAGAGTACTAGCACAGTATAGGAACAGTAGATAAACTTCGAACTAAGGTACATCGCACGGCTGCACACATGCGCGCGTGTTCGGTACGCACACACACATAGCCTTCGGGAATGATGGAGAATGCTTCAATCGGGGCCGCGCCGCTGCCGTGTTCGCTCGTTCTCACTTGCTACGTCAAAGGAAGCCGCCTCGTTGGTATGAAGACAGCGAGCCGCCAGTACCACGATATCAAAAGGAGCCGAATAGGCTTGTAACTAAGCACCTACCAACCTAGTGCAGTTTAGCAACTATTAAACTTACTAGGAAATATTTTAGGCATAGTATAGTGGTATTAAAATATTCCATGAAGTGGGAAACTAAAAACACATACCCAATTACCTATCTATAATATTATTAATTTGTGTATACATTATTGTCTATTAAACTGTAACAGAAATACTTTGCATACTTAAAAGCAAAATTAGTATTATAGGTATGCCAAGCCACAAACTTGACACAGCCCTGCGCATCGAGCGAAAGTAGGTAACGAACGCTCCTAAACGGCCTCAGATTACCTACTGTATTATTCTTCTATACTGTGGTACTAGTTAGTAAACTAACAGTACAAGATACTCAAAATTGCAGTGAAGTTTCTACACAACTGAGATTCAAAGTAGGTTGAGCTCTACTGCTGTTGCCTTAATAATATAATAATTTATGGTCTAATTTTGTAGAGATCAGCTACAAATATTGAGACTATCAATATTTTGCTAAAAAGGAGAGAAGTTTATAACTTGGGGTCAAGAGAGTCATTGAGGGAATACTTCAAGGAAATAAATACATCCCAACAGTACTATCGACAACACAGCTAACTGACCATCGGTGCATCTTAAGAGCATTATAATAAGGTTCTATAAAAACACAGGATGGTCAGTTAACAGTGTTGTCGTTTGTACCGCGTCGCTATCGCTATACAGGGTATTACATAATTGGTGATACAAAATAGCAAAATGTGAATCTATCCATGATTCTGACCAACTTTTACTATGGGACCAACTTTGTGTTATGCAAAAAAACACCTGTTCATACATTTTCGTCAGTCTAAACTGAGCAAAGTTAATGAAATAACACAAAGTTGGTCCCATAGTAAAAGTTGGTCAGAATCATGGATATATTCACATTTTGCTATTTTGTATCACCAATTATGTAACACCCAGTATTCGTATTTGAAATTGATTATATTTTAGGAAAAAAACAAAATATGTATTTACTAATTCAATTCGAACACTCAGAAGGCAAAAGATACCTGAGATACAGGTACCTAAGCTGAAAATAACTTTTTACAGGCTAGTAAAACCAAAAAAAGTCTTTCGTGGAAAATTTTATAAAATTCCAAAACACATTATACTGTTTTACTGACTCTAAATTCAAATCTGTCGTACAACAAGCACTTATTTCAAGTAACCGATTACAACATGGATAAGAATGTTCAGCAGTGACAAATTCTGCACGAGTAATCTACCGCCAAAAAAATGTTCTACTGTAGTTATGTAATTTTAATAATACTAATTAAATTTTATTTTTAAATCGGTAGATTTTAACGACACATTTCTGTTTTTGTCGAATTTCTGTATAATCCAATGTACTTAGTAGGTATATGCCATGGGCATATTTCAAAGTGACATGGCTTAAATTCGAATGAAGAATAATCGTCTTAGTTCGAATTTAACCCATATTGCTTTAACATAGAATGCCCAATGCCCTTGCCATATAATAATAGTACAGCGTCGAGCACTCGAACGTTTACCTTATGGCAGTAGCCAACTACAGTCGTCTGTACAGAAATTCCAGCCTCACGGCAACCTTTTTTTCACGCCAAAGCTAAACGTTAAAGCGATTCTTGTTTTTTGAAGTGAAAACTTCTTTAGCGGCGCTGTGCACTTTTTGTGATGGGGAAAATTGATAAAATCGCGTCAGGTCACGTGACCGACAGATTTGTAAGACGTAAGACGTCAGATGTATGGATGGAAGTTGATTTTTCTGAGAGATAAACTTTTTAATCTTAAATAATTGTAATAGTTCTGAAGTGTTAAATTTTAATGTAATATAAATTGTCATGTTTGCGTACGATAGCGCAATAAATGAATATTGTATTTTACTACATAAATAATAGTACTTTTCACTTCTGCTGGTACTCCCGGAGTGCAACCCGTTGTTTTTTTATTACACGTACTGGTGAGTGGTGCGTGCAATGTTTTGCTGAAATGTATATGTATAATGGTAAGTAAGCGTGGAGTAAATTACTAACCTTTTCCGATACGTATACCCAAAGGCTTCGACGGAAGACCAGCGCTGGCCAACAGGCCTGCACCATGCTGAGTCGGGGCCTTTTCGTGGCATACCTGTTGTTTTTGTTTCTATGTTCACTTTTGTTATTGTTTTGTATGTGTCACGAATAAACGTTTTCTATTCTATTCTATTCTATTCAATACATACCAACATACACTCTACCGTGTAACATGCGATGTCTGTTTCGGAAAATTACATTAAAACTGATAGTCATACTCGTAACATTTTCAACGCGGACGGCTGGAAACCTTTGTTATTACATTTAGTTATTTGTGTAGACCCACGGGATCAATTGCGTATTTAAAATGATAGCGGTAAATACGCGAAGTACAGTTAGCAGCAGAAGTAAGTAGCTCACGTCTTTATTACAAGGCTAATCTTGTTTGCGGGTATCCATCATTTTAACGAAAATCGTTTCATCGATTATCGTTTCCAACACTTCGCTGAATTTTACATTTGCTCGAATTACCTTTTACACAAGGATCAACTCATCGAATTTTACTTCATTATTTTATTTGTCCATCGACATAGTCGTTCATCTCATCACCTTTACTTTAAGTTTGGTTTAACACATTCAGGGTCCATGACGACACATATGCGTCAGACCGCCGTAGTCGCTTTCCGCTAAATACGAGGAGAACCACGGGATCGGCTACGAGCGTAGCGTAGTTCCCAAAATTTTTAATACCTACATACAATATCGTTTCACCAGTGTTACTATAATACTTATGCTATTTCAACGACAGTACATCTTAGCAAAATCTGAATCATCTGAATTTCCAAATTTTAAATCCTACTAATATTATAAATGCGAAAGTTTGGATGTTTAGATGTATGGATGTTTGGGTTCATTCGATTTGTATGAAATTTTGCCCGAAGGTAGATTATAACCTGGATTAAAATATAGGATGGTTTTTATCCCGGGTCCACGCAGACGAAGTCGCGGGCGGAAGCTAGTAGTATACAATACAAGTTTTTGTCGAATTTTTAATTCTATTTTTTTTTATACAACGACGGCGGCAAACTAGCGTACGGCCCGCCTGGTGGTAAGCGGACACCGCAGCCTATAGATGGATGCAACTCCAAAGGAGTAACATGGGCGTTGCCGACCGTTGATATGTTTAAGGATTCGCCGTGTTGACAGCTAAAGAAACAAATTCCCTCGCTCTTAACACAACGCATCCTCGGGGGCTCTGGCTCTTCTATTATTCGAAACATTCGTAGATTTATCTCAGGCAGGTATCAGTTAGTAAGACGAGGAGCGAAGCTTCCTCGCTCTCGCCGCTCGTCGGAGTGTTAAGCTGTTTTTCCACCGGAGGGGCGAGACGAGACGATGCGTGGCGAGAATTTAAATCGCACTGGCCCTTGTCCACCAAAAATTGGCATAAATAGCCCGCGCGGGCTCGCGATTGGCATTAATAGTATCCGCGAGCTCGCGCGTGATCGCCGTTGACTGTAGGCTTCGTACGGTGCAGATGCATTGAAAAAGTAGTAGAAAAAGTGGGTACACCATGAACACATAAACCGTGCAACCGTCTACGTCACGCACAAATAAGATACCTAAGTATGACAAGGGCAGTTGCAGGGGTCGCGTTTCGTGTTAGCAGCGACCTCTAGTAGAAATGGCTTGTACTATCATGACGGTATTCCGAAGTAATAAACAGCAAAGAACAACAAAACACCTACCGCAAGAAGCGTGTTTCTGTTGCAGAGTTAATTTATACTCTATATCGGTAGCAATACGGTTCATTTTCACACAAACAAATATTTCAATTCACGTCTCGCACTTCCTCGTCAATCCTTACTATTTCCACCGAAGATGCACGAGGAAAGAATTGAAAATTTGCCACATGAATTTCAATTCTCGCCTCGCCCCGTCTCGTCTCGCCCCTCCGGTGGAAAACCAGCTTAAGGCGATTCACCCACTGCACCGCGACACGAGCGACAGATTATTACACGCGCATTGCCGCATCGGCATTGGGTTGTACTAGGCTTGATGTCTATATAAATTGAGATTCTTGCATACAATGGTAAAATCTGCGGCCCCGCGCTACGCGACGAGGCGCGGTGCAGTGGGTAAATCGCCTTAGGTAGAACCGCGACGCGACCCTACAGCGCGCGAGCCGACCAAGCCAAGCGAGCGTGCCGCGGTAGCGGCCGGCGAAGCGCCAGAAAAAAAAACTTAAAAGTAGAAATAGAATTAATTATACAACATTACTTAATTATTGCGATGAAATAATGTTCGCGGCAATAATAATTTATGGCCAATATATACCCTCTGTGAATCATGTTTCGATAGATGAATACTGTGAATAACTGATTATTCTATGAAAGGTAAATTCGATGACCGTTAAGCTACGATTTGAGACAAAATCGAAACGATTAACCCATCAAAATTGTTTGATTATATAAAAAGCATTGAACTGATGTATGTATATGTGATTACAAAAAAAACGTTATGAAATTCGGGAAGCTCAAAACCCATCATTTTGAGCTTCTCGCCTGCGTAGCTATTTCTGCTACCGATTGTACTTTCATAATTAGCGTACAAACCATTAATTTACACTGCCTGGTACCTACTCATTAGGTATATACAGGGAAACAAAAACCCAACAACTTTGTGTAAAAAGTGTTCCTTGAAATGATCGTGCACCAAATGAATTACCGGTGCGGTATCTATATCTTAACGATGACGTCTGACGTCCCTATAATGACACTTTTTATTTAATTCTTTTTGATGTGGCATAATAATGAGATATTCACTTGTTCCGTTATTACTCAGGTAGTTCGATATTACTTCAGTACCTACCACCCGACCCGCAATCACATGAACAATTTGCAATTTTATTAGAACGAAATATACAAACGCCACACGAGAAGAAGAATCGTACTAAGCGGAGTTTACCGTTTTAGTGAAGTAACCTGCCACGATTGATATGTGACGATGTCCACCTAGTTTACCCAGCAATCACAGGAACACTTGAGCGGAGTGCCTACGCCGCGCAACGCCTCCTTCTACTTCATACCCTGCCTCGAACTACAGGGCGTCTATATGTACTCGGGAAATTTCGTCCCAACCGCGTTAGATTCCAGACAAACATCGTTTGGACTAAGGTGACTAGCTGTGCTTGGCCAAAGGAATGGTTTTAATTTGTTTGCGTTGGAATAGAAAAGACCTTTATCGTTGTTTGTTTTTTTGCCATATTTTAAAACTTGACCGGGCGTTAAGCAAGCTGTTTTGTTAATCTTGTTTGAAAGTGGTGTACTTGTATATGAAGTTTTCAATCGTATCATGAAAGCTGAACCATATCAGATTAGTGATAGTTAAATATAGAGACATTGACTCGGTGATGAAACTCAGCGTCACCATGCAAGGAGCAAGCACGTCCGCAGTGACAGAGGTGGCCTGAAAAGATTCCTTAAGAAATGCAGGTGTGGTACTTTAGAAGTATTATTTATTTATTTATTATTATTCGGAGAACCAACAGCTATTAATACAACATGGTTAACTTAATTAGGTTACATAAAGCCAATTACAGGTTCCCACCAATAGTAACATACTGGGAATTATTAAGTGGTTCACACTATCACATTGTAACACTAACTACTTAATCTTATTTGAACTCAAAGCAGTAACAAAAGTAACAACACCGAATAGGACAAACTCACTCAAAGTCAAAGTCAAAGTCAAAATCATTTATTCAAAATAAATTCTTAGAGAACACTTTTTGAAGGTCAGGGGTTAAACAATATTATATATTTACAGTCTGCTTCGGTATAACGATGGCCTTTGCCCATATGTCTTTATCGTCTAAGTATTCGCTGAGTTTATAATAGGCTCTTTTTTCCAGCGTTTGCTTTACAATTGCCTTAAATTTATTTTATTGCTATTATTATATATATTTTAAAGCTGTTGATCACCAGATTACGCCTCACAGATTGTAAGATAACTATTATCAGAAACGTTGATCTAGTTGATGTCTAATATTCTTTGTACCAGTTTATTAAGGTAACAATGTTCATCATCATCGTACTAGTGATTTCCCGGTTGTAGCCCAAAGGAGCTCACGGTCCACTTTGACAGCTTTGATCCAACAGTAGGTCATTTTTTGCTGCCTCGTCCCTGACCTTCCGCACTGGGCAGTCTCACTGCGAATAGTCGCAGGATTCGCCAAATTTGAAAAGCGGTACGAGCGATGCGACAAAATCGTGACGCAACTGTCGGGAGACACTTTTCATGCCTGAAATCTGACACTTGTCATACTTGAAATATGACATTTTTCAGTCCTGAAATATGTCATTTTTCATACCTGAAATATCGCAGGATTTGCCAAATTTGAAAAGCGGTACGAGCGATGCGACATACCTAGTCGTGACGCAGCCGAGGCTGTACATACATGTGTCGGGAAAACTATATATTCATACCTGAAATATGACACTTTCATGCCTGAAATATCAAGCATTGTGAAATTTTAGCTTCCATTCGGACGCTTAGTATGCGTAACCTCAATACCCGGAAAAAAAATTGTTCTAATTCAATGCATAAAATGTATGAATGCTTAACTAAAGTTCATTAAAGGGTGAACTCAAATGAGAATCAACCATTGAAACCGCATCAACATGAATATGCTGTCACTCTGTCAATTAATCCACACATATCCATTAGCTATCCACTTGCATACCCATCAGTATGCATTTGACCCATCTTAATAAATAGTATCTACGTGGTGTTAGGCGATGTCACAGGTCATTAGGCACGTAATATATATATTAAGACCTAAAACAGACGCCTCTGTGCAACGGATTATGTACCCCGGTCGAGTAGTGTGATATCACATCCAACATTTTTGCATGAATCTAAGTCAAAACCAATACCACACAGACACTGGTTTTCGAGTCGGAGTATCTTCAATTCTCTATATTTAATGCGTTTTATATTTTCAAAATTTTCCGCCGCTGCACCCACTTTAGAATTAGTCCGTTCGAGGTGCCAGTGTAGATACACAGGTAGCGTCCCACACAACACAAGCATCCGTAATAACTTCCCAGCGTAAATTTAAATAATCGCTCAGAAAATACCTAGCAACGACCGTGTAGTAATTATTAGGTTCTCTAGGTGTGTTATCACGGTACTCAAGGTAGCGAGTCAGATAGGCCTATAACTTGATGTGATCGTAGAAAAACATTGGTCTGTACCCAACGCATGCAGACAGTACTTAAACTACACATCAAATGCGATAGTAAAATGCAAACACGTTAGTATCTCAGTTGCACTGAGCGTAGTAGTCGTAAAACGCATTTCAACAACTGGCAACACTGCGGAGAATCCCGCAGTGGAGAAACTAGTGAGTTAATTTGAAGTGTATACTCTCTCAATTCAATCGATGCATGTTACGTTGTAGGTACCTAAGTCTTAATATTAATTGAGTTTTTAATATTGGAATAAGTCCTTTTTCTATAATAAATGATAATGAAATGAGTATAATAGTTAACAATAACTTAATTTATTTGCGAAAATCGCGAAACGTCTGGTTGACGTAACTGGTGACCGAAGTGCTGGCGGCTTTCTCGCGCAACGTATCAGCATTGCAATTCAGCGAGGAAATGCCGCCAGCATCCTCGGTACAATGCCTCGAGGGCCTTTTTTTAGATTTAACTTAGTTTTAATTTAATTTAGTTAATGTTTGTTATCATGTTGTGTATACAAAAAAAGGTATACATATTATTATTATGATGTATAAACGTGAAAGTCCGTGAAATAAAAAAGTAATAACATGGGTGATGTGTCCATCGGGTACGTGTCATGACGTATACGCATGTTTGCTATAATGTATATTTACGTACAAATATTTAAAAGGTATATTTAGTATTTACCTATACCTTTCACGAGCTTATACGCCGCGCCATAGTCTCGGCAAGCATTCCTTGCGTTATGGAGCCCCAAGGGCTAAGCCGTACGATTCCCTAGGCAAAAGGCCACTGCCTGCTATGGGATGCAACATTGACATGAGCACATTTGCACCCATACTCACCTCTACCACACCATGAGGATGGCAGGTGCGGCCGCCGAAAATGCGGCTAAACTAAAACATGGGAAATACGCCCACCTTAAATCGGCGTACGACTTTGTTCCGGTCACAATCGAGACGGCTGGTCCTTGGTGTTCGGAGGGCAGGAGGCTTGTTTGGGAGCTGGGTCGGCGTCTAAGAGACAAGGGCTGCGACGGGGCAATGCAGACAGTATTTATGGCACCTTGGGACCAGATGGAAGCCGGTCACAAAAAATATATTTTATATTTCATTTTCTTTCTTGGTTTTCTATGCTGTTATCTTATTTTCTAGTTTAAGTTTTAATTTAGTTTTCTTATTATTCTCTGTGTCGTGTTTAGTCTTAGTTTATAATATTTATTTAATATGTTTTGTGTGTTTTTAACTAATAATAATAAAACATGCGAAACCTATAGCTTTTAAATGTTTGTATGTTGGATATAATTACCTTAACTTCTATTTTAATTAGTATATAATACCTAACGTACAAATAATATACCTAATATAGGTACATTTTACATATCGCTGTTTGGTCTAACCTACATATTAACAAACTAGCTGCCCGGCCCGGCTTCGCACGGATTACCCGTTTTCCCGTAGGAATGAAGCATTTTCCCGCGGTAAAAAGTAGCCTATGTTCATCAGGGATAATGTCGGCTTCTAATGGTAAAATATTTTTTCAAATCGGTCCAGTACTTTCGGAGCCTATTCAATACAAACAATAAAAAATTCCTCTTTATAATATTAGTGTAGATTATTCGTGTAGATGTAGATGTATTAGTTATTAAGTTGCACTGCCTACAGAGTGACATTTTAAGTCTTTAAATAAAGATTATAAAATTATTTATTTTAAGAGCGGCATATGCCCAAGATATATGCGATATTACTACTATATTAAAAATAAAACGAGCTCCATCTTTTACGTAACTCGCACGCAGCTTTAGTTTCTATATCGTCCGGGGATGAGTAACCCCTTTAGTGTTGCCCGTAGCAAGCACGTAACCTTTACGGCAAGCAAAATTAAATTACAGTGCAGCTCGCGCTGTAAACTACCACATGATTTGAGGGCTTAGCACAGACAAACGGATCCTTCAATATTAACATTACTAAGACAGAAAGAAGGGTTTGCGATGAGTTTAAAAGTTCTGGTATTAAGAATAGTTTATCCATTTGTCGCGATGTTACTTTGTTTTGAATAAAGTGTACGACACAACAAAATGGATTCTTGTTGTCAAGGATACATAAACGTGAAAAATAAAGACATATCATTCGCCTCCACTGTATCTTACTCACATTTTATTTTCCCTATAATATATCTTACGCGGCACAATTTCGTGCGATTCTTTCAGTTTAAAGGAGACACCCGTCAAAATCGCGTAGGAAACATAACATCAATATAAGGCAGGCCTAAACTGCGAAATATGTGTGTGTGACTGAAACGAATAATCCGACTAAAATAAAGTCAGCTTTTAAGGTACGTTACGGCATCGGTCCGGGCACGGCTGGCTCGGGCGGGGCCCGGACTCGCCACGGTGTACTGTATATCATTCTTTTCAGGCCCGTCGTCCAACCGCAAACAACACAAAAATAGTACATTATGCCACGAGGTTGGTAAGCGATTATTTACGAATGAGAGTCCATTTGATACAAAATTCAATCACAATAAAAAAAAAAAAATGTCATTCGTCCATTTTAAATATTGAATTTTTAAATCTTAAAGTTATTTAGGTAAACATGTTTTATTCGTGTTTTTTACGTTTGGGTTTATTTATAAATTGGTTTTCAACCATCGTAGGTATATCAGTCAAAACCTCCTTGCTTTACAACTGACTCATGAGTGACTAATACAATTAAAAAAAAAAAACTATTACGTCCATGGGCATAATAAAGCCTTATTTTAACTCTGTATGCCTGCGCGTTATGTTATGATGCATGAAAATTTAACGAGCAAGTATGATGAAAAAAAAAACATTACTAATTTATTTATTTAATCTTTGAATGTAGTCTTTATTGTACAAAAGAAGAACTTATCATACAAAAGGCGGTCTTAATGCCGTATTGCAAACAACTTGCGTAACTTTTTAAACGCGAATCTGGTCGGAGCTGGTCTGATTTTAGCATACCAAGACTGATTATCAATGCGCTCACATACATACTAAATCAAACACATAGATGCGTGCTAAAGCGAGAGGGCCACGTCAACTAAAAAGTATATAGGTACCTAAATATCATTTCATTACGACAAAAGGCACTCTGAAAGTGTACCCCGCGTTACCAGCAGGGACTTATCCCATCCGCGACATTAAACAGGACTGGTGGACTGATTCCCAAGTTTATGTCTGTGTGTGTTTTGATATCAGAACGACAGAGACATCAAACTGGGGATGGTATACTGGCCCAGGGATTATCAAAATCACGAATAGGAATAACCGGGATTGTGTAAAAATAATGACCTTGTGTGAAAAGAATGAACGTGATCAAGTTCAGTTGTGTGGAATTCAGCTAGGCAGAGTTGCGAATAGGAAGAAACAATAGTGGCATAAACTAAGAATACTGCCCCTGGCCCAGTTTTACGCCTTTACAGTTGATTATTTACGTTTTATGGATGAAGTCGACATTCTTAGTTATTATCACAAAGAATGCTTACATCGCAAACAGCTACTAGAGTCAGCCGCTCGTTTGAAATTCACGCGAGCGCACAACTTACACTGGGTCCGGATATCCGGATCAACCCGCCAAGCCAATAAGCCCGAGAGCAAAACTTCTCGATTCTACTTAATATCGCACTGCGTATTTCGGCCTACAATGTTATCATCGGTTGTTTTTCGGCTAATTCATATACTTAGCTGAAAAACAACGAATATTTCGGGCTTTGATTTCGATTTCGATCGTACTCATTCATAAAACGGGGCGAAAAATTTGTCTAGGTCCCGGAAATTAACTTTTTCTCCGTGTGTAGACAACACGCTTACCAACCTCCGCCGTGCACGCGCGCACTGGCAGGCTGGCCTGCGCAGCCGCCGCCGCCACTGTCAGCGTGTCTTTGGTTTTTTTTTTTTTTTCTCCTATGCTTGTCGTTCTGTGGTGCTGATTTACGTTCTTACATATTTGCCCCTAATGTTTTATAATGTGTAAATAGTTCGTTTATATATTTTGTGTCTTCTTTCTTGTATTTTTGTATTGTGCCTCTGTATTTTTTTGTATTAGTTTCTTACAAGCTATCATGTCATCATCGGCGGACCGACCGTCTACACGGGGTTTCAAGTCAACCCTTTCAACCCTCCACGCCGAGCAAACCACGGTCTTCCAGGTATGTATAGCTAAATATCTATAAATTAAGTTGCTTACTTAAATCGCAAACTAAAAGGGAAGAATCCACCTATATAACAAAAACAAAACAAATGTACTATTAAGTATTCACTTTTCTATTTGTCCTAATTGAGTAACCACACTGCATTCGGAATGAGTCGTTGCCACCGCAACTTAAATTCAATTTTTAACTAGATATTTAAAACTTTCAGGGCTGCGCCTGCAAACGGACAACTAAATTATGCTAAGTAGGTAATAGCTACGTAGCGACGTGATGCCTTAACTTGTTCCAGCGGAGTTCCGTAGGTGGAGGGAACCTTACGTTTTCATAAACGTAATAATTACGTTTATTTATTTATTTTCCTGTGCCAGCGTGGGGACCACTGCCTTCCCCATATCCATGACAGGAGGCTTGTGCCCAGCAGTAGGACGTATATAGCAGTACGACTTCCTCTGCGTGGACCCGAGATGTAAACTATCCTTTATTTTAATCCAAGTCCGGTGGAGCCGTGAAAAAAAAAGACTATCCATACACTACTACTCTATACACGGTGGGCCCGACTGACCGGAACAACTTTAACCATCGATTCGTTTCGGTATTATGAGCAAATAATGTTACATCAACATATTCAATATACTCGTAGGTGGTCCAGTTGTGTCATTTTAACTTTATTATTTTCCAAAAATTATAAATTCATTATTTTTTTGTGTTTTAAAATCAAAAACCTGCCAAGTCGGACTGCAATAAGATAACTGACGGCGAGAGGCGTATGACAGCTGAATGGGTCATTTTACAAGGAGACGTTACAACGCGTGAATTTGGTAAAATAAATCAATATTTATAAAATAAATAAATTTTGTAAAATAAATAATAATAAGCAGTATTCGAGTAATCATCTCATAACTTTTTTTATCTAATCAAGCACAGCAATGGGTGGATAAAGTATTTCGGGTCAATCGAGCCCACGGTGTATAGTAGCTACTGATGAAAGCATTTTGTAAATCGGATGAGCAGATCTTTACAGAGATTACCCATAACATACAAACTCATAAAGACACACTGTCAGAAACATTATCTCTATTATATCAACATCAGTGTATAGGTATATACCACCTTCACCCTTAAACCAACACTGAATAACTACATTTAAAATTGTTATAATTCACCTCCAACAGCTCAGAACTTATTGCTGAACATAAAACCAACAGCTGGAGTAAACAAGATTCCCGGACACGACGACCATTGCATCCGGCTGCCCTAAACTACTTCCGGTGACAACTTCCTTACCGCAGCCGAGCTTTGGTAAAGCTCATTTCACTACAATAACTTCACGCAGATTAGATTACACTAAACGTCACATTATGTTCAACTAGTCCGCATGCCTATCGAAAAGCACATTAAGAAAGTCTAATACAGAAAAACAGTTTTTTTGAAAATCTGGCGCCTAACGGAAGTTAATCTCTTAATTATTACGTATCTAATTACCCACCACAGTACCTGATAAAACAGGAAGTCATACATTGCAGACAACGCCATATGCCAGACGAAAATACCATTTAATGCCATTAAGCTCGCCATTTGTACATTTGTGTATTTTGTTCAATAAAGTTTAAATAAATAAACATACACTGTTACATACGTTTTGTGAATTCCAGTACAAAGGGTAAAACCTTGGCAGTGAGGAGTCGGTGCGGTAACAGTAAGTTATACCGAGTCAGTCCAGATTATATACTGCGCGCCTATATTCAAAGAAGTGCTTCCTGATTGGCACGGGAGGAGCGGGAGCGGGGCGGTACAAACTTAGTACTGCATACGACCGCATACTCATCATACGATGCTACTGCGCCAATATACTGAAAACCTACAGGCAACATCAGTAAGCTCTCTATAAAGTAGAAAATACTGCATAAAGATTCCACCCTGATAAAATCAGGAAATAGCCTAAGCATGGGCCAGACAGCAAAAACCGGTAAACAGCGTCCACCTAGTTTGCCGGGTCAAGAATGGCATCGACAGGAGCGGGGACCCGAGATGCTCATTAATTAGTAGAGACTTACCTACACACATTATCGTTGGTGGGTGGGAGAGCAGTGCCGCGAAAATGTATTATTTTACTGAAAGCGGTATTATTATTAATTAAATATTACTTTTAAAGTTGAAGCGTAAATGAACGTACGAAAAAAAATTAAAAGTAATTATAGTCATAATATTTGGTTTATAAACATGAATTGTGTATTATAACATGTTTTGCTTCGTCCCGATACGTTAGCTTAGCGATACGTATTGAAATTCAAAACAGACGTACTTACGTCATAAAAACAGCTTTCTAGGTTCAACCGATGGGCTGGGCGTTGATTATAAGTCAGTCAGTCAGCCAGTCAGGACTTTTACATTGATATATGTATGGATGCGGGTGGCGCAGGACCGGTAACTTTGGCACTCTTTGGGGGAGGCCTATGTCCAGCAGTGGACGTCTTTCGGCTGATATGATGATGCTGATGATGTATAAGTATAGATATATATACCTACTCGTATATTACGTAATTGAACATTTTTTACACGATCATTCACACGCGAAATAAAATGCGTTTGCGTGGTCTAAATATACATGTCTGAGATCTCTACCTACTCTATCTTAACATAAGTATGGACTCAGTACGCGGGAACTATTGACGGTGCGTGGGCATGCATCATGCTTAGACATTGCGCGGGAACTACAGCCCACTTTCTCTCATTCATGAAGAAGGCCTCGTCCCGGTCATGGGACGTATTCAGGCTAAAGACTACCTATGACGTGTGGTCGATTCTTGTATCATTAAGAGGGTGCTGGCAGCTGGTGATGTAGGGTTGATTTACCATGTATCAGGCACGATACTATAATATCCTACTAATATTATAAATACGAAAGTTTAGATGTTTGGATGTTTGGATGTTTGTTACTCAATCACGCTTAAACGGCTGAACCGATTTGAATGAAATTTTGCACGAAGATAGTTAAAATATAGGATAGTTTTTATCCCGAGTTCACGCAGACGAAGTCGCGGGCGGAAGCTAGTATGGTCATAAATTAGGTATATCAATTGTGTTACCGTGTAGGATAACAACACTAATTACTCTAATTAGGTACCTAATCGGTGTAAGCTCTTCACTGAACATCATTAGGTAATCGAGATTACACAGTAAGTAGGTACCTAATTTTAAGTATAAGAACTAGCAGGAATCGCATTTTTTATCAAAATATTATAATTACAAATATATCCAAATTGATAAGATTCTTCATGTGTGATACTTCATGTGTGATACTTCGGGTTATTAGAGTTTATATATCCTAATTTATTAACTACTTGTATATTCCCATTGCCATGCTTGCTATTGGTGCGCGATGGTTACTGTGCGTCGTAATGTACGCTAAGTTTAAGTTTGGCTATAGATTATATTATATTTATTCTATATTTTGTCTATAAATATGTTGCGCTGTTGGTTTTCCATGTATCAATAAATAAATAAATAAATAAATATGCTGCTGGTTACAAAATAAAAGGAAAGTCCTCTAAGTTACACTTTTACATAAAATTAATTTTAGAGTTCCGCGAAGACGAGAGCGCCACTGTCGTAAAAAAGATGTATTTAGCATACCACGCAGCAGGACGTGCTACGGTAAGAATGTCTTTATTAAACGAGCATGTGAATTATATAACATTAATCAAAAAGTTATCGATAATGATATTTTTCATTGTAAACTTACATCGCTTAAGAATGCATTTAGAAATTAGGCTGGCAACTTTTATAAGCAGTGTTTTAGGTATAAGGTTTTTGTTTTTATATAAGTCTTTATAGTTCAATTGTGCACGAAAACTTATATCAATATATTTATAAGAGTATGTTTGCATGATCAAGTGATACAAATAAAAACTGTAATTAGCATTAGCTTCATGAAACACAGTGATCATTCCTAAAATATACTGATACATGAAAAGGCATACATGTCTAAAAAAAATTGCAACGTTCTAGATTTTTATCTTTAATGAAACTATATGTCTGTTTTATGCTAAATGTAGTCTGTACACTTATTTATGTAAGACTGTTTGTTTCTTTACAATAAATAAAAAAAATGTACATTTAAAACTCTTTGATTTGAGACAGCTGTGTATTATCCTTGGATGCCATTTCTGACTCAAATTCCCCGGGGGCCCTCTGGACTGGAACGAGTCTCTGAACGAATATTTCGTGATGTTCTGAAGCCAAGGGTCTCTAGAGTAATAAACCAGTAAATTAAAATTGCATATATGTTAGTGTGATGCGTACAGATGTAAGTATGTCGATACATGTACTATTTGATTTATAAAAGATTAATAAATTACCCTAACGTTGTCATTTTCTTAATGTTTTTTTTGCGAGAAACAAAATAAATGTCTGGGACTAAATGCAATTAGAGCACTATGTGAGCAAAAATGGGAATCAAAGCTAGACTTTCCCACTGAGTGATGAAAACGCCCTATACATTTTGATGTGGAACGGTGATATCGTCATTTTCAACCGTCCTATATGGAATAAAGGAGCGACCACACCGCTGCTCAAAATACGCTAACGCACCGCACCGTAAACACGTATACGCAGCGTTACGCACCGGTGTCGCTCCTTAATGTAGATAGTGTTTTGGTCGTGAAAGAGCTAATAATGCATTTAGGTACCAACATAGTTATTAATGTTACATTATTTGTATGAATCCTAATAGTATGTAAATAATTTATTGTACACAAGACACAGGTAAACGCAAAATAGGGTAAATCGCCACAAAGGCGAACTTATCCCTGTAAGGGTTCTCTTTCAGTTAATAGTAATTTTTAATTTACGTAGTTTAATAAGTGTTAGTTAAGTAAGGTTGTCTCGAAGAGATATTTACTTTCCTACGTTATGCCTACGCCATGCCTTGATACCCCTACCTACGCTATCTAATATGCCTTCCTCAATAATGCGTTAAAAATAACAATCTGACGTTAAAACTATCAGACAATGATGTAACTAGTCAGGTTCCTGAGTTATGTTACATCATGAATCAATGAGATCTTTTTGTGGGGTAAAGTAGAAAAAAAAGATTGCAAAAGGACCATTTTTAGTTTGGGAAATTTTAGGTGCGATAATCTTCTGAGGTGCGGAGGACGCAGGTGCATTGGGAGTGAGTTTACGGACTGTTGGTTTCGCATCACGCATGTTTAATGAACACAAAATAGCATGCGCTTGTCCCTGATCAGATTTCTAGGATAATATGATGTTGACTACGTAATCGGAGGTCAGAAATACACTGGTTCTCCTGTGGCAATCCTGAAGATAAGTTTTCCGAACAGCCCTAGCTGGGGCCGCCGAGGGCCCGGGGGATGTCTGGCTCTGAGCCATGCCGACAGCGACATCGACACTCGACACTATCTAAATGTTCGACCAGCTTAAAAGTTATGTCCTACATTAGTCGCCATTCGACGGATCCAGTGAGGCTTAAGATAGCACCGATGTCTGAGTTTTCAGATAGTTACGCCGAAGTTCATAATTAATCTGTAAGTATGAGATAAGGATTCCTGATTGATTATATAACTTCTAGGTAGGAGAGGCGCGAATATCTTTACTTAACCCACTCCCCCTGCTGGCTCAATGGTGACCACGGGGTATGTGAAAAAAAACATGGCAGTAGTACATATAATGCATTTAAAAGCAAAACTATCACAGATAAGTAGACATACCTAGTTAATGAGTAATAGTCGACCAACTTAAAACTGTACTTGGAAAGGCCAACTTTCGTACAAATTCGGGTGACGCAACCGCAACGTTAACATGGCGCGCGCGTGTCGATGTACAAAGCCAGACAGGCAAATACGGAACCCTACACTGCACGTGGCCCGACCCGCACTTGGCCGGTTTAAATGGTTTTGTTAGACTTGCCCAACCGCAGACTTTACGTATATGAAAAATCGTGACAATGAAATACTTAGATAGGCACATAGACGCTACCTGCGATACCTATTATAGTAGGTACTTTTACGCTTGGTTATTACCACTTTTTTATTTGATGTTTTTTAGTGCGTACAGAGTCAATTACATATTTCAGTGTTGCATGTAAATAAATTCTAATGTTACCCGCTAGTTTTAAGTTCATTTTTGTAATTTTTAGGCATACAGTGCCCAAAATTATAAAATTGTTTGTTTAGTTTAGTCCTAGTTTTATTCATTTTTGGGGCTCTCACTGAAAACCAGCGTCACGGCCCCGTGACAACATGCTGAGTGAGGCTCCCGTTTAGCACTGTAAATAAGGTTACTTTTTCGATTGCATTTCTTTTTTCCGTATTTTGTGTGCTAAATAAATAAATTCTTATTCTTATTCTATTGCTTAGTGTTAGAACTACAACTCTGCTTAGTATAAATTCAACATTAAAAACACATGTTGATACTTAAATGTACTAAATTAAATTATAATCTCTGTACGCATCACCACAATACTTACAAAACAACAACTACTAAAATTTTCCACAGCTACAGCCAATAGGAAGGTAGTGGGAAGGAAAAGCACTTTCAAATCACAATTTTAACTGCCTCAATCTACAAACCATACGACACCACCTTGATTGTCAGTAAAGCACTCAAAGAATAATTAGTATATCCACTTCGGGAAAACACTCTGCCCTCATCAGCCTACGTCGGAGACTGCATAAAACAAAACAATATCCGTCCGACTGCAAATTGACACCTTCCCTGTTCCCATTCATTATTCAAATCGTATTACCTCGTCCCGTCGAAGCGACTCGGGTCAAACATTTCGCTTAAATCGTGTCACCAATCATGAAAGGCCGTATAATTTATGCGATCGTCCATTTCGTAGGCGCTTTGCTGCCTCTCATATTCTGTGCTCGATATAAAATATGTGACTTAACACATCAATGAGTGGAATTTATTTACATTTACAGAAGCGACAACTCGACAAGCCGAGCCGATTTGCCCTTTGGAACCCGATTATAAAATGATAAACGCTTAAATTAGTCAGGGGAGAAGTGGTATAATGGAGCCAGGTTCATTTTGTTTTGAAAGAGCCATTTGCATTATTTCGGTAGTTTCGGAACGATCTTTGAACACTCGTCAATTCCCCGTCAACCGCTACCATTTTCCATTAGTTTTGGACACCAAAAAGTAAGCATTTTTCTGTATTTAAAGTTTAATTATTGCCATTTCATTACAAAAAAATATAGGTGCTCGCATTGTAAAATGGGTTTGTGCATGAATTTGGCCTGCAGCTATGTTAAAACTAAGGTATGAAAGTTTTGTTATCCTTGTTGTTTTGTAATTCTTAAAGTTTCGTAAACAGCTACAGAATTGGAAACATGATTCCCGATTTGTAACTAATTCCGAATTTGAAATGGGTGGAGCCATTGCAAAAAATCCTGTACATCAATGTTTTTTCGTTTATTGAGTAAAGGTGTGTGTAGTTGGGTATGTGACATTTAATTCCTTTATTCAATTACAGGGGTAGACTTTTTACAATATTCTTATAACAGTAAAATATAAAAACATTATATAAAACCTAACCTAATCATCTTCAATCCTACTAATATTATAAATGCGAAAATTTTGACGTTTAGATGTTTGTTACTCAATCACGTTTAAACGGCTCAACCGATTTAGATGAATTTTGCACGACAGTTAGTTTATAACCTGGATTCAAATATAGGATAGTTTTTATCCCGGGTCCACGCAGACGAAGTCGCGGGCGGAAGCTAGTCATATCATATAAGGCACCCTGCCTCCGGCAGCGAGGCGGGGCCTAAGCTACCGATGGTTAGGTGACATAAAGAGAAACCTCCTGAGTATCCGCGCTATGTCCAGGAATACCGCCTTCTGTGTCTGACCCTTGACCCAGCCAATCTACGGAGTCTCTTGAGGTCGAGACTCTTCATTAACCGTGCGCCAGAACGATTATCGGGCCAATGATCGTCGAATCAACGTCCCACATGGCGGCTACCTCGAAAGCCAGGTGACTTTTCCACTTATTATTTTTACAATAGATAAATTCAGTATATTTATTGTATTGACATTTTAGGTTACTTTGAGACTTTTATATATGACATCATCATCATTACTTAAGAGCCTTGCTCTTGTCGGTGGAGTAACCGCCACGTTTCTCTGTCCATTGCCAGCCTCTTGGCTTCCTCATCTGACGCGACATCAGCTTTATCTTTTATTTGGCTAAAATATGTTAGCCTAGGCCTTCCTCGGCCTCTCTTGCCTTCAATTTTACCCTCCAGGATGATATATATATATGACAATTGACCAAAATAGAAAGACAATATCTACATATCTGAAACGAAACTTCAATTTGATTGTGATAGAGCGGTTGTCTGTTTTCCGAAGGTTGACTAGAAAATATTCAAAGGCAACTGTGAACATATTTTTTCCCCGCACTGCCTCGGGAAGCAGTCTTTTATCCTATAAAACAAGCGGGTAAAAACGCATTTTATCCACTAGTGGGGAAAGTAAGTTGACCTTGGAGCGTGACCATGTGTTGTCGGTTTTTGGCGGCGAGGAGCATCAGTGTTTTGTTTGCGCGCAGTTAGGACGGATGTGTTTTGATTTCAGTTGGCTCGCACGGCCGTAGACATGGATAACGAAAAGTGTCGTACTTTAATTAAATTATACGGCTCTAAACAGCTTCTATGTTTGTTGTGAATAATGTGATATATCTGACTCGGCTGACATCTCAATTTTAGCGTTCGAAATTCATATCAGACAACAATAACTTCACCTGCCAGGCCGACAAGGAGAAACCGTCGAGGCGCAATGGTTATGCGGTTTCTTTGCTGAACTAGCTATAGGTACAGTCGCTATCAGATATATCCGAGCGGCCAATGTGCTCACAAATATCTGAACACGTCTCTATTGTCTAGGCATTAGAGACGTGTTCCCTTTGCCCTAGGACGAGCCAAAGGTCGCGAGGCGCGAGGGGGCTCCAGTGCGCTCAGCATGAGATTCTAATTACAAAGTTATTAAGCTTTATCAAATCAAATCACCGTAATTGTCAACGCATGAGCAAATAATATTACGTCGATTACAGGGTAATCGTGACGTGACTGTGTAATTAGATCGTACCTCAATCACGTCACACAAGGGCCGCTAATGAGGTCCGCAGATTGCCCACAGGATGCGGAAGTTATACATCCCACTCGCGCCACCGCATCCGCCCATACCGTAGGCTTCCGGGAAACCATCCTGTATTTCGATCATATAGTTACATCGCATCGGTGGTTGTTGAACGTTGAATTGTACGGCTAAATCGTTACAGTCGTCACAAATCCACACAGTGTGTAGAGGGGAGATAGCATATTCGATCGTCAAAGAAAAGGCATAACTAGGCATGTGCCCAGCAGTAGGTTGTTAAAATGCTAAATAAAACTGTAATTGATACAAAGACGTAACGAGTAGGTACTAACTATTCTAATCGCATTTTTAAATACGTCTACTATTACTTTCTTTTGTCGCTCTGACATTGTTTTTCCGTAGAGCGTGAATGTTTTTTTTATCGACCGTCTCGATATCGATGTTTATATTAATGCAACAATGCGATTGAATCTTCGCCTTTTAAATCTTTGCTCAATCTCAATGAAAACGTATTGATTAAAAATAAGTAGATAACCTCATTGGTCTTACGTGAAACGATGACCTTAGATAAATGATTTATCTATTTGAAACTATACATGTCACATTGACAGCCGCAATCCCTTGCAGTTCTTTGTGATATGTTTGTTTAATATTGACGTGGAGTTTCCTTTATTGCTTAGTACATAAATTACTTTGTCACAATGGAAGATTTAAAAACAAATTAGCCTAACGATTTTAACTGTTTGATAAAAGTTGAAAACGAATTGTTTTGTACATGGTGCAATTTACGAATAGTTCCAAAAAGAGACACCATACAAAAACATCTAGATTTAAAATAATACAACGATTTAGTAGGCGAAAAAGCAAACCAAGCACAGTTTAATATGGATGTGACATTTATGATTTCTTCCAATATCCCTTGGAATAAATTGAATAACGCAGAAAGTCGATTGTTCACACCCGAGACTTTTATTTCTTATTTTTTTATCATATATATTATATCCGATAGTACCTAAGTGACTCCTTATCAGTTGACTAATTACCAGTGCCATATAACTCTAAGTACTACACTATCGACATTTAGATGGTCGATAAAAAAACATTCACGCTTTAGAAGAAACAAAAGCAATGTCAGTGCGACAAGATAACGAGGTCTAGGCCTATCACAAGACGGCGCCCGAGCTCTTGCGATTTTTCTCGCACTATCCGCCTCTCTCTTATTAGAACACTTAGAACAAGAGATGTAGTGCGCGAAAAATCGAGTGTATGTCGCGGCCGTCTCATGATAGACGTGCTGCTGTGTGCGATGTTAAGGGAAAAGTTGAGGGTTGAAGGCACAAGCCCGCAGCACGGTCAGGGTCACCAATGCGTTGGACCGACCAAGTCAGAACTGCATTCAACGGTTCACTCCACGGATATACAAGAAGAGCTTAGTACGGGAGGAATGGCGACGGATTGTGAAGCTTGCCACCACCCCTGAAATGACCACCACGACAACTAATACCACAATGCCAAGAATGTGACGACAAAGAAGAAGTAGATAATGTATTTACTACCTGAATATCGGCGACAAAAGAAACGAGCCACCGGATAAAATTGTATGATACTTAAGTAAAATGAAGGAGTACTCACACGTCAGAAAAGCACTTAGACTAATGTAAGTAAAACATTTAGAATAATGTAAGAAGCCGATATCCTATCGTAAGATGTACTCAATCATAAAGTTTTGTCGATTCGATAAAATGTTAACGACTGAAATGATCTATCACGGGCCCTAACAGCGGGCGTAGCACGGTTGCCATTTTATCACTTATCGTTTTGTGTATAAGGCATCCGTCACTCTCGCACTCGCAAGCTTGTCAGAGCGCGATGGGCGTCTTTACCACAACGATAAGTGATAAAATGGCAACCGTGCTACGCCCACTGATGGCAATATTTTTATCATTTTCAATGCTTGTGTTATGTGTTACCTAGACTCATGCCGAAAATGATTGCACCGATGGCACTCCCACGCGGAACATGACCACTCGAAAAGTTCTGTATTATATTACCGGATTAGTTTACAATCTTATACGAGACAGATACGGTGACTATAGGTTTCACTATAAGTACCGTTAGCGGCATTTCACGACCCTTTATTGATATGGGCGTGTTGGCAACACTGAGAGCATCATGGCCGCCCGCCCGCACGTCTCCTATAATGTCTAAGTGTCGATTTGGCTTGTAATTTAATGTCAAATATAATCATAATCTAAGAAACCAGTGCTTTTATAGTTAAAAGTACTTATACTTAATTGGTCTAGTCATAGGTATGTAGATTTCCTTTTTTATTATCACGACGATAAGTACAATAGGTACATCCGTTCAAATTAAAACGATATATTATGCTCTAATTAAACATAAGGCATTGTAAAACCGTCATAATTCATTGCACATTATGTAATAAAACGTATGTTTGGGTAGGTACGCAATAGATATGGTTTAATGTAAGCCTATACTCACGCAGCCGGCGGCAAACTTCTCTTATAAAACCAGTGAACAATTTAAATTTTCTCATTTAGGAATTCTCGGCGTCCGCACCCACTTTGACTAGCTTTTAACATACTTTAAAAGTTGTATGGAGTTGGAGTACTGAAACGTTACTTGATGAATGACAAGCGAATACTTTTACACAACAGATTTTCAGACTAGCAGTTAAAAATCGTGCAGTGATAATATTTGCAGTGAATGTTGAATCAGAATTTTCATTGTACCATTTCATACTCCTTGATAATATGTATACCTTACCTACCTTTGTTCGCCGTCATATGATTATTTATTTAAAATAAGATGTTTTTGTAATATGATTTAACACATAAGTATACGGTTTAACAGATAATTGATAAATAGGTTCTGTACTTACTTAAATTTAACTAATTTGCAATGGTGATGAAGCCGATGTCTAGTTAAAGTTATACATACATACATAATCATGCCTATTTCCCGCAAAGATCACGGATTTCCACTTGCTACGGTCTTGACAAACCTTCATTCACTTACAGTATACTAAAAGTAGTTAAAGTTAAAGTAGGTAATATTATTGGATTTTTTATAGGATTTAAGTAGGTAATATTACACAGACTGATATTATAAAATAGTAGGGTACCTTGGCTAATCGGTGATAGTTAGGTTTTTTGACAATAAAATATTACCTATAAATTCAATTATTTTTGAAGTATTACTTAGTAAAAGTTAATGAATTTGTCTACCATTTCTGAACTTATGATTATATTTATGATGTACCAAATTAATTTAATAAACATTTTTATTGACACATGAAAAATTTGGTAATTCAGTGATATTCAGGTTAATATGTGACATGTGCTTGGTTATTCTGTGATATAGTCAGGTTAAGCTGTGATACAGTTTAACCCCCTTATTCATAAAACTTAAAATGCCTCTGCTAAATAAGATGTGCTTTGTCCCTTTCTTACAAACACAAATGTCAAAGTGACAGATAAGGACAAACGAATTTTAACGCCATTTTAGTTAAAACAGGCTTGTAGAACGTTTATGAATACGGCCGTAAAACTATTAATAAAAGACAATTTAATAATCAACATTACTAACATTTTTGTATTTATTAAAAGTTTAATATCTGTATTGGCACAAACATCTTTGGGTTACTTATTTATTACTTTAGGATATTTTTTATCACATGAATTACTTACGAATCCAAATTTGCTTCATTATTAAACAAACTATTCAGACAATTGACATTCAGAACTAAGAAAAAAATGCTGGATCTAGGATAGTTTGGCACTTCATATGATACCAGGTCTTGCAGAATTGTCACTCAATCCATTCTGCTCCATTTCTTTTAAATCTTTCTTCATTGTGGGTATCTTTAGGATGTCTGGTGCTGTGGAGCCTCCCTCTTGTGGTTCTTCAGCATCTTGTAGTTTTTCAGATGGCCATATAAAAAACAAGTTTAATGTTAGATGTGCAATTGAAAACATTTAAACAACGTAGTTTAAACATTAATTGCATCCTAATTAAGTACTCCACTTGGTTATATTGTGATATAAAACAATACACAACATCGGAAAAAGTTAAGAAATCAACCGCCAAAACTAAGGATAAAAAAATTGAAAATTGATACTTTTACAATTTTAAATTCATTGATGTGTTTAAAAACTCTTACCTTAACGGGTTTTTCTTTAGTGTTTACCATACTTTCATTTGTTTTTCTTTAATAAAAGTTTTTTACACCTTGCACCGATGAACTAAATATTAGACGTTACCCCTGTTGATTTTACATAAATATTTTTTTCTAAAAAAAAAAACATTTGAACTGTTTATTTCAGAGAAAGATAAATATGTTACATTTTTAGCGATAAAGGCTTAATCTTATTATTTTAAGATTTTGAATTGCCTCATCGAATTTTAATACTTAGTATTTTTATTACATGATAAGAATTCGTTTAGGAGTGTAAGTTATCTATTAACATTTCCTTATACATTTTTACTATAAGTTTACCAGACTGTTTTGGTATCAAGTGGTATCAAGTCATATGGAAGTCTATTTAAAGCGCGTGGCAATGCGTATGTCCAGACTCTTTTGCCATATTCATTGTTAGTAGATGGAGTTATGAATGGTGAGGGGTATGTTAGCGTACGCAATTTCTTTGGTCTATGTTTGACAGTTAATTCAGAGATTTTCCCACTATATTGGGTCACAACGGCTAGGTCAGCCTTGTCATGAACTGGCAATACCCTGCAGTATTTAAATAGACTTTCATAATTATTTATATATATATATATATCTTATTCTTAAGGGTACAATATTTTTCAGTAATCTTATTTGCAGATTATAAATGTTATTTAAGTATGTTTTATATGTTCTGCCATAACTGGACAAGCCATAACCAATGACAGAGTCCGCCATGGACAAATACAACAGCCTCAATGTCCTGTAAGGCTTAATTCTGACGGATGCGTTAGGATACTTGCTGCACGTTAGCATGTTGAATGACAGTGCCGCCATCTACCGGACATTATTACAAGCCTTAAAGATATCGAGTAATTCCGCTATAAGATCATAAATAACTATCACCGAATTACTTCATATCACCGATTAGCCAAGGTTTGCCCTACGTTAATATAGAGGCCGGGAAACGAAGGGTTACAGGCCAAGTAGATAAAGATTGGCATACGCGGCCGGCAACCCTTCGTTTCCCGGCGCCTCTATAGTAACGTAACATACTATTTTATAATATCAATCTGTGTAATATTACCTAAGGAAATCATATTAAAAATCCAATAATATTACCTACTTTAACTTTATAATGCGCAGACATACAGATGTCTTCACATTATGAAGCCCTTTTCAAGCAAGTGTGATGAAAAAGTATTTTTCTCAAACATGCAATGAAATATTGACGTTGTGTTCTTCATAATGGGCTTCGAAGTGTCACGTTTCGGGCGCAGAGATCCGTAATGGCATTTCATACGAAATTGGAGGCCTAGGCCTGCAAGACGGTCTTTTTTAATTTCCATTTGTGGCACAGCATTACGGCGTTCAGCCATGAAAATTAAAATGTGATTTCTTGGAGCTTTTTTTATTTATTTTATTGCATGTTTGAGAAAAGCACTATACATACCTCGGCGTGAAAAGGGGTTGCCAGCCTCATAACTAACCGGCTTCGCTACGCTCGGCCGTCTATATGTACTCCGCCGGCAACCCCTTACTTCCCAGCCTCTGTAGTAATGAACTATTTAAGGCTGTATGAAACGGACTTATAGTGAAGAGCATGTGCCAGGCGGACAGGTAAGAAAATCTTTAAAGCATCTCAATCCAAGTACACGGACACGACATGTAACAAGACATATGCACAAATAATTAAATTAGGTACCCAGTTTTTTTTTGTTTCTCGGCTCGCTTGGAAATGTTTGAATAGCTATACTAAATATACTAATAACAAATGTGTGTGCACGGGGCACATTGGAGATCATTATATAGAGGGCATCATTATATAAGGATAATTTAAATTAACAAACTCGTGCGTGAAATCTTAAACCAAGTTGAATGTAGTTTAGGAATAACTTTTACTGCGGAACCAACTCTCAAATCGTACTTTCAGTTTCCAATAATTTAAAAGTTTTGAAACATAAGCTCTATCATTTCATAGAGCTTATGGTCGAAGATAAGACTCTTGTCGGACAAACAATAAAGTGATCTTAGAAGCATTCTTATTTTGCCTATACCGAGAAAGATACAAAGGTACCTGCAACTTTAATTTCCTGGGGATTTCGGGTTCTCCATCATTTTCGTTTATGTAGCCTTTATTTGTCGTAGATTATTAATTTATATATTTAACTTGCAAAATACAGAGTCGTGTAGGAAACTCCAGCATTTTTCGTATAGTAGGTTGTTCTGAAACCAATTATGTACCGTAATAACACCATAAATAACACATGTACCTATATTAAAATGTTATCTTGAATGTGATCGCGAAAACAAGCCTTGAAAGGAAGGTAATAATACGGCCGTCTACACCTGGCTTATAGTTCCTAGACACAAACAAATTATACCAAAAGGATGATTTATGGACAGGGTACCTGTCACCTGTTTGGATTTATTCCTTCTCTGTTTTATATACAACTACCATCTAAAGTCATCTAGTTTGAGTGTTTTATTGAGATATTATTATATCAGCACTCATAGACGAAAAATAGCAACGGATTTACTTGCATTCATAAATTAATCATCCGTTTGTCACAAGCATTTTTTATTACATATAATGTCATACAACACACCTAGATTTTTACATCCAAAATCGGTAAAATATTTCATGCGTCACCAATTAAAATGACATCTTTAGGTATGTGAATTATAGCAATCATTCCATATTTTACCCGGATTCTATAAATTTATTGAAGAATATGTAGCTATTTGTAATCAAATCACTTTAGTTATCGTGTTATCTCGCGAAACAATTTTTAGGTAAATCGGGACTTTGGAGTGGCCGTTTAATTTTCCGTTAGCATGCGCATGATATTCCATATTCCATATATGAAAAAGGTCTAGCATAATAAGCTTTCGTCCCAACAATGGCGTGTCCCAAACTTGTCAAAAGTTTGCCGCGTCCCAAACACCCCTTTGGCGTGACATACGTGACTTCGCTGTTAACAACCGTCTGTTACTTCTCAGGATCAGTTAAACTGATCGTTTGAACTTCAGTTCATTCATAAAAATTCAGATGTTTAAATATCTAGTAAGTAATTACAAAGTTTTACGTTAAGTACATCATTATCATCTAAATAATTTTAAACAAAAGGTGTTGGCATATTTTTGGTAATACTACATAATATAATAATAGTGGTTTTAATATTGATATATTTAAATCCTTTTAATTTTTCTCCATATATAAAACAAAAACCCATACAAAAATTTTATTTTAACTGCACGATGTTATAGGTAGGAAAAAGTTGGACTAAGTTGTGGTTACCTATAATTAGTTAAGCATCAGCCTCGAATGTGAATTAGATTTAAGTGCATGTATGATGTATTATCAATCTGTCGGTAACGCCAAATAAATAAAATAAATAAATCTGCCTAAGTCTTATGCGCGTTTTCCATTCGAAGCGAGTTTTTGCAGTTTCAGCGTCTTTCAGCTCCTTCTACATCGCAGTCAGCCAAGTGGCGGGGTCTTCCACAGACATATTTCGTCGCGAGCGAATGTGACTTGTATCATGCGCTCCCGCTCCGTAGGCCGCCTGAGCACGTGACCGTACCAGCGTAATAGCTTTTCTTTAAAACCCTTATACAAAACAATATGCAATATAAAAGTAAACATTAAAATCGCAAGCTAACGACTAGTTGTGATTTTTTTATATGTTGCTAGGACCACTACCAGTACCTACAGTATATTCAAGTTTGCAGCTTCGAAAGACCTGTGCTAACTTTGCAGCTTCGAAAGACCTGTGCTAACTTTGCAGCACTCGAAAAACCACGACATTTTCGCACTTTCTTGGTATTGTCAATGTAAGTCCTAAACTATGCGGTTATAAAAATAAAAATGTATACAGTCAACTAGAGTATAACACCAGTATGTCTTAACGCTAAGAAGCGATCTCTTTCTCACAACCTTTGGGTAGTGGAAAAAAGCAAACATTAACAAAACTTAATATTGTGAAGTACCTACTAGTAGTAACTGAAAGTCGCAAAATAACAATAAATACTAAAACAAAAGAGTAGGCATAATGTATAACTATAAGCAGGATTTACATACTGATATAATATCAGTCTGATGTGTACCTACCGTGAACCAAAACAATGTATATACAGGGCGTCCCAAACTTATAGGACATGAAGGGGAAGTACCTTAAATATCGTAGATAGTGAATTTTGCTCAAAGAAGACTTTATGTTATTTTTAAAAGTTAGTAATTCTGCATTCATAGATTTTCTAAAAATTACTTGCTTCGTCTGGGAATCGAACCGACTAAAATGTGAAAAAAAAATCACCCTTTTTTATGATGCCAATCGAAAGAACAGCTAAAAAATAATAACTCAGCTTAAGTAACATAGTATTTTAAAATAAAGGAACAACGTGAAATTAATCATTTTAATCAAATAAAAAACATACATGAAACTGCCGTAGTCAATTAAGTAGGAATTTTTTTGTAAATTAATTAATTAAATGCTCAAAATGTGATCCCTCTTGTCTTACGCAAATCGCCAATCTTTTAATAAGCCCGCTGCCTGTTGATTTTCTAATCATTTTATGGTGAACACTCGATGTGATATGGCACAATTCTGTTTGCAACTCGCCTACGTTCTCGTATCGCTTTTTGTATAGCATATCTTTCACGTATCCCCAAAAGAAGAAATCTAATGGTGTGAGGTCCGGGGATCTGGCCGGCCATCTAATAAAATAGATTGGCGATTTGCGTAAGACAAGAGGGATCACATTTTGAGCATTTAATTAATTAATTTACAAAAAAATACCTACTTAATTGACTACGGCAGTTTCATGTATGTTTTTTATTTGATTAAAATGATTAATTTCACGTTGTTCCTTTATTTTAAAATACTATGTTACTTAAGCAGAGTTATTATTTTTTAGCTGTTCTTTCGATTGGCATCATAAAAAAAGGGTGATTTTTTTTTCACATTTTAGTCGGTTCGATTCCCAGACGAAGCAAGTAATTTTTAGAAAATCTATGAATGCAGAATTACTAACTTTTAAAAATAACATAAAGTCTTCTTTGAGCAAAATTCACTATCTACGATATTTAAGGTACTTCCCCTTCATGTCCCATAAGTTTGGGACGCCCTGTATATATACAACTCTCTGCAACTGAATTGAGTTAAAACGTCAAAAACAAAAGATTCCCGTATCCGTTAAGATTGAGCTTGTTACACTTGGAACTGCGAGCTCGGTTAACTCAATCGAAACAAGTCAAATGTTTGCAACAACTCGACTCGGCGTGGCAGGCGTTTTAAGTTCGCCCATCGTTGTTGGCCGACACGGGACGTACATTTGCATCGCGCTAATCCTCTTATCGCGTTTTAATAGAACCAGCGGACCCGTTAAAAAACACGGTTAACAACAAACTTTGGCACGCGGTTTTTGCAATTTCGTGCTAAATAAGAGGATGAAGGTTTGCTCACATCTACGCTTTGCACCTATCTGTATCTCCATACTATAGTAAGTACCTTAATTACTTTAATTTTACAATAAACGCAGTCCATCGCCCTCACGCAACCGTGGTGGGCAATTGTTTGTAAGAGAGGGACTCAATGTAAGTATCATTTCAATACGCCAAAAAAGCGCTTTCGCAATAGCACCCAAAGAAAGAAAGAAAGAAATAATTCATTTATTCAAACAGGATTCATTGAACCGCTTTTGCATCGCCATCAGCTACAACATATTAAACCCCCGACGCAAATAGAGGGGTGTTGTAAGTTTAACGTGTCTGCGTAGCTCCCAAACGGATGAACCAATTTTCGTTTAGTTTTTTTTTGTGTCATAGATAATTTTATCCCTTAGCTATGTTTTATGAAAATCTGTTCAGCCTTTTTTGAGATATTGGACTTTGATCTACTCGTAGTTGATGAGGGGATCTGACTAACTTCCTTATGTCCGATCGATTCGGTACCGAAATTTGATACCGTCGTGTTACTTCAATGATATTGAAAGTATATGGCAAGGTAACCATGACCTGATCAGCCCTTTGAAGATCATCACTTTAAAAAGACAAAATAAAAGTAAACTTTAAAAACCCCTGACACAAAAAATAAACTCTAAAAACTAACAAATAATATTTTTAAACAGTTTAAAATATTATTTGTTAGTTTTTAGAGTATTACTAAGAGGTATTATTTACATGCATTTGATTTTAAAATAAGCGCTATCTAGTAAAATGGTGAATTCATTCAGCTTCGTGTATATGCATCGTCAAAGAAATAGTCAATAGTTACACTAACAATGAATACATTAAATAAATAATCCCAGTAATGTCAAGGTAATCCTACTATATAATATTATAAATGCGAAAGTTTAGATGTTTGGATGTTTGTTACTCAATCACGCTTAAACGGCTGAACCGATTTGAATGAAATTTTGCACGAAGATAATTTATAGCCTGGATTAAAATATAGGATAGTTTTTATCCCGAGTGCAAGCAGACGAAGTCGCGGGCGGAAGCTAGTCAGTAATAAATAATAGTTTGACACCGCTTTAGCGTAGTTGGTTGGTAATGACCCTGCCTACGAAGAAAGAGGTCTTGGGTTCAAATGCCGGGTAAGGGCATTTATTTGTCTGATGACTTGATGAGCACTAATATTAATTCCCGAGTCATGAATGTTTTCGAAAAATCAGCCAAGTGCGTGTGCGGCCACCCGCAGTGTAGGGCTCCGTAATTGCCCGTCTGTGTTAGTTACATCGACACGCGCGCTCCAACAAAATGGTACGGTTGCGTCAGCCGTATTTGTAGGAAAGTTGACCTTTCTAAGTACGCCGTAGTCGCTTTCCGCTACATACGAGGAAAACCACAGGATCGGCTACGAGCGTAGCGCGTAGCGATTCTTGGCAGTGAATGTGTTAACTTAACGGTGACGACGCCGTGCCGATGCCGTGGAAATGTGGCCGAGCCCTTACACTGGTTAATTTGAAGAGAGTTGTCGGTAATTGTTGTGAATGTCAACAAGCTGCCATAGAGAATTACAAAAGCTTATAATATAAATATAAGTGTAAAGGTGAAGATGGTTTTCCCATCAGCTGATAAAATGGATATTGAATGTTTTACAAAGGTTATTATATTACTGATCACCCTTTTGTGAAAACGCGCCCATACGAGAAATCGTTCTTTGAACTATACGGGTTTTAAGGTACCTAATAACATGGTGAACGGCAATTTCATTTCACGTGGGGACGAGATTCTTATACTCTCAAATATAATGTATTTACGGATAAAGTCGTCATTAAGGAAGACACATCTTTAATAACCACTCGTATCATGCATTTTGAGAATTATGTTGACTTTAAATGGGACTTTTGCCATGTCCATTGTCCAATACCTGAATAAGCTGCTACAGTGAGCAAAACAGTCAGGTATACCTTATTCCACATAAGATTAGAAAAATCGTGCGTTAATCTTCATTCAAGGAAAACATTATGAAACGCAGAAACATTAGTATTGACAAGCAATAAATTATCGAAAGATTCCCTTTGATATCCTAGATAAATTTCTAAATGAATTTCTGAATGACAATTTTTAATTCCAATTCCTGTATTGCACTATTATTTTATTTTATTTTGATATTAAAACATGACATGTATGTATTAATAAGATTTTTAAATACGTAGCTTCTTACCTATAGTTTGTAAATGTATGGACGCCTGTAAAGGCCTACCTTTAGCCCTAGCTTGGTGAGACTATCAGAGCTGCACTGACTAGCAGAGTGTAACTGCAATTGTAACCCAATCTCCGCATGCATTTTAATAAATCATTTCATTTCATTGTTAAACGAAGAAGCGTAGACGAATTTGTCCGGTAAAAATCTAAAGTTATGTGGAATGAGATATCTGCACACAAGTCTCTAATGTCTCTATACGAGTATAAGGCTGCGCAGCTAACTTTTTCACTGACTGCACCATGAACCTCTATGAAACCATAGCCAATGACTAAATAGACAAACAATGTACGACATTCGTTAATACGTATGTATATACGTATTACGCTTCTGAATTTAAATCTAGAGAAGAAAACCTAAAATGAAATACACGTTGCAACATTTCTTTTATTCGAGTTGACCAGAGAGTTAATTTTAACCACCGGCCAAAACCAGACCAACTGAAACTAGCATTAATTATAAACGTAGTGGTAAAGAGCAAAGACAACGGCTACAAAACTGTAACAATATTATTATGTATTAAGTTGTATTAAATCCTTATTTGAGTTATTCTGTTTAAAACTCTTCTGGCACTTGAGGCCGCCCCTCCAGGAAAAGTTTAGTCATTGACGAAAAGACACATCTGGGACCGTGCTCTATTCTAAAACTTTATAACATCCGTAAATTAAATAAATACTCCTCTGTATTTTATTTACGACTGTACGAATTCACTCCGTTCGAGATGTTACTCGAAATATAACTTATTTGGACAAGGACAAGGACACTAAAGAAACGCATACCTTATATACTAAACACTCTGCCCGCGGACATTGTTCATGAACCCAAAAAAGGTAGATTTAAGAATCGATTTAAAAAATACCTTATTGATGCCCTGTAAAAATTTGAATAGTAATATAAAATAATGTAGAGTACCTATATATTTAAGATATTTAAGACGCTACTATATTATGTTAAAGAGAAAAGAGACTGTAATTTTGACTCCACAGTCAAACTATTGATGTAGTTTTGTGGAGCAATGTATCTTACTATTCATGTCTAATTTTAGTTGTTGATAAATATATAAATAAAATAATAAAAAATAAAATGTTAAAGTAAATAGTTTTACTTCGAAAATATATTATGAACGTGACTGCGTTGGTATTTCATATTTGTATTATAGTTTGCCAAAGCTTGAATAGGTCGGTAGCTATTTATATGTTAACAAAGAGTTATCAGATCAGTTTGATAATGCCAAAGGAAAGGCAATTTATCTAAATGAGGTATCACGACGCAACGTGACATGACGTGATCAATTTCTGCATTTCTAGGGTACCATAGTCCGGACGGCATAAGGAACCGTCACAGAATCACATATTTGCCAGTCTGTCTGTAAAGCCGCTTTTTTCTTAGGGACGAGAGGAAGTTCGTCGCGTTCCATCTATTTTTTATTGTTTCTGAATGCCCCTGACAGGCTCATTTAGATTGCTAAATCTACGAGTATCTACAGTAGGTAGATATCAGGAGGACGTAAATGAATAGTGTAAAATAATAAATGCCTCTTTGGAACCCGTAACATTCGAAACCGAAACTGGACAATGCACTATTTCATCATAAATATCATTCGTTGAAATCCTGCAAAGATTATACGACGTTTCAAGTATTCCCTAAGCACACAGTAGAGTGCATTTTTAGTTACGAGAATACGAAGTCACGGTGAATTTGTTCCAATATGCTTGCTGTTCTCAAGCAAAAGTTCTCGAGTCGAGTGGCACATTGCGGGTCCGAGTAGCGATTGTTATCTTTCTCGAGCTCGTATCTCAACTCAACCAATGACTGAATTAGAAAAACAACGGTCCTCCCTTTAAGATAGAGTTCACATTTCGGAACAAAAGAGATCGCTTGAAAAGGACGTAAGAGGTCTCAAATCGATTTAACATTACGGATACGATATATTTCCTCCAAAAGTCTTGCATTCATACACGTAATAGAATTTAAAACAAGACGAGGATTTTACTACAGAAACTTTTAAGTATTTCAACGGGTTCATTGAATATTTTAGTCCGAGGATCATTTTATTCCCTTGATGAAAGCTAAGCAATTCTGGTTAAGAAAAAAATTAAAAAGACCGTCAAAGAGACATTGGAATGTCGAAAAGAGGTGGACCTATTCATTCCTCTGACATACTTAGTAGCAAACATGCCACAAATTGAGGAGGCATTACAATGCACGTAACACTATGAAAGTATTTATAAACAGGAACAAGCATCGACGATATAAAATGCTTTATAAGTGGTTCTCTGTGATGCTTTATCTATATATATATATAAAACTCTTCGTTACTAATCTATTGACAGATAGCGCACAGCCTAAACCGCTAACGATATAAGCATGAAATTTGGAACATATATTCTTTACAGTACGTGGACGTCCACTAAGAAAGGATTTTTAGAAATTCAACCCTTAAGGGGGTGAAATAGGGGTCAAACCGTTGTATGGAAATCGTTCATTTGGAATGTTATAGACTTGAATCTTTGTACTAAAAAACAAAACAAGTGATTTAGCTTTGCTATAAAAATTCATCCCCTAAGGAGGTTAAAAAAAAGTTGAAAGTTTCTATGGAAACTTAGCCGTTTAAAACTTCGGTCACAAGCTCCTAATGCACAGTCAAAAACATTGATAAGGGATTTTTTTCTAATCCCTGAACGGATTTAGATGAAATTTTTCGTACAGATAATTTGAGACCCTTGGAAAGATATAGAATAGTTTTGATTGAGAATGAGAGCGTAACTACGTCTCGGAAATCATCCCTTAAGATTGTAGAACTTTTGTTTTGGTCGGCGATAATTAAGGTTTCGCCTATAAAAATTTAATAGCAATCATTTTTCTAAGACGGTAACATGTTCTACGCAGACAAAGTCGCGGGCAACAGCTAGTAGCATATATTCTACATTTCCGTTGATATTAGCGTTGAAGACTGTAAGACGCAGCCTGGGAATAAATTCGAAAGTTTAGACGGTGCACCGGGCCATAAAACGAAGCTTGCTAACGGTTATTTTATAAAAGCAAACCTAACGAGTTGGGGAAATTAAACTAGTTTCGACATTTCATGTTTACACTTCGGTTTCCATTATTTGACTTGCCAACGGAAGTAAAGAAAGAGCTTCATATTCCTGCCAGATAAATAAAGTAGTCGTAGGTCCTACTTGCATAGCCGAGCGGTAAGACACGCAACTTTCAATCGGGAAGTCGTGGGTTCGAACCCCGACTCGCACCACCAAGTTGAATATTAAGAAATCATAATCAGATTCACGCACTTGCTTTTCCGTGCGTCGTCACAACGTGAAATAGATGAACCGAAATAACGAATAGGCCCTGGTAAGGGACCCACGATGTCTTTGAAACATGTCACAAATAGTGTCCATTATTACGAGTATTTGAACCGTGACTAATCTGGGGACACGGCAGTGCCCCCGCCAAGTCGAGCAAAACAGCGGCACGGCTGTACCATCCTTTTATCAAAGCAGTTCAGGCCATTTTCGACCCCCCTATAACTTCGTTGTGGATAAAACAAAGAGCCTTAATTTCCAGTAACCAAGCAGGTATTATATTAACATAGTTTAAGAATTATAACTACTCAAAGTTTCTTAATTTTGTCACTCACTGACTGACTCACCGATGATCAAAAGTCTAAGGCACACATAGAAGCTTCAAATTTAGAATACAATTAGTGTTTAGTGTATAAATCAAGGGAACACTAAAAAAAATGCAATTTCACTCCAGTTTTCTAGATACAATAACTGCATTAATAAATTAATTATTATACATTAAATAAATTTGTAATTCCATATAAACATAAGGATTACAAAGTTATGTTTGCAGTGAATGGAACAAAAAATGAAAAGGCAAGAATGGGACTGCATTCATAATTCGTACCTATGTATTGATAACACAATAACGTACAAATAGAAATGAGATCCCATAAAAAACATTCCATTCTTCCATGTACGAAATATCTCACAACTTTTTACGGTGGCAGAGTTTCGTTTTCGTTGTCCTCTTTTTACATGGAATGTTTTTATGGGATTACATACTTTTCTTCTCATGTGCTAGAGCATGGAATAATAGAATGGTACCTAATAAATTATTGCATTTTTTTCTATAGGGGACCAAGTCTGTCAGTTGAAATACAGACAAATCCTTACCTTCTGTATCGTTTGAGTTTCCGTAAAACTCTCAAGCAAATTACCTAAGTAGATAGAAGCAAGTAAGTCTGATGTCGCAAGCGTCCACCATAGGCGGCGGTGTCTGCTTACCATCAGGCAGGCCGTATGCTCGTTTGCCACGGTCGTTGAATAAAAAAATAATCGTACCGCTTTTATGGCTCTGAGGGTACTTAGTTGTTTCTCTTGATTCAAACTAACATACAAGTCATATTCCATAACTAACACATCACACACGTCTCTCCCAAGTTTGTATCAGCACTCAGCACGCTTGCTCAGAGGGTGAGTCTGCACGAAACTGAGCGTGAAATCACATCTTTGTTGACTGTTTGAGCTTGACAAAAGGAAATTGTTCTTACCCTGAAGGTAATTGTCTGCACTCGACACTATGATTTTTCATGGACGTCGAGTTTGCAAATCAAAGAGAATTCTAGATTTTTAATTGTAAAGGACTGGAAATTACAACTGTTTTTCACCATGAGGCGAGGATTGAGTTGAAGTTGCATTACAATGTGACAGCGGCGAAAAAAGTGTCAATTTTATCGTCGATCATCATTCATCATCATCATTGTGATGAATTTGAATCATCAGCCTATAATCGCCCACAGCTGAGCATAGCATAAGCCTCTATTGAATCATCAGCCTATATCACCCACAGCTGAACATAGGATAAGCCTCTATAGAATCATCAGCCTATAATCGCCCACAGCTGAGCATAGCATAAGCCTCTATTGAATCATCAGCCTATAATCGCCCACAGCTGAGCATAGCATAATAAAAGCCTCTATTGGATACATTGGAGTACTTACGTCACTCATTACACTCGAAGCCTAGGCTGTAATAGATCATATTCCGTTTCTCCTGATCTCGCCTTACCGAAGGAATATCTATATTATAGCAAAATGTTTGCTTTGATGCCTTGTTGTACTGTGACACCGTTCATCACGTTGCAAATTCTTACTAGTGGCTCTGTGAGCTGTAGACCTTGCGGGTTTGTTTCAAAACGGTTGAATTTAGCAATTTTATATTTTTTTAACCCATGGGGGTTGAATTGAAATCGTGACCATTATCAAAAAAACGTCGAAATGTCGAGGTAATTAAATAAACACCTTTTTGAACGCGATTAAGTCCGATTTTGTTGTGATAATGTGTGAAAATCGTGGCCTTTTGAAAAAAAAAGAAAATTGATGTGTCAAAAAGAAATAATTGTACCTATAAATTATTGAACCTGCTTACAAAATTCACGAAAATCGGTGGAGAACTGCAGCCTGTAGGCGGGACATTCGGACATCCAAACATACAAAAGATGGATTTTGGGCCAAGCTGGAACGGACCGGCTTCGGTCAATAGTCTCGATTGGTTTGTTCCGCCAATCTGCTTAGTCTCTTTTCCTCTTCAAATTTCGTAGAAAAAGAAGTTTCATGGCCCTGATTCTGGTTAAACGATCAAAATTAAAGGGTTCCAGAATTAAGTCTGTCAGTCTTTGAACCCGTGAAAGTGCAACATATAAGCAACCCACAGCAAATTCTCTAGACCCAAGGTCAACCACTACCCTTGGTAACGTCAAGCCCTGCTACTTATGAATGGTGACTGCCTATGCTAATATAAGCGGAAACTGAGTTTTAGAACATGTGAGCTCCTTGGAACGCCAACCAGTAAGCACCAGAGTCCTTCTAGAAAAGCCAAAATCATTTACCTAGATAAATCCAAATAATATAGACATTCCAAAGTTTTGAGATACTCGAAATTTAAAAATAGAACGCAAATTTATTTGTTGTTATTGTTTTAGAGATTATTTATTTGAAATTCGAACATAGGAAACCATAATTATAATCGAAGTTCAAGATACAGTGGACGGAACATAAAATTTGTACCAAGTCGGTAGTCAACGCTGACCCCTTTCTTGTATTTTTTTACGTTTTCAACCCATATCTCCGCCTCTTTTCAAAATTTCGAAAACTGACTGGACAAAAAAATCTGTATACTTACCGAACCTACTCACAAAATTTCATGAGAATCGGTTGAGAAATGTGAGCTCTAGGCGAGAACAGGGGGAAATCCAAACATCCCGACATGAGGAAAATTTTTCGTTCAAGCTGAAGCATAAACGCTTCGCTCGCTTCGCTCGCTCGGTCGAAAATAACATAAATCAATGTCAACCATAGGAAGTTGAAGTAGACCTATGGCGAACATCGTGATATCACAGCCATATCACAACGATTGCGATGCCACGAGCCGTCATAAAACTAAGTCATATATCGGCCCTGATTAGCGATTACCTACGTTATGTCCGTAGCAATCCGGTTACGTTACGGTAACGTAGTACAAATGGTTTCTTTCTCCTGTTGTTGGTTGTAAGTTATAATCGCTGCCGCGCCCCAAAAATAATGACTGAGGTCGCTCAATCGCAAAAATAGTTTTTATTCATCTTAAAACACCACCGAAACGCGTCGCGCTTTAAAAAAATGCGCGGTCCCCTTGGGCGGAAGACTATCATGAGTGGAGCTCGTGATCAGCTGTTGGGGCCCCCAATAAACAATTATTTTTGTATCTGGGAGGTGTTTTAGTATTTTTTAAGGTTAAAAAAAATCAACATGTTTATTATATTTTATTTTATTTAAAAACTTTAATTGAACAGAACTCGTACAATCTTTTATAGCCTACCGAGTGGTACTTGTGATCGACGTGTAAAGTGTTAAGAAAATAAATAACCAACCAATCGCGTAACAGACATAAAAAATTCAACAACGTTGATTCAGTGCAGCGGGAACAGATTGCATTAAATAAAAATGTGTATTTTTGTACAAAAACCACAGTAATCAATTTGTTCTCAGTCAGCACTGGCACAGGAATACAGGATGTATTCAAAATATTTACGGTCGACATAATTCACAGAGATACGCGCAAGTCGCGAATAAAATGCGCCATCAACGGGCGCCGAAAAAGCAAAAAAATTTAGCGGACGCGAAATTAACCTTTTTAGGGTTCCGTACAAAAAAAGTTCAAAAGGAACCCTTATGAAGGACAGACGAACGACTCTGTTCGTCTGTCCGTCTGTCTGTCGCAACGTTAAATATCTTAGGAACTACCTATGCTATCGATTTGGGAATAGTTGTAAAGGAGCCTAGCGCACGTGTATGGAATTATTTTTACTTCCTCCAAACAACTCCAAATTAAGTATATGAGAGAGTGGCAAAAAATCGAGTAATTAGGCAGAAGTGGGGTATTAAATGAAAGGGCTTTAGATGCACATTTTGACAAAGTTTTTTTTATAGTAGTTACATTTCTACGGAACCCTCGGTACGCGAGTCAGACTTGGCGTGTTTTCACTGTTGCAAATTTTATCATGGTAATCCAGCTCGTCAAATGAAATATGTATTTACTTTAAAAAGCCGCGATGATCGTCAAAGAAGTTGATATCATACTAACCTAACCTTTTTTTTTTTTTTTTTTCTTTTTTTTTTAGGAGAGGAAAAATGCTTTACGCATTCCACCCGGGTGTGGGGACGGACCCGAGTGGATATGTGGGACTCCTCGTTGTGGGCTAATGAGACCCAGAGTTTACCCACTAAAAAACCTCTCCGTCTGCCGTCCTTGTGCCTTAGCGGTGGGCTGAAGGGACGCTTGCGCTTTACTTCTTCAGCACCACCAGCACCGCTCCGTTTCCAGAGTACTGCCTCCGGAGGTCCTTCTTGACCTCGTTCGTTTTATGCCAGTACAGGCACCCGCTCACTGACCTGGGACGTGAGGGATGACAGGCGTCCCCATGCCTGTCACCCCACTGTCAGTCTACGGAGGCAGGCGGCGATCCTGTGCTGCTCGCCTTCGTCTAGCACGCCTGCGGCGCCGCGGGTCAGCCACTGGGTCGACCTCTCTGGCCCGTTCCGCCATTTCCTTCTGCTGTACTACTGTTTCGCAGAAGGCCTTAACTGCTTGCCAAGACCTGTCGCTATCAACCATGGACTTGACCACGGCTGGGAGCGACAGGTCCGGCCCCACTATGGCCATGAGGTCGCTGCGCTCTGGCCCCCACGCTGGACACGCTTCTAGCGTGTGCTGCGCCGTGTCGACCGCCGCGCCGCAGTCGTGGCACTCCTCCGTCGGCTCTCTGCCGGCGACTTTGTGCAGGTATCTCCCGAAACATCCGTGTCCCGAGAGAACCTGCACGAGCCGGAAGGTCAGCGCTCCATGTGTCCGCTCCAGCCACTGCGGCAAGACTGGCCGGATCGCCTCGACTGTCCGAGCGCCTGCACTTGGCTGCCCCAGCCGGACCACCCATTCGGCAACTGCCTCACGGGAGAGCTCCTCGCGCTTGGCCTCAACCTCTCGCGGTGCTGGCCAGAAATCCCTAGCTCGCGCCTCCTCGCGCCAGAAGAAGACTGACGCAAGAGTCCTCGCTTCCAAGTCCCATGGCAGGGATCCGGCCAGCACGCATGCCGCCTCTCCGGAGATTGTCCGATAGCCCCGTACTGACCTTATCGCCATCACCCGTTGCGCTTGACGCAGTTGGGTGACGTTCCTGGCGCTAAGGTTATTGGCCCACACTGGGGCTCCGTACAGGGCTATGGAGCGTATGACGCCCGAGTATAGGCGTCGGCACGACGCTTTTGGCCCCCCAAGGTTCGGGAGCAGGCGCCCAAGCGCAGCAGCCGCGCCCAACAACTTTGGGGTCACCCGCTCGAAGTGAGCCTGAAATGACCACCGACTATCCAGTGTGATGCCCAGATACCGCATCGTACGTTGTACGGCAATCTGGACACCTCCCACGATTATGTGCGAGCCAGCCTGGGGCGCTCTTCGGGGTCCATGGAAACAAATCGCCTCCGATTTGTTTAACGCGACCTCCAGGCCTAGACGTCTTATTTTACTCACCACATGGGCTACGGCCGCTGTGGCAAGGATGGTGGCCTCTCTAAATGAAGCCCCCCGCACTGTTACGAGGGTGTCGTCAGCGTAGCACACCAGGTCAACTCCGCGCAGACGACCTCCCCGCAACACCCAATCGTACCCGATGTTCCACAGGAGTGGCCCTAGCACCGACCCCTGCGGAACACCGCACACCATTTCCCGCCGCCCCCACACATGTTGCCCGGGGAAGGCCACAAACCTCCGCAGCAGGTAGGCCTTCACTATTCGGCTAGGGCTCAGGGGAGGGTATTGAAGGCGTTGGCAATATCGAGCGACACTGCCAAGACGACCTCACCCCGGGACACTGCTTATACTAACCTAACCTAACCTAATCTAACGTAACCTACCCTAACCTACCTGCATGGTAACAATGAAACTGTGTTTTATTCATTTCGTAGACTGAAATTATGGTTAGTGACAGATATAACAAATAACTATTAGCCTATACAATAATATGCATAACGTCTATTAGTCGAATACAAATTAGTTCAACTATTTTTTTTCTAAAAGCGTAATACTAGTCCAGTCATTGTAACCAAAAAACCGACCCTACCCGTGAATAATTAGTTCTTGGATTTTTTTTTCGTAGGTCTTCGGGGTCATTGGGAGTGTAAATTAAAAAAGTAGACTGAATCAGGCTCCTGCGTATATTCTAAAAACGGTTTTTCTTGAATAACTCGGCCATTTTTTATTTTACAGTAAAACCGTGAGAACAAAAATTGTAGGAAATTTGATTCTCTACAAGTTTGGTCCTTGCAATTTTTCTTCTAGGATCGATATTTTGGAAATTAAACCTGAAACTTCAAAATATTATCATTATCTCCTATGTTCCACGTTTCACGGCATGAATGAAGAGAAACAGTTGTAGAGAATAAAATTCTGAACAATTTTGGTTCCCACCTTTTTTTTAGGTTTAATTTCCTAAATATCGATCCTAGAAGAAAAATTATGAGAACCAAACTTGTAGAGAATCAAATTTCCTACAATTTTTGTTCTTACGATTTTACTATAAAATCAAAAGTGGCTGAGTTATTCAAGAAAACCCGTTTTTCGAATATACGCAGGAGCCTGATTCAGTCTACTTTTTGAATTTACACTCCCAGTGACCCCCCGAGGGACCTACGAAAAAAAAATCCAAGAACGAATTATTCACGGTTCAAAATCTATAATGACGGAACTATATGCCAAACAAATTAGTAAGCCAAAGTATTACTTTGCGACAGTACCTACTATTATGCCAATACAAATTAATGCCAAATCAATTATGCGAAACTAAACGTAAAAACGGGTACGGGTACGGGGACAGAATCTCTAACAGTACACAGTGGCTCAAGTATATAATATTGAACTAAAACTATGATTTATATTCCCTCTCATTTATTTGTAAGCCAAATATCTATCAATATCAGTCACATAAAAGTTATCAAATCAAATCCGCTAGCATATTTGAGATCAACCTATTTTCTGTCTTTGTCGTTTGAGATCTAACAATTTTAAAAAGGGTTCCGTTATTATTCTTATTTCAAGCAAATAACATAATAGTTAATTTTGCAGTAACGCTAATAACGAAATAATACATTTAAATTTAAGGGTAAATTGAAAAATGTAATGCTCCGAGCCGGATTCGAACCGGCGACCACAGGCATTCATGGCCCGTCGCAACTAAACAACTAAGCTATCGGAACAATTTATCTCAGCCACTAAATCTTTCAATCAGTTCCTTCTTACAACTCATTAGGGAGGCGTGTAGCGACATCTACCAGAAGACTGGCTTCTTAAAGTTCTTAACAACTTCTCAAATTATATTGAGAAATACTAAATTAATGTTGGATTAAGCAAGTAACGCTGCTAACGAAATCATAAATTCTCATTCGGCCCAAGCTGAAGTATGCTTCAGTTTAGAACTTCGTTCGCTTCGCTCGACCGTTCGATTAAATGCCATCAAATCTACCAAAGAATATCACTGTTACAGTGATTCCAACCACTGTCTGGCAGTATGGCGTTCCAGGTGTAAAGTAACTTTATTATAATAGGAAATATAATTTCAGAATCGATGTAAGACTGATCGAAAATAGAAAATCAAACGAACTTACCTGTAAGTGAAGTTCGATGACTATTAAACGATGTGATTCGCCCTTCGTGATTACATTATACTTCACTTGTAGTAGCACGCGAGTGTGCTGCCATCGTACACAATTTTAGAGCAACATTCTATAAAATAAAAAATATCTAGCTCAATTCGAGGGTACTTCATACACGTTAACCTATATGAAAAAGGCCATTAAAGTGCGCTATTTCGTGTCTTAATTGGGTAAAAACCTGGAGATGTCGTCCGGTTAGGGTTGGGAGGGTTGTAATCACTCGGGCGAATCACATCGTTTAATAGTCATCGAACTTCACTTACAGGTAAGTTCGTTTGATTTTCTATTAAACTTCTGTGATTCGCCCTTCGTGATTACATTATACTTCACTTGTAGATGTTTAGAGTGACACGAAATAGCAGAAAAATAAATGAGAAAAGAACTACACCTCAAACTTGAAATAAATAAAACAGGGCTCTGATGAATAAAAAACTATAATCTGCCAACGATAACAACAACAATTATGAGTTAGTTAGTACGTACTCATATTAATTATGGTTAAGTACCTTGTAAAATTGTACGAGCAAATACCTCTGACGAGTCCGCAACCACTTCTCTGTTATAAAATTTAACGAAGGTCAGGGAATTTGCTGACCAACCTGCAGTTTTCTTAATCAGGTCTAGGTTTACGTCGAGACGATTAGCAGCGGATGTGGTTGCATGTCTCGTACTATGGGATCTAAAAACTGACGTGTCAATCCCACTGGCTAACAAGGTAGCCTTAATCCATCGACTTAATGTGTGTGTATGTAACTGTGAGCCAACCTTTCTGAAAGGTCTCTTAAAACTTATTAAAAGAAAATCACAATTGCTAGAATGCTTCGTTGATGACGTATTTAGATAGCATCCTAGAGCCTTTCATGAGGCCTTTCATCAAAATAAGGCAAAATCAACTTTGGTTGTGTGCGATTTATCGCCGATGTCTTAATGTTATCCGTAACGTTTATAATAAAATTTTGATTGGATTTATGAATATTAGCCAGTCTAATCAGCGAAAAAGTTTGCACTCGATGTGCTGTAACTATTAAGGCTAGGATAGTTGTAAGTTTCTTTGACAATAACTCAAAGGAAAGACTCATTGGGATACAAGTTACTTAAATAATTAAGAACAACCGATGGGTCCCAAGTGCAATCATATCGAGGGAGCGGGGTCCGTAACTTCATACAAACCTGCCATAAAACGTTTTATAGAGGCATTATTCATAACATTTGAATCCACTATTAGTGATAAAGCGGCTTTCGCGGTATTAATAGTTCCATATCGATTCCCGTGATTAAAAAGTAACATAAGAAACTCTAGCACATTAGTTACATTGACTTCAAAAATATTGCAGCTATTGCAATAAATATACCATTTTCTTAAATAACAATCATATTGTTTCATGGTACTATTTGTTAGTGATGCTAACATGACGTCAGCGGCGTCAGGGGGAGAACCGGGTTTCACGAACACCGCCCTGCCAATACTGCGGCAACCAGGGTAAGGCTCCTGTGCATCTTGTGCTCGGCACTGTAAGGGGAGAACTAAATAGGTTTGACTTAGGTGGAAATTCAATGCGCTCAGAAATCGTCAACTTCTCGTAGAGGGGAAACCAGGGTTGCGTGGGCCAAAGCGGCACTACGACCCTCCGCTCCGTCAGATATAATTTTTTGTAATACTCTGAGTATACAACAAAATGGCGGGAATGCGTAAAAATAATAAGATGACCAAGATAACGTAAATGCGTCAATTCTATAAGCGTTAGGGTTCTTGATAGGTAAGGGTATAGGACTTATTTTAAATTAAATACTTAGCAGCAGTTCAATTATTTTCATTTATTTTATTATGATTTTAATTTTATATTTGGAAGCTAGGACACGTCTATCTACGATTACAGTCTGGATCAAAGTGAGTCATGGCGCAGGAGTAACTAAAAGATCTGAACAGAGAATGATTTAAACTAGCCATTCACTCAATCAATCAGTCTCATTCATTCCCTTAACAAAGTAGTCAAATCAATTACCTTTTATTTACAGAATATGTTAATTTTTGTACAATAAAATATAATAAAATCAACACGCCGCCTCAAAAATTAACAATGATTTACAATAAATCGCATCAAATCATATTTAACTTCCAAGTATTGTCTGGGAGAATTACAATTTTATGACCCAACATTCATTGCATGGATTGGGAAAACCCAGAAAACCCAATCAAGTCATTTAATTGTTTAAAAAAAACATTATAAATCATGTACAATTATTGTCTTAAACATTACTTAAGCTTGAACATTTCAATCACATTATTGCAAACCCATTTCAGACCGCATTGTTTTAAAAGCAGCTGTCGGCAACTGTTTTGTTAAAACGTCTGCTATCTGTTTACCTGTGGGAATATAACATAATTTAATGACATTTTTCTCAATTTGCTCTCTAGAGAAATGATATTTAATATCGATGTGTTTCGACCTCTTGTGGTTAGTGGGGTTGTTGGCAATACTTATACATCCGTTGTTATCCTCATAAATAACAATCGGCTGTGTGATATTTATATTAATGCTTGACGCAAGAGACTTTAACCATAAAGCTTCACGAACAGCCTCAAATAAAGCCATGTACTCCGCTTCAGTTGATGAAGCTGCAACTGACATTTGCCTCTTTGTACTCCAGGTGATTGTACATTTATTGAATAGTTTAAATAAATAACCTGTGGTACTTTTCCTATCACTCGAATCATGGCCACCCCAGTCTGAATCGACATAACCACAAAGAATGTCATTAAAATCACATCGTCTATAAGTTAATTTTAAATCTATTGTGCCTCTCAAATATCTCAGCACCCTTTTTAAGCATTGCCATAATTCTTTATTGTTTTTATTTGTATATCTACTTAAGATGTTAACGCTCGTACTTAAATCTGGACGAGTACATAGCATTATATACATTAAACAACCTATGACACTTCTGCAAGGGGCATCATACTTCTCTTCAGAGTTCAATGCTTCATAATTTAATTTTACTTCTAATGATGTACTTGTGGGATTACAATCGTGCATTTTAAATTTACGCAAAACTTTTTCAATATATGCACTTTGATTTAATGTGATTTCATTGTCAGATCTGTCAATTGTTATACCAAGAAATAATTTAATATCTTGTAAGTCTTTCATTTGAAATTTACTCATTAAATACCTTTTGAAATTATTCATTGTTTCTATTTCACCACATGAAAGAACTAAATCGTCCACATACAAAACTACATAAATGTTTTTATGAACGTTTCCTCTATCAAGGATGTATATACATCTGTCAACCGATGAACTCATAAATCCCTTCTCAACCAGTGCTTGCTCAAAAACTTGAAACCAGCATCTAGCAGCCTGTTTCAGCCCGTATAATGCCTTATTTAATTTACACACGTAACTTTTATTGCAATCTACTCCTTTGGGCACTTCCATAAAAATCTCTTCTTCTAATTTACCATTTAAAAAGGCAGTTTTAACGTCCATATGGTGGACAAATAAGTTAAACTGATTTGCAAGGCTAATGATGAAGCGAAAACTAGCAATTCTGGCAACAGGTGCAAAGGTTTCATTAAAATCGACAAGGTATTCCTGACTGAACCCTCTAGCAACGAGACGGGCCTTATATCTTTGTGGCCGACCAAATTCATCATACTTGATAGAGAAAACCCATTTATTATCAACAACATTTTTATTCGGTGGTCTCGGTACCAAAGACCATGTGTTGTTATCAGAAAGAGATTTTAACTCTTCCTCTATGGCAGCTTGCCATTTAGATTTGTCAGCTCGGGCCTTAACTTCCTCATAACTATTAGGTACATCATCTAATACAGACTGAGCACTCAAGATGCACTCATCATCATCTATTTGATAATAATTAACAGGCGGCCGATTTTTAAGCCTATCACTCCTTCTCACGTCATCTGTCTTTTTATTTTGATTTTTATTTACTAGCGTACAATTATAAGAGGTACTGCCTGATGTGGGTACAATTATGGTTTCACTTAATCTGCGATTTTTAATAGGGGGGCCAATATCATCAGATTTAAATGCATCTGATTTAGAATTGTCACTATAGCGAGACTTAGATGACGCTGATTTTGATATATTGTTGTTATCAGGTTTATCATGGCAATTTTCGATAACTTCAGGCAATAATACAGGCCTGGATGTTAGAAAATTGGTCTCATCGACAATAACGTCCCTAACAGTGACAAATTTAGCGCTTTCCGAGTTCCAAACTTTATATCCGTTAGGTTCATAGCCTACCAGTATTCCCTTCCATGATTTATCGTCGAATTTAGATTTACTGGTTTTATTATGTACATAAACTGTGGCACCAAAAACCTTCAAGTATTTAAGTTGTGGTTTTTTATCATGCCACAATTCATATGGGGTTTTCGATTGCATAAGGGCTCTTGAAGGCGTTACATTAATTAATCGAACAGCAGTTAATACAGCTTCACCCCAAAATACTTTATTTAATTTGGCACCGCTAAGCATAGATCGCGCTTTTTCTGTAATAGACCTTACCATCCGTTCCGATACACCGTTTTGTTGCGGAGTTCTCGGAACTGTCAGATGGTAAGTTATGCCCTTTTCGATACAATAACTTTTCATCTCGGCAGATAAATATTCGCCCCCGTTATCGCAGTATAAGTTTACCATTTTCAAATTGAATTCTGCCTCACATTTACTAACGTAGTCTTTAAATGCAGTAAATACCTCTGATTTGTAGGTTAACAAATACACAACACAGTAATGAGTATACTGATCAACAAAAAGAACAAAATAATTTTTATTGTCAATCGTGGGAGGAGTGATTGGGCCACAAACATCAGAATGTACAACAAGTAAAGGTCGTGTAATGTGATCTTTATTTTTAGTCTTATTAAATGGCAATCTTGCCTGTTTTCCGTTTATACAAGCTTCGCACAAATTATCATTGGGCTCAACAAGCTGAATTTGATTATAATCTTCAATCATGCTTTTATTCTTTAATTGAATAAATTTATTTTTACTGATATGACCCAAACGTTGATGCCATAAATTGTAGTCAGTATTATTAGCTTGGTATAGACGGGAATCAGGAATAACCATATTTACTGATACTGCAAAGTCTACTACAATTAAATTGTTCAGAGACGTACCTTTCATAACGGTTGTGTCGCCTTTACATACTTGGGATCCCTGTTGGTCGAAGATGATCGTGTAACCAGCTCGCTGCATCTTCGGCACCGACAGCAGGTTGTAAGGAGCATCTGGGCAAAACAGCACATCCTCCAGAAGTCCTTGCACGCCCAAGTCGCTCGTCACCCTCATTGTTCCCTTTTGTGTAGCTAAAATAAATTCACCGTGCTTAGCAACCGATATTTTTAAAGGTGGGTTAAGAATTGTGTAATTAAGGAAAGAATCCGACCTGTTTGTGATGTGGTCCGATGCTCCCGAGTCCAAAATAAATCTCACTTTCTCTTCTTGAACAACGTCTTGATAGTCGCCCGTCATAAAGGCAAAACCAGAAAAATCGTTAGCGGTTTCTTGATTTACTTCGACTTGTTGAACTGTCCGCGTCCTATTTGTTTCAGTCTGTTTTTCTTGAATCATTTGTTTAAAGTAATAACAATCTCGTTTTGCGTGACCTTTACGTCCACAATGGTGACATTTTAAAAGGTGGGTATTTTTCCAGTTTTTGTTCTTGTAATGACTACGATGATTACTATGGTGATTTGGCGGTTTAGCTGTATCGATTTTCCTCTTCTTTGAATTGTGAGGCTTATGCTCGACGTGCAGTACTTTTGAGCTTGTATCAGCACTGTCGTTTCTCAACTTAACCTCGTGGTCTAATAACCTTGTTTTCACAAATGCCAAAGTTAAACTATCTTCAGATAACGTCTCAATTGCAGTGATTATGCCGTCGTAGGTCGCAGGTAATGTTAATAATAAATGGGCAACTTTATCAGTCTCCTCCAGTTTTGCTCCAGCCGCAAGCAGTTCCGTGATCAAGTCGTCGAAGGTGGCGAAATGTCGCACTAAGCTTGTATCACCATGTAATTTTAATACTAATAACTTCTTCCTCAAAGCTAGTTGAGTAGCTATACTTTTACGCTCATAAAGAGCGTCCAGGTTTTGGAATATTTCTCTGGCGGTAGACTCGTCGCGCGCAAAACCGAGATAAGAATCAGCTAGATACTCGATTATTATGCTTTTCGCAACCCGGTTATTTTTATTCCATTCACTGGTATGTAGCAAGGGTTCTTCATCGACAACTCTTAATACGTCCATTTCACTTAACAGAGCCCGAACACGAAATTTCCACACGCTATACTTCTCGCCGTCGAAAGACTTGATATTTCGTTTTGATTTTAGGTTATCCATTGTGAGCACGTGTTTCGAAAAAATTATCGTTGGAGTTTTAAAATTTTACAGTTATTACACATTTATCGATAGTATGTTTTTAACCTTTTAAAAGGCGCAATCTGGGCCCATAACCTCTTGATAGGTAAGGGTATAGGACTTATTTTAAATTAAATACTTAGCAGCAGTTCAATTATTTTCATTTATTTTATTATGATTTTAATTTTATATTTGGAAGCTAGGACACGTCTATCTACGATTACAGTCTGGATCAAAGTGAGTCATGGCGCAGGAGTAACTAAAAGATCTGAACAGAGAATGATTTAAACTAGCCATTCACTCAATCAATCAGTCTCATTCATTCCCTTAACAAAGTAGTCAAATCAATTACCTTTTATTTACAGAATATGTTAATTTTTGTACAATAAAATATAATAAAATGCCATGAAACAAATTTGGGGCATTTTTTGTTGATTCGGCTAGCAAATAAATCGATTTCGGGAATTTTACGAAATGTATAGGCACTATCCGCTAGATCCCACTCTACATCAGCATGTACTCGACGAGACTGCGTCCGCAATATAATTGTCACCTGAACGAAATAATGTACGAGGCAAAAACATATAAACCCCGAGCCTCACACCACTGCCATATTTTTCGACTTATATTACTCAAATGGGGGAACTGAATGCGCCCCATGCGATTAATATACGCAATTGCAGTGGGATTGACAATTCTTAATAAAATTTTACAGTCTCTGTAATTTTTGCGAATATCTTTAAACCGAAGAAGGCGGCATATAATTCTAAGCTATTTATGTGCTGAGTAAGTTCCTGTTCGGACCATTGGCCACAAGCTTTTTTGCCAGAACAGCAACTTCCCCAACCAGTGAGAGACGCATCAGAAAATATTTCTAACTGGTAATTGCCTGTTCGTATTCGTTTATTACATTTGTCTAGGTTACGAAGCCACCAATCTAAATCTTCACGTATACTATCAGGAATATTGATAAATTGATTATCTTTTAAATAAAGATATTTACTTAGTTCTTTCAAGGTTTTTAGTGTACATCCAGCCGTACGGCACCGCCGGACAAATAGAGACCAATAGTCCTATTAAATGTGCAAAGCTACGAAGTTTACATCTTTTGATAGAGCAAAAGTATAACAGCTCATTTTTAACCTTTTGTCTCTTGTCACCTGGAATGCCAATTGTATATTCTACAGAGTTGAGACTAAAACCAAGGAAAGTAGCCCTTTGGTTTGGTATCTCTACTGACTTATCATAATTAATTGTGAAGCCTAAAGATACCAAGCATTCCTTCGTTAATTGAAAATTACGAGAGCAAGCAGAGAACGAGTCACCGAAAAGTAACATGTCGTCTAAATAAATTACCGACATCAGACCTTGATTTCGCAGATACTGTACGACAGGACGCATCAATTTAGTAAATATGTATGGGGCTAAATTTAATCCGAATGCTAACTTGAAACTCGTATAGCTTCCCCAGCCAAAGAAAACGTAAGTATTTCCTATATTCTGTATCTATACTTATAGAAAAGTAAGCGTCTCTTAAGTCTAGGGAACACATAAATGCGTTTTTTGACAATAACCTCATAGCTGTCCTCGAGTTTGAAGTGAGGCGTGAAGATAAATTTATTTAATGATTTTAAATTCAAAATAAATCCGTTTTTCCATTGCTTTTCTTTATAAAGAAAATGCTAGATAAGAATTGACCTCTACAAGGTTCACATTCTACTATTGCACCACACCTTATTAGCCAATTAACTTCCTCATTCATACTCGATTCATGCGAAGCGGACTCGGGTTTTTTAATAGGAAAGTTTGACTGAGAGACATGATCTGACACTGGACGCAAACCACGGACCCAAGACAAAATAGTGGGGTCACTTGTTATCGCTAACCATTTGTTATAGAAGAACTTTAGTCTACCCGCCTGTGGCTCCGTATCAGTTCCTGGGTCTAGTAGCGCCGCGAGCTCCGGTGGTGCGCACACGGTGCTCGGCGGTCGCTCGCGCGGCGCTGCGGCGGCGGCGGCCTCCGCCCACCACGTGCCGAGCTCATCTTCGCTGGTGTCTGTCGAGGCGGCGGCCGCGCCGCCTGCGGCGGCTGGCCCCTCCAGTTTAAAGCCTTGGATGTAGACGGCCCTGCTTGCTGGCTCCTAGGTGGCCACTTAGGTTTAGTGGCAGTAGGTTTCAATTCGGACCCTGTCTTTGTAATTGCTTTAATCGACTTTAAACTCTCCTGTAAATCTTTACCGAACATAAGCTGATCCCGTTTTAAGTCTTTTATATTATCCTTGACCTCTTTGTTTAGGCTAGGTACTAAAAAGTTACGCCTAGTTTGAGTCTCAGAAAAATGTAAGTGACATAATAGTCGGCCCACATCGCTGAGAGACTTTAAAATGTCATTTTTAAAATCTTCATACTTAGCATCTGTTGTCAATAAGGTTGACAGTGTATTCGCTATGCCTATTATGACAGTCGCCAGGAGTTTTTGTTTCTCAACAAGAATGCTATCGCGCTTGAGGACATGTTCACTACATGCGGCTTTGATCTCCGGGTTCATTAGCGGAGGTTGTGCTAATCTCAAATTATCTGGAGTGATAAAACCTTTTATAACGTAATTTTTAGTCTCCTCTTTCATTCCATTTATTAAAATATCTGACCACCTGGTGGCAATGTCCTTGTGAATACAAGGGCCAAATGACTCTTCTTTAATGGGCTCGTCGCCGAGTAAAGATAATATACCCGCGTCTAATATCTGATCCGATTCGATACCTGACGGTGGCGCTTCTATCATTTCGCCGATTCCGCGAACGCTGGCGAGTGCAGGCGCATGCGGAGGCGCCGACGCTGGGGCGGCCGGGCCGGGAGCGGGCGCGCGCGGGGGGACAGCGGGCGACTCAGCCGGCCGTGGCGCCAAGCTGGCGGCGCGGACTACCACCGAGCACGGCCCGCCGGCGTCCACCACCGAGTTCCCGGGGCCGTCTTCCACTAAGTCGACGATATCGTTGTTACCGAAATGGAATTCTGTAATAGGTACCAGGACAATAGTGATTAGCAGTTGCTAATGCACAATATGTAGTGATGTTTCTCTCCACAACTCGCATAATCATCGTAGCATGTATACTTCTAGAGATACAGTGCTACATTTATGTAGGTATCTATGTATACATCATTATTACTAAGTACAGGATCATACGAGTATTTAAGTAAGTAGGTAAAGTATCTATTAGTACAAATACTCGTAGTGAAAAAATTGCCATGATACAGTCTCACGGACTGTACTCTAGACAAATACTTACATATAATATCATTCATGGCATAGTCTCACGGGCTATACTCTATGAATATCCGTGCTGCCCACATATACAACGTTCTACCTCGCGGATTGAACTGAAGTATAAACCAGGGCTGGTAATAGTCTCGCGGACCATACTCATCGCACGGCATATTGTACATCACATCACGTACAAACACAGGCCATATATGTATTATAAGTCTTGCAGATCCAAAAGTAGGGCAAGTGTGGTTGCATTTAATATCGCCGATATCTGTAACGGTTTTTTCCTTACCTTCATTTTGCGAATCCTCTTGCAGAGGGTCTGGGTCTTCCATCTCACACTCCACATGCTCATGGTCTGTATTTAATGACGATGCACTGGAAACCGGACTATAACTACGGTGATGGCGCCTCCGACGGATATTTACTTTTTTCCTCTCGAGGCGTCGTATTTTCCGCTCCAAGCAATCTTCTTCATCTTCCTCGTAATACTTGCGTTTGCCCATGTTAAAAACACTACTTAATACTTATAAAAACTAATATTAACTTTTATTTAACACACAGTGAAAACTACGTGCACGATGGCCGCCACACAAAACGTGTGTGAAGTACCCTCGAATTGAGCTAGATATTTTTTATTTTATAGAATGTTGCTCTAAAATTGTGTACGATGGCAGCACACTCGCGTGCTACTACAAGTGAAGTATAATGTAATCACGAAGGGCGAATCACAGAAGTTTAATACATATTATCCATTTATTTATCTTTTTTTATTAATTAATAAACTAAATACCGAAACGTAAACATCTTACGTTTACGTTTCGGTATTGAAAATGAAGTAAGAAGTGAAAGTGTTATTATGGCTTCCAGCATTTCACCATGCCGACACGACTTGATGTATTTTTTAATTGAAATAGGTACCAAATATAAGGTTCCTAAAGTCGACGTCATGCCGAAAACAGTTCAAAGGCCAAGTCGTAAAGTTTATAAATAAAAAGAAAAAAAATCCAACTTGAAAAATAGTACAGGCATTCGGAGAAAATAAAATATAAAAATTGACACCCTGCTGTGATTTTAAGTACCTACTTAGTCAGCATCAGATAGTAGCATCCAAAGTAGCCAAATATATCGTAACACATTCCTTACTCCTACTTATAGTAACAAAGACTATTTCGATGAATGTACGTTCCGATATATTTGGCTAACTTGGCTGCTACTAACTATATTATGCTGACTGTACAGAAATCGGCCTCGGGTAAATATATACTTATAGATTAGTTGTAGGTTAACCATACTTTGTTTCATATCAAATAATAACTCTGTATCGAACTTGGAGTTGGCATGCAACCCATAGGTAGGTACTTACAATATTTGCCAAGCCCACGATTTTTATTAGAACTTATTCTATTAACACTTGACAGTCATTAATACGAGCAGATAAAACAATATTGTTTCTATAATTGTTCATGCTCCTAAGCAATAGACATTGTAAATATATTTACTAATAAAATGTCTGGTTTTAGTGATTTCCCAATTTTGATACTGTTTAGATATTTGATACTTTGATAGAATAGGTATTTACTTGTGTATTCTTTTTTCTCTTCTCTTGTAAAATTTCTTGATATTACGTATTTTCCTCCTGCGCTTATTTAACCCCAAAGACCCAAAATAATTATTGAAAAATTTGTGAGACCTAAGCTAAGACGTACTGACTCTAGTATCGTAGGTTTGTATGTTACTAACAATCTATGGGCGAACTGGCCTGAAATAAAGAATTTATTATTATTATTATTATTTCCCATCTTGAACTAAAAGCAAAATCTAAACTATACCTACGTAAATGTTAATTAGGTACAAACGTCAACACAGTTAACTGACCATCCTGTATTTATACAAGAACCTTATTACAATGCACATAAAGTGCACGGATGGTCAGTCAGCTGTCTTGTCTATAGTACCTACTACTTTACAAACCACGAAATAGATTGTCCACTCTATGCAACAAAATTATCTGTCACTAAAAACTAAACTATACGCAAATGTTTATTAGTTACCTACTATACGAATCACAAAACGGATTGTCCACTCTATGCAACAAATGTAGTCCACAATTTCCACAAATATTTAAAAATTTCGGCGCAGCGCAAATTGACACAGGTCCGTCATGCAACGTGTCTCGTCCCGCACTGACCGTATGGACGAAAACGGGTAGGCGTAGGAACTTTGGCGGAATATTTCAGAAAACGAGATATTTTTTAAAGAAAATAAAGAAAGTAAGAAAATGACGGGCATCATCACATCATTCATTATTTTATGAAGAAAGTTATAAAATTTCATATTATTCTGATAAAAAATGGAGCAGTAAAATGGTTACAAGTGAAAAAATAGGGGTGACTTTAGATTTCTTTTTCTCTAATTTTTATTGTTAAAATGGATTTCTTCGAAAACTATGACCCGTCGCATATCTTGCAGATTATGATATATTTTTTCCGACGGCAAAAATGTTACGTTATAATGTATAAAACGGTTACAAAACAACTCATTTTCACGAAAATTTCGAATGTGGAGCCTTAAATCGTTCAACCAAACTGACTAACTATTTATACTGAATCTAGGAACATGGTCAGAAGATCTCATATGGCCAAAACTGCGGTAAAACGACTCAAGAAGATAGCAACAGAGGCATAAACCGCTAAACTAAAATAAGACTGATTCGGACTCTCGTCTTCTCAATCTTACGCACGACGCATTAGAATGGACCATAAAAGCTCGTACCCGTCGTGGCATAGATGCCGTCCCGGTACCGCCGCATGCCGGGTAGAGTCAGTCCGACCCAAGTCGGGCCTAGCTGAGTTTCTTGCTGGACTCTTCTCAGCTAGGCTAGATTTTAGCGAACCAACGATAAAACTCCCAGTAGTTCGACACCACACACCCCAAATTCGGTTGTTACCGTTCAACCAATCTCACTGGAGCGCAAACTCGTAGAGTATTCCAGTGTTTAAGACTGCGCCGAGCATAATCGGCAAAAACGGTAGTCACCGTTCCGACGGTGGAGTTCACAATTCTTTACAATAAAATATAAATTATATGTAATTATAATCACAAAGAGTGAGTTTACAATAATAAACTATAAATATTCTCAAATCATCTACAGTTTAATAAATACAATTCCGTAAAGTTGCACAAAAAATGAGAAGAACGTGTGTCGGCGTTTAGGTAAAATTGAATAAAAAAAAAGATAGGTACTTTAGTTTCATTAGTTTCATTAGCAGAAGCGGTTGAATGGTTCGAAAATAACAAATTGAAAATAAACATGACAAAAACTAAAGCAATGCAATTCTGTTCATACAATTCAAACCCACTGCCTGTACAAATTAATTATGGCAATTTAAATGTAGAATTAGTTGACTTTGTAAAATTTTTAGGTTTTAATATTGACATCAATTTAAATTGGAAGCTTCATGTTGACACTGTTTGCAAAAAACTAGACAGGTTTGTCTTTGCACTCAGAAGAGTGAGACAAACAGTGTCACTAGATGCAGCTCTAACTGCGTACCACGGTTACGTCTCCTCGGTCTTAAACTATGGAATATTACTGTGGGGAAATTCCGTAGAGTCGGATAAAGCATTTAAACTTCAGAAACGGTGCATTAGGGCCTTGGACAACGCGTGGTTTTTGCAAAGCTGTAAGCCTTTATTTGTGAAACTTAATATACTCCCGCTGCCTTGCCTGTACATTAGAGACGCATGTCTCTTCGTCAAGGACAACCCTAGTCACTTTATAAATCGGTATGACACCAGTGCTAGACATACAAGGGCCCAGTACCAAAACCTGTTATACCAACCTCGCTGCCAAACAGTTATCTATAAAAAAAACTGCTACAATATGTGTATAGTCATTTATAACAACTTGCCTGATGACCTTAAATTAGAAAATAAGAATTCTTTTAAAAGTAAGTTGACAAAATGGCTGCAGGAGAAGAGTTTTTATAGTGTAAATGAGTATTTAGCAACTGACATAAGTAATTAAGTTAATTCTTTGACATACTGACATAGAAATTTAGGGAATTATTAATTATAGAATAATCTGATGAAATGACATGTACGAAAATTTAGTTTTATGACATAGTAATACTTTGCACACCTGCATGCAGGTAGGATATGAGAAACAAAAATATCTTTAAGACCTTACCTGTAACCATATTCCGGCAAATAAAGAAATTTTGAATTTTGAATTTTTGAATTTTTTTGAATTTCATAATCCTACTCAAACGAATCTCCAATGTATTAACTACAAAAGAATGCAATCCTAACATTTCAAAGTGCTTTGGTTATTTACTTATAATTTTTTAAAAACGCCCTTCAAATCCGCCATATAAAATTACTATGGAACAAAATGAAATATAATACGCGAGCAAACGCATGACATATTATATTCAGTCACCCCCGAGAGCTCAGAGAGAGAGCACGTCTCAATGCGGCGCTGTGACACTTAAAATACTTCGATGTCAATTGTGTATGAATACAGCAGTAATACGCAGCAAAACAGGGTAAGTATTATTTTTGATATTATAAGCTTCTAAGCAGGTCGATCACGTAACGCATTGTACGCGCGTCAGTTTAGTTCTAAATGTCAATTTTTATATGGAAAAATGAGAGTTGGATCTACCTGACGCGCGTTCGAAACGTTACGTGGTTGCCCCTCAGGAGCAACGAGAACTGATGGCGAGGGTCTCATGACGGAGCCGGAAGATGGCTGGTGGAACACTATGATGGAAGGGGCTAAGATAGTCGAGTTTGGGCTCGTTTGCTTTGTTATCGTCAGTACTTACCAGTACAAACATGATGGCGAGGGTCTCATGACGAAGCCGGACGACGGCTGGTGGAACTCTATGAGGGAAGGGGCTAAGATAGTCGAGTTTGGGCTCGTTTGCTTTGTTATCGTCAGTACTTACCATTAAACATGATGGCGAGGGTCTCATGACGAAGCCGGAAGATGGCTGGTGGAACTCTATGATGGAAGGGGCTAAGATATTCGACTTTGGGCTCGTTTGCTTTGTTATCGTCAGTACTTACCATTAAACATGATGGCGAGGGTCTCATGACGAAGCCAGAAGATGGCTGGTGGAACTCTATGATGGAAGGGGCTAAGATATTCGACTTTGGGCTCGTTTGCTTTGTTATCTTCAGTACTTACCATTAAACATGATGGCGAGGGTCTCATGACGAAGCCGGAAGATGACTGGTGGAACTCTATGATGGAAGGGGCTAAGATAGTCGAGTTTGGGCTCGTTTGCTTTGTTATCTTCAGTACTTACCATTAAACATGATGGCGAGGGTCTCATGACGAAGCCGGAAGATGGCTGGTGGAACTCTATGATGGAAGGGGCTAAGATAGTCGAGAATTGGCTCGTTTGCTTTGTTATCGTCAGTACTTACCATTAAACTTGATGGCGAAGGTCTCATGACGAAGCCGAAAGATGGCTGGTGGAACTCTATGATGGAAGGGGCTAAGATAGTCGAATTTGGGCTCGTTTGCTTTGTTATCTTCAGTACTTACCACTAAACATGATGGCGAGGGTCTCACTTCCCCGCGTGGTCGTGCCGGAGGTATCCCCTGGATTTTCCCCAAGCTACCCTCCAACCACGCAATTCGACCGCTATATTGGGCCCATCCTATTAAAAAAAAGACCTGGTTGCACTCCGGGAGTGCCGGCAGAAGTGAAAACTTGAATAATGTTAATTTTGCAAAAAAAAAACCCTACCCCTCAACCCCTCCCCCGTCAGTTCTGGACCGCAAAGCTTGGAAAAGCTGATTATCACTGGCCACATGGCAAGGAAGAGGAGCAGAAGACGGATGCCTACGCATCAGGCGGACACGGTGGTGGATTTTATGGAATTCAATTATGATTCCGGGTTAAAGTTTGTGTGCAGGGTGTAATCTCTGGAACTACATATACAATTTAAAAAAAGAACCCGTATAAAGAATGATCCTTCAGGATGTTCTTAATAATACGCGGGCCAAGCCGCACGGGCAGCAAGTTTTTAGTTATAGTAGGTATATAGCTGATTTGCATGTGACAAAATTGATAAATACCTAGTGTCATTCGACATTCCAAAAATATGTTGATTATAGTATGTGCATGTAAATTTACGTTTTCTTACATAATGTAGAAAAAATAATTAATATTACTTTATTGAGACTACATTTACATATTACCAAATCTATATTTATTGAAATGATACCTTTAGTTATCTTTATGTATTCGCATTTGACTCTAATTGCCTCTATAGCACTAATTCCACTATAATTGGCCCCATTAAATACTATTCATAAACAAAGCAAAGTATTATTTGAAGAATTTGTGTTTGTCGGTGAGAATATAAATGTACGTAGCTTTGGCTCGTAACTTCGTTCGCGTACAACTAGTTAACGACCTACCTAAGTTACCGAGCCTCTGAGGGCTCTGAGCCAGGCGAAATGTTGTAAAAGGTAAACAATCAATCCAAGCTCTTAAAAGTACAGACGAATATTTGTTTTGACAGTATTTCTTACTCAATATCCGGCGACTGCAATTCTTTTCATAGTGTTAAAATTTACCGGCAATTTAACATTAAACCGGCAATTTTATATGTCAAAATCAAGTGCATATTAGCACTTGACGTTCAAGTTTTCGTTTTATGTGCAAGACGTATGAATGGTTACATTTTACGTAGCTAACGGTTTACCATGCGAGGGCTGCTACACACTGGCTGTACATTACTAAATATAGTTTTATTGTTTTTCAAAATATTCTCCGTGATGATCGATGCACTTTTGCATACGTGTAAACCAATTTTTAAAGCACTTTTGCCACTCTGATTGAGGTATCTCCAAAGCGTGTTGTTTGAACGCGTCGACCGCATCTTCACGGGTCGAAAATCGTTGTTTCTTCTTAAAACTTTATTTTAAACTTAATTTAATTTTTACTTTAAACCACGTAATTTATTCTTTACATTTGGAAATAAAAAAAAATCATTGGGTGCCAAATCAGGGCTGTACGGTGGGTGACCTGTTAATTCTATATTTTGGCCTTCCAAAAATCGAGTTGTTTCGCGTGATGTATGTCATGGTGAAGAATGATTCTACGTCGCTGGTTGTCTTTACGTATCTCTTCAAACACTTCTGACAAACAAATGATCGTGTACCACTCCGGATTAACCGTTTTACGATTTTCTAGTGGCACTGTAGCCACATGGCCATTCATACCAAAAAAGCAGGCGACCATTTGCTTCAAGGTGCTTTTTGCACGAGTAACTTTCGTAGGGTTCGGCTCATTCTGAAACACCCACACTGTTGATTGCTGTTTAGTTTCGGGATCATACGCATATATCCAAGATTCGTCACCTGTGTAGATATTATAAAAAGCTTTTGAGTCACCACGGTTATATTTTTTCAAATTTTTTTTGCACCATTCGACGCGAGCCTCTTTTTGATCCTTAGTTAAATTGTGCGGTATCCAACGCGAACCATTTTTTTTTTACAGCTAAATGTTCAATATCTTATTAATGTTCGTCATAGATATCCCCAGAATTGCATCTATCTCGCAATACGTAACATGACGGTCATGCATTATAAGTTTCCGCACTGCTTCAATATTTTGTGGTACAACGGCCGATTTCGGGCGACCTTCCTTAACTTCGTCCGTAAGCATACTACGTCCACGATTGAACTCACTAAACCAGTGATACGCAGTAGTTTTTGATGGAGCTGCATCACCAAAAGTCAAAGTTAATTGATCTATGCATTGTTGTTGCGTTAAGCCACGCCGAAAATCGTAATAAATCATAGCACGAATATTTTCACGAGTAAGTTCCATTCTTGCAACGAGATAACATTTTAAACCCGCCAAAAACAAAAGACTAGCGTACTCAAGAAAAAAAATTATAGCGGCCAGTATTAAAAGAAAGTTCAAATTTTACCATGGAGGTCAAAAATTGTGTTTAAGAAAGTTAGAATCCTGGATTCCGGATACATAAGTAGCAGCCCTCGTATTAGCTCATGACGTTAAATTGTTTGACGTCTGTCTTGGATGTAAAACATGACCGTAGAAGTTGTCAATGTGCTAACGTGCTAGCTGGGCTGGAGTAGCCTTATATGTCTTATTTGAGTACAAAAAGTCCGGGGGGGGGGGGGGGGGGGTGAAGAAATAACATGCCAAAGATTACTCATTAATTGAAAAACGATCTGTTTATATACCTACAACCAATGATGTAAAATAAAAAGAGGTAGATACGTTGTCTATATGAAATTCCGTGTTTAAAAACGGGCAAGATTACGCACACATGAAAAAGCTGCGAATATTGCAGATACACACTAATAATGGGTATCAAATGAGAGACGGTATGCTTATTTCCGGGAGCGAAAAAGAGACAAGTAAATATGTGTTGTAACGTACGATGCAGAGAAACTATACTTGTCTCTGTTTCTCCCACAGAAATTACCATAGATAGCATACCCAGACGGACTGACATTGGCTGAGAATGTGCAAAAAGTATTATTAAATCAGACGAGACACTTTGCCTCTAATCATATTCTCGTTCCGTACTATTGTACATTTATGTCTCGATTTAAGATGCTCGGCTCTTCATACAAATATACTTCAGTCGAAATATACGTTTGTTGCTGGCATAAATGGCCGTCAAGGGACTGTAAACTTGAGTATATGGTTTTAACCCTCCATGCGTGTTCCTATAAGGGTTCCGTTTTACCCTTTTGAGGTACGGAACCCTAAAAACAGAGCGTGTAGAACGTTTTTCATATGCAGTATCTAAAAACTTTTTTTAATTTTTATAATATTTCTGTTGCGGCTTGCAACACCGAAGCGAAGATCGCGCCCAATTAGATGGCGGCATCCCGCGCATGCGCGCACAGCAGCGCCGAAGTTTATAAATAGCGCCACGCGGTCCACCATCTTCCCTTTTTGCATTATATCCACATCAAGCACACGCGCGTCGCATATGTACATTAGACTTATTGACCTTATTGTTCAAACGAGTAAAACTATAAAATGGTAAAACTCAGTTTTATTAAAATAAAACCTATCTCCCAGACATAAGTGGCGACCGTGACAGGACGCGCGTGTGTGGATCACTCTTACTTTTCCTGGCAGGAGGTGCTGGCGGCATCGCCTGAAGAGGACCGGGGAGCAGCGACTGCCGAGTAGAGGAGCGCGTCGTTGGACGGTGGAGCCGGACCAGCAAAACGAGAAGCTGCACGAGCGTCAAGACCCGGCAAGCCATAGACTACGCGTGGGGCGTCGGTGGCTGCTCGCCCAGGACGCTAAAGCCACGAGGAAAGTGCCGTGATCCCCCAACCTTTAAATAACCCTAACCCACTTTAGCGCCCCAGTTTTTTTCGTTCAATTATCCTTAAATTCAGTAGCCAACTTAACTTCACTTGTTTTTAACTTAACTTCACTTATTTTTCAACTTAAGACTTGACCTGACGCGACGTACATACTTACATAACTTAACTCTGCTTAAACTTCAATAAATCCTTAATATTACATTCTCAGTGGTTGTGCTAATCACGTTTTTTGCTTCTATTTGTTTTTACTTCCAGGATAGTTCGTCGAAAGTGAGTGACACGTCGAGTCATCTAACCTATCATCTTGCCACGTTGGCTTGCTTGTAATCTTAAGTTTCGTTTTTCAATGCCTGCCCCTTAAATAGTTTTAAACAGTGACGTGCTAGTGTTTTTTCCTTGTTTGAGTTTTATTCCAGTTACGTTACCTTGACAAACGCATGAGCACATTTCGTGATTAAACTTTGTTTTTATGCACTGTGTTGTTTTTAACTTTTTTAAACTTTTGGATAAAACCCTTTTATTTTACTTCCGCTGACCTAACGCTAGTGATTTTACTTCGCATTGTTTTGTTCTATTGCACCGCATCGCTGTGTTCGCATATACACTCTTCCTTGCTTGTGCATTTTCAGTTGCCCACGTGTCAGCGTGCATAACGGGACATCCACGTGCCCGCTAACTATCCATCTACGCTTCGCGCTGCATCTCCACCGAGGCATCGAAGTTCCAGGGGCGTAAGCGTTTGCCAATTAAATTAATTTAAGTGGATAACTCTTTGTTTTAAATTATTGACCCGGCTTGCACAGTCAACAACATAATTCAACAATGGCTGAAGCAGCAAAGAGAGAAACTTTATTAGCCGAATTGCGCACTAAGCGTAGTTCTATCAAAGGCCAAGTTACTAAATTCCATGCCTATTTGTGGACATTTGGATCTCAAGAAACAGTGACCGGTGTCAAATTTAATGATTTAACCTTAAGATTAAACAAAGTAATTGAGTTGTCCACTCGCTTTGATGAGCTGCAAACTTTGATTGAAGTGAACAATAGCGAGCAATTGGAAAGTGAACTGTCTGTCCGGGAGACTATTGAGACGAGTTTGAGTTTAGCCATTGCAACCGCACAAAATATTTTAGAACGGTCTCAAGGTCCGAAGGAATCTCCGGCCACTTCAGTGAAAACTTGCTCCTCGGGTGGATGTCATGCTGAGCCCCTCGGTTTCCAGTTACCAATGATAAAAATAAATAAATTTGATGGATCCTATTATAAATGGATGGAGTTTAGGGATTTATATGAGTCTTTAATCCATAATAATGACAAAATTCAGGCAATTTATAAATTCCACTACTTAAATTCATATCTGGAGGGCGAGGCGGCTCGGGTGATAGCCAATTTGGAAGTTTCAGCTGTCAATTATGCTGAAGCCTGGGCGCTACTGTGCGACAGGTTCAGTAACAAAAGGCAATTAATCACTAACCATTTGAATGCTTTGTTTAACATTGACTCTTTACAGCGGGAGTCTGATAAGGCTCTAAGATTTTTAAGTGACCATGTTACAAAAAACCTCAGAGCGTTGAAAACATTGGGTCAGCCCACTGAACACTGGGATACAATGCTGGTGCACTTACTATCTGCAAAGTTAGATTCAAACACTAATGCTAAGTGGGAAGAGTATAGGAACGCTATTAAGGAGTGGCCTACACTTGATGATTTTAAGGAATTTCTGAAAAGCCGTGCAGACATTTTAGAAAATCTGTACCGGTCCAAACGGGATAAACAAAACTTATCCAACCATAAACCCGAAGTGGTAAATAATAAACCTTCATTTAAACATGATAAAAAAATAAAAACTTCTGTAATTTCAGAAAAACAAAATGAACACAAAGGTCGGCCGTGCGTCGTGTGTCGCAGCGACCACAGGGTGTATGACTGTCCCGCCTTCAGGCAGATGTCGGTGGACGAGCGGTGGTCGCGCATCTCCGGCCTCCAACTGTGCCATGTGTGTCTGCGTCCAGACCACGAGACTCGCCGATGCAAGTTGAGTGGCTGCCGTGTGTGTAAGAGAACACATACCTACACACAACACAAACACACACACCTAATCATTCATCTAGTGGGGCTAGCATGGATCAGAGCGTCCAGCCTACCAGTAGCGGTACGGCGGAGCCTGCTTCCTCCTCTACTATGTTGACATCTGACAGTGCAGAGGTGCTACACACCTCCACTGCTAATTCTTCGCTGTCTAGTAATGAAGTATTGCTGTCTACAGCACTAATTGAAGTGGTTAATCCTTGTAACAATAGGAAAGAAACCGTAAAATGTATCTTAGACTGTGGCTCACAGTCTTCTTACCTGAGTGAGGCATTGAGGCAACGCCTACAGCTGGCATCTCGGCCCATAGTTGCCACAACCGTGTTAGGTATAGGTAACACTCCACTTAAATATAATGCAGGGCGTTGTTCCGCTATGATACAATCTAAAACAAATTATTACAACGCCAATGTTGATTTTCTGGTTCTAAACCAAATAACTGACCACTTGCCAAAAAAATATATTGAAATAAGTCACCTAAATATACCCGGGGCTATGAAACTTGCAGATCCAACTTATAATATTCCTGGCAATATTGATATTTTTGCTAGGAGCGGACATTTTTTGGCAAATTGTAAGCGGGGAGCAGAAAACTCTGTCTCCCAATAGCCCCACCAAACTGATATCTTCCAGATTGGGATGGCTGCTAGCAGGACCACTCGCTAGCGCAGCTATTCATGCAGCCTCAGCAACCACTCGCAGCCATCTCTCTCTGTCTGATCTGTCTAACCAGATGTCGAGGTTTTGGGAAACGGAGGAACTGCCCTCAGAGGCAGAGCCACTTGGGAATGTGTTCGAACCGCATCCCATAGAAAAACATTTTGTTGAGCATACTTATCGCCAGGATGATGGCAGATTTGTAGTAAGGTTACCTCTTAATGAGACACCGGATTGTTTAGGTAACTCTTTCCATATGGCAAAAAGGCCCTTATTCAACTTAGAAAAGCGTTTTAGTAAACAACCTGAACTTAAATCAATGTATGTTGATTTTATAAATGAATACAGAGACCTAGGCCATCTAAGCGACTCGGTGTCTCCATATAGAGCAAATCCCCTTCCGCATCACCCGGTGATAAAAAATAGTGAGGCAACTCGCTGCCGGGTCGTTTTTGATGCTGCTTGTCCTACATCCTCTGGATACTCCATCAACGATATCCAAATGGTAGGCCCAAATATACAAGATTCCTTGTTTAACATATTGCTTAGATTTCGACATTATAAGTATGTCCTATCGGGAGATATAGAAAAGCAGTATAGGCAAATTCTGATGAATGACGCTGATCGTAACTTACAGGTCATTCTATGGCGTGAGGACGGATTTATAGTTTGTAGCAACGTAGTCTAATTCCCGACCTAGCGGCGGATGCCATTACTCCCATTATCTATACAAAACAAAGTATCATGCTATTCCAGATTGCCGTTTTAAAATGACACCCAAACTACGTTAGTATGAAGAGCCAAAAATAAAGGGTCAAAAATAAACTTATCGGGCTATACAATTATTTTGTTTTTAAGTATCTGTCAATTTCTCTCTCTCTCTCTCTCTAAACTAAATAAGGACAATAGAAATATATATATTTTTATAATAATTTCTAAACCATATACTTAATCAAAAATCACGAATCTTATGCCTACGATCTTATCAAGACCCCTCTGTTTCTATATTATTCTTTGATCGGCAAAGATATTGCTTCTCTATCGCACTCACGCTTCGGTTATATTTTTGTTGTTGAGTGCAAGTGTTCTGGAAATTTCTTTTATGCACGTAATTATTGAATACGTAAAATGTATTAATATTATATATAAAAGTAGATTAGTTACGAATGATACGTTATTCCCTGGCTTTTCTTGGCTTTTTAATATAATTAGTGCAAAATCGCATCACACACGACGGCATGGTTTTAATTTCGCGCTGCAAATCTGACAGCTCAGACACGTTCACACGTTGTCATTGACGGCGCGAAACTGAGGCGAGGTTCAACAATTGACTGAGTTTTAGTGTGCCACTTTTGGAGCGCTTGTAACATATCTATCTTTTTTTATATTACATCATTGCCTACAACACGCACCCATTTTGAAACATAACCCGCCTCTCCTTCGGCAGTCGGGTAAAAAGGAAAACACATACTTATTTTGATGCACACAAACATATTACACATGTAAAGACTTCGTAGAAACATGGTTTAAGAAATACGTACATGGCAGTGTGATCGGCTCAACCAGAACGGCTATCATGCGACGACGCGCGAGCTCTCTCGATTTTTCTCGCACTATCCGTCTCTTTCTTGTTAGAATACTTAGAACAGTTAGAACAAAAGATATAGTGCGATAAAGATCGAGAGTATGTCGCGGCCGTCGCATGATAGACGTGCTGTAGGGCGAGGTTTGGGTGGTTAAATAATGGTCATATGGTCATTCTATCGATGTTTACACAAACATATCCAATTTTAGAATAAATTATTATGAACATCTCAATAAGATATTTAAACTCAATTGTTTATTGAAATAATTGTTAAGCTATAAAATACAATAACAATTTTACATTTCAAATAACTAAATACATATAAAGTAGCGAGTAGTATTATATTATAGTGGAACCCGCTTGATAATCGCTTTTTCGAATAAATTGTGTTCATTTGGCAAATAAACAGGTTCTTAATGAATTATAGGTACTTATTATCGATAATTATTAATTTCATCGGCACTACCCTCATCTCTACTTCTTAGTCTCGGGACACTGATCTCTAATTTTAGATAATCCTTGCAAATATTACTATTAACAGTATTCCAATTAAAATTAGGTTAATCTTTACAAAGCATGAAAATGGAGTCTTGTGGGGAGTGCATAGTTTTAACTAATTTTCATTAATCAATGCTAATATTATTATACTCTTTTTCAAATACCTACCATTCTATCGATGTTTATGTTTTTAGTTTTCTCTCGTGTCTGAATTATTTTGTCTGACAGCTCCATATTTTGATATTATTTTCCCCGCCTACTCCGATCACTACGCCCTTGCAATGTTAATATTTGTGTGACTAGCACCCCTCTCTACATGCACGAATGTGGGCAACGACCAAGTGATTATATTATTTGGGAAAACAAGAATATAAGATTGGTGTTGAGTTCTGAGAGCTATCAGAGTTATGTCAAAACAGACGCCAAGGCGCTGCCAAGCAACGACGCAGGCCGCACTTGCTAGCTGTCCCGGGAGCGCATGTGCGCAGACACCGGCCGTCACTGCTGGCTGACTGACTGTCAACTTTCCCGATCGATGTTTATTTACTTACATTCGTGAAATCCAGATGATCTAATTTATGTTTTTATGCTTATTTTGTGCCCTTATAATATTAGTTTTCTTGTTAATCTTATTTTTAAGCCTATATATAAAAGGTATGTCACAACCAGGCGGTAATGTCACATCGTCCAGTGTAAACGATGAAATTGATGAATCATCTCAAAATCAGGTACAATGCTCTCTATGCTCCCAACCCAGGTATTTTAAAAATCATCGCGGTCTTAGAGTACACTTGGGTAGAAAACATAAAACTCCAGTCATCACGCTTAACCCCCACGCTGACCCTTCAGTTTCCACGCCAGACCATACAATTGATATTTCAGTGATCTTAGGTCGCTTAAAAAATAGCACTCGTATAATCAAACGTGTCCCACGAGGTGCAAGGCTTTCGGTATCACAAAAACTTACCTCGGCCATACAAACGGTTGTGTCTGAAAATACGTACCAGGCGTGGGAGCAACTTCTCACCTTTCCCTATCGAATCCTGCACGTCTCCGACCAAAGTAAAACTACATCGCTTACATCAAAAATAAAACATAATTGTCAACACCCCCATTCTCTTGAAGACCTTCAAGGAACCACTCTGAAACATAACGCATCCCTTTATAGAAATATTGAGAGCAAAGTAGGGGAAGGTGATATCAGAGGAGCTGCCAGGCTCCTTTTTTCCACTGACTGTGTAGCCCCCAATAACCATGATACCCTCTTAGCTTTACAGAATAAACACCCCCTGCCATTCACAAACCAAACCCTTCCTGCACCATCTGATTCATCGACAATTCCTCTTACTACATCTACGGACGGGGTTCTCAGGGCTGTCATGACCTTCCAGAGTGGCTCAGCTGGTGGACTAGATGGGTTAACCCCCCAACATATCAAAGATTTAATTGGTCATAGCTCAGGCGATGCTGGCGAGTCACTCCTAAAGACACTGGCGGACCTGAGTAACCTCATGCTTGCAGGTAAAGTACATCCCGGAATTACCAGCACACTGTACGGCGCAAATTTATGCGCATTATTAAAAAAAGACGGTGGTATTAGACCTATCGCCGTGGGTACAACCTATCGCCGTCTTGTGTCCAAAATTGGCTGCGCCGCTGCATCCGACCCCCTAAGTCGGTGCTTTCAGCCGACCCAATTGGGTTTTGGGTGTAAAGGGGGTTGCGAGGCAGCAGTTCACGCACTTAGAACCTACATATCACAAACTTCCGGTAAGGTCATTTTAAAGGTCGACGTCAAAAATGCTTTTAACAGCGTCAATAGAACTGCCCTCTTGACACAGACCCGTGAAAAACTACCTCAAATCTACAACTTTATTTGGCAATGTTATAGTGAGCCTTCTAAACTACTTTTTAGGGAAAACCATATCTCTTCGGCTGTAGGCTGCCAACAAGGTGACCCGCTTGGGCCAGCGCTCTTCGGCCTAGCAATCCACCCTATCATCACAAAGTTAAATTGCAAATTTAATGCATGGTATTTAGATGATGGCACCTTGGGAGGTGATGAGAGTGTAGTTCTGGACGACCTGCGCGTTTTGATTGAAGAATTTCGCGGTATTGGTTTAGATTTGAATTTTTCTAAATGTGAACTTTTCTTTTCTGATACATATAAAGACAAAAAACTCGCTCTATCAAAATTCCGTCTTCTTGCCCCTAACATTAAAACTACAGAGAAAAACTCACTTCACCTCCTTGGAGCACCCATTTTAGCAGAATCATTTCCTGATTTTGTAGACAGTAAAATTCAAAATGTAAACGAAATCTCGGACCGCTTGTCCAACATAAATGCTCACGTAGCGTATACAATTATTAGATATTGTCTTTTTGTACCCAAATTTACATACGTACTAAGGTGCAGTCATTTTTAGACATTTCATACCCTTTTAGACAAAATTGACCAGATAATTCAAAACCTCTTAGTAACAATAATAAATATACATTTGGACGACCGCTCATGGACCCAGGCTTCCCTTCCAATAAGGCAAGGTGGCCTGGGTATCCGAAAAATTTCCAGTGTTTCACTCCCCGCGTATCTGTCCTCCGTACACAGCTCACTAGAACTTTCCTCCAAAATTTTAAAAACTCCGCCCCAACAAGTCAACATTCCCTTTATGTCTGAAGCCATAGAGGCCTGGACCACCGCTTGTCCGAGCACTGACCTGCCTAGACACCCCAGTTCTCAACGACTGTGGGACGAACCGCTCTGTAGACTGGTACGGGATAACTTGCATCAAACGGCAACCAGTCTCCCAGAGCGCGCTCGGCTCCTTGCCGTTGTTGAATGGGAATCCGGACAGTGGCTCCAAGCTTTGCCTTCCCCACAAATTGGTACGCTGATGGATAATTCCACATTCCGCCTTTCTGTCGCTCTCCGCCTGGGAGTGACCTGCGTTGCCCCACATCGCTGTCGCTGTGGTGACCGAGTCGACCAGCTCGGCCACCATGGTCTATCCTGCTGCAGAAGTGCAGGTCGTGCACCTCGACATGCTAGCCTAAATGATATCATCCGTCGGGCCCTAGCCAGCGCAGGAGCACCTGCCATCTTGGAGCCATCCGGTCTTGCTCGAGATGATGGCAAGAGGCCCGACGGTATGACCCTCGTGCGATGGAAGATGGGAAGGCCTTTAGTATGGGACGCGACATGTGCCGACACCCTAGCGCTCTCCCATCTCCGTGGTACCTCCATGAAGGCTGGCTCTGCAGCCAACTCGGCCGAGCTCTTTAAGCGGCGCAAATATGCAAGCATCAACGGTGGTTGCATATTTGAGCCGTTTGGGGTTGAGACCCTAGGACCCTGGGGGGAAAGTGCCCACAGGGTCTTTAAGGAGTGCTCGAAGCGACTCGCTGAAATTACGCGTGACCGGAGGGCTGGCTCATACCTCGCACAGAGGATAAGCATAGCCATCCAACGTGGCAATGCTGCCAGCCTTCTGGGCACGTTGCCCAGCGACGGCGAACTGGGGCAAATATTTTATTTGTAAATTATTTTATTTTATAAGTAGTTTAGTTTTAGATATAGTTATAATAAGTTTATTTTTGTTAATTTAACATGTTCCTTTTGTGACTATTAATTAGCTGATACCTATAAATTTAATTCTGTAAAAAATTTCACTTTTTAGTTCCTACCATTCAGTTATTTCTTAGAAAGCATGAAAACGGAGTCTCGAGGGAGTGTAATGACGTATTCAGAATGAATTGTAAATCAATTACATAATCGTTTAATTTGACGTGTCATGAAAATATTCTCATAAAAATATTATTATAGCAATACAAAAATTCTAAAATTACTTACAAATGGAATGTTATACCATCTTTTTCAAAGCTTCAAGTGGTTGAACGTTTATTACATGTGCGAGCTGTTCGAAAAAAAAGTAGCTATACAAACTTACAATAAAAAAGAAAACATAATAAAACTGACTGTCTTTTGGTAGACGTCAAATAGGCAATCCAAGTATACATTTTAGCTGCAAATCTTGTGACTATATTTTATAGTTACAATAATGTCGTTGTCTGAAATTAGTCGTCGTAAACTAATAGTGAACACGCACCTTGAAAATCCCAGTTGGAGTCTGGTTAGTTGCAAAAGATTTAAATCAACCAAGATCTTCTGTCGAAAGGAAACCAGGTACCGGTCGAAAAAGTGGGTTTCAGGCATTGAGTTATATTACTAGAGTAGCCATCACCTAGCATAAGTTTGCGCACGTCAACATACTCTCATGAGAGTATGTTGGGTTAGTCTGTGGCGGGCAGTGATGGCGGTCGTTTCGAGTGCAAATTCTACTCAAAACTTAAAAAATGCCTTCTTTTGCATTGCCCTATTGCACTAACAAAAAACCCAACAATAGTAAAAGTACGGGAATCACTTTTCATCGCCAAATTCACTGATTTTTTAAATAACATGATTTTTTCTGTAATTTATTAGATACGCGCCGATGGCGGCCAATACGAGTATTTCAAAGATTAAAAATGTAGAAGGTACAATTTCCTAAGACTATTTTGCCTTATTAGTAGAACATCAAACTGACGAGACTTACTGATTTGAAGCTTTAATGATCTTTATTTTTGCGCCAAAATAGAATAGCAGCAACCATTTGTTGTTTTTTTAATAATTTTAGTTTTAGTTCTCCTTATTTAAATCTAAGGTAAATTCTCTTATATAAATATTGTACGAGATGCGAGTACGTTCTCCGAATATGAACCCATTAGCAATTTAGGAGAATATAATTACTATATTAATTTCCAATTTAAAAATGGTCGTAATTTTGCTTTTTTGTCTTGCTGCGATTGCTATCAAAATTCGATATTTGAGGATCCGCATGGACCTTAAATATGACTTTGTCATCAAATCTGACACAAATTTGCCAATACAAATTGCATCAACACAGTACATCCTCGGTAACTATAAAGATATCTAGTATAAAAATTACAAATACCAAATGTCGGTAATTAGATCAATAAATCGCTTTTTTTATGTATTAGATCACGCTATAGCCATAACTGAATCCGAACTCAGAAAATTGTCGCATCTACTACACGTTTAACTCTTTGATTTTCCAAGATGGCGGCCTGATTGGAAGACGTCAAGAAAAATGTTCTGGGTTGCCAGTCTATACGTAGTAATAGTAAGTCAATGGTTTCAGGACAAAAATCTCGTTAAAAAAATTATATATATAAAATTATTAAATCAAAAAGAGAAAGTGGCAAAATCAAGGGCAAGGAAGTTATACATGAGTTTCTTTACAAAGTACGCTTTGCGGCGTTATGGATGACGAGACGTATGTGGTTGCCGACTTCAAACAAATTCCAGGCCAAGAATTCTATGTTGCTAGTCAAAAGGGTAATGTCAACCCTAAACATAAATGTAAAATGGCCAGCAAATACCCCAAAAAATATATGGTCTGGCAAGTCATATGCACATGCGGTCTAAAAAGTGAAGAATTTATAACAACAGGCACGGTTAATGGCGATATTTACGTAGAAGAATGTCTGAAGAAGCGGTTATTACCACTTATACGCAACACACGTCTCACACGTCTGTGTTCTTTTGGCCTGATCTAGCTTCTTTCCATTATGGAAAAAAGCTTAAGATATATTATCCCAAAAGAGGCGAACCTACCTAATTGCCTTGAGCTTCGCCCAATTGAGCGTTATTGGGCTCATATGAAAAAAAACTAAAAACACAAAATCCGTAGCTGCTAATAACATTCGAGATTTTAGAAAAAAGTGGAAAAACCAAGCCAAAAATATAGACATGGTATATGTTCAAACTCTTATGAAAAGAACAAAAACTAAAGTACGCAAATTTTGGCATGGCTAAAGTAGAACATATTTATGAACACAATGAACGAGTTAAATTCATGCATTTTTTACGTAAAATAAATATGTACAAAATTACCTATTTTCTTTTTCAAACACTACTTAAATGACTTTCAACTTTTTATCCGAACCACTTCTTAACAGCACATGCGGGCATTTTTCTGTGTTCTCTTGCGAGGCAATTTTTATGAATAACCATAAATCGATTGTGAAATTGTCTCTATATGATTTTTTGCTCATTGTGCTATATTTGAGAGGTGTAATAATCTTTAAGGATTAAGTACCTAATAGTCAAACTTAGTCAAGTTACCTTAACGTAAGTGTTACGGAACTTACATAATATGATGAAAAATTAATTAATTTCATCATGCATTATACAATAATAATGGGTGGCCGTCTGGTCGCAAAACAACTATTGTCATAATAAATAATAATAAATAAATATTTGGGGACAATCTTACAGAAATCGACCTCGTCCCAAACTAAGCAAAGCTTGGACTATGGGTACTAGACGACGATATACATACTTATATAGATAAATAAATACTTAAATACATAGAATACATCCATAACTCAGTAACAAATATTAATGCTCATCACACAAATAAATGGCCTTACCGGGATTCGAACCCGGGACCTCCGGCTTCGTAGGCAAGGGTCACTGCCAACTAGGCTACGGAGGTCGTCGAAATATGTCATAATATCGATTTTCATACAACAGTACGCATAAAGTTGATGCTCATATTTTTTTATTGGCATAAATTATATTATGACATAATTGTCCCCTGTCATAATTATACGGAGCCATAATTGGTTTAACCATAATGTAGAATGTCATACATTTATTTAGTCATACATAATATTGATTATTATAATGATTTTTAGTAATAATTGTAAATGTTATACATTTATCAAGCCATAAGATTGATGATTATAATTGGGTGGGCGTCAAATAAAATTTTCTCTGATATCAACCAATGCCAAGATAGTGGTGTATTAAGTTCAAGTTTTCACGTAGGTAGTAGGGAACAGGGACTTAGTGGCAAAACCGACTCGGATCGCGGATGGGTTAGACGAAAGCGGGAGCGTCTTCGAGGTTATTTCCTTTATAAAAGAGCGGAAGAACTTGTTATTAAAACTTGTATCTACCTACATCCACGAGCAGAACATATATCTCCTGTGAATTTTATAATAGCAATGTTGTGAATTTACTACTAAGAAAAACATAGGCTTATGCGTTTTGCAGTTTATGCGTTTATACAGTATCGTTAAATTTTTTTACCTATATGTTCTTGTGATGTAAATGCTATACTTTAAGTGTATTATTAATATTGTACGTCCGAAATGGGCAACCTGTTGAGACCACAGTTTTGACAATAAATTTTATTTATATTGAGCAACGAATTTATGTCCATTATAAAGTATGCTTAAATAATTTTATGGGCATTACACAATATGTTTTTAAACATTATGATTAAAAACGTTATGCGCATAAATGTATGACTATTTCCAGTTATACGAATCCACGTATGCCTGTCAAAAATATGACTTTAAACTTTATGCAACCCGACCCCTACCCAATAATAATATAATAATAAATCACCCTATATACGTACCACTGCTGGGCACAGACCTCATTTTATGGATGAGAGGGTACGGGCCGTTAGTCCCCGCGCTGGCCCAGTGCGGGTTGGAGTGCAGTATACAGAACTTAAATAGGTACCTAGATTTATAAGGAACTAGCTTCCGCCCGCGACTTCGTCTGCGTGCACTCGGGATACAAACTATCCTATATTTTAATCCAGGCTATAAACTATCTTCGTGCAAAATTTCATTCAAATCGGTTCAGCCGTTTAAGCGTGATTGAGTAACAAACATCCAAACATTTAAACTTTCGCATTTATAATATTAGTAGGATGTATGACAACAAGTCGATACCTAATGCCTGTCGACTTGTCAGCTATTGTTCAGCGAGAGGCTTAGGTAACAACGCATTTTTAACGGAAAATACTCTTGAAAATAACTCTGAAAAGAATTTGAATTAAAGCCTTTCTGTGGAACGAAGGGAAAGCATTCGCCAAATCTGATGGTAAACTGTCATTAAACTCATTTGGAAGTAATTATAAGTCGGTGGCGTGGCGTGATTAGCCCAAGCCATTTGATCGCTATTAGCGCCCCTTCGATAGCTTCTAAATTCCGGTAATTAAACCTACATCTTTAAAAGCTATCATTTTTGTACATTAAGGCTATATTTATAAATAAATAAATAAATAAATAAATATTAGGGGACAATATTACACAAATCGACCTAGTCCCAAACTAAGCAAAGCTTGTACTATGGGTACTAGACGACGATAAACATCCTTATATAGATAAATAAATACTTAAATACATAGAAAACATCCATGACTCAGGCACAAATATTCGTGCTCATCACACAAATAAATGCCCTTACCGAGATTCGAACCCAGGACCCCTTGCTTCGTAGGCAGGGTCACTACCAACTAGGCTAAAGCGGTCGTCAATTTTTTTGTGAATTTCAGCTTAAATTTGAATTATTACGTTTTTTTATAAGATAATCTTAAACATATAAAAGGTCAGGAAGTCGTATACCTATAAGTATTACCTATACTAAATCACAGTCATATATTCTCGCTGATCATTCATTCTCGCAATAAGAGAGGCACCAGCTGGTCGATGACGTAACGAATTGTATGCGCGTCAGGTAGATCTAAATGTCACTTTTTGTTGGGAAAATGACAGTTGCATTGTCCTAACGCTCGTTCGAAACGTTACGTGTTAACCCCTCTGGACGCCAGCTTGGACAGGCAGTCTACAAAGGTATCCACTTGTTATGCTGCCTGACGTAATGTACCTGTTGTTCATTGTAATCATCATTTCATCCGAAAGACGTCCACTGCTGAACATAGGCCTCCCCCAAAGAGTGCCAATGTGACCGATCCTGCGGCACCCGCATTCCAGGTCATCAGTCCACCTTGTGGGGGGGGGGGGGGCAACCCCCGTCGCGCCTTCCGGTATATGGTCGCCACTCGAGAACCTTTCCGCCCCAACGGCCATCGGCTCTACGTGCAATGTGCCCCGCCCACTGCCACTTAAGTTTAGCGATTCGGAAGCCTATATCGGTTACTTTGCTTCTGCTGCGGATAGCCTCATTTCTGATGCGATCACGCAAATAAACTCCCAACATAGCCCTCTCCATAGCCCTTCACTAGCACTGTATTAATTATATAATAAAGGAGGGCCGTTTTATCATTTTGCAATGAGTCTAGCGGTCTGCAGTATTAACCCTGCTGGCACAGAGTAAAAATAACCACATAAAACTTAATAACGTCTTAACTAAGACAGGGCATTATTTTTGCACTCTACACTTATTGTCAGTTAACGTATCGCGTCCACAGATGCCCTTTGCCCTTTACTTGCTTTCCCAACATTGGTCTTGCTCCATTGCCCTTTGGGTGACTTAAGTCAGTCAGGACAGTGACTGAAGTCGCGCGTAGAGTTGAAAGATACGCGACTCCAGTCACTGTCCTCGTAGCTTAGTGGTTAGAGCACTCTACCGGCAATAGAGGGATCGCAGGTTTGAGTCCTGTCGGGGGCTAGCAGACGAAGGCGGTTTATTTTTCCCTTATATTCTTTCTCTCTGTATCATATCGTTGTAAATATGATAATTGGTTTTAGATTTACAGATAATTTTACTAGCCTAGATCCCGGCTTAAAAGTAGGTAGTGTGTAGGACGTAGTACCTACTTCACTAAATAGTAATAGTTTCGCTGATGTTATATGGGAACATTAAGTAGCTACCAGCGCGGCTCCGCCTGCGTATTCCACTAAATGGAAGTTTTTGGTACAAGCTTTTATTGCCGACTTCCGTCTACTCCGACGTCATCAATTGAGACGATTCTAACGAGGTTACGCCGGTTCAGTACTGTATTCCTATGGCCACCTTCTGTGGCCATCTTCAGATTAGCTCGGTCATCATCATCATCATATCAGCCGAAAGACGTCCACTGCTGGCCATAGGCCTCCCCCAAAGGGTGCCACAATGACCGACCCTGCGCCACCCGCATCCAGCGGACTCCCGCGAACTTTACCAGGTCATCAGTCCATCTTGCGGGGGGCCTACCCACGCTGCGCCTTCCGGTACGTGGTCGCCACTCGAGAACCTTTCCGCCCCAGCGGCCATCGGTTCTTAGCTCGATGGTACCATAATATAGAATTGTCATTCAAACTATACTTATTTTATACCCAAATTTTCAGCTCAATCGGTTGAGTTTACCAGGTTCAAAATTCAGTTCCAACAATTGTCCCACACTAACAAACAAACGAACAGGCCAAGTTAAATAAAAGCTTGTAATCCTACTAATATTATAAATGCGAAAGTTTAGATGTTTGTATGTTTGGATGTTTGTTACTCAATCACGCTTAAACGCCTGAACCGATTTGAATGAAATTTTGCACGAAGATAGTTTATAGCTTGGATTAAAATATAGGATAGTTTTTATCCCGGGTCCACGCGGACGAAGTCGCGGGCGGAAGCTAGTGAATAATATAGTCTATGCCGATCCCGAAGCCGCGCGACTAGCAAGACACTGAAAAATTATTAGTTTCTCTTAAGGCTTGTATACCCACTAAAGTCCTTGAGCGTGCGGGCGGAGCCTCGACCCTCTCCCCGCGCAAGTCGCACAACCCGCCGTCGTTTATTAAGCGTTACATAGATTAAGTTACAGACGCGTCATCGCGCATCGTTACCAATGCAAGGGTGGACGTGGGTGGGTGACATTCGTCATGCTTAATTGAAACGTGATATTTGTCATACATAAATTACATAATTGATTAAGTTCAAAAATTATGTCCCTACTATTATAATACTATTTACTTACGATTAGTGTAGTTCCGTCAGCACGGCTAGCACGAGAGTATGTCGCGGCCGGCTCGTGCTAGCCGTGCTAGTGAAAACGAAATTTGTTCGAATAACTCTCATTGTCGCTCGAACTAGCAAGCGAAGTTCGGTTTCGTTTCGCGGTAGGCCCTCAGCACGCCTAGCACTAGACGGCCGCGACATACTTTCGATTTTTCTCGCACTATACCTCTGTTACTAAATATTCTAATAAGAGAGAGACGGATAGTGCGAAGAAATATAAAGGTAATAATAATAATCCATACTTACTGTTGCCCTTAGGCCATTTTTGAATGTCGCTATTAATAGGGGCCCATCTAGCAGTTAGCGAGTCACCGTCTGCCAGAGATAAAATGTGAAACAGTTTTATTGGGCAGGCGTCCGATGTTTCATCCAATAGCCCAGCTACTAGTCCATCATTTTCACCCAATAACCCGTTTTATTTAGATTCCATCAACTAGCAATAGACTCTTACACCCCAGCGGGTGCTGTTTCTGTGTGCGTCCCATGACACGGGCAGAGACAGCATCCGCTTGGTGTACTCCTTGCATTTCATTAAATTGTCAAAAGGGCCTCTACGTGTTGGCTCAGAGCTCCACGTACGCCTCCCAAAGGTCCGGCACATCATTGTCCCGTGAGCGGGAAAGACATATAATCCATACTATCCATACTTCCATATCAATACTCCATACTAATATTATAAATGCGAAAGTGTGTCTGTCTGTCCGTTACCTTTTGTGTAAGTGTAAGGTTGTTAAGTTTTAAAATATTTTTCGGTATATTTATTACGTTCTACTTCCTTGATTTGATGATGATGGCGTGTACAGTCAGCATCAGATAGTTAGTAGCATCCAAAGTAGCCAAATATATCGTAACACATTCCTAACTCCTACTTATAGTAACAAAGACTATTTCGATGAATGTACGTTTCGATATATTTGGCTAACTTGGCTGCTACTAACTATATTATGCTGACTGTACAGAAATCGGCCTCGGGTAAATATATACTTATAGATTAGTTGTACGTTAACCATACTTTGTTTCATATCAAATAATAACTCTGTATCGAACTTGGAGTTGGCATGCAACCCATAGGTAGGTACTTACAATATTTGCCAAGCCCACTATTTTTATTAGAACTTATTCTATTAACACTTGACAGTCATTATTACGAGCAGATAAAACAATATTGTTTCTATAATTGTTCATGCTCCTAAGCAATAGATATTGTAAATATATTTACTAATAAAATGTCTGGTTTTAGCGATTTCCCAATTTTGATACTGCTTAGATATTTGATATTTTGATAGAATAGGTATTTACTTGTGTATTCTTTTTCCACTTCTCTTGTAAAATTTCTTGATATTACGTATTTTCCTCCTGCGCTTATTTAACCCCAAAGACCCAAAATAATTATTGAAAAATTTGTGAGACCTAAGCTAAGACGTACTGACTCTAGTATCGTAAGTTTGTATGTTACTAACAATCTATGGGCAAACTGGCCTGAAATAAAGAATTTATTATTATTATTATTTCCCATCTTGAACTAAAAATTAAATCTAAACTATACCTACGTAAATGTTAATTAGGTACAAACGCCAACACAGTTAACTGACCATCCTGTATTTATACAAGAACCTTATTACAATGCACATAAAGTGCACGGATGGTCAGTCAGCTGTCTTATCTATAGTAACTACTACTTTACAAACCACGAAATAGATTGTCCACTCTATGCAACAAAATTATCTGTCACTAAAAACTAAACTATACGCAAATGTTTAATAGTTACCTACTATACGAATCACAAAACGGATTGTCCACTCTATACAACAAATATAGTCCACAGTTTCCACAAATATTTAAAAATTTCGGCGCAGCGCAAATTGACACAGGTCCGTCATGCAACGTGTCTCGTCCCGCACTGACCGTATGGACGAAAACGGGGAGGCGTAGGAACTTTGGCGGAATATTTCAGAAAACGAGAAATTTTTTTAAGAAAATAAAGAAAGTAAGAAAATTATGCCCTTGTTCATTATTTTATGAAGAAATTTATAAAATTTCATATTATTCTGATAAAAAATGGAGCAGTAAAATGGTTACAAGTGAAAAAATAGGGGTGACTAGATTTCTTTTTCTCTAATTTTTATTGTTAAAATGGATTTCTACGAAAACTATGACCCGTCGCATATCTTGCAGATTATGATATATTTTTTCCGACACCAAAAATGTTACGTTATAATGCATAAAACGGTTACAAAACAACTCATTTTCACGAAAATTTCGAATGTGGAGCCTTAAAGCCACAATCCATTACAGCAATTTAATACCGGCCACTTTCAACTGGCAAATCCAAGATGTTCAGCAAGCCACGTGCAAACTAATAACGGTCATAATAAAGCATTTTGACGACGTCATGATGCGATTAGCCTCTGCGCTGCAGCGCGTAATCGGGAAATTCCGGAATAACAGTGGGTTGCCATAAATTTAATATCGGAAATCGGCAGTCGGTGTAACGAGGCGCGCGACGCGCCAAGTAGAGTGCCGGCAACCGTTGTTTGCTGCCAGCACACATTGGAAGTATTAAATATGCCCAAAGACATTTAACAGGTGGGGATCGTCATTCCGCACCCAGACCCTGGTTAGGCAACTTAGTTGTCAGCCTCAGAAATTTATTCTGTCGCCCCCTTGTGAATCACATTGTAAAAAAATATAAATTTCAGGTTGTAATACTATGGGGTGTGCTAAAGGGGATGGATTCAGCACACATTTACTTTAGATGATTATTGACAGAATCTATATGATCCGTAATGAGCTTATATACTCATGCCTTAGTTAACGATAACCCAGTGGTATTACAATGATCTGCTTCGCTTATATCAAGATTGAAATGAAATGAAGTTATGAAAACCAGAGGTTTTATTCTGTATGGTATAAATGTGTTCATCCTTACCTTAGCTGAGCTTCACACAGACATAAGGGATAGAGACGTCCAGAGTTCCAGGTGCACACCGCAGGTGAGTACACAGCACAGTTAATCACAGCAAGACCTGTTTAAAGATTGGTCAAATTGATTCTAAGTGAATCACTAGGTATTCCTAGGTCAATTTATAAGGGTTTTATTATCTTTTAGTGGTCTAAATATGACCATTATACTAGGCTCAACTGGGCAGGGTTAGAAATGGTAGTCAATATAGCTATACTCTATCTTATTAATCGTTCATAAACCTTGCCAAACACAGGAATGGCAGGAACAATCCATACCGTGATTGTTCTTTGTCTGATTGCCCTATACCATGGTATATCAATCTTATTATTATTATTATTACTGGAGGCCCAACACCCATAAACTTGTTGGTAGGTCAGGAACTGGAATAACCGTGGTATGTTCTTGCATGTTAATATGCCTCCGTTGGGTGCATACGAGAATTGTATACATGGTCTGAGACCTTAGCCTTTATACATGCTGCCTTTGCATGCCTGATAAAACAGATTATTAGAGTAAGCACATAGTGACAATTTATAACACCAGACTAGCTTTATATGCAGAAATTGTGCATTCAATGTATTAATTTCATATTTGATTATTTCTAATACTTAGCTTGCTTTACAGATCGAAAACTGGAGATCTCAATCCACTGAATCTAGTTTAGTACCTACTGCAGCGTGAACGTGCAGAAGTCGCTTTAACGGCTCCTGTTTAAGGTTACGGCAGTTGGTTTAATTCCGCGCCATCTAGTAATCTAATGCTGAAGCTCGGAAGTTAGATTACAGCGCAAGTCGTATTGTTGACGGGCCGCAGTCTTTCCGCTTTTGTTATGGTTTCAAGGGTTGCTCATAGAGGGCGTACTCGTCGCTGTCGTTCGTATGTTTCTCCCTTTATACACAACTTCGCATATGGCTTTACCTGGTCTGATTCTGTCTGGTTAGAAGGTTTTAAGAATGAAATTTAAGTTTTAATTATTTAAAATTTAAATTTGTTTTTCCAAGATTCTTGTCCTAGTCTGTCAGAATTACAACAACAGATTATTGAGGAAGCATTCACGATTGAGAAGCGGAAGAGTTGACTTCGTTTGGGGAAAGTCCTCTTTTAAAGAAAGAAGTTTGTTGATGCTTTTTGCCTCAAGAGCATTCCGTGCCGCAAGTGCTCAGTTAATTTCCCAGCCCAAGATTATCGCTGGGGTGATCAAGTGTCGTTGCTATAAGAGCATTCCGGGCCGCAAGCTGCCCTGTTCATTTGCCAGCTCAAGGTTGTCGTTGGAGCGGTCTGAAGGAGGATTTGTACCTATAAACTAACGAAAAGCCGGATGCCTCATTAGCAATCTGGGTAAGCTGGGTTTTCTTAGTATCACGATCTATTAGCTTTTAATCTAGGTGTAGTAGACTTCACGTATCCTATATTTATTTCGTAGCTCCCGGGTTCGGAGCGTGAGAGCCGAGTCACGTGAAGCGGAACGTCTGCTCCCGCTTTCGGTAGAACGAGTTCTGTGGAAGCATTCGAACGGTGGATCTCGCAGTGGAAGTGGATCCTTTTTCCTGGAAACCGCAGTCCAAGCTCCCGCCTAACGTCTGTAGATAAGTTTTCATATGTGGTAGGCCCTTGCTAAGCGATTTATGTAGTAGCTAGACTCCCCGTTAATTAACTTACCACCAGGCGTCATATTGCGAATGTTATGCTCAAGTTTTGCTCGTGATTGCGATCATCGTTAACAATTCCCTAAATTTAGAAAAGCAGTTTGAACGCCAACGTCTTGTATTTATTCGGTTACCTCTTAGGCCTTCATTCATCCACCTATCGCGTCACATTTTTATCATGCCATCATCACCCTCACCTCCCATCGTACATTTGGTTAGCATGACCTTTTTTTATAGTTGATCTGCTTTACTAACGAGCTTTACTTTTGCGGTCCAAACTAACGGCTAATAGTTCTGTTTAAGTTAATCCGGCGGTAGCCGTTTACCTGTGAATCCAGGCAATTTCGAAACATCCGTGTGGCTTTGCCTTATTTTTCTGTTCGCGGATCTGGTTGTTCTGTAATCTTAGACTGTGAACTTGTGACCTAATAATGCTTTAATTTACCGGCTTGGACTTCCCGTTTGAAGTGCGGATCTTGTTTTATCAAGCGTTTAGGATACAAAATGAATAAATTGCTTTCGTGATCTTGAAAGTGTTTATTTTTATTTAATTTAACACTACACTACTTATAAATTATCAAAGCAAAATTATATGTTCACACCGCCATTTATATTTAACGTGAAGAGAGCGTCACTTACCCATCGACAATCTGTCCTTTTTTCTCATAGTTTAGTTTCCTGATTTTGTGTTGCTATATACAATATTTACAATTATCGCGTGTTTCGCGACATGGGGCATCGGGGTTCTCGACATTATAAAAGTTCCTAATACAGGCGTCAGATGGCGGTGTCTTCAAGTTCGTGCCTAGTTCATCCAGTGTGGCTATACCTATACAACAATATTTGGCAATTTTAGTAGAAAAATTGGTACTATTATTTAAAAATAGAAATGAAAAACTTTTATATCACAAGTGTTATTTAAGGTGGTTCGATTTCCATACAAAACGTTATTTGACATTCGCAGGCTATCGGCGTAATTTTTTATGAAACTTATGTAACTAACTTTCATTAATTGGCTTTCCATTTGCGCGAAATTCCCCTTTTTCTTGAATAAACTTGTATAAACTAGAATATTGTTCAAGGAAAGGGAGAAATTTGCGCAAATAGAAAGCCAATTTGTGAAAGTTATTAAAAAATCACGCCGTTAGCCTGTGAATGTTAAATAACGTTTTGTATGGAAATCGAATCACATTAATTAAAATTTCATAGTACAGTAGAACCTCAGTAACACGAATCTCAAGGGAAACGCAAAATGTTCGTGTTAAGGAGGTTTCGTCTTAAAGAGGACTTCGACTAAAGTGGTTTCTATAGGGCCAAGTTAGACCTACAGAGGTTCCGAAACTTCAAAATTATTTCAAGTTACTGAGGTGTAAACACTTCAAATTTCGTGTTACAGAGGTATTTTTCTTTTTATTACCATTATCTACAGTGATTGAGCTGTTGCATAAATCGATAGCAAATCTTATAATTCGGTAGTCACTTACTAATTATATGAATATAGAGGGTAATAATATAAGCAAATATGTACGACCATACTTTTAAAATTTTTATGAAGCAATAAAAAAATGTAAGTAGAGTATTTAATACTCTCAAAAGTAAGTAATAAAAAACCATAGAAAACATAAGGTATTTTCCGCCCGAAATTAAATTATACATACTTATTTCCATTGCTCTCGATTCTACTCACAATACTTTTTGAGTTGAAGAAGCTTCCAATGCATCATAACTCAAAATGCAAATGCCATGTCGCATTTTGAGTTATAGAGGCTGTTTATTCAAGATTTAAGGAGATGTAGAGGTGCTAAAGCAATACATTCGTTATTTCGAATTACAGAGCTATTATTTTTCGAGTTGTGAAGTTCAGATTTAACGGAAAAACGTTGAAGGTGTTTGTCGTTTACTTTGTCTTATCGAGGTAAAATATTTCGGCTTGTAAAGGTTTTGTGGCTTGAAGGGAAGGGAATGGCATTTTATTTTGTGTTATAGAGGATTTCATCTTATCGAAGTACGTGTTATAGAGGTTCTGTAGATTGTAAACCGAGGGTTGAAAGCCACCCATTCCTGATGAGATGAGATATTTTGGCGCTCGAACGGAGTGAGCTTGTTTGCCACCAAATCAAGAAAAAGAAATTAAACTAATTGTTTAGAGCACACTCAGTAGATGCCAGCACCAGTAACGCCATTTGCAGCCCTTGAGTTGAATATCTATTTAAGTCATAGTATAGGTAGGTACAGCCTTTGGAAACTCTCATAGAATGAAAAAATGTACCGGATAGTTAACGCATCTTAGCCAACCTAACAAAACACAGAACTTTTGCACCTTATTACAAGGCAATAAAGTGGACTCATTTTTTCTTTACGTTGGTAGTCGACATAAGAGAATCCTAAAACAATGTATGAAATTCCGCCTCTTAAAACGTAGTGGTTATATTCTCTTTGCTATCAAAAGAGACCTACGTGTCTATATAAGTGTATGGGTGGCTCATTCAAAGCGGTCAGTATGGGAAAGTCTGAGACTATAAGATATACGAAGATCTGTTCTTAGGAAACATGTCATCGATTTTAATAACAAGAAAAACTGCATTCATACATTTTTTAAAAACTTGTACTCAGCTAGGGAATCGAACCCGGTCGTTTTGAAAAAAAATAACTAACACTATTTCTAGTTAGATATCGATTGTGTAGATCTTAAGCAGTAAATGTTTCTATGGAACATGATGTCTAAAATAAATAAAAGGCATTGTTTTCACATACTTAAATTTATTTTAGTAGGTGTTCGAAGTGACCACCATTACAATATTAAACAAGTTCAGCCATGTAAACTTGTCTCTATGGTTGTTTGTACCTCTTTGCTGGTGTCGCAACTTGTTACATACACCGCTTTACATATCATATGGCATTGCATTAAACCATTCCGGAAGTTTTGTTATCTGCGATAATATTATCTATTCATGACTGCAATTGCTTACTTCTATTAATCAAACACTAATAATACATTGAAAAGCCCGCTACAACTTATTTTAAGTATGCAGATACAGAGACGTGATAAACCTCATTTGAAAATGGAACGTCTTCGTGTGACTGGCCGAATATATAGCTAGTAGCTACACAAATTATGTTATTGTTTTGTATTTGTGAAGGTCCCAAAAAATATTTTTTTTTCTATTTATTATTTAGGGACTTAAATGTCATTACATGATTATGCCAGCCCCATTGTGCCTTATACTAGTATTTTTACATGTCTACTTATGGGATATTCATGTACCGTTTGAAAAAATCTGTAACATATAAAAAAATCTCTTTAGCTTCTTCTGAGGTCGGTACAGATAAGATGCTCTGAAAAGCACCTATATCTATTCTATATTTACCTTCAGGGTAGTTAGTAACGATTGTCTATCGCTTTCATTCCGTGCACATTCCGTCTAAATATGTTGCACGTCTTCAACAGAACCGCAAACTTGGCAATTTGGGGATGGTTCTATTTCATCAAGTAAGCAAATTTTTTTGACGGGATAGGCCGCAATCTTAAACCTATCTTAATTAACTGTCTACTTAAATTACTGTTAGTAAACCGGGTACTAAGGTATATGAGGAGGTTCCGATTGCATCGTCTTGTACCAAACGCCCTTTTCTTTGGAACGTTCATCAAAGTGTTCTTTCCAGACAGAATGAATTTTCTTTTATATTTATGTAGTTTCTCCGTAAAGTTTGGCAATATATACACATCCGCGCCTTTAGTGCATGCGTCTTTTGCTAGGGCATCGGCCGCCTCGTTGCCTCTTAACCCTATATGTGACTCATATTTAGTCTATACTTAACCATTTTACCATGCAACTCGGCAGACAAGCTTAAATATTATTATTATTGTTGATGTTTTATGGGCCCTGCCCTATTATGCCGCTTCGATCGATCTATTGTGGTAGCCCTTTAGAGTACACCGTTAATCCCTTTGCTTCCAGGAAAATCCAGATTCTTTGTGCCGCTTTAGCCTAGGTAAGTAGGTACTTCTTTTGTGCATGAGTGGTTCGCAGGAGCAGTTTCTGCATTGCTGTTTCCTCTGTATCCTGGCAGAACCTGCAAGTTGAGTCCTACACCATACCCATTTGAAACAGCACGGCTATCACAAGACGGCGCGCGAGCTCTCTCGAATTCTTCTAATAAGAGAGAGACTGATAGTGCAAGAAAAATTGAGAGTGCTCGCGCGCCGTCTTGTGATAGCCGTGCAGGCGTTTGTTCAATTTGCAATGTCCTGTCAGGATTCTCGTCACTGCGCAGGTTTTGTGCCTTTTGAGTTGTAATGACTCTTTAGACAGCTTATTATTAAATCCTCATCCTCATCCTAAGGCTTTTGCATGTTTATAACGAAAAGCTTTTAAACAGCATGAGGTTTAAGTGGTAGTTCTACATAAATGGGACCAGAAGAGAATTACTGAAAAAATAACAGCCAAAAAACCTGAGGCTGAAATTTCCCGATCATCCAAATCCGACATCGCACGTTGAAAAGGAGATTTGCTTTTTGTCCTCTAAATAGTCCGTTAATTAAATCCCCGAAATGCACTTGAATAAAATAGTGTATTATTTCACGCTTCTCGCCCCGTATCGAGTGGGAAAGGAAGCTCCTTTATTCCCCGGGGTGGAATCGATTATCAATTTAACAGGCAGGTTGCATGCAGCAGGCTCTCACCTGGTGCAGAACCCAAACGTAGTTTAATCAAGCTCATAGTCATAGCATCTATACATTAAGGGGATGCCTTGATTCGAGTCGACCACGCCCACTAGTCAGAGACACGCTTATGCTTTCCGCGCACGAGAAAAAGAGATGCAACACTCTTCACGAATGGCTTTTTTGGACAAATTTCCATAAATACCTAACTTAGTGAAGTTTTATTTATATTTCATTGAGTGAGATTTTTGTTTGAGTAGGATGAGTAAAAAAAGGAAAATAAAGACCCAACTTTGGATTTTCCTCTATCGAGGAAATGTTAGCCAATCATGTATCGATTAAATCAGGTAAACAATCATATTGTCAAGAATCATTTATCTGAAAATCATACCTTAAGTATTGCTTCTTTTAATCTAGTCAGAACGGCGTTTCAAAGCACGCGATAATTTCCAATGAACCGCCTTAAATCATCATCATCATCATATCAGCCGAAAGACGTCCACTGCTGGACACAGGCCTCCCCCAAAGAGTGCCAAAGTACCCGGTCCTGCGCCACCCGCATCCAGCGGACTCCCGCAACCTTTACCAGGTCATCAGTCCACCTTGTGGGGGCTACCCACGCCGCGCCTTCCGGTACGTGGTCGCCACTCGAGAACCTTTCCGCCCCAATGGCCATCGGTTCTACGTGCTAGGTGCCCCGCACACTGCCACTTAAATTTAGCGATTCGGAGGGCTATATCGGTTACCCTGGTTCTGGCTGATATAAAATGCGTCATATTGCGTCATAACACGTCAGATAAATGTGAACAGCAGCCATCACGACAGAGAGCATCACAACACTACACGACAGACAAATGTGAACGCGGCTTTAACCTATGTAAAAAAATAACGCAATGAAATGTCAAAACACATGGTCTTTTATGCAGCGTATTGCCGTATATTTTGACACTCGCAAGGGAATCAAACAAAATGTAACCTATAGTGTACTTCCAGTTGACCTACAATCGTGAATTGGCGAGAAGCAAGTCACTTATTATTATTATACCACAAGTAAAGCGGAAAGCCTGAAAACCTTACATTTTTAATTACATCGCTAAAAGAGTAATAGAGTAATAAGAGTAAAGAGTAATAGAGTTATTGTATTGTTTTTCTTTTTAACTGCTTAGTTTGTGTGAGGTGTGCAATAAAGAGTATTTGAATGGTGGGTCTGGCCATTGGGTGGTGCAATCTGAAAATCAGACGCTGCACTTAGAGGAAAATTAACTCTATTACAGTTAACGTAATATCTACGTCCGGTTCCGAGACTAACCGGTCGGTCGGCTCATTACGTAATCACCTATGAACATGAGCCATTAAAAGTGAAAAAAACATTGACCGTTATTGGAAATCAATGAACGTCAATTGAATTTCATTGAAATCGCTCTTTTTAGGTCCAGGAGTGATAAAAAAGATATTTAATAATAAACAAATTGTATATACAAGATGATAACTAACATTGACTAAATTAGATTAAAACTAAGTTAAATAAATCTAAAAAAGGCCCTCGAGGGATTGTACCGAGGATGCTGGCGGCATTTCCTCGCTGAATTGCAATGTTGATGCGTTGCGCGAGAAAGCCGCCAGCTCTTCGGTCACCAGTTACGTCAACCAGACGTTTCGCGATTTCATGTTATAAATTCATGATATAAATGTGTCCCATCGATCTTATGTCAGCGGATTAACGTTTTGGTATATAGGTATTTATGAGAGGACTAGCTGTTGCCCGCGACTTCGTCCGCGTAGAACTTGTTACCGTCTTAGAAAAATGATTTATATTAAATTATTGTGGGTGGAACCTTAATTATCGCCGACCCAAACAAAGTTCTACCATCTTAAGGGAGGATTTCCGACACAAAAACTATCCTATATCCTTCCAAGGGTCTCAAATTATCTGTAATCTGTGGAAAAAATCATCTAAATCCGTTCACGGATTACGCGTAAAAAGTAAGTGAGATGAGTTCATTAGTTTAAATTGCTAAATTGAAAACTCCGTTATTACAAATATAAATAAGAATCATCAACAGACGTTTTTGCTTAAACTATATATTTGTTCATAATGTATTAAAGAAAGCAGCTACAATACTGGATTTTTTTCCCTAAATCCGTCCAGTAGTTTTACTCAGTTATTCCGGGCTACCTGCATAGTTTTGTAAGCAAACTTATCCAATGCTAGTTAAAAAACGTATAACTTTCCATCTCCATCCGCCGTCCCCATTGAACGGTGTTAGAGAATAAATAATTTGATTATCCAAAATAAACTTTTTAAATTAACTAAATAATCAGCAGGTTAAATGAAAAATTACCTTCTTTTCGGTTCTGGGAGCATCGCAGTTCTAACCTAACCAATCTAGGTTAATTTCTGGTAGCTGTTCGGTTCTGTATGGGTTGTGGTTCTAACTTAACCCAACCTTCTTTTCTGCTAGCAGTCGGATTATGTAGGTATTTTGACTAATAAATGGCTTACCATATAGTAGGTATGTGTATGACTTTAGAACATACTTCCAACCCTTATTTAACCTCCTTAGAGGATGAATTTTAAGAAACACTGTACTCAGTTTCCTAGTAAAGACTAGGAACTAGGACTAGTAGGACAAGGTTAAAGAACCAAAGTTACAGATCCCTTACTTTAAAATTGCCTTGTTCCCCGTATAAGCAGAATCATCCAATTCCTTTTTTTAGCCCATTCTGGAGATAAATGTTTTTAACCCCCGTATGAAATCAATTTCAAACAGTCTAAAACAGAAATTACAAATCTCTTACTTTAAAAATGTGTTGCTCTTCATACAAACTTTTAACCCTCTTTAACAATAGGGGATGAATTTCAAAAATATCTGAAATCAGTTTTGTAGTCTTTTAACATACAGGCTAAGATCGAAGTTACAAATCTCTTACTATAACATTTTCTTAGCCTCTATATAAACCGTGAATCACGTTTTAACCCCCTTAGGGGTAGAATTTTTCCAAAATGCGGAGAGAACTTTTTTTTAATTTGTTAAGTAATATTTATACAACGTTTTAGGTCTCCAGCTCAAAAAGATTGTTTCTCATCCAAACCTTGCACCCCTTTTAACCCCCTTAGGGATGGAATTTTCTAGAACAATTTTCTTGTATTTTGATAAGTAATCTTTCTACAAAGTTTCAAATAGCTCAAAAAAAAAGTGTTTCCCATACATACCTTGCACCCCTTCGTGCAGGCAGCGAGCACACTGCAACATCGTGCAGCACAAGCCCCGGGAGCCCATTCGCTAGTCTACACATCATTTGGCCTGGTCATCGCTGGACGGACCCAGCTACATGCAAACTCGAATCAGGTTGTCTCTTTATTTTGTAGAGAATGCGATAATACTATAAGCGAGCAATTAAATGCATTTTGGGACACTGAGAAAGTGCCTGAAATCTTCCCAGAAAAATTACCAGAGCATGACTATTGTGAAAAGTTTTTAGGGATACTACTAAGCTAGAAGACAATAAATATAAAGTTTCTATGCCCATTAAAGTTCCTTTGGAGCAGATGAACTCTGAGTTAGGGGATTCTTTTCACTTAACACTCAAGAGATTTCTCAATCTTGAAAAGCGACTGCCTAAGAATATGACTCTTTTCAAAGAATACAAGAAATTCATTGACCAATATGTAGATATGAAGCATGGTGACTACCATGACATGGATAAGTATGATTTAGCCAAGGATCCAGTGTTCTTCCTTCCGCATCACCCGGTGATCCGACAGGATGCTCGTACTACTAAGTTAAGATGTGTCTTCGATGGATCAGCGTTAACAAAAAAGAAGGTTTCACTGAATGATTTGCTCTTTAATGGTGCTGTAGTGCAACGAGAACTCTTTGACATACTCATATTGTTCAGAACCGACAAGTTCTTTTTAATTTGTGACATAAAGGCAATGTTCCGCTGTATTAATTTAAATCCAGCTCAACGGTCACTGCAAAACATTCTCTGGAGAGAGTCTCCAGAGCAAGATATTAAATGCATTCAGCTTAATACGGTCTCATATGGCCTCCGGTCGTCATCTTTCCTGGCGACACGCTGTCTCAGCGATCTTGCAGAAAGGAACGAACATTCCATGCCTCTCGCAGCATCAACTACTAGAAACAGTACATATGTTGATGACATATTGATATCTTGCGGATCTGAACAAAAGTTAGTAGAAACGCAATCACAATTAGTCCAAATGCTCAGTATGGGAAGTTTTCAGTTGCACAAATGGGTCTCTAATTGCAAGCCAGTCTTAGAAAATGTACCCAAAGACAGTCACTACTTAGGATAAGTAGATCTCCAAAAAGATCATGCGTTCGTGAAGACATTGGGCATAAGTCTTGACGTGAAGTCTGATGCTTTCAAGAGCACATCCCCCGAGCCCTACAGTAGCCCAAAAGATTCGAAACGCGATATTTTAAGCTATATTAGCAAGTTTTACGATCCATTGGGTTTAATTGGTCCAGTATTCGTTCGCTCGAAGGTTATTATGCAAATGCTTTGGGAAGCTGACTCGAATTGGGACTCTACTCCTCCAGATAACATACGTAAAGTGTGGACTGACTTTATAAATGACCTTTCTCAGATGCAAACAATAGTCATAGCGCTGTGTCAAAACGCAGCAAACTGTAGTCAATCAGCTGATCGGCTTCGCAGATGCGTCATCTGTAGCGTATGGCTGCTGCTTGTACTTGCGTACTATAGACAAGCACGGCAATGTTCGTACCGAGTTATTGTGCTCAAAGTCGCGAATCAATCCAAGTAAGAAAAAACTTACTACTCCGAAAGCCGAACTTAATGCTGTTTTGCTTCTATCTGAACTGGTCAAAAGAGTTCACAATACAGTTACTATAAAGTTAGAGATTCATGACGTCCATGTTTACTCTGACTCACAAATAGTGTTAGCATGGCTTAAGACCGACGCCGCGAAGCTGTTGGCTTATGTTGCAAATAGAGTCAGAGCTGTAGGAGGGTTGACTCATGGGTATCATTGGCATTATGTACACATTTGCCTTAGCAGGGGTCTTCAACCCCAAGAAATTGCAGACCACAACTTATGGTGGCATGGCCCAACATTTCTGCTTGATAAAGAATGTAAATTTTCAGAAGTGTCACCAATGCCCACAGAACTGCCTGAGCTAAAGCCCATTCAAACTGGTGCTCTGTGCCTTATAACCACGATGCACCCTGATGTGTTTGACATTATAAACAAGTTCTCCACCATAGGAAAAATGACACGTGTTCGTGCATATATTCTTAGATTTTGTAACAATGTAAAGCCTACATCTCAAAATCGACATGGTTTCCTTACCGCAGTTGAACTAGACAAGGCGCTCATGCTACTCGTTAAACATGAACAAGGTCAGTTCTATTCGGATGACATAAGGTTTCTACAATCTCACAAACAATTCAAGGGTAATTTGAAACCGCTGACACCCTTCTTTGATAGTGAAGGCATCATTCGTGTTGGTGGTCGCTTGCAAAATGCCTCTTCCATTTGCAGCGCAGCATCCAGCCATACTGTCTCAGCAGTCAGTAGTCACTGCATTGATTGTGAGAAATGAGCACCTATGTTTACTGCATGCAGGGCAAACGTTAGTCTTGTGTTCCCTAAGACAAAGATTCTGGATAATCGATGGTTTACGCACTGTAAAAAGGTTATACATAAATGTGTAATATGTTTCAGATTGAAGGCGACTGCGAACACTCAGCTAATGGGTTCCTTGCCGACAGCGCGGGTCACTGCTTGTCGTGTCTTCGGAAGGATAGGCGTAGACTTCGCTGGGCTAGTTTCAGTTAAGAATAATCGAATTAGAAAACCAGTGATAGGAAAGGGATACATAGCCCTGTTTGTTTGTTTCGTCACAAAGGCGATCCATCTTCAGCTCTGTAGCGATTTAACCACAGAATGTTTCCTTGCCTGCTTTAAACGCTTCATAGCGCGGCGTAATTTGCCCAGCGATGTATACTGTGACAATGCGTCCACGTTCAAAGGCACAAGGAATCAATTAGATGAGTTTTATCGCTTGCATGCCTCTCAAGCCCATCAACAGGCTGTAAACTCATTCGCAACCCAAAAGGGCATTAATTTCCATTTCATTCCGAGTTACAGCCCAATATTTGGTGGACTATGGGAAAGCGGCGTGAAAAGTACAAAGCACCACTTGAAACGCGTTGTAGGAAAGACACTGCTCACCTACGAGCAGCTCAACTCGGTACTAATAGAAATAGAAGGTGTTTTGAACTCTCGCTTGCTCACAGCGATAACAAATGACCCAAATGACTTTTTTATCTCTCTGCTGGTCATTTTCTCACTGGTGCAGCACTCAATACTTACCCAGAACAAGATGTAAGCAATAAATCTACTAATTTACTTAAGTTTTGGTCTACAATAACTAATATGAAGCAGACGTTCTGGAAGTATTGGAGCAAGCATTATTTAAACCAGTTGCAAAATCGACCGAAATGGCAGTCCGCAACGCCAAACGTAGCTATAGGTAGTTTGGTCATATTGCGTAGCGATAACTCACCTCCTCTCGAATGGCCAATGGCCAGGGTTACCAACTTGTTCCCGGGGAAGGACTGCATAGTGCGCGCAGTCGAGGTACGGACAGCAAACGGTCATAGTCACAACAGCACGGCTAGCACGCGACGGCACGCGAGCTCTCGATTTTTCTCGCACTATCCGTCTCTCTTTTATTAGAACAGTTAGAAGAAGAGGTATAGAGCGATAAAAATCGAGAGTATGTCGCAGCCGTCGTGTGCTAGACGTGCAGGTCCATCACAAAAATATGTGTACTGCCTATAGAAGTATAATTTGCTCTCAATGTATATACTTACATTTTAATGTTATGCTTAAAGGATAACTTTGTCCAATATATTTTATTTTATGTTAATTCTGTGTGATATTAGTACACAGCGAAAACTTATAAATGTCTTGAAATTTATTTCAAATGTTAATTAACTACTCTTATGTAAGGCTTAGAACATACATACTTACCTGAGTTACTAAAAAATATATTAATTGTTTTACATTGTTGCACTCAGATATATATATAATTCTTACATACATTCCTATATGTGAGTACCTTGTACCTACTTGTTTTTAAAAATATAAGCTTAGTGATTCAGTGTGTATGTTGAATTTATATTGTCACTTATTTCCAACTTATAATATAAGCTTGATAGTAACAACACACAAATGTGAATTCTTGTAGGTCAACATCGCCTCTTATTGCTTATTATTATAATAGTTACTTTCTTTCTCGAGGCGCAGCTATGTTGGCAACATAAAGGTTGTTTAAAGCTGTTCTAAATATGAAATTTAAATATTGGGTTGCTTGGCTACAAACAACGTTCTTCTTCTATGACAACTAAAATGAACAACATGTAATCTAATTTTCTCGATTTTTATAATATAATTTTCAACATCATTGGAGTTTCCTTCACCGTGCCTCCTCAACCAAGTCTACGCTCTCTTCACCTTTTTAACCCCCTTAGGGGTGGAATATTCTAAAACGCTGAAAGTACATGTTTGTATTCAAATAAGTAATCTGTCTACAAAGTTTCAAGTCTCTAAATAAAAAAACAACTTTCCCCCATAGAAACCATGCACACTCTTCTGACCCCCTGAGGAGTAGAATTTTCCAAAACGCTGAACGTACTTTTTTGTATTCTAATAAGTAATCTTTATACAAAATTTTAAGTCTCTAGCTAAAAAAAAAACTTTCCCCCATACAAACATTGCACCCCTATTTAACCCCCTTAAGGGTGGAATTTTCTAAAACGTTGAAAGTACTTTTTTTGTATCTTAATAAGTAATCTTCCTACAAAGTTTCAAGTTCAAAAAATAATGTTTCCCCCATACAAACTTTGCACCCCTATTTAACCCCCTTAGGGATGGAATTTCCAAAAATCCCGTCTTATCCCTTGCCTGCGTCAAAAAAGGAAGTTCTGGTGTAAATTTCAAGTCTCTAGTCCCAGTAGTTTTGGCTGTGCGGTGATGAATCAGTCAGGAAGTCTTCTTTTATATATATATAGATAAATCGATACATATTTTTGCATTTTTTGCCTAATCCTAACCAGCAGTGGACGTCTTTCGGCTGATACTTACTGACTCTAGGTAACGCATTAAGAGTCCGCAGTAAGCTCGATTCTCCATACAAACGTAGTTACGCTCTCATTTTAAAACTACGTGTTGGATTGTACCTAACGGAACTTTGCATGTACAATGACATAAGGTATATCTATGTCGGTAATTAGTTTATGTAGCTTCAGATACCATAGTAAAAAATACAGCGAATTTAAGTTTTTCATACAAAACTTGTTTTTGCTGTATTTTGTTTGTTTTATAAATTAGAACCTTATAAACTAATTACAGACATAGATATACCTCATGTCATTGTATATGCAAAGTTTCGTCACAATCCAACAGGCAGTTTTAAAATGAGAGCGTAACTACGTTTGTATGGGAAGGTGAAATTCGGTCGAGCTTACTGCGGACTAGGGATTGCAATTGCTGGATCCAGCATCCAGCAATCCAGCTGGATCCAGCGGATTTTTCGGTATTTTTTTTTATAATATAGGAGGCAAACGAGCAGTCGTATCACCTGATGGTAAGCGATAATCGGAATCAGAAGAGTTGTAGGTGCGTTGCCGGCCTTTAAGATGGGAGTACGCTCTTTTCTTGAAGGCTTGAAGGTTGTAACGGTCCGGAAATACCGCAGGCGACAATTCATTCCAGAGTTTGGCTGTGCGAGGCAGAAAGTTTCGGGAGAAACGCACAGTTGAGGACTGCCAACCATCTACGTGGTGAGAATGGAAAAGCTGTCGCGTAGGGCGATGGCGGAAGGAAGCGGCGGGGATTAATCCGAACAATTCTTCGGAACACTCCCCATTGTACATGCGGTAGAAAATGCAAAGCGAGGCTACATCTCTACGCAGTGCTAGGGATCAAGCCGATCGGAAACACGCTGGCAGCCGACAATTCGAATCGCTCTCCGTTGAATGCGGTCTAGAGGGAGGAGTTGGTACTGAGGAGCCCCTGCCCACAGATGACAACAGTATTCCATATGTGGACGGACCTGCGCCTTATAGAGCTGTAGGCGGTGAGCCGGCGTGAAATACTGTCTCGATCTGTTGAGCACTCCGAGCTTCATCGAGGCTAATTTGGCCTTACCCTCCAAGTGGCCGCGGAACTGGACTTCTTTCGAAATGTCGACGCCAAGGATACCGATGCTGGCTGTGGCTGCTAGGGGAGTGCTCTCAAATCGTGGAGATGCCGGAAACGCTAACTTTTTTGCGGTAAATGCACAAACTTGTGTCTTCGTGGGGTTAAAACGGACTAGATTAAGTCGGCCCCATTCTGAGACTTCTTTTAGGGAAGACTCAATTTCAGACACAAGTTTGTTTCGACTCTCAATGACGTTTTCCCGAGAAATATTGGCACGGCCGGTGTTAAAGGCATCACCCGTACTATCATCCGCATAACAATGAATGCCGCTGATTTGCAACATGTCATTAATATGCAGGAGGAACAGCGTGGGTGATAGCACACAGCCTTGGGGGACACTAGCATTTACAGACATGGAGTCAGAGCATTCACCGTCGACTACGACCTTTATGTTTCTGTCTGCTAAAAAGCTGCTGACCCACTCGCATAATTTCTCTGGGAGCCCATAGGATGGAAGTTTTGCTAGAAGTGCTTTGTGCCAAACTCGATCAAAGGCCTTCGCTATGTCCAAACTAACTGCCAATGCCTCACCCTTTGTCTCGATTGCCTGCGCCCACCGATGTGTCAGGTAAATTAGAAGATCACCAGCCGAGCGACCCCCACGGAAACCGTACTGTCGGTCACAGAGCAGCTGGTGGTCCTCTAGGTACCGAAGCAGCTGGCGATTGATAATGGCCTCCATTATCTTGGAGAAAAGATTTGAGCGGTCACCTTTTTTAGGGATCGGGTGCACCAAAGCTGACTTCCACGAAGTCGGGACTACGCCAGAAGAATAGGAGAGCCGAAAAAGTTGCGTTAGGACCGGTGTTAATTCAGGAGCACACATCTTTAGCACAATCGCGGGGATTCCATCAGGCCCACTCGACTTATGAATGTCGAGGGAAAGAAGAGCTCTACGCACTGAGGTTTGGCAGAACCGGACATCCGGCATAGAACTCTCACACCGCGGGATGATCGGCGGCGCGTTTCCCCCGTCATCCAAAGTCGAGTTGGACGCAAAGAGTTTGCCAAGAAAATCGGCTTTGTCTTTAGCGTCGTGGGCCAAGGAATCGTTACCCATGTGCAAAGGTGGAAAAGATGGCGTACAGAAATTCCCCTGGATAGCTTTGGCAAGAGACCAGAACGCACGAGTTCCCGAAGGAAGGCGCTCTAATTTCTCGCCAATCCGCGATCCGTGGCGCTGGATCCAGCAGGCGGCGCTGGATCCAACGCCACGGATCCGCAAAAAAAAACATCGAAAAACTACACACTTAACTCTACAAAAACTTATAAACTTATAACCATTGTGTTTAAATGTTCCCGCGTATATAAGCATATGTAAAAAAATCAACAAAATTTTAGTAGGTACGGTCGAGGTCAAAAATATGTTTACATTTTTGCACCTTATTACAAGGCAATAAGGTGCAAAAGTGTAAACATATCTTTGACCTCGACTGTACTTGCGATGAGATATTTTTTTTATTCACCTTTATTTTTCACCTTTATTTCTTTTGAGATCTCTGAAAATGAGATCTCAATAAACATTGGTATTAAGGGTGTCGTCACCCAGCCTGCTCCTGATGCGCTGCACACGTATCCCGCTACAGAAAAAGCTCTCTCAGCTTCCACACTCGTTGGTTTCAGCGTTACCAGGTAATCGCATACTAAAAATAAGTATTTCCCTCTGACTCACATCATTTTCGAAAGCAGCCATTTCCTTTTTATATTTTGTTCATAATCCTTTACCGCAATATTAATTGCATTTCGCTTCAGACATACATCCTTCTCTAGTTTTAATTGGAACTCTAACTCTTGTTTCATAGTAACATTCCAGGTCTCACATAATTTGTATTATTTACATTCTTTGTTTTATCAGCCCCCTCACCTTCTTGACCTTCTTCCGAATATGCTTCATTCCTGTCAGCCGAATAATTATATTTTTAATAGCTAGCTCTTCTCTGAGAATTTTACCGTGGATTTTTAACGTCTGCTGGATCTAGCAGACCGCATCCGCTGGATCCGCTGAACAAGTAGTTAAAAATCACGGTAAAATTCTCAGCGAAGATCTGAGGCACTTCAAAAAAGGATCAGTGAGAGGTGCCTTACTGATGTTACTGGGATGTTAATATATTTACAAAATCCGATCAAATATGATCATGAAGTGAAGAAAAAAAGTCAGATACATCGTGTTTCCCAATGCCAAAAAAAAATATCCAACTAGAAATTAAAAATATAATTATTCGACTGACAGGAATGAAGCATATTCGGAAGAAGATCAAGAAGGTGAGGGGGCTGATAAAACAAAGGATGACAATGATACAAATTGTGTGAGACCTGGAATGTTACTATGAAAGAAGAGTTAGAGTTCCAATTAAAACTAGCGAAGGATGTATGTCTGAAGCGAAATGCAATTAATATTGCGGTAAAGGATTATGAACAAAATATAAAAAGGAAATGGCTGCTTTCGAAAATGATGGGAGTCAGAGGGAAAAACTTATCTTTAGTATGCGATTACCTGGTAACGCTGAAACCAACGAGTGTGGAAGCTGAGAGAGCTTTTTCTGCAGCGGGATACGTGTGCAGCGCATCAGGAGCAGGCTCGGTGACGACAACCCTTAATACCAATGTTTATTGAGATCTCATTTTCAGAGATCTCAAAAGAAATAAAGGTGAAAAATAAAGGTGAATAAAAAAATATCTGATCGCAAGTACCTACTAAAGTTTTGTTGATTTTTTTATATATGATTATAATATAAAACTACGCCTTGTCATCCTTCCTTTGTTTGGTTATTTAAATTTTTATTAAAGAAAACCCGGAGAATTGCACCATCTGTTTTTTTTCTTGCAAAACCGGTAAACTGCTGGATCCGCGCTGGATCCAGCTGGATTGATACCGATCCAGCAAAAATTCAGCTGGATTGAAAACACTGCTGGATTGCAATCCCTACTGCGGACTCTTAAAACCGTCTTCCGCTGAGTAGAGAAGCTGGTTTTGTAATTATTACGTATTTTGCCACCCTGTACTAGTACTTGAGGTTACACTAAAGAGCACAAGAGTTGACAGTTCAATCCTAATGGCGTAGTTCCAAATTGTATAGTTCTAGTTAAAAGCTCCCGTCGTCCCAAGTGGCGTCTTTGTTCGAATCCCGAAGTTTGCGAACAATGACGTCGGAGTGACGTACGTACCTATTGCACGAGCACGGCTATCACAAGACTATCCGTCTCTCTCTTATTAGAAAACTTAGAAAGAGAAGTATAGTGCGAGAAAAATCGAGAGAGCTCGCGCGCAGTCTTGTGATAACCGTGCAGTGGCGGTGCCATCTGCGCGCATGGCTACGGAGAGGATTAATTGTGATGAATGTTGTTATTAGGCGAACTTATGCGCTTTGTACATAATTCTATATTGATGAACGATTGTAAGATTTAGCTGATTGGAATGTTGAATTTGAACTGCGTTGTAGCTATTATATACCCCATTCCATGTAACATTTGTTCATGTGATTTAATCGTCTTGTGATTTTAAGGGAAACCATTTTGAAACGCAAAAATACATCATACTGTTTGATGATTGAAATAACTAAAACTAGTACTTACATTTCCCTTGAATACCCCACGAATTTGTCCTGACTTACCTTATTTCGTTTCCAAAAACTCCTGAAATTGAGTAAAAGTGGGCAATTTATCGGGACGAGATATACCAACTCGCGTAACTGAGACCCATTGCTTCCTACTCTCTGAATCGAATCTCTGGCTTATGACATCCCATGAACCAGTGTCATTTAAAACCAGTGGGCAAAAACGCATTTTATCCACTAGTGGGGAAAGTAATTTGACCTTGGAGCGTTATTAAGTAGCTTTTGATAGATAACAAAACGTAAAACGCTCATAATACAAAAAAATCACAGATGATGTATTTCTGTTGCCTCTGTAACAACAAATAAACAGAATAAAATATTTTTTTAAGAACTTTTAAAAATTGCTTGTTGTATGAAGTCAAGCAATTCCTTTATTAGTTTTGATAGGATAGGCTGACGAAAAAAACGAAGCCCAGTGAGAGTCGGACTCGCGCACCGAGGGTTCCCTACAAACCTGTATATAAGTAATAATTTTAAAATTATGAAAAATATTTTTACTAAGTATATGATGTAACTAAAAATTTACGGTTTTCGCAATTTTTGTAAGTTTCGCAAGTTGCTTCGTACCAAATTTCAAGATTCTGAGTTCACGGGTAGTACCCTGTAGGGTTTGATTCCCTTGCGATCTTCGAAAATTTGCGGAAATTTGCGGCAAAAACGGCTGTATCTTTTGATTGCGTTGGCTTAGTAGTTAGATTTTTTTTACAGCTCCAAGGGACAGCAGACCCGAGTATTTGGTATAAATTATAGCTTGATACCTCCACGCGTTCCTGGGAAAAAGGGTCTTGACAGACGGACAGACGGACAATAAAGTGATCCTATAAGGGTTCCGATTTTTTCTTTTCAGTTGCGGAACCCTAAAAAAGGGAAAAGTGTCCATGGTACAACACACTCGATGTTCCTTTGACAACAGCTGTTGTACCTAGGATGCATGATATTTTTCAAAAAAAACACGTCATAATCACTACATTAATTTTTTCGAAATCACAGACGCGTTCACCGTATGTATATTTCTATAGATTAATCTTATACATGTGAACTTAGAAAAATGAACTTATATATAGATAGTAGATTGTCAAGGGTTTTTCCAATTTGTCCAAGTGTCATCATTTTCTCATTAGCTGCTTGGTTAAAGTAAGTTTTGTGTTGAAGCAATCAGCGCGTTTGTATGAGCACGCTATGAGCGCGCATGGGTGAGGGCTCTAGAGGTTAGGCTAGATGGATTGTGAAATGAAAAGATACTACCTTTAGTGTGCTGTAGCCCCCGGTTTAATATATAGACTCACATACTTATCTTAAATATGTATAAACTATATAGCCGAATGCTACATAATAATGTACAAATTATAATTAAATAACGGAGCTAAATTATGTGCGTCCGACATTGACGGAAGATCCAAGAGAAGGGATGTTGCCAGAGCAAAACTATCAAAGCTACATTACTAGCATACCATATGTAAAAATTTAATGTTTCAACATTTTGAAGGGCCCAAATACTGTTTTGTCAAGTGGTTGCATTTTGTTGCTTGTGTGAGGGTGCAAGGTAACTAAAATTATGCCGTTATCTTTTTCAAGTTGTAATGCTGGGACCTCAATCAAGCAAAAGGACTATGGGACGTTCCTTAGAAGGTTTAGCATATCTTATAAAATGTTCCATGAACATTACGCACCGCCAATACTGCCTTCAGGTGCTGGGGCACCTGAAGGTTGCTTGGGAGCAACATAAAATCTTTGAAGTTAACTCTGGGGAATATTAGCATTGGTGGTATGAATCCACCACCAGCATTGCAAGCCGCTATAATTGTTACAGTAGTTCCTCTTTCGTCGCTAGTCATTGATCCAATTTGTTTGACACCTGTTGGTGCCAAAATTTTGGGAGGAACATGAACAGTGGATAAGCCAGTTTCATACATATCCAAATGTCAACTGCTGCTACTCCTTATGGAGACTGAGCGAGCGCCTTTTTGAAATTATCAAATGTCGTCCCAACTGTATGCTTATTAAATTAAACGCTGAAGAACGAGCAAGGCTTGTAGCTTCTGGCTTAAAAAGCGAAAGTTCTGGACTGCGTTTCCTGAATAAACGTAGCCAGAAGTCACCGGCTGTTCTGTCAGAATCCGACGAAGTAAGATATTTGATATTGTTGGCCTTGGCGAACTGGTAAGCTAGCACTTTCACTTCTCTTAAAGTTAATCCATATTGTAAGAGAGCAGCTTCTTTAATGTAAGTAACAAGCATATTTTCTTGTTCCTCATCAAATACTTTTTTGACTGAAAGATTGTTATGCAGATCTTTTATCGTCGTACCTTCTTTGCTGCAGTGCTCGTAGTATCGTCTTAAGGTGGTTCTAGGCAGATTGAAGTGGCGCGTGCAGCACCATTAAGCGTGAATTATTTGTCTTTTTCTAGTTTTATTGCGTTGCTGAGTTTCCTCGTCGTGTTCAACTCTTTTATTTTTCTCTTTACTTCGCGGCATTTTCCTAAAAATACTTAAACACAAATGTTTACAAAAATGTTGAACTACCCTGCAATAAACAATAAATTATTTTCATGACCAAGGTGCCACAGGTGTTGTGTGTTGTACCTTCGACACTGACCAAGGGTATCTAGTGTTCGGTGTCCTAGGTACAACAAAACGACTTTTAAGATAAACAAGCCCCGTAAACGCACTACAATTTGAGGTTAGGTTAAATCAACTACACTTTTCTGCAGCTTAGTAACATACCTTTTATATAATCTATTCAGGTCTATCATAAGTTAATACTCACTTTTTACAGCAGAATTCAATTTTTTCTAAATTTTTCGACACTCACGCCACTCTCAAGTTTCGTAACTAACTTCATTTTAATGGTCACAGAACGTTTCAAATGACATAGCTAACATATTCAAAATATAATATTGACAACTGGCCGAGGTAAAACTATGTCCAATGTTCAACAGTGTCCCCACCCATTTATCGTTTGTTATCGTGTGCAACGAGTGCTCTAATCGGTTGAACCTGGTTTTTCTCATCTGGACCTTGATTTCGTTATTTACGATATCAGTAATGCTCATTTTTCGTGTTTGTAATTGTCTGTGAAACCTCGAATACAAGATGTTATAATTCAAATTTTGTTTTTATTATTTTAGGTTGATAAATTAAACAGTGAGTGTCTTGAATTGGGATTTTGTGTAAAGTAAGCGCAATCAAAGTGCGACGAGTCCAAATTTCCAGTTCAAAACATTGTCCTATGCAGATAAAAAGGATATAAATAGTATGCATGTATAGGTAAAGCGTATACGGCTATAGCTCACGCTTGGGCTATTGACGAGACGAAAATCGAGATGGCGCTCGGCATTCATTCCCTTGACTGATGTCTCTATCTCTATATATTCATAGTACTCTTTGCTGACATCCATGACATTCTTATGTAGGTTTTATACCTAAAAGGTAGGTTGTATTCAAATACGTATTTACCTAAAATCGCATTAGACGAGTAATAAATTCCTAAAAAGTGCATTATAAACTAATTTAATTATAATAAATATAAATTACGTGTTAGGTGGTAAATAACCCTTGAATAAAGTTTATTATAATTCGTAAATCTGCGTCTGGTAACGCCACCTATGATTCCTTTAGGTAAACTAATAAGTTCCTCCAGTTGCCACCATTGTCTATGTCGCTATTGTCTATGCCTGGCCTGAGCCCCTATACCAATAAACGAGCAATATTTGTGTATGTCCCAGGGAAATGGCCAAAACAGATTTTAACAAAACTAAGGGATATGATCAAATCACCCAGGATGTTAAAATGGTGAATCCATTTTATCATTTGCCTAGAAAAAATCAGTCATTTGATCAAATCTCTGAATCTGTTTAGTGAAATGACGAAATCGGCCAAAAAAGGCAACTCGTTTTTTCATTTCACTAGATTTCTTTAGTCATTTGATAAAACCCCTGAAAATGGCCATTTTCACATCCTGCGTGATTTGTTCATCATATCTCTTAGAGATTTGTTGAAATCTCTGACATGATTTAGTGAAATGGTAAAATAAAATGTCAAAAGTAGGTAATAAAATTGTTTGTTAAATCAGATTTTTTAATCGAGTACAAGAATAGGTGTGTGAAATAAAAATAAACGTGTCTAGTGAAATGATAAAACGAGTTGACTCTGCGAGTTAGTTTCGTCAACTCACTGACGCGTTTCAGGGGCTTTATCAAATCACTAAACAAATCTAGTGAAATGAAAAAACGAGTTGCCTTTTTTGGCCGATTTCGTCATTTCACTAAACAGATTCAGAGATTTGATCAAATGACTGATTTTTTCTAGGCAAATGATAAAATGGATTCGCCATTTTAACATCCTGCGTGATTTGATCATATCCCATAGAGTTTTGTTCAAATCTCTGTTTTGGTAATTTCCCTGCGACATATATAAATATATACTTACCTATATTTAATGAGCAATATTTGTATAAGTATCTATATAAATATATACCTACTTATATATATATTTGGATTATAGAGGTTTACGGAGGCGGAAAATCCACCTATTCCACATATCCCTACTGCGATATCTCCCTAGTGGGGACACGGAATATTTTTCCATTTATTTCTACTGGTAGGGATACATGGAATTGAGTCGTCCACCTGTCCCTCCCGGTTTTCAATGGTAGAGCAAGATGCAATGTATTCCACGTATCCCAGAAACTTTCCCCCCTGGTGGGGATAGGTGGTATTTTTTTTACCTATCCCTATTAATTTACATGGTTTTTTCCATTCAGCCCTACTTACCTACTGGCTGTTTGGTAGGGGTATATGGAACTTCTTCCACTCAACCCTACTTACTTGCGTTAAGGTTGTCTGGAAGATATCGCTTTTTAGCGATAAGACCGCCTGTTGTTGCCCTACCTACACATTTCGAAATATTCGTGTGTAACTTCGTTACAATTGCGCACGATATTATTATTATAAATTATAGTACCTAACAAAAATAGTATCCTTACCAGAGAACAATCAGGTAGAGATGTAAGGAATACTTTATATTCCTACCAGTAACAAGATGGAGCCCCTGGCGTGAAAAGCTCTCACGGCACCTGGCGGCGACCTTGGGAGTGAGGGTACCCAGAAGGATTGACCACCCTCAAACAGACCAGGCATCTCGCCATAGGCGATAGAACAACCCTTTACCTCCCCCATCTAAATAAATAGCTTGAATATTTTATTATGTTTAAATATTTGCTCCGAGGTAGGGTAGATAATCTATTTACGAGAGACGATACCGATATAGGTATATGGTACCGCTTTTTTAACCGACTTCAAGAAAAAGGAGGTTCTCAATTCGGTTGTTTTTTTTTTTCAATGTTTGTTACCTTAGAACTCCGTCGTTGATGAGCCGATTCGTAAATTTTTTTTTTGTTTGTAAGTAGGTAGTTCCAGGTGGGTCACATTTTTTTCAAAAATTCAATTGGATGATGGGATCCATGAGGAATTGAGGGAACTCTTCAATTATATTAGGCACGCATGTAGTGATTTTGATATTTTCTATTTTAACTCGTGTATTTACACCCGGTAATCATAAATTTGGTGAAGTGGAATTGATGATGAAGACCACAGATGAGTTATGGAATTCCTCAATTATGTACTTAAAAGTACAAATGTACGCCACAGATTCTGATAAGATTCCGTTGAAATAGCAACTAATGAAGTGCCTTGCCAAGGTGATCCTTGTGGAGTCGACGGAAGTCCTCAAATATTATCGGGCCACATACAGCGATTGGGTTTTTTTCCCTAATAATCAACGCATTAGCTCTCAGAAATCAGTTCATGTGGTAAATTTGAAAATAAATGTGGAAATGTTCTCGTGGCTTGGCGGATTAAATTGAAGTCGGGTAAAACTTTGTTTTTAAAGTAAATTATCACTTGGGCGTTCTTGGGCCAAGGAAGTGGTACACTTTCGACGTAAAGCCGTGTTTGTGTTTTCCTACCGACGCATATGCTGTCGATCGCTCCGCTTGTCCATAACTACGGCCTTAGCCACAACGTACGATACAGGTAAATACAGTAGGTAGACTTTACCGTGACGACACTAGCTACTAGCAGCAGAATAACATTGGTTTGCATTGCCTACTCTTCTTTTGATTCCAATTAATTTAATCACAGCGGAGCCTAAATCAAAACACGGAGCAATGATGGACAAACGTATAGGTATCGCATTGCCAGCAAATGATATAACGGCCTTGACCTTCATGTGTGGACGCTATCGTGTTAGTAACCTAATCGTTTTTTTACTGTGGGTTTACTTAAATTATTCCGGTTTGGGAACTACAATTTGTTACAGCAGGAAAAAACTTATCTTCTGCCAAGTAGATATCATCATCTGTTAGTTATTTCAGTCCTGCTGCATTCAACTGAAAGTAGGGTGTTGACCCGATGTCGCATGGATGAATTGGCGTCCAAATATATTACAGGCTGTTCGGATCGGATGCATTTAAATTGATAGCCACGCGGCGTTGCCACGCTTCTTAAGTAGGTATAGCGCAGAGCCACGCCCATGCTATGGAATATTTTACGTGAGGCATAGAGGCTAATGTGCGAGATAAGAATTGTTTATAGGTACAAGTAGGCTGTAACATCGCCGAGCGATACACTTGCGTTATGTAACTACACGCTTTAATATTGCTAAGATAGTCCATCGGAAATTTTGTGAAAGTAGTACACTTGCGTTATGTAACTATACGCTTTGATATTGCTAGGATAGTCCATGAGAAATTTTGTGATAGTAGTTGACTATGATATTTAAGACCATTATATTTGAGACAATGATTTATTATAGTAGTAAAAATCATGTTTTAGCAGCGTTTGTTAGCCTAGATTGAGACTTACTGGTAGAGTAACAATTGCAATGACACAAGTATGTTATCCTCTAAACTGAATACAGAAATAGATACTGTGGTAAGGAACACAAATAACGTGTCGGTTTATAAGGGACCTAACAAGGTATAGTAACGGTAGATCAAATTTCAGTCCCAGTCTGTTGGCAAACAATAAGTAACACTATATGATCTTTTGTTTAATAAATGAAAACAAGCTTACATGTATAAGTTAATTTATTATGAATAGACAATGCACAGAAATAAAGTCATTGCGACCTAAACACAGCTATAAATTCTTAACGTAATTGGAATGACCCATTAGTTAACTTTATTTCATATTTCTCTTTATGACTGGGAAGGTTTTACATTTGGGAGGACATTATGTTAAAACTTAAGATATCATATTAAATTTTAATACATAATTGTCAGTGGAGTCAAGTTAGGAGAGTTGTCCGCAGTCGGAAATGGTGACTTTCTTCGATGGCTTTCCAGACTGGGAGCCGAGGGATTCCACTTGCTTAACAAGTTCCATGCCCTCAACCACATTGCCAAAGACAACGTGTCGGCCGTCAAGCCAGGAGGTCTTCACGGTGGTGATGAAGAATTGGGATCCATTGGTGTTTGGGCCAGCGTTGGCCATGGACATGACACCGGGTCCGGTGTGCTTCAGGACAAAGTTTTCGTCGGCGAACTTCTCTCCGTAGATAGACTTTCCGCCAGTGCCATTGTGGTTAGTGAAGTCGCCTCCTTGCAACATGAAGTTGGGGATGACACGGTGGAAGGTGGAGCCCTTGTAACCGAAGCCCTTCTCGCCGGTGCATAGGGCGCGGAAGTTTTCACAAGTCTTGGGAGTGACATCTGCTCTCAACTGAAACAATTTATAAATACCATTACTATCATCATCATCATCATTAGCAACATTTGGTTCAGGCATCAGGGACCATAAGTCCTTGTAGGTAAACAATGACGCTTAAAACTTCCTATCAAAAATGCCGCATCACGCTCATTATACGAACACAACGTACTTATAGAAAACTGCACCTAAAGAATTATACAATCCAAAATCTCGACAATATGATATTATCTAACAAAAGCCTTTAAGTGACCTTCACACAGTGGAGTTAATGGTCGACAAGGAATTAATTATGATGACTACATACCTATAATCGGATGGGATGTCAAGAAGGTAAAAATATACATAGTCATAGTAACCAAGCTAAGACAGTCGTATTGGTGTAGTAGTCTCTATCTGCGATCCACATTTAATTAAGAACAAGACACCCTAAATACGTGACAAACTATTCAATGACACTAAGCGGCTTCCAGAAAAAGCGTGGCCGGTCACGCCGGTCGGAAAGAAAATACATTTTTACTTACTTCGATAACAATACGTCCCATTGCACTGCCATCGGCAGCAATATCCATATAAACTCGCGGTAGAGACATTTTCTTCGCTTTAAAAGCAAACTGCTTGCTTAAATTTTCTCGCTTCAGTCAGATAACCACAATGGCGAACGACTGCGTCTCTCGTCAATGCCGGGCGGAAAAGGAATGGAGCATAGACAAGACAAGGTAAAGCGTTCGACCGATACGCTCATTCCGCCGGGTCTACACGCTTTAATGGGGTGTATACATATTATGTGTCAGCCCCAATTTATCAGAAGCTGACTAATTGCTCTTTTATTTTATTTTTCCTTACATTTCTTCCCAAGTTGGGCCCCGAATTGCTATCGTGTGGAGGCATCTTTAGAGGTGTGTAACTCAGGAGTGAGAGATTCAAATGAACTGCATCTTTTCGTTTATGTCACTCGCTCACTCGTTCACTGAAGGATGAAACAACTCACTAACTCACTATGTCAGTTCAGTATGCGTCCTTCCCCCGCTCTTCCGCTCTCAACTCAACCAAGCAACTGATGTACGAGTGGGTTGCGCTCTTCGCACTTACGAGTCGAAGCTATAAACCTATCTCGCACTCACGCGTGCACGCTTACGTTACTGATAGAAAAACATGTCAATGTGTGAGTCACTCATTTATACTTGTGTGTGTGAGTGATTTAGAGCTGTTAGGAGTCCACAGATCAACTGAGCGAGAGCTGTTAGGAGTCTATAGATGAACTTAGCGAATTGAACGAAATGAACGAAAAGAGTGATACATATCTTTACGACATGAAGATATGAATCGCTCCTTTCACTTCAGTGACACGTTTTGCGCATCTCTAGGCATCTTGCGCTGCGATCCAACTGTCAAACGAGTTGTCCTACTCCAGGCAAAATACGGTTTTGAAAAACATTAATTTATAATAGCGTTTTTTTTGTTGATTTCATTTTAAATTGTTATTCTAAGATGATTTATTCAAGAATCCGACAAACTTTCCACCCGGAAGTAATTATGTCGATTTCAATGAAGCATGCATTGTCTTTTTTTGTACGATTTATCTTGAATATTATAGAGCAGATGTAAATGAACCAAAATAAAGACAAAAATATTGATTAATATTTTTTCTCACTTTTTAGAAGCTAGTTAATTTATCATTTTATTGATGTCTGAAATGTTGTCGGATTTTGTCACTGGGTAACTATTTCATTGATAATATATCCGTTAGACGTAAAAAATAAGCTACTATAAATTATTTCCAAAACTGACATTTTATCCATACAAGCTGTCAGTTCATTGACTGGACTATCCAGAGGGGCTACCGCCAAGCTACCGCGAAGTGAAAACGAACTTCGTTCTAGTATCTCCCTCTCTGTCGCTCGAACCAGCAAGTGCAACAGAGAGGGAGATACACGAACAAAATTCCGTTTTCGTTTCGCGGTAGGGCCTCGACTAATTGCATGAAAATCACAATTTGGATCATGGAATTTGCGTGATCTGCCAAGCGTTTTTTTCTCACAAATTTCATTCAAATTAATTTAAATTAAAATTAAAATACATATAGCCCGACCAGACCCCGTGGCATGGACGGCCTTTTCACGCGATAAGTGACAAGATAGAGCGTCCGTCACTGGCTGACACCGTCCAATAGAACGAGACGGACGCTCTATCTTGTCACTTATCGCGTGATAAGGCCGTCCATGCTACGGGGTCAGGACAATAAAAAACTTCGCCATATGGCGGAAAACTATTGGAACTAATTTCCTCAACTGGCAACAGCATGAATCAAAATCCTCTAAGATCTCATAGGAATACGTGCACTAGAGCAAACACTGTATTCTGCTTTTATCTCAGTCTGTTTTGACAGCCATTAACGAGCACCAGACGATCCTGCGTTGCGGACTCCATGTGCTATATGAAGCTGTTATGCTACATTTACACGCTTGCGGTGGCTTGGCCAGCGTCCGCAAGCTCCAAGCCTTCACAAACGCTTGGATCGCATTTACACGCTTGCGAGTGCGTTAGTGTGGTCCGAATAGGCAAGCATGACAGACGTGGAAGTTGTGTCGGCTATTGCGATCGGCTCGCTTTGGTATGCCTCGAGAAAGCCAAGGTTTGGTCGTTTGACCATACAGCACTCATGGTCGATACGTCTAGGCAGTAAAGAACGACTTCTGTCGTCTAGTCACCGACTGACTAAGTCGTCCAAGACAACAAAATATGCACGTAATAGGTCCCAAGGTGTATAACAAACTACCTGAAGATATTACGATCGAAGTGCACAAACACCTTCAAAAAAAATAAAAAAAAATGGTTATTTGGACATGCCTTTGATAATTTAAATGATATTTATTATAATAACAATTGAATAATATTTATAAACATTTCTTAAATTTAAATGATAATATATGCGCAATTGTGATTCTAACAATGTGACATGTAATATTTATATAATATTATGAATAAATGAGTATGAGTACGCGGTTACATAAAGGCCATATAAATAAGGCGACCGACCATCGCGAGCGACACCAAAACACGCGCCAACGTGTAAATACGTCGCAAGCGCTTGCCCAAGCTTCCTTTGATCTGTGTTCAAAAACCGACACTAGTCCGGATCAGGCCAAGCTCTCGCAAGCTCATGCAAGCCAAGCCAAAGCCCCGTTTATGGTGCGTTTACACGCTTGCGGTGGCTTGGCAAGCCTCCACAAGCGCAAGCGTGTAAACGGGGGTGTTTGGCTTAAAAAAGCTGAATCATGAATGGGTTGTCATGTCAAAATCTAATGACAATGTCACTATCATCCAAAACCTAGTTCCAAGTACCATTATTCTCCTTGGTTATTTCATAGGTAAATATATTACCATAAAAATAATTTGAAAAAAATGCATGTGAAGTGACATGGCCATTACACACCTTGCAATTTGTCACAACAACCGACAGGTACAAAGAACAACACTGCTAACTGACCATACTGTGTTTATATAGAACCTTATTATAGGGCCTAGTACCTGTCGGTTGGTCAGCTAGTTAGTCGGTCAGTAACTAGGCCTTTATGTGGCGAGCCTAATGGGGTCTATACATGTCATGATTTGTCAGAAGCTGACTAATTGCTATTGTCTGGAGGCATGTCGCGCTTCTGATCCAACTGTCAAACGAGTTGTACTGAGAAATCGTATGCACATGTGATCGGATTGTTACATCTGTACACTACACCCAATTATGACTTCGATATGTTGTACCGACAAATTGGGGTAAAATCATAATCTGTATACCTCATAACTTAGACCTCTTTCCCACTGACGTCCAGTTTTTTGTGGGTACGGTTTTCTGCAGGACCTAGTTTTCTGTAGTATGCGTGCAGTATCCCGCAAACAGAGAGCCTACCGCGAAACGAAAACGAACTTCGTTCGTGTATCTCCATCTCTGTCGCAGTTGCTAGTTCGAGTGACAGATGCCAGAGAGGGAGATTTTTCGTTTCGCGGTACCCCTTCAGAATACTCGTGTGAACGTTACTATATTAGCACGTATGTATAGGTACTACTAAAACGGAATCCTGCAGAAAACCGTATCCCGCAAAAAACTGGACATCAGCTCTTATACTACAATATCTGATATTAATAGACAAATTTTACCTAAAAATAAAATTTATATTAAGTTACTTACCTTATTTCAAGCCTAAACAATTGGAGATGGCAACATCTGTTTTGACTGGCAACACTCCCAAGTTCCACGATAATTCTAGTTTTACCGCCAAAATCCCCACCTTTGAATTAGAACCAGCATGGCGTCAATATCGACTGCGCGCCGAGGATCCATCATTGGATTCTCGGTACTACTGAAAAAGTAGAGAACTCTCGGAAAACTCAATTATGCATATGTTACGTGGCTCTCCGGCGGGGAATCGAACCCCAGTCTCATGCGTGACAGGCGGGGATACTTACCACTATACTACCGAAGAAGTAGAACTACATTTTAAAATAAGTTTTATAAGAATTGCATTTTTAGTACCGGCCATACTATTAACCATTCCAAGTCGATATGACTAATGGAATCGGGTGAAACCCACCAAATAGGTGGGTTGAACCAGCATGGCGATTCACAAACCCCAGGTTAATAAATATGAACAACCAGCATCTGCTTACACGGCAAAACCAGAAGATAATACAAACATATTTATTTAAGTATCTCATTTAAATCGACACTCGTATGGCAGCTAACCAGTGAGCACCGCCGAAAAATCTTAATTTAAGTTCGGATAGATTGGCATATATATAACGACTAGAAAATAATAGTAGAAACCGAAATACGGTAATTACACTACATACCGGTGTTAAAGCACCTCACCTCCTGAGTAGGTACTACTCACGATTTCCTCCAATACTAGCATCCGTCCGTGACCAGGTGGTGAAGAATCCTCGCTACCCGCGACCTTTTGTTAGCGGAGTACAATCCGGCACCTTCATTTCGCTTGTAGCATACAAACTGTTAATTTTGTCACTATCATTGCTATCATGGAACATGACGATCAGAAAATTGCAAGGAATTTTCCGTTTTTTATGTGTAGTACTGCCGAGGATAGTACTACGTGTTGCCTCTGCAAGAAGCAGAACGCCAATGATGGCTCCTCGGCGCGCAGCCGATATTGACGCCATGCTGGTTCAAATTCAAAGGTGGGGATTTTGGCGGTAAAACTAGAATTATCGTGGAACTTGGGAATGTTGCCAGTCGAAAGAGATGTTGCCATCTCCAATTTTTGAGGCTTGGAATAAGGTACAATACTTAATATAAATATTCTGTTTTTTTTCGTACGTCTTTATATGTCAAATAAATTATATGTCAATTCAAAATTATAGGAATACACCCGTATAATTTAGTGTCTATTGCTAAAAATGTAATTATTAATAAGACTCCTTAACTCAAACAATCTTTCTAATTTAAGATTAGAGTTTAAGTTCTGCATTATAAATATGTATCTTTTTTTTATGAAATAAACAGTTTAAATTTTAATTTTAATTTTTTTTTTAAACGTTACTTTGATACCCCTGATGATGTGAACCTGATGATAATATGTATTAGTTCGTAGTACACACCAAATAGCGAGCACATACTATTTTACTCTAACACATGGCAGTCACATAGCTGCGTCCCTGTCGTTCGACATTTGTTGAGCAAATAGTTCATTTCCGTTACTTTTCTGTTGTAAAAAAAAGAAAACTCGTGGCGCGAAACGTGTTTGCAATTGATATGCGATTGCGACAACCTGCCGCTGTCACTGTCACCCGGACGAGTGTGTGAGACTATAATTTGTTTATTTTTTACATTTTTTTAATGCAAAAAAATTGTGTATATTTAAGTATCTTATATTTAAAATAGATGATTTAGCACATAAGGCATCTGTCTCAATATTCTTCAAGATTTTAATTCTTCAGCAAAAAAGGTTATCTTCTCTACCCTTATCATATTTTGTTGTATAAGATGAGACTAACATCTCTTATCAGCTTGTACCATATAATTGTCACGAGAATCAGCGTTCATATAGTGAAATAGTTTCATATTTTATTTTCAGGTCGTCAAATTCTATTTTTCAAAATGAGTTTAGAATCAGTTAAATACGAAAGAGGAAAGCTACAAATCTTGGACCAGCTATTATTGCCTTTGCAAACGAGATATGTAAAAGTTCAAGGAGTGGAAGATGGATGGAGGGTGATCAATAAAATGCAGGTATTAACAAAGTTAGAAATATATTCATATTACATTACGTAATATTGTACATACAATATTATAAGTTTATAAGCAATATAAAAAAAAATATATTCGATTTTTTTCAGTTCATTTAAAGATTTCATTTTCTGCATTTGTGTTGGTTATAGTTTTTTTTTTAAATACAGATTTATAGACAGTTTTTTTTTGCAGTTTAGTTACAGTATGAATATTTTTAACCATCTAAATTTAACATAATTTAAATTATAATGTAAATTATAAATTCTGATTTAATTCACAACTATCTCATAAAGGCATCTTGAAACATAGTTTTGTTTCTAGTCATAGTATGGAAAAAAATATATGTAGGTTACATTTAATTAAGAAGTATAACTCAAGGTACACCATAACTTTTTTAGTATAAGCATAGAACACTTTTTAAAGCTACGGTCGCCTAGTGGTTCAGGCATGCGGCTGTCAAGCAGCAGTTGTGGGTTTGAATCCCGGCTCGTACCAATGAGTTTTCGGAACTTATGTAAGGATTATTTACCATTAGCTTTTCGGTGAAGGAAAACATTGTGAGGAAACCGGTCTAATCCCAGTAAGGTCTAGTTTTTCCTCTGTGTTGGAAGGTCAGATGGCAGTCGCTTTCGTAAAACTAGTGCCTATGCCAAATCATGGGATTAGATGTCAAAGCAGACCTTAGGCGCCTTTAGGGTATAGCCGGGAATAACGCTAGGAGGATGATGATGATAGAACACTTTACATTTTTATTTATTTAATTTCATTTTATTTCAGGCAACAATTTATACATGTAGTGTCATGTATGAACAAAATACATGTCATAACTACATTACATATACATACAAAAATTCATTCCTTTATTCCCAAAAGGGGTAGGCAGAGCATATGGAACTTATGTTCCAGTGCCACTTTTAGCATAATGGAATATATTATTGTTCATTATGTACAGCACTATTAATGTAAACAGAAGTATAAGCATTTTTCAGGGCTCTCAAAAATATTTTTTTATTTTATTCCGTAATCCAAAAATCAAACAATTGAAGGGGAATAGCAGTAGAATATTTTTTACTTTTTTTACAGGTGCGAGGTGCCCCTGCTATAGCAATTGTTGGCTGTCTCTCACTTGCAGTAGAATTGATAAAAGACAACTGTTTGGACAAAAAGATAATGAGGCAAGAGGTAATGTCTACAACCAATTAATTGGAAATTTACTATATCCTCCCCATACAAACATAGTTTGGCTCTCATTTTAATTAAAATGGTGTGCTGGAAAACTTTGTATACAATCCGCCATATCTAGGTTGGAAACTAGTTTCTGGTGCTAGTAACTTGTTTCCGACCTCGATATGCCGAATCTCATCGGGTAGGTATACAAAGTTTCATATTATTCCAGTATGCCATTTTACATTGTGAACCAAACTATGTTTGTACAGATGCCGGCAAATAACTTGCGCAATGCGGGACGAAGGGAGGGGCAGTTCGCAAGGCGAATTGTACGTGTGAGCTGTCCCCCCACTTCGTCTCGCGTTGCGCAAGTCATTTGCCGGCACCTGTACGGAGAGTTGAGTTTCCTGGGGACTCTTAGAGCCCCCGCAGACTGCAGACTTTTAGTTGGCCGATCGTTTGGTCGGGCTCTTAATCAGTATGCGCACTACCATACATCTCCATACTGATTAAAAATCCTGACCAAACTATCGGCTGACTAAAAGTCTGCAGTCTGCCCTCCAGCAGGTTTTACAAAGAATGAAAGAAAGAAAGAAAGAAATATTTTCTTTTAGTTTTTATGAAATTTAGTCAGCTTAATTAATGTGGTTAAAATGATAGTAAGAACTTCCTCAGTACCAATGAAAAGGCCCAATGCTGCGAAAAATATTCAAAACGATTAAAATATAATAACAATTATTATTATTATTATATTTAAAATAGTTGCATTTTAATGTTAATGTTGGCTCCATGGCTTGCTTTCATTTTATGGTGCAACGAAATGTCCGCGTTCTTTATTTATTTATTTAATTGTTTATAAATTTAGATTTAATTTTTTATTCTTTTTCATTAACTCGTAAACAAAAAGGCCGCTGCACTTGCGTGCCTAACTGTCTTTATTATAAATAATAACCTCGTCGTCCTCCTCGGATGGCGATCCCTGAAAGTTTTTAACAAAAAAACAGACAACTCAATTTCCAACCACCCTGTATATTATCGATGATTCAACGGATGAATGGTGCTATTTATATTTATCAGCATTACAGGATTCAACTTTCAGTTACAGTTGACAAGTTGCCATGTGTATCCGAGCCCGTAATTAGTGTGTGAAGTTGGCACCATTTCCACTTGCAGATTGAAGGTAAACTGAACTACCTGGTGTCCGCGCGCCCAACAGCTGTTAATATTAAACTGGCAGCCGATGAGCTTATAAATTTAGCTAATACTCTGAGTGCCAATGAAGATGTTTCGCCTGAGGAATTTAAAGAGAAGTTGGTATATACATTCAGTATTTATAAAACAGTTAAGGTGCAGACAAAAACAGTATAGTAGCCATGATGGTGGCTAATTGGTATAAAGTCTGACTGATGGTAAGCAGACACTAGCCATTGGACGTTTGCAACTCCCGAGGAGTCACAAGCATCCATAGGCTTCGATAGCTGCATTACATAAATCGATAGAAAAATTAAATATCTATCCATCTGTATGTTCTTACAATTAGTAATTTTATATTTTGGTTAATAACCGAGACTGATAATATTAACTGGACTTAAGTCGCTAAATTCCAGCCAAATAGTATGTCTTTCAGGAACTTCATGATTGAACAGATAACTATAAGTACCTATATAATATTGTCAGTATTCAAAATTGGGAGTTCATATCTTGGGACAGTAACATTGATATTGGCAATTTTTACAATGACTTGACATGCCGGTTGTAGTGACATTTAATACGTATTACGTCGTCACGACAGGCGACATGTTTCGAACCCTACATGAGTTCTTTTCCCGAACAATTAATATTCGAGTGTCACCAACATTACTAATTTATTCGTCTAATTATAAACATGACTCACGTAAGTTTAAATTCAATATCTCGTTTGAAAAAGGATGCTTTTAGTGAATCGGAATAGGGGTGTAGACACTAAATAAAATAATCAATCAAAGGATTAAAAATAGCAACGCAAGAGCTTAAATAATCACAAAGTTATAAGTGTCCAAAGTTTTAAGAAGGGGGTATGTTCTGTCCCTTTTCCGCAAAACGCAACTTCGTATGCAACGATTGTCATTTACTATGACGCTTGCAGTTTGTGACGTCACTAAAGGCCGAAACGCACTAACATCGGTGGCGGAGCGGCCCGGAGGCGGTACCGGTTGTAATGCTTCAGCTAATATGAAAGGATCCGCACAGTGCGGCGCGGCGCGGCACGGTATTCTGTCCGGGAAGGGTCCGGAAGGGTCCGCACCCTTTCGTATTAGTTCGAACATTATAACCGGTACCGCCTCCGCGACGCACCGCGCGGTGCGTTTCGGCCTTAACTGCGAGCGTTATTTTTCTCTAACAAGCAATATTAAAACTGTTGTAACTAGCTTCGTAATTCTTTGATGGGATTTTTGCCACTAGGCATACTTTTCTGCCTTCTTTCTTTTGGAGTAATAATAAATTTTTGTGTCTACACCCGTATTGTTTTAATTTATATAAGTTATTTTTGAACTTAGTTTAAAAAATTTAAATCCTTGCTCCACTCATCTTTTACTTACCTGTAATTACAGATTCATCAGCAGCATAGAAAGTATGCTAAGCAAAGACATAGCGGACAATAAAGCCATAGGCAAATATGGCTGTGAGGCTATTTTGAAGACAATTGAGGGCGAAGGCTCAGTGAGGGTGCTCACTCATTGCAACACTGGCTCGCTGGCCACAGCGGGGTATGGGACAGCGCTGGGTGTTATTAGGTCACTCCATGGGTCGAAACGATTAGGTGAGTTTTGGGTACTGTTGCAAATTAGAGCTCGGTCGAGCATTAAAAACTCGAGAAGTTAGGGCTAACGAGAGTCCGCTCAGTACTGCTTAAGTGTACACTTAAGCAGTACTGAGCCCGATGTCCGGATGTATGCCTTATGTCGCTACATTAGGGCACTTCGGTGTCGCGCCGCGCTCACGCCCCGCCGGCATTGCGCTCGTGTGTGTCGAAGCCTTTATCTCTAACGGCCCGAGTCTTCAAGGCTCGGCTGAGCGCTCAATCACAACAATAGTTTTGGAGGCTGAGTATGACTTAGATAAACCATTTGAGTATTTATCGATATGCAATATTTATTTCTCTGATTAAGGGTGGGTTGCACGAAAATGTTTGTAAGTGGTGTTCGTTAAAATCGGAACGTATGGAAATTTTCACAAGTGTCTATGAAATAACAGCTGCCGTCGCCATATTCAACGTTGATCGGTTGGTAATTGTAAGTTGGTGCAACTTGCCCTAAATCGTTGCGAATATCTTCTCGGAAACGATAATTTTGACTTGTAGCGTAGCGTAACTAGTTAGATTAGGCGATGATGTTCATTCATTAAATTAGTTTGTTATTTATGGACATTACAATCATACATATAATTCTGTGCTGTAATAGCTTTGTACGATTGTATGTACCAGGTCATCTCCGGATCCACTACCCGATTTCATAAATTCTTTCACCTCTGTTTAGGATGGGCATAGGCTAAGGCGAAATTAATAACATGCTAGTTATATTTTTTCAGAACGTGTGTACTGCACGGAAACCCGTCCTTACAACCAGGGTGCAAGACTCACTGCGTACGAGTTGGTGCACGAGAAGATCCCTTCAACTCTGATCGTGGACAGTATGGTGGCGGCTCTGATGCGCTCCAGGAAGATCAATGCGGTCGTTGTCGGCGCTGATAGGGTATGTATGTGTGTACTGCACAGACACTCCGTTCAGCCAGGGTGCTCTCACGGCAACGAGTTGGTGCACGAGAAGATCCCGTCCACTCTGATAGTGGACAGTATGGTGGCGGCTTTGATGCGCTCCAGGAAGATCAATGCGGTCGCTGTCGGCGCTGATGGGGTATGTATGTGTGTACTGCACAGACACTCCGTTCAGCCAGGGTGCTCTCACGGCAACGAGTTGGTGCACGAGAAGATCCCGTCCACTCTGATAGTGGACAGTATGGTGGCGGCTTTGATGCGCTCCAGGAAGATCAATGCGGTCGCTGTCGGCGCTGATGGGGTATGTATGTGTGTACTGCACAGACACTCCGTTCACCCAGGGTGCTCTCACGGCAACGAGTTGGTGCACAAGAAGATCCCGTCCACTCTGATAGTGGACAGTATGGTGGCGGCTCTGATGCGCTCCAGGAAGATCAATGCGGTTGTTGTCGGCGCTGATAGGGTATGTATGTGTGTAGTGCAAAGACACTCCGTTCAGCCAGGGTGCTCTCACGGCAACGAGTTGGTGCACGAGAAGATCCCGTCCACTCTGATAGTGGACAGTATGGTGGCGGCTTTGATGCGCTCCAGGAAGATCAATGCGGTCGCTGTCGGCGCTGATGGGGTATGTATGTGTGTACTGCACAGACACTCCGTTCAGCCAGGGTGCTCTCACGGCAACGAGTTGGTGCACGAGAAGATCCCGTCCACTCTGATAGTGGACAGTATGGTGGCGGCTCTGATGCGCTCCAGGAAGATCAATGCGGTTGTTGTCGGCGCTGATAGGGTATGTATGTGTGTAGTGCAAAGACACTCCGTTCAGCCAGGGTGCTCTCACGGCAACGAGTTGGTGCACGAGAAGATCCCGTCCACTCTGATAGTGGACAGTATGGTGGCGGCTTTGATGCGCTCCAGGAAGATCAATGCGGTCGCTGTCGGCGCTGTTGGGGTATGTATGTGTGTACTGCACAGACACTCCGTTCAGCCAGGGTGCTCTCACGGCAACGAGTTGGTGCACGAGAAGATCCCGTCCACTCTGATCGTGGACAGTGTGGTGGCGGCTCTGATGCGCTCCAGGAAGATCAATGCGGTTGTTGTCGGCGCTGATAGGGTATGTATGTGTGTACTGCACAGACACTCCGTTCAGCCAGGGTGCTCTCACGGCAACGAGTTGGTGCACGAGAAGATCCCGTCCACTCTGATCGTGGACAGTATGGTGGCGGCTCTGATGCGCTCCAGGAAGATCAATGCGGTTGTTGTCGGCGCTGATAGGGTATGTATGTGTGTACTGCACAGACACTCCGTTCAGCCAGGGTGCTCTCACGGCAACGAGTTGGTGCACGAGAAGATCCCGTCCACTCTGATCGTGGACAGTGTGGTGGCGGCTCTGATGCGCTCCAGGAAGATCAATGCGGTTGTTGTCGGCGCTGATAGGATATGTATGTGTGTAGTGCAAAGACACTCCGTTCAGCCAGGGTGCTCTCACGGCAACGAGTTGGTGAAAGAGTATCATATCCTCTCGCCTCCCACAGTGCAGTACAAGGATAATTGACTATTCAATTTGGATCAACTGTGATAGGAATTATTTGTTTTTAAATCCACTAAACAAAACAAATGCTACTCAGTTCGAATTTAGAATGGTATAAATTCCATTAAAGAGGAAGCCTTTTATAGGTCTTTGGGTGTATAGAGGTTCATTATAAATAAATTAAGGTGACATTTTTCACGTCAACAGGTTGCTGCCAACGGTGACACCGTAAACAAAATCGGCACATACCAAATAGCGATACTCGCTAAACACCACGACGTTCCGTTCTACGTGGCTGCCCCCTTTACGTCCGTGGACCTCTCCCTGGCGACCGGCGAACGGATTAAGATTGAAGAGCGGCCCGATAAGGAGATGACGCATATTGGAGAGCATAGGATCGCAGCGCCAGGTTAGTACAGTTGAAATAACCCTTTGAATGTCCAAACAACAAGACATTCCGTTCTTCATGGCTGCCCCTTTTACGTCCGTGGACCTCTCCCAGGCTACCGCCGAACGGATTAAGATTGAAGAGCGCCCTTATAAGGACATCACGCATATTAGAGAGCATAGGATCGCGGCGCCAGGTTAGTACTTATTTAATTTGTCTATAGTACAAAGTCATATCTACGGAACACATCCCTCCCCCGAGTACACCACTGCCACGCCAGCTAGCTACGCCACAACACGGCCATTTAAAGCATTCGATCATAATTCGCATATTTGTGTACATGTTACACGTGTTTGTATACATGTTACAAAACTATCCCCAGTTTTTTTTTTCCGCTAGTCATAGTTGTCATAATAAAGGTTCTTCAACAACTTACATATTTTTATGTATATGCTTACATACGAACAGTGCAAAAGCTTGTAAAACACATTTCTTTCAACAATTTATCAAAAACGTGTTTATATATATTATGCGATGTAATCGATTGAATTTTTAATTTAAATTATTTAGTTAAGTAGTAATAAGGATTAATTTTAGTTGAGGGTTAAGGCACTATTGTATTAGGGTTACCTGTAAGGATAGTTGATGTATTTAATAAAATAAATAAAATAAAAATAAAATAAATTTCTTTATTTACAGGCATAAAATGTTGGAACCCCTCCTTCGACCTCACACCGGCTCACCTTATTACGGGTATTATAACGGAAAAGGGTGTCTTCCCACCCGACAGAATAAAGGAATATAAATAAAGCAAATCCGATTCACGGTTTGTTCCAGTGCCTTCAATATTATACTTGAGATTATTTGACTTAGCCGAATTGCAATGAAGTAGAATTTCCTTCCAAAAGTTCCATTCAAAAAGCAACCCCACCGTTGAAGGTAGAATATTTCAATTCCAATGACAGTTTTATAAAAAACCCGCCACATTAAATAATCTCAACCATCTATATTTACTTCCTAAGTAAACTCAATTAATAAAATGTTTAAACATATTTATTTAACCTATGTAACTATTGTACCTATAAGCATGCAATCGAATATAAATGTAATTGCTTGTAATGGATAATCCGAGAAATGTATAATAATCCTAATAATGGCTATAAAATGTGTAATAAACTTGATTATAATCAAGGTTACTGATTATTGAAGGTCAAAGTATCCAGTGATTTCTTATGATACTTAATCTGCTCTTCGACCTGCAATGCTAGGTGAGCATTTAATTTAAATTGCATACAATCGGCAGTAACAAATAACTCGCGCAAGAGCCTCGCCTTACATCGTCGGTGAAGTATCCATTGTCAAGCAACATTAGCGAAACATTCAAATTAGCTTAATTGAGATTTTTAAGTGATAGCCCTGCATATCCATTCCATTGAAAATATTGTTTTGAGTGTTAAATCGAGACGCAAAGCATAACTAGCTACAATGGCTTGAAGGTCTAGTTAAGAGAGAATAGAGAAAAGCTCAAGAATTTTACTGTGGCTCCAACGAAACCTAGTTTGACTGAACTACGGGAGTTATTACAGATTTAAGGAGTCTTAAGGGGCTATTCATAAATTACGTCATTTCAAAGTAGGGAGGGGGGGGAGTTATAAAAGGATGATGATAGTGGGGGTCAAAAAACGATGACCTAATTTATGAACAGCCCCTTAGGTGTGTTTCCACTGGCTAGAAGGGCGAAGATATTTGTACGACATCGGTAAAAAAATCACGCACCTCGCCAGTAGAATAGTACCTTTATGTAGATAAGATTTTGTTCTAGACGTAGGAACCAAGTCTCGCCACAAACAGCTAAGTGTGATATTTATGTTCCACAGGTATTTTGCCGTGTAATCAAATCACTGATACTTATAAATAAGATTTGTTACAATTTTATATTTGTTACAAATTGAGTCAATAAAGTAATGCTAATGTATAGCGAAACTCTTGTGCTTTGTTTAACAACCTAGTATCCATACTATCCTACTAATATTATAAATGCGAAAGTTTAGATGTTTGTTACTCCATCACACTTAAACGGCTGAACCGATTTGAATGAAATTTTGCGCGAAGATAGTTTATAGCCTGGATTAAAATATAGGATAGTTTTTATCCCGAGTCCACGCAGACGAAGTCGCTGGCGGAAGCTAGTAATATTATAAATGCGAAAGTGTGTCTGTCTGTCTATCTGTCTGTCTGTTACCTCTTCACGCTTAAACCGCTGAACCGATTTGGGTGAAATTTAGTATAGAGATAGTTTGAGTCCTGGGGAAGGACATAGGATGGTTTTTATCCCGGAAATCACCCCCCAAGGCGATGAAGTGGGGGATGAAAGTTTGTATGGAGCTAGTCCAATATAAAAGCTATAAGGTGAATTTTTCTACTCCAGTTAAAAAGAAGTATGTAAGGCCTAGAAGGCGCTTTCAAACGGTTCTGCGAGGCGGGCGGAGCGGACTGCAAAGCTAATGGGGTATACAGATTATGTGATTTTATGGGGTATACGTGATTTTACCCCAATTTGTCAGTACAACATATCGAAGTCATAATTGGGTGTAGTGTACAGATGTAACAATCCGATCACATGTGCATACGATTTCTCAGTACAACTCGTTTGACAGTTGGATCAGAAGCGCAACATGCCTCCAGACAATAGCAATTAGTCAGCTTCTGACAAATCATGACATGTATAGACCCCATTAGGCTCGCCACATAAAGGCCTAGTTACTGACCGACTAACTAGCTGACCAACCGACAGGTACTAGGCCCTATAATAAGGTTCTATATAAACACAGTATGGTCAGTTAGCAGTGTTGTTCTTTGTACCTGTCGGTTGTTGTGACAAATTGCAAGGTGTGTAATGGCCATGTCACTTCACATGCATTTTTTTTCAAATTATTTTTATGGTAATATATTTACCTATGAAATAACCAAGGAGAATAATGATACTTGGAACTAGGTTTTGGATGATAGTGACATTGTCATTTGATTTTGACATGACAACCCATTCATGATTCAGCTTTTTTGCCATACCACAACACAAATAAAAATAAACGTCTAACGCGGCAGGAAATCTTACCAATATAACATGGACGATATGGTCTATAAGGATGTAGTAGTAAAACGTTATCGATATCGATATCGATAAGTTACGGCCAGGGGCATCGTGGGTCCACTGCACTAAGAATAACAAGAAAATGTGATTCAAACCCTAGTTATTAACATTTTGGGTTTAAATCCGATGTCCTACACCTAACGCCCTTGACTAATGAGGGTTGCCTGTTTGCTAGACAGTGGCTAAAAAATATAGTAGGTAAATATAGTAATATATAACTATCGCTGCCGCCGCTGCTCGAGCTCCCTAGCAGCAGGGCAAAATGGATCTAAACGAAGTAAGTATTCACAGAAGCTTCTACAAACAAACGTTGACGTCTCGGCAAGCGGCGGCTTTGTTACAAGTTATCGACATCGATATTTACTTTTCATATATTCGTCATCTGCACCAGTCGTAAATAAATTGTATTTCCATATATTTCTATTGAGATACAATTTAACACATGTATATGTCGCAGGGAAATGGCCAAAACAGAGATTGGAACAAAACTCTAAGGGATATGATCAAATCACGCAGGATGTTAAAATGGAAAGAAAGAAAAGAAAGAAGAAAGAAAGAAAGATACATTTATTCACAAACACACAGGACACACGTATTAAACAAAAAATGGCGAATCCATTTTATCATTTGCCTAGAAAAAATCAGTCACTTGATCAAATCTCTGAATCTGTTTAGTTAAATGACGAAATCGGCCAAAAAAGGCAACTCGTTTTTGCATTTCACTAGATTCGTTTAGTGATTTGATAAAACCCCTGAAACGCGTTAGTGAGTTGACGAAACCAACTCGCAGAGTCAACTCGTTTTATCATTTCACTAGACACGTTTAGTGAAATGATAATGTCTCTACTGTAACATGGTGTAGGTGATTTGATCAAATCTCTGAACTGGTTCAGTGTTACTCTACAATTAAGTTTGATCAAATCTCTCACATGATGTTTCAGTGATTTTAACAAATCACTGAACAATTCTGGTGAATGAAAAAAAACGAGTACCTATGTCTTTTTTGGCTGATTTCGTCATTTCACTAAATAGATTTAGGGATTTGATCTAATAACTGATTTTTTGTAGGCAAATGATAAAATGGAATGGCCATTTTCACATCCTGTGTGATTTGTTCATATCTCTTAGAGATTTGTTGAAATCTCTGATATGGTTTAGTGAAATGGTAAAATAAAATGTCAAAAGTAGGTAATAAAATTGTTTGTTAAATCAGATTTTTTAATCGAGTACAAGAATAGGTAGTTGTAAACCGGAATATAGTCATTTTAAGGTGGTTGGCTTTGCATACAAAACGTTCTTTGACATTCTCGGCGTAACAACGTGATATTTTAAGAAACTTATGTAACAAACTTTCATAAATTGCGTCTAAGCCGGCCGGTGCCTAACACGCAAGGGCGAAACCGGGGAGCGGTAAGGTGCAGGAGGGAGGTAACATGACCGCACGAGCGACTTAATCTGTACTAGAGTTGAGATTTTCATCATTTCACTAAACGTGTCTAGTGAAATGATAAAACGAGTTGACTGCGAGTTAGTTTCGTCAACTCACTAACGCGTGTCAGGGGCTTTATCAAATCACTAAACAAATCTAGTGAAATGAAAAAACGAGTTGCCTTTTTTGGCCGATTTCGTCATTTCACTAAACAGATTCAGAGATTTGATCAAATGACTGATTTTTTCTTGGCAAATGATAAAATGGATTCGCCATTTTAACATCCTGCGTGATTTGATCATATCCCTGAGTTTTGTTCAAATCTCTGTTTTGGCCATTTCCCTGCGACATATATACAAGTATACAAAATGTCATTTACGCCATTTAATTAATAAATAATAAATAAATATTAGACTATCCAGTTAGGTAGGTCCAACTTCGAGAAAGAGGTCAATCGTGGAATCCGACTCGCCTGGGCAGCGTTCGGAAAGCTACGGCACATATTTTCGTCCAATATTCCACAGTGTCTCAAGACGAAAGTCTTTGACCAGTGTGTGTTGCCACTGATGACATATGGCACTGAAGAAGACTCTTAAGAAGGCTCAAAGTCACCCAAAGGGCTATGGAGATGGCTATGTTGGGAGTTTCACACTGTGCTTCCGCCCCGTGTCGGAAGCACGGCGGCCAACCAAATCCGCCAAGCAAGGTCCTGCCGGGGGCTAGTACGCTAAGTTTTATGTGGGACATAAAGCATTCGTCTCATTCTGGCAAATATGCGAGTGCAAGAGGGACGAATGCTTTACGTCGGACATAAAACCTAGTGTGCTAGGGGGGCCGATTACGCTTGTGAAGCGTCTACTACAGCGGCCCTAGCACACTAACAAAATGACGACTTATGCACATGTTTTATGTCCACAACCGACGTATAAAATTTTACCGTCATGAGCTAACATGGTATACCGTCATCTACGTAAAATGTGTCCATTTATATGTCTTGCACATAAAACAATTTTTTTTACGTCAAATGCTAACATGCTCTTGATTTTGGCACATAAAACGTGACGTCATGAACCGTTGACGGAAGAAATTTTATGTAGGTCACTCGAGACCCCAGATAAATTTTAACACTGAAAACGATACAATTGGCCGCAGGATATTTGTCAAATTTGTGTCACAACACACGGTTTCAGTTTCAAAACTAAAAACTTATTATTATTCGTTTGCTGTTTGGATTTATTACTTTTCTATGACTTTTCGCTTGACCATTGGATTTCGATATCGCATATTAATCGTACCCCGTGTTTACGTATTTTGGACCTGACTGTTTCGCACCGGAACTTACAAGGTAATTTTATTTTATTTAGAAAGGCCTAGGAATACATATACTATATATAATATGCGCATCTTCAAGAAACCTGACCAACTCCTACATTGATTTCAGGATTGCATCACCTTACATCAGTTACCTAATATCTCGGCAGGCCGACAAACAGCACGGCTAGCATGCGACGGCGCGCGAGCTCTCTCGATTTTTCTCGCACTATCCGTCTCTTTCTTATTAGAACACTTAGAACCAGAGATATAGTGCGATAAAAATCGAGAGTTTGTCGCGGCCGTCGCACGCTAGACGTGCTGGCAAGGAAGTTGCACCGGCGTCAAATACGCGATGCCTCCAACCCTTTCGAGTGGCCGGAGCCGGAATTTCGACACATACGATTATAACAGAACTTAATACAAGAGTACAACTATTTCGTAGCAGTGCAGTGCTTGTCATTACTCTTTAATTAAGTAGTGTTATATTGGGTCTCTAACCATAGACTACGAATGTAATAATTGGTAGAAATTCGGTTGTACATATTGGCAACACTATAGCACACTAAACTCCTTTTTCCTACATATATTTTACGCTGTGGCATAAATATATGTTGCGAGATTATCATGTTAGCTAAATAACGTAAAAATGGGCACAATCGTAAAGTTATACGTTCGAACATAAATATATGGCCGATTAGTGTGCTAGCCCGGCAGCACTAGATTTTCTTTACCATCCTCGACCGTCCGTCGCGCTCGGACGTCTGGCGTCAGCTATACGTATAGAACGATGAGCCAACATAACAGTAAAAATATTGTCTATGCATTTTATACATTCGTTCATTCGCTTTCACGTTACCGTTCATTCATTCGTCATGTACAGACCAGACACTGTCAAACTTGAAAAAAAAAATCAGTGTGTAATCAATCAATTCCGCAGTCAAGCACAGGGATTGGATTTTTATTGTTAACTTTTATAATGTATTGTAGTGTAGAGCTTAGTCTAAGGATAAGCTAATGGTAGTTTTAAATTGGAACGATGAGAATAAAAACGTAAAATGTTTAATTTGTCGTGCTATAAGTGCTATAACTGTTAAATGTTGGTGGTTTTGGGCTGGTCCGTTTACAGAAACGGAAACAATCTGTGTTTCCACTCGCTTTTTGAACCGTTCTGTAAAATGTTTAGGTGACGACAGTTTAGTTTCTTGTATAAATTGTACAGAATTTATATTATTGTAATGTAAATAAAAAAATATTGTTGGCTGGCGCATGCGTCGGTGTGAAAAACAGACAAAGGTTTTGTGGAGTTTGAAAATCAGCTGTATTATTTTAATGTGCGATGAGTTAGTGCCCGTGGTGTGTTTGAAGAAGTGACAATGATCAGTGAAATTGGATATACAGTGTTTCTGCTCCTGGCCCTGCCTTATATCGAAAGTGGTGAGTCTCTGCTTTTGTGTCGTCGCGACCCTTGGCAATAATATAAACATAGCTATTTAACTACATCATATGAAGTAATATTACTTGTAATAATATTGGTATAAGCATGACGAACTCCTTGTTGGCTTATATTGTACACTTTCATTCGAATTATCACATTCCCACTTAGGCTACTTTATGTTTGAGGTCCTTAAATATCTCTGAATCTTAATGATCTTCCAAAAAGTATTTTTAGATTATAAACATGTGGAGAGTATAAAATGGAGCACAGCTCTAGCCTTCACTATAATACCAAGATGGCATAATAATAAGTTTATCACTGGTCACTTATGCAAAGCACTTGCTTTGATTTTACATTACTTTGATCAAAAATATATTAGCTCTTTGTTGTTTGACTACAAATTCCCTGAGGGAAAGAAAAGCTGTAAAAATGAGCCACTAAAAATTACTGCAGAATATGGTTCTATATGAACACTGTCTCACAATCTCTCTCTCTCATTTGACCACAATGCTTGTGAGAATGAGATAACAGATTCCTGATCTCTGACAAACAGTTGAATAGCAGAATCTTTGTTTCCAATAACTAGACACAAGTTTGCAGTTCTATTTTGTGCTTGTTGAACTGATACACTGGGAACTTTTGTACTTCCCAAACAATGACATTTTTGACCCAATTTTAAGTGTGATCTACTAATAAAATAAGATTTAATAATCATAAATGTAAGTAAAGGTATAGGGATGACTGACATATCCTTAAACAACAGTAAAGCTAAAAAATAATCTTCATGTGTAAGGCATGGCTCTTTCCACCACGGAGCAGTAGTGGCAACAGTCACTCATCTGCTCTCTAGGCTGGCTGATCTTGGTCTTCGCCTGTAGTGTGGTCTAGATAACTTCTTACTTCTTGCACATTCTCTGCTCCTGAATTAGTAAACACAATGTGACTGCCCCATTTTTGTGTGCTGTGTGCCAATGGAATAGATAAAATTATACTATTTATTCCTGCAAACAGGCGACAAGGGCAAATTTACAAGACATCTATGAAATGAAAGTAAAACTGATATTGGTGTGTGTGAACCTAGCATATCAAGTTCCAGCATCTCAACAAATGATGATAGTTCTTGTAGCATCCCAAATAGTTCTACAGTTCTAGATAGTTTTTTTCAGTAGTTCAGCCAATTTCAGTAAAAAAAATGAAAATTTTAAAATGAGATGTTAACTTCGCAAATCAACTCTCAGCATCTCACCCGTTCTCGATTCCTAGACGTAAAATATGGATTGGGATGCAAAGTTCTACTGTTTCTAGACAGTATATCAATAGTTCTGGCCAAAAAAACCAAGTTTTTTTTTTTACATACATGACTACAAATAAGAAAATAAACTGTCAGTCTACCAGCATGCATATCACGTTTCAGAGAGGTTTTACATGCAGCATCTTATGTGTTATCAATCCTTACGCATTAAACAAACATATATCTCAACATTACAATGCATATAATCTAAACTGAAAATAATTTTAGACGAAAACGTAGCAATAAGGGAGAAATATCGATTTTGCTTGATTACTACTTTACTACAACTGAAATGCTGTTTTCGTGGGCTTTTAGGTCCAGCATCTCAGGCGTTCTGGCTGGTAAAACGTCGAGCTATCATAGAACTAGACAGTTCCGACAGCTGAAAGTCAAACTGAAAGAGTTCTCAAAGGGAACTTAGCATTATGTCAGAAAAATCGATGTACTACGATTACTACTGACATACTATGTTTTTATGGGCTTCCAGGCCCTGCATCTCAGGAGTTCTGGATGGAAATACGTAAAGCTATCATAGAACTACACAGTTCCGGCAGCTGGAAGTCAAACGGACAGAGTTCTAGAAGGAAACATAGCTTCATGTGAGAAAACTCGATTTTATACAAATATCACTGAAACGCTATATTTTAATGGGCTTCCAGGCCCAGCATTTCAGGCGTTCTGGGTGGAAACACCTATAAATATTATAGAACTAGACAGTTCTGGCAGCTGGTAGCCAAGCGGAAAGAGTTCTCAAAGGAAACTCAGTTTTATGTGAGAAAAATCGATTTTGTAGGATTACTACTGACATGCGATGTTTTTGTATGCTTTCGGGCCCAGCATCTGAGGCGTTCTGGGTGCAAACAACTATAAATATTATAGAACTAGACAGTTCTGGCAGCTGGAAGCCAAAGAAAAAGAGTTCTCGAAGGAAACTTAGCATAATGTGAGAAAAATCGGTTTTGTACGATTACTACTGACATACTATGTTTTTATGGGCTTCCAGGCCCAGCATCTCAGGAGTTCTAGGTGGAAACACGTATAGCTATCATAGGACTAGACAGTTCCGGCAGCTGGATGCCAAACGGAAAGAGTTCTCGAAGGGAAATTAGCTTCATGTTAGGAAAAAACGATTTTGTACGAATATCACTGATACGCTACGTTTTTGTGGGCTTCCAGGGCCAGCATCTCAGGAGTTCTGGATGGAAATATGTAAAGCTATCAAAGAACTAGACAGTTCCGGCAGCTGACAGTCAAAATGAAAGAGTTCTAGAAGGAAACTTAGCATAATGTGAGAAAAAACGATTTTATACGAATATCACTGATACGTTATGTTTTTGTGGGCTTTTTCTCACTTTATGCTAAGTTTCCTTCGAGAACTTTTTTAGATTGGCTCCCAGCTGCCGGAACTGTCTAACTCTATAATATTTATAGGAGTTTCCACCCAGAACGCCTGGGATGCTGGGCCCGGAAGCCCACAAAAACAACGCATGTCAGTAGTAGTAATCCTATAAAATCGATTTTTGTCACCTTTCCTTCGAGAACTCTTCCCGTTTGGCTTCCAGCAGCCAGAACTGCCTAGTTCTATAATATTTATAGGTGTTTCCACCCAGAACGCCTGAGATGCTGGGCCCGGAAGCCCACAAAAACATCGCATGTAATGTAGTAATCCTACAAAATCAATTTTTCTCACCTTTCCTTCGAGACCTCTTTCCGTTTGGCTTCCAGCAGTCAGAACTGTCTAGTTCTGTAATATTTATAGGTGTTTCCACCCAGAAAGCCTGAGATGCTGGGCCTGAAAGGCCATAAAAACATAGTATATCAGTAGTAATCGCACAAAATCGATTTTTCTCACATAAAGCTAAGTTTCCTTCTAGAACTCTTTCAGTTTGACTTCCAGCTGCCAATACTGTCTAGTTCTATGATAGCTATACGTGTTTCCACCTCTAACTCCTGAGATGCTGGGCCTGGAAGCCCAAAAAAACTTCGCATGTCAGTAGTAATCCAACAAAATCGATTTTTCTCACATAAAGCTAAGTTTCCTTTGAGAACTCTTGCCGTGTTGCTTCCAGTTGCCAGAACTGTCTAGTTCTATGATAGCTTAACGTGTTTCCATATAGAACCATGAGATGCTGGGCCTGGAAGCCCATTAAAACATAGCGTTTCAGTGATATTTGTACAAAATCGACTTTTCTCACATGAAGCTAAGTTTCCTTCTAGAACTCTGCCAGTTTGACTTCCAGCTGCCGGAACTGTCTAGTTCTATGATAGCTATACGTGTTTCCACCTAGAACTCCTGAGATGCTGGGCCTGGAAGCCCATAAAAACATCCTTTTGTCCGGGTCTGCCTAAAACGCAGTGTGACTAATTCGCGTTATGCCTAGACCAATTGAGAAATAGACGAACTAAGACATAGGCCTAATGAGTTTTAGTCATAAAGCGAACTTGGCACAATGAGACTCGGACGTATTAAGATTTTGTCCAAAAGCGAACTTGTCAGCGTGAGAATTAGACTTATAACGTATTGGTTTAAAAGCGAATATTTGACATGAAAGCATTTTTTAAGCCTCCAGGACCACAAGGTTGAATTCCTAAAATGTTGGATTTGCATAAAGTTGAATTTGCAGCATGTTGAATGTTAAAATGTTGAATTTGCATAATGTTGAAATATTCAAAAGTTGAATTCCCACAACGTTGACTTAAAACGATAAATAATTCGAACAGTTTTGACGGAGCCCCGCAGAGCGGGGCTCCTATTTCTGGTCTGTTTGCCCTTCGGGCATCTGAAGATACCTAACTAACCTAACCTACCTACTAGTAGTACCCACCAGGTAGTTCAACTGGTAGGTAGGTTAGGTTCGTTAGGTATCTTCAGATGCCCGAAGGGCCAACAGACCAGAAATAGGAGCCCCGCTCCGCGGGGCTCCGTCAAAACTGTTCTAATTGTTTATGGTTTTAAGTCAACGTTGTGGGAATTCAACTTTTGAATATTTCAACATAATAAGAATTCAACATTTTGCGAAACTAAATATATTCAACTTTCTGGGAAAGTCAACATTTCGGGATTTCAACATTTTAGGAATTCAACCTTGTGGTCCTGGAGGTTTTTAAGTCATGATTAAAAAAAGATTTTATACCTTTTTTTTACACTTATGTGATAGGAGTTCGTATAGAGATATAATTATTATTTGTGATATAGGCGTAACGTGTTTTAGGCTAACTGCTAATTAGACGTAACGCGAAATGGACAAACAGCGACTTAGGCGTACTACGTTTGGGGCAGATTGCGAAATAGGTAATATAAGAATTATACGACTAGCGACATAGTCTAACAGCGAATTTCAAATGACGTTTAGGCATAACGCGAATTAGTCACACTGCGTTTTAGGCAGACCCGGACAAAAGGAAAAACATAGTATGTCAGTAGTAATCGTACAAAACCAATTTTTCTCACATTATGCTAATTTTCTTTCGAGAACTTTTTTAGATTGGCTCCCAGCTGCCAGAACTGTCTAGTTCTATGATAGCTTTACGTGTTTCCATCCAGAACTCTTGAGATGCTGGGCCTGGAAACCCATTAAAACATAGCGTTTCAGTGATATTTGTACAAAATCGACTTTTCTCACATGAAGCTAAGTTTCCTTCTAGAACTCTGTCAGTTTGACTTCCAGCTGCCGGAACTGTCTACTTCTATGATAGCTATACGTGTTTCCACCTAGAACTCCTGAGATGCTAGGCCTGGAAGCCCATAAATACATAGTATGTCAGTAGTAATCGTAACAAACGTAATCAAAACAAATTTTCTCACATTATGCTAAGTTTCCTTCGAGAGCTTCTTTAGATTGGCTCCCAGCTGCCAGAACTGTCTAGTTCTATGATAGCTTTACGTATTTCCATCCAGAACTCCTGAGATGCTGGGCATGGAAGCCCAAAAAAACATCGCATGTAAGTAGTAATCCAACAAAATCGAGTTTTCTCACATTATGCTAAGTTTCCTTCAATAACTTTTTAACATTGGCTACCAGCTGCCGGAACTGTCTAGTTCTATGATAGCTTTACGTGTTTCCATACAGAACTCTTGAGATGCTGGGCCTGGAAGCCCGTTAAAACATAGCGTTTCAGTGATATTTGAACAAAATCGACTTTTCTCACATAAAGCTAAGTTTCCTTCTAGAACTCTGTCAGTTTGACTTCCAGCTGCCGGAACTATCTAGGTCTATGATAGCTATACGTGTTTCCACCTAGAACTCCTGAGATGCTGGGCCTGGAAGCCCATAAAAACATAGTATGTCAGTAGTAATCGTACAAAACCGACTTTTCTTACATTATGCTAAGTTTCCTTCTAGAACTCTGTCAGTTTGACTTCCAGCTGCTGGAACTGTCTAGTTCTATGATAGCTATACGTGTTTCCACCTAGAACTTCTGAGATGCTAGGCCTGGAAGCCCAAAAAAACATCGCATGTCAGTAGTAATCCTACAAAATCGATTTTGCTCACATAAAACAGAGTTTCCTTCGAGAACTCTTTCCGTTTTGCTTCCAGCAGCCAGAACTGTCTAGTTCTATAATATTTATAGGTGTTTCCACCCAGAACGCCTGAGATGCTGGGCCTGGAAGCTTACAAAAACACCGCATCGCATGTCAGTAGTAATCCTACAAAATCGATTTTTCTCACATAAAACAGAGTTTCCTTCGAGAACTCTTTCCGTTTGGCTTCCAGCTGCCGGAACTGTCTAGTTATATGATAGCTTTACGTGTTTCCATCCAGAACTCTTGAGATGCTGGGCCTGGAAGCCCATTCAAACATAGCGTTTCAGTGATATTTGTACAAAATCGACTTTTCTCACATGAAGCCAAGTTTCCTTCTAGAACTCTGTCAGTTTGACTTCCAGCTGCCGGAACTGTCTAGTTCTATGATAGCTATACGTGTTTCCACCTAGAACTCCTGAGATGCTGCGCCTGGAAGCCCAAAAAAACTTCGCATGTCAGTAGTAATCCATCAAAATCGATTTTTCTCATATAAAGCTAAGTTTCCTTTGAGAACTCTTTCCGTGTTGCTTCCAGCTGCCAGAACTGTCTAGTTAGGTGTTTCCACCCAGAACGCCTGAGATGCTGGGCTTGGAAGCTCACAATAACATCGCATAGCATGTCAGTAGTAATCCTACAATATCGATTTTTCTCACCTAAAACAGAGTTTCCTTCGAGAACTCTTTCCGTTTGGCTTCCAGCTGCCGGAACTGTCTAGTTCTATGATAGCTTTACGTGTTTCCATCCAGAACTCTTGAGATGCTGGGCCTGGAAGCCCATTAAAACATAGCGTTTCAGTGATATTTGTACAAAATCGACTTTTCTCACATGAAGCCAAGTTTCCTTCTAGAACTCTGTCAGTTTGACTTCCAGCTACCGGAACTGTCTAGTTCAATAATAGCTTTAAGAGTTTCCACCCAGAACCCCTGAGATGCTGGTCCTGGAAGCCCAAAAAAACTTCACATGTCAGTAGTAATCGTACAAAATCGATTTTTCTCGCATTATGCTAAGTTTCCTTCGAGAACTTTTTTAGATTGGCTCCCAGCTGCTAAAACTGTCTAGTTCTATGATAGCTTTACGTATTTCCATCCAGAACTCTTGAGATGCTGGGCCTGGAAGCCCAAAAAAACTTCGCATGCCAGTAGTAATCGAACAAAATCAATTTTTCTCACATATAGCTAAGTTTCCTTTGAGAACTTTTTCCGTTTTGCTTCCAGCTGCCGGAAATGTCTAGTTCTATGATAGCTTTACGTGTTTCCATCCAGAACTCTTGAGATGCTGGGCCTGGAAGCCCATCAAAACATAGCGTTTCAGTGATATTTGTACAAAATCGACTTTTCTCACATGAAGCTAAGTTTCCTTCTAGAACTCTGTCAGTTTGACTTCCAGCTACCGGAACTGTCTAGTTCTATAATAGCTATACGAGTTTCCACCCAGAACCCCGAGATGCTGCGCCTGGAAGCCCTCAAAAAAATAGTATGTCAGTAGTTATTGTACAAAAACGATTTTTCTCACATTATGCTAAGTTTACTTCGAGAACTTTTTTAGATTGGCTCCCAGCTGCCAGAACTGTCTTGTTCTATAATATTTATAGGTCTAGCCAACCAGAACGCCTGAGATGCTGGGCCCGGAAGCCCACAAAAACATCGCATTTCGGTAGTAATCCTACAAAATCGATTTTTCTCACATTATGCTAAGGTTCCTTCGAGAATTCTTTCCGTTTGGCTTCCAGCAGCCAGAACTGTCTAGTTCTATAATATTTATAGGTGTTTCCACCCAGAACGCCTGAGATGCTGGGCCTGGAAGCTTACAAAAACACCGCATCGCATGTCAGTAGTAATCCTACAAAATCGATTTTTCTCACATAAAACAGTTTCCTTCGAGAACTCTTTCCGTTTGGCTTCCAGCTGCCGGAACTGTCTAGTTATATGATAGCTTTACGTGTTTCCATCCAGAACTCTTGAGATGCTGGGCCTGGAAGCCCATTCAAACATAGCGTTTCAGTGATATTTGTACACAATCGACTTTTCTCACATGAAGCTAAGTTTCCTTCTAGAACTCTGTCAGTTTGACTTCCAGCTACCGGAACTGTCTAGTTTTATAATAGCTATAAGAGTTTCCACCCAGAAACCCTGAGATGCTGGGCCTGGAAGCTCACAAAAACACCGCATCGCATGTCAGTAGTAATCCTACAAAATCGATTTTTCTCACATAAAACAGAGTTTCCTTCGAGAACTCTTTCCGTTTGGCTTCCAGCTGCCGGAACTGTCTAGTTATATGATAGCTTTACGTGTTTCCATCCAGAACTCTTGAGATGCTGGGCCTGGAAGCCCATTAAAACATAGCGTTACAGTGATATTTGTACAAAATCGACTTTTCTCACATGAAGCTAAGTTTCCTTCTAGAACTCTGTCAGTTTGTCTTCCAGCTACCGGAACTGTCTAGTTCTATAATAGCTATAAGAGTTTCCACCTAGAAACCCTGAGATGCTGGGCCTGGAAGCCCTTAAAAACATAGTATGTCAGTAGTAATTTACACATTATGCTAAGTTTCCTTCGAGAACTTTTTTAGATTGGCTGCCAGCTGCCAGAACTGTCTAGTTCTATAATATTTATAGGTGTTTCCACCCAGAACGCCTGAGATGCTGGGCCCGGAAGCCCACAATAATATCGCATTTCGGTAGTAATCCTACAAAATAGATTTTTCTCACATTATGCTAAGGTTCCTTCGAGAACTCTTCCCGCTTGGCTTCCAGCAGCCAGAACTGTCTAGTTCTATAATATTTATAGGTGTTTCGACCCAGAACGCCTGCGATGCTGGGCCTGGAAGCTCACAAAAACATCGCATCGCATGTCAGTACTAATCCTACAAAATCGATTTTTCTTATAAAACAGTTTCCTTCGAGAACTCTTTCCGTTTGGCTTCCAGCTGCCGGAACTGTCTAGTTCTATGATAGCTTTACGTGTTTCCATCCAGAACTCTTGAGATGCTGGGCCTGGAAGCCCATTAAAACATAGCGTTTCAGTGATATTTGTACAAAATCGACTTTTCTCACATCATGCTAAGTTTCCTTCGAGAACTTTTTTAGATTGGCTCCCAGCTGCCAGAACTGTCTAGTTCTATAATATTTATAGGTGTTTCCACCCAGAACGCCTGAAATGCTGGGCCTGGAAGCCCATTAAAATATACCGTTTCAGTGATACATACATACATACATACAATCACGCCTTTATCCCTAAAAGGGGTAGGCAGAGCACATGAAACTTGTGTTCCAGTGCCTCTTTTAGTATAAATGTAATAAAAATAAGAGCTCGACCGAATGTGATGTCGTAGTGATAGGTTGCTAGCCCATCGCCCACAACGCTCTTCAACCCTGTTCCCTTAGTCGACTCTTACGACACCCACAGGAAGAAAGGGGGTGGTGCTATTCGTTTCAGTGATATTTGTACAAAATCGAGTTTTCTCACATGAAGCTATGTTTCCTTCTAGAACTCTGTCCGTTTGACTTCCAGCTGCCGGAACTGTCTAGTTCTATGATAGCTATAAGAGTTTCCACCCAGAACGCCTGAGATGCTGGGCCTGGAAGCCCATAAAAACATAGTATGTCAGTAGTAATCGTAGTACATCGATTTATCTGACATAATGCTAAGTTTCCTTCTAGAACTCTTTCAGTTTGACTTTCAGCTGCCGGAACTGTCTAGTTCTATGATAGCTCGACGTGTTACCAGCCAGAACGCTTGAGATGCTGAACCTAAAAGCCCACGAAAACATAGCATTTCAGTAGTAGTAAAGTAGTAATCAAGCAAAATCGATTTTTCTGCCTTATTGCTACGTTTTCGTCTAAAATTATTTTCAGTTTAGATTATATGCATTGTAATGTTGAGATATATGTTTGTTTAATGCGTAAGGATTGATAACACATAAGATGCTGCATGTAAAACCTCTCTGAAACGTGATATGCATGCTGGTAGACTGACAGTTTATTTTCTTATTTGTAGTCATGTATGTAAAAAAAAAAACTTGGTTTTTTTGGCCAGAACTATTGATATACTGTCTAGAAACAGTAGAACTTTGCATCCCAATCCATATTTTACGTCTAGGAATCGAGAACGGGTGAGATGCTGAGAGTTGATTTGCGAAGTTAACATCTCATTTTAAAATTTTCATTTTTTTTACTGAAATTGGCTGAACTACTGAAAAAAACTATCTAGAACTGTAGAACTATTTGGGATGCTACAAGAACTATCATCATTTGTTGAGATGCTGGAACTTGATATGCTAGGTTCACACACACCTGATATTGCATTATTGAAAAAAAAAGTTCTACATAAAACTTTTATTATTTTAGAATTAACAGTTCAGATTTACAGGGTCAAATCATCAAAATAAATCAAATTAATAAAATACATTGATCAATCTAATATCCTAATAGATGTAGAATGATCCAAGTGTCAGTAGCGTTAAAATAAAGGTATTAATCAGCAATTTAATAGGTATTGACTGTGATGCATGTATACTCCAATCAATGTAAATCCAAAATAAATTATAAAATGAATTGAGAACAGAATTAGTTCTCTCATGGCTATTCTGCTGATTACTAGTATGAAGCGGCTCATGGTCCTTGTAAACATGAACTGAATCCCACAAACATTCACAAGTATGTTACTTGCTACTTGTTATCAAAAAAAAAAATGGCTGTGTGTGGTTATCCTGTTTCAATCAAACAGGATAACCACACACAAAGCCATTCAAACAGGAAACATTGAAATTAGTTGTGATTACCATAATGGGAAAACGGAAATTAAATAACAATAGGGATGTTTTTTTTTCCATAAATATAACACCGAACTATCATATTAGACAAGCATAAAGTAAATGTTTTTAGTCTATTTACACTTAAGTACAAGCATTTCCCAATATGCATTTTGAGTTTGAACTTCAACACTCAGTGCAAAATAACACATTATTTTTATCATTTCCAATGCAGTGTTTTTTTTTTGACGTGTGATAGTGATATCATTTCATAATTGCATTGGTTGATAACATGAGACATATTATTTGAATGAGAATAGATACAAAAGCAGTACTTTGTAACCATTATGTAACCGGGCATTTAATACATATATATCACATTCATGTCATTCTTAAAAAAATATTTTTGGATACTTTGTGAAATATTTTCATGTTATAATATGTGGTGGTATTAACTTATGAGAAATATGCCATATGTAGACTCCTGGCCTGGCTTGACTGACTGATTGATATAACAAGAAGATCTGATTGTAATTATTATGGAGTTTTTTCTTATTTTTATAGTCACAAAAGTCATTATAATTGGCTGATACTGTAGGTAGATTCAGACTAAGCCTTCAGTCCAAGTTGGCTCAGTTCGGGTTGCACAGGGTGGTTCCACAAGGAGCTTTAATACCGCGAGCCATCCCGTTGCCTCTTAGACACTGCAACTACCGTCATTGCTCTGAATAAATCTCAAATTGTCGATTTCTATAATTGAAGACCAACAAGGTTGATAACTCATAACATAAAATAAATTCTAGATTGGCAGTACATTCCCCCAACAAGTCCCAGTACGCAAGCCCAGACAACCTCATAGACCTGACACCCGACGCTGTGCCATGGATGCAAAACCTGGATGTTGCCTTATAAATATTATAATGATAATTTTTCTATATTTTCCCTGTTGTAGACTATATAATAATAAATAGTCCCAGTAATTCAGAATGGTCAAAATTGGATTGTCTCATGAGTCGTGTTTGACTCCAAAATCACTTAGCTAAAGCTGCCAATAGATAAGTGAACTAAAAACAAACATACCCAGTCTGTTCTACTTTCATCTCCAAGAGCGGCAAAGTCCGAGTTTACATCGCAAAAACCAGTTACGAAAATTCTGAATCATACTGACATGACTAGGAGCCAGTATCACCCACTTATTCGTTGTTCATAAGAGACGTATATGCCATTGAAGCTTATAGATATATGTCTTTTTTAACTATTAATGAAATAAAGACTACACATCATTTATCTGTCTGACTCGCGATTATCCGCCGTATATTACCGTTATTGTAGTCCGGTAATTTTGCGTACTAAATACCATAAGGATTGGATTGGATTAAACTTATTAAAGAGAATGTTCGGATAAAAACGCACTCATTAGGAATGTAGACTGGTGTTAAAATACTTATAATTAATAATAATAACGTAGTGTTGCTAAATGGATAGTAAACCATCAAACTATTGTAAAAAAGTATTTAAAAAACCAAAAATATATGTACGGACCTTGAAAGTTTCGAAAAATATGCGTTTTTGATTGTCCTAGAGTAAATTTAAAGCTACTAATAAAATGCTTACGCTTTTATAGAAACACAATTTTATGACCACTATGGACCTGACCGCAGCATTTCGCGACCGAAACAGCAATTTACTTGGTTTTCCATACGGCGATTAGTACAAATAGCACTGTTATTATACTTTTATGTCAATTAGTAGGTATGAAGCGTTTCGGCTGCCGCCAGCGAGCTCAATCTTCGACTCATATTTTTGGGTGTTTATGTTCTTCAATCTTAGTTGCTTCCATACAAACATTTGTTCCTGTCCAAAAACTGATTCGAATGGCATTGTAAAAAATCTTAGGTCACACCCCTGTTGTCGCTGACTGTGAATTGTTTTCTTAGACTACTGCCAAATTAAGATGTTGACAAAGCCAGCCGGTTCAAGCATTTGCAAGAGAGCAAAGATAAACCTTATAGTAGGGCAGTTTCAGGTGATAATGTGGACACGCTGGACAAATGCTCCAATTTTTTGTTCAGGTACTTGTTAGGTCTATAGCTTTAAGTTTTTGATAGGAACCAACTCCTCCGTCAGCCATCTTTAATTTTATGGCGGTCATTTTGAATTATACGTATATCATTAATATCTCGAGTTCTAAATAACGTAGAATCACAAACTTAGTGTCTAAATATACATATTTGTCGTCAAGGAATTCAACTAGATATTTTTTAGAGTCGAGTTCCCAAAGGATATCAATCGGAACCCTGTTCCGAAGCTTCCGCTGTCCATCCGGCTGTTTGCGTATCAGCAATAGCTAGATTGTTCAAATTTTCGCAGAAGTTGTTTTTCTATTGATGCTTTAACATACATTCATAAAAAATAAATTAAATGAAAAATTAAACAGTGCTCTCATACATGAAACGTAATTAAATGGAGTTTTTTGCCCGCCCTTAACAATCGGTATATCTCTAGAACAGTAATATGTAGACTTGAAGTTTCTGCAGATTATGTATTACTATATTATAGCCTCTATAATAACAAATAATAAAAATATAATAACGTTAATAATTGGTTTTTAACATAACTTAAACCAACTCTAAGAACAAAGATGTTTTACATGTATATGCAGTGTTATATCGGTAAAATACTTATCTAGTTGAATTACCCGACCCCAAATATGTATATTTAGACACCAAGTTTGTGATTCTAAGTGTCTTAGAACTCGAGATATTAATAATTAACTATAATTCAAAATGGCTGCCATAACATAAATATGGCCGACGGAGGAGTTGGTTCCTATCAAAAACTTAAGGCTTTTGTCCAGCGTGTCCACATTTACGACAATTTGTTCGAGCACTCTGCCCCAGTATTAGTTAAAACAACATTTCCTACATATTGACGACCGCTTTAGCCTAGTTGGTAGTGACCCTGCCTACGAAGCAAGAGGTCCTGGGTTCGAATCCCGGTAAGGGCATTTATTTATGTGATGAGCACGAATATTTGTTCCTGAGTCATGGATGTTTTCTATGTATTTAAGTATTTATTTATCTATATAAGTATGTTTATCGTCGTCTAGTACCCATAGTACAAGCTTTGCTTAGTTTGGGACTAGGTCGATTTGTGTAAGATTGTCCCCTAATATTTATTTATTTATTTATTATATTACTAGTATCTACCTGAAGAGCAGAGATTAGTAAACTTAAAAGCACGCCATGAAATCTTTTTGTCTAGCTAATATAGTAATATTATGTAGTTTCTCGCCACCAAACTGTTCTGACAGGGTAAATAATATATGACGATCGGTTAGCCTGGTGGCTAGTGACGCTGCCTACAAAGCTGAAGGTCCTGGGTTCGAATCCCGGTAAGGGCAAATATTTTTGTGATGAGCATGATTATTTGTTTCTGAGTCTTGGATGTTTTCTATTTAAGTATCTATATCTATTAAATATATCGTCGTCTAGTACCCGTCTTATTGAGCTTACTATGGGGCTAGCTCGATTTGTGTAAGATTGTCCCCTAATATTTATTTTATTTTATTTATGTATAATGCTATATATAAGTACTTCTTTTGAAAAAAAAAACTACATAATATTAAAATAACGAGTATCCTAAGTGAAGAAAGGCGCTGTTCTTTACAGCCAGAAGAGCATCTTTCCCTGCATGAGAAGTCCCATGTGAAAATGGTCCTGTCTATGACTTGGCTGGATTTATCTAGGTCTACAGCTGTTGCTTTCAGACCCTATGTGTATATTTACAACGAAGCAAAAGCAAGCCCAGAAACAAAGAGCGTGCTAAAGAAATAAACAGACAGGTACATCAATACATACACTTTACAATCGAAACACATAACCCTCCTTCTGCCGCGGTCGGGAAAAAGGTTTCGTCGATCACTAAACCGGGGACCATCAGTAATCCCCTCATCTACCACAGTCACTCGGTCAAAGATCCGCAGATATCTGCAAGAAGGTACATCCTCCTTGATACAACCGAATGCTAACCGGGAACTAAATTCTCGTCTAAACCGAAAGGAACTATGCGTGCTCTTCACTCCTCGCTCATACGCTGTTTTGTTCCCCGACGGACTGCTGAAAGGGTCACTCAGCAATACGTTAACGAGGCGTGGGGAGGAAATACCCACTTTGATCTATTTGCATCCTTTTTGGGCTGCGCTCAGCTGTCAGCGAGCTATCTAGATTCTAGACTTAGCATTCGATTATTACGCTGCTGTTGACAATGGGAAGTGTAACGGTAACGGTTTTATTACATATCTGCATCGGTGACGAGATTATAGTTCGCATCGCAGTACTGTTATAGTAGTGACTGCGGCAGCTGTGTTGGAACTAGTTAAATTGTCTAGTTATTATAGCTAAACGTTCATAATCGTTTGTGTTTATGTGCCACTTTGACATTTGTCATCGTAAGAAAGGGACAAACACATCAGAGGCATATTAGGTTAATTCTGAAAATTATGAATAAGGTGGGCACTTGTGTAGGAAACGAATAGTACGTAAACAGAGTATCATCTACAATTCCTTATCTTACACATTATTGAACGCCTTACGACTGTGAAGATACAAAAACCGTCACCTGTCAACCTGATTACGATTTCACGATACACATTTAGATTTAAATGAGGCGAAACGCGGCACCTATGTTCGCGGAAAGTATACCCAGGATATGTCCGACTAGGGCGACCAAAGAGTAACGGTAACCATTCTTTAGCACAAATCTATGTGAATACGGGAACTACGTCCCCTCCATTATCTAAAGGAACGTGACCCGTTCGACTCGTGACCTTTTTCACTGTGTCACAAAATCCCCTTTACTGATAATCGAGACTTTGACAAGGGTATCTCTATGTCAAAAAATACACGCCTTAATGCGTTGCGACGCTTACGACCGTAGCTCAGGTGAGTTTGATTTATTCCTGCCCCAGTTACTAGTATCTAGGCCGAAGGTACCGGACTTTGTCAATCCCTCTTGTTCGTAAACAAGAGAGGAATGGCCGACTGACTTGACTGGGAGTAAGGCTATTGATGTAGTTCGTTAATCGGACGTAAGATCGCTGGCCGTGCGGAGATACAAATCTTACGTTGATATTTACACAAAGTAATTATAGTTGTACACATGCAGATCTCTTGAATGTAGGTGTTTTTTCAATGTGATTTAAAGCGTTCCATTGTCTCGGTTGCTCGGTGTTTATATTTATTACCAGCTTCTGCCCGCGACTCCGTCCGCGTTGTAATCGTTTATATCGTCGCTCCATACAAACTTTGACCCCCCATTTCATCCCCTCTTTCAAACTATCCTATTTCCATCCCCGGGACTCAAACTACCTATATACTAAATTTCATCTAAATCGGTTCAGTGGTTTAGGCGTGCACCCTTTCCTATTAGTTCGAACATATCGGTACCGCCACCGCTGTCAGTGCGTTTCGGCCTTAAGAGAGACGGACAACTACGGAACCCTACACTGCGCGTGGCCCGACACGCACTTGGCCGATTTTTGACTTTATTTATGTGATTAGGCCACAATTTCCTATAGCTATACCGAATTGATTTCTATGATAAACGGTCTTTGAGATAACTGACTGAGACTGACAGACACCGAGTGATCGCTTAAGTGTTCCGTTGGACCAATTTTGGTAGGGAACACTAAAAACCATCGTAATGGTCTTGTATTTTGGCGAATTTCCGAAATACCTACATCAAATCATATCACTGCCTTCCTCTTCTGATTGAGTTTACAACGAGATGCGTGTTACGGTAGGTATGTGATCGCTGTAATTGTAATGATTAATAAGGACAAGAAACTAATTATGTTTGTACTGCAACGCCATTGTTGTTAGGCATTGCGTAAATCCGCCGTTTGTTTCTGTCGGTCTTTTATCTACAATACGAGATATTTAGATGCGCCAGCTAGTTCTAGTAACTAAGTACACTATACGTACTTCACCACTAGTAAATGCAATGGCTTCTAGATCTCGCCTAGGTGTAAAATCTCGAGATTGGGTGGTTTTCGCTGAAAACGTATGAAAATCAACGTGTGAAATAAAAATTAAATCGGCATGTAGTGGTTTAAAACATAAAAAGTAAAATTATTATTATATTATTTATTTAACCATCACATTTGAATATAATTGAAAGTACTACAAAAATCGAATAATAATAAGTTTTAATTTGTCAGTCTGATTTGTTATGCAGTGTTTTGTACGAAAGTTCAATCTCGCAATCTCGCGAGATCTCTTGCGAAAATTGTATGAGACTCAGTCTCGTAAAATATGGACGATCCCCTACACCACTTTAACCCTTTCAGTCGGCCATAGCCGACAACGCAAAATCGTGACTACGACGCCAGAGACGGCGCTGGCCGACAATCATTTTTTGATGAATACCTATTGAAAAACAGCCCATTTTTATGGTGGCGTTATTTCTTTACCCATTTAAATTTTACCCCCGTGGCGTCAGTGGCACAGCGCATTGCTTCGCCGTCGGGCAGTGAAAAGGTTAAAGAAAATTTGTCACCTCTCTAATTACTCGAAACCAATGGTAACACAATGTCTGCGGGGCTTAATGAAGGACGTTTTTGCAGATCCAATTTAGATCCAGTCTCCCTCGGCGCGTATGAGTCGGATCGCATTGCAAACGTTTCCAACGTTTCTAAACGTTGGAACAACGTATCTGTTTCAAACAATGTTACTACCTTTTACCTTTCGGCGACAGCGTCGTTCAAAACTACAAGGGCTTGAGAGTGCGTTGCAGCGGTGAGCACATAGAATGTTTAGTTTTGATCGTGAACTGAGCTGACGCATCGTTGCAAGCTGTGACGGTGACGGGTCCGTTCGTTGAACCGGTGAGGTCACGACCAGTGTGACGTGTCGTGTCGTATTAACGCACTGTTAACACCGGCGACTGCCGAGACGACTAATGAGGTCCTAGAATTCGTTGTTCAGCTGTCTTTAAACTGGATTTTTTATAGATGATTTCGTATATTCACGTATGTTAAACTCCACTACTTACCACGAAGGGCCATATATAGTTAGTATTCATTTCATATGTAACACTTTAATTAACCACTTTACCACATAAATATTTTTCCTTAACACAATGCGAGGCGTTATAAATAAATCCTTGACATGTGAAAAGAAAAAATACCTACATTTAAACTACGATCACTTTTAATGGCTTAAATGTCTATCACAAAATACATTTTATTATGCGTGTTACAGTATTTTTTATATTTGGTCGTAATTCCAAGAAACGTCGAATCTATTTAATTCGACCTCTACCAATGCTGACCTACTTCTACTACGAATTCTCACATCACTGCCATAAGAATCTGGTAAGCAGGATACAAGGAAAACTATAAGAAGTAACGTAACGTTGAGATTAATGAATGTGAGGGTTTTTTTTATAAAAACTGTTATTGGAATTTGAATCTTTTACCTTGGACAGTAGAGTTGCTTTTTTAATGGACTACTTTGATGCAATCCGGTCAACTTAAATAATCTCAAGTATGCTTTCATACTTGTACATGTATTTAAAAAGAAGCCCGACACTTCATGTGGGTTTAACGAGATGATCATACACAGGGCTGTTGCAAAAAATCAAACCGAATTTGGGCCAAGTGGCAATATCCTGTATGGAATCTTCGCATTCAGGCTTCATTTATTAGTAAAGTCCGCAGTATAAGTAGCTACGCGTAGGAAGACGTCAAATTGATGTACTCACTTCTTTATTATAGGGGAATAAGGGCTTGTTTAGATCTTTATGAGCTTCTCACCCGCGTAGGTAATAAGTGACAGATAGTAGCTCAATTCGCGGAGTTCATTTACGTGCTAATTATTCATCATTTGCTAATTAGACCGGGAGCTAATAGCTATCCCCTTAGCTAAATGTTTAGTCATCAGTTGGATTATGCTAGACGCAATGAGTTAATTTTATACATCGTTGACTTCGTGCACATCTGCTGCTAATAATAATAATACTATTGACTCTGTGAGCTGTAGAACTCGCGAGCCTTTATTTTGTAAGAACATTTTTTATTTTATTACTAATCGAAAAAAAACTGAATCTTCAAAAGAAATCTATATAAATTTTTGAATCTGCTCACAAATTTTCACGAGAATCGGTTAAGAAATGCGACTTGTAGGTGAGAACAGCCGCACATACGGAAGAATGGCCCCGAGCAGAAGCAGAGAACTTCGCTTCGCTTGCTCCAATCATATGATATCATTGCTATATCAACACACCTAAAAACGAATCGGTGCGTTACTAATCGTAAAAGCAGAGGTGTAAAGCCTGCTTATTCACTGTGATTCAATCTAACGAGCCGTGGTGTGAGGTAGTGGCGTGATGCAATAGCAAAGTGCATTATTACACTTTGTACAAGAACGACATTGAAATAGTTTTTATTGCGACCTATTTACCGTAAATATGTAAGGCTCGTAACAAATTTAATAGTGCAGAATGCGAGTTCAAATATAGGTTATTATCGTATGTCCATATACCTCTTCACGCTTAAACGGCCGAACCGATTAGATGAAATTTGATAGTTTGAGACCCGGGGAAGGACTTGAGGGACTAAGAGAGTAAAAGTTTATATTGAGCTACGATATAAACGTGTTCCACGCGGACGGAATCGCGGGAAGAATCTAGTATCTCTATATGACTTAGTTTTTTACAGAGCGATATACATTTATTTTATAGAACCATGATGTAATTTAATTTATGAATGAATTAATGCTTTCATTATTTCAGGCTATACACCCATTACAATAGTATAGTAATGATTCGGGGGCCGATGCGCAGATAACCAATGCAGGAAAATTGCATTTATGTAAAAGAAATCGAACTGTTTATTCCTTGAAAAAAAGTATGTTACATTAACAGTGAGTTCAATGTTACAAACTTATGTTGTTAGACCATATACCGCTAAATGTTTGTTTTTTTATATCTCCATATGCACTTGGTGTCATTGTAGACGTTTACATCATATTCGTTACAAAGTCGCTTATTCCCACGCCTAGTGAGTTGGTTACCTGCATTATACCTTTTTTGTCGATTCAGTATGTATTTTTTTTTTAATAAGACGAGTTCGAGCTTTAATTCATTGCATTGTATGCATATTACAACTATCAAGCTTCAACGTTATAATTTTAATCATATATCTACGAACTAGTATTATAATATATCTAATAACAGTTCTTGCCGACCTTATTTCATGTCACAGAGTAATTGAAACGCTCATTTGCACTATTATGAATTAATTCGAAAACGAACACGTATGTAGATGTAGGTACCTATCCATTCCATCATATATGTATTTGCAACGATGAAAAGCCTTTTATAATAGAGTCGCCTAACAACTAACAATGAATTAGACCGGTATTCAAATTGTCCGTATCACATTCACAAACATAAAAGCAGTCTTCGCTACATTTATATTGGTTATGTGCTATTGTGCTCCCGTGTCCGCACATCGAACTGTCACAAAATAGGCCAGTTTAGTCGACACGACTGTATTTAAAGCTGTTACCGGAATCTCCGTCACCAGTCGAGTCCAATATCTCTGGGCAGGACCCCCGAAATGGGCGCCAAGTCTCGCCGTTTAGAGCGCCCCGTCGCGCCACATAGCCGACAGTAATCCCTGAATAGGTAATGCAGGGAGACGGGAGGTGCAATGACATTCCCTCTGCACGTGTTGTTGTTTTGTTACCGCCCATTCCGACCCTCCCACTGTGCTTTTCTCTATTAAAACCCATATACCCCACGGACAATTAAACGTGTCTTGTATTTAGCCGACCCTCACTAGACTACAAATGCAATTAACGACGTAAAGTTCTTGCCTTACTTTCTAGTTCTATGAGATAGGCTTGGTCGGAGGGTGAATGACCACTTTAGATAGATTATTATGACTAAATTATATAATTCTAAACGGTTAAGTGCTTGAAATACTTACTGTCAAAGCCGTTTTGAACATTAAAATTGAAGCAGATTCTAGACAGTTAGGATGTGAATAAGTAAATTCATTTTCCTATAAAAGGCAATGCTAGCTTGTTTAAGCTGACCAGCCACCAGCCAGCCAGTTGACCTGTTTGGTCATCTAGTTCTTTATTGGCATCACTTATCTTCGTCGAGAAACCTACGCGTTTGTGTCCTAACGTTACTCTAGATCATATCAAGATCACGTACGTTTTGCCTGCATTGCATCCTGTACTCTAAATTCATAGAAGGTCACTTTGATTGTTCCCCATTGAACAATTAATTGTGCCGACGGACCCGCCCTATTGAAGATATTGGGTCCATTTTATTAGTAGTTAACTAACCATTTAGGGGAGAAAAACTGCTCTATCACAACAACTAAGTGCGCAAACATTGTCCTGATCAACCCCTCATAAGCCCACCCTCTTAATTTCTATAAATATCGTAGGTACGAGTATATTTAACTTTAACGAAATTGTTGTAGGTAGTGTTAAAAGGCATCTCAGTGATGATTGAAGTGTTTCACATTATGATAAAAGTACATTTGACCAAATTGGGCGTTTTCATTATTATAGCCTAATTAACTTTCACAATAGAAAAGTAGCGAGCGAGTGATTACTATACTATTATATAAATATAACTTTATTATTATACGCGAGTTGAATAGAGTGTAAGATAATGGGCGGTGTTTGTTGCTTGTTATTAGAAAAAATTATATCCCAGCACAAGAGGTAGATCGTTTTCCTTTTCAATCAACACCGTGACTCACTACGGTAGACGTGAATAAAAAAACGTTGCACAGGAGCCGAGGCGGCAGCGAGGCTCTAAATCGTGTTCCAGCCTTGGAGGCCCGCCACGCTCGGCCGAGCATGACGCGGCGGTCCAACGCCAATATCTTTAATCTATTGTACCTACGATCCTATCTCGGCCGTAACATATACTTCTATAATACACTTTTCCTTGTTAACGCCATGTTGGAAAATCGTGTTGGACACGCTGTCTGGGGCTTTTTTACTCGATGTGTGTGGCTGTCTAGTGTCTGGTCATTATCGGAGCTGCGTGGAGCCACCGCGCTAGTAACTTTAATCTACTGCACCTATCGTCCGATCTCGGTATCGTACGCTCCCCGATAAACTTCCTAGTGAACCTTGTTAGGAGTGTTGGAAATTTTCGTCGACTTTTATTTGATGTTTTGGGGCTTTGTCTGGCGAATATCAATTAGTAAAAGTTCTTTACTTATCTCTGTAAAATATCCCTTCGTTGAATGATTCGATATTTGATGTAAAGCTAGTGTATGTCGTATTAATTAAGGGACTCTTTACACCCCAGTTATTTTATTTTATTTGACGCTGGAGACGTTACATATCCATTATTATTATAGAATAAGATTATTGTGATATAATGGATCCGGAGACTCTATACATCTCTCGGGAAATGTGTGCCTAGGTATTGTCTATGTTTTCATTGAATTTGTAAGCTCAGGCATATGAAAGAGCCCTTGAGGCCTAATACTTACAGAATAAATATTTGAATTTAATATTTAACTACATAGCATATTATTCTACTTCTGTAGATACAATTTTCCGCGATGCTAGGACGTCGTCATTTCACAGAATTGTATTCAGCTTGGTTACAATATGTCGTGAATTCGTGATTATGTCTAAGGCCTGATGTAAGCTAATTACTGATGCCGATACCATATTAACCGATGTCATCACTAATTGATCGCCTGAGTTACCACTTGGTAGGTACCTAATTAATAGGTTTTTTTTCTGATTCGCTGAGCAACTGTCGTGTTGTAGTGACGAAAACCATATTACTGAAGTATCCAATGTAGATCTACGAAAATCCGAAGTAAACAAGATCGTGTTTAAAAGCAGTAATTACATACAATTAATTAGACGAGCAGTAAATGATAATAAAATATTATTATACAAATAGCAAGTTTCTCTGCCATTGTTTATTTGCTTAAACATACAGAACATTTTCTCTCTCAACACGTATTTAAAATGCGCTGCAGGCGTATTTTTAGATCTGTGGCCACTTGGCCAGGAGCTATGATCCGCTACTTCTTTCCGAGTAGAAAAGAAATGACGTTCATTAACAAAAGTTACTCGGACAAGTTTTCTTTTATCTTGACGCCCCATGCGGACTTCTAAGAAGGACTGTACTTCTTGGGTGACTGGAGTGACGCACGTGTGCTGCCAATACGGGAGTCAATTGCAATTGTTATGTGACTTAAGCCCGCCACAGACGTAGCTATAATATATATTAATATACCAAAATATATATTTATAGCAAGGCATTTTACGGTATATTACGATATATTTTACCTACTATTTGACAGAGTCCACACACTCAGCTATAATATACTAAAATATATATTATAGCTGAGTGATGTGAACTCTGTGACCCTTTTCATGTGCTGCCGGTTCAAGTGTTTCAATTACGTATAGTTTTATGATGCGAACTATTTTTTAACCGACTTCCAAAAAAAGGAGGAGGTTCTCAATTCGGTTGTTTTTTTTTTTTTTCAATGTTTTTACCTCAGAACTCCGTCATTGATGAGCCGATTCGTAATTTTTATATTTTATTTGTAAGTATATGCTTCCAGGTGGGTCCCATTTTTTTCAAAAATTCAATTGGACCCCCATCGTCCATGAGGAATTGAGGGAACTCCTCAATTATATTAGGCACGCGTGTAGTGATTTTGGTATTTTCTATTATAACTCGTGTATTTACACCCGGAAATCGTAAGTTTGGTGGAGTGGAATTGATGATGAAGACCACAGATGACTTATGGAATTCCTCAATTATGTACATAAAAGTACAAAAGTATATCACAGATTCTGATAAGATTCCGTTGAAATAGCAACTAATGAAGTGCCAAAGGTGATCCTTGTTGAATCGACGGAGTCCTCAAATATTATCGGCCCACATACAGCGATTGGGTTTTTTTCTCTAATAATCAACGCATTTGCTCACGGAAATCAGTGCATGTGGTAAATTGGAAAAGAAATGTGGAAATGTTCTCGTGGCTTGGCGGAGTACTAAATTGAAGTCGGTTAAAACTTTGTTTTTAAAGTAAATTATAAGTAATTAAGATACATATCTTAATTACTAACAATATAGAACTAGGTACTAGGTAGGAATAAAGAAACCTTTTAAAAGTTTTCTATATTCCTACCAAAATTTTGTTTGGTTTGAAATTGATATTGCTAAATAATCCGCAAAATGCAATGTACGAAAATCACAGTTTTTATAAAATTCTCCATACTAACCCTAATATTTAGATGCAGGTAAATTGTTATTGACTTGCTGAATTCTGTTGTTCGCGTTACAGCTTTGCAAGCCATGCATGATGCATGTAAATTTTTAAATGCCACTCATTATGGTCACTGCTTATTACGAGTGTAATGTTTTCATACACCTACATTCTAAAACGCCCATGACGATAACGGCTATGTAACTAAATCGAACTATAGTTACAATCGACGTCAAGGATATATAAGACGTGTAAGATACGTATATGTAGTTTTGGAACAAGTTTGAAAACTGTAAACATATCTTTGGATTCGATTGTACTAACAATTCGTAGCCAGACGTCTAATAAGTCATGTTATAAAGAAAAAAGTCACATTTGAATTTGATATGTGAATTGCATAGCTACATTGTTGTTAAATATCAACAACAGGAGCTTGTAATAATACGTTGAACAGGTTTAAAATCGAGGGAGAACGCCAGCAGTATTAATGGCGTTTCATTAAATAAAAAAACAGCCTGCGTGTCTACGCAAACCGTTTCTCTACGCTAAACGGAGCACATTCCCTTTACAAGTTGTTTGTTTGTTGAGTTGAGGCCTAATGGAATCGTCGCAAATTAGCCGCATTAAGCTTCATAAAGGAGCGTGTGAATCAACGGCCTCCTGTCAACGATGACCACCAATAGATTGGGTATCTAAATTTTTACCTAATAACAATTGATAAAACGACATTGTTATTCTTAATTCTGGCTGACATTCACACACAAAGTTCTGAGACAACCAAATATTCGCTCCACTTCTACGCCTAAGTCTTAGAACAGTTAAGCCATTCCGCCATTATTAGCGATATTTACCTATTAAATAGACAAACAGTGAAAAGTTCTAAAATAAATGTCACACATTTCACTTCCAGGTCGACTCGCTAATAACATTATTTTTTAAATAATATTGGTTACATTGGTACACTAATGATACGAAAGAGAGATATTGCTTGTCCAGCCATTTCGCTTGTCCTGGTTAACAACTCGCGTTTCATCGAATTACGGACCGATTGACTTGTCCTGCTGTCGTTTAATTACTTCTCGTGGGAAAGTTAATACGTATGTACGCAGTGTATTGGTAAAGTCATTAATTGATAAATGTCGACAGCCTTAATTGACTTCGATTAAATACCATGGGTATTACAAAATAATACCTGTACATTTCGTAGTTACTAAGGATTCAAAACGTTATTCAGATGCTTGAAATCACGCAGTCTAACGGTCGTCGACCTCGCCTAAGCGAGTAAAAGCCCCGCTCCCGAGCGGACGAGCTAATAGGCGACCAGAACGTAAACAAACTTTTGCATGGATAGATTGCTGACGAATACCGCTCGCTTCGCTTTGCATTCCGGACGCACCGTGAGCTACACCCAGCTAGACTACATCCCGGCGCAGCATATCACAACGAGACGACGCAGACGCACGTACTTACTTCTTCTTCACAGGAAAACGGATAGAGGTCTGAACTCCGATCACGCATCGCTGTTACAATTCACGGGTTCAAGTTGTACTGGGGCAGAGTTGTAAGAGTAAGGTTCTAAGTCACATTTCACATATCAGGGCAATTTTACTAAAACTGTGACCTTAAATTACTTAATTCTTACTAATCCAATGATGCAAATTATGCAAGGGGTACAAAGATAATCTCTGTGAATAGATAAGTATAGTGCGTGCGCGTAGCATGGACGCTAGATTTGCAAGAACTTAGGGTAATCTTAGGGTTGCAGAGGCATATTGAGACGCCTTCATCATTACGCTGGTTATTGGTGGACTAGCAAGCAACTGAGAGCTGGACTCCTTGTACAGTTAGCCAATAAAGAGGTCTACCACTTTTGAACCTTCAAATACAAATAATAGAATCCAAAAAGTGGTTAGACCACGGCGTATGCGTGGCTGACTCTACTTAACACTTTAATGGCTGTCCTTATTCCACTTAGTAAGACATATTTCAGTAGGAAGTGTGTGTGTATATAGCGTGGACTGTACACCGCAATTATCTCTGTATATCGTATCTCTTAGGTTAATATACTCTTAGATAGGTTAATATGTTAGTTTTAGTTCATCGGATCCACTGAAAATCAGCGTCGTTGCACTCTGTGTCTCGACTCGTGCTGAGTGGACTCCTTTTTTGAAGCAACAAGATTCTTTCTTTAGATTTAAGCCTTATGTGGTGTATATTCATGTTGTTGTTCCAAAATATTTTTTTACATTCTATTCTATATTTTAAAGGGAGCGAAATGATTGAAATTTCTACTTTGCAACTACACAGAAAGTAGTACTGAACTCGCATTATATAATCATAAAAGCTTTATGTATTTTACATTAAAAGGACAACGTGCCCAAATGGACCGCTGACTCCGCTGAACTCGCAGTTTAAGTGCCATTTATTTCAAACTCATTCAACCAGTCGGTGAAGCCGAGGAAAATGTACAAGCATTATTGATAATTATGTCATTACCGTTAAGCACTGCCGGTAACGGGCGGGCAGTCGCTTAAAACGTAAACAATCTTTTGCAGGGACGCATACATCCCGAATACCGCTAGTCTTGCCGAACGCACCCGTGGCAACATTTTATAGACACGTTTTGTAGAGAAATTGAAATAGCCACAGTTAAAGTCAAACGTTTAATTACAGAGAGAGAGTTTGCTGAGAGAACTCGCACGAGAACCATTTGCACCGGCCCACAGTGAATCGAGTAGAACAAGCATATGGGACAAAATTATTTTAGTAGTTTTTTGAGCTTATACGAGCTCATTATGTATGAATATACATATACGTATAGTTTATGTACTTTGGTTCGTGACTTAGAGGGGTAGGGTGGGGGTTCAGAAAAAACAATATTATAAAAGTGAATGTACAATAATGAATTATATATTTTATTACATGTACACATAAAATACTAAATCTACTGTTGCAGTAATCTTTTAATCAACATCATTTTTAACATTATCATGCCATTACAAGGAATAGTAAAACTAATTAGGAACTACATTTACATAGGATTCTTAAGTAGGTACATATAAATCAATTAGAGTTAATTACAGCGGTCATTTTATTAATTACTTTCACCGTCATCATCTTCATCCTGCGAATCATTAATTGACGTGTCATGATCATCTACACTAAACAAACTAGACACTACATCTACATTAGTTTCATTAACTCTAGGGGGTTTCAACAATGCTAAAACATCAGAAGACAACGAGTTTACTCTTTGCCTTGGTACATTTCTAAAACTATTAATTAAAGGGTCAGATGTAATCAACAGCATATTCATTAAATCTCTATTCGTGGAGATCGTTTTTGTGTGTGATGTTCCCTAAATCGTCTGCAATCTTTGTTTCGAGCTTCTTGTGCTTCCTCGGATAACTGTCCAATCGGCAATAGTGCTGATCGGATAATGTCGCTACTGTGAATCAATAATTTGTGTACTGTAACAGGCATGTAATACCACGAATAGAGATTTAAATAATGTTTTCTTATATCCCGTGTCAAATTTTCAAACGCTTCTAAATTTATTTCATAGCCCAATGATAGAACTCGAAGTATTATATCAAATTTTTTAATGAGTGATACATCTAACCCTGTAATTGCAGCACTAAGCTCCGGGTTTTCAAAAAATCTTCTAGCTGTATTTCCATCATTAGTACTACCAAAGCCTGGTTTTGGTTTATCAACGATCAGTCCCATTTCCGTTTTAAATCTAGTTTGAATTTCTAGTGAGCGTTTCTTTACATTCGCTTTATCGGCTTCTCCTCTAAGTTGCCACTTTTTTACTTCAAGGCGATAGCTTATGTGAAGTAAACACTCAAAACATCTAATCCAAGCATGGAGAGTTGATAAACCAAAACCAAGATTATCATTATTTGCAATATATTCCCTAGATTCATCATTCATAACTTTTGGAGTAGCTCCACAAATGAAACATTTTTGAGCAGAAGAAGTTTCGGTCATAGTATTGCAAATTTTTCCGTCAACCATGGTAAAAAGCATAATGTGTTCAACAGAAACTTCCCTTCCCATCACCTTGCATAATGTTGGCAATAAAGCGTTTATCTCTTCCAAGACTCGATTTGTTTCGGCAATAGTCAATTCTTTTGTTTCCTTGGAAAAAATAAACTTTATTGGACGACAATATGCAGTAGATGACGGGCGTGGATTCTGCCAAACGACATTATCAGCATCATCCCGTAATTGAAGCGGAACGAACGAATATACAAACAAAAATTCATCAGTGTCATTACTATTCGTAAACTTTTGTTTGTATGTACTATGACCGGAACTTCCATCGCAACCCCATTTACTAATTAGTTTGAATGATGAACAAGGGGACACTAAATTATCTAAAACATCTTCCAGTGATAAAACCAAACGTTCAGCGGTTTTATCTAAAACTGCCTGAACGATGATTTCAGCACGCGTTTCATTAATCAAAAAGGTATCTTCAGGAGGATAACATGCAACTTTAGCCTTTTTTAAACAATACAATGATGGAAATACGGTATGCCCTACCTTACTAGTCGACTGCCTTATGATGTTGTATGTGCATGTAGTCAATTTGCTATCTATATAGCACGCCAAAGCTTCTTCATTCGTCAAACATCTAGCGTTTTCTTTGCATGACTTGGTGTTTTCTTTGTTGCCTGAGGTGTCGCCGCTCTTGTTATCTTCAATTATGTTCTTCATTCTTCTAGCCACTTCCTTGGAGCCCGATTGACGTGACGAAATTTCTGCTGCAAACAATAACTCCTCGGAACTTGTAGATTGAACTAAATTCTCTACTCGTCGTCGTTTAGTCTTCAGGCTAGAGTCCGAGAATTCCTTCTGGGGCCTTCCAGGGCCTGCTACAGCTTCAGTGGATGATGACGGCATCGTCGTACGTCTATGAACTTCAAACTTGATAGGTTCACCATGAAGCCAGTCAGAGTTCTTCTCGAGAAATCGCTGTCTACATTTACCAGCAGCATCCCACTTCTGAGCTATCCTGGATGAAAATTGGGATATCTTTACCTTAATTTGTCTCTGGGAGTCCTCGGTTATTCCACTTAAATCATGCTCAGATGATATAAATGTATATATTTCGTTGTTTCTCGCTTCCTTCAAATGTCTCTGCCATACATCGAAGAAATTGACTTTTGAAATGCAAAAATCGAATTCTGAAAGAAAAAAGAAAAAAAATAGTTGTACTCAAAAGTTGGATAGGGAGTTTATTAAATATGACGGTTTATAGTTATAAGTATATTATATATAAATTTCACAGAGTAGACAGATGCCGACATGTAATTTCTTGACCATGAAAGTCAAAGTTAGGGTAAAATTCCAATGATTATTCGGAAACATGTTGATGTTTTACAAAATACAATGAATATTTTTATAATCAATATATGTCTAAAAATACTACTTACCCTCCAAATTGGAATCCATAATAATGAAATAAACACAAATAACTTGGAAATGCACACAATTATTTTTAAGCCAAGAGCAATTACGCAAATGAATGCATAGTAAATTTGCACTCATCCTATATAGTCACCTTAATTACTCATGTAAGGGGGGGTTGCAGGAAAAAATAACACGTGGGACTCTTAATGTATACTCATTAGTAATGACCTACCATAATGAGTTTTTGGATATTTGATAAGGGTTTTTGTCCCATTTGCATGTTCTACTCGATTCACAGTGCGGCCGGTCGTATGTCGTACGGCGCACTCGCCACCCGACGACGGCAATTAGAGACATATGACGCGGACTCACTTCTTATGAAAGTGCTCTACGAACACCGAACAGCCAGAAAGTCTTATAAGAGTCGCAAAATAACGTTTGTTAACCATTTCGTCTCAGCGTACCGGATTAGGCTACTGTCTCTAATTGCTTAAAATGAGTTTTACTAAACTATATTCCTACGACACTCTAATTAAACGTTTACTTTTAACCGTTTTGCTAGTGTAATGTAAAGTAATAATATAGATGTAGATATAATAAAATCGATTCAAATTACGGATCAACTAGACGTTTCATAGTGTCATGTCATGCCCATAAGGGAATCTCATAAGAGATTCATGACTGAATTAAGTCAATTAAGACACACTTTAGATATTCTTCGAAATCTGTAATTGACGGATACACTACTATTGCGCACAATATGTGGAGAGCGTCGACGCCGTCGATGGATTATGCCTTTGAATCCTCTAAAAGCTCTCGTTCTCTAATATTATAATTTTATAATAAGTAGTAGTATGAGTACATCTTCATAATAGAATTAACTACATCAAAGTTAAATTGTGAATCTAAATAGCTGGCTAGAACGTTAACAATTTATAATTTAATCCACATCAGTAATGTTTCTAAAAGTCGTCCTGTAGATCAAGAAATACATAATCGTACGTACATGTATACCAGTAGGTGTATACAGGGTGGAATTTCATAGTGTACATAATAAAAGGAAAAAAAAATCAGCCAATTTTATCGGTGAAACGGTGTAAATTTTGTTTTTCTGGTCATTCGTTTTTTTTACAGAATTTTTAACATTTTAGTAAACACCCGGGTAGCACACCTAATTCAGACGGTATATCTTTTGATCCAATGGTCCTAAAATAAAATAAAAAAATGCTGCGTATTACCAAGAGACAGGTTAATAATTATTAATAACAATTGAAAAACAGCCAGAAGAAAAAATCCGCAAAAAAAATTATTGTTTTTGAAAAATGGCTACAAAAATTACTAATTTTAAAAGAAAAACACAATTTCCTGAAAAAACGCATATTTAGTTACCGTTTTTTTTTTACTTAGTATTAATCCTCACTTAATGTCGATTCTAAAACCATTTTTAAACTGTCTCAGTCTTTGAAAAATACCACGCAAATGGGTACGTAATTCAAACCATAATTTTATTAATTTTAATCCTCTTAAAATACTTAATGACCCCTTGTTCTCAGGTAGTTAAAGGGTGTTATCGGATTTTAGGTGGAGATTACAAATTACGTGCTTAGTATTAATCCTCACTTAATTTCAATTCCAAAACCGTTATCAAACCGTCTCAAACTTTGAAAAATACCATGATTTTGTCAATTTTAATCCTCTTAAAATCCTTAATGACCGCTTGTTCACAGGTAGTTGACGGGTGTTTTTGGGTTGTAGGTGGAGATAACTAGAGTCGATTGAGGGGTATAAAGGCATTGGGCAATAGGTCAACTATTCTTCCGGCGTTCCCGCCGGCGGGGACGTCCACCGCGAGATCGCGACAACACAGACACATACAGTCCCTATTCGTCCCGGTACCGCCGCATACCGGGTAGAGTCAGTCCGACCCAAGTCGGGCCTAGCTGAGTTTCTTGCTGGACTCTTCTCAGCTAGGCTAGGTTTTAGCGAACCAGCGATAAAACTCCCAGTAGTTCGACACCACTCACACCCCAGATTCGGTTGATACCGTTCAACCAATCTCACTGGAGCGCAAACTCGTAGAGTATTCCAGTGCACAAACTTTCCCGCGTGGTCGTGCCGGAGGCTCCCCCTGGATTTTCCCCAGGCTACCCTCCAACCACGCAATTCGACCGCTATATTGGGTTCGTCCTATTATAGCAACAGTCAGGTTCAAAAAAAAAAAAAAAAAAAGTCAACTATTCAGTCGCTCGCAATTGCTTGTCTTTGCCCGCCACTTCTTTAATTGCTCAGTTTGAATCATCATGCCCCGCTTACGAGAGTTTTCGCCGTCACAAATAGCCAACATGCACTATTATTATGGATTGTGCCATGGATCTGCAAGAGCTGCGTGTATCGCCTATTTGGAGCAGTATCCTAATGATGTTCCAAGACCTGCTGCTCGCCACTTTCAAGAAGTTCATCGCCGGTTGTGCAATATTGGCCTGGGATACGGTGCCCGAGAACGCCGAGAGCCAGGAAACATAATTGATGTTGCCATAGAAGAAGCAGTTCTCAGAGACTTGTACGCGGACCCAACCACGAGTCTAAGACGCTTGGCATTGAGGCACGGAATCTCAAATTTCTCTGTGTGGAAAATTTTGAAAAATGAAGGACTGCATCCATTTCATTATGAACGGGTACAAAATTTGCAAATTGGCGATGCCCGCCCTAGGTGTGTTATGTTGTCTTGGATACTTGTGATTGATAAGTCAGTAACTTTAAGTAAAAAAAAAAACATTTTAACATATAAACTTTTTCATTATAATTCTGGACTCCTTGGTAGCTGGCAGTCTTATTTTTTTTTCAAAAGATGGGAAAATAAAAAAGTTAAAATATGTCGGATGAGATCGGAAAATTGTTGGAAAATGGAGAAAAGCGAATTTCGTGTGTTAATTAAACATTACTTTTTACGTGGAAAAACTATCAAAGAGACTGAAGACATACTGAAAAAATATTATAGGGAATCTGCTCCATCTCATGGAATGGTAAACAAGTGGTTTACAGAATTTCGTTCTGGACGGACGACTACCAATGACGCAGAACGGTCTGGAAGGCCGATTGAAGTGACCACTGATGATGTTGTGAATAAAGTTCACGATATTGTTTTGGATGACCGTCGAGTGAAGATACGTGAGAGAGCTGAGACTGTTCACATTTCATCTGAACGAGTTTTTCATATCTTGCATAACATTTTGAGTATGAAAAAACTTTCCGCAAGATGGGTGCCGCGTTTGCTGACAGCCGATCAAAAACGACATCGTGCAACAACTTCCGAGCAATGCTTAGCCAAATTCAAGAGTAATCCTAATGAATTCTTACGTCGATTTGTGACGGTAGATGAAACGTGGATACACCATTATACGCCAGAGACGAAAAATCAGTCAAAACAGTGGACTTCTGCTAACGAACGGGCCCCAAAGAAAGCGAAAACCGTTAATTCGGCAGGAAAGGTAATGGCCACTGTTTTTGGGACAGCCAAGGGTTTATTTATATCGATTATTTAGACAAAAGGTAAAACGATAAATGGTCCTTATTATGCTACTTTGTTGGAAAAATTTAACGCAGAAGTTGTGAAAAAACGGCCACATCTGCCAAAGAAGAGAATCCTTTTTCACCACGACAATGCCCCTGCACACTCGTCAGCAGTCGCAACAGCCAAATTATTAGAATTGCGTTACGAAATATTGCCCCACCCACCTTATTCTCCGGATTTGGCCCCTTGTGATTTTTTTCTAGTCCCAAACATGAAGAAATGGCTCGGTGGGAAAAGATTTTCATCAAATGAGGAAGTCATAGCTGAAACTGAAGCATATTTTTCAGGGTTTAACAAAAAATATTTTTTGGAGGGGTTGCAAAAGCTGGAACATCGTTGGATGAAATGCATTGAGTTGAAAGGAGATTATGTAGAGAAATAAAATTAAAAAATGTGAAAAAGTTTTTTATTTTTATTTAAAGCCACTGACTTATCAAACCGCCCTCGTATCAGAAGGGATCCGGAATTTACTAGAATAATTTTATGGATGGACGAAGCACGATTTACTCATACGGGAATAACCAACTTCAGGAATTTACACACATGGGCTCACGATAATCCACACCTAGTAAGACCATCTAATTTCCAAGACCAATTCTCCATAAACGTTTGGGCAGCGGTACTCGACGATCAATTGATTGGACCAGTCTTCTTACCGAATACTTTAAACGCCGACTGGCTTTTACTGTTACTGAGAGACGAGCTCCCAGAGCGTTTGGAAGATGTGATGTTAGATGTGAGACAACGCCTGTTTCTCCAAATGGATGGATGCCCAGCTCATTGGGCATTAAGAGTTCGACATTTTTTAAATGAGCAATATCCCAATTGGTGGATAGGCCGGGACGGCCCCGTTGGATGGCCTGCAAGATCGCCCGATATGACGCCGTTGGATTATTTTCTTTGGGCTGACATGAAGCAACGGGTATATCACACAATCGTCAATACCGAAGCAGAGTTGCACGACAGAATTTTGAATGCTGCACAAGAAATAAAAAATAATCCGGGAATGATTCGACGGGCTACGCAACAAATTCAAGCTCGGGCCACATTGTGCCTTCAAGAAAGAGGAGGTTATTTTGAACAATTGATATCATACAGGGAACGCCCTTTGCAACACTAGTTTTTTTTTTCTTTAATAAAGGTTTATCATTCGAATTTATGACTTTTAATTAAAATAAATGATTTTATTTACGCAATTTTTAGAACTATTGATAAAATTATGGTTTGATTTACGTACCCATTTGCGTGGTATTTTTCAAAGTCTGAGACAGTTTGAAAACGGTTTTAGAATCGACATTAAGTGAGGATTAATACTGAGTAAAAAAAACGATAACTAAATCTGCATTTTTTTCAGGAAATTGTGTTTTACTTTTAAAATTAGTAATTTTTGTAGCCATTTTTCAAAAACAATTTTTTTTTTGCGGATTTTTTCTTCTGGTTGTTTTTCAATTGTTATTAATAATTATTAACCTGTCTCTTGGTAATACGCAGCAATTGTTATTTTTATTTTAGGACCATTGGATCAAAAGTTATACCGTCTGAATTAGGTGTGCTACCCGGGTGTTTACTAAAATGTTAAAAATTCTGTAAAAAAAAAACGAATAAACAGAAAAAAAAATTACACCGCTTCACCGATAAAATTGGCTGATTTTTTTTCCTTTTATTATGTACACTATGAAATTCCACCCTGTATATTGGACAAGATAGAGGTGGTATCGTAACCAGTTTAATTGGCGCAGCTACAGTTGGAATTGACCGTGCACAATTTATCAATTTGGTCGTATCGTATTGCAAAGTGCAAAAGGCATTACTCCCATCAGTGTTTGCACAGAACGAGATCGGATGCTGACTTGTGACAGATTAGATATAACGTTCCATATTCATGTAGAGTGGGAGGCACGGAAAGTCGAGAACTATATAAAATCTTATTTATTTACATAAAATGTACGTCTTCATTCGTAGCGATCGTCTTACACACTGAATCATAATCATACGTCAAATCATTCACCGTTCTAAAACTATTCAAACCACGTTCGATCGTTCCTTATTCCAGAGCGCCCGAGGATGCGTTGTGTTGAGAGCGAGGGAATTTGTTCCTTCAGCTGTCAACACGGCGAATCCTCAAACATATCAAGGGTCGGCAATGCCCGTGTTACTCCTTTGGAGTTGCATGCGTCTTTAGGCTGCGGTGTCCGCTTACCATCAGGCGTGCCGTACGCTTGTTTGCCACCGTCGTAGTATAAAAAAAAACATCATCTAACAGCCAGCATCATACAAAGTCATCAAAAAGTACCAATCCCACATGCATTATTGTCACAAGATATATAAAATTGCATGTCTTAGTTTCAAAATCGGCCAAGTGCGTGTCGGGCCACGCGCAGTGTAGGGTTCCGTAGTTGCCTGTCTTTCTTAGTTACATCTATATATAACTAAATGGTTGCGTCGGCCGAATTTGTACGAAAGTTGGCCTTTCTAAGTACATTTTAAGTTGGTCGACTATTACGGTAACAGTTACTTAGCCGTGATAGTTTTCCTTTTAAATTCATTATATGTACTACTGCCACGAATTTTTTCACATTCCCAGTAGCAGCCATTCAGCCGGCAGGGGAGAGGGACACATGACTCGAACAAAAATTTGGGCTTCAAAGCCGAATATCTCGCAAACGAATCACTAATTTGAAAAATCGTTTTAAGAAACCCCTTAAAGCTATCCAATGATACCCCACACTATGGGTTTCTTAAGATTTTATTCTTCTGTTTTGTCGGCGTGATTGATTTCTATACCCATGCCGAATTACAGTTTTCTAGTAGTAATGGTTACTGAGCTAAGTCGAAGACGGACGGACAGACAAACGGACGGACGGCCAGACGGACATGACGAAACTATAAGGGTTCCTTGTTGACTACGGAACCCTAAAAACTGACTATTGAGACACTCGCGATATCGGTAGTAATGACATTACTAATGTAATTACTGCGTTAATTAAGGAATTAATATCATACGTAATTGTCATTTATTACTTACTGATAGTTATCTATCTCGCATATAGATTTTGACTCGTATTGATAGAATATGGGTTTGAACTACGGTTCCAATTTTTAATTAGATGCATAAGTTCCGAAAAACTAATTGGCACGACATAACGTAGCTCTTAATAATTATACAATACTTATATTTATGATTATAATCATTGTACGAATTGCAACAATTGCGCCTTAATTTGTCTAATAGATGATGTTATTGCTGTTTAATCATGAAATGTCGCTGGTTCATTTGTTTTAAAATGTATACCTAAAAGGAGTCCCAACCTAACCATATTCAAAACATGAATGTATTCTCCAAACATGTTCAAATAGTTGTTCGGCGATTTAATAGGAAGTTTGCACACCAGGCCACGGGGAAAGCGTGTATCGACTAACCGTAACTGGTCGCTAAGTAATTGGTCCCTCGTCCCGGGGCGCCCGCTCTAGCTTGTCCAGTGCTGTTGGCGAGCACTTTCTGTCCGCCGCTAACTAATAAGATTCTTTATCCGCTTTCGTACCCACTAGTTGTTTGTTCATCTCCAAATCAGATTCAGCTAATCTATCCCGTCAGAGTTGAGTGGGGTAGTTCATTTCCTAGCTCGTAATAAGACAGGGCGTAAGAGTTTAACCAGAAATCTCTGAAGCCAGAAATAATAGTAATAAAGGTGGACATCCGACCAGCGGGGCTAGCACAACTGACGCCGCGCCGCGATGCGAGTAGAGAAAGATCTGCCCTCCTCTTTCTAATTTGCGCGGTGCGAGTGAGACAGGAGACGCTCAGTCGCGCGCGAAGCGACTGAGCAGCAAGTTGGGCTAGACGTAGTACAGCGCGGCTCCGGTGTCACTAACGCAGCGACAGTTAGTCCAGTCAATGAACTGACAACTCGTATGAAAAAAATGACAATTTTGGAAATAATTTATAATAGCTTATTTTTTATGTGTAACGGATATATTATCAATTAAATAGTTACCCAACGACAAAATCCGACAAAATTTCAGACATCAAAAAAATGATAAGTTAACTAACTTCTGAGTTCATAGCTCTATAATATTCAAGATAAATCGTATAAAAAAGACAACGCATGCTTCATTGAAATCTACATAATTACTTCCGGGTGGAAAGTTTGTCGGATTCTTAAATAAATCATCTTAGAATAACATTTTCCAATGAAATCAACAAAAAAACCGCTATTATAAATTAATGTTTTTCAAAACCGTATTTTGCCTGGAGTAAGTGACGCGGCGATAGAGCGATAGTGCTATACAGTACGGAAATGTATGAGGGAACAGGGAACGTTCGAGCGCAGCGTCACTGTCGCAGCGACAGTGGCGTGGCAGTGACACCGCGTCAGTGACGCACGGCCGATGTGCAATGCTCGCGCAAGCACTGTCGCGTGGCTCGCTGCGATCGCACGTGGTTTTTAGGGTATTTTCGAGTAGAATATCTAAAAAATGGATGATAATAACGTATTTACGGATGAGCAAGGCGAGGCGCTAATAAATTTAGTGTCGCAATTTTGTACGACTTGAGTAAAACGGGCTACAAAACCCTTCCCTCCCTCCGACTTTTGAAAATTGGGTCTGTTGGGTTTCGCTCCATACTACAGTAGTAACGAAGCAAAAGAGCATCATCCTCCTCTTCTTCTAATAATATTTTTCTAATTGATCGGTTTTTTCCTCTATATCAACCGCGTACAATGTACCGCGCAACCGTCAGATATGGACTAATAACTGTGACTGACGCTGGAGTCGCGCTGCTCGGAAGCCAATCTGCGTCTGTGACGCTGCGGCCGTTACGATAGAGCCGCGCTGGTCGGAAGTCCACCTTACCGGCTGACGATCTAAGTATAATATGACTGCCTCACGTTCCTCCTGCCTTTCGTATCCTTTTGCCAGTATGACAACAATCGTTATAATAACACCGTAGAGACTGCCCGTATTGAATGAAAGGTGTTTTATATCCCTTCATTTGACGAGGCGTTAGGTGACAAGCTCTCCTCTCAGACGGAATATTACGGATACCTACAATGTAATAAACTACCTACAAAGTAATATAATCCATGCACCAGTAGATATTTATTAGGATAGAGTATTATTAATGACTTCGCTTGCGCTCCCCGTTGTCGGTTGATGAAACAAAAAGTAAATGGTATTTATTGGTATCTCGTGACTACCCGTTTCATTAATTTCTAAGTTGAATGCCAAGCGTTGTAATTCATAAACTACATATATCAATCAATTGAGTCGAATAGTGCTGCCTACGTTATTCATACAGTCAGCATCATACGTTATGTATAAACTTTTCGACCTCATGTCTAAGCAATAAGGTCCTAGAATCACCTAGAATGTATACATGTTTATGATGCTGACTATACAGCGTGTGGTATTGACGAAAGTTGTTAGGATACGTCATAAAACTCATCAATTTCATACCAGTCTTCTCACACGAGCGCTACCTGGTAACAAACGCGTCATCTATATCGCTATTCTGTAACTTGTTTTAACCTCGTCTCACCGTTCACCCACAAATATATCTTGACGCCGCGTTTCGTTAGGCGTGACGGGTGAGGTGAGGCGCATTAGCACGTTCCGAAGAACAGCCCTGTATTCCCCTTCAAATACAAATACAGAGTGCATTACTGAACCAGAGAGCCACATCTTTGGCTTTGTTATTTTTCATTAGGTGAGGGTCTAGAGTCAACCGACCGTCAGTTGTTAAAAAAAAAACAAGAGGTGAGGTCTCTTTTGATATATATTTTGTTTATCACGTCACGTGGCATCCCATATAAACCCATTGCATATCTTTGTAACCCCAACGGAAACGTGTGTAGGTTCTATCTGTGCGTCTGTCTGCGGCATTCGGATGCCGCAGACAGACGCACAGAAACCGAAACCGATCCGACCGCTCCGAAACCGATGAAGTGATATTAGTGCACGACTTTGGTTTAAAAAAAGACCAAAGTCGTGTCTTTCGAGATGGTTCTTAGCTATGTTTTGGTTGTGTCGCCGGTATTTTTTATTTATTAATTAATTATTGTATGAAGTAAAAATAAAGCGGGACAGCAAAACGTAGAATGATATCATTTAGAATCATCACTATACTGTGAGCGATTCACAGTAGAGTGATGATCCCACTAGCCAGAGCGAAAAATATCCATAAAAAAATGCTGCATTTAGTAACTGAGAAGTCTCACTGCATTCGTGCGACAAATGAAATATATCTATTATCATTGAAACTTCTCACCACGGGTCTTCTTTACCTGTCGTAACAATCACAAACTGCCGAGTAAAGTTACAGTGTTATCTCAGGACTTGAATAGGGAAACTTCTTCATTTAACAGGGAGTTGGTGGGAATCGGCGTCGCAAGAATTTGTAGTTTCGCACGGTTCCATGTAAATTGAAGACGATTATTTGAAATTAATGTTTCACCGGTGAACTAACGTTACCGATACAGCTCATCGCTAAACTTAAGTGGCAGCGGGCGGGGCACATTCCACGTAGAATCCATGGCCATTGGGGCGGAAAGGATCTCGAGTGGCGACCACGTACCGGTAGGCGCAGCGTGGATTGACCCCCACAAGGTGGACTGATGGCCTGGTAAAGGTCGCGGGAGTCCGCTGGATGCTGGTGGCGCAGGACCGGTCATTGTGGCTCTCTTTGGGGGAGGCTTATGTCCAGCAGTGGACGTCTTTGATGATCATGATGAATATTTTACCGTACAATTGATCTTGTCCAGATTGTGTCGCGAAATTTCCAAGCCTTGTCGATGAGTTCGATGAGTTGAGGACGTAAGAAAGATCTCAGGTCACTCCTGGATAAGACTAGCCTTAGACTTGACTTGCATGTATTATCCTTGTGGAATCATTATTACTCATAGAGCACCTGAGTGTCTGAAAGACCGAGAGCGAGTGGCATCCTCTAAGATAACTTGCGCAGCAGTGGGTGATTACTAGCTGACAATGACGATGATGATGACGATAGTTGACAGCCTTTCACTGAATTAGAAGAATTCTTTGTTATTCAGCTTCGCCGTGTAGTTAGATGCAGGGATCTATCACAACAACATTTTTCCTCGCATGTCGACGAACGACGAAGAGTCAACTGACGTATCTTTAAGAAACTGCTCAATAAAGTGTTTGATTGATATTCAAATCAGCATCTGTTTATATATAACGTCAAAAACGCTCCAAGCTGGGAATGTGAATAATGAAGTTTGTAAATATAGGTGAATGACGTTACAATTTTCCATGGTCAAAACAGCGTATATTTCTTTTTTTATTAAAGCCAGTCACAGACGTAGCTATAATATATATTAATATACCAAAATATATATGTATAGCAAGGCATTTTACGTTACCTATATTACGATATATTTTGAGTACTATTTGACAGAGCCCACACACTCAGCGGTGTGTGGACTCTGTCAAATAGTACGCAAAAGCACTGTGACGGGCTTAAGTTTTTCAAATGGCAATAATTAGCAACTTAGAAAAATTTAAAACCACCGACATTTTCATTACAAACTTCAATATCTCAAAACCGGCTGAACCAATTTTGTTGATACGTAACTAAGAACCATCTCGATCGCGTCAGCTTTTAGACAAAAATATTTTGATCCGTTTAGGAGATACGATACCACAGACAGAAAGACACACAGATACACAGACTCATAGCCACACAGACCCGTCATACTTATTACAACCCTCTTTTTGCGTCGAGGCTTAAAATTAAGTTGAAGCTTGATGATTTCCAAGTGTTTTAGAAAGTTTTGTTTATTTGTAATGTAAAAATAATTTATTTTGACTGTTGTCAAATACCGTTTCTCTCTTTTGGTCCGGAAATACTCAATAACCGACCTTGGGAACTTTAATACATTCTATATTCATTACATCATGGAATGCAAAATAAACTGACGAAGGAGAAAACCCGAAACAAATCCAACGAATAACAGTGAGTTACCTAGAATCGCTGTAGGTATCAAAACACAATGTAAGTATATAAAATATCGCTAATCAAGGCGTGCTTAGCTAGGTACCTGTATTAAGACCAAAGCGTTTGCGTGAGCATAAAGGTTTTATACGAATTAATTTCACGAGTTACATTGGGCTGATTATTGATTTATGCAATCTTTGGTTAATCCCAAAGCTACAACGTACGGCAGTACGTGTAATCAAGAGTAGGTAAATGAGTTAGGTAGATTTACCACCTCATATATACTGTAAACCTTAAATTTTCTTCAATAATTTCTTACTTGGGTGCATTATTATAATATAATAATAAATATAAATCAGCCTATATTCGTTCCACTGCTGGACACAGGCCTCTTCTCATGGATGAGAGGGAACGGTATAATATAAATTAATACAATTTTATTTAGAGTATTCGAAATATTACGGAAATATTCCATACCTAGTGAGGGTACTAAATATGTATTGAATATTTCCTTAATATTGCGCGTCTTTATCTCTATTACATGTATAGAATCCTTACATCATTCTTACTTTAAAAATACAGCTGTGACCCATCAAGAGACTCCGTTCGTGTTCGTGACCCCCAGGAGGTCCCCACTCAACATTTGAAAAACACTAATCTAACCTCCTAAGCCCCCGTGTACTATATAGGTACCTACTACATAAAAAACTATTGATTGCTAATTATATATACATTTGTTAAGGTTGAAATTCATTTTGCCAAATTTTTGCAGGTCAAGCTCCAGGAGGCTAATGTGTGTGTACATTAGCCTCCTGGAGCATGACCTTCCGGATCCGGATACAATGACCTAGGTATTGAATAAAAGGATAAAGGTAACCACTGACCGTGCCAACGTTAGACCGGCTTTGTGTCTCTATCCCAAGCTCCTGTCCCACTGACCTAGTGACACGACAAAAACTGTTCTGTTCTGTGCGACTGAACAAATAAACGAGAATGTTTAAATATTACAACCCCGAATGCAACCCCCGCGCGGAAGTAGGTCATAAAAATATGAAACATCGTGTTTTATAATGCAATATGATCCTGTTTGCAAACGTACGAGGTAAGCTCTTTATAAGGTATTGCCAAACCGTGTGATACATATCTTATTTCGATGATATATTTTCTGACATATACGGATTATACGGGTATACAATACAATATAGAGCAGCCGTAACATGGTCGCCATTATATCACTTATCTTTGTGGATAAGACATCCAATGCGTCACTCTCGCACTCGCATACTTTTCGGAACGTCACGGATGTCTTATCCACAAGCGATAAGGGTGAAATGGCAACCATGTTACGCTCGCACGAAACGCTAGTTTCTACAATTTACCACAAGGACCAGACAACTAGAATGTAAAATGCTTTCATAATTATTTGAGTTTCTAGAAATATTGGTACCTGTTTCCCATGAAAACCTGATGCTGCTTCTCAGATACCAGTTTAAAGTAATAAAAAATACTTTTTGTGCCAATACCGGTTTTCAATTATTGAAACAATGATCTCTTCTCTTTTCTAAACTTTTTCAAAACCGGTATTAAACAATGCTTGCAATAGCAAATGTTCTATGAATACTATTACCATTTATTACTACACATAGTGTAGCTTAATGGTCTGCTATATGTTAATGATCCGCGCAATACTGAGCATTTGAATGCATAAGCCATGCAATTCGAGACTGTATTTATTCTAAATAACATAGAATCATTGTACCACCCCACCGTATTGTTATATGCTGATTTCGTAGTTCAAATTCCACTTTACCGAGATAAATTGTACCGCGACCTTGACACAATTTATCGTCATGCAACATTACATGACATATTGAGTTGATCTCAATTTTTCTGCAATTTTTAAATTTATTCATTATTTCCGGTATGCGGCACGAGTATGCTTTAATTGGGTACGAAAGGTCAAGTATACGTAGCAAGCCAGCCTTGCTGGGTTAGTAAATCGTAAAGGATCTTGATTGAGATCGCTACTTCCTCGACAACTACTATACCATGTACCTACTTTTATAACAAGCCGCGCTTATTATTTACGTGAATATTTTGTGTCATTAACCCTGATTAGTGATTACATTTGATAAACATTTCCAAATCCTACTAATATTATAAATGCGAAAGTTTGGATGTTTGGATGTTTAGATGTTTGGATGTTTGTTACTCAATCACGCCTAAACGGCTTAACCGATTTGGATGAAATTTTGCACGAAGATAGTTTATAGCCTGGATTAAAATATAGGATAGTTTTTATCCCGGGCCCACGCAGACGAAGTCGCGGGCGGAAGCTAGTAGGTAATATAGTAAATAATAATCTTTGCCATTTCAAATGCGCCAGAATAAATAATAGTACTACGTACAGAAGGTTCTCTGTTAATAAATCCCCTGTTTAGGTAAACCGTACGAGCCTAAACGTGGCCATACCTTTGTATAGCATGCAACGCGCTGCGATAGAACGCATGCGTGCCGTAGCAGCGCTGACATACGCGCCGGGGACGTACTTGTAGCGGCGCGACAAACTCACGGAGTTTAAAATGAGAGCGTAACTCCGTTTGTATGGGAAGGTGAAATTCGGCCGAGCTTACTGCGGACTGTTAAATAGGAGTGGTGTCTTAGTCCAAAATTGTTTCATCTCAATAGATGTCTGTTACTCTGTAGGGTTTTGAGTTTTGACAGTATTGAGGCTTCTAGCGAAAGTGTATAGTTAAGACACGAAACGAGCAGTGAACAAAGCATATTCCTCCAGCAGTTGCCTCCAAGGAACCGTCGTCGGCGTGTCGCTAGGGTAACATGTTGCGCATTTTATTTGCGTGCCGGCGCTAGGGAATCAATTTCAAATGGGACGTTAAATAAATCCACCGTCTCATGCGGCTCCGGATTGCATTCTGCAGCTGCGTCGTAAATAATGTCCCAGCCACCTCGCGGTTGCCGCTCCGTCTTAACTGCGAGCTCTACTTAAATCTTTGTCTCGCGAATTCTCGGGGTGTTTCACTATGTGCTACATTTAACCCGCACTAGCATGTTATTATTTTCTCTAGACGTAAATTTGTGAGGTGAACTGAACTGGCGTGCCTCGTAGAACTTAGACATGAACTAACGATGTTCCTATCCTGCTGCTGTGTTTTATGTATTGAAGGCATTCTCGACCTTCGTGTCCTCGTTCGTCGTTAATTTCTTAGGTAAAACGCGAACGACAGATTAAGAATCGTCTAATTACGATCAGTCTATCTAGCTATTAGGCGATAAAATAAAGAATGTTTTTAATGTAATAATGTAATATTCTCTTCCCTAGATCTGCGGGCCTTCGATAAGACGTCTGTCACTCTCTCACTCGCATACTTGTCAGAACGTGACGGATGTTATATCAACAGCGATAAGTAATAAAAGGTCTACCATGCTATGCCAGAGGGAAGTGGGTTTATCTGCAAGCGTAGCGGCGGGCGGTATTCGCCACTTTTCGTACGAGTGTGACGTAAATGTTAATGCTGCTTTACATCATGTGCCATCATGGCCGCAGGACAGGGCGCAGGTGTGCGGTGGAATGAGATGAAAGTAGGTATAATATGGAGAACCATTAGAGGCATAGTTGCGTCCTGCATGATGCCCCATGTGCTGCCCTTATATAGCATCCGACTGCGACGACCGTTAACCACGCAACTACACCGTGTCCAATAAGTTTGGATACAATATGTTTCGAACTGGTATAAAATACATGAAGCTGCAAATAAATAGTTCTTTTTATAAAATTTAAATATATATGTACAGAAACAAAATACAGTCATTTCAAATGTCTACCATATTTCATTCATGTGTAAAACACGATGAAGCAATTTCGAGAAATTATTGTTACCAAATACCGCAACGGTGAGTGCGCTAGTGACATTTTCAAAGCGATGAAATCTCTTGGGATCAAACGTGATTTTGTATATAAAACATTAAAACGATTTAAAGAGACCTCCTCAACAGAAGATCGAAAGAGATCTGGTCGGCCGCGATCAGCGAGAACAAATCAGGTAGTTAAAATTGTGAGGGAGCGAATTAGACGTTAAAACCATCGCTCTATTCGAAAACTAGCAGCCGAATTGAAAATTTCAAGGGGGTCTGCCCATAACATTTTGAGACATGATCTCGGGTGTTACGCGTACAAGAAACGTAAAGTTCATGGACTTTCCCAGGCGTCTAAGCAGAAGAGGGTCCAGCGATCAAATACAATACTTTCGTGGCACGCTAGAGATGAGTTTGTCTTCTCAGATGAAAAACTGTTTGTTTTAGAACAACCCCACAATGCTCAAAACGATCGGTTGTGGGCAGCCCAGATGGCAGACATTCCAGAGAATCAGAAATACGTTCCAAGATTTCAGGGTGCCCCCTCGGTAATGGTTTGGGGAGCAGTGTGTAAGCGGGGCAAAATTCCTTTGATATTCATCGATAAGGGTGTTAAAATCAACGCTGAGTATTACAAAACCGAAGTTCTGGCGAAAGTTGTTGCTCCAAATCTGCAACGCATGTTTGGAGAGGACTATTATATTTTTCAACAGGATGGAGCACCTTCCCATACCGCAAACAGCGTCCAAGCCTGGTGTAAGGCAAATTTAACTGATTTCTTACCCAAGAATGAATGGCCTCCCAGCTCTCCGGATTTAAATCCTTTGGATTTTTTTGTATGGTCATATATGCTGTCTAAGCTGAATAATTATAAAATATCAAATTTGGACCAATTAAAAAAAAATATCGTGCGTATTTGGGATGAAATGCCTATGGAGGTAGTGCGTGCCGCATGTGACGGGTTTGAGAAACGTTTAACCCTGGTTCGGAAACTTAAAGGCGGAGTAATTCCCAAACATTTATTGTAATTATTTGATATTAGTTTTATTTTAATATAATACAGTTTTCATATCATTTGGCATCGCGTAGTTATTTTTATGATATTTTATAGTTGTATGCAAATATATTTGACACGGTGTATATTCAACCTCCGCATATTATTAAATCAGTCATGTTATCCATTAGATTAATCAATATTCATGGTTGTTATTCAGCTCGAAGTGGTTTCCCAGTAACGTTGGCTCCAAATTCTGGATGCAATTGGCGTCCGCCTCTATGACACTTCGCTGGACCCACAGGGAATAATAATTTCGTCTCGAGTTACGTTGAGGCTAGCCCTGGCTTATTATTCTATTAATTTGTCGTTCTAATTCTAACGCTTAAGAATACTGAAATCGAAATCATGGAATAGGTTTATTGGGACAATCGCGGAATACCTGGTAAAAACAAAGTCCACGTTTCGGGGAATAAATGCGTGTTATGTAATTTCCAGCAACACGACCTGCGAATTCTTATAGGTAGTACCTACCATGACGATCTGACTAGTGTTGAGTTGCTCACTCGTGAGGCACCGCATTTTTCATACTCATTTCGACTTTCGAATGAAATGTATATGAAAAATGAGGCGCCTCACGAGTGAGTAATCTGACACTAAATCTGTCATCTTATAAGATTTTATTCAGATTTTACCGAGAATGAGAAGTACTAAAGTACATCACATGTATACTTACTTAGTAATTATCGTCGTTACTTAGGATATCTACAAAATAACCTAAAGGAACCGAGTTTAAAGTTTAGATATTTAGATATCAAGTGCCAAGTAAACGTAACTGTTAAACTTTTCGCTTCGTATTTAGTTTTCCGTTTCAAGGGCCCTGTCTATTGTCTTTAGCGAGTGTCATTGAAGGTTCTCCAAAAGTTTATAATTAACGTAACGGAAAAAATCCGGCCAGCTAAATCGAACGGTCCTCAAGTGTCGTTTAATCAAAGCCGGCGGCAAGTTCTCGGGGTGGACCGACTTGCGCAGAACCAGTCCTAAGTCTCGTTTATTTAACATAGACATGTGTCATTTTACCTTCGCCGACGTCCGTCACAGAAGTAATAGGTCTTATGTTTTGAATATTCGCTTAGATATAAGCTATTTGCGTGTGGAGGATTTCGCCCGAGCGATAAGCGGCATCTTGCCACAGCACTGCGCCACCTTAACTCCTTAACTGTATTTAGTCGACGTGAAGCTAGTACCTAACGTCTGTTTGCCTCCGCTTGCCGAATTTGCAATTCGCCGACTAACTCGGGATATATTGCATTAGCGCCGATAACTATTGTATCTGGGTATCCATTTACACGCTTAACTGTCTGCAGTACAATACTAATATTCTGTTTTCTTCGCATAGGAAACTAAAACAATCCACTAACCATGTCTAATTTATAATTTCAATCACCGCCCTTCTTTCTTGGCTGACCCGTCATTTACGCAGAAGATATGCAGCAACATCATATATTTGGCGAAACTTATCACAGTTATCAGAATTGAATGAATCGTGAGATAAAGCTTATGTGGTTGCAGCTATGCGATTCTTAACTTAACCTGTGTGGACTCACGTCAGCACACTCGTACATTCGAGTTCGAAAATAATAATATGAGCCGGGATAAAGTGACCAAACATTAACACGACTTTATCGTTAAGCGCATGATATTTTTGAATTTAAGGGAACGTAGGTACATATATTTATGAACTCGACTGTACCAATAACTTGAACCCCAGATCCGTAATAACTGTACGGAATCCAGGGTCAGAAAAGATAATCGTGCAGGTTAGCCACGATGTTTTTCTATACCCGACTAATGAATAATGCCAATTTATTAACTACCCCTTTTGAATATTTGTTTATGATTAACGTAATAAAGCAGAAATAATCACACAATTTTCGGAACACTTTCGTTACGCTTTCAACTTCTAAACTCGGTGAAGAAATCGTTATTTGCCAATCTGGAATGTGAAGCGGGCGGCTCGAATTCAGATTTACTGATGCTCAAATTGACCTACTTAAACAAAAAATGCGTTCAATTCCAGGACTATTTGTTATCCATCGGAGTTAAATTGAAACTCGTGTTTGCTCCTAGTACGCAAGTAGGTATGTACTGAGTTGGAAAGTTTTTTAAATCTACTTTGTCTGTGGCATCCCTTTGTTTTCCCTTGTCCGTACTTTCTTTCTTAATTTGGGAAAGAAAAAAATCTAGTTAAGATTAAAAGCTTTGGCGTAGACTTGTAAGGGTGGGTTGTTTGCTGTTATCTTACCTGTTGTCTTACAAATTAAAAAGTGAGCAATGCCTTCCTCGCGAGCTCGCGGAATGTCAACTAAGTCCCAGTTGTTCCAGTTAAGAATGTTTTGCTTTAGTCTTTGCAACCGGACAGCCGCTGGGCTGCAAGTGCAAGTGCATGTGCAAGTGACAAGTGCTTCATGTGTTCCGTTCAAGGAAGTTTTGCCGTGCGAGGACCGAGGCTGCTACAATACTCGTGTGCGTACGCAATGAAGACAAAATTGGCGAGAATTTATCTCATTGGGTTTAAGCATATAATTTCGGGCCGTTATGAAAAACATTTTTGCATGTCATTATATTTGAAATATGAGGCAATCTCAGGTTATAAAGTGGCCCTTTATGCAATATGCGATAATGATAATGACGCACTGTCACATTTCTATAGAAGCATTGACGTAAGCCGTTCGTTACATTATTGGAGAGAAAAGGTCACTTGTGGTTTGGTGGAAAAATATCCAGTGTAATTATTTACATAATAATGGGTTTACTTGGTCTCGTCATCTCATTGGCTCATTCTGTGAAGCAAATTATGACTCGTTCTTTTTAAAATATATAACGTTTCAACTTCTCATAGGTACTTCTTATTCTTACATTATTAATTTCGGGAATTTGCCAGCTTAAGGCATTTATCTATCCGATCCCTGATTATTAACATTAAGCAAACTTCGATTATCAGATATTGATGGAAAACCGCATCATGGGGGCTAGTGTCGTATAAGCATCTCGAGAATAAATAGCTCTAATGTTGCAGTTTATTAGGTCTCTCAAGTCATAACTTGAGAGACCCAATAAGGTTTAAATATTTTAATTACCCGAAACTATGATGTACTTATCCTGGAAACAACCAATACAAAATATAGTACAGTACATGTTGCGCATTTTATCTGATCTCTAATCTGTTTTGTTACAGCAACCCGTCGCGAACTTAGCGAGTACATCTCATACTACGAGCCGCTTGACTACGACGCGAGCGACTTGCACGAGCAGCACACGCGCGCTCGCCGCTCGACCGACGCGCCCTCCGACCTGCGGCTCAAGTTCCGCGCGCACGGCAAGAGGTTCCACCTGCGGCTGAGGCGCGACCTCTCCGCCTTCCACGAGGACCTGCAGGTACTGTACATCACACTACGAACCGCTCGACTACGAAGAGCGACTTGCACGAGCAGCACACGCGCGCTCGCCGCTCGACCGACGCGCCCCCCGACCTGCGGCTCAAGTTCCGCGCGCACGGCAAGAGGTTCCACCTGCGGCTGAGGCGCGACCTCTCCGCCTTCCACGAGGACCTGCAGGTACTGTACATCACACTACGAACGGCTCGACTACGAAGAGCGACTTGCACGAGCAGCACACGCGCGCTCGCCGCTCGACTGACGCGCCTCCCGACCTGCGGCTCAAGTTCCGCGCGCACGGCAAGAGGTTCCACCTGCGGCTGAGGCGCGACCTCTCCGCCTTCCACGAGGACCTGCAGGTACTGTACATCACACTACGAACCGCTCGACTACGAAGAGCGACTTGCACGAGCAGCACACGCGCGCTCGCCGCTCGACCGACGCGCCCCCCGACCTGCGGCTCAAGTTCCGCGCGCACGGCAAGAGGTTCCACCTGCGGCTGAGGCGCGACCTCTCCGCCTTCCAGGAGGACCTGCAGGTACTGTACATCACACTACGAGGCGCTCGACTACGAAGAGCGACGACAAGAACACGCGTGCAAGTAGAAAATCATAGAATACTTTTTTATAATACTTTTTTAATAAACGGTTAAGGGGCCTTACGCCTACATAAGCAGAAGCGGAAGCGTATTTTGCAAAATGCTTCCTTTTTCATTCATGATTACGACGTTACTATTAGTATTTATTTAAAAACTGATAACGTGCTTAAATAATCCATTCTTAAATAAAAATTTCGTCGCGCGTCGTAGGTGCAGCGTGATTTATACGTCTTTTAAAAAAATATAAATTTCCGGCTTCGTAGGTCCTATAGTAATTTTTTTTTTATGGGTTAACATACAGTTATAATTTGCTATAATATTATTTTTAGGGCAAAATATAAGTATAATTTGCAGTAAAAAAATATAATGTAATCCTGTTTTTTATATATTTTTTAATGAATCTTTGATTTTCAATCATGTCAGCCCCTCGTAAAACATTTTGTGATGTGAATTGTAATCATTAATGTACCAAATGATTCTGGTTTACTGCAAAATTGAGAAGTGAAACGACACTTCTCACTGCAAAATTTAAAAAAGACGCAAGAAAACTCATTTAGTGAGACGTGACGTCACGGACGCCATACGACTTACGCGCCTACTATCGCCACCGTCCATATAAAATAAAACTAGTGGTTATTTGCTTTGCAAATACATTTATTAAATGCGCTTTAGTGTAAATATTGACAATTATTATTTGCGTAATTAAAGGTGCAGTGATTAGGCCGAAAAGTGACCAAAAAAGTTACATACTGTCGAGTGCTGTGACATCTACCCACAGTGATAAAAAAAAAACAAAAACAACACAAAACAATGAAAAAGTGTGGGGCTTGTGCTAAATTTATTGGGCGCACTGGCAACGTATCGTGCCCAAAATGCAGCTGCCAGTACCACGGTGCTTGTGTGGGTGTCTGGGGTGGGCTGGAGCAGTGATCCCCAAGGGCTGGGTCTGTCCCGATTGCCAGAGGTTCCAACCGAGAGACAACCGCGCCGACACGCCCGTTAAAGGCCTGCCGGGTCAATCCTCCTCTTCAGCTCCGCCAGCCGCCGCTCCGCTCGCCACCGACCAACCCGCTGCTGCCGCTCGGCCCGCCTCCGCTCAGGCCACCATCACCCAGCCTGCCACCGCACTGCTTGCCTCCTCTGCGGACCCGCTAAGCGCGGACACGGAAATGCCCTGCTCTCCGGCATCCTTCGACGGGGAGGACATGGCTAGTGCGCTTATTGACCTGAAGCGGTTTATCGGCGTGGAGTTCTTCACCATCAGACAGGAGCTGAAGAATTTCCGCGACGAGTTCCAGGACTTGCGAGCTCACCTGTCCGTGTTTAGCGAAAGGATGGATCGTTTGGAGGGCCGCGTCGACGCTATTGAAAAGCAGGTCATAGATGGGGCTGCGTCAGCTGCTACCCGAGTCCTCGAAGAAGCCGTTGCGACCCTTCAAATGGAGCTGAACGACAGAGACCAGGAGCTTCTGTCCAACGACGTCCAGGTGACGAATGTCCCTGAGGACCCCGGTGAGAGTGCGGCTGGCCTAGCCACGCGGATCTGCGCGAAACTGGGCGTGGAGCTGGACGTGCGTGACGTGGTGTCGGTGCATCGTGCCGGGCGGACGCGCGAGGCGGGCCGCCCGCGGCCCCTCGTGCTGCGCCTGGCGCGCCGCGCCGTCAAGGACGAGCTGCTGCGGGGCGCGCGCACACGCCGCGGCGCCACCACCGAAGGCCTGGGCCTGGCCGGCGCGCCGCAGCGGTTCTATGTGAACGAGCGGCTGACTAGCGCCAACCGACAGCTGTTCCAGCGGGCCCGCGAGGCCGCGCGCACCGCCGCCTGGCGCTTCGTGTGGACCCGCGACGGCAGGATCCTCGCCCGCAGATCTGAGGGTCAGCCGACTCATCGCGTGCGCCGGTTATCCGATCTGCACATTTTTTTGCCAGCCGAAGTCCAAACCGGTCCTTAGTTGTTTTTGTTTGTGTTCTTGTAAAGTCCTGCAATTAAATATTTCGTTATTGTTCTTTGTTTGTAACTCGTTTTATACAAATTGTATAGTTGTTAAAAAATACCGTTCTTACCGTTTTGTTCTGGCCTGTATACTTGTTTTGTCATTGTTACGTCTTGTCGCGGGAGTGGACCGACAAATATGTCTCGTACCGTCGCGTGATTCAACCTGGAAGCGATCACTTTATATAAATATGTCCGTTTATAGTTTATGTATGTATATATATGTTATCGGTCTACACTATCAATCTTTATTTACCACTTTGTGCTGCGCTTGTTATTTACTTTTATCTTCATGCACTGAGTCACTTACCTGTATGCAGTCATTCATTTGCTATTGTTCTTTTAACTTTTTTACTCGTTTTTATGATGTCGCGGTTTAATAATTTGAAAGTTGGATTATTTAATGCTGGTTCCCTTGGTACGGGACACGATGAGCTGATTGCGACTATAACTGACACGAACGCAGACATTATTGCCATAAACGAGTCGTGGCTTCGGGCTGGCGAGGATGGACGTGCTCCCGCCGTGCCTGATTACCGACTACGTCACGTTCCCCGGCCGGTCGAAATATGTGGAGGACGGGGTGGGGGCGTCGGATTTTTCCTGCGCCGGGGCCTCAACGCGCGCACACTACCACATCCTCCCGCTGCGCTCGTAGAACAAATGTGGTTAAAAACAATAATTAACAGCAAACATTTAATCATTGGGACCGCATACCGGCCACCGCGGCTTGATGTTGACACTTTTTTTGATGCCATTACTGACTCAATAACTTCTTTTGTTAAATACGACCGACTGATTTTACTGGGTGACTTTAATATTAATTATACGGACAAGAACGACCGAAAATTTAGATGTTTGACACAATTTCTGACAACGATTGGCCTGACACAACATGTACGCGACCCGACTCACTTTACGGAACATAGCCAGACAACTATAGACCTTATTTGCTCCGACGCTCGTGTTGTGTCTGTGGACGTGCAGCATATCCCGGACCTAGGGAGACATGCATTCATCACAGCCGAGTTTGACATTAAAAAGCGGAAACCGACGCCTAGACGTATTACTTATAGACCACTGAAAGACATTAACTTAACTGTATTTAACAATGACCTTGACGCCATAAACTGGGAACAGATTTTATTACTTAACGACGTAAATGACATGGTTAGACTATTTAACTCACTGCTACTAGGACTTTTTGACAGACACGCGCCGGAAAAGACGATAGTGGTGAAGGAGGCACTTAAACCATGGCTCTCGAGCACCGTTCGGCTCATGATGCGGCTCAGAAACGAGGCTCACACTCGTTTCAAACGAACTGGGAGCGATGTTCACAAGAGGTATTATCTCGACCTGAGGCACCTTGTGATCGAAGCCATATATAACGAGAAACGTGCCTTCTTCACGCATCATGTTAATGACATCACTGACTCGAAGACTCTTTGGAAAAACTTAAAGCGCACTGTTCTTCCAGATTCACAGACGCAGACTGACCTTACACAATTTGATGACCCTGACTTGATAAACCGTCATTTTCTTAATATTCCTGGGACACAGGAAGTCACTTTATCGGACTTAACTTTTTTTGAATTTAATAGACATAACGACAAAACATTCACGCTTTCTCCTACCACTGCTACTGTCGTCACAAAACTCATGATGTCAATAAAAACTACAGCAAAAGGACTCGACTCAATTGATATTGACATGTTACTTCTGACACTACCGAGAACTACAGACGTATTGACTTACATTATTAATATGAGCATTCTGACAATGACTTTCCCAGCTGACTGGAAAATCGCTCAGGTGACCCCGTTACCAAAAAAACCGAATCCCACTGAAATGTCTCAACTGCGGCCTATAAGTATCCTTCCTTGTGCATCAAAGATAATAGAACGGGTAGTTTGCGAACAGCTGTCCGATTACCTGGAGAAAAACAGCATACTCCCTGAACTGCAGTCCGGTTTTCGCAAGGGTCGATCGACAGCTACTGCGTTGCTCGACGTAGTCGATAACATCCTACAGGCTCGCGATGCTGGTAAAAGTACCTTTTTAGTTCTTTTAGATTTCTCCAGGGCCTTCGACTGCATTAGCGTGCCCCTACTATTATCCAAGATGTCTTATTACGGGTTTGATGTCACTGCTACAAAATGGTTCAGTAGCTATTTGTCTGGCCGTGCGCAGACAGTTGCGTTGCGTAGGGTGGATGGTAGTGCTCTGCGGTCCTCTGTTTGTCCTGTGACAAGAGGAGTACCGCAGGGTTCGATACTCGGGCCTCTGCTCTTTATACTGTATAGCGCTGACATCACTAACAGTATAGAGAGCTGTAAGTATCACCTGTACGCGGATGACGTGCAACTTTACTTTTCTAGCTCGCCGTCAGACACATCTGCTGCCATAAACATGATAAATGCTGACCTTGACCGTATTTCCTCTTGGTCGGACAAGAACTGTTTAGTTCTTAATCCTAGCAAGTCGAAATATGTGGTTTTTGGCTCAAAACATCAAATCCGTAATACCCTTAATAACCTTGAAGCTCTATCTTCCGGGAATGTCGCCGTCATGGGCGAACCAATAGAACGGGTGGTAGAAGCAACCAACCTCGGCCTTCTAATGGACGGGAATCTGCGCTTTGAGAACCACATACTTAATGTTGTGAGTAACTGCTTCTATCGCCTTAAAGTTCTATATAATATACGAGATTACCTTAGTGTCGATTTGCGTGTTGACCTATGTGAATCACTTGTATTATCTAGGTTAAACTATTGTGATGTCGTGTATGATGGGTGCATTACTGGTCGTTCCAAGAGGCTCATACAACGAGTGCAGAACGCATGTGCTCGTTTTTGTTTCAAAGTCCCTCCCCGATCCCACATCACTCCATACTTGAACGCCGCTAACTTGCTTAACATGCCTGCACGCCGGCGCCTGCACCTGGCCACTCTGCTGTTCGGGGTGGTAAAACAGGAAACCCCCACCTACCTTTTTCATAAACTGGTATGGTCCAAAAGTGCGCGCAGGTTTAAGGCAATGGCCATTATACCTATGCACCGAACCGCTGCGTTCAGAGGTAGTTTCAAGTTTGCGGCGTCTAAGTGCTGGAATGATATCCCTCCTCCTATCCAAAGGGCGCTTAGCAGATACACCTTTAAGCGTATGCTTAAAGGCTATTTGTTGACGCTCCAGAAATCAAAATCCTAATCCCCAGCACTGTGACAGCAATAAATATGCCAATTTCTTATCTAGTTTTTGTTTTTAATGTGTACTGTAAATATAAATATTTTATTGAAGCTGCATCTAGGTAGTGTGTACATGTATTATCTCACTTTTTATTTATGTTTATTTCTCTTTCGCCTGTCCCAATACTGTACGTAGTTTATATATTACATTTGTATGACGTTTCCGTGAGTCACTGACGGTGCTGGCTGAAAATCAGCGCTGCAGGTGTCTGACACCTCAGCATAATGCTGAGCCAGTGTCCGGTTCACTGCCGCAGAGACACACTTGTTTCATGTTTTATCTGTTTTCTGTTTTTTGATTATTTTATTGTTTAACACGTGTGTCCTGTGTGTTTGTGAATAAATGTATCTTTCTTTCTTTCTTTCTTTCTATTTATTTTAGGTTTAGAAAGAGAGAATGAAAATTATGTTAGCCCCTAGTTAAGAAATGATTATTTAAGTACGTTATCCGTTTTTGAATAAATACTAATAGTTACGTAGTAATCTTGAATGAAAAAGCAAGCATTTTGCAAAATACGCTCGTCTGGTAGACCCTTAAATACTAATAACCTTTTCACCACCAAGACAAAAGACCAGAAGAGTCACTGTCCCGCCAACATCATAGTTATAAGAGAGCAAATACAAACTTTACATGAAAGACTGAAGGTTGCTCTGACTGCGGACGTCATAACACCTATATAATAGGGGTTCTTATGCGGGCACGACCACACACGATGCCTTTAGGTGTTCTTGGCGTTCAAAGGGTTAACACACAGTTTGAAGCGGAGGTCGGGAATTTGTTAACTCTGAATTCGGTAGCAAGAGCTTGTATAGTTTGATGTCTTCAAGAATGTAACCAACGTTGTATGTACCTACACTCGTAGATACCTGTTCCCCATAGGACTGCGCGAGTACTAAATTGAAAATAGTTTTGGAAATTGTTCCCGTACACGATATTGCGGTTGCTTGGCTGCTACCGTAAATAATTTTAATGAATTTTCCGTTGTTTCAGGTGGAGGGCTCACAGGGGCAAACACACAATGTCGACACGACGCACATATATCACGGGGAATTGGCTGGTAAGCACTAAATGTTTCACTATAAAGCAATAATACGTTTGCTCTCGAAATAATCTCTACGAGAAAGGTCAAAATAATGTGGAGATGTTTATTCCTACCTAATATAGATAATGTTCTGATAAGAAAATCACAGGCTAATTGGCTAAGTAGGTAATACAAGGTATCCTAGTTGTTTCTAACTAAACAATCATTGACGCATACCGTAAACCGCAAACTGATCAGAGTAATCAAATTGTCAGCAGATTCTAAAGTATACGTTTACCCAGTTTACAACTCTATTCTTTGTGTGCGAACCATTGTCTTGGAGTGTAACGCGTGTTATGATACCCAGAGCTGACAAACAGTACAATTAAAATAACTCTTGGGCGTCGTAGTGCAGATCGTAAAGCTGACAGGGAGTCGAAGTTTGTAGATGGCGTGCGCTGGTCGGGCAGCAGCCATTGTGAGGCGCCGAGAACACTGAATACCGACGTTATCTAGAGCTCAGATATAACGCCATTGTTTGCCCTCACCCCCAGAGAAAATTTAATAAGTCCCTGCTCCGAGCACGTCGCTCGCGATTGCGTTGCTCTTTAATCAAACAGGAGTCAAACACCGCTCGCCTCGCATCTGCCCGGCCCGTGTATAATTGAGCGGACCGATCTCTCGTTTTGAACATTAATAATGGCCGAGAGCACTAAAACATATTTCTTTTTGCAATTACTGTCGGTGTGGCGTCAAAGTCCCGGCTAATTGGGAGCTTTCCGAGCTTTCGGCGGCCACTCGACTTTTAATTTCAACGGGCGGAGCCGCGCGGCGGTACTCGCTTCCGCTGCACAAGCTTACCTTGCTATAGACGCTATGTAAATTATTACTCGGTCGGAAAATTTCTCCGACATTGTCCCAATTCCGAAATGTAAATCAAATTCTCTAAAGGTATTCAAAACATTTCAAATTTCTGAACAAAAGTGTAGGTAACGTTTGTCGCTATGAAAATGTCTCGCGGAATTATGTAAATAACGTTTTCATCCCGTGCAAGGCATGCGAGCCGTCCTCGAATAATTAGATATTGATTTGGGCCTCCATCGCTCCAGCGATTGCTGAACGCTCTTCGATAACTTGATAACCGTTAGACTGTTGTCACGGTTTCATGTGCGTACAATACCTAGTACACAGGGGTAATCTATTTACGGCTTGAATTGAATATTGCTATTGGACAGTCTGGAGCTCTATATATTAGGTTAGATTAATTCATTTTGAAAATTTTCATGTCATTTCTTCAAATTTAAATAGCATGGATTCACAAAAAGATCGTCAAGAATCAAAAAACAATAATAAATAATAGTCAATAAAAATCCAATTTTAAATGAAAATTAAAATACTAAAATAGATTAGAATATGTAATCGGGATGTTGATTTGACGATCATTGTCCCGATAGTCGTTTCTGCGAACGGTGTAATAGAGAAGAGTCTCGACCAACATCTAAAGAGACTCGCTGAATAGCTGGCTCAAGGGCCAGATACAGAAGGCGGTACTGACTGACTGTCCCAGTCAGGAGGTTCCTCTCTCTGTCGCCCTGACCACCGGTGGCTAAGGCCTCGCCTCGCTGCCCCTGGGGTGCTGCCCTTGGTTAGGTTTTTAAAATGATTTTATTTTACTTTTCATATATGATTATTACTAGCTTCCGCCCGCGACTTCGTCTGCGTGGACTCGGGATAAAAACTGTCCTATATTTTAATCCAGGCTATAAACTATCTTCGTGCAAAATTTCATTCAAATCGGTTCAGCCGTTTAAGCGTGATTGAGTAACAAACATCCAAACATCTAAACTTTCGCATTTATAATATTATTAGGATAAAAACCTACCCTAAGACAAAGCGTAAATAAATAGAATAATAGTAATAATTTATTGAACCATAAAGTTGTGCAACATGACAGTCTTAACTAAAGCGTTACAGCGATTCATTCCTTAAGAGCGCGTTCAGACTGGCGGGAACCGCGCTGTTCCAAAATCGCGCGATTCCCGCGCGGTTCCAAAATTCATATTTATTTATTTATATAGGTAAAACCATAGGTTATAGCTACATAAAAATGTTCCAAAGCGTTCAGACATAACCGTGCGGTTTGAACAACCGCGCGGTTGCCGCTAACCATCATCATCGTCATCATCATCATCATCATCATCATCATCATATCAGCCAAAAGACGTCCACTGCTGGACATAGGCCTCCCCCAAAGAGTGCCACAATGACCGGTCCTGCGCCACCCGCATCCAGCGGACTCCCGCGACCTTTACTAGGTCATCAGTCCACCTTGTGGGGGGCCTACCCACGCTGCGCCTTCCGGTACGTGGTCGCCACTTGAGAACCTTTCCGCCCCAACGGCCATCGGTTCTACGTGCAATGTGCCCACCAACCGCGACCAAATACAATCGCCCGCGAGATTTCATTACTATGTAGCTCGACGAGAGCGTTCAGTTGCGTCGCGGATGGACGTCACATTCCAGGAGGCCACGCGCTGGCTCGTAATGAATCGAGGTGATCGCTTCGACACCGAGTTATTGATGAAGCGGAGAAAAAACCTGCAATATGGGATTTGCAGTGTCAAGATTACTCGTCAAGAACCGAGCTTGGCAGGAGTTGGTGGAAATATTTGGGAATTTCGATGTTACGTTGCAACACTTGCAACAAAATAGCATTTTGGGTAAAGTAGGTATTTATTTAAGCAAAAGACACATTATTTCCTCTTCGACGTCCATCTTGAAACTAAACTCCAATCGCTAAATAACCACGGTATCTGAATAGTACACATTTTTGCGTTTCGAACCGCGCTGGAATCGCGCGATTTTGGAACTGTGCGGTTCCCGCCAGTCTGAACGTGCTCTAACCTAAATTACTAAACTAAATTTAAGTACTAACTAAAAACCATCCATACGTCTCTCTAATATGTGTGTTTCATCTAAGGCGGCGGTATACAGCAAAATTCTAATTCGGTTATTATTTCCCCTGGGTAGCGTAGAGTTCGTGTTTACAAGTCGATCGGTACGAGCGCACCGTTGCGGTTATGATCGCGAAAGTTTGGTACAGTGCGAATGGATAAACTTGTTTGGAGGGCGGTGCGCCATCGATCGCAGTTCGTCGCCCTACTTACACGGACTCTATGCACTTAGCCACCGAGACCGCAATTATGCATGCAGGCCCTACGACCACGACCGCTGTAAACGCAGATATGTGTCCGAATGCGGCCGTTATCAGGGCCGCTCAGGCTATACTAGAAACGTTTCTCTCGCTTAATGTCTCGCATCGTACGGAACCGAAAGCCATTAATTATTCCTGTTAACAGAAGCACACATCTGTTCTGTTCTGAAGCAATGATTTTCGTTCGAGAACTCGCTTATATTTGCATTTTCTTCGCAACCTTAATGTGAGATAAAAAGATGAAATCGAATACGTTATTTACAAATAAATTCTTATTCGATTCCGAACGTATAATATTAGATCAATAGCTATAAAGGAAATGCATACATAAAATATTAGGGGACGAGTGCTTCCCGATAAAATTACCTTTTTCTGTCGTGAGGGCTTCAATTCACGTGAATAGTATTATTTAATATTCGGGTAGTCATTTTTATTAACCAGCGTTCATCCCACCCTAATAATGGTAAGTGATCGCTGTGACCTATGGGCGATTGGATGCTATAGCAACATGTAAAATACGATTCTTTCTAGAAGAATGTTCTAGGTTTAAAAAAAAACCGGCCAAGTGCGAGTCGGACTCGCGTTGCAAGGGTTCCGTACATCACAAGATTTTAAACAATTTTTTTTACTAACGGAGCGTTTTTGACGTTTCATAAAAATAAGCTGATTTGATTTTTGTCAAGTACCGTATTAAGTCCGACTCACGCTTGACTGCACATTTCTAATAGGTTTTCCTGTCATCTGTAGGTAAAGAACTATTTTGTGTATTCTTTTCAAAATTTTAGACTCAGTAGTTTCGGAGATGATGGGGGGGAGGATGGTCATTTTTGGCCTTTATTTTATCTTAAATAATTTCTAAACTAATTATTTTAAAATTACAAAAAAAAAAATTAGATGCACACAATGAGCTCTTTCATTTGATATGTAACACGATAGTATATGCAAAACTTTATTTTTTAATTTTCTCATTTCCCCACAAAAGTGGCCCCCATGTTTAAAATTGATTTGTTTGCGTTACATGTTCCTCTTTGGGTCACAAACTTACACATGTGTACCAAATTTCAACGTTATTGGTTCAGTAGTTTCGGAGAAAATAGGCTGTGAAGGACGGACAGACGCACGAGTGATCCTATAAGGGTTTCGTTTTTTCCTTTTGAGGTACGGAACCCTAAAAAAGGTATAGTGTATGTCTAGACCTCATCAGGGAGCTCATTCAATAGCCGGACCGTTCGCGTTTGCCTGTACGCGTCCGAGTGCGCGAGCGCGCGTGCGCGTGCGTGCGTGCGTGTGTGCGTGCGTGCGTGCGCGCGTGTGTGTGTGTGTAAGTAAATTCCTTAACATACATAACTTTCAACACTGCACGTTGCGCTTGTTTTGGGAGCTCCTCCCCATGCTGCTATACAATATGTTATTATATTAGGGATTCACAGATAGCCTGATATACACATTTCAATTCAACAACTCCGCATAGCTGCCACATGAAGGATATTCCTGAAAATATATATTAGCTTGCGAACTCTTTAAATTAAAATAAGGGACCATATATACTCCAAGATTCCGTACTCCACTCTATTAAATGACTCAGTCTTCACTAATGGTTAACAATCACAATTCATCTGATTTCAAAGTTCGAATAATAGGTTAGTATAACGTAATACAATCAATACTATTGACTTGTGATATTAAACAGAAAATCATTTTTACCTTTTTATTTAACGGTGTGTAAAAATACATTCTTATAAAAACAAAGCCTGCTTATTACAAAATTGAGTCGAACTCGGGCTCAACTCATCATTAGTCAAAATCCGTCAAGCCGTGCTGTTGCCAAAGAAATATGATTGTGACATAATAGACTCTAAAATCCTTAATTCATTACCCTCCCTTTTGCGACAATCGGCAGAAAAGAACTATTTCTCAGTCGCAATCCAGTCCCCGTAATATGATAGTTATAGAAACCTAATTCGGATGCATATTTTTCAATACATTATAACATGCGAATACACCTAATAAAGTGTGGTAATATGAATTCCAGTGAATTATGCCCAAACGATTTTAGCACAAACTAAGTATTTTCATTTCAAATAAACATCGCATTCCTGTCGGATGCATATTTTTCAATACATTATAACATGCGAATACATATCTATGCGGATTAATGGGGGCATATTTTCCAGCAAGTAAGTAATAAAATACTCTATGATAAATAAAATACGCCGGCCTCGCAATGTACGAGAATTTTTCTGCCACCACAGCTCTTAAATTCTACTGAAAACATTTTCGGTGCCCTGCGGTTTTACGAAAGCATTTCGCATCTCCTCCCTATTTACTTTTCAAGCCTTTGTAATTTTTTCGTGGTTTCAGGCAGGCGGGATTTGCTAGACCTGTGTTTTTTTTTGCATGATTTATGTGTTAATATGTAAGTACCAGTTAAGTTCACAAATTGATTGTTTCATAGTTATTCTTAGATTTAGATGTTTTTTGGATGAACATTTACCCTTCATGCTCATATTTATCCCGTCATAAAGATGCAATATATCAGTCTTCTTCATCTATGTATCAAGTCGAGACAGAAAGAACCAATTCTTTATTTTGTGTACGTACAACATCAGAAGTAACTACGCGGGCCTAGTGCTGGAAATTATCTACACACGGACTCTTATTGCCATAATAAGGATCTGTGTATCATTTTGAACGTGTTACTCTGCTTAGCTCCTGCTGTACCTAACCAACAAAGGTCATAAAACTTAAAACAGAGCATTATGAAGTGTTTCATTGTTCAAGCTTTACTTTACCTTATCTTCAACCGTTAAAAGAGAAGAGGCACCGGTAACTGTGAAGATAATGGTATTAGCTATCGATCTTAGCTTTTAAAAAAGTTTATTACTACAGGGTGGCCAAATAAGAGGTATACACTTTATTTTTGAAATATTATTCTATGAAACATAAAAAATATTAAGTATTCCTTGTTAAATATAATATTTAGGGTCGGCAATTACACATGGAAAATAATGTCAGACAAATGTCCACCTCTAGCAGCATGGCAGATATGAACCCTTTTCATCGCGTTTTTCATTACTTTTTCACACATTTCCGGCGTTTCTCAGTGACCGTGTTTCGAATATTTTTTTATCATACCACTACAGTAATCACGACGGCGTTCATGGTCTCGAGGATGAAGTTCTTGAGTTATCTGTACCTTATATGGAAACAAACAAAGGTCTTTCTTCAAAATTGTCTGTAGAGAAGTCCTCTTAATTCCGACTTGTTGAGAACGTCGCCTGGTAGACAATGTCGGTTCTTCGGCTACTCTTTGACGAACTGTTTGGATATTCTGTTTTGTACGAGCCCTTTTGATACGATGAGGAACTGCTTTATTTGTTAGCGATGCCATACTGTTCAAATTTCTTCACTAAACGAGTTATTAGCCGTGAAGGTAAGTGATTTCGGCCAAAAATTGGCCGCAATTTTCTTAGTTTCCGCAATACACGATTGGGTAGAGTAAAACGTTTTAATATTAAAAACACGTTGTTCCGTCGTAAAACGCTCCATAACAAATTTGCCGTATCTACACAAACTAATTTTCATGCAATAACTGTCATATTTACCGCCAAAAGAAAATGGCCGCAAAAAAAGTTGTATACCTCCAAGTTGGCCACCCTGTAGTACTATAACTAAGCATAAAACGATTTTCAGTAAACCCCACCCAACCCCACACGAATGGCAACGGCATCTTTTTGATTTGTTTGCGTTTGCGGATGCATGCAGTCATACTAATCATATTGTCAGAGCAAAATAAATGCACCTAGGCACGATGAGCTGTATTGGTTTAGTTGCGTGACTAGGTTCCGCTATGGGGGGAATAATTCACACGGTAACCCTCTGTGCTGGCGTTGATAAACTGGACGGACAACATTGCAATTTTATTCACACACACATAAACAATCCAGCTAAATATCAGTCCGGTGGAAGGCTGGATCCCGGGTTTTGCCACTGGTTATCAGTGCGGTGGAGTAACGTCTCTTCACTAAAGTCACGATATCGAGCAATTTCCGCGCCATACGGCCTAATCAGCTTAGTAGCTCCTTTTTAGGGTTCCGTAGCCAAATGGCAAAAAACGGATTCGTCATGTCTGTCTGTCTGTCCGTCCGTATGTCACAGCCACTTTTTTCTGAGACTATACTGTTGAAACTTGGTAAGTAGATGTATTCTGTGAACCGCATTAAGATTTTCACACAAAAATAGAAAAAAGAACAATAATATTTAACTCAAAAAAAAATTTTCATCTAAACCATAAGTGTGGGGTATCATGGATGGAAAAATGATATTGAGGTTTCTGATATCATTTTTTTCTAAACTGAACAGTTTGCGCGAGAGACACTTCCAAAGGGGTAAAATGTGTGTGTGTCCCTGTAACTTCTAAAATAAGAGAATGATAAAACTGACAAAAAGTATGATGTACATTACCATGCAAACTTCCACCGAAAATTGGTTTGAACGAGATCTAGTAAGTAGTTTTTCTCAAAAATGCTCGGAAATGTATGCGTTAATATCACGAAATGAAGACATGAAGTTTCTTGTTTAAGGCTCCCTACATTTCTTCTAGGCCTTACGCCAAGAAGTAATGTATGAAAACCCTAAGTAAAACCATTATTGTCCGCTACTCTAACTTTTTAAATTTGCTTACTAATATTAAACAGACATAGGAAAAATTACATACTGCCGACCACCACTAGACAACTAAGCATACTTGCGACATAAAAAAGAAACAAAATCTATGGTACTATACTTATGTGCGGTTAAACATGGTGCTCGAACGGCTTGTTCAAATGGCATGTTTAAAAAAAAAGGCAGCAAATTACCTATTATTTTATTGATTACCTTGTATTTATTTTAATTTATATTTAAATATTTCCTCACATCGTTTGAGAAAAGCACTATACAATCCTCGGCCGGAACAGGGATTGCTGGACTCGTTGTATCCGGCCTCATCTGCGACTCGGCCGTCTACTCCAAACTCGTCCAGCAATCCCTTACTTCACGGCCTCTGCAGTAATGTACTATTTTTTTAATACGTCATAAATCGTAAACCACAATTTGCCTTTCATTCAACGGATAATGGTACGGAACCCTTTGTGCGCGAGTCAGAATCGCACTTGGCCGGTATTTTGTTTAAATGTTTATAGTTAGTACTTTTTTATGAAATGTCACGACGATTGGCTAGTATAAAAATTGCACAGAAAATACTACCCTCGTGAAGACAACCACCCTAAATCGTCTGCCTGCGCATGGCATATCGGTATCTTTTGTTCAATGCGAAAAGTCTGTAACGACTCAACTTGCAATAATCCATTATGAAGGCCGTATTATTGGAGATTCCTTATTTACAATCGTTGACAGTGCTAGAATAAGTTTGAGCTTGTTTCTTTCTGTAAGTATTTTTTATAAATTCTAATTCATGATTATGGACATGATGTCTATGGAAAAATAGCCTATTCCTCGGGAAATAAACATTCACTACGCCATGCAATAGCACAGCCGTCATGCATGACACATAATATCAGCCATCCTAAACTGGAATATCTATCTCAGTCCTACCATGTTACAGAATCTAGTGTCAGATCACTATCATGTCACAGGGCAATTATAACACTAGTAAAAGTAGGTAACACCAGCGCGGTGACTCATTCATTGCATTAGCGACGCTAGCATGACACGCGTAACTACACGTGCATATCGTATGCGATTAGGCGTAACGTAACATATGCGCGTGAGTTGTACTGCCATGACCATTGCCGTGGCAGGTGGTAAGGTTAAATGTTTATTTAACGGTTAAAAATGGCCGTTATGCAGGTTTATTAGCTGTGTCGTATTGTATAAATATTTGCTAATACGCGTTGGAATATCGCAGGGCTGTCCTTAGCACCGCGAACCATTTATTTAGTAGGTCAATCAACCATGTTTTGTTGTTTGTTGCCATGGTTACGTCTCCTTCCAGGACTCTTCAAAATTATGGTAATATAAAGTTACAAATCGGCCCATCAATGTAGGAGGTAACAAACATTGAAAAAAAAAATATTAAAAAAAATACATCCGAATTGAGAACCTCCTCCTTTTTTTTGAAGTCGGTTAAAAACCCACTAAACATGTGTTTTTAAGGTTCCGGAGTCAACAAGGAACCCATATAGTTTCGCCATGTCCGTCTGTTCTTTTTCGCTTTAGCTCAGTGACCCTTACTACTAGAAGCTGCAATTCGGCATGGGTATATAAATCAATCACGCCGACAAAATGGTAGAATAGAATCTTATAAAATATTTTTTAAGGTACGTCCCCTAGGTAAAGCGGGAATGATTTTTTTATGTCTCGTTAAACCCATGCTGTGGGGTATCGTTGGATAGCTTGTTCAAAAATATTAGGTATAGGTTTCTTAAACCATTTTTTCAACTCAGTGATCCATTTGTGTGATGTGATGTGGCTTTTATGGCTGCTAAAATAAAACCCTGGCAGTAGTACATAATGATCTTAAAAGGAAAACTATCACGGCTAAGTAGACATTACTCGTTACCGAGTAATAGTCGACCAACTTAAAATGTACTTGAAAAGGCCAACTTTCGTACAAATTCGGCCGACGCTACTGCACCACTTACTTGTGTGCAGGCCAACTTTCGTACAAATTCGGCCGACGCTACCGCGCCATTTACATGTGAGCGTGTCGATGTAACAAATACAGACAGGCAACTACGGAACCCTACACTGCGCGTGGCCCGACACGCACATGACCGGTTTTTACTGAACATGATAATCTCTTTTTATGGTGGGGCTTCTCCTAACCATGTTAGGGTCCCGTATTATATAGTCACTTTGCTAATGGTGGGTACACACTGAGCAAACAAACGACCAACGAATGCGAAGCATTTATGTGAGAGCTATTTGTTAGAGTGAGATACATAGCCGTTCGACACCTTAAGAAACTGCCAATATTGTCTCCAGGTTTGCTGGGACAGGATAACAACAATGTTTTTTTTTATTCCACGTCGGTGGGAAACAGGCGTTACAGCCCGCCTGATGGTAAGCGGTTAGCCGTACCTATATGGACGCTTGTAACTCCAAGGGACTCGCATGCTTGTCTGTGTCTTATGATAAATAAATCCCGTTACTTGTCAACCGCCATCCCCGTGTTTTAATACTATGTTTAGCTGATCGACCCTAGTAATTAAAGGCAAAGCTGTTAAATATAAGTAGGCTGATTAATATTACTTCCAATCAATTTAAATGCAATCAGAATCGCACGGGTGATTATATTTTGGCAAGCTCCGACCCCGCTCTAGTTAACGGCACAGTTGATTTATTACCGATTGCCTAATAATGCTCTTCTGTGCTTAGCCACCGAGTCAACGAACCTGAGTTGACCCCACTACTTAGTTAAAACGACCAGCGACCGTTTCAGATGGTTTTTTCCTGATATTTTACTATAAAACATCAGGAAAAGACTTTTATACATATATAGAATCCATACAGAGTTAGTTAGTGATCTTAAAATCGTTTGTCTTCCAATAATGCTATCCCATTTATATGAGCACAAGGTAGGCATTAGTTTCTATCTGACTTCAGTTGAAAAAAAATATCCTTATATTTCAGTAAAATGGCCATACAAATCTAGGTTATCTAGGACACTTAATGTACCATATTCTGTATGGTACATTAAGTGTACAGTAAGTGTGTGTCTATTCATGCGTCCCGTCATCGTCATACCCCTGCACCCGCGCGTACAGTATTTCCCTTTGATATGCTATTTCTCCGTATTATATACAATACGGTAGAAACGTAGACGGATTTGTCCTCTAAAAATCGAACTAATGTTATACGGAATGAGCATTGGTTTGGACAGTTATGGTTATTACCGAACTATCGATAACATTAATTGTCCGATCTTGCCTTCTGCCTTTTCAGCTTAGCTGCATTTTGGTTACAAGAGTGCTCTTCATACACTCGATGCTGCTAAGATTGCAAACTTCTCGTCCAGAACCCGGCCCGCCGCCTCGCAACTTGCCCGTTAAGGGTCTCCTAAGTTGTCCGCCTATATTTAGATGGGTGTTCTGCGGAAAAGTCCGTGATAACCTACTTAAGTCTCGTTATATATCACGTGAGATGACCGACTTATCCAAAAAGGTGAACTAACTTGTCCAATAGGTGAAAGCCTATATACCTGTAGAGCATTTTTATGGAAACAGGAGACTATTACAAATTTTACTATAATGTGGGACTAAGTCACCGGTCACATTGGCACTCTTTGAGGGAGGCAATGTGACCAGTCAGTGTGATATGATGAAGTTACCAATATATTTCTTATGGTTTAAATGGAAATGTAGATTTGGTTATTATCAAAATAGAATTATTTTTGTCAGCAAAATCGTTCACCAGAATATTTTAACGAGTACCTAGACTTGTCAAATAATATAATGGTACAAGCTTTTATTTCCGACTGTACTTTTCTGTATACCGTCATTAACTACTCGTTGAGACGATTCTAACGAGCCCAAACTCAACGGGGTTACGTCTGTTAAGTCCTGAATTCTCATGGCAACTTTCTGTCTCCATACTATACTTAAACTCAAAATATCAGGTCAATCGGTTGAAGATATCTGCTTCAAAATTGAGTTGCAAGATTCCACCTGAACAAACATAGTTAAATTAATTACAAGTTAAATAAAAGCTTGTAATATTAATAGGGGGCCATTCTCATTGGGAAAATGAATTGATCATGGAAGCAGATGAAATCCTTGGCCAAGTCGCAGACCCAACAGCCAAGGGCTTTGACCTACCTCGAAAGCTCTGGTGTAAGTCGAACAGGCTTAGATCAGGACTTTCAGGACATGGCCTCTGCAATTTCTTTCGGCACAAGTGGGGTTGGCGAGATTCGGGCCTAAAGTGTCATTCAATAGAACTTGCAAACTATGTAAACAAACGACGTAACTTTGTTTTGTCACTGTTTCTCCTTGAATTATCACACCACCTCATCAAACACCATTGAAACCATACACTATTGAACCAGTCTTTACCGTAAAGTACAAAATCATAAAAAGTATAACTGTATCTTGGATATTTCATTAATAGTTTAAAATGGTTTCATAAGTTAGGTTATTACGACCTGATGGAAGGACGTTTTTGTTTCTTTTAAATTCTACACTTGTCTATGATGGTAGTGTTGTGACTAAAGTTGGTAAAATTTAAAGCCGATACACACTACCCACCTAATGCTCTGTACCTGCAAACGCAGTTGGATACACTACACGGTCCTTTGTCAATTGTAATTTTTTAATTAATAAATACGTAAACTCCGATTAATCGTTTTAATTCCCATTTTCTCATGAATTTTTCCCCATTCTTTCGCACCATTATATTAAAAAACTTCGGAAAATGTAATTTGGTCGTTTTGGTCTACTTTAAGAAATAAAAATCTACCCTTCCTTTTTATATAAATTTAAACAGTAATGGTTGAAAGATTGAAGGTTGCAATATTATTTTACTCGTTCACTGTTTTTCTTGGCATGTACGCGTATCTTACTTCTTTTTATTTAATTTTCTAACGACTTGGCCTGATTTACGGATTTTGATTTGCATTGTGCTCTGGATACTATTTAACTTTGGAACGACGACTTATTGCTACCCAACACGGATTTTGATATTGCTTATTATTGCCGGCAACGAAAAATGAGTGACCAGCCAGGGACATCTCAAACTTCGGACTTGCAGCCACGAAAAAGACCTAAACACACTCCAGTTCAAATGACGGACAATGAAAAAAAAATGCCATTAATTTGTACAAGTACGTAGAAAAGACATTGCCATCCTATCCGCATAAAAAAGACGTGCTTAAAATTGTTTCCGAAATTATGGGATTATCTGGCCATACAATTGATAACGTAATTAAATTTTATGAAAAAACTGGGACGGTTAAAAAACCCGCAGTCAGCCCACCAAACCGTGCCAAACTTAGCAAATTTGATAATTTCACGTTGTCCGCTATAAGGAGGAAAGTATACATCAATTTTATTTTGATGGTGAATTGCCTACTGTTTCAAAAGTGTAGGAAGCAATCAACGAAGATCCAACTCTTCCGACACTTTCTGAAAGTTCTGTGTACCGGTTGATGAAAAAATTAAATTTTAACCACGTGAAAAGGTCACGTAGAAGTGTTTTACTGGACAGGCCAGATTTACAAACATGGAGGCACCAATATTTACAACGAATTGCGGACTATAGAAGGAAAAATAAAAAAAATATACTATCTTGATGAAACATGGCTGAATGAGGGACACACTTCGTCCTATGTGTGGGTGGATGACGACATAAAGTCTAGTAGAGATGCGTTTTTGAAAGGATTATCAACCGGTCTTAAAAACCCTTCGAAAGGAAAACGGTTAATTATTACGCACATTGGCAGTGAAGACGGTATTGTCGACGGCGGCGAATGAATATTTGAAGCAAAAAAGCAAGAAAAGGACGGCAACTATCACGGAGAAATGGATGCTCACAACTTTGAGAAATGGTATGAGCAAATATTAACTAAAATACCTACTGGTTCCGTGGTAGTAATGGACAACGCACCGTACCATTCGCGTCAAATCGACAAAGTACCCACCATGCAGTGGAGGAAAGACGCAATCCAAGCTTGGTTACGGGAAAATACATTAACTACCATGAAAAAGAAATAAAAGCAGACCTTGTAGCAAAAATAGACAGGCCTAGATATAAAAAAATGTTTGTCGATGAACTGTCGAAATCAAGAGGGATAACGGTATTGCGTCTTCCACCCTACCATTGCGAGTTAAACCCAATTGAACTGATCTGGGCACAAGTAAAAGGTTACGTTGGGCGGAAAAATAAAACCTTAAAGATGCCAGAATTAAAGGTTTTGTTGGCAGAAAGCTTGTCGCGAATTGGAGCGGAGCAGTGGAAGAAATGCGTGGGTCACGTCATAGAAGAAGAAAATAAAATGAAAAATTTAGACGGCATCATCGACAGACGAAGTAACGCCACCTTTTATTATAAATACTGGTGCCACATCATCTTCAACTACCGATTGTTCTTCCGATCGTGATTAAATATATTAAAAATAAGTACCTGCTTGTGTTTTACTTTCGGTTTTTTATTATTCGGTGTGGTTTGACATAAGTAAAGCAGTAATCTTGCCCATCACTAGTGAATTCATCATTCAGAGACAATTTCAATATGGCGGTTTGTTTACATGAAGACTGTACACGATAAAATCCGGCCATGCATGATATGGTATACATTTTCACCGAATGCACATATTCAAGCACTTATTTTATTTTAATAATCTGTAACTACTGGCAAATATAATTCAAATAAATTCTAATTACAATGTATTAGCTTCTGTGAGTTTTCGTCGAAAATACTCCACTATACCTTTAAATGTTTGAGCATCGTTTTTTGATAATCTCATCTCACTTCCTACTACAATGCCACAAAGGTAATTATATTTTCATAATCATTAATATGCTCATTAGAATGTTATCTTACCAAAAAAGTACGTTTTGTAACTATTTTCCATCTTAGGTAGTCGGAGAGGCTTTCTAGTCCAAGCACTGAAAGTTGTTTTTGTATGGGAGGCAATCATTTGTCAAAAAGCCAAATTGACCAAAGTTAAAACACCTCAGATCTATCTTGATCTAAATGTAATTGTAAAAATTTTAACTATTGTAAAAATAAAATGTAATGAGGTATATTTAAGCTTATAAAATTCAAAGCACGAGAAAATAAATACCAGGAAAATTGGTAAAGCTTGTCAGAATACCGTGTGCAAGAAAATATAGGTACCGTGGAATATAAAATTCTCTAAGTCATAGATGACCTAACTTTATATAATGTTTGGATGTTTATTATGTAGTTTGATAACCACAAAACTATTTTAATGAAGAGCTGCTCCAAAGATTTACAAGATTCAAAAGATTTACCATAACATACATGGCCGGATTTTATCGTGTACAGTCTTTAGTTTGCAAGTTCTATTGAATGACACTATGTGATTGTGGCGAAGCGGCCCAAAGCATGGATCATATAATGCAGCGATGCCCAATACATTCATATCCGGGACCCATAGAAGACGTCTACAACCTTACTCAACACGCAGCTAATTGGCTGAGAAAGCTGAATATTGACTTATAATTATAATAACAATCTATGTATTCGCCTATTCTACAGAGATTGCCATACGATTAAATAAATGGGGGGCTACAGAAAATTGCCTATCATCAATTTAGTACGGCGGAAAATGGCCAATTTTGACAAAAGTCGTGGACACGACTTCTATATACCTAAAACTGGTATGGATGTGTTCCTTGTTGTCTCCAGAGTACGAATCTACTGGTTTTAGTTAAGGGAGAGGGGGACGGACATAGCTGTGACGTCATAAAGATGGCGGCCGATGGTCATCGATTTTTGTCCAAATCTCGGGTTCTATTTTACTGATTGCTTCGTGTGAGGTGTCATTTGAAAGAATATTAAACGAACTATAATTGTTTTCTTGAACCTTATAACGTACAACCAACCGTACGGATTTTTTTACCTTTGACATTTGCTTACTTACCATGATAATTCGAGAAAGAGATACTTTAGCGTGATTAATGTCCCTATAAAAAATATCATACATTTTATTAGCTTACCAAAAATATGCAATTTGTCGCCGTTCAATAATAAACATGTAATTTATTAAGTCCGCGCCAACCGGCATGCTTTGTATAATTGAAATACTTTGATAGTTAATTTTTGGTGTTCCCAAATTAAAGGTACTGTAATCGAATGAATAAATAGTGTGTTTAACTGTGTATTTGTACGAGGGCTGCTACTTATGTATCCGGAATCCAGGATTCCAACTTTCTTAAACACAATTTTTGACCTCCATGGTAAAATTTGAACTTTCTTTTAATACTGGCCGCTATATTTTTTTTCTTGAGTAAAGTTAAGAGTTCTTTTGTTTTTGGTGGGTTTAAAATGTTATCTCGTTGCAAGAATGGAACTTACTCGTGAAAATATTCTTGCTATGATTTATTACGATTTTCGGCGTGGCTTAACGCAACAACAATGCATAGATCAATTAACTTTGACTTTTGGTGATGAAGCTCCATCAAAAACTACTGTGTATCACTGGTTTAGTGAGTTCAATCGTGGACGTAGTATGCTTACGGACGAAGTTAAGGAAGGTCGCCCGAAATCGGCCGTTGTACCACAAAATATTGAAGCAGTGCGGAAACTTATAATGCATGACCGTCATGTTACGTATCGCGAGATAGAGGCAATTCTGGGGATATATATGACGAGCATTAATAAGATATTACATGAACATTTAGCTGTAAAATTTGTTCGCGTTGGATACCGCACAATTTAACTAAGGATCAAAAAGAGGCTCGCGTCGAATGGTGCAAAAAAATGTTGAAAAAATATAACCGTGGTGACTCAAAAGCTGTTTATAATATCTACACAGGTGACGAATCTTGGATATATGCGTATGATCCCGAAACTAAACAGCAATCAACAGTGTGGGTGTTTCAAAATGAGCCGAACCCTACGAAAGTTACTCGTGCAAAAAGCACCTTGAAGCCAATGGTCGCCTGCTTTTTTGGTATGAATGGCCATGTGGCTACAGTGCCACTAGAAAATCGTAAAACGGTTAATTCGGAGTGGTACACGACCATTTGTTTGCCAGAAGTGTTTGAAGAAAAACGTAAAGACAACCAGCGACGCAGAATCATTTTCACCATGACAACGCCAGCTGTCATACATCACGCGAAACAACTCGATTTTGAAAGGTCAAAATATAGAATTAAAGGGTTCACCCACCGTACAGCCTTGTTTTGGCACCCAATGATTTTTATTTATTTCCAAATGTAAAGAATAAATTACATGGTCAACGATTTTCGACCCGTGAAGATGCAGTCGACGCGTTCAAACAACACGTTTTGGAGATACCTCAATCGGAGTGGCAAAAGTGCTTTAAAAATTGGTGAACACGTATGCAAAAGTGCATCGATCATCACGGAGAATATTTTGAAAAACAATAAAACTATATTTAGTAATGTACGTTTGATTATTTTTTCTATTCCGGATACATAAGTAGCAGCCCTCGTATGCGTCGATTAATATTTATAATCGGTGAATTGAGTTCTTTTACGCCCAGGACGCCTATTTATCAGCCAGGTGAACATAATTTATTCTGTAAATATGTTTCAATAAAAACGCATTTTGAATTCCTAACTTGAATGTGGGCCACAATCTTTCGCCAAAATCCAGCCCGAGGACTAGGACCCAAACTGGCGACAAGGCCACCCTTGCCGTACCCCATGCCCGCGCATATTTCATTTCATTCGAGGGCAAATTGCGATTGAATTTGGAGACATTTGCACGTGGTGATTTGTTACATTTACCTAACAGCTATAGGTAAACACATTTTTTTCTCTGGAGATGCGTGTAGATAAATATCTATCCGTAAATACGGTTTGTCGACTGATACATGTTGTGAACTATCGTTGCAGTTTTGCAGGCAACAAGTTCGAACAGAACAACAAGGCCTGAAGGTGAGCGGCGAGGCTCGCGAGGCCGCAGACCGGGCTCCGCGTAGGGCCAAAGGCCCGGAGCGTCCCTCCAAAGCGCGCTCTCGGATACTTTACTTCTGAGAGTTCTGAGCCACAAGCGAATCTGAGCGTGTGCGTGCGTCCCCTCAGAGCGTGCTCTTCACGCGAGCCCGACGGCTGAAGACCCGAAGGGCGAGCCTACGTGCACATTAATACTCCCAAGTGTATTACAAGCGAAGCTGAGGGCTGAAAGCCCAAAGCGTACCTTCAGAGATGGCTCTCCACGCAAACCAGAGGGCCAAAGGCCCGAAGAGCGGGCCCACGTGGACACTTTATTACTCCTAAGTCTTACAAGCGAATCTGAAGGCCAAAGGCCCGAAGCGTCCCCCCAGAGTGCGCTCTCGGATATTTACTCTATTCCTGAGTGTGTTACAAGCGAGCGGTGAGCGGCAAGGCACGCGAGGCTGCAGGCCGAGTTTTGCGTAGAGCCGAAGGCCTGAAGCGTCCCTTCAAAGCGGGCTTTCCACACAAGCCCGAGGGGCAAAGGCCCGAAAGGCGTGCCCACGCGGACACTTTACTACTCCTAAGCGCCCTACAAGCGAACCTGAGGGCCGAAGGCCCGAAGGAGAGTGGCATAGCACGTGAGGCGGCAGGCCGAGCTCTGCGTAGGGCCGAAGGCCCGAAGCGTCCCTTGAGAGCGGGCTCTCCACGCAAGCACTGGCCAAAGGCTCGAAGGGCGGGCCCACGCGAATACTTTAATACTCCTGAGTATCTTACAAGCGCATCTGAGGGCCGAAGGCCCGAAGCGTCCCTTCAGAGTGCGCTCTCGAATACTCTACTCTTGAATGTGTTACAAGCGAGCCTGAGGGCATGGCTCGCATGGCGGCAGGCCGAGCTAGGGACGAAGGTCTGTAGCGCCCCTTCAGGGCGCGTTCTTGGACACCCTACCCCCGACTGTTTTACAAGCGAAGCTGAAGGCCACAGGCTCAGCACAGGCGAGCTCCGTTTAGGGCCGATGCCCGAGGGCCGAAGACTCGTAGGGCAAGCCAACGCGGCCACACACTCCCCCCACTCTTTTAGAAATAACACTCACACATTCACCAAGTGGACACACACTGGGTCCGTGCAACGTTTCAGTTACAAATCTCTCACCCGCTTTTCGCTTCCGATAGCAGTTTTTCACTTTTCTTTTGCTAGTAAAAACTTAACCGAAACAAGTCAGATTAGGAAAATACAAGTCAAAGTACAACACAGGTATCAGGTAAAAACTAGTCCTACTAATCTTACTAATATTTTAAATGCGACAGTTTGGATGTATGATGTTTATATGTTTGGATGTTTGTTACTCAACCACGCTTAAACGGCTCAACTGATTTGGATGAAATTTTTCACAAATATATTTTATAGCCTGAATTAAAATATAGGATAGTTTTTATCCCGGCTCCACGCAGACCAAGTCGCGGGCGGAAGCTAGTTGTCTAATAAAGCTGCTTGCGTTCATTATTTTATTATTTACTATCTTTCGCCCGCGACTTCGTCTGCGTGGACTCGGGATAAAATCTATCCTATAATTTAATCCAGGCTTTAAACTACCTTCGTGCAAAATTTCATCTAAATCGGTTGAGCGATTTAAGCCTGATTGAATAACAAACATCCAAACATCTAAACATCCAAACATTCACATTAATAATATTCGTAGGATAGTAGGATTCTCAATGTAATACTAGAAACTAGTCTAATTTTACATCACCTAAGCGTAAAATGGCAATAACAATCTCACTTGACACCCAAAAAAAGGCGTAAAATTGTGAATGGCGGGAGTGAAAAACAAAGGCTTCAGAGCACTCGCCTCGCCTTCGGCTCGGGCTACAAAGTTCCTGAGGTGACCTTTATTTTACTGCTTTAGGTGCGTATCATGACCGTCTGACTCGTATAATTACTCAGAAAACAAAAAAAAGAGTTTCTAAAGGCGCGACGTGACGACAGCGATCGCTAGCAAAGGCGAGCGTGGTGATAGTTAATCGGTGCGTAATTAACAAAATTTGTTATTACTTCGTTATTTATTAATGTACACCAACATTCTATATTTTTGGAAAATTTATAAAATGACCTATCTTTTTTATAATAACTTTAATTGCGCTAAAGTTATTATTTATTGAGTTACAAGCGTGTTTTATCAGTACTCATGCAAACGTGCGCGGTAAAAAAATCATATTTTTTCTAATAATTTAAAAACGGTTGATTGTAAGTCATAGCGTCCTGAAAATAAATTATAGAACGTTTAATATGCTTTCAAATGACACCTCACACGAAGCAATCAGTAAAATAGAACCCGAGATTTGAACAAAAATCGATGACCGTAGGCCGCCATCTTTGTGACGTCACAGCTATGTCCGTCCCCCTCTCCCTTAACTAAAACCGGTAGATTCGTACTCTGGAGATAACAAGGAACACATCCATACCAGTTTTAGGTATACAGAAGAGATGTCTACGAAAATCGTAAAGGAGACGAATTTTTGCGATTTTGTCACCGTACTACTAATTTGAGTAGAGCAGTGAAATGTGACGGTTCTTATTGATGATCTATTAAACAAATCAGTTTTAGACAACGCGTCTAAACGGATTCTTGATGAGTTTTGTTTGTGCTTAATTAATATTATTGCCGATAGAAATGTCAAGTAGAAGACAAATGGAGTAATTATTGGTACTCAAACTACTCAAAGGCAAATGCAATATTCATCGGTCGCTCGATCGTATCCGGTTTGAAGGACCAGTTTACGTTAAGAATTATTAATGAGAACTAGACTGGTGCTTACGTATCATGCTTATTAATTTCAACACTTGTAAGTACCTACTGTTCAGCCTGGGTATTTATAAATTACGGTTATTCATTATCGATACTGACCGCAAATTGGCTACTCTGTCGCACTGTAGGTACTACACAGAGAGGGATGGTGGTAAATTGACGCCAGTTAGCTAGTCCTTCTGAAGTGAGAGAGCAAATGTCCGGCGGTACCTAATACAGTCAATGAGAAAGATACGTTTGTTAGACATTTCAGCCTTATTTCCATGAAATAAGGTGCTAATTTGTATAGATGTTATATTCAATGACAACCCGTCATCTGTAAAGTATATGCTCCGTTGTAAACAGATGGCACTTAAAAATTATATAATGATTATATAGTATTTAATGTAGCGAATATTGTATCATGACCGTGATGAATTAATTGTTATACATAATGTTCAATTTGTTGTTCCATATATTTGACAAAGTAAGATACTCAACATTCTGCTGTTTATGCATAATAACAGCTTCCACTCCAGTTAGATAACGCTCGTAGTTATCGCGATAATACGTACATAAAAACACAATGAAATTATTAACTACAGCTGAATACTTTTTAAGAGCAACAATTTCATAGATCAATAGATACGAGAGATACGGAACAAAGAAAATATGTATATCACCCTTCTCACGTTTGGACAGTTAATCTGGAAGACCGCAGCCAAATAACACTACTTACTCGGTGTAAAGTGGCGTTGTTGATTGAGGTCGTCAGGTCTTCTGAGGTCGTTTTCAAATATCTCGATTTCAATTATTTAATAACACATTTACCCTCATGCGTTCCATACGCTTGATTGCCACCATTGTGGTGGACTCTGGAACCTTAGGTGTCACTTAGTCTGTCTGGAACTATAGTCGTCTATTATTCACATTCTAGCGATGTGTGTTACTACGAGCGAGAGGGCCGCCCAAATGATTTATGACCTCATCTGCTGATCCTGGATTCGATTCCCGGTACAGGCAAATATTTGTGTGATGAGCCTGAATAGTTGTTGAGTCTTGAGATGTTCTCTTTGTTTTTCGAACGAGCGAGAGAAGCGAACGAAATTCTATGCTTTAGCTTGGGCCGAAAATCGTTTGTCTGTCCGTCCGGTGTCTATTCCGCTGTCCTCGTGTCTGTCTCCTCTACAGGTCGCATTTCTCAACCCATTCTCGTGAAATATTGTGGGCAGGTTCGTTAATTATAAAAAAAATGATGAATCACTTTTTCGAATCATGTCACAAATGATTTATTTAGTTATCTTTTTATTTGCTTTTGGTCCCTACATTATTGACATTACTAATCTTTAATTATTTGTCCACAGACGATCCCCAATCGACGGTGTTCGGTTCGGTGACGGACGGTGTCTTCGAAGGCAAGATCATCGCGAGCGACGGCGCGTACTACGTAGAGCAAGCGCGCCGGTACTTCCCGCCGAACGGGACCCGCTCACGCGGGCCTCATTCCGTCATCTACCGCGAGGGCGACGTCGTCGACCCGTACGCGCATAGGAGACACGGTCAGTGACGTCATATACACTCGTACACTAGACGCGACCCCTCTGCCGCACATTAAGCCACTAGTAGCGAGCGACAGCCACAAGCAATAGGGGGCTATTGCCTGTGGCCTGGACGCGGCCAATAAACGGCCGGTGTGCGCCGATGCTATATACAAAATGTATAAAAGAACTCGTCCGCAGCTTGTGGCTCAGTGTGCGGCGGCTCTTATGTTCACCTTAAACGTTAACGCACATTCATCAAGTCATCAACACAGCATCGGCATCGCTGCTCCTCATCCGGCGCGGCGACTTGCTTGCAGCGAAGAGACGACTGTTTTCAAAGCGCGTTAGGCAATCTGCACAGTTACCACATGATCGTGCGCAAGATAGATTATCCGTCTATTTCTAATTAGAACACTTGTTCTTCTTAATGCTAGCCGTGTAGCGGGTTGTGTTGTGCGTCATTTCCTTGCGTGACGAGCCGCTAGCGCGCCGTCAACCGTCAACCCGGTGAAGGCAAGTTTTCAAGGCAACGAAGTTTTCGAGCCAGTCTTGACGCCGTTACGGTGACAAAGCTGATAAGTGTGCGTTGCGGTATGGTTTTTCTTATAAAGAACACCGATTTGGCACCATTGGCAGCAAGTTAATAAAGTACGGTCGCGTCCTTTAATTTAACGATCGCAAAAATAGTCTTTGGATTCCTATACAAAGTAACAGGACTGTCAACCTTAAGTTTTGACCAGAAAGTTTTGAAGAAAATTCGGGACCTAATTAAAATTCGTGACTGTACTGTACTAGTCAACCTTAAGGCCCATGGAGACTAGGTATGTCGTGGTCTGTAGAAACTTAACACTCCTACGATAACGGTCATGCACATCTTCATATAATTTACTTTAAAAACAAAGTTTTAACCGACTTCAATTTAGTACGCCGCCAAGCCACGAGAACATTTCCACATTTCTTTTCCAATTTACCACATGAACTGATTTCCGAGAGCAAATGCGTTGATTATTAGAGAAAAAAACACAATCGCTCGTTCCGTCGATTCTACAAGGATCACCTTTGGCACTTCATTGGCATTCAGCTGCTATTTCAACGGAATCTTATCAGAATCTGTGATATACTTTTGTACTTTTAAGTACATAATTGAGGAATTCCATAAGACATCTGTGGTCTTCATCATCAATTCCACTCCACCAAATTTATTATATCCGGGTAGATACACGAGTTATAATAGAAAATACCAAAATCACTCAATACACGCGTGCCTAATATAATTGAGGAGTTCCCTCAATTCCCCATGGATCCCATCATCCAATTGAATTTTTGAAAAAAATGGGACCCACCCGGAAGCATATAATTACAAACAAAAAAAAAATCACGAATCGGCTCATCAATGACGGAGTTCTGAGGTAACAAACATTGAAAAAAAAAATGATTAAAAAAAATACAACCGAATTGAGAACCTCCTCCTTTTTTTGAAGTCGGTTAAAAATAGCGTTCATCTAGATGTGTTCACCTGTAGAGGTGTCCGCGCCCTCCATGAAGGAAGCGAAATCATAAAAAAATTACATTGCTGCCGGCTGAGAGGCAGCGGCAATAGTCTTCTGATTGGCGAAGCGCCTCGACTGTCCACTCTCAAAATATTGGTTTCAGGTCAGGTGGCTATCGGGAGGACCAAATAAGCCTGAAGCATTTCGTTTGGTTAAGTTTTAATAAATGTATTATTGTCACTAACGTAGCTCATAAGTCTCCACCGTAACTAACATATATTATGGATCGACAAAAGGTCTCAGATAAACATATTTTATTATTTAATTCAATAAAATCTTGCCTTCTACTTTTCGCGTCGATTCCTATTTCAAAGCATTAATTAAACATGAAGCTCATACAAATCAAACGATTTTTTTTCTCTTAATTTGATATTCGATGTATGATACAGAGAACAAATATAATGGAAAAATAAACCATCATCGACCGCGTTAAGGTTTACTAACGTTTCGGCGAAAATTATTTAGCATTTTTAACTCCCAAACTATTTATCTCATATTTTTATTTGGGCGAAGTTTTATTTCCCAACTCAACGTTTCGCACTGATATCAGATATTTGATTTGATAAATTATTGTAAGGCAAATTATTACCTAGGTTTTTTTAAGATGTCATGTATTCGTGAAATGTATTGATTGGCATACAATACTTTTAGCAACATATTGAATACTATATAATTATGTAAGTATTACGTAGTAAAATAATGTTCGGTTCTGGCGATTCGCCGGCCGATGCCGGGGCACGCTCGCTTCGCTCGCTCGCTCGACGCGCGCTGTAGGGTCGCGGTTCTTCCGCCTCGCTTCGCTCGTCGTACCTGCACCGACTTGCCTTAGAGTCTACCAAAAAATATTATGCTAACTGTACAATTGTACATTAATATTAAATCTTCAAAGCTTCTATTTGCCCAAATGTCATTTGACGAATTGTTTTTTGCCTAAGCAAATTATTTGCTTCATAATTATTTGCACCATAAAAGTTGAATTTTGCATTATAAAAATGTTGCCAAATAAGAAAAGTGCGAAGTAAAGAAGCCAACGATTGGTTTTCCAAATGAAAATTCTGCGAAAAGTTGGTTACGAAGTAAAATTTGCCGAAACATATTTCGCCGAAAAGGCAGTACACCCCACGTTAAAGTGACGCGAAACAAAAAATATTTAATAAAATAATTTGTTTTGATAAGAGGTGTTAAGTACATACATACATACATACATTCACGCCTTTATTCCCAAAAGGGGTAGGCAGAGCACATGAAACGTATGTTCCAGCGCCAGCACTTTTAGCATAAATGTGGACATAAAAGATCGACAAAATGTGATATTGCAGTGATAGGTTGCTTGCCCATCGCCCACAACACACTTCAACCCTTAGTCGACTTTTACGACACCCACGGGAAGAAAGGGGGTGGTGAAATTCTAACCCGACACCACACGGGGCATGGGTGTTAAGTAATATTTCGTTTAATAGTTTAGGTACGTTGGATCTGTGTCCATTTCCAAACACAATTTACTTTATTAATCATATCCAATGAACGAGGGTTATTACCCTATCCAATTACTCATTTTAACGTCAAAACGTATAATGCCCCCAGCTGTCCATAATGAATGCCTCAAACGCGGGTCCTACGCCAGTTTCGCAACATTAGGTATCTACTTAGTGGGACTGGACAGCGAGTTAGCGAAGCAAGGTCGTTTAACAAAGTTAAATCCCATTTGGCCGGCGCCTGTCACTGGTTGATTGCGGCTGGTGTATAGGAAAACTTGGTTTGGTGCTGGCTGATTAAATGTGTACTACTTTACACGGAAACTAGAGGCGCATTTTCATTTGTCGATAGGGACCGCAAGCAAAATGCGGGGTATTTCCAAAACGCGTACCATAGGGCCCGCATTCGGGCAATCGTTTTCACTGGTCGATAAGCAAGCTTTGGTTTATTTTATTTGAGAGTTGCTATGTCCTCTTCCATAATTAGACCAGCTCTATAACATAGAGGTAATAATATAGACATAGGTACACCACGGCGCAGGCGAAACTTGAAGAAAAGCTTGTATAATCGCTCTATGTTGCAATGAATGCGCGAAACTCATTTTGTGGATGATATACTCGTGCATACGATACGGAATAAATACTGTAGAGGAACGCAGAGCTGATATTACCTTAAAATACTGTAAAGGAACGCAGTGCTATTATTAGGTATTACCTTAAAATCCGCCCTGCATGCTGTACCCACCCGCTCCTCTATAGCAAAATGTATAAACGAAACAAATTCGTCCGCCGTACCTACACGCCGCTGTTCAGCTCAGGTAGGTCGTGTTTAATTAACGTTTGGTACAGCAGCAGAAAAATACGCGGTCGCGACTAAATAAACGAAGCCCAACATTGTTTTGTGCTGCTGAAAACTAATTCAAATACGTGTTAAATATTTATCCGGCCATAGGCTGTTCCGAAATGGTAATTTTGCGTCAACTGCCACGTTTGCCGGTGCATTTTTGCCGTTTCAATTTTAGCAGTTGCAAATCCATCGCTGCGGCTGCGACAGACCAGAATGTGACTCTCGTGGAATGCATAAGCACAAACCCACTCTAGCTCCAATTCAAACGTTCCGGAATGAAAGGGATTTTGTTACCTCCATGAAAAATTCACATTTACCAAATTACATTGGTTACCGTTTCAAAAGTGACGCAGTCCCGCAATTCATTTAATTTTACGCGAAACCAGTGCAGACGTAAAATGTTCGTGGAAGTACATTTTCACAAAGTTGCTTGTAAATAACATTGTAGCTCTATGAATTACTCGTAACCCGCGGCAAACAAATGGTTATTCGGTAAACGGTAAAGTTTTCAGCTACATTTATTTTCATTACGAGTTATTGAACGGTTACTGGGGTCTTCGGATATTTTATTTACTTTACAAATCATTCTTGGGGTAAAATAAAGCTATAATTTTGTGTATATTTGCACCAGTTTCGAGTTTTCTGTATGCAGCGGTAAATCAATGCATTATTTATTTATTTGAGTCAGGCAACAAGGCCCATATTTACAAATACCTTACAGACTAACGTACATAACAATATACAAAACTTATAATATAACGCTATCTACAGTGTATTCTATTATCTATTCTTTTCTATGACCTACTGCGGTTTGACTTGACGCGATCCTGACAAATCTAGAATTCACTTAAATAATTTTCATAACAATTTTCTCACTCTGTACCTGACCTCTCGGCTTCATCATCATAAACTTAAGTCAAGAATCATATATCTGAAAATCAGACCTTATTGTTTCTTAATCTATTCAGAACGGCGTTTCAAAGCACGCGATAATTTCCAATTTACCGCCTTAAGAGCCGGGCTCTTGTTGGTGGATCGCCACTCGGCGTATATAGTACAGTGGCAAGATATATTATAAGCACCGCGCTCTAGACTTGTATATGTATCAGGGATGTTGCAGACATTCGCATCCGCATCCGCAACCGCGGATATTCCGCACGGTTTTCAACATCCGCACAAATTCATGCGCAGTTTTTGCGGATGCGGATGTAGTACAGTTTGCGACCAGATAGTGGCCAACGCTTTCGTGCCACGCGCGTGTTCAGTATTTTCGTGATTACGAGCAGTCAAAAAGAATCTTCATTTCGTTTCTGTAATATGTGAGCCTAGATATATCTAGATGTCTAAAAAGTCGCATGTATTGTATTTAAAAAGTACCTATAATCAGAATATTATACCGGCCGGCTGCAGATGTACCTGAGAAACTAACATATTTAGAACATTTATAATGAACACATTGTTAGACCAACCAGCAGTTATGCTTTCTTTCCGTACGTTCGATTAGTATTCAACAGTAGTATAGCAATTCCGTCAGTTGACTTATGTGTGGACGGCGAAGGAAAGAATAAGCCACAAAACGCACTTTTTCATTAATAGTAGTTTTCGTATTTTTACTATTATACTCAGGCATAGTATATCATTACCATGAAACTTTACAATGTTACCTCGACAATATTTGTTCACATCATAAAGGAAGCGAAAAGCAAAAACGCAACGGAACTCACGCACGCGTAAAAAAAACTCGCAACATCAGAATAATTGTATGCGCATGAACCAAAGTAATTACAGCTTTGACATTGACAACACGTGCATTTACGAAACCCGCTGTGCATAAATTGTTGTACACCCAGTTGGTATTAAGAGTACCTACCTAATAATTTTGGTAATTTGGCATGACATTTACATTTCCGAGGATTAACAAAGCCACAGTTGACACAAAGGCAACGGTGGATTACATTGATGTTGTTAGGAAGACGTAAAGTAAAAGTGATAGTATATACCTACGCTACGAAAACAACAGAAATTGGTAAGGACCAAATTCTTGGCCAGCTTAACTCACTCAATTAAATTTTCTATGAAAGTTTTCAGTTGTGACTAGAAAATTAAGCATAGTTGACACAAAGGCAACGGTGGATTACATTGATGTTGTTAGGAAAACGTAAAGTAAAAGTGATAGTATATACCTACGCTACGGAAACAACAGAAATGGGTAAGGACCAAATTTACCGCCTTTGAATTATTTAGTCTTGTTCGCTTATATTATGACTTTATCTGTGTAAACATTACGGTTGTTGGCTATACAAAATTCGCATAGTTGAGTCGTTTTGAATTAAGGAAAGCCTCTTAGAAATCATACATACCTATATGTTCTCCAAAGAATCAAGCAAGATTTCATACATGGGTGAAACATGACGCTGCGATTATTGGCTTTGTGCCGCGAAGACAATTACAGCGAGCAAAAGCAATCTGCCTGATTGCTTTCCGTTAATTAAGTAACGAAATCTACTCAAAGTAATGCCAAACATGTACCATTTAATAACCAAATTCTGTCAATCAAGGTAGCTTTTGACAAAATTTATCGAGAATTATAAGGAGGACGACAGGATACAATCAAATTGTGTAAGTATTGATCGAAAGGACATTTTCGCAGGGCTCGCGACCAAGAAATCTGTTTACAACGCTGATAACTCGAGCTTTACGAGAAACTGCATCCTATAAAGTAAAGTAAAGTATCTTTTATTTGCAAGAATATGTACATTAGATGTTAACATTATATGATGAGTCACAGTATTCCGCCTTCAACGGCATGCAAATATTAGCCTAATAGCCAATTATAAATAATTACAAATAACACAATTAATAATAATAGAAGAAAAAAAAAATACAATAATGTCAATAAATCCACAATTTACATTCAAAATAGATTAATAATTACAATTTAAGGTTCTAATAAATTATTTTCGTGCAATGTCCAAATATTCCTTTACAGAATAAAAACAACGTTCATGGAGCCATCTCGTCAATTTTGTCCTAAATTCTAAATTGCGCAAAAGTTTAATTTCGTCTGGTAGGTTATTACTTACTAGCTTCCGCCCGCGACTTCGTCCGCGTGGACCCGGGATAAAAACTATCCTATATTTTAATCTAGGCTATAAACTATATTCGTGCAAAATTTCATTCAAATCGGTTCAGCCGTTTAAGCGTGATTGAGCGTAACTAGGGTTTCTCATTTCTCGACCTTTTTTATTTCCCGGAGCACGAGAATTCTCGACCACTATTTCCCGGGAATTCCCGGGTTGTCGAGAAATACGGAAATTTTTAAAAATATGTGTGATTTAACAATAAAACTTCGCTTTTTATGCAATATTCAACAACATTTATTAATCAACAACGTTTATTTTTAATGTCATGTGACTATAACTATAGAAAACTTTAATAAAGCGAAATAAACTCTAGCGAGATCTTTTAAACATTATTTCTACAAACAATTAGAACTAAATAGTCTTTTTCTTTGGAATAAACAAATAAAATATCTTCTAAAAACAATGTCATCATGTCACCACAATAAAACTTAGTACCTTACATACTAAATAATTTACTTTAGTCTCTGTCTGTACTCCAAATTTTTAAGTATGTGACATAAAATGACAGTTTTTCAATTAGGTATAAAAAATAACAATCAGACTAGCTTAATAATTACGAGTAAGATACCTTAGTTTAGTCTTTGTATCAACTTTTCAATATTTGTTATAAATTGACAGTCTTTTCGTTACTACGTAAACATAAGAACCTAATAAATAATTAATAATCTTTGACTAATTACAATGACAATTTAAAGCGGAAACTGCTTCAAAATCAAAAGCTAGCCCACTTTAAAAACATTGTCTAACAAAAAACATGTCTTGTTATTAAGGAAATAAGCCTTTAAAAATACGAGGGCATTTATAGCATCATCTGACAATCGGTTTCGTATTTTCGTCACAAAGTTTCCAGACAAGGAGAAAATCCGTTCATTTTCTGTCGACGTAGGCTTTACTGACATAACAGCTTTATACAAGTTTTCCAGATTTGGTGTTCTTTTGCCAGTTGATTCATATAACTGAAACTCTTTTTTAATCAAGCCTCTTGTTAAAACAGTTTTAATATTGCTCGTAGTGTCTGTGGCTGCCATTTCAATAGCCTGTTTTAGTTTCAGCTCAAAGGATGTAGCTTGCTCGAGTTGCTCGTTTTCTGATGTCTGTATTAGAGTGTCATCTTCATCTAAATTAGAGCTGCTAGGAAATAATCTATTGTACAGTTCTTCTGTAAATCGTATCAAAGCTGTCTTGGTGCAATTGCGTGTACCACTTTCATTATAGTTCTGAAATATAGTTGGGTTGTGAAGGTATTTAATTAATGTAATCAAGTTAATTTTGCTTATCAGATGGTCCACGAACGTTGTGGCTAAATTGTTTTCCATAGACTAACTTATTTATCAGCACGTCTATTATTGCCTCCGATGTCAAAATAGTGGCATCTTTCCTCGATAACGCTTCAACAGACAACTTAACCGGGTGTAAAACTGCCAACAATGACTCTAAAACATCAATGTTGGCGTCTCGCCACATTGAGGACATATTTAAATCGATCAATGCCTTTTTAATTGCATTTTTCAGTTTAAGAAATCGTTCCACCATCTGCATCATCGAGTTCCATCTTGTACGGACATCTAATAATAAATTCAACTCATGGCCGATTTCTTCTTTGACGTGTTTTTGCAGCGTGATGTTTTTCAAAGGACTCTTCCGAAATAATTTGACCAAGGCTCGTGTCTCTTCCAAAACTTTGTTGATATTTTGGGTATATTGTACATTATTTGTTATATCAGATTCTAACTCACCGTCGTCGAATAAAAAAGTTTCATCATCATCACTGTCTTGTCCAGAAATGTTTTGTTCTAAAGCTTGATTTGTTGGTTCAGTAACATCAACGTCGCTCGTATTGTTTTTTTTTTGCAAAATGTAGCCAACACAGATAAATGGATAGCGTGATTTAAGCATAGGACCATTTCAGCAGGGCTTTCGCGTCCGAACTTTACCATGACGTTTGGTCCATCACTAGTCACAGCTACGACGTCTTGTTCAAAGCATAATCCAAACTCTTTTAAGCGATCTTCTACGATTTGCCTCGTCTCCGTTGCCCTACATTGACCCGGTATGAAAACAAGTCCTAAATTATGAACCACGCCGTCTGCATGATGGAGGCAAAGGTTGAAATACCTTCGATTTCTCAAACTTGTCCACTCATCGATACTCAGACTGAATCGAGCTGATTGGTCATTACGTAGTTTGCGCAAAAAAGTAATGGTTTCTTTCTTTTTCTCTTCATAAAATTGAAGTATTAAATTCATGACTCCAGACTCATTTTTGGGTAACCTGAAACCTCTTTGCTCTAAAGATTCCCTTATGAAATCACTCCTTGTAATTTGGCGAATTGTGAGGCCATCTTTTGCTGCTAATATGGAAATTATTTCCCCGAGAGACTGTTTGGGTTTCGGTTGAAATGTAAGAGTCTGTTGAACTGACGTCTTAGGTTTTTTAGGAGCCGACGGTTGCGCGTCTTCAGCACCAGTAGCTCCAGTGTCACAGCTGGCTGAAGTGGATGGCATTGGGTCTGTTTCACTTTGAGATTTTATCGAAATCTTATGTATATGTTCAAGATGCCTTACTAGCCCGCTTGTATTCGAACCTTTCATTGAAATCTTTTTGGGACATTTGAGGCATTGTGCGGCTTGTATGGACGACGACTTGTCATCTTTAATTTTAGTGAAATATTTCCACACTTTAGATTTCTCCATCTTCAAACTGTTAAACAAAAAATAATAAATAGTTACTTTACTTTTAAGGGAGAAAAGCGAAATGATGACAACGATTTGAGCATTTAGTTCATAAATAGAAATGGAACTAAATTTCATTGGAAAAATGAATAAACATAACGACTTTACAAATTATCAAATCATATGGGCAAGGCAAGAAACACACTCATAACAAATTGATTCGTTTCATTTAAACTGAAACTCAAACGATCATATATTTTGTTCAATACCACAAATACCCATATAAGAATTGAAATAAAACGGAAAAAGCAACATAATTAAACTAAAGAGAAAGTAAATTACTTACATTAGACAAGTCGCCCGCTTAAATTTATACACTAATTCGCTCCGAGAGCGACGCACACGCGCTCCGCCGCCGAATTCAAAATGGAGACTGGCGTGTACGAACGGAACGGGGAGGGGGCGGGGCACTGTCGGTCACTCACACGCCGCGTGGCAGAGCCGCGGGCGAGCGCAAACGCTTTATTATGTTTTTAAATTTTTTGACTGAATTTCTCGATTTCCCGATTTCTCGACCACTTTTTTCTCGTCTCGAGTAAGGCAAAATTTCCCGGGAATTCTCGGTTCGAGAACTCTCGAAGAGAAACTCTAAGCGTAACAAACATCTAAACATCTAAACTTTCGCATTTATAATATTAGTAGGATTATATGTTGTTATGCAAGAATAGTATAAAAACATGCCATATTGAAAACACAACTGTTCCTTGGATCTCTCTACATAAGCATAATATATGTTTATTTTATACAAATACCTCGTCCTCGCAATTTTGAACAAGTCTGACGGTGAGTACCTCGGGACCTCGGAGTTAGAGAAAGCGTAATGCTCCCAAAATCGTCGCAGATTTTACGACAACTACGTTGTAATATTATGCTGTCATGGAGGTAATATAAAATGGCATTGTTAGCGGTTGTTTGTTCGACAAGAGTCCCGCTCAGGGAGACTCGTCCGATAATGGCAGTGTGCTCTGCAAACAAGCACGTAACTTACTGTCTGGAGTGTAGACGTACGCCTTCTGGCTTCGGCGGTGCTATTACGTCGGAAATATCTAAGTATTGGCGTGTTTAAGGCTCCGTACTGGTCCGTTTCAGTTGTCATAGGCGAAACTTTATTTTCACGCGAGATTATACCGCCAACTTTGTATTGATTAAAGTTTTACAAAGGCATGATTGTTTATGGTGATGATATAGGCTGATAAATAATGAACATGATGCATGAAAATGTCAGATATTGAGCCATAAACGGAAACAATTATTACTTAATTACAGACATAAATAATAAATAAATAAATAAAGTGTAGACGATTTCTATAGGCTGTTTATAGTCACACAAATCTGATACTAATAAAATAACAAACCGTATAAAAAGCGCGGTATTACATTAAAGAATGAACATTGTTTTCAATTCATACACGTAATTAATCAAATCCACATGTCGTCATTCGTCTTCGTTTAACAAATATAATAAACGAAACTAAATAATATAAGAAACGTTCATGTTATCTTAAGCTAATTAACAAATATTTGGAGTCGCTATGCCTACTCGATGGAAGGAGCGCGCATTGCAATAGTTTTAGCTTCTGAAACTATTGCTATTACCGCGTTGTAGTGATTCCCTGGATATTCCAGAGATAAATATATATTGCACGCAATTACTGAACAGGAATGCATGCATGAACCTTACCAACACAACGTTTCCCTTTTAACTGTTATTTATAACACTTTTACTTACTGAAAATCCCTCGTGTACATCTTCTCAAAACGACTTCGTTCGAAATATTTATTCGAGTCACCAACAAGTTGATAATTAAAGCAATATTTCATCAAGCCCTTGTTAAAACTTGTCGTTCGTTCACCGTCGCCCTTTCTTTATGACGTCAAGGTTCATGTTCAACGCTTAACCCTTCATATGATTTTCTGTAATAAACGAAACGATCTACAGTAAATCTCATTGCACGTGCATTTACAAAATGTACTCATTCTGTGCATCCGTAAAAATGGTTTATTCACGTTAAAATGTATTTTATGATGATTGTAAAAGGTCGAATGGTAATCAAATTGGTTTCGTGTTGTCCTGTCTGTAATCATGTTATCAAGTACAATAATGGGTTAACTTTGCTTTTACATATTATTTTTATTATCATATTTCTATCAAATATAAATCCTTTTGTTGTCTTAATTGCCAATTAAAACACTATACAAATATGATGTCTGAAATGACAAACAGCTCACTACTCTTTACTTTTCTAATTATGATGACCTGAATGAACGTGATTGAGATTGGAGAAAGAGAAGGCAGAAACTTTGGCAATGTTATTTTGAATAGTTAATAATTTGTGCCCCCTATCCTGTCCCCACCTTCGTGCAACGCGAGCTTCTTTGTTGTCATGTTTGATAGTTTTTCTATTCCATATTTTGACGATCATGATGATATTCATGATGTAAATTCCTATAGCTCTGACACTAAGCAAATTTACACATATATTATTTATCATGGTTCTACATCTTCAACACACACAATGCCGCTCGAACATCTATATAAAAGATAATAAGTTTCCCGCATAGCCGAAATTTAGTGTCCATTGAAGTTTAAGTCTGTAACGATCGGGAATGGGCGCTCGATCCCTTGATGGCCACATATCGGATCTGAATGAGGCGGCATTAGCGCGGCGAGATGTATGCTCGGTAATTTCCGCCATTCGCCGTTCCCGCCAGCCTCCGGGCTTCGTTAAAATGCAACGCGCCGGATGTGAAATGCCAATGCGCGCTTACACGACAGCGACACACCGACTGAAAAATACCTCCACAACATACCTATTCAACATTTTTAATTTCAAAATCCTTCCAACTTTCTCGTATTGTGCTTTTTCGTTGCGCACTGCGAGCAAGTTTGCTGATTTGTTTTCAAATGAACGTCTGCTCTGAGCTGAAGAAGGTGGTGTATGACTTTTAAAAGTTTACCGCAAAATGCGTACGTATACTTACGATGAATTGGGTTTGGGAACAATAAGTGTTTATACTTGTGTATGCGATACACAATTGCGGCCATTATCATTTCGTGCGGAAACTTGTTTAATAAATCTGAGGAATTTCCTGTAGGTATACGTTGTTACAAAAGACTTCCAATGTCAGTGTCCCGCTACTTATTTCGCTACGACGCGCCCGCCGCCCGCCGGTGTCCGCTTTATTTTTCTTTCCGCCGAACTGTGTAACTTCGCCCGCCAAGTTGAAATTTGTTATGAATAATTTAAAAATGTCTCGTATAATATACCGATTCAAAACCTTGGCCCTATTGGAAAATATGTCTTTTAAAAAGTTCGACGCATATTGATTACATTTCGTAGCTGTTTACTTATTCGAGCCGTGTAGATTTATTCGAGTCCACTGCAAGTTTTATCGCCGCCTATATTTATAATTTGTACGAATCAAGGATCTTTTTTATCCATTTGGTCATGTCCTTCAATAATGGGTCTCGAATATTCATCTCGGGCCTAAAGTCTAAACCGAGCGGAGATAGGAGCGTAAAAGGATACGTGACGTGCCCGATCGCCTAACGAGTGCCTAACGAAGAGTACCTATAAGTATTGCTGCATTGTGTCGCGATCACATACGAGACTGCGTTATTTGCTATTGTTTAAACCTGCACTACACAGCATACAATTATACTTCAGTATTAATTAACACGCTTTTGTCCACAACGGGCACATGAATATCGATAGATTTATTCATAACTCTTTATAAATCTGCGTTTCGATGCGGATCGGTATAAATACCTCTAGCGTACACAATCCTATTTTAATTAAACATTGGCCGAATTGAAAATACGTATTTTAATATGATCAGCAGGCAAACTGGGAGCTGATTGGTATTCAGAATAACGAAAGCTCGATTCTAAGTTTGGAATTAATATGCTGATTTGCGAACCTGTCATATAAAAGATGGTTAATTTGTTCAGGGCATGTGGGTGGGTGTGGGATCACGGACGAGGTGGTGCAGTGGATGGAGCGCATCCAGAACTCTGGAGTGGAAGATGAGACCCAGTCGCCGACGCCGCCGTCGCCGTCAGCCAACCCGTACCCGCATCACGTGCCGTCCTCGCCCCCGCCACATCCTAATAGCTTGAGGGACGACACTCCTAGGTAATTATGTTATCCTGGTACCCAGCTGAAATAGATTCCGCTAGCTTGCTTCGTATTTGTAGTATTTTATTTATGAAGAATTATGAAACTTCATTTCACAGCCATTTAAGAAAGAGAAATACCTAACTTCGCTCCGGGGGGTTTAAATTAACTCATTTACTATCAAGCCCTCTTATATTTATTACATCGGAATAACGTGTACAATGGACAACAAAAGATGAATTCAATATCCTCCGTATCTCTACATCCTTGGGGAGGGGACATGGAACTATTTACACACGACAAAATAAGCAAGTGAAGTGAGCATGTGTGTTTTTTTGTCTATTTAAATTTATTATTCACCGCTGATTGAGCACATTTAAATCCATCAATTTAGGGAAAATTGGTAGTTAAATTAAGTCTACTGCTCCAGGTAAAGCATATTAAGTGACGGATAGTAGCTCAATTCGCGGAGTTCATTTACGTGCTAATTATTCATCATTTGCTAATTAGACCGGGAGCTAATAGCTATCCCCTTAGCTGAATGTTTAGTCATCAGTTGGATTATGCTAGACGCAATAAGTTAATTTTATACATCGTTGACTTCGTGTAGTCGAGATAAATTTTGTCGCGTTATGGACGAAATAGTAGATTGTATGTCAAGGGGCTAAAATGAGCCATATTACCACGAGATGGTTATTTTTCCGAGCAAAGTGAGGGAAAATTGTTCGAGCGGTAATATGGCTTTTAGACCAGAGTTATACACTCTACTTTTCACTTCGACTCAGATTCAGATTCTTTATTAATAAAATTGGAAATTTTACACGTCAAAAAATGATAAGGTACGGTACTTATGTTCTATATATACAATGGTTCACATGTGACTGCGAGAAAATAGTAAAAACGAAGATTATCTATCCATAATCCTACTAATATTATAAATGCGAAAGTTTAGATGTTTGGATGTTTGTTACTCAATCACGCTTAAACGGCTGAACCGATTTGAATGAAATTTTGCACGATAGAAGATAGTTTATAGCCTGGATTAAAATACAGGATAGTTTTTATCCCGGGTCCACGCGGACGAAGTCGCGGGCGGAAGCTAGTCAATAATAAAGGGTATAGCCGTGTTTAGATGGCGAAACTGCCTTTGACGAGAAAATGGTTTTCCTTTTGCTCGAATAATTATCTTTATATACGTTGTAATTTTACCAAATATCAGCCCCAAAATCGTCGTGATTTTCGAGATAATAAAAAAGGAAAATGGTTTTTATTTATTATCAACTAAAGTAGCAGCCCGATTTTTGTGAAATTTGTATATATTATGTAGATAATAGAGGACTTTTTATAAAAAAAAATACCATGAAATTTTATATTTAAGCAAAAAAAAAATATTTTATATATTTCAAAAAAAAAAATTGTACTTGCAAGGTGGCGACACCTTCCAATATTGTATATTTTATAAACCATTGAATACTCTACCACATATATTTTTTCCAAAAAATATCACTCGGATCAACAGGAGAACCAAATAAAAACAAATGGCGGGAAATCGAGTATAATTCTCTTAACTTTAAAAAAATTACAAGGCCAAACTGCATACAGCCACGGCTATAATCGATAGCGGAATCTAAATTCACATTCGATATTCGAATTTTCTGGAACCTTGAACTCAATCTGTTACTTCGTAATGTACTAGTTTTATTTATTCATTTTATTTTTTAATGGATCTTTATTGCACAAAAGAAATCTTATCGTACAAAAGGCGGACTTAATGCCATGAGGCATTCTCTACCACATCACTTTTTTTAATTCCCCGCCGGTGGCAAACAAGCATGCGGCCTGCCTGATGGTAAGCAGTCACCGCAGCCTATAGACACTTGCAATTCTAAGGGAATCACATGCTAGTTGCCGACCCTAAAGGTAGGATTCACAGTGTCAGTGACTCAAGGTTAAATTATCAGTAATAACTACAACTTAGAAAAGTTGAAAAACCCCCGACATTTTCATTTCAAACTTCAATATCTCAAAAACGGCTAATCCCTACCTAGTAAAGAGAAACCTATGTATGAGAGGTTACAAATTCGCTTTTTTTAACCTGTTGATCCGAGTGATATTTTTTGGAAAAAATATATGTGGTAGAGTATTAAATGGTTTATATAATATTAAATATTGGAAGGTGCCAATATTGAAACCTTGCAAGTATTTTTTTTTTATAAATATTAAACATCTTTTTTTTTGCTTAAATATTAAATTTAATGGTAATTTTTTTTTATAAAAAGTCCTCTTTTATCCATATAATATATACAAATTTCAAAAAAATCGGGCTCTACTTTACTATATAATAAATAAAAACGATTTTCCTTTTTTTTATTATCTCAAAAATCACGACGATTTTGGGGCTGATATTTGGTAAAATTACAACATATATAAAGATAATTATCCGAGCAAAAGGAAAACCATTTTCTCGTCAAAGGCAGTTTCGCCATCCAAACACGGCTAACCCTTTCATGGCGAAAAGATGGTTCAATTTGGTGGCATGATTTTTTTAATAAACTGCTTTGACACAGATACAGAATATTGGCACCACGAATAAACGCCCCTCACCGTCTATAGCTCCGTCCAAACGTCCGAGCGCGGCGGACAGCATACGGGGCATAAGATAAAGCGAGATAGACAGCATCTATCCCGCTCAATAATCTCAAAGCTTATGCCAAGTATGTAGTTAATCACGCTTGAAGCCTGCATCACACTGGCGCGGCCTGGCCGCGGCGGACAATAGTAAAATTGTCATTAGCTGTCAAATTTACAATTGTCCGCCACCGCAGGCCGCACCAGTGTGTTGCAGGCCTGAACGTTTGGTTGGACGCGACTATTGACGGTCAGAGGCGTTTTTTTTTAATGATTGTAATTTAGGGATTAAAAACACCTTAATGTTTGACATGAACTATGTTTTCTGATTGGTCGATTTGAATATGTAGCTGTATTCTGGTTAGTTGATAGCAAATACAAATATTTTTTGAAAAAGTTGTGATTGGTGGATTTAATACGGTGAAGTGTTTTGATTGGTCAAATTAAATGTTTTAAAAATCATAGATATGTCTACATATTTTCCCTAGAGGCTAAATGTACTACTTTAGCCCCGCTTGCTAAGCCTAATATGACACACTTTACGAGCATGAGATGTGAAAAAACCTTACTTAATGCTCGTTTGTCAACCGTTTTAAGCTCTATGTGTTATTAGGCCTCATGATGAACTTTATGATATGCTAAAATAAGACGTAATGGTGCTTTTTAAGACACCATTCCATTATCAGTGTATTTTTGTTTTGGCTTTTGTTGTTTCTATATTTTCTAATCAAAACATGTAGATTTTTTTTTACCAATGTCGTAGCGACAAACATATCGGTTGGTAAGCACTAGCCAACCTGTAGGGCTCAAGAATAAGGTCAAATGTCTTAATCTAGGCAAGCCGGCAGACCGCTTTTATCTATCCCTTGGTCACAGTTATCTACTTACTTAAATAGTAGTTACTTTGACAACTTTTAAAAAGTAACAGCTCTGTAATGCGTAGTGCTAATAAGCTAGCAGTTGTTTCATGTGGCAATGAGATCAGAGACACGTGATCAATGTAGGGTGTATTTAAAAAATGGTTCAATATGAGGGTTCCTACAAACCTTACTATAACAATAAATCTAGCAGCATTGTGGGTCTTTATACCAAAGTCCACCAATTTTGTTGTAAGTAATCATCATCAATTTGATCGCTAAACTTAAGTGGCAATGCGCGGAGTGCATTTCATGTACGAGTAGAACCGATGGCCGTTGGGGAGATTCAGGAGTGGCGACCACGTATCGGAAGACGCAGCGTGGGTAGCCCCCCCACAAGGTGGACCGATGACCTGGTAAAGGTCGCGAGAGTCCGCTGGATGCGGGTGGCGCAGGACCGGTTACTTTGACACTCTTTGGGGGACGCCTATGTCCAGCAGTGGACGTCTTTCGGCTGACATGATGAATTTGATTTGTGGATTTGGCCTGCTGTTATTTAAATCATCATGCCACAGTGCCACCAGCTATTTTGCATTTTGGAAACTCTCATTAGTTCAAAATGGTGCGCGGAAACGCGGTTCGTTAAGGAGTTTTAAGAGAACTTGTCGCCAAAAACAACCGTGTGTTTGAAGACTTGTGTTATTTATTGCCTATGCGTACAGCCAGTGTTTTATAGTAGTTAGTAGCAGCCAAAGTACCCAAATACTTAAATCGCAACACGTGTTTATTACTGTAAGAGTACTGGTACTGGTGAGGTGGGCACAGCGAAATGTCATCCCGCTCGAATTTGGAGCAGCCCAACTGGGGAAGTACCTCCGCCTTGCAGAAGACCACAGCCATAATAACACTACTACTTGCTCTGTAGTAGTGTTGTGTTCCTGGAGGTGAGCAAGGTCGCCAGAGCTCCCGAGGATGCGTTGTGTTGAGAGCGAGGGAATTTGTTCCTTCAGCTGTCAACACGGCGCATCCTCAAACATATCAAGGGTTGGCAACGCCCATGTTACTCCTTTGGAGTTGCATGCGTCTATAGGCTGCGGTGTCCGCTTACCATCACGTGGGCCGTACCCTTGTTTGCCACCGTCGTAAATAAATAAAAATAAAACTTATACTATGCTGACTGTACATCTTTGTCACTCCTGATTGTATGTGTGTATGACTCCCTCTATGCTCACAATAATCATTGATCGTATATCAGGTTCTGGGACATGCAGTACCACGACAAGTACTCGCGGGCGGCCAACGGCGGGCACTCTCGCATGCGACGCGGGATCAAGGACGCGAACCGCACTAGCTGCTCGCTCTACATACAGACCGACCCGCTCATATGGCGGCACGTCAGGGAGGGGTTTCCAGATGTAAGTCCTTTATCCCTAAGTACTCGAGGGTGGCCAACGGCGGGCACTCTCGCATGCGACGCGGGATCAAGGACGCGAACCGCACTAGCTGCTCGCTCTACATACAGACCGACCCGCTCATATGGCGGCACGTCAGGGAGGGGTTTCCAGATGTAAGTCCTTTATCCCTAAGTACTCGAGGGTGGCCAACGGCGGGCACTCTCGCATGCGACGCGGGATCAAGGACGCGAACCGCACTAGCTGCTCGCTCTACATACAGACCGACCCGCTCATATGGCGGCACGTCAGGGAGGGGTTTCCAGATGTAAGTCCTTTATCCCTAAGTACTCGAGGGTGGCCAACGGCGGGCACTCTCGCATGCGACGCGGGATCAAGGACGCGAACCGCACTAGCTGCTCGCTCTACATACAGACCGACCCGCTCATATGGCGGCACGTCAGGGAGGGGTTTTTGGCGAAAGAAATAATATCACTAAAGAATATTCACTTGAGAATCATTATTGAATGAACACTGAGTGGCTTTAGTGAATTGATATCGCCAGTAACTGGTCAACCTTCAATAACTGGCACCCTCATACTAAAAATGATCTCTGTTCCCCTTCAAACAGATTACAATTTAGTAGCTATAACGTGGCCAGTTATTGAAGGGTGGCCAGTAATTAACGCCTTATACTTAAAATTCATTCTATTATAGGAGAATAGTGTACATTTTTAGTATGAGGTAGCCAGTTATTGAACTACAAGTCCGTATTTATATATGATTATTAAGCTTATTAAAGACAAAGAGGAAACCACTGATAAGTTATCTTGCCGCTGTACCTATCTACATAATGCACAAATTTATTGAATTCATTTTTGTAAATTTTAAACAAAATAATATAAAAAAGCCCCTATACCCCTAACAACAAAGTTGGTTCTCCCGATTTATGTTCTGACGTCAATGACCTCATTACTACAAGTATATTTTATATGAAAGGACATTGCTTTAAATATTTATTTATTTATCGTATGGCGGTTACACACTGGTTATACATAAAACATTTGCAATTAAAAATTAAAATTTACAATTCTGCAGATAAAAGCTCGCTTCCTTTGTCAGGCGTTTAAAGTCTTCAGCTGATCCGTTGTATCTGGTGTTGGGGCACTCGAATACTATATGGTGAATTGTTTGTTCCGGGTTTCCACAGTCGCACGCCGGTGTCTCGCTCCATCCCCATTTGTGCCAGTGGTATGCTTTAAATATGCGCAAGTAGTTATATAAATTGACTTGGTTCTGCAAAAGTACATAGGCCCTTTTTACAAGTTTGACTATCTTGTCAGGCGCATAATGTAAGTATTTCTCTGGTCTTGAAATAAACAACCTACTTAATTTGGGCGGGTATCAGTTGAGGCAAATAAAAAAAAGTAGAAATATGACAAGGCGAACGAATGATATTTCCCTTTCTGTCAAACTTATCGAGATTTGTATGCTACCATCTCGCTCGGACGTAGTGTAATTATTACCATAGCTTGTTCTGAGTATTATAGGTCCACGGTATTTAGAAATGATCGTTCGATAACAATCTCTAGAAATTATAAGTAGGAGCGGAGTAACTTGGTGTCAGAATTACATAAAGTGGGTTGCACCAAATCGTCTGGAATAATAAGCGGTGTCCGTTAAAATCTGTATACATAAACGGAAAGCTCGACAAGTTTCTATGGAATGACAGATGCTGGCGCCGTATTTAACGTTGATCGGTCTGCAATCGTCAAAGCTTGATTTAGAGTTCTGACCGCCCTAGGCTAACTATGAAATGTAAGTAAATCTCAGCTCAGTGCCGCGCCCCCCGCTGCCCCCTTGCTTGGTTCTTGCGCCCTAGGCTCTAGCCTTATTAGCCTGTGGGTAAATCAGGCCCTGGCAATCGTAAAACCAACCCGCGATTACCCTATCTCTTCTTCGTCGCAACCTCGTGACTACACGAGGTCGTTGGTTTGCGCACTACTGCTCATTCTAACTGCTTTTTTTGTGTGAGGTGTGCAATAAAGAGTATTTGTATTGTTTTGTAATGCTCTCCAGGCCAATTGGATTTCGGCCATCCGGATAGACGTCTGCTAGTTTCCTTTACAGATTTCCTTCACTGTGTCGGTCCAACGGGTTGGTGTTCTTCCACGGCTCCTTTTTCCTTTCCCTATATGATATTGATTTTTTTTTTCTAGCACCGTGACCCCAGTAAAAAGAGCGAAGTGGACATGAAGACCCGCGAGGAGCTCCTGTCGCTGATCGCGCACCACGTGACGGCCGTCAACTACATCTATAAGAGCACCCGCTTCGACGGCCACATGGAGCACAGAAACATACAGTTTGAAGTGCAGCGGATAAAGGTATATTTGTTACTTTTTTATCAATAGGCTAAATTTAATTAACCCTGTACGGGAAGCCACGCATTGTATACGCGAGCACCCGCTTCGAAATCCAATGGATTAAGCTTAGATATACTCATAAACTATCGTAGCTCCAACCGCGTCGCTCTGGCGCTTCATATTGTAGCTGTCAGCTACATATATTAAGGTGCGTACGAATTAGAGCAGCCTCGGGTTGAGGCACGCCCGCTCAGCTATTTTGCTCTAATTCGTACGCGCTCACGCGCTGTGCGCGAGCAACGCGCGAGCGGCGCGCGGCCACACGAAGCACAGTAACATCCAGTTTGTAGTCAAGCCGATAAAGGCTACATTCTGTTACTTATGTTTTGTTTCATATGAACCGTGCATGACAACTATAACCACTATAACCAGACTTCCGCCACTGTCGAAAGATCTTGGTTGATTGGTTGACACCATTGATTTTGTTCATGTGCCTAACACTGCAAGCAAAGTTATTTAGTCTCATAACACGTGTTGCAAGCTTAATGTTAGCTTGCCAGAATGTTTACGTAGTAATACCAGTTTTTGTTAGAGAGTGGTGTATTGAAGTGTTAATCTAACACGTCACGCCAAATATGTTGGTATACCAACATATTTGTTCTTTGTCACACTATAGTGTGTGACAAAGAACTAATAAAAAAGTAAACGTTTTACCCCACTTCTACACTTCCAACTTCTATTACATTTACTAATCTCCCCAATCACTTCAACTTTTATTACTACTTAGCAGTGTGGCGTTTCTACCCTCACGCTATAATTCAACAATCGCCAATCTCGGCCTTATGTACTGGTAAATAAAGTGCACTATTTCACTGGATCGTAGTTGTAGAGTGTCACGATCGTGTACAACCAATTCTTGCGTGAGAAATTGTCGTATACAGCGCTCTTCGTTTAATTTAATATTTCACTTAAGATAATTCGCTTTGTAAATGATCAAAATGATATTAAGTATTTTAGTATACTCCTCATCGGTACAACGTAAAAAGTGTTTTGCTTTATGCCATACTATTAATATTGGTTATAACTACGAACAAACTAACGACCTGCCTGGTTGTATGCGGGATAAAGGGTAATAAACCTTTTCAGAGACCTAGTTAGTTTTTCTCAATCAACAGGATTAACACAACATATTCAAGCTCTCGCATCATAATAAATACAAATAATGAATTGGAAGAAAATCAGAAAGATGAATAATGGGTTTATTTATATCAGATTGATGACTCTGAGTGCAACCACCATTACGGGGGCACCGAGACCAACCAGTTTTGTCTGGAGAACATCGACGTGTCCAACTTCCTGAATCTGCACTCGCTGGCCAACCACGAGGACTTCTGTCTCGCGTACGTGTTTACGTACCGGGACTTCACCGGGGGCACTTTAGGTGAGTACAGATACTGTGCTAATATGTAAATAAGGACGATTTGTAACTGCGTCGTTACCTACGGATATATGGCCTTATTGACACCGCCAAAGCGGAACCTGTGTGTAGTTACGCACTCCCACTTAGCGACGCTGTCACGCATCGTATTTATTCTAATAAACTTAGTGGTCTGTATTCACTTTGATTAGAGTGATTAGTGCGAGTTCATACATTTGCTGCGAGTGCGAGTAGCTTTTGTATGGACTCGCACTAATCACTAATCAATGTGTATCCAGGCTAGTGATGTGCCGTTCCCAGGAATATACCCCAGGTGGGAATATTCCCGGGAACATTCCCGGGAATATTCCCATACAAGGGAACATACGGGAATATCTAAATTGTGCATGTTTATATATCTTGCTATCAGTTATTCCATAATAACTTGGGCCCTTGATTTTTTTACCAAGACATTATCCAGTGTAATTTACCAGAAAAAGTAAATTCCCAATGATCCCGGGAATATTCCCCGGACCAATGGGAATATTCCCGGGAACCATGGGAATATTCCCAGTTATTGGGAATATTCCCCCAGCCGAAAAAAACAAATTTTACAAAAGTACTCATGCAAGTAACAAATACGATACAAAGTTAATGAAAAAATCACAATATTATATTGTAGGAATACAAAGTATGAAAATATTCACATATTAAATGGTAATTGAGATAAAAAAAGTCAGAATTCGTACAATAATGCAGTTTTTGGCGAATGGAACTTTATTTGTCGGGGCACTATTCATTTTAATTACTTTTTTACAACTTTAATTTTCCTAATTTGTATTTCAATATTCCCCGGCACATCACTAATCCAGGCCCTATGTTCAAGTCGGGGGAGTGCGGTCCATCATGCCGCGTGCCGCGCGTGTGTACGCAAAACTGGTTTGCGACGGAGCGCTGACGTAAAAAGGTCTTTAGAGGCCAGTTGAGAAGTATCTCAAGCAGTAGCTTTAGCTAATGTATTTACTGTGACTGAACTGATTTACTTTATACATAGCTAAGAACTGGTTAAGGGGATGCCTTGATAAGAGTCGAACACGCCCCCTAGACAAAGACACGCTTATGCCTTCCGCGCACGAGAAGAAGAGATGTAACATTCTTCGGGAATGGCTTTTTTGGACAAACTTCGATAAATACCTAACTTAGAGAAGTTTTATTTAAATTTCATAAAATGAGATTTTAGATGAGATGAAATACTATAGTATTAACTTGATTGTGTCTTAAAATAATGTATCGTTTGAGTAGGCTGAGTAAAAAAAGGAAAATACAGACCCAACTTTGGAATTTTTTTCTATCGAGGAAATTTTAAGCAATCGTGTATCGGTAAAATCAGAAAACAATCATATAGTCAAGAATCATATATCTGAAAATCAGACCTTCTTGTTTCTTAATCTAGTCAGAACGGCGTTTCGAAGCACGCGATAATTTCCAATGCACCGCCTTAACCTAGCTGCCTAACAGCGGAGCGGCGTCTATAGAACTCGATTCCCACCAGCCTGCTTATTTTATGATAGGTACTTGAAAAAAATTTAAGCTCCTAAAGAAAAAGTAAGCCAAATTGCCCCCAGCTTTTCTATAGACATGTTTAACGCCTCGCCATTGCGGATTATTAAAAAAACCGCGTTCGTATCGATCTGTCCGCTTGGGAATTACGCTGACGCAGACATACTAGACATTAAGCTTATATAATTACTCTTTTAGTGCCTCTGCCTAAATAGATTACACTAGTCTATTCCGTTTGATCGTCTAAAATGCCCAACGTCAGCAACAATACCGCATTCTAAGTAATATTTTATACCTATGGTCTTTTTGTTGTACATTACCAAAAGTATTCGAATGAGTTACGAAGACTGCTCGTGCGTCCTTACCATAAGGGGCGTCAACGAATGTATTATACCATTCCCACCGAACGATATGACGTTGCCACTCGCCTATGCCCAGCATGGTCGATATGATGATGATGGTCTGACGTTTGATTATAATACATTCCGCAATGAAACTGTTCAGAGAATCGTTCATTACCCAATATAGGACATAATTGTTCAATAAATACTGACCTGCATGTTTACCAGAACTATTTTGACCGTTTATACGTAACATTCTGATTAACGTTGTGGAGGAAAGGTCACTGAAATAAATAGAAGATACACTTAAGTTTCGTTAATTGTAATTGACATACGCGGCGACATCATTATATTCATTATCCACGATGTATCATGTTACTCAGAACTCCCGGCGAAAACAACGTATTATTGTTTCTCTTTCCAATTATCTTATTCTTGAGCATCATGAGTCAGACTTAGATTAATTAGCATTTCGACCGGGCTCCAGTCATAAAGCCATTGTTTAGCATAAGTTAATGTGCATGTTGTGTTTGCCTAGAATATAAGTACAAAATACTAATAAACAGAACATTTTTTAGGGTTTTGCCGTTTTTATAGATAACCAGCTGATGCCCGCGGCTTCGCCCGGGAAAATGGAATATGTAACATATTCAATTTTCTCGTGGGAATTAGATGTTTTCCCGGTGGAAAAGTAGCCTATGTCACTCTCCAGCCTCTAACCTATCTCCGTACAAAAAATCACATTAATACGACGCTCCGTTGCGATGTGAAATAAGGACAAACAAACACACAGACACACACTTTCGCATTTATAATATTAGTAAGGATGGTACGGAGCCCTTCGTGCGCGAGTCTGACTCGCACTTAATAGCCGGTTTTTTTTTGTACCAAGTTTAGTTACTAAGTCACATGGTGTTGTATCTGTTGGCAAACCTTAAATAAATAAAGCTTACGAGGAAAAAAAAACTATAGCAATGCCTACTTTTTATAATGGAGCATTTTTTCTGTTTACTCACCAACTGTTTTTGCTCACATCAAGGTCGTCTTGGTGCGTACGTGTCTTACGTCGCGCAGATGTAATCTTAACGGAGTGTATAATATGTTCAATGTACAGATAGACTGAGATGTACGAGTATATTATTTATACTAAACGGACTTGTCGCGTATAATTAACTTATCGGTGGGTTCGGAAAACCCGCGCAGCAAGAAGATGTTGATACCCGCTCAAGCCAGTAGTTGTCCCGTGAACATGGATGTTGCGACACATCCGAAACGTGGTATCTCGACGTTAGTGAGGTAAATAAATAAGTTAATTATACGCGATTAAGTCCCGTTTAGTATGAATAATGTGTGAGAATCGTGAAGTTTAAATCAATATATAGACATGTATAGTCGACGTCAAATATACAAAAGTGTCAACATATCTTTGACGTCGATTGCTTTGAGTTTTCTTACTAAATTTTGTAGTTACATTTTATTTCTCCGTCTTAATATTTTAATAGCTTGATTTACTGCCGTCCTACTTGTTTTATCGTGAAAAACTCCATAATCTAGCATTTATATAACTTCGTACTATAGTGTTCTCGATTTTGTCGCCTGGCCTGATTTTTGTGCAAGGATTTACGACTCAATTTCGCCAGATAAATATTTTTATTATAATCTAAAAACAATTTTCTAGATTTATATTTCAACAAATTTCGGTTATATTTCCACAGGGAGATCTCCAGACAACGACATCTAGAACGATTCTCTTTTTACGAACGATTAACTTTAGGTGTCAAAACTATCTCAATTGTAATTTTCGGTATCCTCTGCCGACTTTCAAATTGAATTGACGACTGAGTTAGATTGACTTTGCGAGTTTCTGCAAAGGTTGTTACTTAGCTTGAGAGTAAGCGTGATTTCGTAATGTTAAGATTATGAAATATGGTTAATTATAATAGTATTTTAGACTTTTATGCAAGTTTTGTCAAAGTAATGGGTAATTTCCTTTCCCAACAATTAAGCACTAATAAATAGATGTAAACGAGTGTACTGTCGTAATACTGCCATTTCGATGTTAGGGTCATTGGATGCCTATGATTTAATGAAAACTAGAGTCAGACTTGGTGTGTATGATGGGTGTTCTGAATTAGACTTATTTATGACAAAAAATGATTCGCTGAATGACGAGTCTGTTACCATTCTACCCATTGGACCCGATTCTACGTGCACATGGCTTAACTAGCCTAAAACTAAATTGTCTAATTTTTAGACATAATTTAGGCGGCAGATTAAAAACGACATATTTAGAATAGCATTTAGGCAGCTAAGTAAGTTGAATAGACCACCTAAAATAAGAAACGTCAGTTTCAAATTAGCGCTGCCATTGGATTATGACAGCTGCTCATAGAATAGCAAAGTGATTTAGCGACACCTAAATAAAATTAGGAAGTTTAGAAGCCACTGCAGAATCGGGTCCACTATGTGTCACGGCTTGTTATACACGAGCTCATAAAAAGCTTAACACCTTGATACTTTGTCGCTTTCAGCCGTTTGACGACTTCGTATGGCCGTTTAAACACGTTGTTCTGGTCACATATTCTAGAGCGATTTCCATTTTCAGGTCTAGCATGGGTGGCGAGCGCGAGCGGCGCTTCTGGCGGCATCTGCGAGAAATACAAGACTTACACAGAAACTATAGGCGGCATGTATCAGAGCACGAAGCGCTCGTTGAACACGGGCATCATAACCTTTGTCAACTACAACAGCCGCGTGCCGCCCAAAGTCAGCCAGCTCACGTTGGCGCACGAGATTGGCCATAATTTCGGCTCGCCGGTGAGTTTCGGAAGCTTTATCAGTTTTATCCGTTTAGGGGGGAGAAAGTAGCCCGTTGAGCTGAGATGACGATCTGATCTGATGATGATGATATATGGGCTCATGAGAATAGAATAGAATAGAATAAAATAACATTTATTCATGACAACGACACACACATGCACATACATCAACATACAAAAGAGAAGACAACATTGCTACGAAACGTTTCCATCTCAGCGATGTGCTGGCCTGGTGGCCATCGCTGGTCTTCCGATGGAACCATCCGGTGATTCCACGGCGTAACACACATTTTACACTCGCACAAAATAATAATAATAGTAATATAAAACAGAAACAGTACAGTAAATACACTACTCAAGCTCCATGAGAATATATACATAGAATATACAGTATATAGGAATAAGCCAATAAGATGCAACCGGGAAGAAGGCTAGACGATGAGGTGGAAAGGATTAGCTCATGGGACTGAGAAAGCGATCTCTGATAGGCGGGCTCATGGTAATGTTATGCATGAAGCGTAAGCCAGTAACCTAGTAATTTTACCGATATAAAATGGTATTTAAATATTTTTCGGGTCCCATGTCCCCCTGTCAGTGTCTACTACAGGGAACAGGATAACGTAAGATAAAAGTCACTAAATTCTTTGTCGGTGGCATAATTTCCGAGATATTTAGACTGTCTGGCGCCATCAGTAAATATTTCGATCGTGGGACTCTTATATATATTTTTATTTATTTTATTTACAGCACGATTACCCGTCGGAATGTCGTCCAGGCGGACAGCAAGGCAACTTCATAATGTTCGCCTCAGCCACCAGCGGCGACCGGCCCAACAACAGCAAGTTCTCAACTTGCTCCAAGGGCAATATCAGCCAAGTGTTGGACGCAGTCCGAGACGGTCGGAAGAGGAACTGCCTCTCCGCCAGCCAGGGCTCGTTCTGCGGGAACAAGATCGTGGAGTTGGGCGAGCAGTGTGACTGTGGTGAGTAGGTTTGAAGGAATAAGACTTAGAGTCGGCTAATTGTGCAGGTGAGCGCTTCGCTAGTAAGTCGTCTTCGTAGTGTTGGGCTGAGTGGCAATCGTCATCATCATCATATCAGCCGAAAGACGTCCACTGCTGGACATAGGCCTCCCCCAAAGAGTGTCACAGTGACCGGTCCTGCGCCACCCGCATCAAGACCTGGTCATCGGAGTGGCGATCGCTCAGTAGCAATAAGTTCGAAGGATAACCTTAGCCACATCTATGTATTTAACGGATAATTTTGGTTTCCGCAGTGTTAACATCAGCTATTTTAATATCCGCCTCCTCAAAGTTCTATTAGCTGCGACAATATTCCACAGTAGTAAACGTAGAACCTATGGTCGTTGGAGCGGAACGGTTCTAGTAGCGATCACGTACCGGAAAGCGCAGCGTGGTTACAGTGTGGACTCAGACCAGGGACGGTCGCGGGAGTACGCTGGATGGGGATGGCGCAGGACCGGTAATTGTGGCACTCTTTCGAGGAGGCCTATGTCGAGCAATGGCCGTCTTTCAGCTGATATTGTGATGATAATGAAACCTGTAACACAGATATGGTTTATACCAGGTTACGACGAGCTCGAGTGCAAGGACCGCTGTTGCTACCCGCGCGTTATCAACGAGACTGAGCGCAGCCTCAACCTGACCGCTCGGGGGTGCACCAGGCGAGCCAGGACGCAGTGCAGGTAATACATATAGAAAAATAATAGGAATATAGGGACACACATGAGTAACAAAGATGTAAGCATAGAGAATAACACAATCCTGTCTCTCATCGAGTATCCCTTTACAACATTGAGTTATGCAAAATTAAAATGAACAGTTTAAAATTGACAGTTATAGACAAACCGCGAACCTATCTCTGTATGACCTGTGAAGTGATTGCCTCTTTAATTGCTATAATGACGCTTATCCTTCAAGATTACTTGTATTTATTTCAAGAGATAAATAAGTTGTGTTAGTGTGCCATGAATGCACCTGTTTACTCTACCGTATCTAATATGCATTCGAATACAAAATCCACCCGTTACCAGTTTGTATTGCTTGCTAGCTTGGTGTTTAAAAAGGAAAAACCAAGATGGATTGAGTTTGTCGGGTATTTAGCGCATAATTTATACACCACTCTGGGACACTTTGTTTCGCAAAAAAAGAATAAGACTCTTCTCTATTTATAGATATAGGTATTATCCGATCGCGATTGGTTTAGTAATGGGATAGCTGTCAATTCATTCACAAACTATCACTTCCATTTCCAAACTTATCGAGGTCGTGTTAGTGTCCGGAGTATGTGAAAGTACGTAGCCGGTCCCAAAGTTCTGTCACAAATGAAAATAATGATAAAAACAAAAGTAGCAATCAATTTTTAATAAATTATATACTGATTTAAAGTACATTTAATAAAGAATTAAAATTACTCAAAATTATTCAAAATGACCTCCTTTGTTTTAAATACAGGCCCTTAATCGGTGCGGCCAGTCGTCTATCGCAGCACGCACCATTTTCATATCTATCTCAGTGACTGCTTTTCTTAAAGATGACTTTAGGCTCTCGAAATTTTTATGTGGTTTAGCACAGACCTTCCCCTCTAAGACCTGCCAAATTTTATAGTCCAAAGGATTAAGGTCCGGACTAGAGGAAGGCCAATCTTCGTGTCTTATAAAGTCGATTTTTTGACGGTCAAACCAGGCTTGAGTGGTCTTGGCTTTGTGTGCTGGCGCAGAATCCTGCTGGAACACAAAATTATGTCCCGAAAATAGCGTGTTGGGCAGATCTTTGACAACCTTATCCAAAACTGTCTCTTGGTATACTTTCGCACTGATTTTGACACCTTTTTCGCAAAAATGAACCTCAGTTGGCCCGTAATAAGATACACCCAACCAGACCATCACTGATGATGGATGATGCCCATGTTGCACCCGCGGAACTCTTTTTCCTGCTTCTTCAGAGCTCCTAGCGTACACTCTATCATTCTGTTTATTGTACTTCTCTTCAATATCGAAAATCTTTTCGTCTGTAAAGAGGATACCACGGTGTCGATTTTTCGCGTACCGCTTTAACAACTTCCGGGATCTTTTAAGCCTTATTGTTTTTAGACGGGCATTAAGTAAGTGCCCACGGTTTTTTTGTATGCTCGTAGACTAAGATCTTCGTTTAAAACCTTTTTGACGGTTTTTCTACTGACACCCATCTGCAAAGCCATCAATTTCTGTTTTCGGACAGGATTTCTTGCTATGCGCGCCTTGATCGCTTTGATCACTGCTGGTGTTCGTACGGAGCGAGGCCGGCCAATTCTTTTCTTGTCCTCAATACTGGAGACTTCATTGTACCTATCAATAGTACGGTACACAAACCTAAGCGTTATTTTTAAATTTTTGAGCAACTTGAAAATGGTACTTGGCGAGTGCCCACAGCGGTGCAATGCTAAAACAGCTATTCGGTTTTCTTTCAATGTCCACTCCATCGTGAGAAATTGCAACGAATGACTGTTTTTTGTTTTAAAATAATTGTCAAACATTCAAAAATGGAATGCAATAAAATTTTCTTAAAATCATCTTCTAAATTTAAAAATAATATGCCAGTGACAGAACTTTGGGACCGACTAGGTATTATTTGGAACATATTCTTTAACTGATTATTCGCAAAATCACATTCTTGAATCGTTTCTATAATCGATGTTTGTCCACAGTCCATCGCAAGGGCCGTGCTGCAGCGCGCAGACATGCATGTTTGTCCCCTTGACCGAGAATCAGACGTGTCGTGAAGCGACAGAGTGCAGCCAGGCCTCCTTCTGCAACGGATCGTCGGCCTTGTGTCCCGACCCGCCGGCCATGGACAACGGCACGCTGTGCAACAATGGTAAGACACATGAAGACCGGTTTAGCCTGGTTGGGAGTGAGTAGTGACCCTGCCTTCGAAGATTGGACTTACACATATCTCGGTGTAAGGTACTCTTCCTAATAGTCCAGTCTATCGACTCCTTAAGTACCTACATCGTTATTCCGAACATCCTGTATATGTATGTTTATCGTCGTATAGAAAATAGAAGAGGGAAATGATAGGGCACCCCATACGACATGACAAGTTCATACTCAATATAATTGAAGGACAGATAGAGGGGAAGCGAGGAAGAGGAAGACCTAGAATAAACTATATAAAGCAGCTCAAAAAAAGAGTTGATGTTAGGTCGTATCGAGATGTCAAAGAGGTTTCCTGGGATCGGAGTAAATGGAGGACCTACTTTGAGCTGCACCAACAAGAGCTTAGCTCTTAAATAAGCAGAACAGAGTACACATAGCACAAGCTTTGCTTAGTTTGGGACTAGGCCGATTTGTGTAAGATTATCTGCAAATATTTATTTTATGTTAACTTAAAATAACAGACCAATCATCGTTACAAATAGCGCCGGCAGCTGTCATTTCATAAAAACTTGTAAAATTTTCCATACATTCAGATTTTTACAAACACCGCTTACGTTTACAGACGGTTTGGCGCAACCCGCCCTGAGTCACCCAGCTGAAGTGAGGCAGGCTCAACTTTTATGTTCAGAACACGCAGCCTATAGGCTCTTTATGACCACGGACATTATGGATCAGTATCCACCTGAGCTGTGCGAGGTTGCGAGGCGGTGAGCGAGGAAAAAATGCACCAATAGCAAGTTATGTACGAGCGCACCGAGCTAATAGCTCTAGTGGATACTTACTGTAAGGCAAGCAGGTCGCTCTTGCTTCTGTATCACACACAATGCAACAACCTTAACTAGGGGGCGATGTATGATTAGAGTTTTGTAACTGTCAAACCTTTCTGTGATATTATTATTTAGAGCTCAAGGTAAAATATCGACTTAATGGACAATGGCTCACGCTACAAATTACTGTAAAGCCGGCAGATGTCAGGTGTCGGTTTTATACACTATGCAACATAACATACGTACGTCATCTTGGTTGAATATCTTAGAAATACTTAGGTCTATCCCTGAAGACATTATACATCATTATACGTCATTATACGTATTATACGTACGTATTTTTACTTAATATTTGGTCCGGTCGTCTATTGTAAATATATTGGTCACAATTAAAACTATACAACAAAGCTATATAACGTGAATTTGCTTCCAGGCACCCAACTGTGCAAGTCCGGTGAATGTAGCGACAGCATATGCAAGCGTTGGAACATGACCGAGTGTTTCCTCTCCTCCGCGCCAACCAGCCGCGGAGATGGCGTCACGGCCGTCGCCGACCGCCGCATGCTGTGCCAGCTCGCGTGCCAGACCGGGCCCGAGCCCGAGTCCTGCCAGAGCACGGCCGTCTTCGCCGACAAGTACGGCCTGCCCAAGGACGGCATCAGTCTGCGGCCCGGCTCGCCGTGTGACAACTTCCAGGTATGTTGTCATGCTGTGCCAGACCGGGCCCGTGCCCGACTCCTGCCAGAGCACGGCCGTCTTCGCCGACAAGTACGGCCTGCCCAAGGACGGCATCAGTCTGCGGCCCGGCTCGCCGTGTGACAACTTCCAGGTATGTTGTCATGCTGTGCCAGACCGGGCCCGAGCCCGAGTCCTGCCAGAGCACGGCCGTCTTCGCCGACAAGTACGGCCTGCCCAAGGACGGCATCAGTCTGCGGCCCGGCTCGCCGTGTGACAACTTCCAGGTATGTTGTCATGCTGTGCCAGACCGGGCCCGTGCCCGACTCCTGCCAGAGCACGGCCGTCTTCGCCGACAAGTACGGCCTGCCCAAGGACGGCATCAGTCTGCGGCCCGGCTCGCCGTGTGACAACTTCCAGGTATGTTGTCATGCTGTGCCAGACCGGGCCCGAGCCCGAGTCCTGCCAGAGCACGGCCGTCTTCGCCGACAAGTACGGCCTGCCCATGGACGGCATCAGTCTGCGGCCCGGCTCGCCGTGTGACAACTTCCAGGTATGTTGTCATGCTGTGCCAGACCGGGCCCGAGCCCGAGTCCTGCCAGAGCACGGCCGTCTTCGCCGACAAGTACGGCCTGCCCAAGGACGGCATCAGTCTGCGGCCCGGCTCGCCGTGTGACAACTTCCAGGTATGTTGTCATGCTGTGCCAGACCGGGCCCGAGCCCGAGTCCTGCCAGAGCACGGCCGTCTTCGCCGACAAGTACGGCCTGCCCAAGGACGGCATCAGTCTGCGGCCCGGCTCGCCGTGTGACAACTTCCAGGTATGTTGTCATGCTGTGCCAGACCGGGCCCGAGCCCGAGTCCTGCCAGAGCACGGCCGTCTTCGCCGACAAGTACGGCCTGCCCAAGGACGGCATCAGTCTGCGGCCCGGCTCGCCGTGTGACAACTTCCAGGTATGTTGTCATGCTGTGCCAGACCGGGCCCGAGCCCGAGTCCTGCCAGAGCACGGCCGTCTTCGCCGACAAGTACGGCCTGCCCAAGGACGGCATCAGTCTGCGGCCCGGCTCGCCGTGTGACAACTTCCAGGTATGTTGTCATGCTGTGCCAGACCGGGCCCGAGCCCGAGTCCTGCCAGAGCACGGCCGTCTTCGCCGACAAGTACGGCCTGCCCAAGGACGGCATCAGTCTGCGGCCCGGCTCGCCGTGTGACAACTTCCAGGTATGTTGTCATGCTGTGCCAGACCGGGCCCGTGCCCGACTCCTGCCAGAGCACGGCCGTCTTCGCCGACAAGTACGGCCTGCCCAAGGACGGCATCAGTCTGCGGCCCGGCTCGCCGTGTGACAACTTCCAGGTATGTTGTCATGCTGTGCCAGACCGGGCCCGAGCCCGAGTCCTGCCAGAGCACGGCCGTCTTCGCCGACAAGTACGGCCTGCCCAAGGACGGCATCAGTCTGCGGCCCGGCTCGCCGTGTGACAACTTCCAGGTATGTTGTCATGCTGTGCCAGACCGGGCCCGAGCCCGAGTCCTGCCAGAGCACGGCCGTCTTCGCCGACAAGTACGGCCTGCCCAAGGACGGCATCAGTCTGCGGCCCGGCTCGCCGTGTGACAACTTCCAGGTATGTTGTCATGCTGTGCCAGACCGGGCCCGAGCCCGAGTCCTGCCAGAGCACGGCCGTCTTCGCCGACAAGTACGGCCTGCCCAAGGACGGCATCAGTCTGCGGCCCGGCTCGCCGTGTGACAACTTCCAGGTATGTTGTCATGCTGTGCCAGACCGGGCCCGAGCCCGAGTCCTGCCAGAGCACGGCCGTCTTCGCCGACAAGTACGGCCTGCCCAAGGACGGCATCAGTCTGCGGCCCGGCTCGCCGTGTGACAACTTCCAGGTATGTTGTCATGCTGTGCCAGACCGGGCCCGAGCCCGAGTCCTGCCAGAGCACGGCCGTCTTCGCCGACAAGTACGGCCTGCCCAAGGACGGCATCAGTCTGCGGCCCGGCTCGCCGTGTGACAACTTCCAGGTATGTTGTCATGCTGTGCCAGACCGGGCCCGAGCCCGAGTCCTGCCAGAGCACGGCCGTCTTCGCCGACAAGTACGGCCTGCCCAAGGACGGCATCAGTCTGCGGCCCGGCTCGCCGTGTGACAACTTCCAGGTATGTTGTCATGCTGTGCCAGACCGGGCCCGAGCCCGAGTCCTGCCAGAGCACGGCCGTCTTCGCCGACAAGTACGGCCTGCCCAAGGACGGCATCAGTCTGCGGCCCGGCTCGCCGTGTGACAACTTCCAGGTATGTTGTCATGCTGTGCCAGACCGGGCCCGTGCCCGACTCCTGCCAGAGCACGGCCGTCTTCGCCGACAAGTACGGCCTGCCCAAGGACGGCATCAGTCTGCGGCCCGGCTCGCCGTGTGACAACTTCCAGGTATGTTGTCATGCTGTGCCAGACCGGGCCCGAGCCCGAGTCCTGCCAGAGCACGGCCGTCTTCGCCGACAAGTACGGCCTGCCCAAGGACGGCATCAGTCTGCGGCCCGGCTCGCCGTGTGACAACTTCCAGGTATGTTGTCATGCTGTGCCAGACCGGGCCCGAGCCCGAGTCCTGCCAGAGCACGGCCGTCTTCGCCGACAAGTACGGCCTGCCCAAGGACGGCATCAGTCTGCGGCCCGGCTCGCCGTGTGACAACTTCCAGGTATGTTGTCATGCTGTGCCAGACCGGGCCCGAGCCCGAGTCCTGCCAGAGCACGGCCGTCTTCGCCGACAAGTACGGCCTGCCCAAGGACGGCATCAGTCTGCGGCCCGGCTCGCCGTGTGACAACTTCCAGGTATGTTGTCATGCTGTGCCAGACCGGGCCCGAGCCCGAGTCCTGCCAGAGCACGGCCGTCTTCGCCGACAAGTACGGCCTGCCCAAGGACGGCATCAGTCTGCGGCCCGGCTCGCCGTGTGACAACTTCCAGGTATGTTGTCATGCTGTGCCAGACCGAGCCCGTGCCCGACTCCTGCCAGAGCACGGCCGTCTTCGCCGACAAGTACGGCCTGCCCAAGGACGGCATCAGTCTGCGGCCCGGCTCGCCGTGTGACAACTTCCAGGTATGTTGTCATGCTGTGCCAGACCGGGCCCGAGCCCGAGTCCTGCCAGAGCACGGCCGTCTTCGCCGACAAGTACGGCCTGCCCAAGGACGGCATCAGTCTGCGGCCCGGCTCGCCGTGTGACAACTTCCAGGTATGTTGTCATGCTGTGCCAGACCGGGCCCGAGCCCGAGTCCTGCCAGAGCACGGCCGTCTTCGCCGACAAGTACGGCCTGCCCAAGGACGGCATCAGTCTGCGGCCCGGCTCGCCGTGTGACAACTTCCAGGTATGTTGTCATGCTGTGCCAGACCGGGCCCGAGCCCGACTCCTGCCAGAGCACGGCCGTCTTCGCCGACAAGTACGGCCTGCCCAAGGACGGCATTAGTCTGCGGCCCGACTCGCCGTGTGACAACTTCCAGGTATGTTGTCATGCTGTGCCAGACCGGGCCCGAGCCCGACTCCTGCCAGAGCACGGCCGTCTTCGCCGACAAGTACGGCCTGCCCAAGGACGGCATCAGTCTGCGGCCCGGCTCGCCGTGTGACAACTTCCAGGTATGTTGTCATGCTGTGCCAGACCGGGCCCGAGCCCGACTCCTGCCAGAGCACGGCCGTCTTCGCCGACAAGTACGGCCTGCCCAAGGACGGCATTAGTCTGCGGCCCGACTCGCCGTGTGACAACTTCCAGGTATGTTGTCATGCTGTGCCAGACCGGGCCCGAGCCCGAGTCCTGCCAGAGCACGGCCGTCTTCGCCGACAAGTACGGCCTGCCCAAAGACGGCATCAGTCTGCGGCCCGGCTCGCCGTGTGACAACTTCCAGGTATGTTGTCATGCTGTGCCAGACCGGGCCCGAGCCCGAGTCCTGCCAGAGCACGGCCGTCTTCGCCGACAAGTACGGCCTGCCCAAGGACGGCATCAGTCTGCGGCCCGGCTCGCCGTGTGACAACTTCCAGGTATGTTGTCATGCTGTGCCAGACCGGGCCCGTGCCCGACTCCTGCCAGAGCACGGCCGTCTTCGCCGACAAGTACGGCCTGCCCAAGGACGGCATCAGTCTGCGGCCCGGCTCGCCGTGTGACAACTTCCAGGTATGTTGTCATGCTGTGCCAGACCGGGCCCGTGCCCGACTCCTGCCAGAGCACGGCCGTCTTCGCCGACAAGTACGGCCTGCCCAAGGACGGCATCAGTCTGCGGCCCGGCTCGCCGTGTGACAACTTCCAGGTATGTTGTCATGCTGTGCCAGACCGGGCCCGAGCCCGACTCCTGCCAGAGCACGGCCGTCTTCGCCGACAAGTACGGCCTGCCCAAGGACGGCATCAGTCTGCGGCCCGGCTCGCCGTGTGACAACTTCCAGGTATGTTGTCATGCTGTGCCAGACCGGGCCCGTGCCCGACTCCTGCCAGAGCACGGCCGTCTTCGCCGACAAGTACGGCCTGCCCAAGGACGGCATCAGTCTGCGGCCCGGCTCGCCGTGTGACAACTTCCAGGTATGTTGTCATGCTGTGCCAGACCGGGCCCGAGCCCGACTCCTGCCAGAGCACGGCCGTCTTCGCCGACAAGTACGGCATCAGTCTGCGGCCCGGCTCGCCGTGTGACAACTTCCAGGTATGTTGTCATGCTGTGCCAGACCGGGCCTGAGCCCGACTCCTGCAAGAGCACGGCCGTCTTCGCCGACAAGTACGGCCTGCCCAAGGACGGCATCAGTCTGCGGCCCGGCTCGCCGTGTGACAACTTCCAGGTATGTTGTCATGCTGTGCCAGACCGGGCCCGAGCCCGACTCCTGCCAGAGCACGGCCGTCTTCGCCGACAAGTACGGCCTGCCCAAGGACGGCATCAGTCTGCGGCCCGGCTCGCCGTGTGACAACTTCCAGGTATGTTGTCATGCTGTGCCAGACCGGGCCCGAGCCCGAGTCCTGCCAGAGCACGGCCGTCTTCGCCGACAAGTACGGCCTGCCCAAGGACGGCATCAGTCTGCGGCCCGGCTCGCCGTGTGACAACTTCCAGGTATGTTGTCATGCTGTGCTAGACCGGGCCCGTGCCCGACTCCTGCCAGTGCACCTAGGTTACACAAGATAAACCCGTATTTGGGCTAGGGTTGGAAATTTCCGGAAAAAATCCCGTTTCTTTCCAAACGGCTCGTTTGTTCGGATTTTTATGCAAAAAAAACCATGTAATATTCCGCTTAAATTTTTCCGAAAAAAAAAATTATTTAAACAGGTTTCTATCGGCTATTTTTCTTAATACTGGTGGGAAGGTGATTATAGACTTACTTTGCCATTGACATCCGTGTCAGTTCAGTTCAGTTGTCACAATGACTTATCGGTTTTTTTCGTTAAAAATCCGAAAAAAAAACGGAAAAAACGAAAATTACATAAATTCCCGAAAATCATTTGATTTTTTTCGACATTTTCAACGCTAGTTTGGGCTCATTGGAACCTTCTCACCGAGACTGATGACTGACTGATGATGACTCGATGACTGTGCAAAAGTACAGTCGGCAATAATAGCTTGTCCCGTAAATCAAATGTTTGCAAGAAACATATAATTAGTTGTTGTTTGCAGGGTTACTGCGACGTGTTCCTCAAGTGCCGCGCCGTGGACGCCGAGGGCCCGCTAGCCCGACTCAAGAACCTGCTCCTGAACCGCGCCACGCTGCAGTCCGTGCAGGCCTGGGTCATCGAGCAGTGGTGGGCCGTGCTGATAGGCGGCGTGCTGCTCATCGTGTGTATGGGAGCCTTCGTCAAGTGCTGTGCGGTGCACACGCCGTCTTCCAACCCCAAGCGGCCGCCGGCCAGGTGAGACTCTTTATTAACCCATATATGCCCAGAATTATTCTTGTTTTTGGTATCTTATGCCCAGAGCTATCTCTTATTGGGATTATTATTAGTAAAAATTGTTTCTCGTTCAAATGACCTTCAAGACGCCTTTCTTTCGAGAAGTGCATCTTAGCGCCATCTATGTCAAGCAGTGGAAGTATCTCTTGATAGTTTGAAATGAATTCGCGCATTATAGGTCAACGCAAGTCGTGACCTGTTTTCGGCGTGCATAAATTATGGCGTCGCTCAAAAGAAAGTAAGTAATTTGCTCGTAAATGGTGTTATTCCATGCCTGTATACAGAAGGACAATGGCCTAAATTGTTCCCGTGGGACTTATGCTGAGGTTGTAGTCTCTAGGGAGTAATGAGCTTGTGTGTGATCTGATTGGTTTAAAGCAAATCTAGTTGGCCGCGTGCCACAAGATTTCTGCTCTGTGATTGCTTGAAAAAAAAAACGCGCCGCAAGAATACTACCGTACTGCTCTGTGATTGGTTGAAATATTGAAGCACTGGTCTGGAAGTGAAGTTGTCAATTTAGATAATTTTCGTTTGGTGCGGTTGTATGAAATATTGATTTTTCTGTCATTTGTAATTATTTATTTCCTCGCAAATGTGATGAAAAACATCGTGTATAACACGGCCGTAAAGGGATGATGACTACAATTTTTTTATGATGTTTTAACCAGTTTTTGGACAGGAACCAATGTTTATATGGGAGCAACTACAATTAAATAACATAAATACCCAAAAATTTTAGGCAAAGATTGACCTCCCTGGCGGCAGCCCAAAACGCTTCATACTGACAGACAGGTATGACGTCACAACCGAAATTTGTTAGTACAAAGTACATGTATCGTTGTATGGAAACTCAGGTAGATTGTTGTGTCGGTCGTGAAATACTGCGTAAGTACATACTTTTTACGATTTTGTAGCCCGGCTAGCCGGCGGATGAAAATAAAACTAATATTTTATTTACAATAAAATATAATAATAAACATGAAGAAGATATATGTACAAATTGGGTAATTAATCAGTCAGTACAGAGGCATAATGTTACAAGCTAAAAGTCACTGGCCTGAAAAGTTCAGATGAGACGTTTGTAGTTTATTATAGCCTCGGAGCTCTCGCTGGGCTGGGTAGGTCTAGGGCTCGCCTTTAGGTTGCTCGGAGGTGGCAGCGCAGACGTAGGTATACCAGCAGCCAAGCCGTGATCAAGTTTGGAGACTACGAGACATAAAAGGCTGGAAGCAATCCTTTTTATTAGCTCAGGTTCAAACCCATCCGAGCCTCTTAAGGTTTAGACCAGTGCCGGCTAAATGAGGCTTGGATTGGGTTTAACAAAAAAATACAGAGCACAGAACTTGATACAAAACATACCTGCTTAAGTGGCAGCCCTTGTATGCATTAACTATATACACTATTTATAAACCGAGGTAATGCATTACATAAAACATTTGTTTTTACGTTTTAAAATAGAAGAAATCTCAATCCAATCTTTCAGCAATTATTTTTCCGAAGAAAAAACAAAACACGGCCGTGAAAATCTTGTTTTTTCTTTCTCGCCGGCCAGTGCGCTAGCAGCCGCGCGGCGGAGGTTTGCCGTGTTACAATTTTAATTATATTTCATAATTTATACTTTATTACGGTAATTTGATGGTTTACTATCCATTTAGCATCACTACGTTCAATTTGAACATGAGGCATCATGCCTATTGTGGAGGATGACGTCAAACCACTCATAGGATTATTTTAAATAGTATTTTCATAAACAATACCACTTATCATTTATCAACTAGCTAGCAAATGAATAAAATAAATAAGTAATAACATAGAATTTTCTTTTTGGATTTTTTTAATAATATAATTACTTTTAATATAAATTATCGTACTTACTATAGCAAATTTCGTAACATATATTTTATTCACGATATCATCCCGTCATCCTGTATACATTTCATGGATTTACTCACGTTTATTTTGTTATTCGTGCGTATGTCACACGGAAGTTTAAACACAAACATCACCTGTGTGCGAAATTACGTCATTTTTACGTCATCCGCATGAATTGTTCGAGCCCTGGTGATGACATATGGCACTGAAACGTGGTCGCTTACTATGGGCTTCATAAGAAGGCTCAATGTCACCCAAAGGGCAATGGAGAGGGCTATGCTGGGAGTTCCTCTTCTACTTGTTATGGCGATTTCTTGGCCAAATGCTGCACTTTGTGATGAATCAGTAAGCAAAAATAAAGTGTGGACATGAAAAGATCTGTTCGGTTTGAATTCGACCTCTGGTTTTTAAAAATAATAATCTTATTTCAAACCATGTTGTCAAAATTCTGTTTTATCACGACGTAACGGTATTTTACGATATCCGCATAATTAATCAAAATGCCGTCCAAAGAGCTTCAGATAAGAAAAAACATTGTGAAAATCTTTCAAGAAAATCCAGGTTTTTCACAAAACGACATTGCTAGGTGCCTTAAAATTAATAAATCGACAGTTCAATCTATACTTTCCCAATTGAAAAAGGACCTGACTGTAAAACGGAATCCAGGAAGTGATAGAAAAAGTGAACCTGTGGATAAAAAAAGGCTTAAAGACATACAAAACTATAGGCAGACCTAACAGATTAGAAGAACAGGAAACTTCAGTCAAATGTTCCTGACATAATATGACTGCCTAGTCATGGATGATGAAACGTACGTCAAAGCCGATTTTAAGCAGTTACCTGGACAAGAATTTAATGTGGCACAACATAAGAAGGATAAAATATAAAAAAATAAAATTATCGAAATTTCCAATACGTCACATGGTTTGGGCAAGCAATATGATCCTGCGGTAAGAGGAGCAAAGCTTTCGTCGCTTCGGGGACAATCAATGGAGAAGTATACAAGAAGGAGTGTTTGCAAAAGCGATTACTGCCTTTCATCCGACAGCATACGGGTTTTATACAGTTTTGGCCCGATTGGGCCACATGCCATTACAGTGCCCCAGTCATGGAGTGGTACAAAAACAATAAGGTCACTGTGGTGCCAAAACTGGTAAATCCTCCTAACTGCCCAGAACTGAGACCCGGGTAGGGGTCGGCGGGTTGCATAGTTTAGTCATATTTTTGACAGGCATACGTGGATTTGTTATACTCATCAAGGTTCGTATAACTGTAAATAGTCATACATTTATGCGCATAACGTTTTTAATCATAATGTTTAAGAACATAATTGTGTAATGCGCATAAAATTGTTTAAGCATACTTATAATGGATATAAATTGGTTGCTCATTAAACAATTTAACTATACTGTATACACGCATAAACTGCAAAACATATAAGCCTATGTTTTTCTTACTTTGATGACTTAGTACAAAATTGCTCTCCAGAAGCGAGTAAGTAACAAAGTTCTCTTTTATGTTGGGTCACAGTAACACGGGCGGTCAACATAAAAGTTTACAAACTAGTTTGAATAACAATTTTTTCCGCTCTTTTATAAAAAAAATAACTTCGAAGACGAAAGCGGGAGTAAAGCTCTTCTATCCTTTCCGCGATCCGAGTCGGTTTTGCCACCAAGTCCCTGTTCCCTACTGCCTACGAGAAAACTTAACTTAATACACCACTATGTGTTGATCTCAGAGAAAAGTTTATTTGACGCCTGCCCTGCATGGCTTGATAAATGTATGATATTTACAATGATTACTAAAAATAATTATAATTATCAGTATTATGACTAAATAAATGTATGACATTCTACATTATGGTGAAACCAATTATGACTCCGTATAATTGACAGGGAACAATTATGCCATAGTATAATTTATGCTTTAAGCTCGTTTAATGACAGAAGTCAAGTACCGTATAAAAAAGGGTTGAAGTAAGTATTGGGCTCTCAAACACGTATTTAAGTCAAAGATACCAATAAAACTAAAGAAGAAAGTGTTTGAAAACACAATACTTCCCGGGGTACTCTATGGATGCCAGAGCTGGGCTTTGACAAAAGAGGTGATGCATAAACTCAGAGTCTTCCAGAGGTCGGTAGAGAGGAGCATGTTGGGCCTAAAACTCAAAGATAGAGTGCGGTGCAGCGACATCAGATCAAGAACAGATCTAAAGGACATTGCTGAGGTCGCTTGCAGAACAAAGTGAAGATGGGCTGGACATGTGGCACGTACACAGGACGGTCGCTGGAGCGAGAGAGTGCTCCACTGGTGGCCACGTGAAGACAGGCGCCCCCGTGACCGCCCACGACGAAGATGGAACTACGACATAGTTCAGGTCGCAGGACCAACCTGGTGCAGACTAGCCAGAGAAAGAAAAGAATGGCATAAATTGGAGGAGGCCTTCGCCCAAAAATGGGCTGCCCAGTAAATTAAATATTTAAGAAATAAGAAAAATGTAATTTTGCAATTGTTACAAAACTGGCAATAAAAGGCTTTATTATCATGATTATTATTATAATTTAGGCGAAAAAAAAATGACCATCATCTTTATGCGTAATGTTGTATGACAATCGATATTATGACAATAGTTGTTATGCGACTAGACGGCCACACGTATACACCGTTCCAATTGAACCATTACCTCTTCAGTCAGGATTTCAAGAGGGCTTGAAATACATACGAAAGCAGTAGTTACTCCAGGGTACATCCACGTTTTGAAATCAGATTTTTTGCCTTTGGAATTAAAGTAAGACCATGTGTCACACCGTGTGAAAGCATGGAAGCGCAGTGGATTTGTCTGCACCTAATATATCAGTTATGCTATGTTTTTTAGCGGTTCCTGCTAATAAGCGTTTTCTATATAAAACTAGACGCAACTGTTCACCATTAAATATAATGATGATATATTAATAGCTGTATCGGCGATTACGCCACTGATGAATTAGTCCACGTTTATACGTGCTCCTAGCCTTGGTTCTCAATAAAATCATTCAACGATATCAGTGTTTCTATCAAGTCTAAAATCAACCATCAAAAAGCAAATCATCTCAGGTGTACAACCCGTAGGTACATCGAATGGTCCTTCGAACCGGATCATAGGTGACATAGTAACAGGAATTTATCTATATATTATTATTATTATAATATTATCTTTAATAAAATTGCTGCCACTACTAGTACGACTAATACTAATGATTAGTATCACTACTTCTTCTATATTAAATACTATTTACCTTAAAAAACAAACAACTAAATAAAACTCGGATTCTACAGAATGATTACTCAAACCAAAATAAAATAAACAAGAAATCTTTTTATTTTACATTTCTTCAAATCGGTACGAACGAAAGCACGTGAAACCGGTGATTAAGCATAGCATCATCATCGGGACATCATTAGTCGTGACATGTTTTCGTAAGAAAGTAATGGGACATTGCATTTTCAACGCGATGAAAAGGGACAGACATAGTGTGTCTGTACCGAAGTATTCGCAGTGACCAGTATAAAATGGCCTCCGCTAGCTATAAATATTTTCAATGAAATAATGGATTTGACTCCATAGGTAGAATGTAATTCCAACTTTTTTGTAATTCGATGTCTTTGACGACTTTCCATACCACCTCACACTAAGGCGGGCGACCGCGGATAACTCTGACGCTTGGTGACTCGAGTCGCGAACAAACTGAGAAACATTAGGCTTCTAGTGGGGGTGTTCTGTGACGTGATCGCATTAGAAATGAGGCCTTCCACAGCAGAACCAAGGTCACCGACCGATAGCCTAGAACTGCGCCCGGCGCCGGGGCCAACGCGCGGGCGGCGAGCGCGCCGGGGCACCGCGCGTGGGCCCGGCGGGGCCGGCAATGTACAAACACGCCGCAATATCCTATACCCGACTAAATCCCATTACCGACCTGTCAATTCGTGACACCCGTAATGCTGCGCAGTGTATTTTCGCGAACTAAGTCTAAGTTACTGAGCACGTTTGAGAAAAGAGTATTTAATATATTGCATTTTATTTACCAACGACACCAACACAACCATGACATGTCACTTAACTGATAAATATAATAATGAGTACGTTGTGTACAGACGGTTGTCGGAGACGCTCCGGCGGCCCATGAACACGCTGCGGCGCATGCGGCACGCGTCGCACGCGCGCCACGCCGAGCCGCGCGCGCCGCGCCCCGGCCACCGCCGCGCCAGGCACAAGTACACGCCGCCCGCTGCCTACGTGCGGCCTACTGCTCCGGGTCAGTACTAGCTAGTATAACATGAACACGCTGCGGCGCATGCGGCACGCGTCGCACGCGCGCCACGCCGAGCCGCGCGCGCCGCGCCCCGGCCACCGCCGCGCCAGGCACAAGTACACGCCGCCCGCTGCCTACGTGCGGCCTACTGCTCCGGGTCAGTACTAGCTAGTATAACATGAACACGCTGCGGCGCATGCGGCACGCGTCGCACGCGCGCCACGCCGAGCCGCGCGCGCCGCGCCCCGGCCACCGCCGCGCCAGGCACAAGTACACGCCGCCCGCTGCCTACGTGCGGCCTACTGCTCCGGGTCAGTACTAGCTAGTATAACATGAACACGCTGCGGCGCATGCGGCACGCGTCGCACGCGCGCCACGCCGAGCCGCGCGCGCCGCGCCCCGGCCACCGCCGCGCCAGGCACAAGTACACGCCGCCCGCTGCCTACGTGCGGCCTACTGCTCCGGGTCAGTACTAGCTAGTATAACATGAACACGCTGCGGCGCATGCGGCACGCGTCGCACGCGCGCCACGCCGAGCCGCGCGCGCCGCGCCCCGGCCACCGCCGCGCCAGGCACAAGTACACGCCGCCCGCTGCCTACGTGCGGCCTACTGCTCCGGGTCAGTACTAGCTAGTATAACATGAACACGCTGCGGCGCATGCGGCACGCGTCGCACGCGCGCCACGCCGAGCCGCGCGCGCCGCGCCCCGGCCACCGCCGCGCCAGGCACAAGTACACGCCGCCCGCTGCCTACGTGCGGCCTACTGCTCCGGGTCAGTACTAGCTAGTATAACATGAACACGCTGCGGCGCATGCGGCACGCGTCGCACGCGCGCCACGCCGAGCCGCGCGCGCCGCGCCCCGGCCACCGCCGCGCCAGGCACAAGTACACGCCGCCCGCTGCCTACGTGCGGCCTACTGCTCCGGGTCAGTACTAGCTAGTATAACATGAACACGCTGCGGCGCATGCGGCACGCGTCGCACGCGCGCCACGCCGAGCCGCGCGCGCCGCGCCCCGGCCACCGCCGCGCCAGGCACAAGTACACGCCGCCCGCTGCCTACGTGCGGCCTACTGCTCCGGGTCAGTACTAGCTAGTATAACATGAACACGCTGCGGCGCATGCGGCACGCGTCGCACGCGCGCCACGCCGAGCCGCGCGCGCCGCGCCCCGGCCACCGCCGCGCCAGGCACAAGTACACGCCGCCCGCTGCCTACGTGCGGCCTACTGCTCCGGGTCAGTACTAGCTAGTATAACATGAACACGCTGCGGCGCATGCGGCACGCGTCGCACGCGCGCCACGCCGAGCCGCGCGCGCCGCGCCCCGGCCACCGCCGCGCCAGGCACAAGTACACGCCGCCCGCTGCCTACGTGCGGCCTACTGCTCCGGGTCAGTACTAGCTAGTATAACATGAACACGCTGCGGCGCATGCGGCACGCGTCGCACGCGCGCCACGCCGAGCCGCGCGCGCCGCGCCCCGGCCACCGCCGCGCCAGGCACAAGTACACGCCGCCCGCTGCCTACGTGCGGCCTACTGCTCCGGGTCAGTACTAGCTAGTATAACATGAACACGCTGCGGCGCATGCGGCACGCGTCGCACGCGCGCCACGCCGAGCCGCGCGCGCCGCGCCCCGGCCACCGCCGCGCCAGGCACAAGTACACGCCGCCCGCTGCCTACGTGCGGCCTACTGCTCCGGGTCAGTACTAGCTAGTATAACATGAACACGCTGCGGCGCATGCGGCACGCGTCGCACGCGCGCCACGCCGAGCCGCGCGCGCCGCGCCCCGGCCACCGCCGCGCCAGGCACAAGTACACGCCGCCCGCTGCCTACGTGCGGCCTACTGCTCCGGGTCAGTACTAGCTAGTATAACATGAACACGCTGCGGCGCATGCGGCACGCGTCGCACGCGCGCCACGCCGAGCCGCGCGCGCCGCGCCCCGGCCACCGCCGCGCCAGGCACAAGTACACGCCGCCCGCTGCCTACGTGCGGCCTACTGCTCCGGGTCAGTACTAGCTAGTATAACATGAACACGCTGCGGCGCATGCGGCACGCGTCGCACGCGCGCCACGCCGAGCCGCGCGCGCCGCGCCCCGGCCACCGCCGCGCCAGGCACAAGTACACGCCGCCCGCTGCCTACGTGCGGCCTACTGCTCCGGGTCAGTACTAGCTAGTATAACATGAACACGCTGCGGCGCATGCGGCACGCGTCGCACGCGCGCCACGCCGAGCCGCGCGCGCCGCGCCCCGGCCACCGCCGCGCCAGGCACAAGTACACGCCGCCCGCTGCCTACGTGCGGCCTACTGCTCCGGGTCAGTACTAGCTAGTATAACATGAACACGCTGCGGCGCATGCGGCACGCGTCGCACGCGCGCCACGCCGAGCCGCGCGCGCCGCGCCCCGGCCACCGCCGCGCCAGGCACAAGTACACGCCGCCCGCTGCCTACGTGCGGCCTACTGCTCCGGGTCAGTACTAGCTAGTATAACATGAACACGCTGCGGCGCATGCGGCACGCGTCGCACGCGCGCCACGCCGAGCCGCGCGCGCCGCGCCCCGGCCACCGCCGCGCCAGGCACAAGTACACGCCGCCCGCTGCCTACGTGCGGCCTACTGCTCCGGGTCAGTACTAGCTAGTATAACATGAACACGCTGCGGCGCATGCGGCACGCGTCGCACGCGCGCCACGCCGAGCCGCGCGCGCCGCGCCCCGGCCACCGCCGCGCCAGGCACAAGTACACGCCGCCCGCTGCCTACGTGCGGCCTACTGCTCCGGGTCAGTACTAGCTAGTATAACATGAACACGCTGCGGCGCATGCGGCACGCGTCGCACGCGCGCCACGCCGAGCCGCGCGCGCCGCGCCCCGGCCACCGCCGCGCCAGGCACAAGTACACGCCGCCCGCTGCCTACGTGCGGCCTACTGCTCCGGGTCAGTACTAGCTAGTATAACATGAACACGCTGCGGCGCATGCGGCACGCGTCGCACGCGCGCCACGCCGAGCCGCGCGCGCCGCGCCCCGGCCACCGCCGCGCCAGGCACAAGTACACGCCGCCCGCTGCCTACGTGCGGCCTACTGCTCCGGGTCAGTACTAGCTAGTATAACATGAACACGCTGCGGCGCATGCGGCACGCGTCGCACGCGCGCCACGCCGAGCCGCGCGCGCCGCGCCCCGGCCACCGCCGCGCCAGGCACAAGTACACGCCGCCCGCTGCCTACGTGCGGCCTACTGCTCCGGGTCAGTACTAGCTAGTATAACATGAACACGCTGCGGCGCATGCGGCACGCGTCGCACGCGCGCCACGCCGAGCCGCGCGCGCCGCGCCCCGGCCACCGCCGCGCCAGGCACAAGTACACGCCGCCCGCTGCCTACGTGCGGCCTACTGCTCCGGGTCAGTACTAGCTAGTATAACATGAACACGCTGCGGCGCATGCGGCACGCGTCGCACGCGCGCCACGCCGAGCCGCGCGCGCCGCGCCCCGGCCACCGCCGCGCCAGGCACAAGTACACGCCGCCCGCTGCCTACGTGCGGCCTACTGCTCCGGGTCAGTACTAGCTAGTATAACATGAACACGCTGCGGCGCATGCGGCACGCGTCGCACGCGCGCCACGCCGAGCCGCGCGCGCCGCGCCCCGGCCACCGCCGCGCCAGGCACAAGTACACGCCGCCCGCTGCCTACGTGCGGCCTACTGCTCCGGGTCAGTACTAGCTAGTATAACATGAACACGCTGCGGCGCATGCGGCACGCGTCGCACGCGCGCCACGCCGAGCCGCGCGCGCCGCGCCCCGGCCACCGCCGCGCCAGGCACAAGTACACGCCGCCCGCTGCCTACGTGCGGCCTACTGCTCCGGGTCAGTACTAGCTAGTATAACATGAACACGCTGCGGCGCATGCGGCACGCGTCGCACGCGCGCCACGCCGAGCCGCGCGCGCCGCGCCCCGGCCACCGCCGCGCCAGGCACAAGTACACGCCGCCCGCTGCCTACGTGCGGCCTACTGCTCCGGGTCAGTACTAGCTAGTATAACATGAACACGCTGCGGCGCATGCGGCACGCGTCGCACGCGCGCCACGCCGAGCCGCGCGCGCCGCGCCCCGGCCACCGCCGCGCCAGGCACAAGTACACGCCGCCCGCTGCCTACGTGCGGCCTACTGCTCCGGGTCAGTACTAGCTAGTATAACATGAACACGCTGCGGCGCATGCGGCACGCGTCGCACGCGCGCCACGCCGAGCCGCGCGCGCCGCGCCCCGGCCACCGCCGCGCCAGGCACAAGTACACGCCGCCCGCTGCCTACGTGCGGCCTACTGCTCCGGGTCAGTACTAGCTAGTATAACATGAACACGCTGCGGCGCATGCGGCACGCGTCGCACGCGCGCCACGCCGAGCCGCGCGCGCCGCGCCCCGGCCACCGCCGCGCCAGGCACAAGTACACGCCGCCCGCTGCCTACGTGCGGCCTACTGCTCCGGGTCAGTACTAGCTAGTATAACATGAACACGCTGCGGCGCATGCGGCACGCGTCGCACGCGCGCCACGCCGAGCCGCGCGCGCCGCGCCCCGGCCACCGCCGCGCCAGGCACAAGTACACGCCGCCCGCTGCCTACGTGCGGCCTACTGCTCCGGGTCAGTACTAGCTAGTATAACATGAACACGCTGCGGCGCATGCGGCACGCGTCGCACGCGCGCCACGCCGAGCCGCGCGCGCCGCGCCCCGGCCACCGCCGCGCCAGGCACAAGTACACGCCGCCCGCTGCCTACGTGCGGCCTACTGCTCCGGGTCAGTACTAGCTAGTATAACATGAACACGCTGCGGCGCATGCGGCACGCGTCGCACGCGCGCCACGCCGAGCCGCGCGCGCCGCGCCCCGGCCACCGCCGCGCCAGGCACAAGTACACGCCGCCCGCTGCCTACGTGCGGCCTACTGCTCCGGGTCAGTACTAGCTAGTATAACATGAACACGCTGCGGCGCATGCGGCACGCGTCGCACGCGCGCCACGCCGAGCCGCGCGCGCCGCGCCCCGGCCACCGCCGCGCCAGGCACAAGTACACGCCGCCCGCTGCCTACGTGCGGCCTACTGCTCCGGGTCAGTACTAGCTAGTATAACATGAACACGCTGCGGCGCATGCGGCACGCGTCGCACGCGCGCCACGCCGAGCCGCGCGCGCCGCGCCCCGGCCACCGCCGCGCCAGGCATAAGTACACGCCGCCCGCTGCCTACGTGCGGCCTACTGCTCCGGGTCAGTACTAGCTAGTATAACATGAACACGCTGCGGCGCATGCGGCACGCGTCGCACGCGCGCCACGCCGAGCCGCGCGCGCCGCGCCCCGGCCACCGCCGCGCCAGGCACAAGTACACGCCGCCCGCTGCCTACGTGCGGCCTACTGCTCCGGGTCAGTACTAGCTAGTATAACATGAACACGCTGCGGCGCATGCGGCACGCGTCGCACGCGCGCCACGCCGAGCCGCGCGCGCCGCGCCCCGGCCACCGCCGCGCCAGGCACAAGTACACGCCGCCCGCTGCCTACGTGCGGCCTACTGCTCCGGGTCAGTACTAGCTAGTATAACATGAACACGCTGCGGCGCATGCGGCACGCGTCGCACGCGCGCCACGCCGAGCCGCGCGCGCCGCGCCCCGGCCACCGCCGCGCCAGGCACAAGTACACGCCGCCCGCTGCCTACGTGCGGCCTACTGCTCCGGGTCAGTACTAGCTAGTATAACATGAACACGCTGCGGCGCATGCGGCACGCGTCGCACGCGCGCCACGCCGAGCCGCGCGCGCCGCGCCCCGGCCACCGCCGCGCCAGGCACAAGTACACGCCGCCCGCTGCCTACGTGCGGCCTACTGCTCCGGGTCAGTACTAGCTAGTATAACATGAACACGCTGCGGCGCATGCGGCACGCGTCGCACGCGCGCCACGCCGAGCCGCGCGCGCCGCGCCCCGGCCACCGCCGCGCCAGGCACAAGTACACGCCGCCCGCTGCCTACGTGCGGCCTACTGCTCCGGGTCAGTACTAGCTAGTATAACATGAACACGCTGCGGCGCATGCGGCACGCGTCGCACGCGCGCCACGCCGAGCCGCGCGCGCCGCGCCCCGGCCACCGCCGCGCCAGGCACAAGTACACGCCGCCCGCTGCCTACGTGCGGCCTACTGCTCCGGGTCAGTACTAGCTAGTATAACATGAACACGCTGCGGCGCATGCGGCACGCGTCGCACGCGCGCCACGCCGAGCCGCGCGCGCCGCGCCCCGGCCACCGCCGCGCCAGGCACAAGTACACGCCGCCCGCTGCCTACGTGCGGCCTACTGCTCCGGGTCAGTACTAGCTAGTATAACATGAACACGCTGCGGCGCATGCGGCACGCGTCGCACGCGCGCCACGCCGAGCCGCGCGCGCCGCGCCCCGGCCACCGCCGCGCCAGGCACAAGTACACGCCGCCCGCTGCCTACGTGCGGCCTACTGCTCCGGGTCAGTACTAGCTAGTATAACATGAACACGCTGCGGCGCATGCGGCACGCGTCGCACGCGCGCCACGCCGAGCCGCGCGCGCCGCGCCCCGGCCACCGCCGCGCCAGGCACAAGTACACGCCGCCCGCTGCCTACGTGCGGCCTACTGCTCCGGGTCAGTACTAGCTAGTATAACATGAACACGCTGCGGCGCATGCGGCACGCGTCGCACGCGCGCCACGCCGAGCCGCGCCAGGCACAAGTACTGCTCCGATTCAGTACCAGTACTCACTACCACAGACCGAAATAACATCTAGAAGCCACGGACACCAGATAACTTATTTTCACGCAGGGACGTGAGTTATCTGGTGGCTGATCCGGGAACAGTTGCCAGGAATTGGGGCGAAAGATCGTCTGAAGTAAGGCTATAAAACTGTTCATTTCATGGATATGATATTTTTTCGTAGCAATTTATGTCAAGTTTTGTTACGATTTTCAAGTATGTCGTTTGAATCGTCAACTTGTAGGCCTACTTCACGTAAGTTTGACGATGTAATTTGATTGCAGTCCCCGCCCCGGCCGGGCCGAGCGGGCGTCGCGCGGAGCCCTACGCAAACGCCTACCCGCAGTCGTACGAGATGCGGTCGCAGAAGGTCTGACACTACGACTACCCCGGGCTGGAGCTGGTGGCGCTGGCGCCGGGCGCGCCGCTGCTGCTCGGCTACGTGTGCCGCGCGCCCGCCGCCGCCGCCACCGCCACCGCTGCCGCCACCGCGACCGCCACCGCCACCGCGACGGTGGGCTCGCAGACCACCATCACGCTGCACTCGCCCGACACGCTCGCCGTCACCGCGCAGCGGCAGGCCGATATCTGAACGCCAGAGCGTCCCAACTCGCTATTCACCCGTTCGGTTGTATTCGATCGGGCCCGGTTAGTCCTCGGTCGGTCCGAGAGCGGAGCTCCGGTTGACCTCGTGTTAAAGAGATTATGATACCGTCGATATAACGTGTTCGAGTCCCGAGCCCGTTTTTTGGCAAAGACAATTTTATCGACTGTATAAAATTGTCTTGATTTAAACTCACGATTCTCACGCATATTTTTTTTTAAACGGGTCGTGATCGCATAGTATTCACTTATTCCTTTACTGAGTCATATGATGATGACATCCCGCGGCCAAGGATATTATGACGCATCCGGACATGGGTAAGGACCAAATTCTTGGCCAGCCTGGTTAGTCGGTAGTTAGCCATACAAACTGAAGAAGTAAAAAAAAGTACCGTTGTGACACAAAAATTAAAAGGCATATGGCAAAAAAATATGCCTAGTGATGAAAATCCCATTCAGATATCTCAAAGAATTACGAAGCTACAACCGTTTTAAATATTGCTTGTTAGAGAGAGAAAACGCTCGAAGTTAGTGACGTCACAAGCGGCGAGCGTCATAGTAAATGACAATCGTTTCATATGAAGTTGCGTTTTGCGGAAAAGGAACAGAACGGGGTTCTTAAAACTTTGGACACTTATAAGTTATAACTTTTTTTATTATTAAACCTCTTGCGTTGCTTTTTTCTCCATTTGACTAAGTTTGTTTCAGACGATTTACCTTTTGTGGACCGCTAGATGGCGCTGTCTGTATAAACTAGATTAACGGTTGTTCGATATTAATTACTTGGAACAGAGCCGTCTTGTCGTATAAATTTATCGGTAACCAAGTGGGTGCATTAACGGTGTAAACAATATTTTTAAACCTTTTTCGAGAAATACGACATTATCGATTATTTTATTTAGTGTCTACACCCCTATTGTAAGTTTAATTTTCGTGTCACAACGGAAGACATTTATAGAAAATTTAATTGAGTGAGTTAAGCTGGCCAACAATTTGGTCCTTACCCACGTCCGAAACGTCGGGACACCCCAGAATGATAAACAAATAAGTTGATATCTATCTTCTAATACTATTAAGTCCCGTAGTAAAAATAATGTATAGAATAATCGTCCCGTTCGTAATATGTTAAGAGTCCGCAGTAAGCTCGGCCGAATTTCACCTCCCCATGCAAACGTAGTTACGCTCTCATTTTAAAACTACTTGTTGGATTGTGACGAAACTTTGCATATACAATGACATGAGGTATGTCTATGTCTGTAATTAGTTTATATGGTTCCAGTTTATAAAACAAACGAAATACAGCAAAAACAAGTTTTGTATGAAAAACTTAAATTCGCTGTATTTTTTTTACTATAGATGGTATCTGAAGCTACATAAACTAATTACAGACATAGATATACCTCATGTAATTCTACATGCAAAGTTTTGTTACACTAAGATGTAGTTTTAAAATGAGAGCGTAACTACGTTAGTATGGAGAATCGAGCTTAGAAGTGAAGAATTGGCGGTTTAATTTGTTACTTTGACGGGTATGTCCTACCGTTTACATGATTCCTAGAATATCCGATCAAAACGGTTCCGGTGTTTGAAACTCTGGTCGACCGATCGTCTTATTTTTGTCAGTTCCGATGCATACTCGACGACCACCACATGTAATATCTCATTAGTATAGTTTGGACATTTCAACCCCTAATGTGACAGGGAAGTTAGTATTTCTCGACTTTAGCGGTGGAAGCAAGATGCCCCAAGACTGTTGTATCCAGGCGAAGCTAAACGCCCCGGCCGTAGACCACTAAGTAGTATCTAGCTGATATCTACTCGTATCATCCGCTCGTAATATACTTTACGCCACACCTGGCCATAATGCGAGTTTTACTGCACGCTGCGCGTACGGTAAAACTCGCATTGTGACCAGATGAAGACGTAAAATTGTGTACTCACCACGGGCGGTAATTCATAAAGCCCCAGATCGCATATTTATGGCCCTCACCTTCGGTTCGGGCCACAAAGACCTGCGATCTGGGCCATTTACGAATTCACAGCCCTAGGTACGTAATGTACTATTACGTCACACCTGGCCATAATGCGAATTTTAGCACGCGCTACACGCTACGCTGCACGTACGGGAAAACTGGCATTATGGCCAGGTGAAGACGTAAAATTGTGTACTCACCACGGGCAGTAAAAAAGATAGCCCTCTATCGCATATTTACAACCGTCGCCTGCGGCTCGCGTCACAAATACCTGCGATTTCGGGCTTTCTTTCTTTCACAGCCCTTGGTAAGTAATGTACTATTGCAAGCTACGTTTGTATCATTACGCTTCCAATTTCCAGTGCCGTTATCGAATTAATAGCTGATATAATGAGTCTTTCCGGTACACAAGAGAATAGACTGCTTATATCAACTTTAAATGTTCCGAAAAAAATATGTCATTTAAGAATTTTCCTTTCCATTAGAATAGAAAACAAGACGCAATATTGGTTTTAATTGGTAAGAACTATGTTTGCTCAATCAAAAATGTGTATGTACTCAATTCTATGTATACTGCGAGCTCAAGGCGTGTCTCGATCGACTGCTTTATTTACGTATTATTTTGATGTTTATGAGATTATCATTTAAGTCACTAATCGCGGGCTTTGTAAAAATCCGTTAATAAATATCCCGGATGATAATGGAATCGGCAAATCCGTGGGTTTGTCATGGAACTGGATTGTTATCGAAGTATTTTTATAAAACCCTGACTAAAAGGGGTCTTAACGAGCCAGTGATACTTTAACTACGCGATGATAAAGGATTGTCAGAGTTGCTTTAACAACAGGCATTTATGTATATTTTTGTATATAAATGAAGTGAAGAGTAAATAAAAAGCTATGATGTAAAAATATCAAACTATTGTAACTGAATACCAATACTAGTTAATGTATAGCGCATTGTTTTACTGGAATCTCCGTAATCGTAATTTTATAATCTACTTTTATTGTATTTTAACGTAAGGGGACGCGGAGGTGCCATTATACCAATTTTGTAATCCCATTATTTCGATTATCGTTCCTTTATAAGTATTTGTTATCTGCGAAGTTTATTTCAACATTCAATTTGAACATACGTTACGCCCAATTTAGTTGTGTCTCGAACATTCGGACAACTATCTGTAGTAATCGTCACAACATTGTTATCAATATTAAAATAAAGCCATATTCACATAACACTGCCAAGCGCTTGTCTACTGATGCGCTGTGTGATAAGCAACATACATAGAGAAGTTAGTAAGTCGTAAATGTTTAGGTAGACACTACAGCGGTTAGATTAGCGTGTTCAATTGCCCTCACTTTCCAAATGTACCAGATTTCTAAAAGAACAGGGTGCTCTGAAACACCAAATTATGAACGCCACATTTTTTACGTGCTAGTATTAAGTTCTATACTATTAGGTACTTATATAAATTTGGTATTTTGGAAATCTGCAATGTACGAGGGCCACGAGAGCCGCAACTGAAGCGAGGGCAGCTAGCGATAGCGAGCCAAAGTGTTGTGGCAACTAGCGGGTGGACATATTTAGCAACGTTCGTCGCGAGTATACTTGCTTTTCCTTTCAATTTAATGCCTTGAACCCGATTATTAGCCTTAGGAAAATCATTTTTAATGTACCATGTATATTGATAATTTCACCTATTTACTAAATATTCACACCCGCTAAAGAGAGTAAGTGCGATGTGTAAGATCCTCAAATTGTTAAAATTACTGGAAGCTTCATGGGCTCAAATATTTCCAAATTCTGCATTTAGTCTTCCTAAGGACTTGTACTTTTTGTATTCGTTTAATGTTATTTTTAAGTAGTTTGTAAATTATAAAAAAAAACAACAGTATTGCCAAATGATCAAATAATTAAATTAGACTGAAAATCTTACAATGTTGTTATGGTGTTCGTGATTTAGTTCTCTTAGTTACCGCAGGCGCCGCGGTCGGCCGCGGGTCGCCCTGGTGCATGGTTGGTTTACTTCGTGTTACTGGCAAACACAAACTTGCATATCACATTATAACGTCTACTCTACATTATATACATACCTGTATAATACGATTGTTTGGTCGGTCGTTTCAGTTGATCTCTTTGATAGACGATATACGTTAATGGTCATACATAACGCGTAGAGTTAACTTTCCGTCGTGCAAGCCAAAGAGCATGATGTATTTTTTATGTTTTCTATACATTTAATGTTAAGGGTCAATCTTATAAGTATACCATAGTAATGCCATTTTATTAGTGAATATCGAAACAATACGCGAATTCTCATAATTGTACAATTGTATATTAATGTATTGTATAATTGTATATTTGTATTTGTTTCCGAAGTAGAGCGACTCGACCAATTGTGTAAAGATGGATCACTTGTAACCATCGCCGTAGTACTCAATGGCATTATTTCTCCTAAGTGTAAGCTAGATTACCGTAATAGATTATTTAAAAGACAATGTGAATATTTTTAATTAATGAGATGAATGTTACAACATGTGATTTCAAAATAATAAAAAAACAATAAATTTTACATTAAATATTTGCATTTTTATTGTTTAGTATTAAGCAGCAAACGAAAAAAATAAAGACTGCTAAGTAGCGCCGCAAAATGGCCTCACAGAATGGGTGCCATTGCCATTATGCGGGGTTGGGGGCGGGGTGTCAAAACGATGCCAGGCAGCCGTTTAGTTCGAGCATGGGCATACCGGGTTTCAGGCACGTTTGGGTAGAAATCTGTAAGGAGCTCGCATTGTATAGTTTTTTCGTTCGCTTGCATTAATACGCTGTCAACACCAAAATGCCCTCGAGGATTCGGGGTACGGCGCACACGTTAGCGGTTTAGGTATGAATATGTTTACTTCATGTTTTTAATTGCAGACCCATACGTCAAAAAAATATAGACAGACCCGTTTAATGATTTTAAGACCAATCTTTGCAATTATTTTCTATCGAGCCGATTTCGTCCAATTATGTATAGAGTCCCACCACGGTCTTTAAAATATGATGAATATTAACCTATATATTTTTTGATGTGCTAGAACAAATTGTTTTTCTTAAAAACTGCTTAAATAACATAAATTTCAACAAAATTAGGTCTTGGCAAGCTCTTACGCCCTTAGTCCACCTACGCATTCGCATGCAGTAGCGAAGCGAAACGAAAGAGATGGCGGCGGCGAGGACGAGAATCCAATCCGGCCATCTGTTTCGTTTCGCTTCGCTACGTTAAGTCCTTTAATTTTCTAGGCCATTCGTCACATCCACGGAATAAAGAATTATTCCGTGGTCACATCCAGGAATGTGGCACGCCAACGTCTTTGTTAGAAGAGACAGGTTACTTTATAGCGTTCGCTTTATACTTATTTATTATCCAATTCGACTTATTAAAATGTACAAACACGCTAGCGTGGGTTGATTACGGTTATATTATTTAGTATGTGGTAAGTTTAGTTTGTTTTCTGGCCGCTGTGGCAATAACTCACAATACAATTTAAGTGGTTTTGTCCTAAAAAGGGCAAATAAAACAAATGATATTATTTAATATTCGCTTTTAATAATGTGTAAGTATAATATTTATAGTCGTATTTACACGCTGGGTATAAAACTGTATTGTATGCTTCGATTTACACTAAACCTCACATAAATTGCGGTTTCTAGGACGCAGATCATAATTACTTATATAATAGAACCGAGGAAAGCACTCAAATAAATACAGTAGGTACCTACCTATTTTAATTACAAAGTCATAACATAATTATGTATTTAAATAGATTTCGTTACGATTGTACTATCAGTCGCTACGTAGAACACTAACTACTTTTAACTTATTTCGACCAATTCGATGGAACATTACGAGAACGAGTAATAAATGCAATAATAGCCCAAAAAGGTATAAAGCTTTAATATTATTTACGAGTACTAACGCTAAATTGAGTCATTATCATTACAGTGATTAAAACAAAGTCGTCTTTCCTGTGGTCAATAGTTACGAGCCGGGCATATAACATAAGTAATGTTTTTATAGCATAAACATATAAAAAGGAGACGTCGTTTATACGGATAGAGTCCAACCAAAAATTAGACTTTGTAGCCCTTAGCTTTGACAATGTACACAGGAAAGTCTAAATCTCTGTTATATGATAAAATCATTCAATTCCATGTAACATCCATTATTTTCAATCAATTTGAATTGGTGTCACATCGGCAGGTATGCATTTGTTTTTTGTCATGACAAATTAATGTACCTAATTTTATTACAACTCGTACATTTTGATAATGAAGGCGGGAAATCATTTTCAGAATTTAAATAACTATAGTTTAAAGTTATAACATAAAAAATTTAATCTCTTTATCTAACAGCTTAAATAATAAAGTTTCTTATAGATAACAATACAAATTATGACAGAAATCTTCGGACCAGTCTTCATAGCAGAATGTTTTGTGGAATAGTAATGTTCGTAATCGCATTGCGATGCTGACGATGTCAACAGCATTCAGTTGTGACATAATATTTAATAAAATATTACTTAATTTAGAACCCAGTGGTTATAAGACAGTTCATTATAAGACGAGAGTTAATTTTACGAATATGGAATCAATTAATCAGTACTTATTACAATTTATATGTCCTATTTCAATCACGTCGTCTTTCTATAATGTAATGACACATTTTGCAGCAAATCTCTCGTCAGGCTAAACTACGGATTGGAATGACTCATGCCAATCCACTCCCACACACGGTCAGTTCTAACTGATCCAATCGGTAGCGTCATGCCGATTGGACGATAGGAACCATGGTGTATGGCCAGCACAACGGCTAATAAACTGAAGACGACAGGAATTTTCTAGGAGAGTTACATTACACGGTGCAAGGCGGGACTTCGTAAATTAAAGTATTACAATGTTAAAGTTGTCTACATCAATAAAGTATAAAAAAATTGACGCATTTAAAAAAAATCATCGAATGCATACATTCATGTCTTTCTTGTGTTTATCGCCTTACAAATCTATTTACGAATGCAAAAGCACTTGTTCTTGTTTGTAAACTTCATGATAAGCATTACGTATCAGTACATATGGGAAGCAAGACTCCAACAAATCCATAGTCAGGAATGGGGACTCCTGGACTATAAGATCGAGCAACAAATAAACAGATTCGCGATTTTTGATGGCCTCTTTGTCTGTTTCCTGCCCTAAGCGCAACAAGGACGAAGACGCCAGCGCTAGAAATTCCTTCATGCGATCCTCTATATCGCCCTGTCCGCATATAGTGAACAAGGCTCCAAAGATGTGATTGATCGCGGGTGCCATGCAGTGTATGTTATTCGCGTGACCTTCCAACGAGGGTCTGTAGAAGGAGGCCTCGCTCCGAGCTAGCCGCGGCAGCGACACCGCAACGAACACCATCAGGAGGCACACGACTAGGTGCTCCTCCTCCTCGGTCTCACCCTTGTTCTGCCGCAGCGCGGACGCTAGCGTAGGATCCACCTTGCACGACAGTCCTGCCGCGGAACACATCTCCGATATTACTCGCCCGTCACCGTTGGTCACCTGCTGTTGCTGGAAGTCTTTAATAGAACTTATCAGGAAAGGAATCCGCCGCTCCAATACGTCGAGTATGGATTCTTGCGCCACCTGGCGGAAGCTCAAAATTACGCCGATTATTGTCATCCTTTGCAAAACATTGTCCACATGCTGTAGCCTTCTGAACTGTTCTCTCATTATTTCCGGTTTGTCAAAGTTCGTTCTGAGCATCTGAAGCACTTCTTTGTTCTGGACCACGAGTTTCTTGAGCTCCTGCACTTGGCTTGCTATGTGCCACATCAAAGTTTCGCTCAGTAGCTTCATGCCGTACGGCCCAATTAATTCGGCGAGAGCTCGCAATTCGTTGATATCTGAATACTCTTCAGCATTGAACGGAATAGCCCCTTCTGCAGTAAGGCTCACAAATGCTTTCTGATTCATCGAGAAGCAGATGCTCCCAGCACTCACTCGTCGTAGTAAGATTTCAGAATACCACTGCGTATATAGCGAAGCAATAGTCTTCTCCCCGTGGCTATCCAAATTCTGTGTCTGTTGTAGCAAACAATTGTTAAATACTCTTGTAATATCAATGTGTACGTAGTTCTCGACACTTTGCAATACATTCATGTACGCTTTCACGCTGACCAATAGCTCTGATGGCTTCGCAATTTCACTGGTGTCTTGGTTGAACATGACCATCCCAACCAATGCCTTCGAGAATCTGTTTTCTAAATGCTGGTGGAGGTACTCCCGGGGAGCGAATGTGTATTCCCAAACATTTACCGTAGTACAGTAATTAATGGCGAAGCAAAGTTCCGTTAGTGCCATGTGAAGCTTATCCATGGTTGTTAATTCCTCTCTCGTCTTCCTGTAACTCTCGGCCCCAGGTTTCACTATCTCAATAGTGTTTTTCTTGTTTTTGTCCTTCTTTTTCCTGTTTGCCAAATGGGCAATCGTTTGCGCGCAGTGTTTCGGAAGCAGCTTGTCGCTCATTGTGCATTGTTCGTCGCAAATCGTGGTGATAATATTTTTCGCTTCCTTTGCCATTTCATCCAGGTATATATTGACCACTGACAAACTCCGTTCTCGGATATGGTGTCTTTCTTCTGGACATAGCTCATGAGTGCAGTTCTGGAAATGACTGCAGATCAAGGGGAATGCAATGATATACCTGTTCTGTGCGGGGAATTCGAGGCACATGTGGAATTGGTTTTCGAATATCTTACTGTAAAAACAGAATAGTGACAAGTCAGATGTTTCGACCATTATTTCATCGAGATTGTCAACCATTTTAGTATGGAAGACCATTTTGTCTATAAATTGTGCGAGGTCTCTGTGATCAACCAGATTCAAAGGTGTTTTAGCCACGGAGGTATATGCCTGCAATCTGAACCAGTCCAAACGGAAGGCTCGGAAATCAAAGAGCTCGTTATCTTCCACCTGTTTCACATTCATATTGGCAGCAGTGTTGCACAGTGATGACAGTATTATACTTTCATCCTCAGGGCAGACTTGCAGGTTCTGCACCATCAAATTCAAAGCCACGGCATCAAACCCAGACAGATACTGGACATAGTATCTTTGCATGACTTGGCTGTATTTTCGAACCAATGCTCTTAACTCTTCCATATGGAACAGCAGCTCTGGGAGCTGACGGTCTACCAAGTCTTCCGCAGCTTTACCCTTCACTTTTTGCGGTGGATTATCATTGTGACGCAACAGCCAGAACACTTCGTCTCGGGCGTAGCACAGCCCGATAAATATTAACAAGGCTTTGGGACCCAACAGACCAGGCTGGTCAGTCAAAATAAGACCAAGTTCTTTCAACGCCGTTCGTAGAAACTTTCGTCTTTCTCTGTGCTTATATCCCGCTTTCTGCACGGCATGGTGATAGCAATCTTTTACTTCAGATACTCTTTTTCCATAGCTCTTTATTCCATCAAAGAAACTTTGAATGTACGTGTGTATATAGATCACTTCATCGCGGAACAACGCTAGAACCCAACCAGATTCCAAGGCACTGACCCACATCTTATTGGCATGGTCTTGCGACAGCATTTGATGACAGAGCGCAAAACCAAATATTACCCACCTCTCCAAAGATTCCAAGGATACATATTCGCAAGACATTGTGCTTGTTTCAGAAGGTTTCAGGAGCTGTGCTGGATTGCTAACTAAACTCAACTTCTGCTCTGATCTCCAATGTTCTGCTGTCATGTTTCTCGCGGGATATACATGCCATAAGGAATTTAAGGCACTAGCCAATAATTTCTGATGCGGAGCAAATTCCTCTGAGAGCTTTTTCAACGGGGCATCGTAGTCTACAATCAACTGGCCTAAACGCGGGAAACTGCCGTCTATTTGGTTGTGCACCATCTCATGTGCAGCATTGAAAAGACCCAACACAGCTTTGCGGTCTTCAACGCGAGAGAGCAGAATCATCAAGGCGACATAGGTTGTGACCAAATCTAGGTAATTCTTTGTCAACTCATAGTTCAGAGTCAAATCAAGTGTAACTTGGCATGCTGCCATGGTGTTGAGAAGGTCACTGACATTGTCTTTGAAATCTAAAAGATCAACAAAGGTGTAATAGTACAATGAGAGAGATTTTATTATGTCGTTTCTGATGTGTGAGATGGCCTGGAGGCCCTTTACATCAATGCTGGGGAATCTGCGGACAATGTGTTTTATGGAAGATTCAAGAGTTTTGTCTGAAAGGAAAGCTGGTTTGGATTTAGCATCGCCGCAAGCTTTCTTGATGTTGTAGATGCGCGTGAGCATACCAATGCCGCGGTCGTTGAGGATGATGAGCTTCTCAGCCAGCTTCTGCTGGCTGATGTGGACCGACCTTGACATTGTAGACATTTTACTGAAAACAAATAAAATATTTATTAATTATTAGATAACTGGTCAGATAATTTTTTAAGGGTAAGTATTTTTTTAATTGCCAACAAACAATGCCACATGCAGTCATGCATGTGGATATTTCACCAAAAGTGTTCATCATGTTGTATGACACTAAGTAATACTGGACACTTTTGGTTGAATACTTCAAAAAAGTGTAATCTGAATCTCAATGCATTTTTTATTTATTTTGGTAACTGCTTTATCCATTGGGTTCAGACAAAACTGACAATGTAATGGAATGTCCCAAGTACATACAATACAAATAATTTAAAAGTACATGTTTGGAGTGGGGACTAGTAGGGAAATGTTGGAAATTATCCAGAGTTTCAACACACAATTAACAGAGGTAGTACATGATCCCAACTAATCATTAACAGGGGTAGTACATGATCGCAACTAATCATTAACAGGGGTAGTACATGATCCCAACTAATCATTAACAGTTGGGGTGGGATCATGTACTACCCCATGATCCCACCCCAACTAATCATTAACAGGGGTAGTACATGATCCCAACTAATAATTTGTCCAAAAGTATATTATATTTCGATTTTTCAATACATAATACTAACTAAATTATTTATATAATATGAAATCATCTGCATCCAACTTTTCATTCGCGGATAATGGTTTTCGGAATAATGATGGTTTCGAACCAATGCCTTTTCTCGTAAACATCTGATGTAAATAAGTGTGAAGTTAACATAAGGTTAATATGTTCATTAGGTGATGATTATTCAATATTTGGACAAGCGCTTGGAATAAACTAATGACTCATAGTCCACATCCAACAGATAACATAGTAGACTGTGACACATTTATTTAGATGCCATTAAGAGAGAACCATTAATAACTGATATAACATCACATTTATATTATGAATATTAAATGAAAACAAATAAACTAGCCTATACATATACACCCCACTGTTGGCCACATGCTTCCTGTCATGAATGAGAGGGAAAATACAGGGCCTGATTTATCCACAGGCTAATAAGGCTAGAGGCTAGGGTGCAAGGACCAAGCAAAGGGGCGGCAGGGGGCACAGAACTGAGCTGTGACTTACTTCCATTTCATAGTTAGCCTAGGGTGGTCAGAACTCTAAATCAGGCTCTGGGAAAATATTAATTAATACTAGGTACCTATAAGGAATAAATAAAAACAGACTGATACTCATAAACTGTGTAGAATGTAGTTCAGTATGTCATTGATTACAATAAATACAGTAAAGGTAAATGCAATCAATAATGTGATGCCTATAAAGTATGTGTATCTATATGTGTTAATGAAGAGAAGTGCGTGAGATCACCATAGTTGTTGATCGAGACAATCACTTTAAAGAGTAGGCCACTGTGAATACTCTCTAATTATGATAATTCTCACTAATGGATTCCATCAAACCTTATGAACACGGTAGAATTACAACTAATAACCGTATGTTTGTTCGCATGGGTCCCGGAAGGCTGAAATCAGCACCGCTAAGCGGATATAGGGTTCGATAAACATTCTTGGGGACGGTACGGTTAGAGGTACTTTCGACTTACTTGTAGATACCACACGGCTCGTCAAATATTAGCGACAGTTGATCATGGTACACCGTTATCTGAGAAATCACTCGATTTTGGACATAATTCACCAGAAGTAATAGATTTTAATCGTAAAATAAGGAAAAGGGAGTGTCTCTACTGCGCTGGTTGACAAATTGCTATGACATGACAGTTACCATCGGTGTTGCTGCTCTGACGAAGTGACGCTAAAGTAAATATATAACCATTGCAACACTGAAACAAATCCTTCCATACACTGTCGGGCACGTGAAAATTAAATGAATGTGAAAATTGTGAAAAAGCCGCATATATACGCACTGAACCGTGGAGATTTGACTAAAAAAAGATTTCCATCGCGTTTGGTTTTAAATGTGTTGTTCATGTTGGTTTCATGTTTTTTATAGCATGATAGGTCTAGATTTTTTACAAATATATTTTTATCTAATGAAATTTTGTCGAATACGTACACTTTGAAATTTAATTTGAAACTCAATCAGCACATCTATCATGAGACGGCACCGACATATTCGATTTTTCTCGCACTATTCCTCTTGTTATAAGTGTTCTAATAAGAGAGAGACGGCTATCCGTCTCTCTCTTATTGCAAGAAAAATTGAGAACTCGCGGGCTCTCTCATGATAGCTGTGCAGTTCGTCATTCAAAAAGTAAAAAATATAACATAGCATAATGCATGTAGATTTACAATGCATGGGCAGCAAAAACATTGCTACATTCAATATGGCCTCTCATCATCTGTCAAATAATAAATGTAATCCAAATGACGTTTCTTGGTCGTGTGTTCGATGCGACTTATTATTTCGTGTAAATTAAGTGAATTAGACAAGTTAAAGCTGAATAACATAAGCATCACCGTTAAAGTTTTTATTTATAAGCAAAGGAACCAATAACTCGTCAAAATGCCGCGTATAATGATAAAAGGCGGCGTTTGGCGCAACACCGAGGTTTGTTTAATTCTTGTATATCTTCGTATTATCAATGTTTTCTCTTGATTAGTGACAACTTAATGAGCATAAACCTGTTTCAGGATGAAATCCTGAAAGCGGCTGTAATGAAATATGGGAAAAACCAATGGTCTCGTATTGCCTCACTCCTGCACCGCAAGTCAGCTAAACAGTGTAAGGCTCGGTGGTACGAATGGCTGGACCCGAGCATCAAAAAGACGGAGTGGTCGCGCGAGGAGGACGAGAAGCTGCTGCACTTGGCCAAGCTGATGCCGACTCAGTGGAGGACTATTGCTCCGATTATTGGTCGCACAGCAGCTCAGTGTTTGGAGCGATATGAATATCTACTGTAAGTAGCGTGTATCACCCGATTAATGTTAAATGACTTCATTATCCATGAAATTCGTTATAAGTTGTTTCAAAATTCATTTCATTGTTCTGTAATTTTCAAATTGCAGGTATTTTTGAGAGAGAATCAGATCTCATTGCCTTTTGTCTATTAAGGTCTATGAATTAGGTCTTAAACCATTACAATAGTTTGTTTTAATTGTTATATTTAACTTACCTGGATGTTTCATTCATTTTACCAATGTCAGTATTGAAGCCTTCAGAGACTTCAGTAATTTTTATTCCTAAATTACAGCTACAACCCTCATCAAGAGCAACCCACAGTTTGGGAACACCGACTTTAGAGCAAGACTTATACTTGTTACAAGTGTCCCTTAAGCATTACAAGAGTTATCTGTAATTGATTATAGACTTTTCCTATTTTAAATGAAAAAACATATTCTTACTTCATTCACCAAAGGATTAACACATTCACTGCCAAAGATTCCGTAGTGCCATGGCCTACGCTCATAGCTAATACTGCGGTTTTTCAGCTTTGCTCTACAAAGTGTCTACGAACAGCACACCCACCTAGCAGGTTCCTGGCATAGAAAGTGTTAAAGAACATTACTTCAGAAAGACCCTTTGAGCAAATATTTTAATGTTCTTCACTTCTAGGGACCAAGCTCAAAAAAAGGAAGAGGGTGAGGATATGGGAGATGATCCGCGCAAGCTTAAGCCGGGAGAAATTGACCCCAATCCTGAGACAAAGCCAGCCAGGCCTGACCCAAAAGACATGGATGAAGATGGTGAGTTTAATTTGGAACCTTTTTTTAATTACATTTTTAAACTCGATTTATAGAAGTGCGCCCCTGCACACTCGCACTTATGAGGAAATAAATAAATAAGTTTTTACATGCCCTTGTTCCGTGACTTTCAGAACTGGAAATGCTGTCAGAGGCCCGCGCGCGTCTCGCCAACACGCAAGGCAAGAAGGCCAAAAGGAAAGCACGAGAGAAACAGCTGGAGGAAGCTCGCCGTCTTGCTGCATTGCAGAAACGGAGAGAGCTCAGTGCTGCTGGCATAGCTGTGCCCATGAGGTAGGTTGTGGCCTTATCTTTACTCCAAAAGTTGCCAAAACATACTTTCTCATTCAGCTTATTAAAGTTACTCGAACAATCCTTTAGTCATTGCACCTATTACGAGACCAGCTTTAGTTAGCGACCACTTGGAGGACAAGGTTAGTTCTATTGAAGATAATAATATTCATATAGACCTCTAAGTATTTCTTCATTTTTAGATTTTACAACTCATCTAAATTATTGAATGAAAATTGCTGATAGCTTTCCATCCCGGAAATCATCCTCCAAATAGATGAAATTGACAGTAAATTGTCCTATGGGACTTAAGAGCTAACATGGTCGAATTCGTGGGCTTTAATAAAATACATGAGGGTCTATCATGTTTCTTCCCCTTTGCCTTGTTCTGAACCAACAAGACACAGTTCTTAAAAATGTTTTCCAAACCAGGCGTAAGAAGAAGCGCGGCGTGGACTACAATTCCGAGATCCCGTTCGAGAAGCGTCCTGCGGCCGGGTTCTTCGACACATCCACCGAGGTCGTCGACCCCATGGCGCCGGACTTCTCCCGGCTGAGGCAGCAGCATCTGGATGGGGAGCTGCACTCGGAGAAGGAAGAGGTAACATAACTTATACTGTCGTATATATATTTCTATCCAGTATATTTTATTCCTAGCCGTTACTATTATCGCGATTTTCTTGATCGTGGCATAATTACTCTCTCATTAACATCAATTGATATTAGAAACATTTTTTTTAGGCAAGCCTATAGTTATATACTCTTAACTCTTTCAACACCTTTTTATGTTCCGAGTTGCCCATCGAAAGTTTTCACGCGCCACCACTGATGAATCATTAATATGAACATTATGAACACTTGCTCTTTCAGAGGGACCGTCGCAAGGACAAGAATAAGCTAAAGCAACGCAAGGAGAACGACGTGCCTCAAGCCATGTTACAAGGTGACCAGCCCGCGCGCAAGCGCAGCAAGCTCGTGCTACCTGAGCCACAAGTCACTGATCAGGTATGTGTGTGATCCTAGTACATCATGCATTTACCAATATAAGGTTAAACAGAATCTAAAGCAACGCAAGGAGAATGATATGCCTCAAGCCATGCTACAAGGCGACCAGCCAGCGCGCAAGCGCAGCAAGTTCGTGCTGCCCGAGCCACAAGTCACTGATCAGGTATGTGTGTGACCCTAGTACATCATGCGTGTAGCGACCAATGTAAGGTTAAACAGAATCTAAAGCAACGCAAGGAGAACGTCGTTCCTCAAGCCATGCTACAAGGTGACCAGCCCGCACGCAAGCGTAGCAAGTTCGTGCTGCCCGAGCTCCGCAAGAAAGTTACCATTTTTACAAGCTTTCATTTAGTTTCACCTGTCCAGGTGTCTGTAATGAAACCTTGCAAGTCTAATTTGACCCACTTCCCGGTGACCGATTGAGGTGAAAATTTGGGTATACGCATAGTTTGGATGGCGATTCAATATTATGGTATCATTGAGCTGATCAGAAGATGGCCATGGTAATTCAGTACTTACCCGACGTAACCACGTTGAGTTCGGGCTCGTTAGAATCGTCTCATTAGCCGTATCTACACCGGACGAGCGGCTCGCCCGAACACCGTTCGCCCAAACGTGCACGCCCTGTGTGGACGTGATTCGGGCAAACGATGGCTGCCCGAGCCGTTCGGGCTAGCCCCCGAATGCTTGCCCGAACGGTTTGCCCGAGCCGCGAGCGGCTCAGCCTATGTGGACGGTGGTTTTGTTCGGCCGAACGACAGAAGGCGAGGGCGATTTTTGCCATACGTATTATTATTCTAATTTGTACTTTATTGTTAACAGTATAAGGTCGTAACACATTTTTCGTAAATGCAAATTCCATTTTGTTTTATCACACTTTTATACTTTGCTGTTAGCCGATTCGACTTCATTCAAAACTGAACGCTATTCGTAAGAGTATAAAGCCGTTAAACACTTTTTGCAATTGCATATTCTGCAAATAAAGTAATTTTGTCCACGCGTCCTTTTCCGTTTTGCTATTGAGCAAATTCGAATAGTTCGAATTTGGACGCTATTCCTAAAGAGATAAAGCTTTGAAAAATATTTGGCAATGGCAAAAACAAATTGGTATTTTATTTCTTCTTCTCCTTCATCAATTTTGCTGAGTTAGGTTGAACTATAACGTACTACTAACAAGGTTGTTATTAGATATATTGGCACGCAGGGGGAGAGAGGGGGGAGAAAGGGATTTTTTTTTGCAAAATTAAAATTAATCAAGTTTTCACTTCTGCCGGCACTCCCGGAGTGCAACCCGGTCTTTTTTTTATCAAGGTAACTTATTAAAGTTCATTCGAAGTCGCTGCGTTGGAAAAGGTCAAAACTAGCTTGACCCCTGGATACCTACATTACATATTGATATTGGGAAATTAGGGATCAAGTTATACCTACTGGCGGTTGGTAACTTGGTAGTGAGACTAGTTGAGGCGGATTTGGGAATTGCGTAACTGAGTTCGACACGCATGGGTTTGTTTGTCAGCTGGAAGGATTGATAGATTGAGTAGTACCTACCTAGTAGGAATTTCAATAGGTAGGCGTCTAAAATTATTTGATCAATTGTGTTGTGATCAGAATCATAACACAATTGATCAAATAATTTTATCCCGGCCTCTTTTCGGTTCTCAAAAATTTTGCGCATCCACATTTTGCGGCTTTTTTAAAATACATTTCTTCCGATTTCGAATTCGAACAAGCAAATGCAAAATTAACGTTGTCGCAGCGACAGCTGTGCGCACGTGCGGCTTCATCGTGATCGTGAGCTCAACTATCGGTAGGTAAATTCGCCCGAGCCGCGCGCGTTTGCCCGAACGCCCGTCCACACCGACCGAGCGCTTGCGGCCGACCCTTTTGACGGCTCGACCGAGCCTTCTGACGGCTCGCCCGAACCGTTCGGGCGAGCTTTTTTGATGGCTCGGGTGAGCCGCTCGGCCGGTGTGGACACGGCTAATGAGTAGTTGATGACGGTATACAGAAAAGTACAGTCGGCAATAAAAGCTTGTACTAAAAAAAATGGCAAATCTCTGCTTACAATTCTGTTGGTTAAAGCCATTAATTTAGTTATATTTCCTTCTGTACAGGAGTTACAACAAGTAGTGAAGCTAGGCCGGGCCTCGGAGGCGGCGCGCGAGTCGGCCGGCGAGGCGGGCGCGGCCACGGACGCGCTGCTGGCCGACTACGCGCTGGCGCCCGCTCCCGCCGCGGCGCTGCGCACTCCGATGCAGCATCAAGACAGGTATCAATAGGGGACACGCCTCACCTTCAAATTGATAACGCAATGTTGCTAAATGGATAGTAAACCATCAAATTATTTTAATAGTGTAAAAAATAAAATAAAATAAATAATTAAAATCATAAATAAAAAGATATAGACATTAAAACTTTAGAAAAAAAAATGTCCTAGAGTACATTTAAAGCTACCAATAGAATTCTTACGCTATTATAGAAACAAAATTGTATCACAACTATGGACCTAAATGCAGTGTGTTCGTGACCGAACTTAAAAATACAATACGGCAAATTAATGATAAAAAATAGGAAAATAGCTACACTACAATGAATAATTCAAAAATTCATTTATAGAATAAAAACAAATGTCAAGCAGACAGTTAAATAATTTTCTGACAAATTGAGTATTTGGCAAACATTTCAAATCATTTGAAACTATTATACAATTTTATTGCCATAATATAAGCATTTTTACAAAAAAATAAAACTTTTTGTCTAGGCTAGGTCTAGGTTTTATTAAGGACGACGTTATGCAGAGGGACCATGTGTGGATGTTTTTTTAACAAATTTAGTTATCTATACATATAAATGCCTATGTCTTGACTGACTCACTCATCAACGCACAGCCGAAACTACTGGGACTAGAAAGTTCAAATTTACACCAGACTTCCTTTTATGACGTAGGCAAGAGATAAGACGGGATTTTTGGAAATTCCACCCGTAAGGGGGTTCAATAGAGGTGCACTGTTTGTATGGGGGAAACATTATTTTATGAACTAGAGACTTGAAACTTTGTAGCAAGATTACTTATTGAGATACAAAAAAGTACTTTCAGTATTTTAGAAAATTCCACCCCAAAAGGGGTTAAACAGGGGTGCAATGTGTGTATGGGGGAAACATTATTTTATGAACTAGAGACTTGAAACTTTGTAGAAAGATTACTTATTAGAATACAAAAATAGCATTTTCTGCGTTTTAGAAAATTCCTCCCCTAAGGGGGTTAAATAGGGGTGCAAAGTTTGTATGGGGGAACTTTCTTTTTTGAGCTAGTAGTTTCAAGCTTTGTAAAAAGATTACTTATTAGAATACAAAAAAGAACTGTCAGCGTCTACCCTTCAAAATTCTACCCCTGGGGGGGTTAAATAGGGGTGCTAAGTTTGTATGAGGAAAACTATTCCTTTTGAGCTAGACTTGAAACAAATCACTTAATTTGAATACAAAAAAGAACTTTAAGCGTTTTGGAAAAATCCACCACAAAAGGAGTGAAAAGTTTGTATGGAGAGCAAGAAAATTTAAAGTATTTCCTAAGAGCAAGACGTTTTTAAAGTAAGAGATTGCAACATCGCTTTTAGACTGTTTGTTTAAAAACTAGAAAACTGATTTCAGTGTTTTTTTTTAAATTAATCCCGGGGTTATAAGTCTGTATGACGAGCAAGACATTTTTAAAGTAAGAGATTTGTAACTTCGGTTTTAGACTGTGTCTTGGAGATGGGAAGTTCTACGTCTTTTGGCATATGATAATTTTACTTTCAAAACTATACAGGCAGCCCGGACTAACGTAATTAAAACTAGGTACTAAACGGATTTAGGCAAAAAAAATCTGTAGGTAATGTAGCTTAGTATCAGACATAAAAAAGTCCTTTAATTCATTATGAAAAACAAACAATTTAAATAGTTAAAAACGTGTGATGATAATTAAAATATGTATATTTAAAAAAACGGACATTTCAATTTAGATTTATCAATTTAAACCTTTTACGCCTTAAACCAGAACGGAATTACATGAAAGATAATTTGAGACCCTTGGAAGGATTTAGGATAGTTTTTATCTCGAAAATCATCCCTTAAGATGAAGTTTGTTCGGGACAGCGATAATTAAAGTTACACCTAAAATAATTGAATAGCAATATTTTTTCTCAAGTTCTGAAGTCGCGGGCAACAGCTAGTCAGTAGCAGTAGCCAGCAAATAAAGAATAATAAGAATGCCTGAGACTTGGTACTACCAAATATCTCACAACTTTTTGCGGTGGAAGAGTTTCGAGACTTAGCCTCTTTTTTACATTGAATGTTTTTTATGGGATCTCACTTCTTTTTGTAGGTTATTGTGTCAGTATCCCATTCTTGATTTTTTGTCCCATTTACTGCAAATATAACTTTGTAATCCGATATGTTTATATGGGATTATAAAGTTAATTATGCAGTTTATTTTTTGCCCCATTCACTGCAAATATAACTTAGTAATCAAATATGTTTATATGGGATTACAAAGTTATTTATGCAGTCGGTTTATCTAGAAAACTGGACTTAAATTGCAATTTTTTTAGCGTCCCCTTGATTTATACACTAAACACTAATTGTATTCTAAATTTGAAGCTTCTATGTCTGCTAGACCTTGACCTTAGACTTACCTTTGACCTTTTTAGTGCCTTAGACTTTTGATGATCGGTCAGTCAGTCAGTGAGTGACAAAATTAAGAAACTTTGACTAGTTATAAATCTTAAACCGCTGGTTCAAATTGAATGAAATTTGAAATAAATCGTGTTTATACAATGCGTGCTTGGTTAATGAAAATGCAGGCTTTTAGTTTTATCCACAACGAAGTTATAGGGGGGTCGAAAATGGCCTGAACTGCTTCGAGAAAAGGATGGTACGGCCGTGCCGCTGTTTTGCTCGACTTGGCGGGGGCACTACCGTGCCCCCAGAAACTAGACGCCTCACATGTCCCAGTGAACTACCGTAAACTCGGGTTACTTTGCAGCACATAAACAAAAACAAAAACTGGACTGATCTTCTTACCTTCAGAACAATAGCATTCAAGTCTAACAATTCGACTGTGTGGTCGGACGCGTGCCATTTTTTGCAAGAAAAGGGTTAGCGCCACATAAAATGTCCATTGTGCGGGTTTGCTACCTCATCATGGTCTGTCATAAAAGCTAAGCACACTTGGTAGATAAAAACTGCAAGCATTAACATTTTACTGGATTTGGACTTTGCCAAAGTTTAAATTGCTTTAATACATCCCTGGCGTTTACCTGAGCGTGCCTGAGCACTGAGAATCGAACAAGTACAAAGGCACCTGGACCGCCATTTTCCTATTAGTGCACTCGTAACCTATTACTTAGGGACATAGAGTCGATATTCAATTGAACTTTCTAGGGTGGCTGTAATGACTTTTTACAATATGGTAATTTTGGTGTTTTGCGGTTTCAGTCAACAAAGGCATTGTTCCTTTAAGTAGATTGGACACAACTCAAACCGAATGTGTGTGGTATTTTATCTCGTAGCTAATTTGGAATCTATTGTATAAAAAGATAGAGTTCATTATTCATGAACATTTTTCATGAAGATTTAGCTTTTCTACAGCACTGTCGGGAATCCCCCATACTAATACAAGCCAGTGAATAATAAGTACAATGTTTGCCAGGATCCTGCAAGAGGCGCAGAACGTGATGGCGCTGACGCACGTGGACACGCCGCTGAAGGGCGGGCTCAACACGCCGCTGCAGCACACGGACTTCTCCGGCGCCATGCCGCAGGCGCAGCCGCTCGCCACGCCCAACACCGTGCTCGCCACTCCCTTCAGGTAAGGGCGGGCTCAACACGCCGCTGCAGCACACGGACTTCTCCGGCGCCATGCCGCAGGCGCAGCCGCTCGCCACGCCCAACACCGTGCTCGCCACTCCCTTCAGGTAAGGGCGGGCTCAACACGCCGCTGCAGCACACGGACTTCTCCGGCGCCATGCCGCAGGCGCAGCCGCTCGCCACGCCCAACACCGTGCTCGCCACTCCCTTCAGGTAAGGGCGGGCTCAACACGCCGCTGCAGCACACGGACTTCTCCGGCGCCATGCCGCAGGCGCAGCCGCTCGCCACGCCCAACACCGTGCTCGCCACTCCCTTCAGGTAAGGGCGGGCTCAACACGCCGCTGCAGCACACGGACTTCTCCGGCGCCATGCCGCAGGCGCAGCCGCTCGCCACGCCCAACACCGTGCTCGCCACTCCCTTCAGGTAAGGGCGGCCTCAACACGCCGCTGCAGCACACGGACTTCTCCGGCGCCATGCCGCAGGCGCAGCCGCTCGCCACGCCCAACACCGTGCTCGCCACTCCCTTCAGGTAAGGGCGGGCTCAACACGCCGCTGCAGCACACGGACTTCTCCGGCGCCATGCCGCAGGCGCAGCCGCTCGCCACGCCCAACACCGTGCTCGCCACTCCCTTCAGGTAAGGGCGGGCTCAACACGCCGCTGCAGCACACGGACTTCTCCGGCGCCATGCCGCAGGCGCAGCCGCTCGCCACGCCCAACACCGTGCTCGCCACTCCCTTCAGGTAAGGGCGGGCTCAACACGCCGCTGCAGCACACGGACTTCTCCGGCGCCATGCCGCAGGCGCAGCCGCTCGCCACGCCCAACACCGTGCTCGCCACTCCCTTCAGGTAAGGGCGGGCTCAACACGCCGCTGCAGCACACGGACTTCTCCGGCGCCATGCCGCAGGCGCAGCCGCTCGCCACGCCCAACACCGTGCTCGCCACTCCCTTCAGGTAAGGGCGGGCTCAACACGCCGCTGCAGCACACGGACTTCTCCGGCGCCATGCCGCAGGCGCAGCCGCTCGCCACGCCCAACACCGTGCTCGCCACTCCCTTCAGGTAAGGGCGGGCTCAACACGCCGCTGCAGCACACGGACTTCTCCGGCGCCATGCCGCAGGCGCAGCCGCTCGCCACGCCCAACACCGTGCTCGCCACTCCCTTCAGGTAAGGGCGGGCTCAACACGCCGCTGCAGCACACGGACTTCTCCGGCGCCATGCCGCAGGCGCAGCCGCTCGCCACGCCCAACACCGTGCTCGCCACTCCCTTCAGGTAAGGGCGGGCTCAACACGCCGCTGCAGCACACGGACTTCTCCGGCGCCATGCCGCAGGCGCAGCCGCTCGCCACGCCCAACACCGTGCTCGCCACTCCCTTCAGGTAAGGGCGGGCTCAACACGCCGCTGCAGCACACGGACTTCTCCGGCGCCATGCCCCAGGCGCAGCCGCTCGCCACGCCCAACACCGTGCTCGCCACTCCCTTCAGGTAAGGGCGGGCTCAACACGCCGCTGCAGCACACGGACTTCTCCGGCGCCATGCCGCAGGCGCAGCCGCTCGCCACGCCCAACACCGTGCTCGCCACTCCCTTCAGGTAAGGGCGGGCTCAACACGCCGCTGCAGCACACGGACTTCTCCGGCGCCATGCCGCAGGCGCAGCCGCTCGCCACGCCCAACACCGTGCTCGCCACTCCCTTCAGGTAAGGGCGGGCTCAACACGCCGCTGCAGCACACGGACTTCTCCGGCGCCATGCCGCAGGCGCAGCCGCTCGCCACGCCCAACACCGTGCTCGCCACTCCCTTCAGGTAAGGGCGGGCTCAACACGCCGCTGCAGCACACGGACTTCTCCGGCGCCATGCCGCAGGCGCAGCCGCTCGCCACGCCCAACACCGTGCTCGCCACTCCCTTCAGGTAAGGGCGGGCTCAACACGCCGCTGCAGCACACGGACTTCTCCGGCGCCATGCCGCAGGCGCAGCCGCTCGCCACGCCCAACACCGTGCTCGCCACTCCCTTCAGGTAAGGGCGGGCTCAACACGCCGCTGCAGCACACGGACTTCTCCGGCGCCATGCCGCAGGCGCAGCCGCTCGCCACGCCCAACACCGTGCTCGCCACTCCCTTCAGGTAAGGGCGGGCTCAACACGCCGCTGCAGCACACGGACTTCTCCGGCGCCATGCCGCAGGCGCAGCCGCTCGCCACGCCCAACACCGTGCTCGCCACTCCCTTCAGGTAAGGGCGGGCTCAACACGCCGCTGCAGCACACGGACTTCTCCGGCGCCATGCCGCAGGCGCAGCCGCTCGCCACGCCCAACACCGTGCTCGCCACTCCCTTCAGGTAAGGGCGGGCTCAACACGCCGCTGCAGCACACGGACTTCTCCGGCGCCATGCCGCAGGCGCAGCCGCTCGCCACGCCCAACACCGTGCTCGCCACTCCCTTCAGGTAAGGGCGGGCTCAACACGCCGCTGCAGCACACGGACTTCTCCGGCGCCATGCCGCAGGCGCAGCCGCTCGCCACGCCCAACACCGTGCTCGCCACTCCCTTCAGGTAAGGGCGGGCTCAACACGCCGCTGCAGCACACGGACTTCTCCGGCGCCATGCCGCAGGCGCAGCCGCTCGCCACGCCCAACACCGTGCTCGCCACTCCCTTCAGGTAAGGGCGGGCTCAACACGCCGCTGCAGCACACGGACTTCTCCGGCGCCATGCCGCAGGCGCAGCCGCTCGCCACGCCCAACACCGTGCTCGCCACTCCCTTCAGGTAAGGGCGGGCTCAACACGCCGCTGCAGCACACGGACTTCTCCGGCGCCATGCCGCAGGCGCAGCCGCTCGCCACGCCCAACACCGTGCTCGCCACTCCCTTCAGGTAAGGGCGGGTTTCACTCCTTCGATTACAGTCCGATTAACGATAAACATGGTAGCTGTCAGTCCATAGAAAGTTGTCAAACATTCCATACATTGAGGTTGTAACAAACACCGTTTCCGATTACAGACGGTTAGGCGCAACCTACTCTAATACACACAGAATAGATAGCATGTTAGTTTATTCATCCTTCTAGCGTTTCACGGTTCTTCCCTACAGCTATAGGCTTCACGCATAATCCCAGGATTTTGTGTAGGCTCTGTTTGTACGAAAGCGACTGCCGTCTGAGCATTCAACCCAGAGGGAAAATCTTGTTGGGATTAGACCAGTGTCCTCACAATCTTTAACCTACCTAACCTTTATAGAGAAGCTAATGATCAAATGATATTTCTTACAAAAGTATTTTTGAAAAACCCATTGGTACGAACCGGGATTCGAACAAATTACCTGCATTTTAAAAGTCGCGTGCCTTACCACTATTTTGGCTCGTTGTGTAAAGCCGAGGTTTGAATATACTTTTAACTTGAAAGTCGCTCTTTGTTTTAAAATAAGATGAAAAAAAAAACAGTATTTCCATGTGTTTCACTGTACTTATTTTCATGTCAGGTCGTCCCGCAGCGAAGTTTCAACACCCGGTAGTTTCGCCACCCCAAGCCGTGGGCCCACGCCGTCGGGTCTAGTTGTAAGTTGACATCTTGAAATCCTTAAACAGTTTATTTTTTGTTTTTGATATCATCCTATTGCGTTTTATTTTTGTTTGCCAGACTCCAGGATTGCGTGACAAGTTGAGCATCAACCCCGAAGACAGATTGAGCGCTGGAGACACACCACAGCAAGTGAATCAACTTCAGAAGCAGGTATGGATTCCATTAAATAAATAAATAAATTTTATTCTGCAAGTAGCCCGTAATGGCACTTTTACAAGTCAAAATTTTACCAGCGTTTCTGAAAAAGAAGACCGCTGTTAAGAAGACAAAAATTCATCATAATGCGTTGTTCTACAAGAACACATGTTCGAATAAGCTATATGAATAATTAAGCTCTTTTGGGCTCTGGTTTGGGCCATGCATTTCTGTCAGCTAGATAGTCTTAAACCTGTAATAAGCCTTCGACATCAATGGTTTTTTCAAGTAATTTTTAAGAGCTGGAAAGGTTTGAGCCAAAATTTCATTCGGTAATGGATACATTGACTCGAAAAAGACCTTGACTCGGTTCCCACCATCAGGGGTTTCCCACTGAAGAAGTTCACGCGGATGTGAAATGTGCCGGTGACGCGCATGTTATTTGGATCAATCGTCTATTTTTCCCCACTTGTGTTATTGCATACATCTTTGTCACTCATATGTGTATGTGTGTGTATCTCTCTATACTATCTATCTATTCTATCTGTATGATTTACTACGTGTATTTATTTCAGCTGAAATCCTCGGTCCGCAACGCGCTACAGTCCCTGCCCACGCCTCGCAACGACTACGAAATCGTAGTTCCAGAGCAAGATGATGATCCCATGGAGGCGGAGGCGGCCGCCGCGCGCCTCGAGGACCAGGCCGACAAGGACGACAGGATGATGCGAGAGCAGGAGGAAATACGTGAGATAACAATATAATACAATACAAATACACTTTATTAAAAATCATACAAGACAACATGAAGCTTGAAGTAGAGCTTTGAGCTCTTCCATACAACCTTTGAGTAGCGGAAATAGTGCAACATGTTCAGCAATTTGAGACCTCTAATTAGATAACTTGCATTTTATGAGCGCCGTTTGTGTCGCAGCATTCTTTGCACCGGCAAAAGCACAAAATTCTGAAGAGTCATTTGTCTGAAAACATTCCGAAATTACGAAATTCCGAGTGCCATGGTACGTTAAGACTGCGCCGAGCTTTTGACGCGGGCACCGATTTGGCATTTGCACCTGTGTGTGCGTCATCACGCACACTACCGCCGGCTCGCTCGATCGGTACGGTCGGTCCAAGTTAAAAGTTAGTAGCTCATTATTCTCTAATAATAAATCTCAACTCCACGTATAAAACCGTGGATGGTATAAGGAATAAAATACAAAACGCAATTATTATTTTTATTGAAATTTGTCCGTTAACTAAGGAAAAGAAAAAAATAAGCAAAGTAATAATAACGCAGTGTTACCGGTGTACTAGTGTTGGAATTTAATTAGCAATCAGCAGTGGCGTGCACAGAGTTTTTAGACAGGGTAGACAAAAAAATAGCCAATCTAGCCAAGTCCACGACAAGCTAGCTCTTGTTTCTGCAAAAAACCAAAAATATCAATGAGTGAAAATATTGTCGATTTCGGCCATTGAGTCCGTTTCAAAAGATTCCTGTAATAAGATTAAAAAGTATGAATTTGCGAATCAAGTGCTACATGTCTATAAATAAAAATATTAAGTAGAGCATTTAAAATCGTAAGTTTCCATTTTTGCCATTTTGGCCATGGATTCGTCATGTCCGTCTGTTTGTCTATCCGTCCGTATGTCACAGATATTTTTTTGTAAGTTGCAAATGCAAACTCAACTAAGTACAGATTGAAAAATCAACTCAAAATTTTAATCAACTAAACGTACTGTAAAGTCTTTAGTTGACACGGAATGTTCGTTCTGGACCTTTTCCTCACATGACGATTCCTGAAAACAGTGCAATACATAGTAATGTTGATAATGTTGATATTAGCTAGTTTCTTTAGTGTTAAATATATTGTAACCTCTTTATTATTTGAAAACAAAACCTTACCACAGATTCATTGCGTGCCGTAACATATCTGCCAAATATCTGCTTATCTGCTTAATACAGGGTGTACCAAAAATGAAATAAAAAACAGAAAAAAAAAATCTGACGCGATTTTTTTTTACCTTAGTATGGAGCGTTGGCCGACTGGGGCGACAAGCTCCATAGAAATGTTAAAAACAAACGCGTCAATTTTTTTTTCTGTTTTATCAGAACACGATACCTGTTAAGCCCTTGATCGGTTCATAGCCCATTTTTGTTACACTTTGTATAATGTCAAAAGTATTTAAAAAATATACTTACACTAGCTTCCGCCCGCGACTTCGTCTGCGTGGACTCGAGATAAAAACTATCCTATATTTTAATCCAGGCTATAAACCATCTTCATGCAAAATTTCATTTAAATCGGTTCAGCCGTTTAAGCGTGATTGAGTAACAAACATCCAAACCTCTAAACTTTCGCATTTATAATATTAGTAGGATTGGAAATTCCTAATTCATTTTGTCTCTTTGTTCGTGCAATAGAAGCAAGAAGCCGTTTGTTGAAATACTTAGGGCCATTTTTACGTGTATTATATCTTTCCTTGCGTCTTCCCATTTTAAGGGGCTCCCATACGCCAATGACCTTCGATCTGAATCCCTTAGTTTTCTAATGTCTTTTGTAGCTTATTATATTAAGAACAACGGCATTAAGCAATATAGTATCCTATATTTACTTCAAAGTTCATTGCTCTCATCAAAGTTGAACAATTATAGGCCAAAAAACTGGTTTTCTGGCCATAACTTTTGTGTTCATTAGTTTAAATTGAAAACCCTAGACACGTTTTCAGAGACGTCATAGACGAACCTATTTGTAGATTTCGTATATGTCAGATCTTTCACGTCAATAGTGAAGTGTTGTAGTGATCTTTCACGAAATAAGTGTTTTTAGACAATGTTTAAAAAAATCATACAAAAATAAGTATTTCTTTCAAAATCCAGTAGACAGAAATGGAGATAAAAGATTGAAGAACCGATAGCCGTTTGACTTATAATTCTATCTTTAGTGCAAAAGTAGGAGATACGATTATAACTCGGCAAAAATCGATGAAAATCTCGGGTACTTAACCCCTTAACTAAAACAATAAATAGTTAGCACCATCAATAGGTTAAATGTTTCCTGAGTAAAAAATATTATTGTCATTATCCTGTAGGTTACATTATCACAAAATGTTGGACACGTATGTTTTCTTTTGTCAAGGAAAAAAAAATGACAAAAAAGCACGTCAAAGTTCAGAGGTGTGGACTCGTGACGTCAGTTGTGGTAAAAAGTGTGGCACGGCGTGACGTCACGCGGAACTTTAACGGGCTATATCTTCATGACTTTTTTTTTTAATTGAAAAAGTATTAAATACGTGTCTAATATTTTTTTGATTTAATAACTGACTATACAGGAATAAGCTAACGAGCTTGAGTTTGAAATCGAATATCTTAGCCCCTTCCATCATAGAGTCCCACCAGCCATCTTCCGGCTTTGTCATGAGACCCTCGCCATCATGTTTAATGGTAAGTACCTACTGAAGATAACAAAGCAAACGAGCCCAAACTCGACTATCTTAGCCCCTTCCATCATAGAGTCCCACCAGCCATCTTCCGGCTTCGTCATGAGACCCTCGCCATCATGTTTAATGGTAAGTACTGACGATAACAAAGCAAACGAGCCCAAACTCGACTATCTTAGCCCCTTCCATCATAGAGTTCCACCAGCCATCTTCCGGCTTCGTCATGAGACCCTCGCTATCATGTTTAATGGTAAGTACTGACGATAACAAAGCAAACGAGCCCAAAGTCGACTATCTTAGCCCCTTCCATCATAGAGTTCCACCAGCCATCTTCCGGCTTCGTCAGGAGACCCTCGCCAACATGTTTAATGGTAAGTACTGGCGATAACAAAGCAAACGAGCTGAAAGTCGACTATCTTAGCCTCTTCCATCATAGAGTTCCACCAGCCATCTTCCGGCTTCGTCATGAGACCCTCGCCATCATGTTTAATGGTAAGTACTGACGGTAACAAAGCAAACGAGCCCAAAGTCGACTATCTTAGCCCCTTCCATCATAGAGTTCCACCAGCCTTCTTCCGGCTTCGTCATGAGACCCTCGCCATCATGTTTAATGGTAAGTACTGACGATAACAAAGCAAACGAGCCCAAAGTCGACTATCTTAGCCCCTTCCATCATAGAGTTCCACCAGCCATCTTCCGGCTTCGTCATGAGACCCTCGCCATCATGTTTAATGGTAAGTACTGGCGATAACAAAGCAAACGAGCCCAAAGTCGACTATCTTAGCCCCTTCCATCATAGAGTTCCACCAGCCATCTTCCGGCTTCGTCATGAGACCCTCGCCATCATGTTTAATGGTAAGTACTGACGATAACAAAGCAAACGAGCCCAAAGTCGACTATCTTAGCCCCTTCCATCATAGAGTTCCACCAGCCTTCTTCCGGCTTCGTCATGAGACCCTCGCCATCATTTTTAATGGTAAGTACTGACGATAACAAAGCAAACGAGCCCAAAGTCGACTATCTTAGCCCCTTCCATCATAGAGTTCCACCAGCCATCTTCCGGCTTCGTCATGAGACCCTCGCCATCATGTTTAATGGTAGGTACTGACGATAACAAAGCAAACGAGCCCAAAGTTGACTATCTTAGCCCCTTCCATCATAGAGTTCCACCAGCCTTCTTCCGGCTTCGTCATGAGACCCTCGCCCTCATGTTTAATGGTAAGTACTGACGATAACAAAGCAAACGAGCCCAAAGTCGACTATCTTAGCCCCTTCCATCATAGAGTTCCACCAGCTATCTTCCGGCTTCCTCATGAGACCCTCGCCACCAGTTCTCGTTGTTCCTGAGGAGCAACCACGTAACGTTTCGAACGCGCGTCAGGTAGATCTAACTCTCATTTTTCCATATAAAAATTGTCATTTAGATCTAGACTGACGCGCGTACAATGCGTTACGTGATCGACCTGCTTAGAAGCTTGTAATATCAAAAATATGCATTCAGACAAATGACTCATAGGAATTATCTAATGCACCGAATCATTACATCAAACGACACATAACAAATGCAACTCTGTTCCTTTAACAAATTCGATTGAACCATATTCTAAAGGAACCTGGAAATCTGGAAACTAAAAATATAAATTTTCAGGTGCCGCCGCATTCGCTCTGCGGTCAACAGCAGTGAAGCGCGGCCTGTCTCGTCCCGCGGACGTGAACGCGAGCGTCGTGCGCGGCCGCGGCGGAGCGCCGCTGTCGCACCTGCAGCGCGCCGAGGAGCTGCTCAAGGCCGAGATGGTCACCATGCTGCACTACGACGCGCTGCACGACCCGCCCCCAGGTTAGGTTAGGTCCCTACAGAACCTCCAATATGGTCACCGCTATACGCGATCACCGCCGGCACCGCCGCTGTCGCACCTGCAGCGCGCCGAGGAGCTGCTCAAGGCCGAGATGGTCACCATGCTGCACTACGACGCGCTGCACGACCCGCCCCCAGGTTAGGTTAGGTCCCTACAGAACCTCCAATATGGTCACCGCTATACGCGATCACCGCCGGCACCGCCGCTGTCGCACCTGCAGCGCGCCGAGGAGCTGCTCAAGGCCGAGATGGTCACCATGCTGCACTACGACGCGCTGCACGACCCGCCCCCAGGTTAGGTTAGGTCCCTACAGAACCTCCAATATGGTCACCGCTATACGCGATCACCGCCGGCACCGCCGCTGTCGCACCTGCAGCGCGCCGAGGAGCTGCTCAAGGCCGAGATGGTCACCATGCTGCACTACGACGCGCTGCACGACCCGCCCCCAGGTTAGGTTAGGTCCCTACAGAACCTCCAATATGGTCACCGCTATACGCGATCACCGCCGGCACCGCCGCTGTCGCACCTGCAGCGCGCCGAGGAGCTGCTCAAGGCCGAGATGGTCACCATGCTGCACTACGACGCGCTGCACGACCCGCCCCCAGGTTAGGTTAGGTCCCTACAGAACCTCCAATATGGTCACCGCTATACGCGATCACCGCCGGCACCGCCGCTGTCGCACCTGCAGCGCGCCGAGGAGCTGCTCAAGGCCGAGATGGTCACCATGCTGCACTACGACGCGCTGCACGACCCGCCCCCAGGTTAGGTTAGGTCCCTACAGAACCTTCAATATGGTCACCGCTATACGCGATCACCGCCGGCACCGCCGCTGTCGCACCTGCAGCGCGCCGAGGAGCTGCTCAAGGCCGAGATGGTCACCATGCTGCACTACGACGCGCTGCACGACCCGCCCCCAGGTTAGGTTAGGTCCCTACAGAACCTCCAATATGGTCACCGCTATACGCGATCACCGCCGGCACCGCCGCTGTCGCACCTGCAGCGCGCCGAGGAGCTGCTCAAGGCCGAGATGGTCACCATGCTGCACTACGACGCGCTGCACGACCCGCCCCCAGGTTAGGTTAGGTCCCTACAGAACCTCCAATATGGTCACCGCTATACGCGATCACCGCCGGCACCGCCGCTGTCGCACCTGCAGCGCGCCGAGGAGCTGCTCAAGGCCGAGATGGTCACCATGCTGCACTACGACGCGCTGCACGACCCGCCCCCAGGTTAGGTTAGGTCCCTACAGAACCTCCAATATGGACCGCACAGTGATTCGTCTAGAACAAGCTAGCTGGACAAAAATATTTTATTGTTTTTTCAAATCTAGTGCTTATATTTACTCACTTTATGATTATATCTTGAAAGAAAAATATAATTGAAGCCTTTTATTTTATAATATAATGGTATATTTGAAATAAAATGGTTTCAGTTGATAAAACAATATTTACTTTCTTAAATTAATACAAAAACTATGTAAATAGCAAATATAAAAATACAAAAATCAAATATAAAAACAGAAAAAAAAAAATTTTACACATCATTTATAATTAAATCGCCTATATTATACAGTAAACCTTAACTATTTAATCTAACAAGTAATTAAATATACCACGTTCATTTAAAATAATCCACTAGCCTAATTGAAATTGTGTAAAGGTCTTAAAACAACTTAATACCTAAATTATCTAATCACCTAGTCATTACCGCTAAATTCGTCATTTGATGAATCATCTACAACATAGTCATTGCTGTCTATAGTCTCTAAAGACCCAGGTATTTGCGTAAGATGGCAGTAATACATCTAGTACTTCGGAAGGGAGATTCCCCGTCATTTTTCTAGGAATATCCCTGAAGCTGTTAATTACAGGATCGGATGTGATCAGCAACATATTAAGCAAGTTTCTATTCGTGGCAGTACGTGATCGCTTTCGAGTGTTATTCTCTCGAAATCTCCTGCAGTCTTTGTTACGAGCTTCCTGGGCTTCTTCAGAGAGCTGTCCGATTGGTAGGAGAGCCGATTGTATAACCTCGGCACCATGCACTAGAATTTTGTGCACAGTTGCAGGCATGTAATACCACGAATACAGACTCAAATAAAGTTGCCTTGTATCCTTTGCTAAATCACTGAACTTTTGTATGTTAATATCATACCCAGATGACAAAACCCTGGGTATGATATCAAACTTTTTTATAAGGTTCACGTCCAATCCTGTAATCTCCGCACTTTGTTCGGGATTCCTGAAAAATCGACGAGCTGTATTTCCATCATTGGAGTTTCCATATCCTGGCTTTGGTTTGTCTACAATCAAACCCAGTTCTTGTTTAAATCGGTTTTGAATGTCTGCAGAACGTTGTTTAACACTAGCTTTGTCAGCCACATCTCGCACTTGCCATTTTTTAATTTGTAGGCGATAGCTTATATGAAGTAAGCATTCAAAACAGCGTATCCAGGCGTGAAGTGAACAAACCAAAACCAAGATTATTCGGATCAGCTATAAATTTCCTAGACTCATCATTCATCAGTTTTGGGGTTGCTCCGCAAATGTAGCACCTTTGTGCCGAAGAAGTCTCGGTCAAAGCGTTACATACTTTACCATCAGTCATCGTAAGGAGTAATTTATGGTTGACAGAAACTTCGGTACCAGTAACACTATATTTTGTCGGCTGCAACCCATTTATTTCCTCTAGAACGGAGTTGGTTTCAGAAACCGTCAAATCCGTAGTTTCTTTAGCGAAAATAAACTTGATTGGCCGGCAATACATAATGGAAGATGGACGAGGGTTCTGCCAAACAATGTTACCACTTTCGTCACGCAACTGAAGTGGTACGAATGAATACACAAACAAATATTCATTAGTGTCGTCGCTATTGGTGAATATCTGTTTGTATGTGCTATGACCGGAACTCCCGTCACCCCCCACTTACTGATAAGGGTTAATGATGAGGTTGAAGACAAATTTTTCAAGACGTCACACTGAGCAGTGATTAAACGGTCAACGGTTTTATCTAAAACCGCCTGAAGTTTAATTTCCGCACGCGTCTCGGTCAGAATAATTTGATCCTCACTAGGAAAACATTCTAATTTAGCTTTTCTAACTATATACAATGATGGAAATACCTGATGGCCAGCTTTGATACTCCACTTCCGAGTCTGCTTGTAGGAGTTGCTCGTGGATTTCGAGTCGACATAATATGCCAACGCTTCTTCTTTAGTTAAACTCCTTTGCTCAGTCGTCTCACTAAAACTAACACTTTTGGAATGTCTCTACACTTGTCGGGACTGTCACTAACGGTCTTGATAACTCCAGCCAAATTCCTATGGCCAGATAATCGGGCTGAAACCTCAGCGGCAGTTAACAACTCCGGAGTGCTGCGTGAAGTAATGAGGTCCTCAACTCTTCTTCTTTTCGTTTTTTCGCTCTAGTCTTCAAACTCCTTACGGGGTCGTCCAGGTGTCGAATCTCCAGATGTAGAAGGATGAGCTTGTTGAAGACAGACATTGAAGACTAAATCTCCCCTCATCCAATCACTGTGGTTTTTGAGAAAACGCTCCTTGCATTTTCCACTTCTAGTCCACCTTTCCATTAAATTTGAAGAAAATCTGCTAATAGTATTCTTCGTTTCTCTCATTGATGCCTCAGTTATCCCAGAAATATCGTATCTTGAGCACAAAAATCGATAAAGCATAGTGAGTTGGTCACTTTTACTATGTTTCAGCCATTCTTCGAAGAACTCTATCTTTGCAATAGAGTAGGAGTAATCTGAAAAAAAAAATAGTTGTACAAAAGTGTGCAGTCTAAAAGTGGTATTTATAGTAACTACATAGTCACAGCTACGATATATATAAATTTCAGACCCGGGGCAGACCGGGGCAAGTAACTTTTTCTTTAATAAATGTAAAAGTTCTTAAGAAAAATGATAAGTTTACGATTCCGGATAGTTGGTACAACCATATACAGAGTTAAGTATTAAAAATTACATAAAAAAATATAGTACTGACCTTTATCTTGGCAATCCATCACTAATTTATGATAGGCACAATAGTAGAAAATAAAATTATATGGTGTCGCGACAAGAGCAAAATATGCAATGATTTACTGTACTTACCCCTTTCTCCTTAAATAGGAACTTATTTACGGGTTATTAGTTAACGATGGCGAAACAAATTTGGTTAATTTATAATGACTGGGATGTTGTTAATCACTTCCCATTATCACTTATCTGTATTTCCGTAATGACTTTTGTCCAGCTAGCTTGTTCTAGGCGAATCACTGTGCCCAGGTTAGGTTAGGTCCCTACAGAACCTCCAATATGGTCACCGCTATACGCGATCACCGCCGGCACCGCCGCTGTCGCACCTGCAGCGCGCCGAGGAGCTGCTCAAGGCCGAGATGGTCACCATGCTGCACTACGACGCGCTGCACGACCCGCCCCCAGGTTAGGTTAGGTCCCTACAGAACCTCCAATATGGTCACCGCTATACGCGATCACCGCCGGCACCGCCGCTGTCGCACCTGCAGCGCGCCGAGGAGCTGCTCAAGGCCGAGATGGTCACCATGCTGCACTACGACGCGCTGCACGATCCGCCCCCAGGTTAGGTTAGGTCCCTACAGAACCTCCAATATGGTCACCGCTATACGCGATCACCGCCGGCACCGCCGCTGTCGCACCTGCAGCGCGCCGAGGAGCTGCTCAAGGCCGAGATGGTCACCATGCTGCACTACGACGCGCTGCACGACCCGCCCCCAGGTTAGGTTAGGTCCCTACAGAACCTCCAATATGGGTTTGCTACCAACCGCTGACACGACCACTCTGCCAGTGAAAACGACGAATAAGATACGCGATCACATTGTAAACGACGATGGAGCACCCATCACATTCTATCGGGCGGCGTAAGGAAGATTGCTAAGCCTGCATACTGATTCCATATTTCTACTGCAGGTGTCGACAAGAAGCGAGCTGTCCAACTCCAAGCCTCCCACCTCGCGTACCTAGAACAGCATCCATACGAGGAGTTCAGCACTGAAGAGTTGGACGCAGCTAAACAAGAGCTGCAGAAAGAGTTGGAGGTGGTGCGCTCAGGCATGGGCCACGGCGACCTCAGCATTGATGCGTACACGCAGGTGTGGGAGGAGTGCTTGGCGCAGGTGAGTCAACAATCGACAAACACAATCGATAACAATCTCTTCCAAATCGAAAAGATGAATCTACAGCATTTAGAATAGAATTCGGGACAATATTTCTCTCTCGCTTGCTCTTAGACGATCTTATGCCAAAATAAACGATTATACCTGAACCCGAATACCGGGGTTAGGCCTTGTCAAGTGAATATTGACTGTTCAAAGTTCTCAAGCTTTTCGAAGGCACCTAGCTTTTTTTTACATAACATAACAGCACTACATTACTTGAGACAGAGCTGCTATACGAGGATTTCACAGTGTCCCCTTATTTCACTGAATCGCGAATGCATTGTTTCGCCGAATTTTCATTTCACCGATTATTTGTTACTCAGAAACCGTTAACAGCTAAAAAGTCATTCTGTGGAACCTTAATGGGTTAGGTTTATTTTATAACAATTCTGAAAAGTTTACCGATTCTGAAAAAAATGGTTTTCGATGAAACAATAATTCTGCGAAACATACATTCGATGGAACATTTGTCGTTAAAACAAGGTACAACCAGGAATTCACTTCTGCAAGCTGCAATTGTATAAAGTACTGCATCCGGTATGGTCTTCACCACGTCGACAAACATGTATCCACTGATAGAAATTCTCGCCTATATTATTTTTATTGTATACCCCAAACATAATGGTTTTAAAATCAACACTAGCTGGTCTTTGCAGGTTTTATTCTTACCCGGCCAGAACAGATACACTCGCGCCAATCTAGCGAGTAAGAAGGACCGACTAGAGTCGGCAGAGAAGCGGTTAGAGCAGAACAGGAATCACATGGCGAAAGAAGCGAAGAAGTGCTCGAAAATGGAGAAGAAACTTAGAGTACTCACAGGTAAAACTGGTTCCTTAAGAGTCCGCAGTAAGCTCAATTCTCCATACAAACGTAGTTACGCTCTCACTTTAAAATTACATGTTAGATTGTAACGAAACTTTGTATATACATTGACATGAGGTATATCTATGTCTGTAATTAGTTTATGTAGCTTCAGATACCATAGTAAAAAAATACAGCTATTTTAAGTTTTTCATACAAAACTTGTTTTTGCTGTATTTTGTTTGACTGGAACCATATAAACTAATTACAGACATAGATATACCTCATGTCATTGTATATGCAAAGTTTCGTCACAATACAACACGTAGTTTTAAAATGAGAGCGTAACTAGGTTTGTATGGGAAGGTGAAATTCGGCCGAGCTTACTGCGGACCAGTGTTGGGCGTAATTAATTACTTTTTGTAATTTAATTACATATTACACAATTATTAATTCAGTTACGTTAATTAAATTGAATGTAATAAAAATTTCATGTAATTGAAATTACTTTGTAATTTGTAATTGTAATTACATTTATTTGTAAATTAAATTACTAAATTACTTTGAGTCAACTTTTTTTATAAACAATGAGAAGCATACGTGTTTACTTGGTCTGATTGCAATGATGTAATAATCAAAACAATAAATGTGTGTACCTATATTTATATTTATCCGTGTAAACCGTATTCTTAGCACCGCCGGGCTTAAGAACACGTGTATACGTTTCGGCGTTTAACACGGATACCGGGAGCTCTAATTTGTATTGGTGCCACAAAACTAATACTGTTGTAAGGTTAGACCGGACAGATATAAAAATGTAAAATTAGTTGCATACAACACGTATCATTATTTTTTTCATTTCAAGCTAAACCTTGCAAAGCTCTTCGAAAACAAAGTTATTACACTCATACACTCTTTACAACTTTGGGGCTCCGCTCACATATCAGCTAACATATTTCGGAAATGAATATAATAAGCTAAGCGTCATGCCTCATGAAGGAAACAGATGCCTAAAATTAACTGGGAAATCTATGAATGCTGACTGTCCAAAGAAATTGTGAATGTTACAAAATAGACTAAAACACCACACTTACACACACACACCACCTTGCCTATGACCGTCACATCTAAGTCCTAATTTTTATAAAATAAAACTTTTTTTTGCCTTTTACATAAAAAACACTTCACTCAAGCATGCCATGCCCCATACCTATCCGGCTTTCGTTTCACCGATCGTTTATTTTATTCAAATAATAAGTGATCAAAAATATTCTATAAAACAAAAGTAATTTGTAATTAATAAGTAATTAATTGCAAAATGTAATTAATAATTCAATTAATAATTACATTTTGTAATTGTAATTGAAACTTATAATTACAATTTCATTTTCCCTGTATTTGTAATTGCAATTACTTTTTGTAATTGGATTTTTATTAATTAGTAATTCAATTACGTTTTGCCCAACACTGCTGCGGACTCTTAACCTCCGGTTTTAAAATGATCCGTTAAGAGCTAAGTTCATGTCGGTATAGCTCAATGTAGGCCCTCCATCTACTCCGATCCCAGGCAACCTCTTTGACATCTCAATACGACCTAACATCAACTCTTTTTTGGAGCTGCTCTATGTAGTTTATTCTAGGTCTTACTCTTCCTCGCTTCCCCTCTATCTGTCCTTCAATTATATTGAGTATGAACTTGCCGTGTCGTGTGAGGTGCCCTATCATCTTCCCTCTTCTATTTTCTAAGTTTCTCATCTGCCTGGTTTGCCTCACTATATTCGGCACTTCTTCGTTGGTAACCCTCTCTCCGGTTAATTTTCTCCATTGGCCTCAACACCACATCTTGAACTAATATCTCCGCATCTATCTGGGTCAAGGTCCATGTTTCACTTCCGTACATGCTATGCTCCATATGTATGATTTAATAAATTTAGTCTTCGTTTCTTACGATATTTTTGAATTTAATATATATGTTTTGCTTTGGAAAGCTAGTTTTGCCATTACTATTCTGGACATCGGGTTTAACCTGACCTGGGGTCGGGGGATCTGGAGTCTGCGGTGATAATGATATGATAAGGTTTCCCAAATATCTGAAAGATTTTACTTTTTTCTCTGGATCCGTTTAAAGAGATTGGTGTCAAGTGTGGATTTTCTGTTTTAGATGCTATTACAATGTTGGTTTTGCTGGCCTTAACTTTAAGCGATTTTTTTTTAATACTGTATCCATTGTTTCTAGTTATGTTTTTAAATCATTGCCTGATTCTGCTATTGCGGCTTTATCTTCCTCAAATCTTATGAATTTAATACTGTGTCCATTCAATTTTACACCTACATTTGTTTTCTCATGTCAATACAAGAACAATTTCTTATGGCAGATTTAATGAAAACTAAAAAATTGCGGGGAGAGTGGCAGCCCTGTCTTATCCGCTTCTAAATTCTTGCTGATCTTTTCTCCTCTCTAACTGTTATTATAGTTTCCTGGTCCTTATACAATTCGAATATGATCTTTCTATCCCTATAACCTAGTCCTATTTCTTCAAGCCTTTTTTTTTCAATCTACACGATTAAAGCTTTTTCCAGATCTACAAAAGCTATATATGTGTTTAATCCTAGGTCCATTCTCCTGTCAATAGTTTGCTTTAGTGTTAGCTTCTCTAGTGCCCTTATTTTGACGGGTTCCATATTGATCATCCCCCAAATGCCACTCGCTTGTGTTTCTAATTCTATTTTGTATTATCTTTAGTATATTTTTTTAGGCTTGGCAATTGTTTTTTTAGAAGAGGATAAAATTAGCTTTATTTCTATGTACAAAAATACTAATAACGTTTGTTCTCCAGGTGGATACCAAAGCAGAGCAGCGTCGCTCGTGAAGCAGTTCCAAGAGTTGCAGGACCAGATAGAGCAGGCTAACCTAGAGCTGTCCACATTCAAGTCCCTCGCCGACCAGGAGAAGGCGGCCATTCCGCGCAGAATAGAGGTAATTATCTGTCACATGGTGATGTTGGTACATGGGGCAATCAAACTTTTTTTGTTGGTGTTTCGTCCCAGTTACCCAGGCGACAATAGGCCAGTTTCTTAGACATTTTAGGATGCTTAGGAGATGGCCCACCATAAAATAGGTTTACCATTGGTCTGAAAACACCAAATGGATTTTAACCCTACAAAAATATAGATATATAGAATCTTCCAGGAGACCATGACAGTAACAATGGCAACGAATAATACAAAAAACGTTGATTTGCCCACATCATAAAACGTAGATAAAAAAATATCACGAGGTGGGAGAACCTAACGAGCATTATGGCACTATGTAGTTAGTTCATTTTGACAGAACATTTCATGGATTAGGGTCTTATTTCATCAATTTGACAGTGACATTCCGTCGTACAATGTTTGTTCTACAAGGTGTTTTAATATTCCTAAATGCAAGCAATGTATGGACTTATTAATTTATTAGTGTCTTCAACTATTTATATTTTCTTACAGTCATTGACAGAAGACGTGAACCGTCAAACGGAGCGCGAGAAGCTGCTACAGAAGCGATACGCGGAGCTACAGGCAGAAATAGAAGACCTACAGAAAGGCAGACCCAAAGACATCGACATGAGAGAGAGGATGGAAGAATAGTGTATTCATGAGCTAGAATATGTGTATTACAAAGAAGTGTCCTATCTTTGTCTCGACTTTTTGTTTCTTCGAATGCGTAGTTTACTAAAATATTATGTCTTGACGCTTTCAGCGCCAGAAACCCGCTAGATGGGCGTTCTCCTCTACAAACGGTTTCTCCCATGTTACCGGCTATAAGCGTAGCGCTACGAAATTGTAGCCACAGTGAATGTGTGAAAATCTTATACTGTTAACATTTCAGAACTTGCAATTCAGTCTTTTAAAATCCAAATAAAGCAAATCTTTGGCAGCTCTCTGCTTCTCCCTAACGGTTCATTTGTGGAAGGCATTGCTTTGGGATTATTAAAATCGTTCACGATCCTCCGACTTCTGACCGATCGATCTGCAGACTTATCTAAAAAGAAGAAATCGTTCGATTGAGTTTGTTTTATAATTATTTGGAGAAGCTTAGCATTAAAGGAATTTTGGCAAAACATTCGGAGAAACGAAAATTCCAAGTTGCGATAGGTAACTATTAAAAAATCGGTAGAGTAAAAAAGACATATTTTTGTCTGTGAAACAATAATGTTGCGGTCACTTTTTAGAGTATTCTAACCACATTCAATTAGAAAATTATAATGGACACAGAAACATTTTACTAAGAGTCCCCAGGCACTACTCTCCATACAAACATTTTATGGTTCTCATTTTAAAACAGTATGCTGGAATAACATGATACTTTGTATATACAATTAAACCCGCCATATCTAGGTTGGAAACTAGTTTCTGCTGCTAGAAATTATAATAGAAAATAAAACAAAAATTTTGTTACCTACGTGTTTGTCACAAATAAATGCTTTTCTTTCTTTCTTTTTCTTTCAAAAAATAAATAGAGACTGAAGAAGTTTTTTATAATAAACTTCTTTTCTTTCTTTTATTTTATTAAAGACAGCCAAACTACGTTTGTACGGGGAGCCAACTTGTGTCGACCGTGCTGGGGACTCTGGATACGAGTAGTTATAAGATAAGATAAGATATAACTTGGCTGGTCATAGTATATAAAAATACCCGGGAAAAATATCGCTCCACCCGCAGTCTGTTCTGTATTTACGATTATAAAACCTATTTTGACTTGAAGTTAATCGCCGCGGTCGCAGATGGCGGGAGATTAGATGTTTAGTCAACTGACTCTGGTCACATGGGTTGTCTTTGTGACCTAAACTCAGTGATGAGTGAAATAATAAAGTGACATCCTCGATGTTATGCTGCGCTCTTCCAAAAGTTTTTTTTTATATATATGGCGTTATATAGGCAAGTCGTCAGTCCTATATAATTATTACGGCATCGAGACCTTGACACCAAATACCTGCTTTCGGAAGATAGCGCCCTAGTATGGAGATTCGCAATTTTTATTATTTACTCGCAAGGCCGCACATGTACTGTCTCGCGCGCGAGTTACACTATCCGTCTCTATCAGTGTCCTAATCAGAAAAAGACGGATAGTCATTATCGCCGTCTTGCGCTTGGCGCGCTGCTGTAACCCAGTTAGGCCAGTCTACAAAAGCAATAAGTAATTTCGAAGTAGAAACTACAATTCTGATGAAAAAAAAAACATTACAGTATTCACAGAAGGGTAGATAATATCGAAATAAATATATGGCCATTGATTGTACAAGATTATACTGTTTTGACAAGTTGAATACTGTCCTATTAATTTTATTAATAAATGAATAAATAAAACACATAGTTTCATTGTCACGTCTTTATGCAACATGATTGTTTATAAAATACAGTCATAAAATCGTCTGCGGAATGTAATAATTAGAAATCTATATCGGTTATATCAGATATTACTTACACATCACAAGCGTAAACAGTGGAAGCATAATTATTTATCCCCCTGACGCTGTTCAAAATGTTTGATTGCTGCTAATTCTCGAATCAAAAGTCAACCCCTGCAAGGCTAGCATAAGACCGCGCGCAAAGTATCTCGGATAGTCTTGTCTCTTTCTAATCAGAACACTTAAAAAGAGACGAGTACTTTATCTCACGTGCTGAGTCCAATGATTGACTACTGCTATATCGAAACTCGAAACAAACCAATCTGGCCGTTTTTTATGAATACGAGATTTTTGCAGGACTAAACATCAGGAGAACACTTCATCAGATCTAGTTCCTATTATATCAAAATCAATAGCATTAAAGTATGTCTACATTGAAGTATTAAATTATATCACAGTTTGAACAAGTCCAGGCCAGCTGAACATGTTGTTTCTCTTACTAACTACTGTCGTCGGAGTCACTCTGGATCTGCCTTTTACTTCTCTTTCTGCGTATAATCAAAGGGCTGTCGTCATTTTTGGTCTCATTGGGTTGGTACTGCTGTGGTTTCTTCGTTTTTCTTTTCTCGAGGATGATTTCAGCCAATTCCAACTCTGACACGTCGTTGACTTGGGTTAATCCGACGTGGGAATCTACGCAAAAGCTATCCTGCAACAAAGCGAACAAAATGTTTTCAAAATTCTTAGTGGACATAAGCTTCGATGTATTTTGACATCATTTTATCGTTATTTTAATATTTTTTTTTGAATGTGTTGATTGAAAATCGGTTTCTTCTAATTCTTGGATCACGTACCATTTCGTACGAGTCTTCTTCGACAAACTGCGAGAATATCTCCTCCCGTCTAAACTTCGCGGGTAGTTCTGGAATTTTAAATGCACCATTCACCGTACCCCTGGAACAAGTAGCGCCATAGTTACTAAAAGCCCGTATAAATATTTCAACTATAAACTTGTAAAAGATCCTAAAGATCGTGAACTAGTGTTCGACCCCGCGGCAGACCAAATACCTAATCCATGACCGGATATCGTGAAGGCCGTCATGATCGAAAAGGGACTCGCACACAAGAGAAACTAAAACTCACACAGAAATCACCTAAAAATACCCCGGAACGATACAAACACGAGTCAAATGTGGCGAAGCGCGAGGGGGGCGCGTGCGTTCTGTATCAGGTCCTGGAGTCCTCCGTGTGAGAGCGCAGAGGAGTTTTTAGTGGATAGAAATACCACATAACCCAGTCAGTCCCCGATGGCTGGGTACGTGGCCCGCAGCGGTTTTCCACGAAAATAGGTCTAAGAAGAAAGTTTTAAAAAGATGTCATACGTGACGGCTCGCATGTAGTGCGCCTGCATGTCGTCGTGCGACACGGGCTCGTCGCAGAGGAAGTCGGCGATGCTGCCGGCGCTGTCGTCCGACCGCTCGTCGTCGCTGCCCGACGCGTCGTCAGACTCCTCCGCTTCTAGCTCCAGGAATGAGTTTTTTGCCTTCTTCTGAAATGCATTATGAATGTTCTTGTAGGTATCGAAGCAAGACAAATTATTTCACAGCAGGTATGAAACGAAACTTCTCATCTGTTTTTTTATAGTATCATGTAAAAGTACTTCTAAGCTACACACTAGTATAAGTAATAAGACACTTCTTGTAAAGTACCGACTTGTTAGGGAAATTCCTACACATGCAAATTTTGAAAAGTCTTTCTCTGTTAAATTCGTTATGACTCTTGACAAATATAAGATTTCAGCAGGATACGGCCCTGGTGAAATTTTACATACACAAAACTGTAGTGTACAAGTCTACACAATTGTTGAATTAAAACTAATTTAGCTAGTTCTATTTGTGTTATAGTGTCTCCTAATATATAGTGATGACACATTCAATTGAAATTCTTACTTTTCTAACTTTATGATTAGTTGTTAACTTGTGGTTATCAGCACTAGTAGCGGGCCTCTGACTCCTTCTGTTGTCAGTGACGAAGTCATCGTCACTGTCACTCAACGGTTTTCTTCTCTGCAAAGACACTTTCCTAACCGGGCTGTTTCCGAACAACTTCTTAGGATTCTTAACTTGGCTATCCCGCCTGAAGGTTTGAAGCATTTCTAAATTATTCCTTCTTATATTCTTCTCTTTGTTATCGTCGCTTTTGGGGCTTATTATATTTTCATGGGGGTTTTCGTTTTCTTTCTGGGAAAACATGAAGTTGACACTACTGTCATGAGCCGTATCACTGAGTTTTTGTGATCGGTTGAGAGCAGCTAGTACTTTCTCTTGCAGCGTCAGCGGTTTTTCATGATTATCAATTTTTTGTCTTTTATTAAAATATGGCGAAGCATTCATTGCACTAACGTCGTCATCGTCAAATTCTAATTTTCTTTTATTACTTAAAGGACTTCTAAAAGGTTCTTTAACCTTAGATTCATTGAAAATGGAGTCATTCTTTAACTCTTCGATGTCGTACATTTGAGTGGCCTCATTATCATAAGAAGCATTTGAGTCACAGTCACTGTCACTATCAAGAATAATCAAACTTTGAACATTTTTATCTAGTAAAACTGATTTATTGCTTTTAATGGAAGTATTTAAATTTAGACTTTGCTCCGGCTTCTTTCTCACAGCTTGTGACAAGAGTATTGGCGACGTACTTCCATCATCGTCATCTTGCACTTTGGGGATTTCCAAAATTTTGGAAACACTGGGCTTTGTTATGGTGCCATCGGTTTTATTGATCATTTCGACTAGCTGTGTTATCGTAAACAAACTTTTATTTGAAGTATCTATTGTTAAATTACTATTTAGAGTAGTTTTATGGGGTGGAGCTACAGTGCTACTAGAACTCGTAGTTGCTCCTATTAACTGTCTCTTAACGTTTAATAACGGCGTTGAACTCTTTGGCTGGTTCTTTTTTGTACTTAGTTGAAATTTCCGCGCTTGAGTGCAAAGTATTGGCGACGTGGGTGAAGTGTCAGGCCTATTCGGCGCTTTAATTTGTCCTGATAATATTGACGGACTAACTGGATACATAATTTCTGATTCTGTTATTTGCACTTTCAACTTATCAACGTTTCCTTTGACATGATTATTATTTTCATTTATTTCAGTTTTATTTTCTTTTGCAGTCGCCTCTAATCTGCTTTCGTCAGAGTCAACAAAAATGTCTTCAATACTGTCTAATCCAAAGAAACCCAATGCTTCTTTCGGATCACTTTCGTTTTTAGCTTCAATTTCTTTAAGTATAGCTTCTTCCGGACTGCTATCAGCGAATATCTCCTCAATGTCACCCAAATCAAAGTTTTTATCAGTATTTTGAATCGATTCACCAACTAGGTCATTTGGAGAAACTATCTCATTCGGCGAACCAAAATCGAATTCCAAATCAAAGTTATTGCAATTGGGTTCAATGTAAGTGCTGTCTTTGAAGTCTTCAAATAGATCCTGACTATTGTTAATCTTTTTCTCGCACATTGTAATCGATTCGATATCCAAATCATCAATCAAATCGATCTCAGGTAATATTAGATTACTCAAAAATAGGGGCTTTGTTTCTTTTCTCCTGTGCTTCCTTATATTTTCAATGAAGGAGCAATTGCATATGTTTCGGCATATATAACAGTCAAGAACTGCTTCGTTGTCTAAGCTTAGGTCCACTAGTAAATTGATCAGACTAGTTGGTATACTGCCGTCATTTTGGATGCCTAGATCATTTATCAATTTAGTGTAATTTTTGGTTGACTTGGTGGCTGTGCTAAAAAGAGCCCTAATGTCGCCACATTTCTTTGTAGGAGACTTGATTAGTGGGGCTTTTTTGGCCTTTTTAGGCGGTTTCAGTTTCTCAGGGGTGGGTGCGGCGAAATTTTGCGTTGCCAACTGTTGGGAGTTTAATACTGAAAAGTAAACAGTCATGTATCAGAATTTTGTCCAACCTTTACATGTAAAATTAATAATGCTATGTCTTACATGAATTTTCAATCTATTCTACGAATAGAAAAGGTACTTTTGATCAGAGGCGGCTCGTGACAAAATTGTATGGGTGTTCACTTGAAATAAAACAATGAAAATACATAGCGTTAGCAGATTCCGGGATTCAGGGATTCCGAAGACTCATCGTGCACGATTGTGCATTGTGATTGTGCACATTAACCTTCGTAAAATATGCCTGTTTTCGTCAACACCGTCATTGAACTCGCGTATAGACTTTCGGTACTTACGCGGAATCTAGTGCCTTGGGAATATCTTGTCGTCCGATAGACGCTATAATAACTGCAGTTCATGTAACAAATAAATGGTACCTACCGAGATTGTGAATGTTATTTTCATCTTGATTGAAAGATGAGCTAGGTCGTTAACCCCCGTTTCAGCCCAAGCAGAAAGACACGGAAAACAAAATAGTTTGTTACTCTCAGCACCACAGAACTACGGTGTTTTCACACTTTTCACATATTGTTCGGATTTAAACACAGGCGTATATGTTTTGGTATTCGTCGTACATGTTTGCGTAAGATCAAGTTCAGGCCGTCGCGGTCCCTTTGCCTTCAATTCGTTTTTTCTCATTTTTTTATGAACGCCACATTATAATTGTCCATTTTAACACTCACAAGTAATAACTGATAAGTACAGGCTATTTCATCACGTATTAAATGATTATTAATTAGAAAATACCCGAATTTGCATTCGCGCGCATGCATTTAAGTTGACTATTTGTTTATAAAGGAGTGGCAACGTCGCACGCAATCGCTGTCGCGCGTTCGGGCGGTAAAATTAACCGGCAACGTCGCGTGAGCGACGTTCCGAATTTGGCTATTTTTTCATAGAAAATCTTCTGTTTCACGCGCAGGACTGTGGCGAAATTTCTCTTTCACTGTTATGGGATTTCGTATTAGGCAATGTACTGAATCTTGTTTCATAGGAGCGCAATCGTGAGCGCTCCGCCTCGCGCGTTACCTATGAAATGATACAGTACAGGTGTATGGGATGATGGTATATGGTATGGTCTTGTAATGTGTAATTATTTTATTGGTACAGTATTTTTTTAAGATAGATTTTAAATAGTAATATTAATAATGAGATGAATGAGTATAATTTTGTTATAATTATTTATGGGAGTTCACTGCACCAGCGCTCCTTAGGGCGAGCCGCCTCTGCTTTTGATTCAACAGAATTAAATTCAAAGAGTAATGGCAATAAGAAGTCAATGAAATGTTAACTTACTAGGATTTTGTGTAGAGGGAGGCAGTTCGAATCTCTTCGCGTCACTGTACTGCAGCAAGGAGGATAGCACCTGGGTATCTGAAGAATGTCCGATTTGCACAGTTCTCTGTAGGTACCTTTGCCAATCCAACCATGTAGACAAATTTAGTTTGCCTTCCTCTTGTGCTGGTTGTTTGAAAGCATCTAAAACAGTAAATATAGCTATGATTCACTGTCTCTCTCGCTCCCATGTATGCTGCACCGCTGCCTCCGTCGTTCGCAGTCGTGGCCGAGCTGTTAGAGTAGCGGAGAAACTGGTACAGGTAATTCTTTATTCTATTAACCCTTTCAGGGCGAACGCTGTCAGCGCTTTGCGCACCGCTATGGCGCAGAGCTAACAAAAAGCTCGGTAAACCCGATGCGCCGAGCCGGCGTCATGCCGACCGACGGGTGCGAATCGTCAAATGGATGAGTTGATGCGTTATTTCCACAAACCAAAAACTTGAAATGATGCATTATTTATTTAATTTTAATGATATGGTCCTCTGACATGGAATTTATTTATATTTATTATTAAATACATTATAGTGGGTTACCTATCAATCCCATGAATTTCCGAAACCAAGACTGTGCAACTGTCTATCATAGTGCAACTTATTTTTCAACACCCCTAGTTGTCCTATTGTTCAGGAAAACATGGAGAAGTGACAAAACATAATAATGTCTTTTGTTTTACCGCTGCTCTTTGCGAGAAAAGGGTCACAGACGCCATAAATCACACAATGAAATTACTACCTACTTATGTCCTTATCGGGTTTTTTCATGCCACGCAGGCCACCTGCGTGCTATCAGTAGGAGGATGATGATTTATGTCTAGTTTATAAAAATAAGTAACACGAACTTTTGTTACGTTACGTAGCTGTTATGGTTAATACAGCAGCGGCTTATCATCGCAATAAATCGTTGGAACTACCAAAAACCCACTATCAAATCAAATCAAATCAAATCAAAACATTTATTCGTGACAAACACAACACAGATAATAATAAAAAAATCACATTTCTTTTTGTCACGAAATGGACCCAGCTCAGCATGTTGCTAGCTTTGCAGCCAGCGCTATAGAGACGTCAACCTACCATTTTTTTTGGCCATAGAATAGTAATAAAATATGTATTTGCCTAAAAGATATTTATTGATCCACAAACATTGATATGCTTGGTTAAAACGGCAATAGTATGAAACCATTCTTCCCCATTCAAACGACGTGATTTATGAAAAGTAGCATTACTGCTGTGAACATAAGGCTTATGCTTTGGCAATGACAACACTTACGACTCTTTTGAAATGGGTCGTTATGCGTAGTCCACCCGCAAGCCTGAATGACGCCGACCTCGGCGCAAGAGGTTTTAAACCTATTAAACTTAGACATATTTTCTCCAAAATTACTTTTTTCTTACCTATATTATCTACTCTATGTTTTGTTAAAGGACTTCAGAAATGTTTTCAAGCCATTATATACAGAAAAAGTGAAATGAAAGTTTGGAGTAAAATATTACAATATATACAGATAATTTTGTGATTTAGTCGTATTGAATATTACAGCTCAGACTGTTAATTATACAAAAAAATGTTCCGTAAAACAGGTTAAGCGTGGGGACTACTGCCTATTCCCACCCATCTCTGAGAGGCCTGTGCCCAGCATGCTGCAGTCAGACGTTATACGCTGATGATGATGAATAAATACCTTTTGGTTCTGAGTAAAAAAAATCATCAACTAAATGTATTTCATCTAAAAATTGTGTTGAAAGCGATGTTTACCTTTGCTCATTCCCAATAATTCTTTAGGTTTCGTCAAATAATCAGTGTCCTGATATCCGTCGGGAAAGATCTCCCGGAATGCTGTCTCCGTGATGAAACCGGCGCTCTCAACAATGTTAACAGACGTAGAAGTACTCGGGCCCGCTAGCATGCTACGTAAGTCCTTTTGGTTCTAAGAAAAAGAAAAAAAAAACCACTGTCGAATTCTGGAAAAAGTCAAAACAACTTGAAAAAGAGGATTATTGTGTAAATTTTATTTTATTTGTGTAACTTAATGTTGGCTGACCTCCAATGCAACGGTTCTCTAGGAGTCGAAAATCAGGAGTTACTACTAATCTAGTTTGAGTGTTTTTTTCATCAAATGGCTATTAATGTGACAGTTAAATTGTTTCAGAGAAACTTTTTGTCTTATCCACAGCATTCTTATCCTTGGCGTTGTTCTTCTACATGGTGATAAACGTCTTCTCGATACCGAGGTTAGGCCGTGTGCCCTAGCTTAGATTGTTGGCGACTTCTCTGGACTGCAGGATCTTCGCGTTGAAACCACGACGACGCATACAATAGACTTGTGTCTATAAGTGTGCTAGCATACCTTCTTTATTTTATCTGTATCCTTCTTATCCTTAGCGTCGTTCTTGTTGACGGTGATGAACATCTTCTGGCAGGCCGGGATCAGGTCGCGCGGCATCATGCGCGGGTTGGCCGGGTACAGGTTGTTGGCGACCTCCCGGGACTGCAATATCTTCGCGTTCAGCCCGTCGCGGCGGCGCATGCAGTCCATCAGTGTCTAGATATGCAAAAAAATATAAACTATATACTGTGTGATGTACTATTTATGTTATGTCACGAATAGCTGGCTCCTGTGTGGTATCAAACTTTAGTTCGATATTTTTATTTATACGAACGCGATAGGTTTAGGATTGATGACAGATTGGACTAGCTTTCAATTCGTATTCACTATCATAATTATATGGCAAAACGGTCATATATATCCCAAACATATGACGGTTTAATAATATTATTGGATTACCAGGGGCCCGTTCTCCAAAAGCTTGTAACTTGTAATACAAGAGGCAGCCTCTTTTCAACACCTTTTATAAGAAAGAGACTTCCGCTGGTATTACGAGTTACAAGCTATTAAGAAACGGGCTCGTCGATTGCGTGACGTTTCGTAGGAAACACGGAAAGATACCTAGCTAGATCGTTGTTGTGCCCCCGTAGACCGCTGTAATTTTGATCCGGGGCGTTGGACTGAGCTGGGGCGAGGCCAGAGGCGTGGCTGAAGACCCTGCGTGGGTTAACGGATAACAACAACAAAAATTGAGACAAACCTGGTGTTCTCTTCCTTCTGTGACCAAGATGTAGACTTTCCCTCCTCGCTCTCGCCCGGTGCGACCGCATCTGATGATAAAGAAGACATTCTATACTACGCACATTCAGCAACAAATTATTTTCAGAAATTGTAAACACATGAACGAACTTTGACTTTTGCCAGCTTCAAAAAGCCGACTATGATTAGCGACAAGCTACCCAGGACAGAAAACAGTGGCGTGTCTTATAGTCGAAGGCCAAGATTCACTTCGTGTCACTGAGCCAGCACAAGATAAAGTATGAAAATATTTTTTACCTCATTTTACTCGTGGTCGTATTCAGGGGTGGATTTTTTCAAAATAGAAATCATATTTACCCGATGCGATTTAGCTGTGTATGATAAATATCATGTCAGCGGTGATATCAGACAGTTTTTACCAGCGAACGAAAAAAATAATAGAGAGCGAGCTCCTTTCAAATTTCTACCCAAATTTGTGCCTAAAACCCGGTATGCGCATGTTCAACTGCGCATCCAATCACAGCTATAGTACTCTTCTCAGGTGAATTTTTCGCTCCGAGCCCTAATCTTTCAAACAAAGGCCTTTGTCTCCATTATCGCATAGCCGCTAGCTACCGACTAAGCACGTGGCACTACAACACAGACGGTATCGTCGTAGTATTAAGGTTCAAATTTAATGTCACTGATATTCTAGATATTTCGTTTTGGTAGTGTAGGACGATAGACTGCCCCGAAGCAATACGGCACTCACATAATTTTGATACTTTGTGGTGGAGACAAAGGCCTTTGTTGTGGCCTATTTCTTATTACCCAACAACACAAATGAATGCGATTGGTCAATTTACGAATGCATTGCTGTGATTAGCCGTCGTACATCATGTCCGACAACTGCTATATGACAGTGGCAACGAAAACGAATAATTGTTGAATGGTTACATGCAACAAGAAGCTATTTAGTTGTCATAACGTTCGTGTAATATTTTTAGTTTAGAAAAATATTTTTTACTAGCTTCCGCCCGCGACTTCGTCCGCGTGGACCCGGGATAAAAACTATCCTATATTTTAATCCAGGCTATAAACTATCTTCGTGCAAAATTTCATTCAAATCGGTTCAGCCGTTTAAGCGTGATTCAGTAACAAACATCTAAACTTTCGCATTTATAATATTAGTAGGATTAGTAGGATTTTAGCTACCTACTAAAAGTACAAAAAATTACTGACTTGGTTTCTACGATGATCGCAATGATGGAGACAACTAAAGATTCTATCCTATATTGTTAAACTAGTACCTATATTTACTTGTAGGTTATAATTTGCAACCATGTATCTTGAAAACGGCACCAAAGATTTCGACGAAATTTGCAATGAAAGAGTTTACGGGGGTGAAAAATGTATCCTAGTTGGGTCTCATATCCGGTAAAATTAGTTTGCTCTATTTTCACCCGAGTGGGGTTCGGTCGCTCATGTACTAGATAAATAAAAATAGGTACCAAATTTTGAATTATGTGTTTAACTTAATAAAAAAGTATAGATGTCTGTTGGCATGATACCTCTCCAGACATGTAATGCTTTAGCGCAAGAAGGAGAGCATGTATCAAGACTATTCACATATCATTTCCATACTTGAGAACCCCTTTCGAAATTGGCTTCTATATTGATAAAGAATAGAAGGCCATTTGTAATTTTTTTGGCATTGGAAATTAGACCGCAAGTAATGCAGTTTTGAGTTACTTTTCCTTCTAAAAATTACAACTGTTAAAATCATAATGGAATTAAAAGCTTTTACCAATTAGAAGCGTTTTGCAGTAGTATTGACATGTATAAAATCAGTTATAATTATGTTGGGCTGGCTACGCAGGATCCCGAGTAACTAAGTAACTAGCTAATACGCCGCTTCCATCTTAAATATTTAAATATTTCGTGAGTACAATTGTTGTATATTTTTTAAACTAAAAAATGTAATTAGATATATCTCGTCGCACACGCAGGTCGCCACTAGAGCGTTGCCTCACAGAACTGCCAGCAGTATGGTTACCTCTGCACGAGGCAAACGGGCGAGGCTGTGGAGATGTCGAAGCACAGGATGAGGTCGACGGAGCCCACGTCGAGGCCCTCCTCGCACACGCAGGTCGCCACTAGAGCGTTGCCTCACAGAACTGCCAGCAGTATGGTTACCTCTGCACGAGGCGCACGGGCGAGGCTGTGGAGATGTCGAAGCACAGGATGAGGTCGACGGAGCCCACGTCGAGGCCCTCCTCGCACACGCAGGTCGCCACTAGAGCGTTGCCTCACAGAACTGCCAGCAGTATGGTTACCTCTGCACGAGGCAAACGGGCGAGGCTGTGGAGATGTCGAAGCACAGGATGAGGTCGACGGAGCCCACGTCGAGGCCCTCCTCGCACACGCAGGTCGCCACTAGAGCGTTGCCTCACAGAACTGCCAGCAGTATGGTTACCTCTGCACGAGGCGCACGGGCGAGGCTGTGGAGATGTCGAAGCACAGGATGAGGTCGACGGAGCCCACGTCGAGGCCCTCCTCGCACACGCAGGTCGCCACTAGAGCGTTGCCTCACAGAACTGCCAGCAGTATGGTTACCTCTGCACGAGGCGCACGGGCGAGGCTGTGGAGATGTCGAAGCACAGGATGAGGTCGACGGAGCCCACGTCGAGGCCCTCCTCGCACACGCAGGTCGCCACTAGAGCGTTGCCTCACAGAACTGCCAGCAGTATGGTTACCTCTGCACGAGGCGCACGGGCGAGGCTGTGGAGATGTCGAAGCACAGGATGAGGTCGACGGAGCCCACGTCGAGGCCCTCCTCGCACACGCAGGTCGCCACTAGAGCGTTGCCTCACAGAACTGCCAGCAGTATGGTTACCTCTGCACGAGGCGCACGGGCGAGGCTGTGGAGATGTCGAAGCACAGGATGAGGTCGACGGAGCCCACGTCGAGGCCCTCCTCGCACACGCAGGTCGCCACTAGAGCGTTGCCTCACAGAACTGCCAGCAGTATGGTTACCTCTGCACGAGGCGCACGGGCGAGGCTGTGGAGATGTCGAAGCACAGGATGAGGTCGACGGAGCCCACGTCGAGGCCCTCCTCGCACACGCAGGTCGCCACTAGAGCGTTGCCTCACAGAACTGCCAGCAGTATGGTTACCTCTGCACGAGGCGCACGGGCGAGGCTGTGGAGATGTCGAAGCACAGGATGAGGTCGACGGAGCCCACGTCGAGGCCCTCCTCGCACACGCAGGTCGCCACTAGAGCGTTGCCTCACAGAACTGCCAGCAGTATGGTTACCTCTGCACGAGGCGCACGGGCGAGGCTGTGGAGATGTCGAAGCACAGGATGAGGTCGACGGAGCCCACGTCGAGGCCCTCCTCGCACACGCAGGTCGCCACTAGAGCGTTGCACGCGCCCTCGCGGAACTGCCGCATCACGCGCAGCTGCTGTTTTTGGGACACCACAGTCTTGCCGTCCTTGCCTGTGACCAAATGTTTTTTATACACTACGACGATGGCTTTCATGCGTACGGTCTGCCTGATGGCAAGCAGTAAGTAGCTTATGGACGCTTTTCCAGAAGAATCACAAGCGGGTTACCGTATATTGATTTAAGGATTCATTAGCTAGAGACAAACGCGGGTCTGTCGCTCTCAACAGAGCACATTCTCGGGAGCTCTGGCGACTACTTACCTTCAAATATCGACGAAGCAAGTAGTGGTGTAATTTGGCTGTGGTCTTCTGTAAGATATCTTTAGTATTTCGGTAAAACTCTTCTAAGGGCCTATGCAGACAGCGTTTTGAAACGCACTTTCGACGCTCTTACTAAACGCAGTCAGCATAAGCCTAAGGTAATTTTTCAAATAATGTTTGATGTTTACCAGACGCGCCCTGGCCGACGAACATCTGAGGGATTATCAGCGGCCGACACTGAAGTAACAGACGGTGAACCAAATTCACGCTTTCCCGGTATTCGCAGAACACTGTAAGATAATACGGGTTGAGAGTTGTAAGCTGATAGATCACTCTGGAACATCAATTCTAGAATGAATGAATGTTTGTGGTGTAGAGACTTTTAACCTGCACAATGTAACCTACTGGTAAATGAGTTCTATGAAATGTTGGTTCGGTCAGCAGCAAAATTAGCTAAGCTTGCGAGATGCTCAAGAGTATCTATTAGAGCACCGTTAAGCAAAGCCTTTATAAGGGTGAGTATCCACCAGAGCTGTGCGAGGAAAAAACACCGATAGAATATAATGAATGTCTTCTTTCTTTCTTTCAATAGCATTGCTAGCTTCGCTCACGCGTCTCTTCATAAAGGTGTTTTTTCCTCGCAGGCCGCTCCGCTACCTCGTACAGGTTTGGTGGATACTCACCCTAAAAGAGAAGTGTGTAGTCTCTTTAAATAACTTCAAACGCGAAGCTAATTCAGCTGTAGACTGTACAAATGCATACCTATAGCTTTTGTATCCTGCCCATTCCATTTTGCAGCTTGAAAGTGCTCCATCATGATTTCCTTCAGTTTGTCGAATTTCGGGTGTCCGAAGCATAGATCTTTGGGTATCTGAAAGCATTTTTAAATCATTTCTATTTTACCTCGACAATAATACCTATTATACGTGACACAGACATTCTCAGTACCTTTAACCGCCTCACTGTGGGTGCCACCCGTACTAACGCTTGGCGTTGTGACGCTTAGTATTTTGTATATATTTTAGTAACCACACGCTATTTAACTTTTTATATTTTTACCAGATGTTAAGAGATTTTCTTTGTGATTAATTGCTTAAAGTATTAATAAAAATGAATCGTCTATAGTAAAAAAAAAACATAAAATTCGTTTTTTGCCACTCAAATTCAAATTGCGTGATATAAAATAGTTTGTTTTTTGTTGAGAAATTCATTTATTTCGAAAGAGCTCGGTTAGGCTAAGTCAATTTTTACTAAACTTGTTGCCCAATCTACGAACTTCATGACGGTTTTAGTATCGACTTGAAGTTCGGTCTTCAAAACTCAAAGTACTTAACTTTATATTTCGGTATAAATATGTCTATTTATAAAATTGGTGTAAAACATCGAACGAATTCATGAAAAATTTCAATTATGAAAACGAATACTCCACTGTATTTTCTTTCATTTGTTTTTATTAAAATTGATTGTTACAAGCCATAGAGACCCGAAATGACGACATTATAGAAATACGACTATATAGAGATATATCATAGCGAACGAAGTAATTTAAAAAATACTGCCGTATTCGAATAAACGAATTATTGTACTACAATATTATCTAACTTTTACCCAAAAAAAGTAACTGCACTCACGTCTATAGATGTGCAACTTTCAAAAAAATTCCAAAAAATACGACAAACCTCACAAGAGTTTAAGAAAGTTTCCATCATAGGACACATTAGTACTCACGTCTGGCACAGAGCCGTCCGGCAGAACACTCGTATCTAGAGACATCGGATTAACCCCCAGGTCGTCCCTCAGCCGTTCCAGAAGCGCCGTCAGCCGGTCGTCGGCCTGAATCCAGGCCTTCTCCGGGTGCTCGTCGAAGAAGTTGAGGAAGACCCGCGCGCCATGTTTCACCAGGAGCTCCAGGCCGTGGTACAGTGCGATAAGCAGTGTGAAGTCCTTCATTATATAGTTGTGTTGCGGATGCCTGGATTGACGAGTGAAGTCAAAACATCTTTCAAAAAGCGCAACCGCTGTTTTCAAATGTATTAAAAGATTACGAGGAATCCAACGACACCTCGTATCCCCAAATCCATCAAACCGTTTGGACTGTAGCCCGTGAAATTGATTTTTTTGTCCACATACATACATACATATATATGCATGCGCTCGAAAAACAAAAACTTCCTCCTGACGCTGTCGGATAAAAAGAAGGATGAGCGAAATCTTTAGCAGATGTTTGCCAAGGGAATTTGAATCTAGCTGCCTAGAAAATCGGATTGAATTTCATTTGTTCAAATAATCAAAGAACAAAAGGATTGCTATTTTCTTAGTTTTATAAGTTTCCATCCCATTGAAACGGAGAGCACATTGGGCCTTACAAGGTTATACACAATACCTGCACGGTTATCACAAGACGGCGCACGAGCTATCTGGATTTTTCTCGCACTGTCCGTCTTTCTCTTATTAGAACACTTAGAAAGATTGTGAGAAAAATCGAGAGAGCTCGTGCGCCGTCTTGTGATAGCCGTGGTGTACAAACAAGTAAACCACTTCCTATTCAAAAATAAATCATTTTTATTAGGCGCTTTCTTTAATCCAAAAGTAAATAAATGTATCAATCAGGTGAATGAGTTATTCATTTAGCACTTTAAAAACTTACAAACAAACAGAGAGACAAGAACTTACACATAAATAGGACTCTCTCAACATGCTGGCCCGGGAGCCGTCACTCAGTGCAATTTTTAATTCTTAGAGATGGGATCACTGGGCAATTTTAAATTTCTTTCTGATTTTTCTACAGTACACTTCACTCTGTAGAATCTTCAGAAAGTTTTCAAACCTCCCGACTATTTTCTGTCACCATAAAATCATAAAAATACTTTCTCACATATTACTTACCTATTGCCTCTCTCCTTTCCCTGGTATTCCTTATAGAGCATCACAATGCGACCCTTGGACAAGTTCCCAACATTGTGTGGTAGAATGTTCATTTGCTTCAACCTTCTCGCATAGCCGTCCAATATCTAGAAAGTTATTAGCATTCACATAAATTTATTTTGACATTTATACATACAGCAGTGGATGAATTTATAAGTATGTAAGAAGTTGTGTGTGTAGGCCCGCCTAACGATAAGCCATTGCCAGGTTGCCTATGGACCCGCCTATGGCCGCTTGAAACTCCAGGGCACTGCTGACCCTTTAACAAGTTTCTGCCAAAAATGTCATTTTTGGTGCAAGCTTTTATTGCCGACTGTACTTTTCTGTATACCATCATCAACTACTCATTGAGACGATTCTAACAAGCCCAAACTCAACGGGGTTACGTCGGTTAAGTACTGAATTCCTATGGCCACCTTCCGTCTCCATCATTTGATCAGCTCGATGGTACCATAATATTGAATTGTCATCCAAACTATACTGATATCCAAAATTTCAGCTCAATGGGTCACCGGGAAGTGGGTCAAATTTAACTTGCAAGATTTGATTACAGACAGACAGACAGACAGACAACGGGACAGGTGAAACTAAATGAAAGCTTGTAAAATCCCGTACACTCCTTACGCCCTCGGGAAAATGACGTTAGGGACTTTATTCCAAAGCCCGTGCTTTCGCGGGAGGAAATCCCTCTGGAACCGTGCTCTACGCGATCATTTAGGTTCCAAGGTATAAGTATGAACTCCTACCGACGGCGAGCGGAACGCCATAATGTCAAACAGTTCTTAGGAGCACAGACATACGTTATACAAGCGGTAGAACAGACACACGGAGGCGAGATCTCTTCTCAGGCTTAGGTTCAATATCGCTTGTGAGCAATATCGTAGACGAGTCGCACAGCACGTTTCTGAAACGATTCAAGGCCCAAACTGTTGTGATATTGGACGCGCATTCGGCGACCATTTTCTCTGTTCAACGCCTAAATTCAGTGTGCGGGAGATTTCCAAAACGCATGCCATAGGGCCCGCAATCGGCGACAATTCTCACTGGTCGATAACGGCGGGCGGGAGTTGACTTGGATGTATGTTCAAGCATATGACAGGCGTGCCCGCATGCGGTAAAACGATTGTGCTATAGACAGGTGACTCATTAGTCACTATCCCGACTGCGGGGACAGTGCTGCATCCAGTATATCGACAGACTTAACCCATCTCCAGGCAGAGGCGTTATATCGACCACATACGCACTGTCAAACATGTATCTTAATGACATTAGATTGTCTATTTTCAACTACCTGCCTTGAAAAGGGTTAAAGACCAATGAAAATGCGCCTTACATCGTCATCCTAGCGTTTTTCACCGTGGTACCCTAACACAAAGATTTGACGTACGCATTAGTTTTTACGAAAGCGGCTGCCACCTAACCTTCCAATCCAACGCAGAGGGAAAGCTAGACCTTATAGGGGACCGGTATCCTCACGATGCTTTTCCTTCACCGAAAAGCCACTGTTAATATCAAATGATATTTCATACATAAGTTTATTTGGAATAACCCAGTAATACAAACCCAGGTTCGAGTAAAGCCCACGACCCCCAGATTGGAAGTACCGTGTCTTACCGGTCGGCCAAAGTAGCTTACGTCTTTAAAAATTACCTCGATGTAGTGATTCCTCAGTTGCGAGAGCTCCGGCCCTAGCTGCACCACCACCGTGTTGATTTTCCTCGAGTGGCTGTACGGCACCACGTCGATGCAGTTCTCCGTTCGTAGCTCCAAGTGAGCTATGTTTAGGTGCTTCACTACCTGAAATTAACGAGAAAGTTTTTAAGTTGTGACGAAGGACGTATTGGAACTGATAGGAGAGAAGATGTGTACTCTAAATAATTAAGACTGCGCCGAGCGTTAGACGCGGGTACTCTTTGGGTTTTTCGCTAGATGTGTGCGTGAACGCACACAACGACGAGTGTGTCTAGCTTGACCGGCCGGCCGAACGCAGAAGAACGTAACTAGTATTTTTGTTTAATTAGGTGTTAGGTTAGGTAAATACAATAGTTATTTATCTTGTAATAAACGGAGATACTTATAAAATGTCTTTTAAACCCGTACTCGATTAATGAACTTTATAAATACTGGACTCTAAATTATGATTCTTAATTATATATGAAGTAATTTTGTAAGTAGTTTCTTTTCAGTATTTAGGTGTAAATATATCTACTTGCTTGTATGTACCTTACCTATCTTGGTAAAAAATATATACATAAAAATATACGAGTTCATAAAATAACGCAAAACCTGAAAAAGGTTTGTTCAGAATCGAGCGTAGAATGTGAAAAAAATAGGTTTTTTTTGACGCGATTTATTTTTTACATTTGTATGAAGCAAGTCACCCCAGTCGGCCAACGCTCCATACAAAGGCAAAAAAAAAACTCATAAAAAAAACCTATTTTTTTTTCACATTCTACTGTCGATTCTGTCGATAAACTGTTTTCAGGTTTTCGTTATTTTATTAACAAGTTGTATAGCAAGTGTGACGAAATAGTTAAGTATTTATGATACAGGTGCAGAAAGTAGGTAATTTGTTTTATGTATAATTTTTAATTTTTCCGCGTGATGCACTGTAAAATGTTGTATGATACACGTGCGGATTGGTAATTCCCAACTCGTGTCGATCAAAAACACTCCCGGACAGTCATGTTTTTGGTCATCGTCACTCGTTGGGAATTAACTACTCTCCGCACTTGTATCATAAATAACTATTTTTACAGAAACAACTATAGAATACAATATTCTTTATTGCACACAAAAAAAACAGAGCGTAAGAAACTTAAATCTAAAAAAGCATGTTAAATGGTAATCTACAGCCGGTATCATCTCTAATAAGCAATCTCTTCCAGGCAATCGGACAGAGTACTTGACGTTACTTCTTTTTTTTCCTTTTTCATTTGCTTCTCTGGTAGTTTCATCTAATTTCCGCTTGTTTCCTTTTTAGGGTTCCGTACCCAAAGGGTAAAAACGGGACCCTATTACTAAGACTTCGCTGTCCGTCCGTCTGTCTGTCACCAGGCTGTATCTCAAGAACCGCGATAGCTAGACAGTTGAAATGTTCAAAGATTATGTATTTCTGTTGCGGCTATAACAACAAATACTAAAAAATAAAATAAATATTTAAAGGGGGCTCCCATAAAACAAACGTGTTTTTTTTGCCGTTTTGTCTGTCGCCAGGCTGTATCTCAAGAACCGCGATAGCTACACAGTTGAAATTTTCACAGATTATGTATTTCTGTTGTGGCTATAACAACAAAAAATAAAATAAAATAAATGTTAATACAATGTAAAATATCCTAAAATAACCAACTTCAAATGAAGCTATTATGTCAACAAATGCACGAAATACTATCAAAACCACCACGACCAATAAACACACAGACAATAAATAATGGCACTACTACTTGCTCTGTAGTAGTGTTGTGTTCCTGGAGGTGAGCAAGGTCTCCAGAGCTCCCAAGTTTGTTCCTTCAGCTGTCAAAACGGCGAATCCTCAAACATATCAAGGGTCGGCAACGCCCATGTTACTCCTTTGGAGTTGCATGCGTCTATAGCCTGCGATGTCCGCTTACCATCAGGCAGGCCGTACGCTTGTTTGCCACTGTCGTTTAAAAAATCCACTAAGTAATGAGTTCTTCCAGGCATCTTCGGGTAGGTAGGTACAGGTACTCAGAAAATATTCATAAAAAATCCTTATGTTTTTAGAAGTCTGTTCAATAAGAGATTTCATTGCAATAAAACCTACTTAATAATTGAATTTAAACATACTTTTATTTATCCCTTTCTTCTGGAGCTGTTTTTTTAATACATAATATTTATCTTTACGTTTACTGAAACAAATCAATTTTGTATTAATTTAATCTCAAGTAATACAAGCACTAAATATAAAATTTAAAAAAATACTTACACCTTATTGCTGGGGTGCGTTCGTACACGACGACGCGATCGGTAGGTCGTTCTGCAAAGTGACGTGAGCTCACTCTGAACGCTCGCGGGCGACTGAACCACAGAGCACGGGGAATGCGTATTTAGATCGGCGCGCGGCCGCCATAGTGAAAACGTATGGCGAATTTGAAGCGCCTTTTGATAAATTTGGAGCTTAATTACAAGACGATGATTTAAATATTTTATGCGGACAAATTGTACAATAAAGATACATATTTCGTTTGAACTGAAAATCAGGATAGATTTTCACTGTTAAAGTATAAAAAACACTTAAACGCCTGCTTACGATTTTACAGTTTTCGTCCAACTTTACTTTGTGTTGTAGGGTCTTCTTAATGCTAAATGTACAGTTTATACATGGATTAAACAAATACTGTTGACGTTATCTACTTAACGGCCACTGCCTGTTTGGCATATTTCGCTCGGTGCAGTCTTAATAATATAAAAGGAGGAATATTTTAGCACACCTTGGTTTTCAGGGGATGCCTTGATTCGAGTCGACCACGCCCCCTTGACAGAGACACGGTATGCCTTCCGCGCACGAGAAAAAGAGATGCAGCACTGTTCGGGTATGGCTTATTTGGACAAATTTCGATAAATACATAACTTTGTGAAGCTTTATTTATATTTCATTCAGTGAGATTTTAGATGAGATAAAATACTATAGTATTAACTTGTTTATGTCGTGAAATAACGTAGGTACTTATTGTTTGAGTAGGCTGAGTAAAAAAAGGAAAATAAAGACCAAACTTTGGTTTTTTTTCTATCAAGGAAATTTTAGGCAATCAGATAAACAATCATATAGGTACTCAAGAATCATATATCTGAAAATCAGACCTTATTGTTTCTTAATCTGGTCGGAACGGCTTTTCAAAGCACGCGATAATTTCCAATGCACCCTCTTAACAAGGCGACATTGACATAACAACGCAATAAAATACTAATCATTAAATGACACACATTAAATTGTCACCACGAGCGACATATTCCGAGCTCTTCACTCATCCCGAAAAAGAACGGTGCGAAACATGTAGGCCCTAGTGAAATTTAATACGTTGACTTTAACCGTATGATTACTTATCCTACTAATATTATAAATGCGAAAGTTTGGATGTTTAGATGTTTGGATGCTTGTTACTATTTCACGCTTAAACGGCTCAATCGATTTAGATGAAATTTTGCACGAAGATAGTTTATAACCTGGATTTAAATATAGGATAGTTTTTATGCCGGGTCCACGCAGACGAAGTCGCGGGCGGAAGCTAGTATATTATAAACAAACATGATTCGCGAAATATTCAATTCGATTAAGGATGGAACGATTAAATTTCATTGACAAAGCAGTAACATTTTGAATAGTATTTATACTTACATTGATGACATCCTCAACCCTGCTCCCCGGCGTGGCGGACAGCGCCAGCATGCGGTACGTGTTGTGGTTCATCTCCGCCAAGGTGGAGGCGATCTGGCAGTAGGCGTAGTTACCGCGCGCGCGGTGCGCTTCGTCCACCACCAGGCAGCGGATCTTCTCGCCCGGACAGATGGCAGACTTGATGTCGTTGTAGATCACTTGTGGCGTGGCAAAGAATACTCTCTTGCTCTGCCAGTGGAGCTTCCGTGTGGCGACTGGCATATGGCCTTAAATATAACAGGGGTCAGTAAACCTCGCACACAACAGTGAGATTTATTATTTAAGAGTCCGCAGTAAGCTCGGCTTAATTTCACCTTCCCATACAAACGTAGTTACGCTCTCATTTTAAAACTACGTGTTGGATTGTGACGAAACTTTGCATATACAATGACATTGGGGTATATCCATGTCTGTAATTAGTTTATATGGTTCCAGTTTATAAAACAAACGAAATACAGCAAAAACAAGTTTTGTATGAAAAACTTAAATTCACTGTATTTTTTTACTATGGTACCTGAAGCTACATGAACTTATTACAGACATTGATATACCCCATGTCAGTACATGCAAAGTTTCGTTATAATCCGACAAGTAGTTTTAAAATGAGAGCGTAACTACGTTTGTATGGAGAATCGAGCTTACTGCGGACTCTTAACACTCAAAAGAGATTTGGTGTGACCCCTGAACTAAGACAAACTAGAAAGTTTACTCAATTTCTATTTCATTGTACTGAAGGGCAAGGAGTAGTATATGACGGAACTTTTCTAAAGATTCGTCTTGAAGTGTGACCTGGATTGTCTTAAATGTCATGTCATATTGAAATAGCCCAATAAAGATGTGTTGAATTGAAAATTCATAAAGCCCTTCCACAGTAGGTACCATTTTTAACCAACTTCCAAAAAGGAATAGGTTCACAATTTGGTGGTGAGTTTATTTTTTTGTGTTTTACCTCGGAACTACCTCAATTTTTATAAACTGCTTCGTACAATTCTTTTTTATTTGAAAGTATATGCTTCCAGATTGGCCCCATTGTAATCAAAACTCCAGTTGGATGATGGGAACCATAAGGAATTGAGGTAACTCCTCAAATATATTAGGCACATGTGTAGTCATTTCGGTATCTTCTATTATAACTGGTGTATTTTGATGAAGTGGAACTGATGATGAAGACCACAGATGACTTATGGGACTCTTCAATGATGTACTTAATAGTACAAAAGTATGTCACAGATTCTGTTGAAATTGCAACTAATGAAGTGCCAATGGTGATTCTGAGATCCTTGAGGAATCGACTGTACTCAAATATTATTGGCCCACATACAGCTGTTTGAGTTTTTTCTGTAATAAGCAACACATTTGCTCTCGGAAAGCAATTCATGTTGTTTGGAAATTTGAAAATCTTTGAAGTTAGTTAAAACTTTGTTTTTAAAGAAAATTATATATTATCATGTACCGATATCTCTAGTTTATTAACAAGCAATACAAGATGTTCAATTGAAATTCAAATTGTTATAAACAATATTTGTATCACAGTATAGCAATAGGAGCATAACAGGATATATTTACCAGTCATCTCGATGGTGTCACTAGGCGGTATACCGATAATGTTGTAGCAAGCGTCAATCTGCTGTGCTACTAAAGGTCTGGTTGGAGCAGTGAACACAATCTTGCCGAGAGGGTACCAGCGGTAGAAGTTGTACATTATTACTGCAGCTATGAATGTTTTACCCAATCCTGTAGGCAGACTCACCTGACAAACAAAAAATATCCTAATGAGATTCTAAAAACAAATCTCACCATGGCACTCACCATCTCTCCTCTAGCCACTCTTCTCTTACATAGAAAGAGCATAAATATCTTGGTGAAAAAGCAGGTACTTAATGCTCCACAAGTTAACACTTCCAATTAAAAAATATGCAAGTTGAATTATTATTACTGATGATGTGACTTCAACTAAACTACCAAACAATGGCACTACAATTTATAAGCAAACTTGGTGAAGTCATAATAAATTTGACAGAGGCCATTTTTATACCTATTTAGAAAGAAAGAAGAAGTTGGATTCTTGATATGATTAATCCATGCTAGTTGTAGGTATGCGTCACTTAGTTGGTTTATAAAAACAATTACTAATGTTAGTGGAAGAAATTAAATCTTACCAAAGTGTTTTTCAATAGAGCAGCCCTGATTATGTTGAACTGATAATCTCTGACAGGGTAGTTTGTGGGGTAAATCCAGGTCTTACCAGTGAGCCGATCATAGCCACTGATTTCTACATCACAGCACAGAGCACTGAAAATATAATCATTACAAAATATTACCTACTAAAGCCTTAAGGACACACTTGGGTACCTACCAGCTATTTTATAAGTACATGGTAAACCTTTGGGTCATAATGACGTGTGAATCTTGAACAAAATTCAAGGATAGCAGAATTTGGCGAGACACCGAAAATTTGGGTCCGTTATAAGATGATTTCGTAAGATAACTTACCTTACATTTGAAGGATTGTGACTATTGTTAAGGGAGTCATTTATTACACTTCTAGAGAAGTTAGATCGGTCTTTGAACGAATTATTTTCAAAATGAGCCATAATAGACGAATCGTCAAATAAATCGTCATTTTCACCAGGCCCATCGTTCGTCTTCGGTTGTACTTTAAAATTATTCATGTCTATAAAATGTATTCATGGTAGGGGTCCGTTTTAATCACGAGACGTGGTTTGGTTTGTTTCTTTCATAAATAAAATAAATGCAAACAAGTTTAAATAAAAATAAGGTTAGAATTCAGGAGAATCAGAAGTGTTCGTAATATAGAATACATTACGATTTTAGAAATATCCAAGACTTAAAAAAATACGCTAGATTGAAAAAAAAAACAAAATGTGTATGTGTAAATAACGAAAATATATATAATTATATGTTTTGTATGCGTACGTTGTAAGAAAACTCGTCCATTTTAGATAATATTTAAGAATGGTATTAAAATAAATTGGTTTTTGAGTCGGACTGTCACGCATCCAAACCTAGCAACTTTATAAAAAGCATTTATAAAGCTTGCTTAATGTTTATTGCTTTATTAGGATTTCAGATACCTACTTCAAAATATATGTAAATAATGTTAATAAAGAATACAAAACTTAAATAACTTGTTTTAATATTAATTGCTCCTATAAATGTGATCTAAAGGTCCAATACTCCGAATAATTTCGTACTACCGGCACTTCGTAAAGGTACTCTTTTCTTTGTCAAATGTCAAACATCAAAACATGTCATGCATCACATGCATGTTGATTTGATCAAATCACCGGACCGGATTTGATCATTTCAAAGAGTAAAGTAATTATTGGGGATCATTTCTTCCGATTCGATTCTTGTACTTGTACCAACCCGGTAGGGCTAAAATAAGAGCTTGGCAACAGCTACCTTATTCACTTGCGTATACCTATAGTTGGCTTGAGAGTGAACGAGATCACAATCCGTACTCGGTTTCACATTTTCTTTTGTATCTCTTTTAGTCCAGCAAAATTAAATATGTCATCATTGTTTGGTAGTAAGTGTTATAAAGTCACTCCTTAACTTGCTCGCATTATAGCAGCTGTCATATTTTCTATAAACAAACGGACCGTCTCAGGGAAAATTAATTAATTTGCGTATTGTTCCGCGCTAAATCATTAGAATACAGTAAAATTTACTTTCTTTATAGTTTACTGTAGAATATAAGCAAATGTCTGGTGCGATTGAAGGTTGTACGTCCCGTCCCATACGGGAAGAAAAGAAAATGTTCAGGGACCATTAAGCTTTCACCGGTAAGTTTCAATAGATTTTGATGTTTTTCATGTAACGATCTAAGCTAAAATTAATAATCACTATTAGAAGTTTATGTAAATATCATCATGTTCAATTATTCGTGCAAAATCGGCATGTAAATAAGTCATTTTTTGTGGATTAAAGAGGTTATGTTTATTTACATAGTGATGTGTATTTTTTATCGAACTCTGAACAATAATTTATCGACATTGACATGGATGTATTTATCAGTATACAGCGTGTATATCCAATACGAGCAAAGAATTAAACCAGAGGCAGAGTTTAGTAGCGTAATCATTAATTAAATGAACTTTTTAAGTTAAACTTAATTGAAAGCCTGTAATTTTTTTTTGAAAAATTACCGAGCAGCAATGTAACGTAAACATGTAATTCACGTAGCTGTCCAAAAATAAATCTTGGTGTGTAGTGATATTAATTATTTAGATACTGTTAGCTAACTGCTTTGTTGATAAAGACTGATATGCACCAGTGTGGGGGTGGTGGGAGACTGGTCAAGACCGGGATACATTGAAACGTAAGGAGACCTTTGCCCAGCAGTGGTGTCCCACTGACCCTTAAATAAGAAAATCAATACTTAACTGCACAAAAAAATATGGTTCATAACGTTGTGTGGTTATTTTTAGTAGACTACACCACTAGATATGTAAGTTATTGAATTATTAAATACCTACTTAAGTATTTGTTTATCAACAACCAATTGACATTATCTTGTGCCATTTTAATCAGTCACGATCAGTCACGATAAAAATTAGTTGACAGCGTCGTTGATATTAAAATAAAATTACCACGACGCGCAATGACACCTTTTTTAGAAAATCATTCTATTTAATTTAAATAGGTAACTAAGTAATCTTCTTTGTAAATTATTTACCAACAAGATTGCACTCATAATAGTTATTTAATTTGATAACTGAATTTAAATTCGATTTACAATTATTAACTGAACTACAAAGTTTGATAGTTACCTACATACAAGGTTGTAAATTGTACCGAACTGTTTGGTAAGTTTTCGCGTATTTTATTTCAACTATGATTTGACAATGTCAGTCACAATTCAGTCATTAAATTAAAATGCCCCGTCAAACCAATTTTAGTGCTCCGGAATGAATGGACATGATTTTAATGTATGGTGAAGCACATCAAAATGGCAGAAGAGCATTAGAAATATACAGATAGCGATTTCCAAATCGTAGAGTGCCAAGTAGCGCTCGAGTGATCTTCAACGCGTTACAGCGAGCTCGTGAAGGTTTGCCAGTGACAGGGAGGGTGGAGGGAGCAGCTGTTAACTATGAGCTTCCAGTCTCATTAGAAGGCCGGATCCTTCGCCATTTTTCAGCTGACCCAGAGAGTAAGTAGTACGAGAATAGCTGGAAGACGGTTTAATATGAGTCATATAAATTAGCCTTATAAATTTTTAAAGGTACATGCTTTGCTGCCGAGAGACTTAATACCACGTTTAATGTTTTCGGAGTGGTTACTCAGTCGTCATCAAGAAAACGGTGATTTCATGTCTAAAATTATCTGGACAGATGAAAGCACATTCACCAGGAATGGGGTTTGGAATCAACGTAATTGCCATTACTGGTCACGCGTAAATCACCATGACATGAGAGAGACCGGACACCAGTATCGTTAGGCCGTAAACGTGTGGGCCGCAATACACGGCAACCGGATCATAGGACCCATTTTCATCGACGGTAACCTGAATGCGGACAAATTCATCCAGCTTATCAAAGGGCCATTAGCAGAATACGTGAACATGCTGCCTGAAGAAGATCGCCGGGAAATATGGTTGCAGTTGGATGGTGCCCCGGCTCACGCGGCGGTTCGTGTCCGAAACGTGCTAAACGACATGTTCGAGAACAGATGGATCGGGCGATTTGGTCCACGTCGTTGGCCTGCTCGCTCTCCTGATTTAACACCGCTCGATTTTTTTCTGTGGGGGGCAGTAAAAAACGAGGTGTACTCACAACCTAGGACATCCGTGGAACAACTGAAAAACAAGATACTTAACCGAAGTTTTTCAAAAACTCAGGGACAATACTGATCTTTACCACGTTAGGGAGTCCATTAAACGACGCTGCGAAACTTGCGTTCGATTGCACGGGAGCCACGTGGAGAATCGATACCTGAGGCGGAGACACAGGCGTGATTAAAACTTTTAACTGTGTTTCTGACCGGTATGTAAATAAATAGTTACTTGTAGCCTATTTTTTGTTTTACTTGATGAACATCTACAGTTCTACACCATAAGGTAGTTTGAAAAAACACTCATCTCATAACAACTTTGGCTATAAGTTTATACCTAACTCAATTGCCAAGGACATTACCGAGATACGACATAGCTTTATTAACTTTTGGTTTTAGACATTTCGGAAGTGGATACTTAGACAGCTGACAACTGTCAAACGAGCCTTAACTTGAACATGTTGCGTTACATTGCGGGCTGAATTATTTTGTATGGTTAATTTTTTCGTTGTAATTTTAGACAAAAGTTATCTTAATACACTTATTAGGTCCTGTACTAACCACCATTTAAAGATTTGCTCGTATTGGATATACACGCTGTATAGAAAAATCTGTGTTGGAACATACGAAATTACAAGTTTTCTGAAGAATGACAACAAAATGGCTTAGTGTAATAGCTTAGGCTGTGAGTAATGTTTTTACATAGACCAGATGAATTTCAATCTTACTCTTCGGCAATATGCGGCAAAATATGGCCTTAGGTATATATATACCTAAGGCCATATTTTGCCGCAGGTTTATACCTACGGCCGTATTTTTTTAGCATCTTTACTTAGAAGTTCGATTTTAGCTGAGCTCAAAGAGATTGTATTTAGTATTTGATTTAGATTTCAACTTTATACCTCTGAAAAAAAATGAGAAAAAATATTATTGACAGACGGGCTGATAGACAACGAAGTGATGCTAGTATGGTACTCCATAGAAAACAACTTGATTTGATTGAAAGCCGTGCTTCCGACAGGTATCGACACGTGCCAAATCACGCTGCAGCTAGCAACCACCGATTTCGCTCGTCTAGCGTCTCCTTATGATAATAGTTTGGTATGATTTCTGGAAATATGCTACTTAAAATTATGCATTCTGTTTTTATGACGACTGAAGGAAAACCGTTTTTCACACAGTGCATTATTTATTAAACTATAAATATATAATTAGAATTTAGTTTGTATAATTTATCGATAAACAAGTCGACACAGTAACATCCCTAGCAAAGAGCAAACTTGCATAAAACTTGACAACCTACACAATTGAGGAATAACAAATGCATATACATCTCTTTCTGCCGCGTTAGTATGTCGTAAGGAAGTACAGGACAGGTATACGTCTCTGCTACCTATTTTAGCGCGGTTTCCATGCTTATCCTTATTCCAAGACTTGTACAAACAACAAACAAACATAACATAAAGTGAAAACGTAACACGATTAGCTCGCGGCTTTTTATAAACCATTTATTAACGGGAATAGAAATAAGTTACAGAATAAAACCAGTTTCAATTAATATGTTGATTTCTTAGAACATGGAGCTTGAAGACGGCTTCGATGATATATTGGCTGAGATTAGCGAGCCAACATCTCCCAAGCAACTGAAATTGGATGAACCGGGTAGGTTAAATTTCTGGCCGGCCGGGGTGTCCCATGAAATTAGGATGTCAAACAATTTTATTTTGATTTGAAACTATCTATATGAGATAGTATGTATATGTATTTTGTTGGTGTGTATCAGAAGTTATTATCTTAAAGTTTTCTCATTATTGATATGGTATGCATCTAAAAATCTTTAATATACCGATACAATATCATCTTCAATCACAACAAGCGGTCCCTCAAACTTGACTGGTTTGTTTACTGACAAGGCCTTCTCATATACATAGCACTAAATTATAATATCCGTGGCAATAACATGACCCGATTCGAATTTATATTTAATGATAGCTTCATTGGTATTTGGTACATATTCAAAAATAATTTCCATCTTCTTCAGGTACATCAGAAGGGACATCAAAGCCAGCATCTTCTAAAACACATTGTGTGCTAGTGAATCAAAAACAGGTGAGTAACCCATTGTGATAAACAATAAATATATATATATATCATTTATGCATATCATTGCAACCCACATGATGTGGGTTGCAATGATATCAAAGTATTATTAAAGCTAAATTTATAAAGGAATCTCTCTCTCAACATGGCACTCACAACATCATGAAAAGGTGGAAAAACACTGGTGATATGGGCTCGGTATACCCACTTTTTAAATAATTATGTAAATAACGTAAGCATTGACAACCACTTTAGCTCTGTAGGTAGTGACCCTACCTATGAAGTGTGTAGCCGTGGGTCACAAGCTCAGAAAGGCAATTTCTTCATGTGATATGTATGATATGAGCCAAGAAGACCAAGGATGATCATGCAATATTGTTCCTAATTCATGAATATTTCCTATGTATATAAATATTTATTTATCCATATAAGTATGTTCATTTAGTCACCCAGTACAAGCTATGCTTAGTTTGGGGTTGATTTGTGTAACATTATTCTGAAAATGATATTATTGATTATCAATATATTTTTTCATTCACAGAGAGGCAATCCTTTGCTGAAGTTTGTTACAAGTGTCCCGTGGGAATATGATGATATCATTCCAGATTATGAGATAGGTAAAACCATTTGTCTGCTGTTTCTCTCTGTGAGGTACCACAATCTGAACCCAGATTATATAAATAATAGGTTAAAGGAATTAGGAAAGAAATATGAGCTCAGAGTTCTTTTAGTACAGGTAAGTAAATAGCTTTTATTGTATTTAATAAAATATACATTATTCCGGATTGGCTATTACCCGCCAATATAATATGTATATAATAAAACAAGATTATTGGTGACCAACAGTCTGACAAATTCGGCTTCACATCAACTAAAGTGAACACTCAAAACCAATAGGATTCCAATCTAATCTCAATAAGTGTAGTGAATTCTGAAATTCAGTCCTTGGTTGTTGTATTGGCTTAATTTTAACATAAATATTTTTTTGACATATATACATAATTTCAAGTTGCCTTGTGGCCTATATATTTTATAATTATAAATGTTTAGTTTTGGATTTTTTGGTTTTGAATTAAGAATACTTCTCTTATTTAAGGTTGACCTTAAGGACCCTCACGCAGCCCTGAAGAACTTAACCAGGATATGTCTCCTGACAGATATGACCCTCATGCTGGCGTGGGGTCCCGAGGAGGCAGGCAAAATTATAGAAAACTACAAAATATATGAAAACAAACCACCTGATCGGATCATGGAGAAAATCGAGAATGATCCACATCAAAAGGTACTATATCCATTCCTGTTGCTGTACACGTTCCCAGGAGGCTCCCTCCCCATACAAACATAGCTTGGTTCTCATTTTAAAATGGCATGCTAGTAATAACATGAAACTTTTTATACACAATGGGATCCATATCTAGGTGAGAAATTAGTTTCTGTTGCTAGAAATTATAATTTATAATGGAAATAAGTTTCTGTCAAAAATTTCATTTTTGGCACAAGCTTTTATTGCCGACTGTACTTTTCTGTATACTGTCATCAACTACTCATTGAGACGATTCTAACGAGCCCAAACTCGATGTGGTTATGTGGTTTTATTACGGAGTTCCTATGGCCACCTTCCAGCTCCATCATCAGATCAGGTCCACGTCATCATAATATTGCATTGTCACGCGATTTGCAGTAATTAATAAATTTGCAGTGAGAGTAAAAAAATATAAATAAAATAATAAAATAAACAATAAATTTATACATTTTACTTCACTTCACCTTTGCTTTTCACAGGTGTGCAATTGTGCATATGCACATTTTCTGTGGATTTACTATTGAATAACCTACTAAGTCTTTGTCCAATATTGACTTTAGATCCCAATCCTGCCAGCCAGTTCCTCTGTGCCGAGTGCTATAAGTTGTAGCTAAAGAGTATTAACTTTTGTTTTTCAGATTATAAATGCATTGTCTTCAGTGAAACCAGTCAACAAAACAGATGCAATGACATTGCTGACAACATTCGGGACTCTCGCAAACATAATCAAAGCAGCTGAGAGTAGATTAGCTGAATGCCCCGGATTCGGAGCCACTAAAGCAAAAAAGCTTTACAAGGCATTGCATGAACCTTTCCTTAAGGCGGGTTGTGTGGATAAAGATGAATTTTCTGGAGATATCAGCATTGAAGACATTGAGAAACTTGAGGAGGAAACTGAAAGTTCTGAAGTTCCAAAGAGTTGATTGTGATTATTACTTTTTTTAATACTGCGGCTAGGAGCAAACAAGCATACACGCTTCCTAATGGAAAGCGAAACCCATGGACGCTTGCAAGTCTAGAGGAGTCAGAAGCGCTTGTCGGCCCTTTATTGAATTCAGGATTTGCTGTGTTGAAGCATGACACAAATGTAGGTTCCTTAGTCTCAACACAGAGCATCTGCGGAAGCTGTGGCGACCGGGAACCCAGCACCACATACTTAAGCAGCAGAGCATGGTTTTACGGCTGCGGTTTTCTGTAACAAGTACTTCTTTTCTTATTACATTAAATGTTGGAACACTAAACTACAAATTTTGATAATTAGGTACTTACAATAAATTATTTTCCTATACAAATTTCGGAATGTGGCGTATTTTGTATTTAAAAGTGCGAACAAATGGCTCAAATTCCATATAATATGCCATATTGAATCAGGGAAAATTGGCGCACACTAAGTTAGACTTAATATCTTTTAACTTCAGGTGTAGATACTAGGGCTCCCGCTACACGTGTAAACCCGCCCGCCCGAATACCCGTGTTCTTAAGCCCGCGGTGCTAAGCGTCCGTTCTACACGGACACGCCCGAACCCGCCCGGTCCGCGGGCGGGTACCCGGGTACCCGTGTACCCGTACACACGTACCCGCGGGTTCTAATTACACGCGGGTTCGGACCGTCCGTGGCCGTTTGAGTTGAGGCAAATCTATACTAATATTATAAATGCGAAACTGTGTCTGTCTGTCTGTTACCTCTTCACGCTTAAACCGCTGAACCGATTGAGATGAAATTGGTATAATCCCGGGGAAGGACATAGGGTAGTTTTTATCCCGGAAATCATCCCCTGAGGGGGTTAAATGGGGGATGAAAGTTTGTATCGAGCTACGATATAAACGAGCTCCACGCGGACGGAGTCGCGGGCAGAAGCTAGTAGAATATAATTACTTCTTTTTACTCTATTTGCATTAGCAACTTTATGGGTTTGGTGTGTATGATGTTGTTTTATATTAGGTATGTGGCAAAAGGAAACATCGCAGGAAGCCTATGTTTGCTCTATTGCGTCATAATATTGTATAAACCTACTATTTTATTTAATGATTGCCTGACAAAGGGCACGCAAACTGTTTAACTTTTATAGCCGCTTATAGATATGATAGATAAACAAAAACAGTAGGTAAGTACAGTCAGCCAAGAAAGTGATCTATCGCTTTTCGACTTTATTGCATGCAAAATAAGGTCCAAAAGTGGTAGACCACTTTCTTGGCTGACTGTATTTAATTTTAACCGAGCGCTTATTTTATTGTACAGTCGAGAAAATTTGATGTTTAGCAATTTTGATTCGTAACTTCATTCAAATAGAGTTGACATTTGCCAAACCTTCATTTTCCTTGACCGTACATGCCATTATGGTTCTAAATAAGGGACTGAATGTGGTATCGAAATTAAGGTTTTTAACGGTACTTAATAAAGGTATTCCATTTTAACCGTACCTTTACTCACGAGGTTGAATATGAGCACCGAATAAGGCACTGAATCAAAACGATACTTGCAACAAACATTACTTTGCCTACGATACCTATCTAAAGTATACCGTTATCATTATTTCATTTCATTTATTCCTTGATAAAACGTAGTTTTACATTTCAATTTTTGACAAGATCTTAAATAACATTTATACATAACATTACAACATTTACATAAGTATGTCTTAGTTTACATTACGGTATAATTATGGTTAGTTAGTACATTTGTTTATTTGTCAATGTTTCCGGAAGAAAGACATTTTAAACTACCATATAGTATCAGTAGGATGGGCAGCGAGCCAGTTGAAAAGTTGTTTGGCTGGCAGTGTACATACTTATTTAATTCATAAATTCGTTTATGGAATAGCATGCATCGGATGCTATTTTAATTTTTAGTTTAGTATTAACAAAACACCTCATACTCGGCGCTTTGACATCATGGGGCAACTTGTTGTAAATCTTGGGTCCTATCGAGTGAAGACATTTTTTGGCCTTTGCGAGACGTGTGGCGGGTGGGCGCAGATTACCGCGTCGCCTGGTGTTATAATTGTGTGAGCCACCGCGCGTCGGGAACTGTTCAAGGTTACTTCTTCTCACGTACTTGGCTACTTCAAGAACATACAAGCTTGGGAGGGTGAAAATTTTGGTTTCCTTGAACAGTTCACGAGCAGGATGATCCCACGAGACTCCACATATGCAACAAATGGCTCGCTTTTGAAGTCTGAATGGCCTCTCTCGATTGGCTGCGCTTGCCCATAAATCGATGCCATAAGTTAGGAGAGAGTGGAAATACCCAAAATAAGCTTTTCTTACATTAATGTGATCTAGACTGGGGCGCACCCTATTGTGTGCGAAACACGCGGATGACAAACGATCGCATAGTGAGTCGATATGGGGACCCCACGTTAAGCCAGAATCAATGGTAAGACCTAAATATTTCACCTCGTGAACCTGAGGGAAGAGTCGACCATTGCAGTATATATTTAGATCGTGTTCTTTTTTTCCGTGAAGTGAGAAGTGCATGATGTTGGTTTTCTCAATGTTTAATAACATACCGTTAGCCGAGAACCAAGAGGCAACGTCCCCCATTACCTTGTTGAGGTTGCATCTTAGGTCCTCCTGGTTGTCGGCGGAGACGATGACACAACCGTCATCGGCGAACATCACGAATTCTTCATCGTCGGTGGCGGTTGTGAAATCGTTCATAAGAATTAAAAACAGATTATTGCCAATCACAGAACCTTGAGGCACGGCACAGTCACCTAGATCCAATAATTCAGATCTCTCACCGCGGACTGACGTTAGTTGTTTACGGCTATCCAGAAACGAGGATATTAAGTTTTTGAAATTGCCAGTAACCCCATAGTGGTCCAACTTAGATAAAATGAGAGGATGGGCCACCAGCTCGAAGGCGCGCGGCAGGTCGCAGAATATGGCGGCGACCTGTCGCGCGGCGTCGAGGTGGCTGGTCACTCTCGTCACGACGTTTCGCGCCGCGTCGATCGTGGATCTGCCATGTTGGTAGGCGTATTGTTGCTTATTTAACAAAAGATGTAAGTTAAAGTAAGACATCAGTTTATCGCTTTTGAGACGCTCGAACACTTTGAAAAATAACGGTATTAGCGATATTGGTCGATAGTTTTTAACATGTCTACATCACCTTTCCCTTTATAAATCGGTTGTATTTTAATTTTCTTCAAGTTACTGGGGTATATTCCGCGTTCTAGGCACCTATTGAAAAGTATACATAAGATGCTGATTAGAAATTTTGGTATTAGGTCTAGTAAGCGAGTAGACATATCGTTAATATCCTTAGAATCTTTGCGTTTTATTTTTTGTATACTTTTTTCAACGCATTGTAAATCAAACGGTTCAGCCTTAATGAGGTTAGCATGTTTGTTTACACCTACCTACTCAGATAGCACAAGGCGGCTAGAATATCCGTGCGGGCTCCAGAGTTCTTGTTCGCGTCGATGTAAAACCGGTTCAGCGCCGCGGCGGCGGCGGGGGACTCGGTCGCCCGACCAGCTGATGCGCTTATCAGTACGTCCAGTGCATCGCTCCTAGCGCCGCCTCGACCTGTCTCGGATGCAATCACCCGCCACGATGTTTGGCATATGTTAGTGCTACTGTATGTATGTATGTATGTAAGCACTTTATTGTACACAATAACAGGTTAAAGAATATACATGTCACACAATAGATCAAAGTACAAAGGCGAACTTATCCCTATAAGGGATCTCTTCCAGCTAACCTTTGAGCAATTGAGAGGAAGGTAGGTAGACCGAGATAGGCAAACTTATACCGTGTACAAAAACACAGAGAAAATGAAAACAAAACCTAATAGTTATTAATTCTAGACAAATAAAAACATGCCAATACATATATAAATATACAGTATAAAATATAATACACACTATATATATCGCAAATATACAATAAATAAATAAATACTATATTCAACCAATTCACAAGTCATTGGAAAGCCACAACTTCTTCAAATTCATCTTAAGTGACGCAACAGACCGCGACTGTCTCAGCGACAAAGGCAACTCATTCCACAACTTAACAGCGTGCGCGGTAAAAGATCTGGAGTATGTTCGCGTCTTTCTAGACGGTACAGCAAGAGTAAGATTAGCACTCGACCGCAAGCGGTGGCCACTGCCGTCTGCCATATAGTTAAACCGCTCAGAAAGATAAGGAGGTGAAGTAGGGCTGAACAGTGTGTTGAAAAGTAATGACAGGATATGCACGTCCCTGCGCCGGCGAATCGGTAACCATCGAAGCTTAGAGCGGAATTCAGAGATATGATTATACTTGCGTAGACCAAAAATATATCTGATACATACATTTTGCAGGCGCTCCAGCCTATCAAGCAGCTGCTCGTTGAGGTCCAGAAACGCAATATCACCATAGTCCAGAAGAGGAAGCAAAAGAGATTGAGTAAGGGTCAACTTGGTACGAAGAGGAAGGAAATTCTGGAGACGCCTTAGGGAGTGAAGGGATCTAAAGATCCTCTGACTCACCTCAGCTATATGGGGTGACCAAGAAAGCGTCTGATCCATGGTGATACCCAAATTCCTGACAGTAGAGGAAAAAGGAATAGAAATTCCATCAAAAAGGATGTCAGGCACCACCACCTCTGAGAGCTTATTTACATAGTAAGGACGTCCAATAACAATCGCTTGCGATTTCTTTGCATTAATTTGTAAACCAAACTTACACGCCCAGCAGCGTATCGTCTCAAGGTTTCGATTGACTTCCGAGATTAATGAGGAGATCTCATCCACAGTAGCCGCTGCATAAATCTGTAGGTCATCTGCGTAAAGGTGATATGATGTAGTTAGGGATTCGGTGATACTATTTATAAAAACAGAGAACAATAATGGAGAAAGCACACCTCCCTGGGGAACGCCAGCGGAGAGTTCGCACCACTCGGACATCTTGTCATCGAACATAACGCGCTGGCGCCTGCCAAAGAGGTAGCTGCGAAACCAGGATAAGGGAGTTTCAGAAATCTTAAGAGAGCGGAGAATACCTAGCAGAATATCAAAATCTACCGTATTAAAAGCACTGCTAAAATCAAGAAGAACAAGGGCAGTAAGCTTTTTGGATTCAATATTGAGACGAATGTCATCGGTGACGTTAACTAAAGCGGTGACCGTGCTATGCCCGGGGCGGAATCCGGATTGGAAAGGATTAAACAAAGAATTTCTGTTAAGGTGTGAAAGGAGACGACGATTAACATAATGTTCAATGATCTTTGACAAAACTGGGAGAATAGAAATAGGGCGGTATTGAGTGAAAGATACAGCATTAGGGATTTTGGGGAGAGGAATTACGTTAGCACACTTCCACGAAGCCGGAAAGGTTCCAGTGGACAAGGAGAAATTTATAATATCCGAAAGGGTAGGAACAATAAAATCCGCTACTTGCATAAGCATATCCACACTGAGGCTATCGTCACCGATGGCCTTCGTCTTAACAGATTTGAGAATGGCAAGCGTCTCTTGCGGTGAAATCAAACCAAATTCAAAGGGAGATAAGTCAGGGTGTGTAATACTGGCAAGAAGTGAAAGAGTGGATTGTTTAATGGATGGGTCAAGAATACTAATACACAAATAATAATATACAATAATATAATAACTGTATATCAACCTATTAATGTAATGTTTACGTGCGGCGCTGAGTTCCGCTTGGTACTTACTCTCTAGCACCAACAAGTCACAACATGGCCGTGTATGAGGTGTATTGTTAATAATATTACTAATTATAGTTGTTTTTAGAGTGTGCAACTGTGTTCGCATTCTTTTCACCGGCTCGCTTACCCAAGCTTTTGATATGTTGCGTACAGGGTATTTCCTTAATGGGAAATGAATGATATAATAATTAATTAATTAATTATTATAACATTCATTGCACATGAGACTTGTGTTCCAGTGCCACTTTTAGCATCAATGTGGGTATAAAAGATCAACAAAATGTGATATCGTAGTGACAGGTTGCTAGCGCATCGCCCACAACACACTTCAACCCTGTACCCTTAGTAGACTCTTACGACACCCACAGGAAGAAAGGGGGTGGTGCTATTCTTACCCGACACCACACGAGTCAGATTTCTAGATACGCATAAATAACTTTGTAATCCCATATAAATATATAGGATTACAAAGTTACATTTGCATTGGATGGGAGAAAAAATTAAAAAGCCAGAATGAGACTGCAATCATAATTTGTATGTATTGATAACACAATAACCTACAAAAAGACGTGAGATCCCATAAAAACATTCCATGTAAAAAAGAGGCCAAGTCTCGAAACTTCCACACCGTAAAAAGTTGTTAGATATTTCGTAGAGCCAAGTCTCAGGCATTCTTATTAATCTTTATTTGCTAGCTAAATAGAATTTTGTGACTTGGCAATCACTTAATACTACATAGTTTTAGGTGTGCAAAAATCCATAAATGCAGTAAAGTTGTGTGATTGTCAAGTGGCTGAATTTTATTAAGCTAGCAAATAAAGAATAATAAAAATGCCTGAGACTTGGTACTACGAATATCTCACAACTTTTTAAGGTGGAAGAGTTTCGAGAAGGCCTCTTTTTTAAATGGAATGTTTTTTATGGGATAAAACTTACTAGCTTCTGCCCGCGACTCCGTCCGCGTGGAACTCGTTTACATCCTATGTCCCTCCCCCAGACTCAAATCTCAATGCCAAATTTTTATCTAAATCGGTTCAGCGGTCTAAGCGTGAAAGGGTAACAGAAAGACACAGGTAGACAGACCCACTTTCACATATAAAACATTAGTATGCATTCGTACTTACTTTTTTGTAAATCTGAATTTGAGAAGGCGAACTTTGCGTACTTTGTTATAATTTGTTACATTTATTAATCTGCTATTTTTATTCACAAAAAAAAGTTGTTATAATTGCAAAGCTACGAACACTCATTTAGTACTTGTATATACATTCTTAGAACAACAGGACACTTCACACCTCAAGGACGGGTAGTACTACCCGCGTGTAAATAGGACACGGGTACCCGTGTACACGTGTACACGGGTACCCGTGCGCTAATTACACGGATCCGTTCGGACCGGTCGCTTAAACCCGCGGGCGTGTTACACGGGTACGGGTACCCGACAAGAATACACGAAACCCGGACACGACCGCGAGCCCTAGTAGATACCTACTAAATTTCCACAACTTGACCTTGGGGATTTTTTTCCACCTTCGCGATTTGCCTATTCTGTAATGTCATAACCGACAAACGCTAGCATTTAAATTAAAACGATAAATTAATAAATAAGGCTGAATAGTGAAAATTATAAAATTGTACTAATTGCATTACGTGTTTTTGTGTGTGTCTAGAACACGCACACCACAGAAATATATCAAGATAGAAGGAATAAGTGTATGTACTTCGCGTGGCGAAATGATGACACGGTGGCAACATTGCTCGCCGCGAAGTCGCGAACTTCAGTCTGCTCCCGACCGCGGTCTGCGTGCGACGTCACATTTTAAAAACAAAATGGTTGTTTGCGCAATAATTAGTTGCTCAAACACTTCCAATAAAGGTGGAGCTGCATATAATGTACGTAGTGCAAAGCAAATATTATTAACAAACAGGTTATGGCTACTTCTATATTGCAATTTTACTCAGTTTTCCGAATGATCCTGAAATGAAAAATAAATGGATTGAAGCAACTGGTCGTAAAAAATGGTTTCCTACATTTTTGGTTTCCTTCTGGCCATTACCTAGGGTATCTGGTCGCATATTTAGAGAACTTATGATATAGCTCGGCCAGTGATTGAAATGTAGCGTCCGTGAGCAGGAACGTAAGCAATCTATTCAGAAATATGTTCAGGATGCTTAGGGACTGAACATACTAAACGTCTCGACAAGTTCTTTCCTTCTATAATGTAAAAAAACTAAGCCCTTTTTATTTTTACTATCATTTCCTCTGTCGGTTCTTATCGATATTTTGAATCGATACAAAATAAACCTACTAGTTATTGCAACTGCCGCGTGCTAATCGATGTTGACGAATCGATGTCGCACGGCTAATGTTTCCCGTCACTAAATTACGCTCGTGACGTCAAAGTACCTACGCAAAATGTTACACGCTCGGTTCCCATACTAATCGACGAGCTCTTTCCTTCTATCTTGATATAGTTCTGTGACGCACACATTTGCAACGTATTATCGGTCCACATTCGCGCGTGAATGCCCGAAAAATATGCGCGAACGCGTGAAAACGTGAGTGCTCCACAGCCGACTCGCATATTTTTAATTTTTGTCGGTGTTTGGCCCGCGTCAAAAGGCCTGTGAACGCGAACACTGTGACAATTGTGAAAACTGCGAATGTAGAGCCAAGTAAGAATTCACGCGCGATTCTCACCGCGATATGGGCCGCGATTCACGCCCGCGAATGTGGAGGGGCCTTAAGACATCCGTCACGTTTTGAGGGCCTACCGCGAAACGAAAACGAACTTCGTTCGTGTATCTCCCTCTCTGTCGCACTTGCCAGTTCGAGCGACAAAGACGGAGATTCACGAACGAAGTTCGTTTTCGTTTTGCGGTAGGCCCTCTGACTAGTATGCGTATAGGTACGCGTCTTTCGAGTAAACTATACGAACTATCGACTCATGGTACTAATTACATTTTTAGTTCTATGGGTGACCGCCAGGGGCGGTGTATAGATTCTCCATACCATACTAATAATTTACGCAGTCGCTTGCGACTAACGTAAACGCGAGACACGTAAAATTAATGCTAAGGGTACAGCAAAAGCTAGGGTCTTTTTGCAATATAGTGTGGAACTTTCGAGGTATATTAGAACGTTTTCATAAGGTTCCAAGAGGTTTTTAAAGTAAGCGTAATCTGGAGGCAGGACTGAGCAGATCATATAGAATAGTGATGGTGACGCGATCTGTCGCGCGCTCGGCGGCGTGCAGCAGGTTTTAGGCCAGCGTGCCGCTGTAAGGCGGATGTCACACTGCGCCGCATCTCCGGACGGAGGTGCGGAGCTGCATACAAATTTTGCCGGACGGAGGTCCGGTGCAGTGTTTCATACCACACGGAATTTATATACAAACTGAGGTACTTGCATACAACGAGCTCCGCATCTCGGTCCAGAGATGCGGCGCAGTGTAACATCCACCTAAGTGCGCAGCTCCGCCCTGCGGGCCCCTCAGCGCGTTCGGCAGCTCTGGAACTTCGATAATAAGGCGTGCAATAACTTGTGGTCTAGGATGAGCTCCCCATTATAACAACCGCAACTCCGCAGTCGGTTTCGCTGACATCGCTCCAGTCGGTGTCAATAGGCTTCCTGTCGAATGGAAACTTCTGCAGATTTTGCGGCGGCAACGTCGAGCAGTGCGGCAGCGGACGCACCTGCTCTTTCTTTCTTTAGAAAAGTTCAATCCCCTTTGAATCCCCTTAGGAGCCGTCGGAGCCTGCTCTTTACAATTTTTCAACACCCTTTTTAACCACTTCAGTTGTTCTTCTTGTTCCACTTGTTCTTCTTGTATTTAAACAAGAGTCTCTTTCCTAAATATTAGTTCATAGTTCTCTCAGTACACTCGTTAGGTATACATACGAACTTTCAGCCCTTAGGGTTTGAATTTTGTAAAATCCCTTGTTAGCTTGTCTGCCTTATCAAAATAACCTACTTACTCTGAAAATGTCAACTTCGTCCTAGCTTCTATACTTTCTGCTTGGCGTTCATCATACCAGTCAGGACAAAAATATGTACTTATACGAGGGCTGCTACTTATGTATCCGGAATAGAAAAAATAATCAAACGTACATTACTAAATATAGTTTTATTGTTTTTCAAAATATTCTTCGTGATGATCGATGCACTTTTGCATACGTGTAAACCAATTTTTAAAGCACTTTTGCCACTCTGATTGAGGTATCTCCAAATCGTGTTGTTTGAACGCGTCGACCGCATCTTCTAAAATCGCACGGGTCTAAAATCGTTGACCACGTAATTTATTCTTTACATTTGGAAATAAATAAAAATCATTGGGTGCCAAATCAGGGCTGTACGGTGGGTGACCCGTTAATTCTATATTTTGACCTTCCAAAAATCGAGTTGTTTCGCGTGATGTATGACAGCTGGCGTTATCATGGTGAAGAATGATTCTGATTCTGCGTCGCTGGTTGTCTACGTATTTCTTCAAACACTTCTGGCAAACAAATGGTTGTGTACCACTCCGAATTAACCGTTTTACGATTTTCTAGTGACACTGTAGCCACATGGCCATTCATACCAAAAAAGCAGGCGACCATTTGCATCAAGGTGCTTTTTGCACGAGTAACTTTCGTAGGGTTCGGCTCATTTTGAAACACCCACACTGTTGATTGCTGTTTAGTTTCGGGATCATACGCATATATCCAAGATTCGTCGCCTGTGTAGATATTATAAACAGCTTTTGAGTCACCACGGTTATATTTGTTCAACATTTTTTTGCACCATTCGACGCGAGACTCTTTTAGATCCTTAGTTAAATTGTGCGGTATACAACGCGAACAAATTTTTTTTACAGCTAAATAAATGTTCATATAATATCTTATTAATGCTCGTCATAGATATCCCCAGAATTGCCTCTATCCCTTTAGACGCTTTGTGCCAGATTAGCATAATGCCAGATTCGCACAATGCCAGATTCGCATAATGCCAGATTCGCATAATGCCAGATTCGCATAATGCCAGATTCGCATAATGCCAGATTCGCATAAGGCCAGATTCGCATAATGCCAGATTCGCATAATGCCAGATTCGCATAATGCCAGATTAATTTAATTTTTTCATATCCCATTCGCCACCCAAAATAGCACCCTGAATGAAGGCGTATGGTTAATTTGGCTTATTAACTACCTTTGGGCCGATGATTGTTATACCTATTCAACCAAATTTCAGATTTGTACGCCTTCTAGTCATCGAGAAAATTGCGTGTGACAGACAGACAGACAGACACCGGAGTGATTCCATAAGTCTTCCTTTGTTACCAAATTTGGTACGGAACACTAAGAGTCACACTTTATTATTCGACACTGTCAGTCCTTTGTAAATAGTCCTTGATAATATGATAGATAACAGTGAGTAGTGGTTACCTACGTGAACTTGATACTGGCCATAATCATTTCTTAGTAAAAGTCATTTGTCTATTAATAGTCTTGACTACTCAATGTCATTCAAATTAAAGAATCTATAGGATACTGCAATAAAATGGACGAAGAATTTTGCTTTTTGGAAAATCAAAAGGGAAAACCTACGTCACTACAAAATGGGTATCGTTTTAACCTAAATGCGAAAAACAAAAATGGCACCACCAATTGGCGTTGTACCAATCGCAAATGGTGTAATGCATCGGTAACAATAAATGATACGAATACAAGTATCATAAAACAATCTGTTCATACTTGTCAACCCGACTTCGTGAAGAATAAAATTTATTAGACTAAATATGAGTGCAAGTTGGAAGTAACGCAAAATTTTGATTCTATTCAAAATATTTTTAAAACTAAATTTGAAGCCTTAAAAGAGGAAAGCAACATTGATGAAAACTGTTTACCAACGTATAAACAGGTGAAGGATTCACTAAGCCGACACAGAAGATCATTTTTAGGTACAGACTCTCTCAAAATTTCTTCACTTAAAGATGCAAAAGTGCCGGAGAAGTTATTAAAAAACATGAAGGTAATAGAAGACGGCGATGATGACAAGATCATTATCTTGTACTCTAAAGTAAGTAAAAGATTAATAAAGGTTTACAGGGGGTCCGGGTCATACTTCGGAGACGGCACATTTAAAGTATGTCCTCCGCCGTTCTACCAATTGTACTGCTTGCACTTAGATCTTGAGTCTGACATCGACTCCACAAATGTCGTTCCCGTGATTTATGGTTTGTTACCAAATAAAACTCAGGAAACCTATATGAGGTTCTTTAAACTGATCGAAGACAAGTTGAAAATATCGATGTCAACATTTCAGTGCGACTATGAGCTCGCGGTGATGCATGCCGTAAGTGCCATATTTCCTAACGTGAAAATATCCGGCTGCCAATATCACTTCAGTAAAGCTATCTGGAAGAATTCTTCAAAATTTCAGTGCGATACGACTAAGGACGGTAAAACTTTTACCAGAATAACCACAAGTTTATCTTTGTTGCCGCCAAATCGCATTGAAGAATGTTGGACGCAACTTTTGCAATTGTATACATTGACTGAAGAAATGCAAAAGGTCGTCAGTTATTTCGAAAAACAGTGGTTACGGCAGTTTGACACAAATGTATTAAGTGTTGTACACGCTGAACATCGTCATCGTACCAACAACCCTTTAGGAGGTTTTCACCACAGGCTCAACGTAAAAATACCAAAAAAACCCAACTTTTACAATTTTTTAAACAAGATCAAAAAAGAAGCAAGTTTTTTTGATTACCGGGCTAAACAAATATTATTACTCCCAAATAATAAAAACCGAAGGATGAAAGATTGTGTTTTTGATAGAAAATACCTGAAGCTATTAAAGAAACTGGAAAACAAGCAAGCAATTTGAATTTCTTGAAAAAGATCATCAATTTAAAAATATCCCATCTATACTAACTCGAAAAGAATGTAGTTTAAAGAAAACAAGTTCCTTTTAAGGATAATTATTAATAATTATTACTTAATGATGTGTTAAGGCATTTATTTCTTTTGCGTTTATTAAGAACGCGTTGTCTTAGAATAATGTGTTTATTTTCAAAGAAGCTTTTGTATTATTTACTATTATGACTGTAGAAGAGTGCCCATTAGTGATTAAGACATTTTGCGTGCGACTTGATTCCGTCATGCAGACAATATTTATGTGCTTGTTCGACATGTTTTTCTAGATCCAGAAAGTGTGGTAGTCACTTCCCTCCAGGACCACAAGGTTGAATTCCTAAAATGTTGAAATCCCGAAATTACTTTCCCAGAAAGTGGAATATATTTAGTTTCGCAAAATGTTGAATTCTTATTATGTTGAAATATTCAAAAGTTGAATTCCCACAACGTTGACTTAAAACGATAAATAATTCGAACAGTTTTGACGGAGCCCCGCGATGCGGGGCTCCTATTTCTGGTCTGTTTGCCCTTCGGGCATCTGAAGATACCTAACTAACCTAACCTACTACCTACCTAACTAACCAGTAGTACCCACCAGGTAGTTCAACTGGTGAATTTGCAGCATGTTGAATGTTAAAATGTTGAATTTGCATAATGTTGAAATATTCAAAAGTTGAATTCCCACAAAGTTGACTTAAAACGATAAATAATTAGAACAGTTTTGACGGAGCCCCGCAGAGCGGGGCTCCTATTTCTGGTCTGTTTGCCCTTCGGGCATCTGAAGATACCTAACTAACCTAACCTACCTACCAGTAGTACCCACCAGGTAGTTCAACTGGTAGGTAGGTTAGGTTCGTTAGGTATCTTCAGATGCCCGAAGGGCCAACAGACCAGAAATAGGAGCCCCGCTCCGCGGGGCTCCGTCAAAACTGTTCGAATTATTTATAGTTTTAAGTCAACGTTGTGGGAATTCAACTTTTGAATATTTCAACATTATGCAAATTCAACATTTTAACATTCAACATGCTGCAAATTCAACTTTATGCAAATCCAACATTTTAGGAATTCAACCTTGTGGTCCTGGAGGGTCACTTCGTATGGCGGAGTATGTATGAGTAGTCATAGTCACTTCGGAAATATGACATATTTTTTTTACAAATTCAAAATATCCTTCACATAAAACATATTATCTGTATGAGGGATTATTAGTCGCAAAATATTGGTAAAATATGAAGTATGAAGGAACTATTGGTAGTCAAATAATAAATAGTGAGATAAGTACCATAATCATATGCGTTTTATTATGTTTGTCAGTCAAGCCAGTCAGGCAGTATTGTGTAGGTCTATGTGATGTGTATTGTCATTCTGCTAATCTGGCATTTTGCTAATCTGGCATTCTGCTAATCTGGCATTCTGCTAATCTGACATTTTGCTTTTCTGGCATTTCTATAATCTGACATTTTGCTTTTCTGGCATTTCGCTAATCTGGCATTCTGCTAATCTGGCATTCTGCTAATCTGACATTTTGCTTTTCTGGCATTTCGCTAATCTGATATTTTGCTTTTCTGGCATTTCGCTAATCTGACATTTTGCTTTTCTGGCATAAAGTGTCTAAAGGCCACGATTGAACTCACTAAACCAGTGAGTGATACACAGTAGTTTTTGATGGAGCTTCATCACCAAAAGTCAAAGTTAATTAATCTATGCATTGTTGTTGCGTTAAGCCACGCCGAATAAATCATAGCACGAATATTTTCACGAGTAAGTTCCATTCTTGCAACGAGATAACATTTTAAACCCGCCAAAAACAAAAGACTAGCGTACTCAAGAAAAAAAAAATAGCGGCCAGTATTAAAAGAAAGTTCAAATTTTACCATGGAGGTCAAAAATTGTGTCAAAAGTTGGAATCCTGGATTCCGGATACATAAGTAGCAGCCCTCGTACCTAATCATAATCAAATAAAAGATAAATAATTAGTGTGCACTTCACTGACCGATGTTCAACTCGATATCATTAACCTTTAGCATTAAGCTCGATAAGCTTCTTATCTTTGGTTCGTAGAAATGATTACCAACATCATCGCATCATCCTATTCATGAGCCCGATATGTAGGGCTCATGAATAGGATGATGCGAAAATATTGAACAAAGAAGAAAGTAAAATTACCTGTTTCTTTTAAACTTTTTTGAATGTAACTAACAGGTCCCGTTGTAACTACTTTTACTAGACTACACATTCCTCCTAGTTCACGGTGGGCTAAAAATCGGCCTCCATAGAAATAGAAACTTTGTCTTATTTTTTTTTTTCTTGGAATAGCTTTGTTAGGTATTATTATGTCCCAAAATGAATTTGATTGGATTTTTTTTTAATACTGTATGAAGCGTATAAAAAAAAAAAGATTTTATTCGAAAATAATAATTTAACCGCAATATCCTCGCAGATGCTTTTGGTACCAATTATTCACTCGTTAACTAGGTAGTTATGTCTAGGTAGGTACTTATCCGAGATAGTATTATCCTATTCAATTCATTATATCTATATTTTATTCGAGATAGTTTTCCTATTACATTCATTAAGTACTTATATGTACACTGCCATGATTTTGTTCATATATACACTTATAGCCCGACAAGTCCCTATTTCAACCCTGGGGTAGTGTCGCTGTAAACCGCATTATACTGCGTGGAACGGAACGATGGACTTTTCCGCAAGAGGGGGATTATTGAGCGCTAGTACGTCACATTTTCGAGATAAACTATTTTTTTTGACGCGATTTTTTTTTTACCATTGTATGGAGCGTTGGCCGACTGGAGCGACGAGCTCCATACAAAAACAAAACTAAAATCGCGTCAAAAAAAATAGTTTATTTGGAAAATGTGACGTACTAGCGCTCAATAATCCCCCTCTTGCGGGAAAGTCCATCGTTCCGTTCCATGCTGTATAATATGGCAATAATGTACACACGTCATGTATAGTCGGGACAATGTGTATTGGCATTGTGTTGTTTGTTGAATGTAAAAATTCTATGCTTTATAATAACTAGTAATAAATAAATAAATAATAAATATTAGGGGGACAATCTTACACAAATCGACCTAGTCCCAAACTAAGCAAAGCTTGTCCTATTAGACGACGATAAACATACTGATATAGATAAATAAATACTTAAATACATAGAAAACATCCATGACTCAGGAACAAATATTCGTGCTCATCACATAAATAAATGCCCTTACCGGGATTCGAACCCGGGACTCACTATCAACTAGGCTAAAGCGGTCGTCACTATCAGCTAGACTAAAGCGGTCGTCAAAATAAATACCTATTCCGTTATAATAAATACCTATTCATCCACATCTGGCTCCAAGTACGTATTCTATATTTAAGTATTGTTCAGATTGTGAATCTGATGTGTCGCTTTCAAGACCGCCGACCTCAATTATAAAACGTTCGGTCTGGGATTCGAGTATAGTACCTTTTCTATATTCGTCTTAAATTTTTATTCAAATATTTTAATAAGAAAATAAATTACTAGTTAAATCCAACCAAACTAACCAGTTCAATCAATACCTACGACCGCACTATAAAACGTCAGTACCGGTCATGTCAACAACCAATTACAAGACATTGTTTATAGAAATAGTAGACAATCCGCCATCCTTCTTTTGCCGTAGATATTCAATTATATTCCAAATAAGCTTTCTGACATCACTCTGAATTGCTTTCGACATATGTATTGTAATTTATTTTACAATCGCGAAGTATTTCGTCTCCCTAGCTGTTTGTTTACATCGGTGACATTCGATGACGTCTACCGTCTGTTGTCAAAGAGTTACTCCTTGCCAGTAAAATAAATAAGTTCCATTAAAAATCTGCAACATGGCTAGCGTCAAAAAGAAACTTGTCAGGCTATATATTAACCATTTAGCCGACAGAGAGCTGGACACAATGACTAAATCGTCAGGCGGCGCCGAAAGAGTTCACACGAGACCAGCCCTCTGTTTCAAGCAAAAACACTACACAGCCTAGCCTCCTCAGCTTACCAGAGAGCACCAATCAACTCACAAGTGAAGCTAATAAAACCCAGCCGGCAGAAACCCGCGAGACACCCGGCGTTGACAACACTGCACTGTGATTCCTGCCTAGGCCATATTTCCAAAAATATCGTGATCGCATCTCGGTCTGAAAGGTATGTAAAGTGATTCACTATTAGACAAGCTACTAAATTCAATAAATACCCAAGTATTTCTAATAAATTATCATTTACTTTTGTGCAACGAAAGTGAACGCATCACGACCCTAATTATCAGTGCATTTTCGTTGCCGCAACTCAATCACTTCGTTATTGGGTGTTGTTATTATTAACCGCGTGTATCCACGTATTGTTAACATGGACGTGGAAGACCATGGTATGTACTTTATTTATTGACATGTTTTATATATATACAATGTTTGTTTATATTATTCATGATTTTTTTTCGAGAGGTCTTTTGTCTCGTCTATTTTTTCAGAAGTATGACTTTACTTAGACTTACAAAAAATTGCAATGCTATGCAATGCATCACATATATACCATTTTAAAGTCTGAAATGTCCTTAATTACTCCTATGAATTTCATCTGCATCAGTTTGCATCTTCTCTGATTACAGAGCGATCGAAGTATATAAGTCAAATTAAGTGTTTTTAGTAAAAAAAAACTTTTTTGTTTTTAGGTACTTTTTTTAGGTGTTCCATTTCGAGGCTTAGTATTTTCGATATTTGGCATTCTAAGATGGGAAAAGAAAACGAAAAGTTTCAACAAGTACTTAGTACTTTGACTGAAACTTCACGACTTTCAGATCAAATCGAAAATATCGAACTAGAGATATTAAGTACTAGAATACGCAATATATGTAAACTTATTTCACATTACTGGGCAAAAGTGTATCGTACAAGTCAAAATTATTAGAAAAATATTCAGACTGGCTTAGTGAAATAGAGTACGTTGATGTAAAACGAAGTATCGAGCAACCCATTTTGCAACATCAGGACGAGGTTGTCAATCCCTCTACGTCCACTTCACGAGGCCCTGGCCGACCGCGAAAAGATTTTAATCAAGTTAGTGATCGTACAAAAAGAAGAAGATTAGCTGAGCTCTCTAATGTAGACAGTTCTGCTAATGTAGGCAGTTGCTCGATGCTTCAGATTCTAGCTTAAATTCCGCGAAAATCGATGTAAACGATGTTTTGTCGCTTATTGAAGAAGCTAAGCTAACTCGACATCAATATTTGTTAGTTAAGAATTTAATAGACAAGGTATCCAAAGAGATTTTACCATCGTACCAAAGAATTGTAAAAGCTAAAGAAGAGTGTTATCCCTCAGCCGTCACATTCAGATCCCTTAATATCAGGTTTAAGAAGGTTGCCTGTTAAAAAGAAATCTATTTTATCTAAGTCTGTGCTTGCTTTATTGTGCTAATTAAGTAATAGTTGTAAAAATTATTTATTAATAGAATATATACGCTTGACTGTAATTTGCTAATGAGCATGAATGTAATTTGCAAATATGAATGTAATTAACTTATGCATGTATTTTTGTTACCAATTTACATATTAAATACCATCCACTGATGATAGTGGATGGTAGTTTTGTTTATTTGCACATTTATTCCATTGAAAATCGCAGTATAAAATGTTATAGATTGTGTCTAAAACAACATTAATGCGAGACATTTTTATTATTAAAAATTGTCATATTCCTGTATTATACAGATGTAAAAATAAAATTTATTGTATATTTCGTATTCCTAGATTAGTGTCTAAGACTTTAAAATATAAAAAAACACTTATTTTGGAGTTGAGGTAATTATGGCCGCCTTTGTATGGGCGTGGAATCACCGTGCACTGACAACATTGACACCAACAATGAATCATTTCAAACCGTTATCCGTCGTAAAAAAAAGCAAAACCTATTCTTGGTTCTGCAAAATACACGACCCTAGAAGGAATCGAGAAGCATAAATACCTTCACGGATGCTACTTCAAAAAGTCAACATCAGCAACTGATATTATGAACTATCTAGAATCAATCAAACAGGACGTGAACTTCTCAGTCGAACCCATTAATTCGAAACATGACAACTACAACTCATATAAAATTGGAGTTCCAGTCTCATCATATGACGAATTCATGAAAGATTCCGTGTGGCCTGTGAACATCAGTATCTCTCCGTGGCGGCCCTTTTTGTATAAAAAATCACGCGGGCAGCCAACATCGCATTCGCAGCCAGCATTATAAACCAATCGGTCCTGAGATTACGAAACAAACAACAATCTCAACAAACTTTACCGTGATCCACCAGAACATAAATAGGCTAAAGAATAAAACTCAAAAGCTTGAATGCGAACTTGAGCTCCAAAAAGAAGTAGACGCCACCTGCTTATCCGAACACTGGCTCACATCAGCCCATCTCGCATCAACAAACATCATGAACTAAGTACAAGCTGAGTGCCCAGTTCTGCAGGTCCGCGCGCCAAGGAAAAGACTATTTTCTGAGAAAAATATCTATGAATTTAACTATAGTTTGTATAACTATGACTGGAACTCAACATTATGTAAACATACTTCCCTTCTCTTCCCTTCTCAAAATACGTAACATCAAGAAATTTTACAAGAGAAGAGGAAAAAGAATGCACCAGTAAATACCTATTCTATCAAAGTATCAAATATCTAAACAGTATCAAAATTGGGAAATCGCTAAAACCAGACATTTTATTAGTAAATATATTTACAATAGGAGCATGAACAATTATAGAAACAATATTGTTTTATCTGCTCGTATTAATGACTGTCAAGTGTTAATAGAATAAGTTCTAATAAAAATAGTGGGCTTGGAAAATATTGCAAGTACCTACCTATGGGTTGCATGCCAACTCCAAGTTCGATACAGTTATTATTTGATATGAAACAAAGTATGGTTAACGTACAACTAATAAGTATATATTTACCCAAGGCCGATTTCTGTACAGTCAGCATAATATAGTTAGGAGCAGCCAAGTTAGCCAAATATATCGGAACATACATTCATAGAAATAGTCTTTGTTACTATAAGTAGGAGTAAGGAATGTGTTACAATATATTTGGCTACTTTGGATGCTACTAACTATCTGATGCTAATCAAGGAAGTAGAACGTAGTAAATATACCGAAAATAAGTTTTATATGTCTTTCCCGCTCACGGGACAATGATGTCCCGGACCTTTGGGAGGCGTGCGTGGAGCTCTGAGCGAACACGTAGAGGCCCTTTTGACAATTTAATGAAATGCAAGGATTTTCATGGGACGCACACAGAAACAGCACCCGCTGGGGTGTAAGAGTCCATTGCTAGTTGATGGAATTTAAATAAAACGGGTTATTGGGTGAAAATGATGGACTAGTAGCTGGGCTATTGGATGAAACATCGGACGCCTGCCCAATAAAACTGTTTCACATTTTATCTCTGGCAGACGGTGACTCGCTAACTGCTAGATGGGCCCCTATTAATAGCGACATTAAAAAATGACCTAAGGGCAACAGTAGGTACGGATTATTATTATTACCTTTATATTTTTTTCGCACTATCCGTCTCTCTCTTATTAGAATATTTAGTAACAGAGGTATAGTGCGAGAAAAATCGAAAGTATGTCGCGGCCTTCTAGTGCTAGGCGTGCTGACGGAACTACACTAATCGTAAGTAAATAGTATTATAATAGTAGGGACATAATTTTTGAACTCAATCAATTATGTAATTTATGTATGACAAATATCACGTTTCAATTAAGCATGACGAATGTCACCCACCCACGTCCACCCTTGCATTGGTAACGATGCGCGATGACGCGTCTGTAACTTAATCTATGTAACGCTTAATAAACGACGGCTGGTTGTGCGACTTGCGCGGGGAGAGGGTCGAGGCTCCGCCCATACGCTCAAGGACTTTAGCGGGTATACAAACCTTAAAGCAGGTAATAAGTCCTACAAAATCCCCTCTGTAACTCTATGTGGCACTCCCTTAGCACAAGTCAAGCATTTTAAGTATTTGGGCCAGGGAATAAAGATTTGGGCCACTGGGTCACTGATGACATGTGTGACAACATGGACATGGAGAGGGAACGCAGTGCGCTGGCTGTGCGCTGCAACATGCTGGCTCGTAGGTTTGCACGATGTACTGATAAGGTGAAGGCTACGCTTTTTAAAGCAGCTTTTGCCAGTCCTTCTACACGTGCAGCCTATGGATCAGCTATACGCAGCGGGCATACAGCGCTCTGCGGGTACAGTACAACAACGCGTACAGGGTGGTGTTCGGGCTGCCGCGGCACTGCAGCGCCTCGGGCATGTTCGCGGAGGGTCGGGTCGACGGCTTCCACGCGATCATCAGGAAGCGCTGTAGCTCGCTGCTGAGAAGGTGGCGCGCCAGCTCGAATACTATCCTGTGCACGCTGGTCGACAGGTGGGACTCACCGTGGCTGAAGCACTGGGTGCAACTGCATGCACCCTTATGTTTTAATTTGTATGAATATAATATTAACCCTAGATTTAAGTAAAATGTTACTAACACGTTATGAACTTGGTCCGAAATAAAATGAATTGAATTGAATTGAATTGAATAATACCAGCGTTGATTATCTATGTGCCCCTCACTCGGTTACGACGTGTATATCGAAAAAAATTGTTAAATAAAAACTGTCCTAGTGTAACTATACACTTGAATCTCTAACTAAACTAAAATAACGTCACCGGTATAATTAGTTTAACTATTTATTTTAATTTAGGTGGTCCTTTGTACATTATTCACGTTACACCCTGTAGGTACATGTACGTGCCGTGCGTACGAGTTGTTTATTCCCCAACCGTAGAGTAAAACGATCTAGAAAAAACCAGAAATGCGGTACTTCCCCGATTGTCTTCACCCAGTAGATACCGACACTATTAGCACGTTCCACTTTTCATTTGGCATTATAGAACTCGGTCCTTGGGCTTTTGTTTGGCTCTATTCAACTTAACTGGAATACGATTTTTTTTCAGGAAACCTGCCGCCGCGAGTAATGGTAAGCGGTCATCGTAGTCTATGCGATGCTCGTATCTCCAGGGGTGTTACATGCGCGTTGCCAACCCTAAATGAGTTTTTTACATTATTTTACTCGTTAGGCAGCGTTTAGGTACGCACTGGTGTAAATATTACGCGATACGCCAAACGAGCTTTCAGGCGACTACCTACTAGGCATGGCCGGCGTATGGCGTATAGTTACATTACGCCTGTGCGTTGGTATATGAATTTGAATATCGGTATTTGCTCAAAATACCTGATAGAATAGCAGGTATGTTCGGTTATTAGTAAAATGTATTACTCGCACTCGTACACGCTCTGTTTGTAGACGGACAAGTCACAACAAACAATTTTCTAAATTTGACACAATAAACTAAAAAAAGAAATTTGTGATTATTTGAAAAATTATAAAATTTGGTTCCGTATTATTTAATATCTCATTGCCTTCTGTACATCCCAAAGCGTCTATAGAACTGTATGTTAATAAAAATATTTAACTTTTTGTGCCATTCTTCAACCGGCCAAGTGCGAGTCGGACTCGCGTACGAAGGGTTGCGTACCATTATCTATAAAAACGGCAAAAAAAATACGTTTGTTGTATGGGAGCCCCCTTAAATATGAATTATATTCTGTTTTTGTTTTGTATTTGTTGTTATAGCGGCAACAGAAATAATTTCAACTGCCTAACTATCACGGTTCATGAGGTACAGCCTGGTGACAGACGGACGAACAACGGAGTCTTAGTAATAAGGTCCCGTTTTACCCTTGGGGTTCGGAACCCTAAAAAAACCTAGTTTGTTCACAATGACACAGCATACATTGAAACAGTGTGCGTGCACTGTGCAGCAATGACACAGCTATGTAGAACGTTTTTTTTTTATGAATGGACTCCTTATGTAGTATACCTATTAAACATGTAAAACTCAATTAAACAGCAAATATCGATACTAATAACACTTTTTCAGTGTAAATTACTCCGGTTTCATTGTAGAAGTTCAGGTTTTCATTCAATACCTACATACATGAATATAGACGCACTGAAAACAAGCTCGTTTTTTAACCGACTTCAAAAAAGGAGGAGGTTTCTCAATTCGACCGTATATATATTTTTTTTTGTATGTATGTCCGCAGATAACTTCGTCGTTTATGAACCGATTTTGATTATTCTTTTTTTGTTGGAAAGGGAGTATCCCAAGGGTGGTCCCATGGTAAGGAAACCAGGATCTGATGGTGGAATCCTGAAGAAATTGAGGGAAACTCTCGAAAAATTTGTCTTTCCGACTAGTGTTTTCCTTATTATTACTCAATATAAAGAATTTTAAAGCCCTATTATTTTCCCTAATAATCAACGCATTTGCTCTCGGAAATCAGTTCATGTGGTAAATTGGAAAATAAATGTGGAAATGTTCTCGTGGCTTGGCGGAGTACTAAATTGAAGTCGGTTAAAACTTTGTTTTTAAAGTAAATTATTTATAAATTATTTTTATACCGTAAAAGTAAAGTACCTACTTATACCTTTTTAATACGATATGATAATTAATTAAATTATCTGTCTTGATGCAAAATATCAGACTCGTAACTTTAAAATGGTCGGAGATAGGATGCTTTGAAATTTCGGTATTTCATTGATAGACAATAAGTTACCCTACACATGAATTTAAATATATGCTAAAGCTGGTTATTTTCAGGCCAGAAATACAAAACTTAAAAAATAAATTAATACTTTAACAAAACCGAACTAGTGGTTCTGTGAGCAGTAAACTCGCGTGTCCTGCTTAAAAAAATATTATTCCAATAACTGAATAAAAAAAACCATATAATTGTCGAACCTGCTCTCAAAATTTTACAAGAATCAGTTAAGAAATGCGACCTGTAGAGAAAAACAGCTGGATAACCGGACATCCGGATAGACATACGAAAATACTTTTGCCCAAGCTGAAATGGCGAACTTCGTTCGCTGCGCTCGCTCGTTCTATTAATGAAGGACAAAGAACTCTGTTGTATCTAAATCCTTTCCGAATTAAAAATTCAATGCGGTGCAAATGTGCTAACTCCCCTCTTTTTTGTGGATTACCTCTCAAGTGATTTATTTTAAAACTCATTCATTACTAACTTCAAGGCTCCCTCTAAATGTTTAATTTTCAATGTTGCGTGTTCTGTTCTAGTTGGTACCGTCACATATTATATAATGTAGGTACCGCTTAGGCGTTTACCCTTTTTTAACCGACTTCAATAAAAGGAGGAGGTTCTCAATTCGGTTGTATTTTTTTATTATTATTTTTATTATTTTCAATGTTTGTTACCTCAGAACTCGGTCATTGATGAGCCGATTCGTATTTTTTTTTTATTGTAAGTAGGCAGTGCCAGGTGGGTCCCATTTTTTTCAAAAAATTATTTGGATGATGGGATCAATGAGGAATTGAGGGAACTCTTCAATTATATTAGGCACGCGTGTAGTGATTTTGGTATTTTCTATTTTAACTCATGTATTTTAACCCGGCAATCATAAATTTGGTGGAGTGGAATTGATGATGAAGACCACAGATGACTTATGGAATTCCTCAATTATGTACTTAAAAGTACAAATGTACGTCACAGATTCTGATAAGATTCCATTGAAATAGCAACTAATGAAGTGCCAAAGGTGATCCTTGTGGAATCGACGGAAGTCCTCAAATATTATCGGGCCACATACAGCGATTGGGTTTTTTTCCCTAATAATCAACGCATTTGCTCTCGGAAATCAGTTCATGTGGTAAATTGGAACATAAATGTGGAAATGTTCTCGTGGCTTGGCGGAGTACTAAATTGAAGTCGGTTAAAACTTTGTTTTTAAAGTAAATTATTTCTGTTGAGATTATGTTCGGCCACTTTGCATGTTACCCTCTCTTACCTACATTTAAGGGTGGTATTCCACTTGTCCAAGATCTTTGTACAATGTGTATTTGCGTCTCACATTTTGCATAAAGAATGAGTGAGACGCAATGCACATTGGACAATGATCTTGGACAAGAGGAATACCACCCCAATATTTAAGTCAATTATGTTTCCTCAGCTCTTAAACCATAAACAAACGACAACGATACTTACCTAACGATATTTACCTACAATAAACAAATACAAGCGAAAAATGATATCGGTGATGAGGCATGAGTAACGAAAACATAATTTGGAACGCTACTTACTACTTGAAGTGCGATTAGATGACGAACCTTAATATAAAAGAGCCCTTGTATTATTTACTTGCAATCACATTAGTTCCTCCGGCACGGACAGTGTACTAACTGAAAAAAATTAGATATTATTTGTTATTACTTATTAATTACGGTCAATTACAATTACGTATTTTTTCAATCGTAAGAGAACTTTTGTGGTCACTACGTGTTTTGTTAAATACATTTTAAGTGAGTATAAATTCTGATTATATCTACGTAACCGTCGTAATAAATAAATGTCCTAGTCTATACTAATATTATGAAGAAAAATATCTGTGAGGTGGTAGCTGTTTAAGTTGTTGTATGTAGGGGGACTATTTTATCCCGCGGGTTTGCCTGCTTTGTTTATCATTTGTTTACGCGGATGAAGCCGCTCGAGCAGCTATAATAGTGGTTTGTCAGATAATTTTGCTAGTTAATGATCTCAATGGACCTAAGTAACTGCCACCACTGCCCTGCCCCATTATGTGGCAACTTCGGTCTTTTTTAACAGACTTCAAAAAAAGGAGGAAGTTCTCAATTCGGTTGTATTTTTATTATTATTATTATTTTTATCATTTATTTTCATCACATACAGCGATTGGGTTTTTTCCCTAATGATCAACGCATTTGCTCTCGGAAATCAGTTCATGTGGTAAATTGGAAAATAAATGTGGAAATGTTCTCGTGGCTTGGCGGAGTACTAAATTGAAGTCGGTTAAAACTTCGTTTTTAAAGTAAATTATCTAGTAATAGAGGTGAAAAAGAGAGATATTGCGTTCTTTATTTTTTTTTATTCTCTACTGATCCTGCTGATGATATATCAAACGAAGTAGGTATTAATAAACAACTGAAGCTGTTTATAACACTATTAACGATATGTATCCGAGTACGTCTCATTGTAACGAAATGATAGCTTGCAATTTCTGTTGTAGGTCTCAAAATGAGAATACCGTCGTTTGTGCAGCCGCGATACCTGTCACCGTTCACATTGCGTGACACCGCAGTCGTGGTGGATGGCCAGAACTTCTTCTACCGGACCTACGAGCAGTCAGGATTGCCCGACACGTTCGGGATCGAAGGCGACCGCTACGCCCGCTACCTCAGGGAATACCTCGGCATGTTCAAGAGTGCAAACGTTACATGTTATTTCTTATTTAAGGGAGGTCACCAAAACATGGATAAGAGATTGACATGGAACAATACTAATTGGCACTCTGTACCCATGTTCATGAAAGAAATTTATAAAGAAATATTAGAAGAAATGGGTTTCGACTATGCTGTATGCGAATACGAGAGCAAGAGGGATGTAATAGAATTGGCGCAAAACTTGAACTGTCCGATAATTAGCAACGACATTGAATTCTGCTTCTCGGGACTCCAGTATATACCGAGCACCACACTTAGGTTTAACAACCGCTACAACACCATTCATTGTAAATACTTCTTGTTAACGGACTTCCTTGAGAAATATCGTTTAACCGAGGACAAATTAGCCGTGTTTATAATACTACAGGATCGTAACATTTTTTCAAAAGACATTTTCATAAACTTGTTCAAACATTTAAATATATACGAACCTCGAAATTCACCATTATTGTTTTGGCTTTCCAAATTTAGCAAAGAACAAATTTTGAGAACAATTTTCATGTTTATATCTGCTGGAGACAAAAAGGTTTTTGTCGAAGAGGAAGCCAAAGCGCGGCAGTTCATAGGGCGGCGCGAGCGCGGCGGGCTGGGCGCTGCGTTTCTGCTGGACCGCGCCGCCGGCCGCGTCGCGCGCGCCGACCCGCGCTGGTTCGCTAAGGGCGTCGCCGCGGGACACGTCACCATTAACTACATCAACCTCTACCGGTCTAAAATTCTCTATGGAGCTGGTCCCATTACGGGATTTGATAACCCCGTGCTCATATCTCTTGACATTATATACTATGCCTACGATTTACTAACGAATTTCAAAAACGACGGGGTTACCTTAGTTTACGAAAACGATTGGAGAGACGAGGAACAACAAACAATGAAAGTAACGAGAACACATTGTGTTCCGAGACCGGCTTACGACGTGGAGGTGTGCGTGTTTGAGAATGGGTGGGACTCGGTGCGGTCGCTGGGGCTGCTGGAGCACTTCGCGCGCTCGGCGCTGCAGCTGGCGAGCCTACGTCGCCTCGAGCGCGCGCCGGAGCAGGCGCGACTGCTCCTGCTGGCGCTGGCTTACTTCTCGCAGCGCAGGCCCGCCGCGCCTGCCGTGCTGCCCGCGGCCGTGCTGCTCACATACGTCATGCTCGACGTGGTTGCCGACAAATACGACAAAAGGAATCCGCCAAAGTTTCCCTTCGACAGGAAACCTATTCTTGACTGCACCGCCGACAGGAGGGACGTCAGCGAGACCGACTGCGGTATTGCGGCCGTTATAATGGAGGACTACTTTAACGCTTCCGACAGAGACGCGGAATTGATCCTGGATCGCAAGTTGTTGCACGCCTTGTCGGAGTTCCAGCAGTGCTTGCTGCAGCTGTCGGCCCTGAATGCGCTGTGCGGGGTGGAGCTGCGCGCGCCTCTTCTCGGGCGCACTTACAACGGCACGCTGACCTACAACCTGCTGCACGCCGCTTGCCACTCTCCGGATCACCTGCTTTTCCTACATGACCTGCTGAGCCCTGCTCCCACCGTGTACGCGTTTTTCAATGGTCTCTTAGAAGCTTATGACGATATTTTGTAATTGACATGCGCTTGAATGTTAAATACCAAAAAGTTATTGTACCTTTACAAACTTGATATTATATTATTAATATCCTGACTTCCGCTAAGGCAATAGCCAGTAATGGGGCACAGAAAAAAAACTTGAATCAAGTAATAAATTAGGAAGCCCGCCGACATCTTGAATTATTGATGATATTATCTCGAACCAAAATTAAAAAAAGTTGACTCTAAGTACATAATTCGTGATAATTTAACATCTTTCTTATTAATTTCTTGGTTCAATAATTACAAATACCTAATTAATAAATATTATAATAATTAAATAATTACAATTATTAATTACACTAATCAAATAAGGTGTGTTTTTTCTGTACTTAATTATAATTCATAATTTACTTTAAAATTAAAGTTTTAACCGACTTCTATTTAGTACTCCGCCAAGCCACGAGAACATTTCCACATTTCTTTTCCAATTTACCACATGAACTGATTTCCGAGAGCAAATTCGTTGATTATTAGAGAATAAAACCCAATCGCTGTATAACCCCCCGATAATACTTGAGGACTTCCGTCGATTCGACAAGGATCACCTTTGGCACTTCATTAGTTGCTATTTCAACGGAATCTTATCAGAATCTGTGACGTACTTTTGTACTTTTAAGTACTTACATAATTGAGGAATTCCATATGTCATCTGTGGTCTTCATCATCAATTCCACTCCACCAAATTTATGATTTCCGGGTGTCTTACATTATGTGTCAATTGTATTGTATCTGTACTCCCTTTGTCTCTGTGTGTCTTTTGTGTAGTGAATAAATGTCTTCTTTCTTTCGTTCTTTCTTTCTTTCTTTCTTTCTTTAATAAACGACTTATAATAGAAAATACCAAAATCACTACACGCGTGCCTAATATAATTGAGGAGTTCCCTCAATTCCTCAAGGATTCCATCATCCAATAATTACGAATCGGCTCATCAATGACCGAGTTCTGAGGTAACACACATTGAAAAAAAAAATGATTAAAAAAATACAACCGAATCGAGAACCTCCTCCTTTTATTGAAATTGGTTAAAAATATATAAAATCGTTTGAAGTGACCAGAGGGCCTACTGCGAAACGAAAACGAACTTCGTTCGTGTATCTCCTTCTCTGTCACTTGAACTAGCAAGTGCGACAGAGACGGAGATACAGAACGAAATTCGTTTTCGTTTCGCGATAGCCCCTCTGCTTATCATCGTAGCGTACCTAATCGCAGGGATGATGTGTCTATTTGTAAATAGTTTGTTATTCCACGACCATAGAGTAGACGTTACAAGCCGCTGCGTAAAATATACTTATTATACTCTTTGGCGTAGTTCCGGTAATTCCCCTCATAAACTGCGTCACGTATTTGGGCGTTCCATTTTACGATTCAGACGTGAATTGACACAGGTTAATTGGCAATGATTTATATTTGTATTCGTTTATTTGTTTTGTAAAATTAACTAGTAATGCTTATGGGACTTGCAACGGTTAAATAAATTGTATATTTAATTTTTTGACTTATTTCATTCACTAGTTGACAAATTATCTGCTAGCTAAAGTGAAACGTAGCGTAGCGTTCTGGCAACTTCTAATCTAAATATAGCAGTGAGCGACTCTTGACAATATAAAAGCGTAGGTTTGGCTGAGCCGACATAGTTGGCCAGTACGCCATTAAAAAAAGAAGCGTAGGTACTGTAGCTTATTATAGTTATCATTGCTCTTTGTGCATTGCGTTGCGTTGTGATTTGTTTTGCGTTGTGAAGTGTGCTTGATGATCTACCAATAATTATATATATTATTATTCGTGATAATACAGCAGGCAATATCATATTCTATAGATACGGGTAAATACTAAGACTATCATAGTAATTTACGGTGGCAAAGCAATCGTAGCAGTGAAAATGTGAGTCTTCTAGATATACCTAATTTAATTTAATAAATTGATATACTTTTTCTTTTTATAGTATCAGTTTTACATACTATAAAGAGAAAAAGTATGTGAGGTTGTAGGACTTGTAAGTTTGTATGTAGGGGATATTCTGCGGTACTTACGATTTGAGAAATGATTTCACCGTTATATATAATGTACCTACATATGTATACAAAATACAAATACAAATTATTTTATTGATTTAAAACACAGTGGTTTACAGACAGGGCAAGGTTGAGGCCTCTCATTATTAGGTATATAATATAATATACCTGTGTTGAGAAGTCTCGCTCTTCCAGAGGGGCTAGTATGCTAAGTTTTATGTCGGACATAAAGCATTCATCCCATTCTGGCAAATATACGAGTGCAAGAGGGACAAATGCTTTATGTCGGACATAAAACCTAGCGTACTAGGGGGGCAGACATAGTAAATTGTAATAATCCACAATTTAGAAAAATTTAGTTTAAAGTATTTCATACTAACTTAATCTATAGTTTACTTATCCATTCATAAAGTGCTTCCTTACATTTATCGTGTCGTAAGCTATAGAAGTGGCTCTTAGCATTTAGATTGTTGTATAAGTGCGCAGACTGTACATAGTATTGTCTCTTAGCAAAGACGGATTTGTTAGGGGGCACAGGAGCGACTTTTGCTGACCGTCTTCGTGTATCAGTGGGCGTAGCATGGTTGCCATTTTCTCACTTATCGTTGTGGTAAAGACGCCCATCACGCTCTGACAAGTGTGCGAGAGTGACGGATGCCTTATCCACAACGATAAGTGATAAATGGCAACCGTGCTACGCCCGCTGTTGGTGTTTTGTAGGGTAGTTTAAGAATTGTAGATGTACTAATACAGTTTGCGCATACTAAGCAACTTACAATCGTTATAAAGATCAGAGGTAGAGTAACTATAAGGTTTAAGCAACATTGTTTTCAGTAAGCACCTCTGTCCCCTCTCCACTTTCAAGAATTTCATTTTAGATGCTCCACCCCAAACGGGAATGCAGTCACGCCATGACTGATTGTGCTAGAGATATAATATATATATGATATATATGCTAGAGATATAGATAATATATTTGGTTTAGTAAAGTTGTTGAAGCTATTGTGTCTTAGAATTTTGAATATCCAAATTCATTTTTGAATCCTATTATTTAAATAATCAATATGTGGGTGCCAGCAGAGTCTTTCATCAATGATTATACCTAGGTACTTAGTCGACCTAACCTTGTTTAACTTAGTGCAGGTACAGAGTGTGTCTTCCAAGTTACAAACGTGTATTTTTAGATTAAGCCTAGGAGGTGGTTGAGTACTAATTATTTTAGAGAAGCAAATGTAGCTAGTCTTGTCAGTATTTAAGGTTAGTAGGTTTGATATTAACCAATTGTTGACCATTTGTAGTCCCTTTTCAGCAGCGGCATGAACCGAATCCCAAACCTCCGCCGTAAATATTACTACATATTATACTATATTTATCCCGCGACTCCTTCTGGGTCCTTTGTAATACCATAAAGTAAATATAGCATAGAGTAACTATCCCATACTGCGGTCGAATATTTCTGAAGAACGTTAAGAGATGTCGCTTGGAGCACCACTGACGGATATTAATATTTTACGTTATACAAAATCTCAAATATTATCATTAATAGATATTCATTTTCACTTATCAACTTAAAAAAAAAACAACCAGACACAGGCCTTAATAGATCGTAAATCGATTCAAAATAATTTATAACATCCTTTATTTGTGCGCCATCTAGTGAACGGCTTGACCTTTATTACAGCTTAGCTTGTAAGTGGACAAAGTATACATGCGCAGGATTCTAGCAGGATAAGTGTCCATAGATGGTGCTGTTTTAAACCTGATATATTTACTAAACCTAAACGCATTGTTGTTACGAAAATATATAAATAAGTTTCTGTCAAAAAATTAATTTTTGGTACAAGCTTTTATTGCCGACTGTACTTTTCTGTATACCATCATCAACTGCTCATTGAGACGATTCTAACGAGCCCCAACTCGATGGGGTTATATGGTTTTATTACGGAGTTCCTATGGCCACCTTCTGTCTCTATCATCAGATCAGCTCGATGGTACCATAATATTGAATGTCATCCAAACTATAGTTATACCCAAAATTTCAGCTCAATCGGTCACCGGGAAGTGGGTCAAATTTAACTTACAAGATTTGACGGACAACTTACATACATACTTTTATACTTACATACGAAAGAAGTCAAGTTACTATAAAACTTGTAAAAAGACCTATCGGTTTTTGCACTCCGGGAGTGCCGGCAGAAGTGAAAACTTGAATAATTTTAATTTTGCAAAAAAACCCTTCCGCCCCCCTCTCTCCCCCTGCGTGCCAATATATCTAATAACAAACTTATTAGTAGTACGCTATAGTTCAACTTAACTCGGCAAAATTGATGGAGACGAAGAAATAAAATACGAATTTGTTTTTGCCATTGCCAAATATTTTTCAAAGCTTTATCTCTTTAGGAATAACGTCCAAATTCGAACTATTCAAATTTGCTCAATAGCAAAGCGGTAAAGGATGAGCGGACAAAATTACAAATTTATTTGCAGAATATGCAATTGCAAAGTGTTTAACGGCTTTATATTCTTACGAATAGCGTTCAGTTTTGAATGAAGTCGAATCGGCTAACAGCAATATATAAAAGTTTGATAAAACAAAATGGAATTTGCATTTACGGAAAATGTGTTACGACCTTATACTGTTAACAATAAAGTACAAATTAGAACTATGTGCCCCTAGTCAAACCCCCGTTTTCCCCCCCGACCCCAGCCTCGTCCCGAATCTCTCGCCATCCTCCTACGTCACGTGGCCTCTTACGCATCTGATGTCACAAATATCTGTGGCGAGTTTAACAATTTTTCCCCATCCCAAAAAGTGCTCAGCGCCGCTAAAGAAGTTTTCACTTCAAAAAGAAAACATACATACGTACATACATACATACATTCACGCCTTTATTCCCAAAAGGGGTAGGCAGAGCACATGAAACTTATGTTCCAGCGCCACTTCTAGCATAAATGTGGGTATAAAAAAGATCGACAAAATGTGATATTGCAGTGATAGGTTGCTAGCCCATCGCCCACAACACACTTCAACCCTGCTCCCTTAGTCGACTTTTACGACACCCACGGGAAGAAAAACGAAAACGTACGAAGAGTTTTTAAATAAGATGAAGTAAAAACTAGTGCCTATGCCAAATCTTGGGATTAGGTGTCAAAGCGGACCCCTGGCTCCTTTAGGGGCACACCCGGGAATATCGCTAGGAGGATTGTGATGCGACTGATGAGTTTAGTAGATAATTATTAGAATAGGTAACCTAGTCCCTAAAACATCAGAATACTACAGTAAGTAAAAAATATAACATACATTTATTCGGGACCTATACGTAAACCTGTTTTTATTTTACAACTTATTTGAATATTCTTTCTTTACATAGGTATCTAGTACCATAAATAAAGAATAATACCTATAATATGTACCTACTGCCATTCACATTTGAGTATGTAGCAATTTATGATTCAAATTGCCAATAAGTACCTAAAATTATCGAAGTGCTTACGACGCGCGACGTTGTCAGCTCGCGCTGGCAGCGCCGTAGTTCGATCTGGCAACGTCGCCAACTGTATACTAATTTCCAATTTATTTTATTATTTTTAACATCTCTGCATAACGTTCCATTTCGACATCTTATATATTACAACAAATGAATTACTGCGTGTTACAAATATTTTACATTAAATTAAAATAAACAAAAAAAGTGACTGCAATCTCTTAAATTATTAATAAATAATGGAGCATAATTATTTATTTCTTATCACTTCGCACTCGTCTTTGAAACTGTATAATAGTAAAGAGAACTGCGTACAACGAAACGACTCAGTGCAGACGAAACACAGATTACAGAGACGAAATGAGAAAATGTTGCTACAAAATTATTCCTTTAAATTGTAGGTAAACAGAATAAACTTTGTTCATTTGTAAAAATGCGAAAAAAATGATTTAGTATGAGTTTATTGTCTCAATTAAAAATACAAATAAAGATAACCTGCGGTATGATATTTTTTTATAAAAGCGTAGTGAAAATATACGTGTAATTACATGGGCAAAGTCAAAACGTCAGAAGTATATGGAAAGATAGAGACTTAACTGGCCACACTGAAACTAGAGACGATAGGTATCAACTCTACCACGAACATATTGTTAATGTTATTCTTTTAAAATTTGACCTCCGCTTATTTGAATGGACCTACGATTTGATTTAGAAACGGATTTGTTTGCCAGTGATTTACATACGACCACTTGGACTTCTACCGGACTGATTTGGACTGAATGACACATCGGTGCCAATTCATAAACTGTCACACATTGTTTCGTTTTCCAGTTAGTGATAAAAATCGCCTACGGATCTGGATTAACAATTCAGGTAAGCTCTATTTTATTTACAATAAATAAAATTATACAACTAAGCACATACATACTTGGTGACGTCGGGCATGCGTCAGTCAACTTGACTTTTTATCAATGTTCCAAAACATCGTTTTGTACTTCAGTTTTTTATCGCGTTACTTACGTTAAAATAAGTTTATATCTCGCTCCAAACTGATTAGTGTCCTTATTAATCCTTCATTTCATGTTTGCACTGTACCTAATGGTAATGATAAACTAGTTAGGAGTTTGCTTGTTGGCATTTTATTTTGAATCTTTTGAATTTACTTATTCGCAGTGTGATTGCCAATTCGTGAAAATATCTAACCGGAAATGATGGCTGAAGTACTTGGTTTAGCTTGAGATTTCACTACTTTTCAGGCCGGAAGGCTTGGCAGGTTTTTTTACAAGAAATGTACTTGATGGAAATTAATAATATCTAAGTATTTAGTTTTATGACGACTGCTTTAGCCTAGTTGGTAATGACCCTGCCTATGAAGCAAGAGGTCCTGGGGTCGAATCCCTGTAAGGGATTTTTTTTGTGTGATGGGCACAAATATTTGTTTCTGAGTCTTGGATGTTTTCTATGTATTTATACCTATTGGAACTATATATATCGTCGTCTAGTACCCATAATACAAGCCTTATTGAGCTTACAATGGAACTAGTTCAACTTGTGTAAGATTGCCCCTTAATATATATTTTATTTTATTTATTTTTAATTTCAGGCAACATCAATCTCACATCTTTGACACCTGATCAGCACGTCTAGCACACGACGGCAGCGACATACTCTCGATTTTTATCGCACTATACCTCTTCTTCTAAGTGTTCTAATAAGAGAGAGACGGATAGTGCGAGAAAAATCGAGAGAGCTCGTGCGCCGTCGCGTGCTAGCCGTGCTGTTAAAGTACTGCTATCTTTGTGAAGTGCATTTTGAATCCTGCTATGAGTCACAATGATAACCAGAGAAGGTTGACCGGGACAGCTATTACTAGACACTATCACTGTGAAGATAAATCAATTGATGTTATTAGCTTTGTGTCTGTAGAGCACCCAATGCAAGGTATGTCTTGATTTTTTATTGTTCAAATAGTATTTTCTTAAAAACATGATGACAATTTTTCTGAAAAGGGACTCCTTAAGGCACACATGGGAAATGTACAAAAAAATTGTTTATCATTGAAAACAGGATGGCATTGGTATCCGTTCATGTCAAACGAGATAGCTTTAAGAAAATATTGCGTTTGGTGTCGGGTTACAAAAGCACCACACCCTTTCTTCCCGTCGGTGTTGTTGGTCCAAGCAACTTATACTTGAAAATATATACAGGCTGTCCCAGCGCTATGCAACTTGAAGGGACAGTACCTTAAATATTGTAGATAAGATATTTTACTGAAAGGAGATATTATTGAATATTTTATAGTAAGTAATACTGCACTCAAAGATTTTCATAAAATTGCTTGCTTCATCTGGGAGTCAATCCGACCATAGATGAAATATTTATTTATGATCCGGCTAAATCCAACTCCTTTCTTTCAAGCTAAATTGTACTTAGAAGAAATCATTCTTTATTTTTAGCTTACTTATTGGCATCATAAAAGCATATGGTGTTTTTATATCACATATAAATAAAATAAATAAAAATAAAAAAGCTTTATTAATTCCATTACAGCGTTTTTTACAGTTAGTAAGTAATGAATTATGTATGTAATGTATTGAATTTCTTAGCTAAACACGCAGAACTAAAAAAAAATGCTTATAAGATGTTAGGATTGTTAGGTTAGGTTAGTTAGGTTTCACATATAGCCGGTTTTTATTAGCATACGGCGGCAAGCATATTTGAAAATATTAGCAGTATAATTTAATAATAATATAAACAATAAATCAGCTTATATACGTCCCACTGCTGGGCACAGCCCTCCTCTCAAGGATGAGAGGGAACGGGCAGTAGTGCCCACGCTGGCCCAGTGCGTGTTGGGGACTTCACATACACCTTTGAATTTCAAATTACTTAAAAAAATGTGTCTCCTCCACACATGAATGACTTAACAAACGTATACAGACACTACCTAATCGATCTATCGTATGAGTCCTAATTCTATCAACTCAACGGAAGGGGTAAAGGGGACGATTAACAAAATTTAAGTATGCTCGGATAATATTGTTTAGTTTAATATTTATTTTTTAAATTTCAGGATCTGGTACTGAAATTACATTCATTGACGTGCGACCTACCGGACAAAGTAAGAAAACCTGACAATGATCCTGAGGAGTGGCCAACTTCAGCACCACAACCCGCATCGCCACAGCCCTCATCACATCATCACGTCCAACTGAGGCTCCTCAAATAAAAAGACATCTGGAAGAAAGCTCCTCTTGCGTGGACGTGGGGGCGGCGGCGTCGAGCAACGCATCCGACAGATTATTTAAACACATTCAAATTGTATTTATTCAGAGCACGTAGATGTTTTAAAAAAATATATTGTTACTAAAAAAAAATATTTGTAAATCTCACAAAAGAAATCTACAAAATCAGCAAAAAATTAGGCTACTTACTGCAAAGTAAATGAAATAATTTACATATAATACGTGTTATTGAACCCTTACCTTTTACCTTACTTTTCTCAAGGAAATCTGCATTACTCACAGGCAGTAAATAGAAGAATGTCTCGGATCGCATGTACGCACGCAAGGGCAAACAAAATGCGATCGGAGGCTTTTTTACTACTGCCTTGCCTGTGGTGTTCGCACCTTTTTTTATAACTGAAGCTTTCAACCTCAATAGTTTTTAAATTTTGTATATTAAGGTACCTTCCTATTGTTCCTTAAGTTTGTTCTATAATCGTCCTCCTACAGTTGTTCCTGGTAATAATAATCTTGAAAAATCCAGGGGAGTCAAAAGCGCGATTCCGATCCTTTACTGAATTGAGTATTCAATGTGCTGTGGTTTTATCGATCGAGGGAGCGAAGCGAACGAAGGCCGAATTGGGCCGAAAATCGTTCGTATGTCCGGTGTCTGTCCAGCTGTCCGGCTGTTCTCCTCTACAGGTCGCATTCTTAACCGATTCTCGTGAAATTTTGTGAGCAGGTTCGGTTTAGTATATAGTTTTTTCTGTTACTTTTAGAAATTAAAAAAAGACCGGTTCGCTAGTTTCTACAGCACATAGAGCCACTAGCACAATAAATCGCATGGCAGCAAATAGACGAATCAAGGTACAGCTTTGAGATTGATAGTACAAATGCACATCATCAAACAAGATGAGTTTTGTTGATAGTGGGGATCCACATAACTCCCCCCTCGGGAGCCCTGGCAAGCTTACCCCCAAGAACACACCACATACCTAAGTAGCAAGTAGTGGAACTTTGGCTGCGGTCTTATGTAAGGTTGCTTATATAGGTACTTTATTTATGGTACATGATGGTACGGTGGAGGTTCTAAGAAAAGGTACGAAAATTGAGCATTTTATTGACTGGTCGCGTGTGCTCTAACAAAACAGAAAAAAATACTATTATTTTACTTTGTGTAAACCTATCTTGCAAAGTGACATCTATTGACCGCGTAAAACAGATTTTTTACAACATCACCTGTTGTAGGTACAGATGCCGTTAGTGTATTTGATAATCCGTAAAAGGCAATATTGATATAAACGACATCTTTTGCTGAGAGCAAATGTACATACCAGTTCACTAACGCCCCCTGGTGCTCACAGCAAATAAGGCGGATTCATTTTAATGTATGGCGTGGATATATCTTCTTATACTTTATTTATGGTAATACGCGGGCGGAGCCGCGCGGGCTGCTAGTAAATATTTATATATTAACTAGCTTCCGCCCGCGACTTCGTCTGCATGGACTCGGGATAAAAACTATCCTATATTTTAATCCAGGCTATAAACTATCTTCGTGCAAAATTTCATTCAAATCGGTTCGGCCGTTTGGGCGTGATTGAGTAACAAACATCCAAACATCTAAACTTTCGCATTTATAATATAATATTAGTAGGATATTAATATAATATAATAAAGAGGAGGAGGGTCAGTGGGATAACTGGGATTGTATCTTTGTAAGGTAATATGTTTGTATGTAATGGGTCATGTCCGGAATCCCTTTCCCGAGTTCAAAAAATATATCTTCTGTGTATAGAATTGACATAATATTTTCTTCTTTGCAATGCGCGATAAAGCCGCGTGGCAGCCAGTAATTAGTTATTTGATACAATTATAGAGATATTAGAAAGTTATTTCTACTCGACACCGATACCAACATTACCTCCTAGTATTCCCGCATGTTTGCGTATGTATAAAATGTTGCTCAGTAAACTATACTAGGAACTCCTAAAACTCCGAAAAAACTTTTTGCTTTGTGTAAGTTTTCTTATGTTAAATTTTCGTAAAATTAATATTTAGACCGGTTTTCTCCCGTAGATTGTAGGTTCATCGAAATATTAATAGGTAATGTTTTAAGTCGAACTCAAGGCCAAGAACTACACTTATACAATACCAACAAACACACCTACTCATCTGCCTTTATTGACCACCAAGAAAAAATCAGGGATACATAATATAAACAGGCAGTCTTATCGCTAAAGAGATCTCTTCCAGACAAATAAAAATAAAAACGATATGGGTATCTACTACTAACGACGAGGAAGCATATATTCTACGCTCCGTCACAGTATAGGAACAGTAGATAAACTTCGAACAAAGGTACATCCCACGGCTGCACACATGCGCGCGTGTTCGGTACGCACACACACATAGCCTTCGGGAATGATGGAGAATGCTTCAATCGGGGCCGCGCTGTTGCGGTTTTCGCTCGTTCTCACTCGCTACGTCAAAGGAAGCCGCCTCGTAGGTATGAAGACAGCGAGCCGCCACTGCCACGATATAAAAGGAGCCGAATAGGCTTGTAACTAAGCACCTACCAACCTAGTGCTGTTTAGCAACTATTATAATTACTAAGAAATATTTTAGGCATAGTATAGTGGTATTAAAATATTCGATGAAGTGGGAAACTAAAAACACATACCTAACTATAATATTCTATCTATAATATTATTACTTTGTGTATACAATATTGTCTATTAAACTGTAACAGAAATACTAAGTTGCATACTTAAAAGCAAAATTAATATTATAGGTATGCCAAGCCACAAACGTGACACAGCCCTGCGCATCGAGCGAAAGTAGGTAACGAACGCTCCTAAACGGCTGCTGATTACCTACTGTATTATTCTTCTATACTGTGGCTCCGTCCAGCATCAATCCAAATTCGAAACCCCGAGAGCTTCCAGCTGGAACTCCAAAACCGTTTTGATTGCCTAGGCGGTGATGTGGACGAACTGAACGACGGGTTTGTGGAAGCTGTCCGTTCCACTGGGTCTAAGTTCTTCAAGGCCCAAGGGACCAACAAAACTAAAAGGCTCTCTAGCTCCACTCAGAAGCTCATGAAGGAAAGGAGTGAAATGATTCTACAGTCTTCAGCCGATGCGACCTTATACCGGCAGCTCAATAAACAGATCTCCAAGTCCCTTACCCGCGATCTGTGCCAATTCAATACAAATTGTATTGAAGAGGCCATCAAGGGTAATAAGGGCTCTAAAGTGTTCTCAAGAGATCTGTCTATACGGCAGAGCCAGCTCGCGAAGTTAAAAACCGAAGATGGTAGAATCGTTTCTTCCAAAACCGAGATTCTGGGTGAGATAGAGCGCTTTTACGGACAGCTATACACGTCAACACGCAAACCCGAAGTTGGTCGGGCGGAAGACCCTAGAGCTACCTACTACCTACGACTAACCCGGCACTATACCGACGACATCCCGGACATCAGCCTGTACGAGATTGTAATGGCTCTTAAACAGCTCAAGAACAACAAGGCACCCGGTGAAGACAGAATAACAGCCGAACTCCTGAAGGCGGGTGGAAAACCAGTCCTTACGGCCCTTCAGAAGTTGTTCGATTCCGTCTTACTGGAAGGGAGAACTCCAAAGGCATGGAACGGAGGGGTGGTGGTGCTGTTCTTCAAAAAGGGTGACAACACCCTCCTGAAGAACTACAGACCCATCTCACTTCTGAGCCATATCTATAAGCTGTTTTCGAGGGTCATTACAAATCGTCTCGTACGCAGGTTAGATGACTTCCAGCCTCCCGAACAAGCCGGTTTCCGAAGAGGCTTTAGTACCGTAGACCACATACACACGCTCTGTCAGGTTATACAGAAGACCGAGGAGTATAACCTGCCCCTCTGCCTAGCGTTCGTGGACTACGAGAAAGCCTTCGATTCGATTGAAACCTGGGCTGTACTACAGTCTCTCCAGCGGTGCCAAGTTGACTATCGCTATATCGAAGTGCTGAAGTGTTTGTACGAGAACGCCACTATGTCAGTTCGACTCCAGGACCAGAACTCGAAACCTATTTCGCTGCAGCGAGGAGTCAGGCAAGGAGATGTTATTTCTCCAAAACTGTTCACCGCTGTACTGGAGGACGTTTTCAAAACTCTGGACTGGAGAAGGCTAGGCATCAACATCAATGGCGAGCACATCACTCACCTTCGGTTTGCTGACGATATAGTAGTCTTGGCTGAGACCATGGAGGACTTAAGTACGATGCTCGATGACCCAAATAAAGTTTCCGAACGAGTTGGTCTAAGAATGAACATGGATAAGACGAAGATCATGTCAAATACCCATGTAATACCAACTCCCATTACAATCGGACACTACACTCAAAGTTGTAGACGATTATGTATACCTAGGACAAACTATCCAGTTAGGTAGGTCCAACTTCGAGAAAGAGACATAGATATACCTCATGTCATTGTATATGCAAAGTTTCGTCACAATCCAACATGTAGTTTTAAAATGAGAGACCTTCAACCTTATCCCACTCGATGATTGTCTATGGTCAAAAAAATACAGATAACGTCACCAGAGCACCACTTAGGCAGTGGATCTTCTCTACCTTTACAATAATAATAGCCTTTTATTGAAACAATATAAAGTTTACAAATAATAAGTTTTACATTAAAGTAGGTCTGTTTGCCCGTTTGGTAAAGGCCCCCTCCATCCCTATCAATCTAACCTTGTCTCTACCATCCTTGTCCATTGTCTTCCCGCAAATTTTATTATTTCGTCGACCCATCTTATTTTTCCTCTTTTCGTCTCTTGTCTCTACCTTTAAATACTATTAATATTTAGTAGTTGATCATCATATCAGCCGAAAGACGTCCACTGCTGGACATAGGCCTCCCCCAAAGAGTGCCAAAGTGACCGGTCCTGCGCCACCCGCATCCAGCGGACTCCAGCAACCTTTACCAGGTCATCAGTCCACCTTGCGGGGGGCCTACCCACGCCGCGCCTTCCGGTTCGTGGTCGCCACTCGAGAAACTTTCCGCCCCAACGGCCATCGGTTCTACGTGCTATGTGCCCCGCCCACTGCCACTTAAGTTTAGCGATTCGGAGGGCTATATCGGTTACCTTGGTTCTGCTGCGGATAGCCTCATTTCTGATGCGATCACGCAGAGACACCCCCAACATAGCCCTCTCCATAGCCATTTGGGTGACTTTGAGCCTTCTTATGAGGCCCATAGTAAGCGACTACGTTTCAGTCCATATGTCATCACTGGCAACACACACTGGTCAAAGACTCTCGTCTTGAGACACTGCGTAATATTGGACGAAAAGATGTGCCGTAGCTTCCCGAACGCTGCCCAGCCGAGTCGGATTCGACGATTGACCTCTTTCTCGAAGTTGGACCTACCTATTAGTATTTGACATGATCTTCGTCTTATCCATGTTCATTCTTAGACCAACTCGTTCGGAAGCTTTATTTAGGTCATCGAGCATCGTACTTAAGTCCTCCATGGTCTCAGCCAAGACTACTATATCGTCAGCAAACCGAAGGTGAGTGATGTGCTCGCCATTGATGTTGATGCCTAGCCTTCTCCAGTCCAGAGTTTTGAAAACGTCCTCCAGTGCAGCGGTGAACAGTTTTGGAGAAATAACATCTCCTTGCCTGACTCCTCGCTGCAGCGAAATAGGTTTCGAGTTCTGGTCCTGGAGTCGAACTGACATAGTGGCGTTCTCGTACAAACACTTCAGCACTTCGATATAGCGATAGTCAATTTGGCACCGCTGGAGAGACTGTAGTACAGCCCAGGTTTCAATCGAATCGAAGGCTTTCTCGTAGTCCACGAACGCTAGGCAGAGGGGCAGGTTATACTCCTCGGTCTTCTGTATAACCTGACGGAGCGTGTGGATGTGGTCTACGGTACTAAAGCCTCTTCGGAAACCGGCTTGTTCGGGAGGCTGGAAGTCATGTAACCTGCGTACGAGACGATTTGTAATGACCCTCGAAAACAGCTTATAGACATGGCTCAGAAGTGAGATGGGTCTGTAGTTCTTCAGGAGGGTATTGTCACCCTTTTTGAAGAACAGCACCACCACCCCTCCGTTCCATGCCTTTGGAGTTCTCCCTTCCAGTAAGACGGAATCGGTAGTTTTAAAATGAGAGCGTAACTACGTTTGTATGGAGAATTGACCATGTTAGCGGAATCTTGTAAAACTAAAATTCGTATAATGATGTGCGATCAATGAAATTATGTTATTACTACGTACAGCGGAACGCATATATGAGACGTCAAACGGCATTGTGTGCGATACGCTGTACAGCCTTTGCTAGACAGGAGGTTACCATTATAAGCATCATTTCGTACCAAAATGACAGTGGGATAACAGACTATCTTAAGAATATTAAGTATAAACTAGCTTCTGCCCGCGAATCCGTCCGCGTGGAACTCGTTTGTATTGTAGCGCCATACAAATTTTCACCCCCCTTTTCAACCCCTTAGGGAATGATTTTTGGGACAAAAACTATCCTATGTCCTGCCCCGAGACTCAAACTATCTCTAGATCAAATTTCATCCAAATCGGAGTAGCGCGGTTTAAGCGCCAACAGGTAAACGAAAGACAGAAATTTTGTATGAATTTTATCTATCTTTAGTCTGGATGTCTGGATGCCTGAGTGTTTTTAACACAGCAAATGACTTTTAATCCAGTAAAACCGTAGTTTAAAGGGTAGAATTCGAGGGCATAAATAAGGCATCTATAAAATATCAATATAAATCTCACAAATTTGCTACCCATGTTTCAGATACCAAGATGAGGATAAGAACTTTCTGCAAGTTCGTGGAGGTGAGCGAGCTGTCGCCACGCACGCTGCGGGACGAGCCCGTGGTCCTGGATGGGCAGAACCTGTTCTACAACTCCTACCAGCGGGCCGGCCTCACCACCGCCTTCGGGATCGAGGCCGACCGCTACGACAGATACCTCAGAGAATACCTTACCATGTTCAAGAAGGCCAACGTCAAATGCTACTTCTTATTCAAAGGCGGCCATGAAGACACTGAGAAGAGACTCAAGAAAAATAAAGACAGCACTATCGTACCCGTTCTCATGAAAGAAACGTACAAACAGGTCTTGAAAGAAATGGATTTTGAATACGTTATTTGCGAGTATGAAAGCAAAAAGGACATTGTGGAACTGGCCGAGAAGCTCGACTGTCCCATAATTAGTTACGACATAGAGAACTGCTTTACTGGACTTCAGTACATACCTTCTACTACACTTGAACTCCAAAGTGACAATACCATTCAATGTGGTTACTTCTTATTAGAAACCTTCTTACGCAAACATAACTTGACTGAGGACAAGCTCGCTGTATTCATAGTCTTGACGGATGAGAACATTTTTCCAGAAGGATTTTTCTTAAACTTGTTTAAAAATATAAAAGCACCACTCGGGCCTTTCAAACGTAATTTGCATTTGTTGAGGTGGCTTTCTAGGAACAGCAGGCAACCGATCATGACAGCAATTTTCAAATTTATATCCACTGAAGACAAGAAGACCTTTGTCGAAGAAGAATCCAAAGCACGGCAGTTGATACGGCGGCGCGACCGCGGCGGGCTGGCTTCGGCGTGGCTGCTGGACCGCGACGTCGGCCGCGTGGTGCGCGCCGACCCGCGTTGGTTCGCCAAGGGCGTTGCCGCGGGACACGTCGCTATAGACTACGTCAACCTCTACCGGTCTAAACTATTCCTTGGAGCTCCTTCCATGACAGGATTTGAACAAGATAACGCGACCCTCGTGTCTTTGGATATAATTAAGTATGCGTACGATTTATTGACCAACTTCCAAAATGAAGGGTTTACCTTTGTTTACGACGCGGGCCTAGAAAAAGAGACTGTGCTCGTGAGAGAGACGCACTCCATCCCGAAACCTGCTTACAACGCGGAGGTGTGCGTGTTCGAAAACGGGTGGGATTCGGTGCGGTCGCTGGGGCTGCTGGAGCACTTCGCGCGCTCGGCGCTGCAGCTGGCGAGCCTGCAGCGCCTCGAGCGGGCGCCGGAGCAGGCGCGGCTGCTGCTGCTGGCGCTGGCCTACTGCTCGCGGCGCAGGCCCATCGCACCCGCCGCGCTGCCCGCCGCCGCACTACTCGCTCACGTCTTGCTCGACGTTGTCGCCGACAACCATAACAAAAAAAAACTGCCGAAGTTTCCATTCGACAGGAAGCCTATTCTAGACTCTACCACAGACAGGAGCAACGTCAGTGAGACCGACTGCGGAATTGCAGCCGCTATAACGGAGGACTACTTTAACGCTTCCGACAGCGACGCGGAACTGATCCTGGACCGCAAGTTGTTGCACGCCTTATCGGAGTTCCAGCAGTGCCTGTTGCAGCTGTCGGCGCTGAACGCGCTGTGCGGGGCGGAGCTGCGCACGCCGGTGCTCGCGCGCACCTACAACGGCACGCTGGCCTACAACCTGCTGCGCGCCGCCGAGAGCGCGACAGATCGCGTCACTTTTCTGGATGAGCTGCTAAGCCCTGCGCCCACTGTCTACGCCTACTTCAATGGCCTCTTAGAAACTTATGAGGACATTTTGTAGTTGATATACAACAGCTCTTTATTGCAAAAAATACCGCTGAGTTAATTTCAAGGTATCAACATTATTAAAGTTTTTACAACAACCTTACAACTCTCCGCTAAGGCAGTCGCCACTACTGGTATAACTGTAGATATATAACTGTACAAATACGGTAATTAGGTAGATATTTTGTAACATGTTTACTTAGGTACTATTTTTCTCAATGTTACCATTGTCAAAATGTGAAATACAACATATTTTTTTTTGTGACCATACTGCATTAAAAATATATAAAAACATTGGAATTGACTGACCCATCAACGCAAGTATGAACTCGGCTCGCAGTCCCCTACACGAAAAGTGGGGATGTATTTTTCGTGGTGAGACTCATGGTGTGGGCAATGTTGTTGTTGGATAGCTATTGTTCAAAAATGTTGTGTTTTTACTAATCTTTTTTCCATTCAGGGATCTGTATAACTAATACTAGGCATATATTCAAAGCCCTCAATTTTGTTAGAGTTTTTAAATTTCTTCGATTTGTGAATAAAATCATGGCAACAGTGTATATTTAAAAGGACAACTATCACAGATATTTAACTTTATTGCCATAACATGCCATAACTTACAAATATATATTAATATGCACTACAAGAAAAATACAATTAAATAAACTTAACTAAACAAGGTATATACAGGTTTTCTTAACTTATTGTTTAAGAAATTATACTTAATTACTAGTAAGTACACTAATAATAACTAAAATAAATAATAATTAATTAATAACTTAATTAGTAGTAGTACACTTACTAGTAAGTACATTTCACATTTGACGTTGGCAAAGGGTGCCAACCTCAGTATGCGCTGAATGAGTGTCCAGCGCTGATTTTCAGTTTGGCCCCTTTTATGGCGGTCTTCAGTTGGATTTATAGAATGCGCAGCGCCGCTAGTTGTACTCGTGTGTATCAACGCCATTGAAAAGAAGTTAAAACAGATTATGTAACGGTAACAGATTATTAAGGATGACATATCATAGTTTATTTCCATTTTATCCAACGAAATTATTTGAATTTATTTAGGGTCGGTTCGCCGGTTAGCGACCACTTAGCCGAGTTGGTCACTTTAGATTAGTAAATATATACATATTATATGTACACGCATAATAGATGGCATTCGTATAGGTCCGGAGTATAGTCACGTTTTGAAATCAACAATAAAATATAGCACTTTCATCCATAGATTAGTCAAAAATATAGAAAAGGTTCCAAAATAGAGAATTCGCTAGATAGCGACCGCTTTCGTCGGTTTGCGACCACCTCTTAACTGGTTTGCGACCAACTTTGAAATAGTACATTGTGATACAAGTGATGCGGCTCGTGTGAATAATTCAATTCAATTCAATTCAAACATTTATTTCGGACTTACAATCCATAGAGTTAGGTAATACAAACAAAACTTATACACTAGGGTTAGTACAAATTATACTCTATAATTTCCGCACTGGTACTGTGACCGGTGCGTGCAATTGTAAATGCCGCTCAACCAGGGGCGAATCCCAACGCTGGGCCAGCGTACTAAGGATACTGTTCATACTGTCTCGGCTGCGGGTGAGGAGCGACGCATATCTTTTCCTCATGATGGCGAAAAAGCAGTCTATTTGCGCCTCAGCAAACATCGCTGAGGCGCTGCAATACCGCGGCAACCTGAACAGCATCCTAAAAGCGTCGTTATACTGGACTCGCAGAGCGCTGTACGCGCGCTGTGTAAACTTAACCCACAGGCCGCACGTGTAGAAAGTTTGACAGTAAGCCTTAAATAACGTTAACTTAACTTCTGTACTACAACGTGCAAACCTGCGGAATAACATGTTACAGCGGACGCACAACGCCCGGCGCTCCCTCTGGATGTCCTCAACGTCAGACAGTGTATCTGTAACCCAGTGACCGAGGTACTTAAATTTGTCCACTCTTTTCAGAGGCGTCCCATAAAGCATAACCGGCTGCATTCGATAGCATTTATTACCCGCTTTAAATTGTAAGAGCTCGCTTTTGGACACATTGTACCTAAGCCCATGGGTATCAGCATACGCTTCACAGATACCTAACATTTTTATCAAGCCCCCCATCGAGGGGCTCAGCAATCATTCCGCCTCTAATGTAATTATCAAAGCTCACGCGTTTCATACGACGATTTTGAACACATTTTGCTAGGAAAAATCCTTTTCATAAGATGAAAATTTTATAGGCCTGCCAAGCATTGACTTACTATTACTAGGTATAGACTGGCAACCCAGAACATTTTTCTTGACGTCTTCCAATCAGGCCGCCATCTTGGAAAATCAAAGAGTATGTAAACGTGCAGTAAATGCGACAATTTTCTGAGTTCGGATTCAGTTGTGGCCATAGCGTGATTTAATACACTCGTATAAAAAAAACTACTTATTGATTTAATCACCGACATTTGGTATTTGTAATTTTTTTATACTGGATACCTTTATAGTTCCCGGGGATGCACTGTGTTGATGCAATTTGTCTCGGCAATTTGGGTCGGATTTGATGATCATGCGTCTTATGCCTATGCCTATGCCTGGCCTATGCGGATCCTCCGATATCGTTTTTGATAGCAATCGCAGTAAGATAAAAAACTAAATTATGACCATTTTCAGTTTCAGTCAGATCCAAACACATTTAAGGTCCCACGGGATCCTCAGATATAGATTTTGAAATCAATTGAAAATCAATATAATTATTATAATATATTCTCCTAAATTTTTAATGGGTTCATTCCCTGGATTCGGAGACCATACTCGCGTCGCGTACCTTATTTATATAAGAGAATTGACCTAGGATTTAAATAATTAGGACTTAAGATCTAAATAGCAACTAATCGTTGCCAATAAAATTAAGGCTAGTAAGTTTAATGTTCTACTAATAAGGCAAAATAGTCTTAGGAAATTGTCACTTCTACATTTTTAATCTTTGAAATAATGGCTGTTATCGGCTGTGAATTTGCCGATGAAAAGTGATTCCCGAAAAGGGCGGAAAACTTCGAGGCGAGCGCGCGTCTTTTTCTTGAGTTCTTAAAATTTAATTCTTATAGTGGTCAACGCAGGATAATTTATTTGTAAATATTATTAGTAGTTAGTTTCTATTACTCTGTGTATATAACAACATCCATTAGGTAAGTTTTTTGTACATATTTAATCATGGATCCCCCTGATGACCCAGGGGGAGGCCTACTCCCTGAGGTTTCGCATACGGTCACTATTTGTAGTGACCACAATAATAAATCGGAAGGTATGGATACGGACAGTTCCAGGTCTTCTGGGTTAAGGAAACGTAAGTCAGTCACTAGAAAAATATGCCGCCACTGCAACAAGAAGAAGCGTAGCAAACATGCAGAATCTAATAGAGATAGAGATTCACTCCGGGATGATTGCAATTGTCATGATTCTACTTTTAATGCTGATAGCATTAAATTTCAAACCCTACCCCCTCCTGCATCGTCAGTTTCAGATTCAGTACAGGCTCCGGTCCCAGATACAGGCACTCTTTCTCAGCCCGCAGACTTGTTTAGGAAGCAGTTTATTCAGTCAGATATTCATATTCTCCTTATGTAATTCATGTGCAGAAACAGCAGGAGTCGCCCAATGATGGCACTTCTATTCACTCCATGGCTTTTGGGAACCTACTAAAAAAACTTAACTTTCAAAACATTGTTAATGGACTACCATTAACAATGTTTTGAAAGTTAAGTTTTTTCTCTCTATTCCGTCCAATGCGTTTGACACTAGTCAAACGCATTGGACGGAATAGTCTCCCTTTCATTTACAAAATACCAGGATGCAAACAATTTTCTCAATGACAAAAGACTGGCTGACAACAAATACAAATCATTTATTCCATCATTTCATGTATTAAGAATGGGGGTAATAAAGGGCGTACCAGCAGAGTGGTCTTTGGATGAGGTTAAAGAGAACATCAGTGTACCTGTTGGTTGCGGTGCTGTTATAAAGCTGCGAAGACTTAATTACAAAGTTATGGTGTAGGGTTCCCCACTGTGGAAGCCATCTCAATCTGTAGTTCTTACGTTTGATGGACAGGTTCTCCCTAAACGTATTTTTATGTGTTACAATTCTCTCCTTGTAGATTTATATGTCTTTCCCACCATCCAATGTTTCAATTGCTATCGCTTTGGACACACACAGATGCAATGCAGATCAAAGCCGCGCTGTTACAAATGTGGGCAAGGGCACACTGGCTCCTCATGTAACATTGAGGAGGATTGTGCATCTTGTCTGTTGTGCTCTGGTCTTCATTTTGCGATAAATAAACGATGTCCCGACTTTGAACGCCAGAAGAATATTAAATTGACGATGGCACAAAGTGCAATATCTTATGCAGAAGCATCAAAATTACATCCTCCAGTTACTAAACCTTATGCCGATGTAGTCATGGCTACTCCTCCATCCTTCTAATCTGCAATAAATTGTCCAACTCAAACACTCAACAACACAGCTTCACAGTCTTATAAGAAAACAGTTTTCCTTAAACCCAGAAATATACCTAAGCCTCAAAAGGGTTATGACTCCCAGTCACATCATAATTTGACAAAAGACTACAATATGCAATCCCCTTCAAGGAATGGTAGCGCATTATTAAGTCACACAAAAGAGCACTACTAAGGATATTATTCTAGAAATCATTAAATTATTTTCCAATACTAATAGTAATATGAATTCAGAACCGAACATCGCTGCTCAATTAATTAGTTTATTATCTAAAGTGTTCAATCTCAATAATGGTGAACAAATCCAAAGTTTTCCAGTGGAATTGTCATAGTATTAATAATAAGAAATCGGATTTACTTCATTTAATTAGGAAATATGATCCATTTGTTATCACACTTTCCGAAACATGGCTCCGGTCTGAGTCATGTTTCAGAATTCCTGGCTATTCATGTCTCCGTGAAGATAGATCGGATGGATATGGTGGTGTAGCCATTCTTATTAAAAACTCATTTAGTTTTTCATATCATTCATTATCACATAGTAAAGATTATTCCATTATTTCCGCCATTGTAAATAACATCTGCATAGTTTCAGTGTACATTCCTCATCCTTCATTAGTCATTCTTAGTGAAATTAGAAGCATAATATCATCCCTTCCTTCCCCTTTCATTATTTTAGGTGATTTTTATTGGCATCATCCTGCCTGGGGATGCATCAATTCGAGTAATTTAGGAGAAGATATAATTGATATGGTTCATTGTTTTAATTTGTGTATATTAAACTCTGGAGCCCCGACGCGTCGCTCTGCTCCAAATGAGAATCCTAGTGCCATAGATTTGTCAATTTGTAGTTCATCAATTGCAGTGTCAGTATTTTGGGAGGTTCTTCCATTTTCTTTTGGTAGTGATCATTTTCCGATTTTAATTTCTTTCCCTTTCAAAAACAATCCACTGATGAAAAGATCTCCGCTTTTAGGATATAAACTCCAGAATGACAAATGGCAACATTTTAGGGAGCATTTGGATGAGAGGTTGGCCCAATTTCCCGAGGTGTCCCATAACCAAGTTTTACAATCATCTGATGCTTTCGCTAAGCTTCTGATTGAAGTAGCAGATGAAGTATTTCCGTCCAGAAAAAAGGGTTCTCAGTTTGATATCCTCAGCCCGCCTTGGTGGGATTCCGAATGTACTGATGCTGTTAAAAAGAGAAAACAGAGGGATTTAGTGTATAACGATAATATGAATGAGGAAAATTTTAATAGCTTATTAGCTGTGTATTAGGAGACAAAACAATTTTTAAAGAAAAAGAAGCTTGAGGGTTGGCGCTCCTTCTGTGCATCTATATGCCCTAATACTCACCCATCTGAAGTTTGGAAAAAAAATCGGATGTTTAGGGGGACCTTTGTTGAAACGAATGGCCAAATTGATCCTTCCATTGCTGGAAAATTCTTAAATAAGTTAGCTCCTCCTTTTGTTCCATTGCCTTTTCCAATTAGTGTTGAATTTTTAAGCTCTTCAAATGTTGATAACAATGATACGCAGCGTTTTAATAGTCCGTTCTCAATGCTAGAGTTGAAGAGTGTGCTCACTTATGTCGTAGATTCCGCCCCGGGGTGTGATGGTATACCATACTCTTTTTTGGTTCATGCCAGTGATAATGTGTTAGGTTATTATCTGGACCTTATCAATATTGTCTTTCTGACAGGTAATATTCCTCCCAAATGGAAAATGCAATTAGTGTTGCCACTTCTCAAACCAAATAAATCCCGTTCCGATCCAAATTCTTATCGTCCTATTGCGTTGTCATCGGTTTTAATCAGTCATGGAACACTTGGTTAAAAATCGATTGGAGTGGTTTATCGAAAGTAAAAGATTATTACCAGATATTCAATGTGGCTTTCGGAAGTGCAGAAGCACTTTAGACTGTGTTAGTTTGTTAGTTTCTGATGTACTTCTGGCATTCTTCGAAAACAAGTGTGTGGTAGCTTGTTTTGTAGATATCAATTCGGCTTATGACAATGTAAATATTTCAATTTTAGTTAATAAGCTGTTGTTGCTGGGAGTTCCAAGTCCTTTGTGTGTTATGATCTCCGCTATGTTCTCTGAAAGATTTATTAGATTGAATTTAGAATCTGAAATTTTATATAGAACAGTATGGAAAGGGCTTCCGCAAGGGTCTGTTCTTAGTCCTTTACTTTTTAACGTTTATACATACGATTTACTTCCTCATTTGACTGATTCTGTATCCGTTATTTAATATGCGGATGATATAGTATTATATTGTAATAATAGATCTATACATAATGCTTGTGAGATTATGAACTGTTATTTACAAAATTTAAAAATGTATTTGGATAGGAATGGCCTAGATCTCTCAGTTTCAAAATCTGCAGCAATTTTATTTCCTCCTAGGAAAAGATCCGTAGATGTAAATTTGACTTACAATGGATCTACAATTTCCTATTGCAAGGAAGTTAAATATTTAGGAATTGTCTTAGACTATAAACTTTCTGCCTAAGATCATTGTAATTACGTGAGGAACAGATGCGAACGTTCATTAAATATATTGAGATGTTTGGCTGGTGTTTGGTGGGGGAGCCACCCATTCTATTTGAAACTCATTTATAATGCTGTTATAAGGAGCGTTTTAGATTATGGCTCTTTCCTTCTAACTCCTGGTACTGTAGATGCCTTTAACATGTTAAATGTTATCCAAAACAAGTCTCCCAGGACAGTCCTTGGTGCGATGAAGACCAGTCTTGCCAATGCAATGCAAGTAGAGTCTGTGGATCCACCTATTCATTTAAGACGTCAATTTTTAGCTGATAGATTTATTTTTAAAACCATGCAATTCTCAAATCATCCTCTAATATGTTGGAAATTATATTCTCAACCATGGCAACACCGGACTGTCTAATGACGTATTTCTTCCGGTAACTCTTGTTCTGTTCTCTGTTCCTCGTGATGGCTGCCGCCCGCTTGCTTGCTTTGTTAATTGTTAAAACTATCTAATAGTTAGTACTTATTTAATATGTGATCGTCCTGTATCAACAACCATGAAGCCTCAGTATTTGTAAGTAAATACACTTCGTATGGAACATTGTATGTGAGTTTAATTTGCCACCGCACCGCTGTTCTTGTTAGCCTCCCACGCCAGTCATCCCTGCTAAGTAACTCTGTCAGGTGATCCAAGATAATTCCAACAGGTTACGGGCACAGTATTAAGGCACAAGACTAGAAAGTATTAAGCTATAAGCGGTTGGCAAATTACGTAAAATTATAACCTCACTTGTCAACGTGTTCGTCGCGCAAGATGGTAGAGGGCAACCAGAACCCTAACCCCTCACCTTCGGGATTTGGCGGCGGCATGATTATTGAAAAACTGGATGGCATTGGTAATTACAGCGCATGGAAATTTATGTGTAAAAACGTCCTAATTTTGGAAGGACTTTGGCCATGTGTATTGGGAACTGACAACGATCCATTAAAGTCGCAGCGAGCATTAGCCAGGATATCCTTGAGCCTTAAACCAACCCTATTTCAACTATTACACGGCATTGATACAGCAGCAGAAGCATGGGAAAAACTTAGCTCAGTTTTTGAAGACAAAGGTTTATATAGGCGTGTCTGCCTGCTTCGTCAATTGCATAGAATCGAACTGCAACAATGTGCTAGCATGACAGCTTATATTGATACAATTTTTACATTGGTTTCCCAGCTAGCTGACATAGGAAAGACAATCGAAGACGGTGAGATAGCAGAAATTCTCCTGAGTGGTCTCCCGCAGGAGTATGACACCTTAGTTTCAGCTCTTGGAACTGCATCTATATCTCATTCTTTGACATCAGAGTTAGTACGAGCCAGGCTTCTCCAAGAAGATTTTCGACGATTGAGTGCAAATGGAAGTAGCGCTTTTGCTGTCAGTAACACTTTTAATAATAAAAAGAAGATTGTTTGCCATTATTGCCACAAACCTGGACACCTGAAGTCCCGCTGTTTCAAGCTTCAACGAAAGAAGAAGGAAGACCACAAAGAAGAGAAGACCCTAGTTGTGTCTTCATTCATGGCTTCAGCGGAGGAAACAAATGTGAACTTTATTGTGGATAGTGGTACTACGTCTCATATGATAAATAACTGTAATCTTATAGATAATTTAAAGGAAAATAGGATTCATATTAACTGTGCTGACAGATCTTCAAAATTAGAAAGCTGTGGCGTTGGATATGTTGAAGTAAGCTTTGACAATTCAATTAGACTCATTAAGAATGTCATGTATGTACCTCATTTGTCAGAAAATTTGCTGTCGGTAAGTAAAATGTGTGAGAAGGGTTTGGTTGTGGTATTTAAAAGTGATGGCTGTTTAATTTATGAGAAATGCACTTTGGAAGGCAAACCTGTTATGTCAGCTGATTTATGTAAGGGTGTTTATAGATTGCGAGGTATTTGTGCAAAGGAGCAGTCGATGGCTACTCTGCATCAAGTGCAGGGATCACAGACTGCAAAGTTGGCTGCGTCAGAAGTAAAGAATGCTTCTTTGTGGCATAAACGGTTAGGTCATCTCGGCTTGAATGGAATGCGTGCGGTGAGAGAGTGTGCTGCACGTGGTGTCTGTTTTCAGATGGGCGATGACAACATACAACAGTGCGTCGCATGCCTGAAGGGGAAGCCTGTGGCCAAGGCGTACCCGAAAGGCGAAGCTACACGTGCAAGCAATCTTCTTGAACTGGTGCACTCGGACGTTTGTGGCCCGATGAGTGACGACAGCTGGAATGGTGCACGTTACCTCTTAACCCTTACTGATGACTACTCCAGGAAAACTTTTGGATACTTAATGAAGAAGAAGTCTGAGGTAATGTCCTGTTTTATTCATTTTAAAAATGTAGTCGAGAAGCAGACTGGTTTGCAGATTAAATGCATACGTTCAGACAATGGTGGTGAGTATTGCAATGCGCCTTTTAAAGTTTTTTTAGCGAAGGAGGGCATTCTTCACCAGCTGACAGTACCATATTCGGCACCGCAGAACGGTGTGGCTGAACGGCAGAATAAAGTTATTTTGGAGAAAGCTAGGTGCATGCTTTTGCAGGCAGGTCTCTGCAATAGATTTTGGGGCGAGGCGGTTATGACTGCTATTTACCTCAAGAATCGCTGTCCAACTAGGGCATTGTCAGGACATTTGCCTGAGGAGGTTTGGTCCCGACACACTGTTTGTCTCGGACACCTTCGTGTTTTTGGCTGCATAGCATTTTCTCTTCTGCCAGAGCCTACGCGTACTAGTAAATTGTCTGCGAAGTCAAAGATGTGTATTTTTGTCGGTTATTCAGAGACAACAAAGGGGTACCGACTTATTGAGCCATCAAATCCTACTAAGGTTATTTTATCAAGGAACATTAACTTTTTAGAGAAAAGATTTTACAGAGATTTTAAAATTGACTCAAATAATATTAATTTAAATGATAATTTATTAATTCCTTATGTGCAATATTTTAATGAATTGAATGGACCCACTAACGAGGATTGTAATAAGGAAAAAATTGTTGAACAAAGTTCAAGTAATGATTCAGATTCTAGTCAGTCAAAAGAAAATTCTAGTCAAGAAATAAATGAATTATCCGATAGTGAACAGAACCATACTTATAATTTTTCGTATGAATTTACAGATGCTGAGTCTGGCAAGGGCAGTGACGGCGAGGAGTCCTCTGCCGAGCAGTGGACACCCGATGCGGCACTTGACGCGGAATCGTCACCCGCTGGGAACGCTGCAGTTGGAGGGGAAGGCGTTGCGACTAGTTCAGGGGATCCTGTAACTGTCAGTGGCCGCCCCGTACGAACCACTCGTGGTTTACCACCGGCTAGGTTTGGTGACTACGAGATAGGTATGTTTGCCAGCTCTATTTTTAATGAACCTCAAACTTATGATGAGGCTGTAGCATCATGTAACTGTCACGAATGGCAAAAGGCTATGGAAATAGAATATAATTCATTATTAGAGAACAATGTGTGGGAATTAGTTGATAGGCCTACTAATGTAAATGTTATTAAATGTAAGTGGGTGTACAAACTGAAGCACGACACGTCAGGAAATTTAGAAAGGTATAAAGCCCGCTTAGTTGCTCGCGGCTTTACTCAAAAAGAAGGTATTGATTATTTAGACACTTTCTCTCCTGTCGTGCGTCATTCAACGATGCGTATTCTATTCTCATTGGCTCATGAATACAATATGTCAATGGAGCATTTCGATGTCACCACGGCATTTCTGAATGGCAACTTGAATGAGAGGATTTATATGGAGCAACCTAAGGGTTTCATGTCTGATGAAAGTAAGGTTTGTTTGTTGAGGAAGAGCATTTATGGGCTTAAACAAGCCAGTCGCATGTGGAACCTGAAAGTTCACGATTTGCTCTCGAAAAATGGTTATACTCAGAGCAAAAATGAACCTTGTGTTTATGTGCGTAAGTGTGATAAGGACCTTACTATTATAGCTCTCTATGTGGATGATTTTTACATTTTTTCTACATGTGATACAAAAGAATTATATAATTTGCTACAGAAAAACTTTAATGTGAAGCATTTGGGTTCATTAACAAGTTGTTTGGGAATGCGAGTCACAAGAAACAAAAATGTATTAAAATTAGATCAAAAAGAATATATACGTAGATTACTTGAGAAATTCAACATGTTGGAATGTAAAACTGTATCCACACCTTTGGTAGCTAACAGTAAATTGTTAAAATCAGACTCTATACCATTAGAAGATAATGTTTATCAATACAGGCAATTAGTTGGCTGTCTTATGTATTTATCAGTGTGTACAAGGCCTGATATCACTTTCAGCTGTAGTCAGCTAAGCCAATTTTTATGTAACTTTCATAAAAGTCACTGGGTGGCTGCAAAACGTGTTCTAAGATATTTGGCTGGAACCATAGATTTAGGTCTATGTTTCTACAAGAGTAAGAGCTTAGATATAACAGCCTTTACTGATGCTGACTGGGCTAATGACTTGTGTGATAGGAAATCTTATACAGGCTTTGTAGTAAAGTTAGGCATGAATGTTGTAAGCTGGGAATCCAGAAAGCAACGTTGTGTGGCCTTGTCCAGCACGGAAGCTGAGTATTTAGCCATTAGTGATGTCGCTAAAGAGTTGTGTTTTATTAAGAATTTCTTGTATGAAATTATTGATAAACGCTATAATACAGTCATCTTCAATGATAACCAAAGCGCTCAAAAATTGTTGTTGACCAAAGAGTATTCACATAAACGTACGAAGCATATTGATATCAGATATCATTTTGTCAAAGACCTGATTCAAAAGCTATGTATAACTGTAAAATATCTGCCTACTAACAATATGACAGCCGACATATTTACCAAACCATTATGTTCAACAAAACATCACACATTTATGAAGGATTTAAATTTAAAGGATAAATAATTGTAGGTTGTGATATTTTATTGAAACGAATTGTGATATTATGAAAATAAGTTATGTGATATGGTTAATTTTGCCTGAGATAATATTTTAATTGAATTTTATATTATTGACATGTTGTGCACTATTGTGTATTTGCTATTTGGAATGTTATTATGAATGCCAGCATAATATTGTGTGTACAATTTACATTAGTCTTGTTGGCATGTAACTACATATATACTATTTTGAGATGTTTGTATATATGAATGTTGCTATTGTTGAGAATAAGGGGAAGTGTTGGAAATTATATTCTCAACCATGGCAACACCGGACTGTCTAATGACGTATTTCTTCCGGTAACTCTTGTTCTGTTCTCTGTTCCTCGTGATGGCTGCCGCCCGCTTGCTTGCTTTGTTAATTGTTAAAACTATCTAATAGTTAGTACTTATTTAATATGTGATCGTCCTGTATCAACAACCATGAAGCCTCAGTATTTGTAAGTAAATACACTTCGTATGGAACATTGTATGTGAGTTTAATTTGCCACCGCACCGCTGTTCTTGTTAGCCTCCCACGCCAGTCATCCCTGCTAAGTAACTCTGTCAGGTGATCCAAGATAATTCCAACATAATACATAAAATTATCTGTTCTTCACAATTACATTCAGACATCTTCGTATTGGCGTAATAGAACACCTCCTTGCATAATAAATAGTTATCTTAAGTTCCAGAGTTTAACTTCGCCTACTGTCAGATATCTCTCTCTTCCCATATATGAGAAAGACTTTGATTCACTGACCATTGCTCCACACGTTTTTCTGGATTCTGGCATCGTTAAAGATAGAACAAGTGCAAAGCCAGTATTTAACAATTTGGTTGGTGAAAATTGGGCTGATTGGCATCACATTTATTCAGATGCATCTAAAAGTTCAGCATTAATCTGTGTTAGGGTTGGCGTACCACCAACAGTTTGATACTGTAATCAAAATTAAACTCCCTCCAGAGTCTTCAGTATTTTCTGGTGAACTATTTGGCATTTTCAAAGCGGTGGAATATGTTTCCATGTTCAATTTAATAACTGTATTTTTTTCGGATTCTAAATGCAGCCTTCAAGTTTTAATTAAATCACCTTTTAGAATGTCTAATAATTATCCGTTACTGTATGAGATTCGAGCTATTTTGTTACAATGTCAATTAAAGGGGCTCACTGTGAATTTTGTCTGGTTGCCAAGCCATTGTGGTATTTCGGGTAACGAAAGGGCTGATAGTTTGGCTGTGGATGCTGTGGTTTCTGGCGATGTCTCTTCTTGTATTTTTTTTGCCACGATTTACTTTTACTTCCCAAAAGGTATCTACAATTGTCATGGGAGTTCTTTTGGTTTTGGAGTAGCCTGGAGACAGGGGCCTATTACCACAAGATCCAAAGTGATATTCCCTTGAAGCCTTGGTTTTTTGGGAAAAAATCCTTTAGTAGACGTGAAATATCATGTTTAACTCGTATGAGATTGGGCCATACATGTGCTCCTTTTCATCTTGCAAAATTTAATATTATAAGTGAGCCTAAATGTGACTGCGGTGCTGAGGAAGCTGGCGTAAACCATATTATCTTATCTTGCCCGTTATTCGATCGTACTGTCTTCTTGGATGCGCTCCAATCTAAAAATGTTCCTTTTGCCACCGAAATTTCCTCTTTGCTTATTAATCCAGATATTTATAATATTCTAGCTAAGTTTATTTGTGAGAATAATATCAAATTATAGTATTATTCATATTTTATAATTTATTTGTATGTATTCCAATTCCGTTTTCCTGCCTTGATTATTTTTTCCAAATTCCGATATATCCTTTCCGTACTTATCCGATTTTATTTCCTTCCCTTTTCATTAACTTGATTATGGCTATGGGCCAACGCCCGCAAGTCCAATGGAAAAAAAGTGATTCCCGTACTTTTACTATTGTTGGGTTTGTTGTTGGTGCAATAGCGCAATGCAAAAGAAGGCATTTTTAAAAGTTTTGAGTCAAAATTGCACTCGAAGCGACCGCCATCACTGCCCGCCACAGACTAAACCAACATACTCTCATGAGAGTATGTTGACATGGGCAAAATTATGCTAGGTGATGTCTACTCTAGTAATATAACTCAATGCTGCCAAGTTATTTTCTTTACTCACATATTGTACATCGCCAAGAATTTCCAGTGGCGTCCATTCTATTTATCACTTTTCTAGTCACCACGATTAATTTGTTTTTATAATAACCAAGCCACGTACGTACCTAAGTGCCGCTCCTCGAATATGGACGCTGTTATAAAATCATCTTTTCATAGATGTAAAGGCCAATGATGATGATGATGATAATAACCAAACACGCATAAACAATGTTTACAAATATTTTTTGAAATAACCTATAATGGCGCGCAACAGTTTTTTTTCTTGAAGTTTGCGTAGTGCGCGCGCATGTGTTAAGCCAGACTTAGATGAAATCTCTAAACAGCCAATACAAAATAAAATAAATATAAAATGATCAAAAGTGAATAGTTTTACTAAATTAAACGTTTCTATATCATATCCAAAAAGAAATAGTCAATTAATGAACAAAAAGGATTTAATTTGTAAGAATCCATTTGCCGAGAATTAAAAAAAAGCTGTAAATTCTGTACAACCCGGTTCATTTAAGAATGCACCGTGTTCATGCATACATCTTGCTGCAAGGTGCCAAATGGGGTTTATACATGTCATGATTTGTCAGCCCCAATTTATCAGAAGCTGACTAATTGCTATCGTCTGGAGGCATGTTGCGCTGCTGATCCAACTGTCAAACGAGTTGTACTGAGAAATTGTATGCACATGTGGTCGGATTGTTACATCTGTACGCTACACCCAATTATGACTTCGACATGTTGTACTGACAAATTGGGGTAAAATCACATAATCTGTATACCCTATAACACACGAGTGTCGTAATGTTATAAAACACGCGTGTTTAATACCCAGGATTATGAGCCTAAAAGCGACATGATAAGAGGTACGTTACGAGTAAATGTGTTAAAAATAGTGTATAAGTAGGCACCAGAAGACACATCAAAGCCTTCGATTGCGAAGACGGAGCAGGAATTCTAAACTAAGCAAGATTTTACAACCAACCTCCCCTTCGCCCTGTTAGAGCAGAGTGCTATACGGGTTAGGTAACTGCCAGTGGAAGAAAGTCAATTAAACAATTGTCCAGCCTTAGACACAGTTTATTGGTAACAACACAGCACACGACTTACGTGGAGTTCAGTCTTTATAATTAATATGGGAGATGCGTCTGCTCGGCAGCAAAGATCCGGCAAAAGAGAGCGAGACATTCAACAGATAAAGAATATAGGGATTACTTAAGTGGGCTACACACGATAAAGTTAATATGTTATAAGGGTGCACATATATATAATCCTTAACACGCCCCATCTTTTCTTTTTGTCATTGCCGTCGTCACTCCATGTTTGTACATTTTCTTTATGACACGAAATACAATACATAGCTAACAAAATGATTATCTACTGTTGCTTTTTTTGTCTGTAAAATGAGCGGTATTGGAGGATAATATTTGTTTTTACTATATGTTGCTAATTACCATCGTCAGTTGTATTAATTCATCGTCCTCCTTACAATTTTCCCAGTTCCATCATAAAGAAGCTCGGAGTCCGCTTCAATGCCGTAACCCAAGATTTGGCGTAGGCACTGCACTAGTTTTACAAAAGCGGCTGCCATATGAATTTTCTACTCGGAGAGAAAGGTAGACCTTGTTACGTTTTTTAATGCGCTTATGATGTCTATACGAAATGATTCAGCTATATTCCACCGAACTGAAGTCGAAGGTGAACTTGCAGAATCGGTCTCTACAGTCTAGCTTCCAGCGAGTTACAGTAGGTACTTAATTTAATACTTTTAATCATCATAGGCGCTATCCACACTCACAGCCACAGTCCACTACGTAAAAGTATTGAAAATGACACTTGGTTAGAAAGGTTAAAATAATGTCTGGCTTTTAAGTATCTGTCCTTCAAAATCAGAATGAAAGAGACATCAATCAAAGCGATCTTCTAGAGATCTTCTCTCCTTTTCTGTCAAATAAGACAAATGGAATCGTGGCCCTGTTTTTCGCTCTTGTAGGTGAAGTGAGACAGCGATACATACTTTCATTCCGACCATAGCAAGTTGGTGTGACAAATTGCATCGACTGTAGCGTGCCTGAAGTAGTTCCACGTATTATTTTTTCTTGAATGCTATAGGCTTTACTCTTCACTTTTACACGTCGCAGAAGTGGCGTATTTAAAATGGTCTCAAATAGTTTCAAATAGGAAAAACAATATACACAAAACTGAATTCAAATTGAACTGAAAGTTGTTTAGATTTAAATCTAATTAAAAATACATTTATTTTAAATACCAACATAATGAATAATCCCATTTGAATCAATCACGGTAATTGATTTTGATGTATTTTGTATTAAAACATTATTTTGACAGAAATTGGCATTATGAATCAGGCCGTGCACTTTAAAAAAATAAGTAGGGACGGAAGGGAGCTATTGTTTTGATAATTGGAGGTTGTAGTGAAAATATTTATTGATTTCCTGGCCTTTTTGGAGAAAAACTAACTATACCTTGGCCTTGGCGGGAATGGCAATTCAAGGATTCGTAGAAAACTATGTGGTCGCTATCTAACCTCATACGCAATTATTCATTTGGGTTACCGACCACCCCATTTTACTGAAATCTATTTTTATAATATGCCGAAAATTAACGAAATCCTAACCGTAACTAAATTATTTAAGCAATGAAACTACAAAATTCAGTTTAATACTAAAATTAAGTGACATAACTTACCGTTGCGCGCCAAATGTCTCTTTAATTTTTTTACAGTTTCACTGCTCATCGACACGTTACGGAGACCATGTGAAACTGTGTTTTTTTTCTCGTTTTGGGTTAAAGTGTCGGTTTTAAAGTAATAATATACTTAAAATTTAACTATACAAAAATAGTTTATAATTGATACTTTATCTTATTGGTTTGTAGAAATGATAATATCTTTAGTTAAAGAAGCCTAGTCAGTCAAGTGGTCGCCAACCGAAGGTGGTCGCGTAACCGGCGAAACAACTAACTATAACTTGTTAATTAAGGGCAATGACTAAGCGACTCGTCGACGCTTCAGCACGGCTAGCACGCGACGGCGCGCGAGCTCTCTCGATTTTTCTCGCACTATCCGTGTCTCTCTTATTAGAACACTTAGAGGAAGAGGTGTAGTGCGATAAAAATCGAGAGTATGTCGTGGCCGTCGTGTGCTAGACCTGCAGACGTTATTTGACGGTTCAAACGTCAATTTGATACACGTTTAGTTATAATTTGGCCAACGTGGCAACGATTGGTTTATTTGTTTTGTAAAACTAACTATACCTAATAATGTAATACCTATTTAAATTAATACTCATGGAACTTCCAACGGTAAGCAAAAAGCATATTTAATTGTTTGACTTATTCATTTCACAAGGTGATTCTCTCGATTTTTCTGGCACTGTACCCCCCTTTCTAAGTGTTCTAATAAAAGAAAGACGGATAGTGCGATCGAGAGAGCTCGCGATCACTGTCTTGTGATAGTTGTGATAGCCGTGCAGAGGGCCTACCGCGAACCGAAAACGAACTTTGTTCGTGTATCTCCCTCTCTGTCGCTCGAACTAGCTAGTGCTAGTTCGTTTTCGTTTCGCGGTAGGCCCTCAGGAAAATAAAAAACTTCGCCACATTGCGGAAAACTATTTGAACTAATTTCTTCAACTGGCAACAGTAACTTTGAAAACGTCATTAATGCTATCGTGTGTTGCGCTTAAATGTCGAAAATGTCTACATATCGTCATCCAATGGCCAGCCCCCCCCCCACACTCATATGTCATCACTGGCAACACACACTGGTCAAAGACTCTCGTCTTAAGACACTGCGGAATATTGGACGAAAAGATGTGCCGTAGCTTCCCGAACGCTGTCCAGCCGAGTCGGATTCGACGATTGACCTCTTTCTCGAAGTTGGACCTACCTAACTGGATAGTTTGTCCTAGGTATACATAATCGTCTACAACTTCGAGTGTAAAGTGTCCGATTATAATGGGAGTTGGTACTACATGGGTATTTGACATGATCTTCGTCTTATCCATGTTCATTCTTAGACCAACTCGTTCGGAAACTTTATTTGGGTCATCGAGCATCGTACTTAAGTCCTCCATGGTCTCAGCCAAGACTACTATATCGTCAGCAAACCGAAGGTGAGTGATGTGCTCGCCATTGATGTTGATGCCTAGCCTTCTCCAGTCCAGAGTTTTGAAAACGTCCTCCAGTGCAGCGGTGACCAGTTTTGGAGAAATCACATCTCCTTGCCTGACTCCTCGCTGCAGCGAAATAGGTTTCGAGTTCTGGTCCTGGAGTCGAACTGACATAGTGGCGTTCTCGTACAAACACTTCAGCACTTCGATATAGCGATAGTCAACTTGGCACCGCTGGAGAGACTGTAGTACAGCCCAGGTTTCAATCAAATCGAAGGCTTTCTCGTAGTCCACGAACGCTAGGCAGAGGGGCAGGTTATACTCCTCGGTCTTCTGTATAACCTGACGGAGCGTGTGGATGTGGTCTACGGTACCTCTTCGAAAAACCGGCTTGTTCGGGAGGCTGGAAGACATCTAACCTGCGTACGAGACGATTTGTAATGACCCTCGAAAACAGCTTATGGACATGGCTCAGAAGTGAGATGGGTCTGTAGTTCTTCAGGAGGGTGTTGTCACCCTTTTTGAAGAACAGCACCACCACCCCTCCGTTCCATGCCTTTGGAGTTCTCCCTTCCAGTAAGACGGAATCGAACAACTTCTGAAGGGCCGTAAGGACTGGTTTTCCACCCGCCTTCAAGAGTTCTGCTGTTATTCCGTTTTCACCGGGTGCCTTGTTGTTCTTGAGCTGTTTAAGAGCCATTACAATCTCGTACAGGCTGATGTCCGGGATGTCGTCGGTATAGTGCCGGGTTAGTCGTAGGTAGTAGGTAACTCTAGGGTCTTCCGCCCGACCAACTTCGGGTTTGCGTGTTGACGTGTATAGCTGTCCGTAAAAGCGCTCTATCTCACCCAGAATCTCGGTTTTAGAAGAAACGATTCTACCATCTTCAGTTTTTAACTTCGCGAGCTGGCTCTGCCCTATAGACAGATCTCTTGAGAACACTTTAGAGCCCTTATTACGCTTGATGGCCTCTTCAATACAATTTGTAGTGAATTGGCGCAGATCGCGGGTAAGGGACTTGGAGATCTGTTTATTGAGATGCCGGTATAAGGTCGCATCGGCTGAAGACTGTAGAATCATTTCACTCCTTTCCTTCATGAGTTTCTGAGTGGAGCTAGAGAGCCTTTTAGTTTTGTTGGTCCCTTGGGCCTTGAAGAACTTAGACCCAGTGGAACGGACAGCTTCCACAAACCCGTCGTTCAGTTCGTCCACATCGCCGCCTAGGCAATCAAAATGGTTTTAGAGTTCCAGCTGGAAGCTCTCGGGGTTTCGAATTTGGATTGATGCTGGACGGAACGTAGACTTCATCAATCGAGAGCGTTCTTCCTTGACGCATATATTCAATGTGCCTCTTACTAGACGGTGATCGCTCCCGGTTTTGACCGTATTGATTACAGAGACATCATTGAATATATGCTTCCTCGTCGACATGATGAAGTCAATCTCGTTTTTAGTTGCACCGTCGGGACTCATCCAGGTCCACTTTCTGTGCTCGTGTTTCTTGAAGAAGGAATTCATCATGTAGAGTCCCTCCTTCTCCAAGAAACCAGCCAGTAGTTGGCCCCGGTGGTTCCGACTTCCAACTCCAAATTGCCCCACTTTCAGCTCTTCACCATCTCTCTTGCCCAGTTTTGCGTTGAAGTCCCCCATGACAACGGTGAAGTAGGTTTTGGAACTATGCATGGCCCTCGATATATCTTCATACACAGCCTCCACCTCTTCGTCGGAGTGTGCCGAGGTCGGCGCGTAAACCTGTATGACCTTCAATGAGTACCTGTTGGATACTCTGAGTATTAGGTACGCCATAGTCGACACACTCTCGATCTTCACAACGTTATTCACGAGGGACTTGTGGACAAGGAACCCGACACCTCCCTGGGACTATTGGTCGCCCTCCCGGAAATAGAGCATGTTGCCGGATTTGAGGGTTATCGTGTCCTCCCCCTCTCTTCGGACTTCAGATAACCCTATGACATCCCAACGCAACTTGCTCAACCCTTCCTCCAGTTCCGCAATCCTTTCGTCTGTCCTCAGTGTGCGCGTGTTAAACGTTGCCAGGGCCAGGGGTCGTCGGTGGTGGTAGCCGGATCTTCGCCGGAGATTCTTCGCACCCCTGACCCCGCTGGTACCCTGGCCGCTACCACAACCAGGGTACGGGGGTCGCCGGAACCTCGGGGCCGTGGTTTTTTTGTACCTTTTATTTGGGGGGCATATGCCATAATCGCCACGCTTGGAATGCGGGTTGGCGATCGCAGTATTTCCACCGCACTCCAGGGACGCTGCTGCCCATCCCCCGGTGGTCTTGGTCGTAGTTTTAGGGCATACCCGGGTCCAAAACCAAATGTCAACCAATAATATTCTTAACTTTCTTTTAAATACATTAAGTGGCAATGTTTTAAGTTCAGCTGGTATTTTGTTGAAGATTTTAACACACATGTTGTAAGCACTTTTCTGTCTAAGTACCAGTTTGTTGCTACTTGGTATTGCTAACATATATCGTCTATGTTGCCTAGTTGTTTCTTTATCAGCGACAAACGTGAATAGTTCCGTATGGAGTTTTACAAATACCGCTACCTCATATATATAATAATAGTCAGATACCAACGTTAATTGGTTTCCTGTATTGTTATTATCTACATTATTTTAGGAGGGTTAATTGACACTATAGTTTTTTTTTCAATAAATTAATTGATTGCATCGGGTATTAACGATGCTAGAAAAAATTTCGTTTGCTAAATATCGTGTAGACGTAGATAACAAAGAAATTGTGTATAACATGGTGTCAACAAATATATACTGTTTGATTTGCTCCATGTGCTGCTTCATTCATATTCATATCCCTATATGTGTAGTGTCTTATTTTATGAAACAATATCAAATTTATGAATGAAAAAAAAAGCTGTAAATACCTATTCTTTACAATTCAAATCGTGACTTTTGGGACAACCTATTTACTGTATTTGCGTCCAACCAATGTGTATTTACTCACATTTTGCTTAAAAAGTGAGTGAGACGCAATGCACATTCGACTTGGACAAGTGGAATACATGGATATAGGTATATGCAAGTATATATGTAAGTAGGTACTTTTATACCCTTCTTTAGTTCGCCTTTGTACCGACTTAACTTATTTTGTCTGCATCTTGTGTACAATAAAGTAGTTACGCATACATACATAAATATACCCTTATTTCTGTTCGCTGTTGATTGAATGTACTACTAGGTACTCTACATTATTTTACTATTACCTAAGTCAATATGCATGTGAGTAGGGTATCACATGAATCCATATATTATATTATAAATGCGAAAAGTGTGTCTGTCTGTCTGTGTGTCTGTTACCTCTTCACGCCCAAACCGCTGAACCGATTGAGATGACATTTGGTATGGAGATAGTATGAGTCCCGGGGCCTTCCCCTAAAAAAAAACTATCCTATGTCGTTACATAGGAGAGTTTTTATCCCGGAAATCACCCCCTGCGGGATGATATTCGGGATGAATGTTTGAATCGAGCTACGAATAAAACGAGTTCCACGCGGACGGAGTCGCGGGCAGAAGCTAGTGCTCTATAAAGACGTGAAAGAAGATTTCTACAGGGCATCCATGAGGTATTTTTTTATCGATACTTAAATGTAGCTTTTTTAGGTTCATGATTTTCATGAACAATATCTCAGTTTTTAGTATCCTTATGAAATTAGTTAAGAAGTTATATCAGTTTAGGTATTCCTGAAAAAAACAGTTCCTAACAAAAACTTGTACCAATATGAAAATTTTGCCAGAAACTTATTTTGGTTGAAACTTGTCTTATTTTATTTTATCACGCCAGACATACTTTGCAAAAATAAATACTTTTGGAGGACTTATAAATCAAATGGAATTAGTGAGGGGACATCTGAAACTATAAGATAGAGGTACGGTATAAAGCCTGCTCTATACAGTGGGCCATCACGACCCATCGTACAGGACGCAACTATGCGTTAGACGGAGAAAGACATCGCCGCGCCATAAGCCATCTGACACCACTACCCTCTCCACACGCTGGCCCATCCTAGTGGACCATTATGATGGGCCATCATGTAGAGGAGCCATTAAAGTTCTTAGGACTGTACAAAAATTTAAACTGCATTGAAAGATTTAAAAACAAGCGTTATAATTATAACTAGGTGCCCGGGAGTGGAACCGGCCAAATCTGATTAAAAATTGGACTTTATTTTAATGCGGAAATTTATATTGCTGTTAATAAGGAACAATTGTTGCTATGGAAATGGAACCCCGTAATCTATATATATAAAACTCTTCGTTTCTAATCTATTGACAGACAGCGCACAGCCTAAACCGCTAACGATATAAGCATGAAATTTGGAACATACGAGTATGTTATTTATAGTACGTGGACGTGTGCTAAGAAAGGATTTTTCGAAATTCAACCCTTAAGGGGGTGAAAGAGGGGTCGAACCGTTGTATGGAAATCGTTCATTTGGAAAGTTATAGACTTGAATCTATGTACGAAGGTTTCTTACTAAAAAGCAAAACAAATGATCTAGCTTTGCTATAAAAAATCATCCCCTAAGGGGGTTAAAAAAGAGTTGAAAGTTTGTATGGGAAACATGTCGTTTTTAAAGTTAACCATTTAAAACTTCGGTCACAAGCTCCTAATGTACAGTCAAAAACATTGATAAGGGATTTTTTAAATTCATCCCTTGAAGGGGTTAAGATAGGGGTTGAAAGTTCACATAAGTAATGTGTGATTTCCTAAACCGCTAAAGTTATAAGCATGCAATTTGGAACATATATTCTTTACAGTACGTGGACGTGCATTGAGAAAGGATTTTTCGAAATTCAATCGTTAAAGGGGATGAAATAGGGGTCGAACCGTTGTATGGAAATCGTTTATTTGGAAAGTTATAGACTTGAATCTTTGTATGAAGGTTTCTTACTTAAAAGAAAACAAATGATTTAGCGTTGTTATTAAAATTCATCCCCTAAGGGGTTAAAAAAGACTTGAAAGTTTGTATGGGAAACATGTCGTTTTAAAGTAAGCCATTTAAAACTTTGGTCACAAGCTCCTAATGTACAGTCAAAAACATTGATTAGGGAATATTTTCTTATTCATCCCTTGAAGGGGTTATGATAGGGATTGAAAGTTCGCATAAGTAATGTGTGATTTTTAATTAAAAACTGTGGCTAGAAACATGAAAGCAGGACAGCAGGTTTCTTTTATAGTATGTAGATCTATCCAGAAATATTTTTTTAAACTTGCCCCCTAAAGCGGTGAAATAGGAGTGGTACCGAGAAGACGTTCTTTTGAAAACGTAGAAATATGAAAGTTCGTATAATACGTTATTTATTTATAAACCATATATTTGACATAGGTAGTATTTTCATCAAAATTAATTCCCTAGGGTACGGAAAGGCCATATGGGAAAAATAATATGAGAGTTGAAACTTTGTGCATAGGCTCCTTTTATATAGTCAAACATGCTGAGTAACTACGGCGATTTCTGAAATTCATCCCCTAAAAGCGATAATAAGGATATATACTGTTTTTATCGTTTAGCGTAAACTACGATAGATTTTTTGAATGTATACCTACCACAATACATTATGCAAAATATACCATTTTTTTGTTTGTTGAATTTAGCAATTTAAACGAATGAACTCATCGCACTACCTTTTACGCTTATAATCCGTGAACGGATTTATATGAAATTTTCCGTACAGATAATTTGAGAACCTTGGAAGGATATAGGATAGTTTTTGTCTCGGAAATCATCCCTTAAAATGGTAGAACTTTGTTTGGGTCGGCGATAATTAAGGTTCCGCCTACAAAAAATTAATAGCAATCATTTTTCTAAGACGGTAACAAGTTCTACGCGGACGAAGTCGCGGGCAACAGCTAGTCTATGTATCATCATATCAGCCGAAAGACGTCCACTGCTGGACATAGGCCTCCCCCAAAGAGTGCCACAATGACCGGTCCTGCGCCACCCGCATCCAGCGGACTCCCGCGACCTTTATCAGTCTATATATATCCGTATCTATTTAAAATATACCTACCTTCACATAATTATTATATTGTTAAAACTTATACTAAGTAGAAGAATAATGAAATCTAAAGTCAACAACGGATAACTGCCGAATTAATTATCATTATTACCACTCTTACCAACATCGTGTCAAAATGAGAATAAAACTATGCGATGTCATCGACCCTACGTCACTATCAGGATTGCAGCCAACTCTAGCTTTTTTTTAAAAACGAGCAACTTCACCATGGACAAAGGGTTGGATTTCTTGAGGTCCTTTTCTCCTTTTTAAGTGATCCCGTACGTCCACTTGGAAAGCCCGGCGCGTCGGCTTCAAAATAAAACACTACGTACAGCTTACAACCGGCTTGGCTGGCGGTTGGACGTGCCTCCAGTGCGTCGCTCTTGCCTTCGCTTGCCGGCGTTTAAAAAGAAAACAGATTTGGCGGGAAAACTTATTGAATTAATACCCCCGTTTGTGAGTGTTTGTAAAGTGTTTTACTAGATTTACGAAGTTTGAGGTGTGATAGTGACTCGTGGACCAAGGACTGTATTATTTTTGGACTCAGTGCTTTAGTTTTCTTCGTGTTGTTGTGTACAACCTTGAACCCGTTGCATGTGTGAATATTAAATCAGGAGCCTAGGACTCGAATTGCCTGCCTTGTGTTATTGGGATGATTTAAATTTATAAAGGAACTGGCTGTTGAAATGGTTTCTGTGGTAAGTACAAAATGATAATTCCTAATCCTAATATATATATATACCAATCAAATATTATATTAAGGGGAGAAGTTTTTGTTTTTGAAATGCAAAAGTTTTTAGACGAGCTGCCTCGAATAAATATGGCAAAACAGTTATTCTATTATGATATTTAATTAGTTATTATTAAAACAACAATTAAACGTAAACGGGCAATAATATTTACATGAATAAAACTAAATTAAGTAATAAAAATAAAATAATAAAATTATTCAAATGTTGTTGATTTCCTTGTTAAGAACATTACCTACCTTAATATTATAACTTTTTTAAATAATAATGGTGTTTGAACATTATTTGTCTTCAATACACACAATGCAACTGATCAAGCAGAATGAAGTAAATGTATATGAAATAAATCCAAAATTGTAATTTTGACGAGACGATAATTGGACTTTTTATGATATTAGGTATACAATGTGAATAACATTAGCTGTAACCTGTAAGTCACTCTTAATTCTCTTAATAAGCAAAACCGTCCAATTTATTATAAAACAATTACTTTCATTATTGGCATATCAAGTATCAACATACCAAAGCTCAAAGCTAGCATTAGCATGGGGAAAGAGGCCTCAATCGATCAGGCTGAACTCTTCGCAATAAATAAATACGTGGAGATCAATCTTGAAAGAAACCTAAGAAACCAACACATCTACATCAACTCAGACAGCCAAGCTGCTCTGCTGGCACTAGAATCCCTAGAGTCCTACTCTAAACTAGTCCAGAACTGTAAAAACAATTTAAACACCCTGGCCATTACCAACAAAGTCATACTTAGATGGGTACCAGGACATTCCGACATAGTTGGAAATGAAAAAGCAGATGAACTTGCAAGGAAGGGCGCGGACACAACCCTGGTCGGCCCAGAACCGTTTTGTGGTATCACAAAACGGAAAGCATATTCTCTGCTAAACAACACAGAAAAATCAGAGGCAATAAAGCTGTGGAAGTTCGCCAAAGGACAAAAACATGCTAAGGCCTTGATCAAAGGGTACAATAATAAACTGTCTAAAGAGCTACTGCAACTCAGAAGGCACAAAACCTGCGCAGTGACGAGAAGCCTGACAGGACATTGCAAATTAAACAAGCACCTGTTTCAAATGGGTATGAAACAGGACGCAACTTGCAGGTTCTGCCAGGAGACAGAGGAAACAGCAATGCATATTCTCGGCTCCTGCGGAACACTCATGCACAAAAGAAGTATCTACGTAGGGCGGCACATAGTGCACCCAGAAGAGGTACAACATATCACCGCCCAAAGAATCTGGAACTTCCTAGAGGCAACGGGTCTTAACGGTGAAATATAAACAAAGGGCTGCCACAATAGATCACCTGCTGGTCGAAGAGGCATATAAAGGCCCCCAACAACACACAATAATAAAATAATAATCAAGATAAGGACATCATACTAATTGAAGACGTATTTTATACGAATCCTAAAAATTACATGTCAATTTTCTAAATTAAATAAATCAATTAAAGACGTTTAACACATTTGACAATGACAACCTTTGCCAGTTAAAAAGTTTTAAATAAGAATAAGAATGAGAATTTATTTATTTAGCACACAAAACACGGAAAAAAGAAAAGCAATCAAAAAGGTAACCTTATATTACAGTGCTAAACGGGAGCCTCACTCAGCATGTTGTCACAAATCTCAGGCTCATCTTTTACTGGCCGGACTCTATCATCAGTATCATCAGCATCACACTATTATGCTCTTCCTTCTTTGCGTTTATTAACACTTCAAAAAAGGAGGAGGTTCTCAATTCGGTTGTATTTTTTTCTACCTCAGAACTCCGTCATTGATCAGCCGATTCGTCATTTTTTTTTGTTTGTTAGTATATATGCTTCCAGGTAGGTCCCATTAAAAAAAAAACGGTTCGATGATGGGATCCATGAGGAATTGAGGGAACTCCTCAATTATATTAGGCACGCGTGTAGTGATTTTGGTATTTTCTATTTTATCTCGTGTATTTATACCCGGAAATCATACATTTGGTGGAGTGGAATTGATGATGAAGACCACAGATGACTTATGGAATTCCTCAATTATGTACTTAAAGTACAAAAGTACGTCACAGATTCGGATAAGATTCCGTTGAAATAGCAGCTAATGAAGTGCCAAAAGGTGATCCTTGTGGAATCGACGGACGTCCTCAAATATTATCGGGCCACGTACAGCGATTGTGTTTTTTTCTCTAATAGGTGATCAACGCATTTGCTCTCGGAAATCAGTTCATATGGTAAATTGGAAAATAAATGTGGAAATGATCTCGTGTCTTGGCGGTGAACTAAATTGAAGTCGGTTAAACTTTGTTTTTAAAGTAAATAATTCTCACTGCACCCACCATAGCAGGTTTCGTTCGGCCGTGTAGTGTACTAGCAGAGAATACCTTGTGTGTGTCATTAAGTCCGCCCGTTATACAATAGGTAGTTTAAAATACATAGGCATATTTAAAAAAATGTGTAGTTAATTCTCAAAGTAAAATTCCACTTTGGGGGTGAATAGGTTTTTGATTATAAATTCCGAACAGTACAAAATTATGAAACAAAAAGAAACTATATAAAATGTAAGTAAGTTTACCTAATACATTAAAATTGATAGGTAACAAAATATTAAAATTTAATATTTGAGCCGTTTCGGGTTGAGACCCTAGGACCCTGGGGGGAAAGTGCCCACAGGGTCTTTAAGGAGTGCTCGGAGCGACTCGCTGAAATTACGCGTGACCGGGCGGAGGGCTGGTTCATACCTCGCACAGAGGATAAGCATTGCCATCCAACGTGGCAATGCTGCCAGCTTTCTGGGCACGTTGCCCAGCGACGGCGAACTGGGGCAAATATTTTATTTGTAAGTTATTTTATTTTATAAGTAGGTAGTTAAGTTTTAGATACAGTTATAATAAGTTTTGTGTAAGTGTTTTTGTTAATTTAACCCCCAATAAAATTATAGTATATAATTTACTTTAAAAACAAAGTTTTAACCGACTTCAATTTAGTACTCCGCCAAGCCACGAGAACTGATTTCCGAGAGCAAATGCATTGATTATTGGAGAAAATAACCCAATCGCTGTACGTGACCCGATAATATTTGAGGACTTCCGTCGATTCCACAAGGATCACCCTTGGCACTTCATTTGTTGCTATTTCAACGGAATCTTATCAGAATCTGTGATATAGGTACTTTTGTACTTTTAAGTACATAATTGAGGAATTCCATAAGTCATCTGTGGTCTTCATCATCAATTCCACTCCACCAATTTATGATTTCCGGATGTAAATAGACGAGTTATAATAGAAAATACCAAAATCACTACACGCGTGCCTAATGTAATTGAGGAGTTCCCTCAATTCCTCATGGATCCCATCATCCAATTGAATTTCCAAAAAAATGGGACCCACCTGGAAGCATATACTTACAAACAAAAAAAAAATTTTACGAATCGGCTCATCAATGACGGAGTTCTGAGGTAACAAACATTGAAAAAAAAAAAAAAAAAAACGACTGAATTGAGAACCTCCTCCTTTTTTTGAAGTCGGTTAAAAAGGGCTGGTTTGCCAGACTGATTTATTTTAAATAAATGTAAAACTGTATGTTCATTCTAGATTTTATATATGGCCAGGTCAGTTATTTTGAAGCTGGAACTAAACAGGTTTTGCGTGTCCAGACTGGGTAATGATTCTTTAAAGCGAAACAACTGTCAATAGGGAGCGGGTTTTAAATTAATCTAGGATTCTTAAACAGTTACTCGTGGACGCAGGGACTACCTACTATATGTGTTGACCCACACATCCTACTAATATTATAAATGCGAAAGTTTAGATGTTTGGATATTTTGATGTTTGGATGTTTGTTACTCAATCACGCCTAAACGGCTGAACTGATTTGAATGAAATTTTGCACGAAGATAGTTTATAGCCTGGATTAAAATATAGGATAGTTTTTATCCCGGGTCCACGCGGACGAAGTCGCGGGCGGAAGCTAGTATATAATAATATTTAATTGTTTCACGTTTGCCAAAATAATCCAATAGGAAAAGTCACTAAAGATGAAAATAATGTAAGTAATCAAATATATATAATGGAAATGTACGGTTCTTGTAGTGTCGGTGGTGAATAATCTACAGTAAAGTCTAAAGGCAATTTCACAGTCACATTTTATGATGTAAGCTGTTCTTATCGTTGGCATAGTAATCAACAATTTGCACGGCTTATGAAACGGTAGCCTACCTTCGATTTTAGTGTGCTTAGGAATAGGATCGAACTCGTGGACTGATTGCAGCATTATTTATACATCGATATGGGATTTATTCAAATAGCACAAATAAATAAATACCTATATAAATGGTACAACGAAATTTCATTATTGAATGTTGTGATTATATAGCTACTAGCTTCTGCCCGCGACTTCTTCTGGGTGGACCCGGGATAAAAACTATCCTATATTTCCAGGTTTTAAACTGTCTTCGTACACAATTTCATTCTAATCGGTTGAGCCGTTTAAGCGTGATTGAGTAACAAACATCTAAACATCTAAACATCCAAACTTTCGCATTTATAATATTATAGTAGGATGAGTCCTGGTACTTGAAATAAATGAATACTTTCCACAATAGCCTAAAAGAGAGAACAATTCAGATAATAAGTTGGTAGGCACCAACTTATTATCTTAATTGTTACGCAACAATACTTTGACTTTTTTAATGTAGGTAAGCGTTTAAAGATGCAAAAATGTCTGTGTTACATTTAATAATTATAAAATGCTTGTGTGATGAGATGTAAACAAAACTTTATTGAAAACGTGTAAAAGGTCCAAATAACTGGAATAACTTTTATTACATTTACAATTTTCCTCGCGGTGGTAAGATGAAAAGTTGTGTTTCGCTCGGCAGCAAAGTTGTTTGGCGTCTCGTGCCTTGAAAGCCTCGCTATGCTCAGGATTGTACTTTTAAACCATTCGCTTCGCTCATGGTTTTATCTTATAATCCTTCGCTGGCTCCGCTTTCAATACAAGCACTTGCATCAAAAAAATAACGAACAACGAAGATAATTATGCTATAGGTAAATACATATGTGGCTGACTGTACCGTATACGTCTTTCGTGACCGAAATAATATGTGATGGGTGCAATGCAAACAAAAGAAGACAGCCTATTCCAAATCCGTCACTTCTAAACTCACCTCCAAAGCCTGTTATTAGAGTGCTTCTTAGTAATAACTGGTTAGTGGTACACAGGGTTACATTGAAGATAAAAAATAATTTTATAATAGGTACACAGTTGTGTACCTATTATAAAATTATTTTCCGTCTCGGGCAGTTGCCCGAGACGGTATTTACGAGCTCCAACGGACAGGTGAATAGGGCACGAGCCAAAGTCAGGTGGGTTGCCATTTTTTTCAGTTTGACTTGTAATTATTTCGATGCAGATTAATGGTCTTTGGTGCATGACGAAACAATGGGGTATATTCATGCATTTTTTTTTTTTTTTTACTATTCTATAAGTAATTATATAACCGGAAAAAAATATAACACTCGCAATATTATTGAATGAGCTAAAAAATAATAATAAAAACTACTATCATTTCCGGACGATTAAAACGCCGCCATTTTGGCGCGCTCATTTTGTGACGTCACAGTGCACTTAGAGTGTTTGATTCACAGTTTTAGTAAAAGTGAGTAAAGCTTGTAAGATCAACTTATTGTAACGGAAGAGCACACAAAAGCATATTATAAATATTGTATTGCTTCTATTTGTGAAAATAACACTAAAACTGCACCTGACATGATATATTTTCATATTCCCAAAGATGCAAAATATAAGGAAAAAGGGGTGTAAGGCGATGAGGAGATATAATGTATCATGTTTGAGTAGTTTATATTGTTATGAACATCATTTCGAAGTGATTATTAAATATGTTTGTACCTAAAATCTTTTTTATTAGGACTCCCGAACAATATAAACAATAACCTAACCTAAAAATGTATATATATACTTATTCATAAAACTATTCTGATTCCCATTTTTTTAGTTATTAATTTTACAAAATATTATGATTTTTGTTGATCAACAGCTGACTACGAGTGTTGATATTGATCACGAAACGTTTTAGCTAAGTTTCTATGTATGCACTGTTGATCGAAGTTGAAAGAATTTAATCCTTTCTATTGAGTGTCCTACACAAATTTGTTTTATTTATAAGCCTTGACGAAAACAACATAATTTGTTATGTTTATAAAGATGTTCTCACAATTGTAACATTCCTAATACCAACATATCTTTGATTAGGTATATAATGAACATATGTACTAGTTTTTTATTCCACTTATTTTAGAAAGACACCTACGAGGTACGTACTTAGTCTTCATGAACACATCAATTTCAGGCAGATTATCCGCCTTTGCCTTGACAAAACCGCTTCCATTCATTGTGGCGAGTCTTTTTTCACAAGGAGTCACTGCTTTCAGTTAATAATTCCCAAAAAACACTGATTGTTTATCATAAACAGCGGCAAAACAATGCGAATAACTTTCAATAATCATACAAACGACCTGTTAACAGTGGACACCGAGTGCACGGTGACGTCACGATTCGCTCGGCCAATAGCGTTGCGTTTTGAAAATTTGCGAGGGAATTTGAAAAATACTACTTTTAAATAATTAAGTTTGTTAATAGAAACATGATCATTTGTAAAAATAATCATGTGCGTATATTTATTAAGCAATAAAGATTACTCATGATTTTTTTGTCCATTTCTGAATCACATGCATATTCCCTATTACTTACCTACAGCAGTGTGATAAGTACAGTGAAATTACGAGCTGGTAATAGTACCATTTGTTCCTTTTATTAGCCTACTAAGCGTAGTAGATAGGTATAAGGTAGATAAGAGTAGCAATTGATCTATTATTTATTTATGGTAAACGTCCCAGTGCTCAACCCTGACTGAGCCAATATTTGAAATGTCTAAGCCCCTTTTTAATAAGGCCTCTGTTATCGGTACTAGACGACATAGATACATATACACTATACAGATAACTAAAATCCTAACTCTTGGCAATAAAGGTGTCAATAATAATTAGTATTAAGTTGTTAAACATTGGGACAAGTAATCACCTTAGCACAAAGCTTTGCTTAGTGTGAGGTACCTATTGGGGCTAGGTCGCTTTAATGTAAGATTATTCTTAGATCGTCCCCATATAAAGTTATCACCATATAACAATACAAAAATCGGGCAAGCGAGAGATGCTTTTGGTAGAATCAGATGACACCGACTTCGTGACTTCATATTATTATTTTATTACTCTACAATTACCCTCTGAATCCTTTATATTCATCTTCGATAACAAGCAACGCGAAAAAGCTAGCCATGTACACGTGCTAGCCCAGTAACACGATTCTCACACAACCCGTTTCGTTGCCTAGGTCTCTTTACATCGCTATTATCGGGTAGGTTAACCTCCGGTTAAACATAGGTAGCTTCAGAAGCAATCACATGGAATTCCAATGAGTTATTGCGGGTGATATTTACCGGCTTATTGGCACTAATCACACACCACGACAACCACTCCTTGGGCCGATATTTAAAACGCGGTGAAGAGAACCAGCGGCGCTGCTACCACGATAATCGTAACTCGAAGTTCGTATACATGCATCCCTGTCACTCGAATCTGTAAGTGCGATAGTTCGAAGCGAAGTTCGTGGTTATACTAGCTCAGTGTAAAACAGACCTCCGATTACGTGTTATTACGAATCCCGAAGACAAGATATCCTAGGGGTGAGACTGAGAGGTGGAACTGTGTAAACTCGGACAACAGGTCTTCGCGGTCATCCCGCCTTTCGTAAAAGGCGATTAATAAAGTAATTGGGGTTCCATGTGTTCCATGTGGCGGGAGCCGCTGCAGTCTACAAATTTATTTATTTATTTATACTTAAGGAGTACCAACAGCTGCAAAAACATGATATACTGTCTTACATAGTAATACAAAGCCAATTAAAGGAACTCACAGATAGAAGGGACTCACAAATCCCAGAGAAAGCGACGAAGATCGCAAGGATACGCTAGTGCGTTCAGTATGAGATCCTGGATCCTGGAGCTTGAGAGGTTGAGAGCGTCGATGGTAGCCGTGCCGGAGTTGTTAGTGTTTAGAAATACATATACCTACCACATAACCTAATCATCGGGAAAGGAACCTAGTTCGCAGGTTTCCTCCGCGAAAAAAGGGGTGAGAGGTGAGGTGAAACCAGTTTCACCACCAACCAGTATTTCGTTTACAGTCTATCTCTACTCCCTTTACAACTCGTCCCGATATTCGTAATTTTTACGCGCATTCAGAGGGCAGGCTTAGCTACACTGGTTCGCTTCAGGGAGTTGGTAATAAATAATAGTGAATATCAGCCATGCTTTAGCGGACGTGTCTCCGTTAGTTAAATTGTAGTTAATTGACGCTGCCATCGGGTATGTATGCTAACATTTTACACTGTTACTCGTTACAGATAGAACTGGCAATTAGTTACCGATTTTAAACGGGTTAATAATATAAGAGAGTGACCAGTGTTAAATGTTGAGTTGAGGGTGTCATGATGAGCATGAGATCAATACCGTTGAAATCCGGTTTATGGATAGTCAGATAAAATAAGTCTTATACTTAGTTAAAATAGTATAATACCGAACAGCTAGAAACGAAGCTCCAGAAGAAGTCTAAAACCTGAAATCGGCTCTGTTTTGCAATTTACCCGAAAGTCATCAGTTAAGAGACTTTCTTCGTAAGCGCATCTTCATGAAAAATAAATGTTGTTAAGTATGTTGGTTTTGCAATTCTATATAGAAATCTTCTCGATAAATATCTGGCACAGTTTCATACGTCATTTCGTAGTAGGTACTTACCTTCGTGTGACAAAATGTCCCTGGCGATAATCGTGATGGCTTTCATCGCGATATGGTCCACATCACGACCCAGATATCTAAAAATCTACTAAGAAGACAATGAGAACTAGATAGTGATAATATTACGTCTGTCTGATCCATAAACATATCTACACTTTATAAAACGTCCTCACTGTATCAATCAGAGGCTTTGAAAGCAAAAAGACGTAAGCAAGGGATTAGGATACAACTTTTGTGACAGAAGATTCGGTAATCTACGAGTGTATCTTTCAGTTTGTTTCTCATTATATGGTTTGCCAAGTCCTCTTATGTAAGCCCTATTCCGGTCTTACTCTGTTCTATTAGAGTTTCGCCAAGATGGGTTTTCTGGCGCTAATTGCATAACAACAACGAAAATCCTCTTTTCGGTCTGTCATTCACATCCACTCAGTTCGCTAACAAGGGGACAGATTTTATTTAAATCTATTTAATCAACGGTCCAGTCGCCAGACGGATTTGTTTGTGCTTATCGGTTTTCAAACTTGCGTCACTGGCATGACCTCTGATGGGAAAGGCTGCATTGTGAGGATGGACGACGCTCGGACGTTCTTTGTCCTCTCGACATTGACAAATGACCACCATTAATGAGAAGTAGACCGTCATATTGTCACCATGACTTCACTCTCGTAATGTTGGTATATGTAGGTATAGTTGCAGTATAAAGCAGTAATTTTAACGCCAGTTAGCCACGCTTACTTTGGTACGGTGAATTCAATTTGAAGTCCGAGATAGGCCTAAATTGATCTATGGCGAGATCGTTGGTGGTCCGGAGCCTAGGGAAAAAGGGATCTATTTGTTTATTTATTATTTACTATTTGATTTATCGACTCTATAATAGGTATGCATTGGTATAGTTCTTTGACATATTAATTATCTTTTTATTAAAATACGATGATATTCAGATATTATTAGTCTTATGCAAGTTATGCATTGTTATAGGTATAGTGGTTATATATGAATTTCTTAAAATATGAGTTTGCACAGTGGTGTCACTATATGGGCCATATCAAGAACCTTATATACGAGTACACCGTGCAAACTCATATTGACTGAGTCATAGCATGTCACGAGACGAGCTTGTATGTATGTCAAAGATATGTTAATCTTTTGCAGCCGTATTGATATATATCTTTTTTGACGTCGACTGTAGCAATAAAGCCTCTCACAGACTGGCGCGGCCAATAGTAAACATGTAATTAGCTGTCAAATTTACTATTGACCGCCACCGCAGGACGCGCCAGTGTAAGAATTTCTGTTGACGTTCAAACCAAAGACTACAATATAGTTCCATGGACAATACATTATACTATATTATAATGTCAATTTGACATGTTATATATTGTCATGACCATAAAATATTGTATCCATATTGTATCACGATTCTGAATAAAAGAAATACTCAGGTATTATGTTCATGTCATGCATGAGACATCAATCGACGACGGTTAATTTCAGAAATGGGCATTTTCATCTCTCCAAAATCTCCAAAGCTGAAAAATCGGATGGATGGAACGCATGTCTTGTAGATAAGGTATGTAGTTCCTAATTTAATTTACAGCGTAGGTATATGTATATATACACATATAGAGATATTTTTGCTTTTCTAGGTGTAGACATCTTAGAATGGCGTAAACATTCACGTCGACGGGTCATTCTGGCAGTTAGGTACTGATGTATCCTTAGTGCCTTTTTCTCTTGTACGGTGTACGGGTCTGACTCGTGCCAGCGCGCGGGTCGCCGCACGCGCAGCCTCCGCTCTTGCTCCTTTTGTGACACGTGGGACACGAAGCCAGGCGCAGAAGGCGCGCTTTATACAATGGAATATTCGCGACTCACTACTTACCTAACACGTTGCACTGTGAATCGAGTAGAACATGCAAATGGGACAAAAACCCTTATCAAATATCCAAAAACTCATTATGGTAGGTCATTACTAATGAGTATACATTAAGAGTCCCACGTGTTATTTTTTCCTGCAACCTTACATGAGTAATTAAGGTGACTATATAGGATGAGTGCAAATTTACTATGCATTCATTTGCGTAATTGCTCTTGGCTTAAAAATAATTGTGTGCATTTCCAAGTTATTTGTGTTTATTTCATTATTATGGATTCCAATTTGGAGGGTAAGTAGTATTTTTAGACATATATTGATTATAAAAATATTCATTGTATTTTGTAAAACATCAACATGTTTCCGAATAATCATTGGAATTTTACCCTAACTTTGACTTTCATGGTCAAGAAATTACATGTCGGCATCTGTCTACTCTGTGAAATTTATATATAATATACTTATAACTATAAACCGTCATATTTAATAAACTCCCTATCCAACTTTTGAGTACAACTATTTTTTTTATTTTTTCTTTCAGAATTCGATTTTTGCATTTCAAAAGTCAATTTCTTCGATGTATGGCAGAGACATTTGAAGGAAGCGAGAAACAACGAAATATATACATTTATATCATCTGAGCATGATTTAAGTGGAATAACCGAGGACTCCCAGAGACAAATTAAGGTAAAGATATCCCAATTTTCATCCAGGATAGCTCAGAAGTGGGATGCTGCTGGTAAATGTAGACAGCGATTTCTCGAGAAGAACTCTGACTGGCTTCATGGTGAACCTATCAAGTTTGAAGTTCATAGACGTACGACGATGCCGTCATCATCCACTGAAGCTGTAGCAGGCCCTGGAAGGCCCCAGAAGGAATTCTCGGACTCTAGCCTGAAGACTAAACGACGACGAGTAGAGAATTTAGTTCAATCTACAAGTTCCGAGGAGTTATTGTTTGCAGCAGAAATTTCGTCACGTCAATCGGGCTCCAAGGAAGTGGCTAGAAGAATGAAGAACATAATTGAAGATAACAAGAGCGGCGACACCTCAGGCAACAAAGAAAACACCAAGTCATGCAAAGAAAACGCTAGATGTTTGACGAATGAAGAAGCTTTGGCGTGCTATATAGATAGCAAATTGACTACATGCACATACAACATCATAAGGCAGTCGACTAGTAAGGTAGGGCATACCGTATTTCCATCATTGTATTGTTTAAAAATGGCTAAAGTTGCATGTTATCCTCCTGAAGATAGCTTTTTGATTAATGAAACGCGTGCTGAAATCAACGTTCACGCAGTTTTAGATAAAACCGCTGAACGTTTGGTTTTATCACTGGAAGATGTTTTAGATAATTTAGTGTCCCCTTGTTCATCATTCAAACTAATTAGTAAATGGGGTTGCGATGGAAGTTCCGGTCATAGTACATACAAACAAAAGTTTACGAATAGTAATGACACTGATGAATTTTTGTTTGTATATTCGTTCGTTCCGCTTCAATTACGGGATGATGCTGATAATGTCGTTTGGCAGAATCCACGCCCGTTATCTACTGCATATTGTCGTCCAATAAAGTTTATTTTTTCCAAGGAAACAAAAACATTGACTATTGCCGAAACAAATCGAGTCTTGGAAGAGATAAACGCTTTATTGCCAACATTATGCAAGGTGATGGGAAGGGAAGTTTCTGTTGAACACATTATGCTTTTTACCATGGTTGACGGAAAAATTTGCAATACTATGACCGAAACTTCTTCTGCTCAAAAATGTTTCATTTGTGGAGCTACTCCAAAAGTTATGAATGATGAATCTAGGGAATATATTGCAAATAATGATAATCTTGGTTTTGGTTTATCAACTCTCCATGCTTGGATTAGATGTTTTGAGTGTTTACTTCACATAAGCTATCGCCTTGAAGTAAAAAAGTGGCAACTTAGAGGAGAAGCCGATAAAGCGAATGTAAAGAAACGCTCACTAGAAATTCAAACTAGATTTAAAACGGAAATGGGACTGATCGTTGATAAACCAAAACCAGGCTTTGGTAATACTAATGATGGAAATACAGCTAGAAGATTTTTTGAAAACCCGGAGCTTAGTGCTGCAATTACAGGGTTAGATGTATCACTCATTAAAAAAATTGATATAATACTTCGAGTTCTATCATCGGGCTATGAAATAAATTTAGAAGCGTTTGAAAATTTGACACGGGATATAAGAAAACATTATTTAAATCTCTATTCGTGGTATTACATGCCTGTTACAGTACACAAATTATTGATTCACAGTAGCGACATTATCCGATCAGCACTATTGCCGATTGGACAGTTATCCGAGGAAGCACAAGAAGCTCGAAACAAAGATTGCAGACGATTTAGGGAACATCACACACAAAAACGATCTCGTCAAGCCACGAATAGAGATTTAATGAATATGCTGTTGATTACATCTGACCCTTTAATTAATAGTTTTAGAAATGTACCAAGGCAAAGAGTAAACTCGTTGTCTTCTGATGTTTTAGCATTGTTGAAACCCCCTAGAGTTAATGAAACTAATGTAGATGTAGTGTCTAGTTTGTTTAGTGTAGATGATCATGACACGTCAATTAATGATTCGCAGGATGAAGATGATGACGGTGAAAGTAATTAATAAAATGACCGCTGTAATTAACTCTAATTGATTTATATGTACCTACTTAAGAATCCTATGTAAATGTAGTTCCTAATTAGTTTTACTTTTCCTTGTAATGGCATGATAATGTTAAAAATGATGTTGATTAAAAGATTACTGCAACATTAGATTTAGTATTTTATGTGTACATGTAATAAAATATATAATTCATTATTGTACATTCACTTTTATAATATTGTTTTTTCTGAACCCCCACCCTACCCCTCTAAGTCACGAACCAAAGTACATAAACTATACGTATATGTATATTCATACATAATGAGCTCGTATAAGCTCAAAAAACTACTAAAATAATTTTGTCCCATATGCTTGTTCTACTCGATTCACTGTGCGTTGATGGACAGCACATATAGCGCATATAGACGTAACGTAATTCTTTTGATATTTTATTGTGTCTGTAGTGTCCATTAAACATATTAAAATATAAACTGGTAACAACACTGCAACTGCGGCCTTAGTTCTATTGTGCCTAATTCAGTGTCCGTGGAGAATAGATTACTGGCGGATAATTTATTACTTATTTGTTAAAATCTGGTTCCGTTCATGCATTGCAAGTTTTGGTCTCCGTAGTGGCGTTCGAGCAGTATGATGCTTTATAGCATATTCCAGCTATAACAAGAAAATCAAACTCCTTATGTTCTGAACTGCGAAGTGGTCCTTTGTAACGACCGTACCCTAGCATACAACCTACCAAAACGCGTTATTCCATCTACTTATAGCTAGGATGCTTACCATATTTGATACTAAGTATAAGCAATAAGCACGATAGCGGTTCTTTACACTTCGTATAGTCTACGTCTACGCAGACTGCAGACCTTCTGTAGACTTTTCTTCGTTGCGTATAATCAACTTCGTGCTGTACACACACATGCGTTTCTTCCCAAGTGTGTTGCACCGAATTGTCTATGTGTGTGTGCGGCATAGTTCCATGTGTGGACCCAGCACGGATTTCGTTTACATTTATATTGCTAACTGTAGCTATGGGATATTTAAAAATAGAAAAATGTAATCAGCATAAGACTTGCTATTGAAGCTTTAGAGGAGTTGCGTAGGAGTAAGACCATTCAAGTAGCTGTTGAACAACGCAACTAAGCTCATTATTTGAAGTGTTGCAACAGCTAAAATGCCGATTATAAATGTGTAATGTAGATCACTTACTACCTCATTGCGGGACTTTGAGAATGAACTGTCCATCTATGGGACTAAGAGCCCATGAGTTCGTTAGATGTTTAGTTTACCCCGGTTGTAAAAAAAGTAAATGGTAGTGTTTCTCTTCGTCTGCACCTGTGAGGTCAGGGTCTCCATTCCGAGACTAACATCGCTCTGATACCATCACGAGTGGGGAGTTGTTGTAAATTAAAAGGCGACCCTTATAAGCAAGTTTAAGCTTAGCTTAAGTTTTACCGTTAAAATACCAGAGTACTTAGCTAAGTCGAGGAGGTGCGCCAGTGGCGATGCTCGACACCGTTACTGCGATACTCATTCAATTGACTCGAATGGAGGGAGTGCCTGTATTGGAATTTTTAGCAATCAGTTTTTGGCCCCAGGCCGTCTGTTGGCCGCAATAAGTACCAGTCACTTGCATTTTAGAGAATATTCCATTAGCAAAATGGCTATGAAAGTTTCAACTTTTAAGTAGTTCCTGTTTGTTTGGAGTTGAAATTTAGGATTATTGTGAGTTATTTTTTCCGATGTCAAAAATAATATAATAGTTACTATGTCAAATTAATTTGATACACATTTTTTTGATAGGTTTTAACCAAAGATAATATAACACTAAGTACGTTAAGGTTTTAACCAAACGTATTTAGGCATCTTTCGGTAGAAAGTTCAAATGCTTTGACGGCAGATAATGAAGTCTTTATGTTGAAACATAGCTTTGAACTTTTGCTTCAATAGTTACACTATGGATAATACCTCAATCTTATTCACTTATAATAAGGTTTATTATCCTTTGGTTGGAGCATCAGGTCGCTCCGACCACTTGAACCGTCGCCATGGAACCTTTTACGGTTATCAGTCCAAATTATTTATTACTAATGGAACTCTTGAACTTGGAACGGGCTCTTCTTTTTTTATTTACGTTGAGCGATGGAGCAACCTTTACTTACGATTCCCAGCCCAATATGGAACCACTTGACGTTATTAGAATAGTTTTTTGCAACTCTTAAGAGTGTTAAAATGTGTAGAATAAGGTCGCGAACAACGTGGTGGCTAACTCAGTATAATATAAAGATGAAGATCTGAATTTGATCAGTGCCCTTCTTACGTAAAGTTAAGATACAATTTATCTACTGGCTTGTAAGCAGAAGTGGTGGGGCATTCAAAGAACACCTACAGGCTATATTGAAAGTTAGCCCCTTATCTTAACTAAGGATGCCACCACGCCACAGTTAAACATATCCTTGTGGAAACCGGAGATAGTTAGACTTGATTTTTCTTCAAGAGATATAGAATAAGGCGTTTTATTGTGTCAGAATAGGCAAACCGGTCGAAATTGAGTTCCATAGACTCGCCGCCACTGCAACTTAGTGTCCTTCTTATATCCTTGACTTAATCTCCTATCCGCACTTGATCTGATCAGTTTCTCGCTGCGGGGCTAGCACAACAAGCGCAACGCGACGCGAGACGATAAAATCAACCCTTCTCTTTCTGATCTACTCAGTACATAGAACACCCCCTTCTGTGACTCAGTACGAGTGACGCGACTTGGCAGCAAGGTTTGCTAGCCCCCCGGAAGAGTACAAAATTCCTTGAGTTTAAAACGATTACCAAAAAGTACAATAAAACGATAGAAACTCTGATGTAACCCGACCAATTTCTATGTGTACTTAACCCGTAATCATCCATAATTGGTAAAAAACAACCTCATTGGATTAAAACCAAAAAGTCATGTCACATACAGTCGCCATCAGATATATCGGAGCTGCCGAGTGCTCACAAATATCTGAACACGGCTCTATTGTCAAGGCATTAGAGACAGATATTTGTAAGCACTTTGGCCGCTCCGATATAGGTATCTGATGGTACCATGACGTGGCATAAAATAAATAGCTGCCCATCTTTAGATTAGCGTCCAAACACGGTTATTAAGCTTTTAAAGAACGTTTAGTGACAAAACATGTCACGATTTGTGTCTTTATAATCCTCTAATTCACCAATCATAATTTTTTATCGATGACTATTAGTTATAACGTTTAACTATTCGTTAGAAGGCTTTATCTTTTAGTCATTCTGATGTGACGTGTTGTGTCATATAATTATTAAATTTTAAAAATATTCTGTCATTAGGTACCTATTGGAAAAATGTTTATTTCAATAAAAGTAGACACTGGCAGTTTAACCATTTTCCTGGCACACGTTGTGGGCTTGTAAGCGGCTTATATGTTATATATGTTATAAGGTCAAGAATAGGGTTAAAAAGTGTACTTACTACCCACTAATTAGTACTTATTGCTTATCTAAACTCTAAACTAGAAAACTCTTGAAAAAAGTCATCATGAAAATCGTAACAAATTTGGTAATGGATTTAGTCTATCTATACCTATAGTATGTATCTTGACATCAGGTATCTTGGGACTGTTTATTCTCAACTTTTAAAAATTTCTGCGTACCTATGTGTTAAACGAGTGATCGCATAAGGGCTCCGTTGGACCAATTTTGGTACGGAGCACTAGGTAAGAAGCTAACTAAAAAGGGTCCAGGGTTTTTCATAGAGCTTACATCCTTTGAAAACTACTTGAGAAATTTAAAGAAACCATACTAGTATCCTTGCGAGTGTAAGATAAAAAGTGAAACGAGAGCGAGTCAAGGAATGCGGACGCGTCGCCGGATTATTTCGATTATTATGGTCATTACATTATTGCCAGATATTACGAGTACAAACGGAGACAAGATATAGTGTCCATTATAGATCTTATTCCGTTGCAACAAGGTCTACGAACGGTCAGTTAACTGTGTTGCGTGCGCTTGCGCTGTTCGTAGGCTGGCAAGCTCACTTGGCCGTATTTCTGCAAATATGACATTTGTAGGTATACTTTATATATTTCGTAAACAGATGCGACACGTTTTTAGTCTTAATGTGTAGTTTTTCTTGGAAATAATTTCTTTTTTGATTTTCCTGTGCTCATCATTAATTAGGTACCTTCTTTTTCATTTCATCCTCATTTTTTTATGGACTGGACTGACTAAAGCACAAATCTCATGTAATTTTACTAGATATATGCTATCCGTTATCCCTGTAATAAAAAAAATAAAGAAATAAATGTAATTTTAAAGCATGACAAATTGAAGCTGGCATATTGAAAAAACAAACATTTCGTCTGCTATTTAGGAAATAGTCATTGTTGCCCTCAAATGAGGAATGTGTAAAGCAATATGTGGTGGCAAAACTATTTCCATCTTGGGCACTTGAATCTCTCGTTACGCTCAAGATTCAACCTTAAAATCCCTCGCTACACTCAGGATTATATTGTAGAATCTTTCGCTTCAGTCAATATACCCCCCTCGCTATAAATATATCATCTTGCTCTATACTATTTCCTCAGGCCAGGCAAAATTGAAACGATAAGACTTTTGATAGACAACAACTGTTCTCGCTATATATTTGTAATTTCCTGCATTTCTAAGATTACTATACCTACAATATGACTTTTGTAATATAACTCCCCCGATGAAGGTAGGTAAGTACTAAAAATAAAAAGTCTGTGATAGTTTTCTTTATTTCTTTAACCGATCCCCTGGTCGGTCTATCAAGAATTCAAGATGTAAAAACAAGAAATATAAGTACAATAATGCAGTACATGAGATTTTTTAAATAGAGATCTATTGGTATTTGTAATCGCTACCGGGCCGGGGAAGTATTGGTCACGGGGGTCACCCGTGTATCGGGTTAATCAAGAAAACGCATAAATCACAGTTTAGAGAACTTTACGACTTTTTAAGCCGATTGGTAGGGTGACGAGAACATACCAAAGATTACAATCGCTAGAAGTATTTCTGAACATAATCAAACGACCGTTTTACAAATCCTGCATAATATTAGGTATTTAACTGGCAGCATAATATGTGATACATTTTTTATCATTTTAAGTAGGTAGCCATGCTGCTAGCTACTGGAATATACATACTTACTGTACAAATGAAGGATTCGTTTCCGATCGACATGGTGGGTCGTTGAATATTGGTGTCGACTTCGACGAATGCATTTTTTTGCTTTGCATTATTGCTTCTAACTGCACGTAATGGATATGCAACTACCCATAATTACGTAGGAATACCTACACATGTAGTACATGTTTACTGCAATAAGTTCACACTTCTAATAGGTATTTTAATTACGTAGGTACTTATACTAGTCAAACTCAAACATTTATCAAACTCAAACATAAATTGTTTCCTGGACTTTTCCAAAGCTTTCGACCTGGTTGTGTACGATGTGCTGTGGGATAAGCTACAAAAAACCGATCTACCTAGGGAGTACGTAGCTTTACTAAAGTATTGGTACAACAGCCATATTAATCGGGTAAGATGGGCGGGGGTTGACTCGGATGTGTATAGGTTAGAATGTGGAGTAAGACAGGGAGGGTTGTCATCCCCTATCCTGTTTAACCTATATTATATGAACGATTTGATAGGGAGGCTCAGCAGTACGCATGTCGGCTGCCATATTGGCGAAGTATGCTTCAATAACATAAGCTATGCGGACGACCTGGTCCTGCTGGGGCCCTCGGTCGACTCCATTAAGGACTTACTTAGACTGTGTGAGGGCTACGCTTTACAGCATGGTCTTAAGAACAAAAGCGAGGTGCTCATTTTTAAAGCACGAAAATATAACTCGAACACATTGCCTAAGATCATGCTGGGGGCTGAGCTTCTTAAAGTAGTGGATAAATTTAAGTATTTAGGCCACATGCTCACTGCGGACCTAAATGACGATTTGGATATGGAGAGGGAGAGAAGAGCGTTGGCTGTACGAGGCAATATGCTCGCCCGCAGGTTCACACGTTGTAACAAACAAGTCAAATTGACCCTGTTTAAAGCATACTGTCAAACATTTTACACGTGTAGCCTGTGGGCGAGATTTACTCAGAGGGCCTATAACATCCTGCGGGTTCAGTACAACAACATCCTTAGGACGCTGTTGAGGTTGCCGAAGCACTGCAGTGCATCGGGCATGTTTGCAGAGGCCCAGGCGGACGACTTTTTTGCCATTCGGCGAAAAAGAATAGCCTCACTGCTGAAGCGGATGCGAGGCAGCAGCAACAGTATGCTGAGGGTGTTGGCAGAGCGCCTTGACTGCCCGCTCACCAAGTATTGGGTTGAGGTGGTCATTGGTAGGGCCAAGTAGGGAGTAGTATATCGCTACTTGCTCCTGCCTGTCTACAACACCATACATTAAATCAAAACTTAAAACTAAACTTAACTTAACAACTAAATATAAAGTGTAATTCTAACATAGTCTTGTAAGTCCCAATTGTTACTAACACAGTATGGATCTCAATTTTTATTTTTATTTAATTTATTTTATTTTATTTATTCGTGACAACACACAAAATAACACAGATAATAAAACAAATAAAATAAACAAAAACACGGTGGGGGTTTTGTCACGAAATGGACACAGAGGCCCTACCGCGAAACGAAAACGAATTTCGTTCGTTTATCTTATCTCTCTCTCTGTTGCACTTGCTCGTTCGAGAGACGGAGGGAAATACTCGAACGAAGTCCGTTTTTACTTCGCGGTAGACCCTCAGTTCAGCATGTTGCTAGCTTTACAGCCAGCGCCGGTTTTCCGCAGGGTCCATTCAGTGAGAGCACGACAGATGCACAAATTACATGAAACAAACGATACAATCTAAATATCAAAACCAAAAAGAATAAAAAGAAATAATATAAGTAAAAAGGAATAAATATTTTTTTTAACCGACTTAAAAAAAAGGAGGAGGTTCTCAATTCGGTTGTATTTTTTTATTATTATTTTTATTATTTTCAATGTTTGTTACCTCAGAACTCGGTCATTGATGAGCCGATTCGTAATTTTTTTTTAATTGTAAGTAGGCAGTGCCAGGTGGGTCCCATTTTTTTCAAAAAATTATTTGGATGATGGGATCAATGAGGAATTGAAGGAACTCTTCAATTATATTAGGCACGCGTGTAGTGATTTTGGTATTTTCTATTTTAACTCATGTATTTTAACCCGGCAATCATAAATTTGGTGGAGTGGAATTGATGATGAAGACCACAGATGACTTATGGAATTCCTCAATTATGTACTTAAAAGTACAAATGTACGTCACAGATTCTGATAAGATTCCATTGAAATAGCAACTAATGAAGTGCCAAAGGTGATGCTTGTGGAATCGACGGAAGTCCTCAAATATTATCGGGCCACATACAGCGATTGGGTTTTTTCCCCTAATAATCAACGCATTTGCTCTCGGAAATCAGTTCATGTGGTAAATTGGAAAATAAATGTGGAAATGTTCTCATGGCTTGGCGGAGTACTAAATTGAAGTCGGTTAAAACTTTGTTTTTAAAGTAAATTATTATAATATCGTGTAATAATGATTGGTTGGCTTTTGTAATCCTCATCTATTCAGCATTTAGGACCTAACCGAACATACAATATTATCTTCTTACGTACCTACTTCTACGTAGGCTCTTAGGAACCGATTTAAATTTAAAGGTTAAATTAAAAGCTTTGATGGTGTTTCACCCTACCCTGATCAGGTTATTTCTGTCTCGCGACGGAAGATTACATAATATTTATAATCAAATCGATTAAATCGCCGACAAATTGACCAATTTGATATCCAAGATGATTGCTAACGATATCTTGCGTAATCATATGGTTTGTAAAAAAGTAGGATGTTGGGATTTTGGGTAGAGAGAGAAATGAAAGAAAAGTTCGTCCAGCTTCAGCCTTGTGCGTCAATTATCTTTTCAAACAGTTTTTTGGAATCTAAGTATATTCCACCCCTATAATATACGCACGATTTTGACTCGTAACAAGTGATATGATATCAAAAGATTTTTCAAAAAACCCAATTGCCTTTTTAAAATATTGTAGTTTATGATAATCAAACAATTATGAGGAGTCCAACTCCACCTCATAAGTCATATACGAGTAGTATGATGTGGATATAGGTACCATATTAGCTCATGCAATTTAAGAATTGAAAATAAGTTCAGTTCAAAATCGTATCACCCAGTGATCGTAACTTTTGTAGCATTTTTGGTGCAGCGGCAGCGTAGTGTTGGTAACGGAATCTGCCGATTGCCTATCACACATCAAAATAACATTCCGTGAATTTTGAAATACATATTCGTTAAAATGGTTAGGTACTAACGCTAACCAACTTTTTTAATTTAGGGTTCTTTCCTATACCTACTTATGTCTGAGTGATAGATAAAATCCAAGTTTAAAAACCTGTTACCCGATAAGTTTAACAAATGTTTATGGGTTAAGTACCTACATCATTAAACTCTACCGTGTGGTGTCATTTTTCAAGGATAAAAGACTTTTTAAAACAATATTTAAGACTGGAACTTAAGTTCTCTCTCCGTACATTATTTATTGGTATTAAAACATTGACCTTTACAGGCGTGAAATTACGGTCAACGTCTCAAGGCGGTTTAGGTACTCCGAAATGGCAAGCGAGACAAACAAACGTTATTGTGAATGTGTATCGCTCTGTTCACACATCTTTATGGGTTTAACATATTGGCGGGTACAAAAATGACGGCAGAGCAGATAACAAAATAAAAATACACTTTATTATTTTACATTGGTATGGTAAAGTGCAAAAAGCGTCATGGCGAGGCGAGGATTTGTGCATATATTTTCGAGCACCCTGAAGTGTGTATACTGTGTATATCAGCAACTGGACTTGTCATTACCACCGCGTATAAATAAAAATTAATGAAAAATTAATATTAACTTAACATTATTATAGAAGCTTACATTTTCTCTGTTTAAAATGAACAAAATCTTATATTTTCAATCCTAAACATGTGGTTCGCGCACGCGCCTTTCTATTTACGCTCTGACTGTACAAATGTATAATAAACAGCCCATTGCACGTTGCCGTAAACATGTGGTACAGTCGGCAAAACGAAAGAGGCGTCAAATACGACCGTATTCTCAAGAATTTAAGAACGTATTCGCTTTATTTATTTGCTCGCATATTAGATGCTGACTGTATAAATGCAGGAGAATAAAACCACGCTGCTGACCTTTATTCTGGTCAGCAGCAAAGTTTAAGAATAAATAGCTTGCGCAAGTGATCCAGGAATTAACCTGATTTGTTAAATTATCGATCGCTGCCAATCGGAAATGGCGGGCCGGTGCACTGAAATAACCGCTCGTTATTTAGAATTAAATTACTATGCGTGTATATTCGAACTGCGTTTAAAGCTTCTATTTAAGCCTTTATTGCTATCTTATGTTGTGAATAAATAAATCTGGATCTGAAACTTCGTATAAACCTTCACATAACTTTTTAATTTTCTTGTTATTGTTATCGGTTGTTATCGTTAGCTTTAACAAGTTAACAATAGGTACCGAGTTAGTTGTGATATGCGAGTAATTTAGACTGTGATGCAAAAGGAGACACAATCAATAAATAGCCATACCTACTCGTATTAAACAGCAAAAGTAAGTAAATCAAATAGGTAATCATAACATAATATAAGTTTTAAGTAGTTAGGTTATATTTTATTGGATTCGTAACAATATTGCAATTATAATGCATCACAACTATCAGAGCATCATTTAACCCATATTGTTGTTTTTGATTGCCGACATGACCTTTGTTGTAATATCCTGCCAACGAATTTTAAGGGTGCATATTTTGATCCCTGTCTGCGTAGTTAAGTTCTGGAGGTGATAAAGATGTAGATAGTTAACGACAGATACTGAGGTTGTCCCAATCAAACGGATGCCTGTAATATGAAGTCATTATACTGTTTCCTACACTCGAAACGTGAGACAATGACACGAGTGTATCTTGTTATAATTTCTCACCGCCTCATGTTACCGCGCAGGGTAGAACCGCAATAGGAGATCGCTAACGTAACTGTAACGTATCTTCCACCTTTATAATTAGCTGTATTTGTATTTTAGAGACAACAATGGCGTTATGGACGATCAGGTTTACATCGGCTTAACACTCAGGTAGGCTCACTTAACATTATCTCACGGTTCGAAAATCTGTAGACGCAACAAAATTTAAGAAAGTCCACATTATCGTAAGAAAAGAGAATAGTTATGTTATAAGAGATTAGATAGTTTAAAAACGTAAGACTCGAAAAAAATTACAGCTCGTGAAAACATCCTTGTTGCACTTCGGAAAGCCATAGATCACGTATAACTAATACGAGTATATACGGTAACATAGTCTTGTTACATAAGTAGCAGAATATTATTCACATACATACTGTGAATGATATGGAAACTCACGAAGTTGTAAATGAACGGTGATAAAGTTATCTTTTTACGCGACTGCCTCAGAAGAAGGAGCATTTTGTTTGGGCGTACCTATGTATGTATGTGGACAAGAACATTCAAATTATATTTCACAGACCCGAGTCCAAACGGCTTGACGGATTTTGTTGGATACCCGTTATACCTATAAAGTTTGGATGTTTATATGTTTGGATGTTTGTTACTCAACCGATTTTGATGAAATTTAGCACGAAGACAGTTTATAGCCTGGATTTTAATCCTGGATTTTTAATTTAGATTTAACATGGGATAGTTTTTATTTCGGGTCCACGTCGCGGGCGGAAGCTAGTAACATATATGGTAGAGCTAATGGAACTGATTGATTGGTATATTAAGATGAGTCTGGATGGGTTTCGGCCCTTTGGACACCGTCGCACACAACGCGTCCAAAACAAAGGCGAAGTAAAACACTGTGTTAATGTCACAAAAAGTTTGGTACTTACGTCAATCTTTTCTCGCTTTATCTGTACCTACTATTAGCATTTACTGATAGCGATATCATTCACCTATATGTGTTGAGTGTAGTTATAAATAAATTAACGAAACTCTTGCGAAGAGTGACGTGTTATTTAACACGTGGCATGTCACCAGTGTCACCACAGTGTCCAGATGGAATGTGGTCCTGACGCGATGCCAATCATTAGCTCAATACCCCACAACCGGGAGGACGGTCGGCACTCGGTACTCTCGATAGTGGCTGCTGCTTCCTTGCGCTTTCCGAACGTTTTACTGGATTCTTTTAGTTATTCGTTTATTCTGGCAGTTATTAGTTTATTACCGTTGGTCTCTAATAGGTATATTGCAAGGAACTTATTCTTATTAGATACTAACTGTAAAATAATAGTATAAGAATGCCATTGAGCTTAATTATGAATGTTTTGGCATGGTTAATCCTTTTCAAACCTGACTATTCCCATTAGTCCGTAACCTCACCTTTTATGATTTTCGATGGTGCCCCGGTGCCCGATGCCATATATTCCTAGCCTTTACTTTATTTGTTGAAAATGTTTGTAGTACATAATAGCCACTTAGGTACTCATATCAGAATTCTTTCATTATAGTAACTTTCTAATGATTCTTCAGTAAGGGCAGGAATTGAAAGTGATTTGCAGTGATGCAGTGTCATTCCTAGTCAACCGCTAGTTTTAATTACCTTGCACTCATATCAATAGTCACTCTTCTTCTAGCAAAATGCTTTCATCAGGTTAAAGGAATGTTAACTTTCCATGATTCTTCAGCAACGACAGGAACTGGCGGTTGGCACAATGATCAGTGAACTTGGAACGAGGCACGAATCGATTACCCACTTGGAGTCCGGCGTGCCTCAGCCATGTCTAGTTATTGTGGGAGCAAACAAAACATTTCATTGTCTCAGTTTGTCGCAATCCTACCACAATGCTTGTGTCTTGAGCAGTGAAAGGAATCCGCTAATGATTCATTCATTGTGTAAAGTTATATGAAATCTTAATGAAATTATAAGGAAATTGGAAATTAATTACTGCCGTTTCCGTGCGCCGATTTTGCAATCATTTCCTTATTTGTCGTAAAAAATTGCTCGTAATTTAACGCCGAATGCGGTAACGCTTATTCAACTCTTTATTAAGTAAGGTAAATGAATGCGCCAAAAATATTTCAATCAAGACGGTATCCTACTTTCAAATTCGAAGAACCGTAAAAGTAGAACGAAATAGGTATGATGTGCGTGATTCTATTTTGTCGACTTGAAAGCACTCGTGGGCCATACAGAGATACAGTTAGTAGATGCTGATTTGTCTCACTTGATTTTTATGTATAGTTAAGGATATGCTGTAGGTATTAATTCTGATACAGGCCAAATCTAATCTATGTCAGGTCAGGGGTCAATTATGATCCCATCAAAACATATTAATGTAGGTACAAAAATGCAAGTCTTACAACGCCTTCCAACGCGTTCTTCTTTTACCGCAAAAAATACGAGACGTAACGCAAATCCCAGAGCGAACAAAATGTATTAATATTTAATCAATATTATTTTGTTAATAAATAAATTGGTTTAGCCATCAGATTTGATGAATTTAAATAGATTCTTTAATTTCAGTGCACAAATAATGGAGACACGTGACGTGCCGCCGTGATGGCGTCAAGTATGGCGGCGCCCGCGCACTGCGAGCTGCGCCCACAGCACTCTCGGGACAATTCGCGCGATTCCGGGATTTTTCACACCACCAAGGGACTGTGGAACGCTCCGGGGGAGAACAACTGCTTTTTGAATAGTGCTGTGCAGGTGAGTCTTTTTACTGTTGTTAGTTATAGGTATGCTCTAGTGCGATGGGGTTCTTCTTTTCCTTGGTTTTTCTTCGAGAGATGTGGAATGTTAACTAGAGATAAAAAAGGTAAGGCGATAGTACCTAATCGATTTCTGTGGATAAAACGCCACCCGTCACTGGGGTGCTTTGTTTTTTTAGGCTTGTACCCACAATAAAGTTCTTGGTCTATGGTTAGTGACAACAATAATATAGAGAGAACATATTCAAGTACACTGGTAGGGCAAAACTTGGCTAATCGGTGATATGCAGTAATTCTGTGATAGATTATTTATACCCTGATTGCGAAGTTACTATACAATATACATAATAATGCCATGAAGAGTGTAACTGTAGATTAAAGAGTAACTTTGCAATAAAGAGTATAAATAAACTATCACATTTATGTAGGTATCACCGATTAGCTAAGTTTTGCCCTATAAAAAATACGTATAGGTTCTCTCTAATAGCACTTAATTTAGAATTGAGTAATTAAATGAAGCCACGCCTACTCTAACCTACCTTTAACGCTAACTAACGGATGCATTAAAAGCAATAGTAACACTAGTAACAGTACTGGGTACATCAATTTAGTTTAATTACAATCTTGATTTGGCAGACATTTCTCTCATGACGGGAGTGGAAGTATGAATCAGCTGTGCTGGTATATACTTGCTCAGTTTTAACTCACCTCAGGCGGTCCGACCTAAGTCTGACCTCTGATTATGATTACCTACACATGGTTGTTATGAAAATCAGGGTCAAATTATACCAGAGAAAATCTCTCATTTGGCACTAAACCAGACACCGCTGCTAGAAAAGTGTGATAATTATAGTTACCTCGCACTCACACCAACTAGGTAAGCGGAATATTTTAATTAACTCTGTACTATTACTTTAATTGAGCTCCTAAAAATGTTTGGCAGAAGTTTCATTGTATATAAAATGACGCAAGAAGTAATAAAAGTTATACAAATTGTTATTTCGTATATAAAACAGTCATGCGAATTTGAAGTCAAGAAGAACTTTTTGGTGAATTTGAGTGGGTCACTCAGGCTCGCAAAAAAGGCTATGATTGTAAAAGCGTTTTACCGATAAGGCGTTTTAGATACATACCATTTACCATCTTGACGATCAAAACCTCGTAAGTACACATACCTCAGTAATTCCACTTTTAAAAGAACTGAAAAAATAAGAAAAATAAAAGGTTGATATAAAATGTTTGCTCGGCACTCGCGAAATTCCGAAGGTGTTGATTAAATAAAGCGAGTGCTTAGGCACTCGCTTTATTTAATCAACAAATAAGCGGATATTAGCGGTTATTTAAGCGGATTGATTCGCAAATAGTTTGCCTTGTAAAATGGTAAATGGTTGCCCGCGTGGGCGGTGGACTGTACTCACGCTCACACTCTAAAAGGCACGTAAATGTGAGCCTACTTCAGAACTCGTAAAAAAAGTTCAGCCAAGTAGTTTATTGTTGACGTAGTTTTATGATTATGGATAGTGTTGGGCCGTGTCCTTCTTGACACTGCTTGTATATGTAGTCTGTAATATAGTGAAAGGCCATGGATGATGATGATGTGCCCTCGAATATTCCTAATAATCTCCACACAAATCGGGAACTGTCAATGATATTCCCAGGGACGGCACATCTCTAATAGGGATGATGACTAAGATTTTTTATGATGTCATTCGAACTAGATTTTGGAGAGGAACAAATGTTTGTATGGGAGCATCTACAATTAAAGAACATAAATACCCAAAAATTTGAGACAAAGATTAACCTCGCTGGCGGCAGCGCAAAACGCTTCATACTGATAGACAGACAGGTATGACGTCACAACTGACATTTGTACTAATCGTTGTATGGTCAAATTGATGTTTCGGTCGCGAAATACTGCGTTTAAGTACATAGTTGTCATAGGATTTTGTTTTTCAATAAAAGCGTAAGGATTCTATTGGTAGCTTTAAATTTGCTCTTGGACAGCCAAAAAAATGCATTTTTTTTCTAAACTTTCATGGTTTATATCTTTTTATGATTTTAATTATATTTTATAATTTTTTACTTTATTACGATATTTGATGGTTTACTATCCATTTAGCATCACTACGTCATCAATTTGAACATGAGGCATCATGCCTATTGTGGAGGAATTTTAACCATTGAGATTACACATTTATAATGTGTACTTACCCAGAATAAATAGATTTAGCTAAGTGGTGGTGACAATTAATTTTGAATAGCAAGTAAAGTCCGGGTTTAAGAGATGTGTGAAGCTATGTATTCATATATTTAACAACTATACCTATCAAGCATGCTATTCTTGAATCCTACTAATCTATATACTTTTATAGTTAAAAAGATTTTTTTTTGGTAAGAAGTATTATTAACATAGTATTTAAGTCTTTTCCTTTGCTTGTTCTTTTTTTATTGTGTAATTTTTGACGTGTAACGAAGTAAATGTATTTTCTTTCTTTCTTTCTTAAATGTCCTGACTGACTCACTCACTTAAATCAACGCCCGGCCCAAACCGTTGAACATAGAATACCCACTAAGAAGGGATTGTTGAAAATTCCACCCTCAATAGGGGTCAAAAGGGTTGAAAGTTTTAAGTGAGAGACTTGAAAATTTGTGAATGGCCTCCATTACAATAAAAGAAAAGTTATTTTAGGGTTTTAACCAGGGATCGGAACCGGTTTTTTGGAAAAACCTCGATATAACCACATATCTCGAACTATTATTTTGAGGTAACGACTGCGTATTATTAGATTGTCCAATTAGAAATGAAATAATTGACAAAGAACGAAAAAATAACGTTTTCGTTCCCATACAAAAAATACCGGTTTTCGATTCCTGGTTTTAACTCAAATTTTTGTATGGGGAAAACTCTTTTTTTTGGGCTACAAAATTGAAACTTTATGAAAAGATTCCTTATCCCGGAAATCATTCCCTAAGTGGGTGAAATGGGGGGTAAAAATTTGTACGCTACGATATAAATGAGTTCCAAGCTAGAAGCGTATTATAAATGCGACAGTATGATGATTGTTAATCAATCACGCTTTCACGCTTAAACGGTTCAACCAATTTGGATGAAACGATGCACGAAGATAGTTTATAGCTAGATTTTACCCCGGGTCCACGCAGACGAACTCGCGGGCTGAAGTTTTTTGGAAATAAAAAAGAAAGCTTTCGTGAAATTAGAATCATCTACTTATTTTTTTACTGAAATTAGAATCGTATCTTAGACAATACTTAACTAAACAAAAGTAAACAACACCTTACCGCGAAGTGCTTGAACGTGGAAAAGGTTTTAAGCTCTCAACATCACAATCGCAACCTCGTGTCGGACCGGTTTAATAACTTCCATAATCCCTGACGGTAATGCTCGGTGATAAATACTAGGATACTTAAGGGGCTCCACGCGCTTTTTGGCTAGTTTTGACGAGTTTTGAATTGATATTCCTCAGTCAAAACTATAGATATATTTATGGAACAAACACCTATCGGTTTTTTAGTTCTTTATCTACATTTGCACGAGAGTTTTTTTGAAAATAATTAATATTTATTTTTTTATGATTTATTCAAACATGGTCCAAAAAAGCTCTGTTTTCGATATTATTATGTTGTTCATGCACTTTTATATATGAAATCTACATATAACTGTTCCTTATTGACGTCTCTAACAACCCACGAGAGATTTTTATTTTATACTCATTTTCACAAAAGTTACGTCCATAAAACTGGTTTTTTGGCCTGAAATTGCCAAAGTTTGGTGCCATATATCCCGAAAACTGTGAGGTTTGAAGTAAATATGGGATACTATTTCGGTAAACCTCGTTGTTGTTAATACGATAAACCATAAAAAACACAAATAAACCGACAGTTATAGATCGAAGGTCATTGGCAGCTAGGAGCCCCTTAACTGGGCATTAGAGTCGTCGCCGGCCGCGGGGCATTAGGTATTTAAATATCTTCGGGTAAGTCGGGGGCTGATCCCGCTAGAATAAATAATCTTCGATTAGCATCTTTGATTAGTTATTATTCACACATGCTATTGGCAGAATTAAATTTATGTAAGCTATCCACGTTTAATGCTTGAAGAAAAGTCACGCTGGCAGGTTTAGTGATTGCAAATGTGTATACCCGTTTATTTATCGCTTAGACAGACATGCGATGCTTTGCTGAGAAACTTTAATTAAATACATATAGCATAGGTGCTATACAACTCACTAGTTACACAAATAAGGAAATAAGGAAGTTTGAAACGTGATGACACTTGATGCAGGTGCTAAACAAAATTATTCCAAATACTAACTAATTGACAAAGTAGGTGTCTAATCGATTTTGAATAATGTTAACGATTCCATCATCGGTACATCGAAGTCGACTTAGTGAAAATAAGCCTATTTATAAAATGCCGAAATATAAATAACTCCACGCAGTTCCAGGTATAAGAAGTGATAATATTTTTCTTATGGTCACTAGCAAACATAGTGGTCATGCCCAAGTGGATAATATAGTTTGGCGACACACGTAACGGTGCGTACTCAATTCATTTACACCGATGCGAGCTGTTCCCTGGTATTCCAAATAGTATCTTGGCAGTCCACACTTAAAGTTTAAAGTAGAATGGAGGATTGTGATGATGACGGGGCTAAGGTTAAGGCTTATGGGGGTCGTTTGTTGACGTGAATTTTGTACCTATCTGTGGATTAAACCTGTTCGCTGTAATGGTTTACTATCCTGTTTGACTAGTAGTACCTAGTCTCTTCGTTCCTGCCGATAAAAATCATTGAAGTCGAGTATTTACTTACTCATTATTTTAATTTACTAGCAAACATGAATACTGCGACGCAACTGCGAGCAGATTTCATTGAAACTTTTAAGACAATGCATTATGAAATTCCCACACTATTAATATGGACTACTTTCGCAATCCGAACGCATAAACATAACTTACACACGTTAGTTTCTTATAAGTATATAAGTTACACTTTACTAATTTATAAGTACAATTATAAGGCTCATTACAAGGAGGCTTGGAGTCCTAACAACATGGAAACGTTTCAAAGAAATGTACGTTGTGTACACGCATGACTAACATTCCTGCTTGTAGCCGGTTGATAAATCTGATACAATTTACATACACGTAATTACCAGATGGACAGGGCAAAAAACGGGCCAAGATGGCGGTGTAGGAAGCCGCATCAAACTCTCATTAAAATGCCTGCCCCTCTATGATACTGTGATGGACAATGGATCCCGTAAAAGTACGATGCACCCTAGCGGTGGTTTGGAGTTTTTGGGTACGGTAATGACAATAAGTAGTTTACGTTAATCCTTTGCTTGAAAAGCCTGAACAGGAATATAAAGGCGAGGCGCTGTTCTCTTATTTGTAGCATTCGACTCTCTCTGACTCTCATCGAGTAGTAGGTATTTTACAGATTTTTTATTTAAAATGAAATAATCGAACGAGCGAGCGAGCGAAGCGCACGTAGTTCTATGCTTCAGTTTGGGTCGAAAATCATGGTACGTCTGGTGTCCGATGTCTGTCCCGCTGTTCTCCTTTACAGGACGCATTTCTCAACTGGGTCTCGTGAAATTTTGTGAGCAGGTTTGTTGATTACCTATAGATTGTTTTGTCGAGCCACTTTTTTTTTAATACAGGTCACTATAGTATTAAAAAAGGTATTCAATTGGTTTGTTATTTACAAACTAAGCACTAAAATCACTTTTGACTTTGATTAGAATATCTAGCAGGCTAGTAGTTAAAATGGTATGTAGTCAAATATTATAATATAACTAGCTTCTGCTCGCGACTCCGTCCGCGTGGAACTCGTTTATATCGTAGCTCCATACAAACTTTCGTCCCCCCACTTCATCCCCTTGGGGGATGATTTCCGGGATAAAAACTATCCTATGTCCTTCCCCAGGACTAAAACTATCTCTATACCAAATTTCATCTAAATCGGTTCAGCGCTTTAAGCGTGAAGAGGTAACAGACAGACAGACAGACACACTTTCGCATTTATAATATTAATATGGATACTTAGATAACATTAAAGCGCATTAATATGCGCTTCAATTATAACTATTAATTATAATAAGTGAAGCATTTGCCTATTAGATACTTATTTCGTGTCTTATTGTTCACTCGCGTAACTCTTAAACTTTAAAATAAGGTTTTACTGAGCTTAATCTTATCAGTAACTTGCCTCAATAGCACACATAAGAAAAGAGACGAGATAACACCATCTCAAGAAAAAAGGGTGAATAACCCCACATTCTATGTTTACACATGTGCTGGCGTGTTCTTCGATTTTCTAAGCATCGATGTCTTGCATAGGTGTAAGTAAGTAGGTATAACACAACCACACCGCCTTGTCCACAATTTTGTTTGTTTACACCTGATGTGAGCTGAATACACCTGATTTTAGTCAGCAACCGTTGAGAGGCCTCATGAATTCGCAGCGGAAGTGCTTAAGCTGCCATTACTGCCTGAAAAGCACCAGCAAAAGCTCTACCCGTTTCCACGCACAGGAATTTCGATCACGCCGCTCACTCTAGGAGAGTTTGAACCTCCCCCGGCAGAAGAAGATAACAAAATTGATCTTATTTACTTTACCTCTTTACTTAAGTCTTTAGTTTTACTATCTATGTCTTTTATTTTTAGTATATTTTAAGTACTGTATTTTCTTTTGTCATATTGTAGATGCCCCTTGCAAGCCTCTCCTGCCCTACGCGAACTACTGTATCATCGGAAAATCCTCTTCGTTGTCCGGAATGTACCCATCCACGTTATTTTAAAGGCGCTAGAGGCCTTAAGATCCATATCACCAAAAAACACCGACGAAGCCATACTCAACCTTCATCTACCGTACTGTCCGAGCCCCAACCAAACGCTTCAGCGCCTTCACAGTTACCAGACCACAGCAGATTTGACGTACCATTTCACCAAATTCTGAGTGATTTAAAAAAATCGCGTCCGGTATTAAAACGGATACCACGCGGTGCCCGAGTATCTGTTGCCAAATCCTTGAGCCACACGATCAAAACAGTCCTCACAGATAACTCCATATGCAATTGGGAACTCTTACTTACATTCACCTATAAAGTACTTCATATAAATTCCGATGAAAAATCAAAATCACTCACAAAATCAGTTAAAGACAACTGCTGCAGCGATATTTCATTTCAACCCTCCCCCCACAATTTTAGGAACACCAACAACTGTTTATTTAAAAAAGTCGAGTCTAAAATTTCCGACGGCGATATAAAAGGCGCCGCCCGCTTGCTTTTTTCTGACGATGCAGTAGCCCCATCTAATTCTGACACCCTCTCAGCTCTACACAGCAAGCATCCACCTCCAGCTACAAACCTTTGCCTGCCTGACCCCCCACTATCGAGTGATCCAGACCTTATTGCCTCTACACAGGATGTCCTTGGAGCTGTAGCATCTTTCCCCAATGGCTCTGCGGGAGGTCTGGATGGTCTGACACCTCAGCACCTGAAAGATCTCCTGTGCAGCAGCTGTGGTGAAACGGGGGAAATACTCTTAAAGGACCTGACGGCCCTGGTTAATATCATGCTGGCCGGTCAGGTCCCAGACGGCATCAGGGACGTCCTGTATGGAGCCAACCTTTGTGCCCTAACAAAAAAAGACGGCGGCATCCGCCCCATTGCAGTTGGCACCACACTCCGACGTCTTGTCGCCAAGATCGCCTGCCGCTCCATCCTTCCCAAGCTTACACCAGAACTTCAACCTGTCCAACTGGGGTTTGGCTCCAAAAGTGGATGTGAAGCCGCCGTGCACGCCGTGCGAACATTCCTCGATCATGAGGCTGGGGAGGTGCTGCTTAAGGTGGATGTTTGCAATGCCTTCAATTCCGTAGACCGGGGCGCCTTGTTGACTCAAATAAAAGACAAAATTCCTCTGATATATAAATTTCTTTGGCAATGTTATAGTTCTCCTTCCAAATTATTATATAAAACCGACGTTCTGGCTTCTTCTGTAGGTTGCCAACAAGGCGACCCGCTCGGCCCAGCAATTTTTAGCCTTGCTATCTATACATCCCATCATTAAGGAACTAAATTCAAAATTAAACGTATGGTATTTAGATGACGGAACCCTCGGCGGAGAAGCGATTTCCGTCCGAGAAGATTTAAAAAAAATTAACACAGACATGGAAAAAATTGGCCTATCGCTAAATTTCTCTAAGTGCGAACTTTTTATCACCGATTCCTGTCCGGCCAAAGAAAATACAATCGACCTTTTTAGACAACTCGCCCCGGGTATCAAAATTATAAACAAAGAATCGCTTCACCTTCTTGGTTGTCCCGTCTTAGATCAATCCTTTGAAAACTTCATCGACTCAAAAATTCAAAATTTCAAAGCATCATCACACCGTTTGGCCAAAATTAATCTTCATTCAGCCTATTCAATCATTAAGCATTGTCTTTTCGTCCCAAAATTTACATATATACTTCGCGGAACCCATTTTTGGAAATACCCCGCTTTGGTTTCAAAATTAGATACATTAGTCGTAGAAACACTCACAACCATCTTCAATATTCCCTTAGACGATAGATCTTGGACCCAGGCTAGCCTACCCATTAGGTTCGGCGGCCTGGGTATCCGCAAAATTTCTGGTGTTGCTCTACCTGCGTTCTTGTCCTCGGTGCATGGTGCTCAAAGCCTTATAGAGAAAATCTTAGATCCTTCTATTGGAGCTATGGAGGCCGCGCACTGCTCCGAGGCCAAGAACGTTTGGTCTATAACCTGTCCCGACGCGGACCCGCCCGCCAACCCCTGCTCGCAGAGGCAATGGGACGAGCCGCTCTGTCAGCTAGTACGGAAAAACCTTTTAGATACGTCAACTAGTTCGGCAGACCGTGCTCGTCTCCTTGCGTCTGCGGAGTGGGAGTCGGGTCTGTGGCTGCAAGCTCTACCGTCTCCAAACATAGGCACTTTTCTAGATAACACCACCTTCCGCCTGGCAGCTAGCTTGCGTCTGGGGGCATCAACAAATCAGCCACATCGCTGTCAATGCGGCGCCATGGTGGACAAACTGGGCCACCATGGCCTCTCTTGTGTCCGGAGCGCTGGTAGGATCTCCCGCCACGCCAGTATTAACGATATCATCCGTCGGGCTCTTGTCAGTGCGAGAGTGCCGGCAGTCCTCGAGCCCAGCGGGCTGGCCAGGGACGACGGCAAGAGACCTGACGGAATGACGCTGGTGCCTTGGAGCATGGGTCAGCCGCTAGTTTGGGATTCTACTTGCGTTGATACCCTGGCACCGTCCCATGTTCCAAGCACCAGTGCCGCCGCTGGCGCTGCGGCATCCTCGGCCGAAAGCTTCAAGCGCCGCAAATATGCCGTCCTAGGAAACAGCTACATGTTTGCGGCGTTTGGAGTTGAAACCTTGGGGCCATGGGGTCCAAGTGCGCGTCGGCTTTATAAAGATTTGGCGACGCGCTTAATAGAAGCCTCGGGCGACCAGAGGGCTGGCCAGTATTTCGCACAGCGTGTTAGTATCGCTATACAGCGAGGAAATACGGCCAGCCTTCTGGGCACCATGCCCGTTGACGGCGATTTATGCCAAATTTTTTACCTATAGTTTAAGTTTTATGTTTGTTTTTTTTAATTATGGTTGCTTGAATAAATGAATCTTTATATTTGGATCAAGGAGTAGGTATATATACCTATATATACTCGGTTTTTGTAACGAGGAAATTGGCTGCTCAAAGTCAAACACAAGTACCTTAACTAGGTTTTTGAAAATTTAGCAGGAGAGTGAAAAAGCAATTTTTAGTTTCTAAAACCATTTTTTTGCAAAACTACTGTACTTATGTATCAGAGTGGTTTTTTTTCTACAGTTTTGTACATGCTGTACTTACTCCGCCTCCGTGACTTATTTTCATCGCCTTTACAGTCATTGAGCTAAAAATCTTGTATAGTTTGGAATTTTCTCAAAAATATCCATAAATATCTACTCTAGAAACAAGTACCTATCTTCAGATACTTGTTTTTGACAAGGTGATTTGTGGTAATTTTTTAAATTCTTACAATCTACTTATATGCTTGATTTTAACCTTATTTATTTTATACGTTCTTCGACATAGCACCCCGTAATACCGAAGTATAAACAAGTAACCGATTTGAGTTGTTTGTTTTTAGCTTTTCTTTGATTAAGATACTTGTATTTACTAAAAGTTGTGTCGACTTACTTGTTATCGTTTTTAACAAATTACTGAAAAAATAATCACAATTTGGAAAAAAATCAAATGTAGATTTGTGTGCGATTTTTGTTTTTTGCTCGATACAGGGAATCGAATGAGCCAAAAAACAGTTTTTCGAGAAAAGTAGACTTAATTGTTTTTAATTTCGAGCAGCCGAAATGAGCATGCCATGCTATATAAGTATACCTATAATAGACAACACGGATATTGTTAATATAATTAGAGTGAAATGTGAATCATCCTAGCCTTTCCCCCGGTTGTATCCTAAAGCAGCCCGGGATTCGCTTTGGGACACAATCCCAAGATTTGGCGCAGGCACTAGTTTTACGAAACCGAGAAATATATTGAGTTCCTAAGTGTTCTCTGCTCTAAGTGTCATGTTCCCCGGTCCTTACCCTGTCTAATGGCATAAAGATAGCGGCTAATTCTGGCTTGTGCCTGGAATGAAAGAAAAACTTGCATGTGTGCGACTGCGACGTAGGTAATAGTGACAGCCGGTGAAAGGATCGCTCCTGATGGATTACACCTGTCAATTTACAAAACCATTTTCTCTTGCAAGGGCTCCTTTATGACAAGAACCCGAGTTGCTTAACAACTATGCGCAATGGGAGCTCTGTCTCATACAGGTTCGACTGTAACGTTGCGGGGCATGAGTTGTGAATAACGAGTGACGACCGTTTTCGTTGACGAGTTAGATGTAGATACGCAAACTGAATCGGCGGCGGCTGGCAAAGGATTAGTTAACCATCCGTCCATAGTCCATACATGTACTATATTATGTACTATAATTTAATTTAATTTTGGTCGGCTAGACGTGGATAAGTTGCGGGAAGATGCGTCTCAAATAGACTGGGGCGCCATCGCTGGAGCTGGTTCAGTGAATGATCAAATTGCTCTCTTCAACTCCTATCTCATACAGCCCTTTGACATTCACGCTCCGATTCGTGCTATAAAGGTGAAGCACCTGCCTGCTCCTTGGCTCACTGCAGACATTAAGAAAATAATTGAAAGGAAGAATGTAGCTAAATCTAAATATAAACTTGATAACTCTGATAAAAACAAATCTAGGTATCATGCTATTCGGAGTCGCTGCAGTACTATATGTCGTGATGCCCAGGGGCGCCATATACATACTTCTGTAGAAAATGGGGATCCAGCCAAAGTATGGAAATTTCTAAAATCTCTAGGAGTTGGGAAAACTCAGCAATCATCATATACAATCAACACAAATTTCAATCCACTCAATCAGCATTTCTCTTCATCTACCTCTTTTAGCGGTCCTATTAAGGTAGATACACTTAACTATATTTCATCTTCCCAAACTTCTGATTTCTCTCCTTTTTCTTTTCGTCAATTCACTGACAGTGAAGTTAGGAAGAGCGTATTTAGCATCACTTCAAATGCTGTTGGTGTTGATTGCATTAGTCGTATGATTACCAGTATCCTAAATTTTTCAATTTCATCTGGCATGTTTCCTTCTCAATGGAAGGATGCTGATATTATCCCTTTACCCAAAAAGTCCAACCCCAGTTCCTTTTCTGATTATCGTCCCATTTCCATTCTTCCTTTTCTATCCAAAGTATTGGAACGACTAGTGCATCAGCAATTAACTTCCTTCTTAAACAGAAATGATATTTTAAACCAATTTCAATCGGGTTTCCGTTCAGGGCATAGTACTAGTACAGCCCTTGTAAAGATCACTGATGACATCCGATTGGGGATGAACGACAGAAAGCTTACAGTTTTAACTCTGTTGGATTTCAGCAATGCTTTCAACACTGTTGATTTTGACATTATGCTCGCTATTTTACGCTCTCTTAACTTATCTCCTGCAGTAATTGACTGGTTTCGTAGTTATTTAAATGGTCGTCGGCAAAGAATAAAGGTGGATTCTTCTTGTACTTCTTGGTGTAGTACTCTGGCGGGCGTTCCGCAGGGCGGTGTGCTATCTCCTCTCTTATTTTCTATCTTCATCAATTCCATCACACACAATATATCCTCTCATTATCACCTTTATGCCGATGATCTTCAGATTTATACACAGTCCGTGCTTGGTGATCTCCCTTCTGCCATAGAAAGAACTAATGATGACTTGGTACGCATTCTGAAATGGAGTCAACGATATGGTCTGAGTGTGAACCCAACGAAGACCCAAGTCATTGTTATTGGCAGCAACAATCTGATTTCTAGAGTTGATTTTGTAAATCTCACTCCAATACTTTTTGATGGGATTCAGATTGATTACTCGATGCAAGTGAAAAATCTTGGGATCATTATGGATCGCTCTTTGTCTTGGGTGCCTCAAGTGAGTGAAGTGAGCAGGAAGGTATTTGCTGCAGTGGGGTCTCTCAGGCGGCTTCGTAATTTTCTGCCTACTGCAACTAAAATTGCGCTTGCACAAACTTTACTTCTTCCTATTCTTGATTACGCTGATGTATCCTATCTCGACCTTTCTGAGGAGCAGCTTAATAAGCTTGAGCGTCTCCAAAATGTCTGCATTCGGTTCATATTTGGGTTACGCAAATATGACCACGTTTCTAGTTTCCGTTCCAAACTCAAGTGGCTCCCTATCCGTTATCGCCGTAACTCTCACATTATTTCGCTTCTGTTTAGTGTCCTTTTTAACCCTGCAACTCCCCGCTATCTCAAAGAGCGTTTTAGTTATTTGAATTCTGTTAGATCTTCTAACAATTTGCTATTAACTGTGCCTTTGTCATCTTCCAAATTTTACTGTAGTTCGTTCACCTTTAAGGCTATTCGACTGTGGAACTCTCTCCCTCTTCATATAAGACAAGCTAAATCTATCGGCAACTTTAAATCTCTTCTTAAAGAACATTATTTGTCTTTCCCCTAACCCTGATTGTCCTACTATTATTATTATTGGCTGACTGTTTATGTTTTATATATTTTTATTTTTATTTGTGTTATTTGTATATATGTATGATTGTGTATGTATGTTTATATATAGAGCTATTTATGTACGTGCATTAATATAATTATTTTGATTTTTGGCTTACTATAATCTCTGCACCACCTACTACATAATCTAGTTTTATCTCTTTCTCCGATACCCAAAGGTTGTCGGAAGAGATCGCTCTTCAGCGATAAGACCGCCTGTTGTCTACCTCTACCTACATGTTAGTGTATTGTTTTTCTTTTTAACTGCTTTGTTTGTGTGAGGTGTGCAATAAAGAGTATTTGTATTGTATTGTATTGTATTGTATAATATTATAAATGCGAAAGTACCTATACCTACTTTTGTTAACACAACATAATTATTATAAAGTAGCCCATTAGCATTTTTTACATCAATACAATTAAACAAAAAAACAATCACGAGAACTCGATAAACCTTGTGTGATACGTTTAATAGCAGGCTCGTTCCCATAAAAGTCACTCCCACTATTTAATTGGAGCACGCAATTGCCCTATCAATCTCTCGTAAAATAATTAGAAATTCACTCTTAACTTTCCCAACCTCATATCTAACTCGTTGTGTAGTTATAAAAGCAACTGTGTTACAAGTGCACTACAGTGCACTTTTGGATTATGTTTAGAAGAGATAGGATGTCGAGACGCTTCAAATTACTTCATTGTGTCGTACGTAACTGTCCGGTCTCAAGGTGTCTGATATAATTAAAATAATGCGGACGATGAACTCTGAAAAAACTCAAATCCGCGTGTGCGGTGTTGGCGGTTCGTGCAACCTGTGCCTACCAAATAAATTACACCTATTAGTTAGATCCTGCTAAATACTAAACTCCAATCACGAAGTGGTGTGTGTATAGAATTCTATACCTATGAGGAGAACAACTGCTCAAATTATGTATGACCTCACTTTCCCAAAAAACTAAACATCGCTTTCCACATTCCACCTGCTTCGCAAGAACTCTGTAGTTGCAAAAACATAACAAGGGCCCAATTCCAGCCTATTCCGAATAGATGCCAATCGGTGGTGATATTGTACTCAACGAGTACAGAGAGTTGATGAGTTGAGAGAGAGTTGTTGGTGCTTTCAACGAGAAAGCACCAATCAACACGATTCCAATCTAACTGCCATGTGTCATCATCATTGTGGCACTCTTTGGGGGAGGCCTATGTCCAGCAGTGGACATCTTTCGGCTGATATGATGATGATGATGATGATATTGATGATGATAACATCGTGTCCTATTCTTGCTGGAAATCCTCCTATAGGTTCATATCATCCTCAGTCCACCGTCAAAACGCGACACGAAATCAAAATTAAATATCATATTATGTCTGGAAGAGAGGTTGTAAAAGGTAACCAAAAGTCAATAAAAAGGTATATATATGGTAAGGGACCTAACTAGTCAACTAAAAGTCGTATAAAATTCTGCATTTAATTGCATGCCATTAGCGAATTACTTACTACATACTTTGTAAACGTTTCTACTTTCTACTTCAACAATCTCAACGCTGATAGACGTGGCGTGGCCTTACCATGCTCGAGCGATTGCCTCACGTATGTGTTTGCGCACCTGTACCCATGTCACGCGCATGCGCCCTTTCTGTATTGTTTACAGAACCCTTATCTCTTCCTTATGGCTAACAGTACTGCGCGTAGATTGCGGTCGTAAAGCAAGTTTCTCTACATTAACGCACGTTGAAAACAATCATGTAGTCTTGTAGACCGAGAATATAGACAATTTAACGTAAAATCAACTTTAATATTACGGACACTTATTTTGTTTATCTCACAATATACAACCTGTTACAACAGGAACTTGACAGCAGATATGCACTTTGTAGATAGTGCTTACCTTCTAAGCAAAACAAGAGACCTTATAGGTAGGTAAAAATAAACGTAACCCACAATTTTATTATGTTTACAGCGAACCTCGCTATAGTTGCGGGTAACATTTGTACCTAGAGAAATTTTGAATTCGACACATCACAGGCAACAATTATCGAATGTTACTCGGTTTTACGCTATACCACCGCTATACCCAATAGTTACTGCTCCCATTTCATTACAAATCTGTAGTGTAATTTCCTTGCCTGCAAAGTTTGTAAACTCTGTCCAATCCAGCAAGTTTACCTTTGCTTCAGTCACTGTTACTCTCTATAAACTTTTGTTATGACAACTTGCCCCTGTTACTAGCGCTTGCATAATCGGGCTATGTATAGATTACTAAACGTTTCCTTGTGATCGGCCCAGCGTTCCTACTCGTAATTCGAATACGATTAGTGCGAGCAAGATAAAAGTATTGGTGCATTCGGCGGGATCGTTAGCTAAACGGTTTTCTTTGAACAGGTGCACGTATACAGAAGTTATTTTACTAACTATCGGGCATTCTCCTCACGCGCCCAAGTGTTTATACACACGGCACGTCAAAGGCTTTTATGAAAACTGTCTAATGGAATTTAATTGCTCTTACTTTAAAGCTGCATCAGATTAATCGTCGAGAGTAATCAACGTTGGTATCGAAATGAAAAATGTTAGCAATGATCTTGGAGGCAATTTAAGGAACAATAATCTGGCGCAGTGATAAATGTGGGCTCGTTTTGTTGATGGAGTGCACGCGCATTCCCCTGAGATTAATGTCCACGCGCGCAATGCTGCCCGGACGGTAGTACCTATTGCAATTATTCATTATTTAATCTACACTTCTCCGTGTACATTTCTTTAGCTTTGGGCATCAGCCACATAAAGTTTTTCGAGTTTAACTGGCAAGCCGATATTGAACAGGGTTACGTGGTCTCAAGTAAAGACAAAATAAGGAATTAACAAGTTAGAGTTGAGCTTGAGGACATTATTAATGATAGAACCTCTGGTTAACTTCTTCTTAAGCCTCTATGTTAACTTAAGATAAGCATGAAAGATTTAACACTGTGTAGATATTATTCGGGTTTCTTTATAGACCAGTAGCTTCCATTGTTAAATGCTGACATTGCTGACTGTATTTTTTTTGTTATCTGTTAGTTACTACTAATACTCATGCAGGCTTGTGTCACGTTATTTGATAAGAATATTAAATTGATTTAACTCTTTTTTCATCATCCTGTTTGGTAACCTTTACTTAAATCAAAGCAATATCCTTAACTGTCTAATTAAGTTGTCATATTGTCATACCATGAGCAAAAATGCAATACCTACATATATTCATTTAAAACTATCTGCCTATAATTCTGAAGTGCTACCGATTAAAATCAGGCGATATATATGCAACTATGTTGAGTATTAATGTCGTAGTTTTTTTAAAGAGATGGAATACACATAATTTAAGATAACGATCTGATTTTTATTTTAAATTTTAACACGTCCGAAGCATATGGATGTGAGACGAGTTTTAAATTGGACATAGCACGGTTTACATATGGACACGGAATAACTAATGGTAACATGTAACAAGCACCGAATTTTAAGCGATTATATGATACCTTCATTAAATTTAAATTACCTTATATAGCCCTGTCCGAGTTTTACTGTCATAAGTACGGTATCCGTTGGGAATTAAACGTAGAATCACATAAATACCTTGTGTTTAGATTAGAATTCTAAGCTCTGGGATCACATGCAATTGTATGAACGGACGCGTTGCTTATTTAAATTTTATAGTTATTTAAAATGTATCTCCTACCTATTTATTTAAACTACCATTGTTAACTTACTAAATATATAAAGGTAGTAGTAACGTACTTAATTATCTCAAGCAGCGAACAGGTGTTATGTGCTCCACAATAACTACGACATTACTAAAGACCTGGAAAAAATTGTGTGATATATATCAAATTTCCTATAAGATCCATAATGTCTGGACCAGTATTTAGTGTGTTGAAACAGCATTTTTCAGTAAAACTCAGTACAGTCAGAGCTTAATAGATACACTAACGCTACTCCAAGTAGCGGGGCAGTAACGCTGTTATCGAAATTGTTGTTATAGTTTTATACAAATGCAGGGCTAACATTATTTCTAATGAACTATAACAAAGTGAATTTATGAACAGCAGCCCACTACAAAAACCACGGTCGTGCCTTTGAAACTGGCAAATATTTAGTGCCTTATCGATACGAGCTCGCATATATAGCCATTTTTTCCCCTACACCTGTTGAGGCATCTGTCGATATCGCTTCGATATTTCACGCTGGCTGGCTGTTAACAGCTAATAGACGGCGCGTGCGCATATGAATTTAAATTTTCATTTAATTAAATGTCAATCATGCTATTAACATTTGTAATAACCTAAAGGTGCTCCCCTATATAGACAGAAATAATATAGCCGATGAATTGAACACAATTGTATTTAGGTTTTGAAGCTGTTACTTTTTGTGGTGTTGTAATAATTCTGTAAATGTAAGTAGTAGAATTTTATTTTATCATCATAAACTTTTGCTTATGCAAATTATAATAGCTCGAACCTTATTTGGATGAATTGAAGATAAATAGTGCGCCTTATTATTTTATTTAATATAATGGTATTCATTTCGTCCAGCATATTTTTCTTTAGGTACAGCCTCACGTAGAAGTCGTTGATCGCACTCGCGTACAAACTTCACCCCCTTTTTCAATCCCTTCACGGATTATTTACGTGGTTGTCTGAGCAGGAATGATACAGCCATATCAACGGGTGCACGATATTTTATATAATTTCACTTAATCTATTTTGATTTGATGCACCATTGCTTATTATAATCTAACAGATGATATAATATTGTTTCAGATAATTTTCAAATGATCTAATGTAAAAAGTGATATAATGATTTAAGGCTATAATTACTATTAGTTTAAAAGACATTTACTATATTTATCACTTGGTATAAAACGTGTTTATCATAATGACTTACTTGACATATTTCGTCAATGCTATAGGTAAATTTCAGAAGATATGTTGATTTGATAATAAATAACTTTATATATAAAAAAATAATTAAAAATAATGATATAATGAATAATAAAATAAATAAGCGAGACCCTCATGTTTTTGCGTATGATTTAGTGTATCATCAAATAAATGAACTTTCAATAACCAAAATTATAGATTATACCCACGGAAATTGAAATCTTTGTCGGAATGCCTATCAGTCACTGCGTTGTAATCTTCACCTTTCTTTCTCCTTATTTCCGGGTGGTCACGGAGAAAAGTTAATTGTCATTTTATACTGACATCAATTTCACGATACCGAAATTTTCTAAGTCCCTTTGCACTTTCAACAAAAGTATAGCATAATCCACCTTAAGGCAGGTCTCAGGTAGGTACGACGACGAGCGAAGCAAGGAGAAGTATTAGGTAGAACTTCGACCATACAATGCGCGAGCCCAACGAGCGAAGCGAGCGTGCCGCGGTAGTGGTCGGCGAAGCGCCAGAACCGAACATTTAACATTTAAATCGGTACAGCAGTTTAAGCGTGAAATACAGAAACAGACCGATATGGTTGCTAAGGAATTTATAATACAGTACCTACAGTCATACAGTGTTTGGTCAGCGGTGTCGGAGCTTTTGAGGATGTGCATATGTGTAGTAGCGTCATTTTTATCGACAAATCACCCTCAGTGTCTTTCTTTTTTTCCATATGGATGGCTATGTTGTCTGTTTACCATCACGGTGGAATTACAAAAAAAAATCATCATCATCAGCGTAATATCATTATTCTATCTCATAGTTAAGAGCCAATTAGCAGTGGGCAGGCCGGATTGACCATCATGTCAAGCCATGTAGGCATGTATGCAATTCTCGGGGCCTTGTTTTGACTCATCATCCTCCTAGCGTTATTCCCGGTTGTGCCCCTAAAGGAGCCCGGGGTCCGCTTTGACACCTAATCCTAAGATTTGACATAGGCACTAATTTTACGAAAGTGACTGCAAACTGAACTTCCAACCCAGAGGGAAAACTAGACCATATTGGAATTAGACCGGTTTCCTCACGATGTTTTCTTTCACCGAAAAACTAACGGTAAATATTCCGTACATAAGTTCCGAAAAACTCATTGGTACGAGTCGGGATTCGAATCCACGACCGCCGCTTGACAGCCGTATGCCTGAACCACTAGGTTACCGTAGCTCTTGGGGCTTTGTTTTGACTATGGGGCTAAATAGTTCGATGTGTGTAAAATTGTCTCCTAATATTATTTATTTATTAGAATGAATACATAACAGATGAACAATGTTTCTTCCATTCAAGACAGGCTTTATGCGACAGGGTCTGTTTTTTCGCGCTGCACCTGCGCACGCGCGCATTCTGTCGCGCGCCAATGTCCCGCCATTTCCGCGCACACTTCTTCATTGATTCTTCCACTAAATATAAATATTGATGTCTGATGGATCGCCTGTTTCCACGTTTAAAGTCGCCACAACTTTAATTCGGTTTTTATGCTTTACTTGCGACCCGCCTCAGCTTCGCACGGGTACTATATTATACATATAAACATTCCTCTTGAATCACTCTATCTATTTAAAACAAACCGCATCAAAATCCATTGCGTAGTTTTAAAGATCTAACAAGATCTAAGCATAAGTACATAGGGACAGACAGCGCGAAGCGACTTTGTTTTATACTATGTAGTGATTATTCCAACAGCCTGGTATTTAATTAAAAATAGGAAACCTATCTGGTTTAGCATTGTTCTCGAATCTCTCTCTTCTGTATGTTGTAAAATAATGTTAAATCATTGTTGATCACTATAATAGCGATATCAGATATCATAGGACGTTAAAATGATCTGTGCTAAAATATCAATATTTGTTATAGTGCCATACCAACCTACTCGTAGCGCGCACTCGTGGCTGCGCTTGTATGTTATTATTTGGGAAGACGTTGTGTACTAAGTACAATTTTAGTATTAAAATTGTGTTTAAAAACAACTTTATAAAATGGCACATCAGTCATGTAAAATTTTCTGTCTTTATCGTGCATCTACCGCTGCCGATCGAAATGGTTGCTTCATGACTCTCATCAAAAGTTTAGATTGCTGCGTTTACTTATGTGGGCTTCGTGATTCAGTTTAAATGCGGTTTTGCTTAATACTTTAGTCAGTCGCATCCTCACCGTGAAGATCTTGCGAACGTTACGTTATTTATTTATTGTCATTTATTGTGTTCGATATGTTATGAATTTCTTGTTTAGGTATATATAATTGCACGCATACCCTTGAGGCTCAACTATATACTTCTAAATATAAATAATCTATAACTATATTATTGCAAGCGAGGTATCGAAGAGTGAGATTAAATTAATATTTGATTTAGACATTTTCACACCCACTTTACAAAGTGGGTGTGAAAATGTCTAAAGTAGCTATACATAGCTACTTAGTCGAATATATACTCAACTCAAATCTTTTCCCATAAAATCTATAACAGATCGTTTTCCGATCTTGTAAAAACAACTTAATATTATAATCGTATGCATTTTTAAGCGTCCCGGTTGGTAAAACACATTATTCAAATAGCGGCTGGAAGTGGAGTCCTTCGCCATGATTCGGCCCAAATCTTCGGGCGAAACTGTTAGGAGAGAAGTGTTTTGAAATTAAATGGTACAAGTAGCTAGATGTTCAATGGTGGCGCTGCGATACAAATACACCTACGTTGGGTTACATCTTGGAGCCAACTTATGCTAAAGTGTTATATTCACATCGCTTGCCAACAACTAACATCTTCCTAACGGATCCGTATCCGACAAGTGTTACGAGGGATCAAAGTTTATTGGACGATGTGGTGAGTCGTGTGTTGTGAGTCGCTCGGCTGGTTAGTTGAGTATATAGTGTGGAACAATGAGAGGCGCGAGGTGGGCGCTCAGCACCAAGACGGTAGCGTCACGGGTCGCCGCCTCCGGAAGGAACCTTATCGTGGGAACCCCGTGGGAACCCACGATAGACGCCCTTCTTCCATCCACCTGCGGGACTTAATTACTGAATAATTATTATTGTATTCTAAGGAGCACGTCAGAAACCTGACCGCGAGGAGCCGAACACGCTCTTTCCGTATTCATCATGGTTCATCACCAAACTGGCCAGCTCGGGGAAACTCTGATTGGAAATCATAATTATTTCAGTGGAGCATTAATGCAGATCCCACGACGGGCGTAGTCGCTGCTTCATACATTGTGGGTCATTTTGTTGCATTTTTAATAAGCAGTTTTGTGGGTGTGCGCACGTCACGGTTCATAATTTTATTGTTTCATTTCGCTTGTCTTAAAAGAAACGGATGGAAGTCAGTCGTCAATGTCGTCGCCTTCAGAATAGACTGTTGATCTCTGGAGACCTCAATTTATTAGCAGGTGAATTGATATTAATGCATTAGTTTCACTCTTTGCGCAGTGTAACAGCATTAGAATATGACGTTACATTGACCAAATTGTCCATTGTAGCAATGATTGCGTTAATAAAAACTTTCTAACCCTAGGCATTAACCTCAAATGACTGCTCAGACCTGAACGGTTTGTGGGACAGACTGACCGCCACGATATTTGAAAGAGCCTACTTACCTAGTAACTGTAAATTAATGATTTCTTCGACAGTTCAATAGAAAATAATATCTTTAAGTATATCAACAACATATAAGTATGTATCATAACATAATGTTCGTACTTCAAACCAGTTCCGTGCGTGACAAAAACTTCTTAAAGATTATAAGTACTTAAGTACTCTAATGCGATTAAGTCCACGAGTTTTAGTACCGATTTTTTTGCATGCCGGCCGGGTTCTTTAATCATTCTCTTCGGCCAGTTAAAAATCAACAACGGTAAAATAATCTCCAGGATCACGTCATGCCGAATTGTTTGTCTAAAATTGCGTCATCACATATAATTTTATATCAATTTCGGTGCTGCGATCGACGTGTGTGTCCGGAAATGTGCTATCATGTGTTTCCACGGAGTTGCCTTCCATTTAACCGTTTCTCCAAGTCAGCCGGAAACACTCTAATGCTTAAATAATTTAGAGCATAATTCTAGCTCCGGTGTTTACAAAAGATTAGGGAAACGCATATTATTTTGTATTGATGTCCCAGCAAACAAAAACTCGTATATCCTTCGAAATTAACCACTTCTACTAAAAAATGCTCTTGTCCCAGATTGAAGGTAGGTAAGTTTTACGTACGAATAATCCCTTAACATGTTACAGTACTGTAACTGTAGCAAAGGGTGTTTATACTTACGAGTACCGTCTATTCACTGTAATTAATCGTGATCGGAATAAGTAGACTTGATTACCTTTACAACCTAATATATATATACTCGTTTGATAGTAGATATATATATGATAGGAGACTTTTCCTATTAAACCTAGTATTTAATGATTAGGTATATGATTAAAATGTGTACTACTTCCTAAAAATTACCATCAGCCTACCCTGTATGTTTAGCCATTTTACTCGCTTCATTGATTTCTTCGACACCGGCTCTATGCGACTGCTTATTCTTCAATGAATACGTACGCCATAGTTTTATATATTTTTTACTTCTTAACTGGTTAGCACTCATTAACTTGATTTATGAATGAAAGCAATAACTATTTCGCGAATCTTAATAAACATTTTATTTTGGATTCACGAATCAAAGGCGACATTTGAGGCGATGTATCTATTGTACATACTTACCTACTTGTAGTTGTATGGCTCTAGATACCTACTCAATGTATTTGTTAGATATTATGAGAACCGTCAGAACTTACGTACATAAATGGACAGTGTCCCACACTGTGCTTTCGGGTCGTATAACTGTCCTCGCAATTCTTAATGTTCTAAGAATATAATCACTGTTTGTTGTTTGCGGTGAGTATAAGTTCTGCTGGCGAATAAGAATAAGGGGCGTAGTTAATACAAAGTTGAACCGTAACAAGGCAAGTTATATTATTGTTAGCACGCGGGTTGCGTCGTGCTCTCTGAACCACGACCTGCTGAGTCACCCTTCCTGGCCGTCTGCAAGGACTCGGGCCTCCTGTGACTAACCGCCACAAAAAACCGCCATTGTCCATTGTAAAACTTTACTTACCGTTGTAACGAACACGCTTCAGTTTCTTCCTCCATTTTATGGTTCCCTAAATTGTAGCAGCTTAGACTGATTACTGGCGACTTTTATTGACGCTAACTCAACAGCGCGTTGCCTTAATACAACCACGACTCGGAAACGTGATGCGTACGTAGGTTTTTTCCAAGAGTTAACTCATCAATAGTAGTGGAATTTAAATAAGCTTATGGCTTTTCGTAATATTTTCCTCACATTTGCATGCGAAATCGTTTGTTTCACCAGAAAAACGTCTTCAATTTCAAAAGCCCCGGGCCTTATGCCGAGACGTGTGGGAACACCGGCGAGCCATGACGGGCGTCTTGGGCAACGATCTAATTACTACATTTACATGTAGCCGGTCATAGGTTAATTACGTTATGAATAAAGCAAACCACCAACGGTATGTAATATAATAGTCAAAGCGCAGGCTACAATGAGGAAGCTCAGATCGACAGTCAATTGAAGCTTTTGCCAGGAGCAATTTTATTGTTTCTGATGTCTTTATAAGTGATTGTGGGTGCATGTCGGTAATTTAGTCCTGTTAGGATAATGCTATGCCATCATGGTCAACTGGCGATGGCCATTCGGGCCCTTAGTGACATGTTCATAGTCAGTCGGGCAGTTCGAATTAACATCAGTCTCGTGCAATTCAAACGTTAATTGGTGTCTTTCCGCATATTAATGCTATTTATCGCATATTCGTAGCTCTTCCAAATTATGAGAACGCGTGACTAAATTGCCAGAAGTTCTGATTCATGATGTAGTTTGACGAATGTTTCCCGGGTCTATCAGGGTCGTGTTGTTTCCTACACCGCAATTGTAACAATTGTTATGTAATGGAGTTTATTGATATATTAGTTGTTGAGCAATCTTCACAAACGGCGGGATAAGTGTGGGACCGCGGTTGTAGGGCGCTTCCCGGTTACACGACGGTTACAACTAGGCGCCGCCTTTATGTTTTTGCGGTTTTAAAACTTGACTTTTCTCATGGGTTCACGACGTTACAGGGACCTAGGTGTTAATGTACCTACACAACATTTACAGACAAGCTGACATGTTTATGGTGTTGGTGCTCTAACTAAGTAGGCGGTTTGACCTACCTATTTAATGTAGAGGTAGGTACGTAATTACCTAGCAGGCAAAAACAATCATTGTCAATTTTTATTAGGTATATTATGGGTAATAACGAATAACTTGATATGTCCTCAGGTCCTCTATATGATATTTGTTTGTCTGGTAGAAGATCGTGATCGCGATTATGTTAAAAAAAATTGTGTATCGAGATCTTATCATGATGGTTTAATATGTCATGTCATGATAGTATGTTACGATAGTCAACGAGGTGTAATTGTACTTATATTTAGGTACTTTTAACTAGCACCATCTAGCACTAAAGGTGCGTCTTTATTAGTTACGTGGGTCTAGCAACAGGGCATGATTAGATTAGATTAGATTAGATTAGATTATTTCCGTACATTGGCGGGAATAAGTTGACAAGTCGAGAGGAAAACTGGAAGAAATTTGAACTCTATATACATATTACATAAAGTTAATTTTCTTCCATTTTACATCTCGAGTTGTCAACTTATTCCCGCCGTGTACGGATTTATTTCATGATAAAAAATTACATTACAGATTTGCATACATCTCAAAAAAATAATGGCCCTTGTAATCGCATTACGGATGTAATAGGAAACTAAAGGCAAGGCCTAATATGTCATATCAATAAGATCCTCTCCCACAGTTCCGCCATCTTTGCATTTTCCTCCATGCGTGCGCGGTCCGCGATCGCCGTGAGAATCACTAACACCGCCACCGTCGCGGTTCACTCGCTCCTTATTTGAAATGCGACTTGTGATGTCCATATTCAATGTGCATCACAAGACTTGTTTATTGTTTTATTATGTTATTACGCTTTTTTGTTACTTGATTATTACTGCCTTTTGTAGGTAATGGATTGAGGTTGTAAATCGACATGCTCTTTTGTGTTTTAATGACATTAAGCATTTTCTTTCTTACTTGAATGCCTTCTTATTGAAATTTCATTCCAATCTGATACACACTCAGCGACGCACAATTAAGCCCATTGAGTTATATTACTAGAGTAGACATCACCTAGCATAAGTTTGCGCATGTCAACATACTCTCATGAGAGTATGTTGGTTTAGTCTGTGGCGGGCAGTGATGGCGGTCGTTTCGAGTGCAATTTTTACTCAAAACTTTAAAAAAAATGCCTTCTTTTGCATTGTGCTATTGCACTAACAAGAAACCCAACAATAGTAAAAGTACGGGGATCAATTTTCATCGGCAAATTCACAGATTTTTGAAATAACATGATTTTTCTGTAATTTATAAAATACACGCCGATGGCGGCCATTATTTCAAAGATTATAAATGTAGAAGTGACAATTTCCTAAGACTATTTTGCCTTATTAGTAGAACATTAAACTTACTAGATTTACTGATTTGAAGCTTTAAGGATCTTAATTTTTGCGCCAAAATAGCAGCAACCATTCTTTTATTTTTTTATTTAATCGTTTTTATGAATAATTTTAGTGGCAACGTTCAGTTCTCCTTATTTAAATATATCTTAAGTTCTACTTATTTAAATCCTAGGTAAATTCCCTTATAGAAATAATTTACGCGATGCGAGTATGGTCTCCGAATATGAACCCATTAGCAATTTAGGAGAATATAATTATTATATCAATTTCCAATTTGAAAATGGTCGTAATTTAGTTTGTTTGTCTTGCTACGATTGCTATCAAAATCGATATCTGATGATCCGCATGGACCTTAAATTACGACTTTGTCATCAAATCTGACACAAATTGCTGAGACAAATTGCATCAACATAGTGCATCCTCGGTAACTATAAATATATCCAGTATAAAAAAATACAAATACCAAAAGTCGGTGATTAAATAAATAATTAGTTTTTTTATAAGTGTATTAAATCCCGCGATAGCCATGACTGAATCCGAATTCAGAAAATCGTCGCATCTACTAGGTTTACATACTCTTTGATTTTCCAAGATGGCGGCCTGATTGGAAGACGTCAAGAAAAATGTTCTGGGTTGCCAGTCTATACGTAGTAATAGTAAGTCAATAATTAAGCCTAAGATTTTTTGTTGTGTCATAGCTCATAGACGCATTACTTACCTGCCTATATAAAATTGGGTCGTAATACTTACTTGATTCCGAAGTTAAGTTGTTTTCGATCGATTGAGATAGGTATTAGTATATTACTTTGGTTGTGCATTCTTATTTCTTGTTTAACAACACAAGATCTTGTTCAAATTAGGTACCTCTCTACCATTGTAACAATGGCTGTCCAGTTGACAAGATCAAGTGTTATTGTCGACATTTCTCATCCACAAATTAGATGGTTTGGTTGCCCAATAAGCATACCTTTGTGGTGACATTCCTTCACGCTCACTTTCCTAATTTGAAACGACAATGTTTTTCAAGAATTTGTTATTTTGTGGACACTGGTACATTTTCTGATTAACTTTCAGTACCTTTTCTAATTAAGTTAGAATTCAAACTATAATGCTATAATGGGAAGAAAAGTAAGGTTCGCATTTGTTTCGTCAATGGACCCAATTCTACAGCGGCCTCTAAACTTCCTAATTTTATTTAGGTGTCGCTAAAACACTTTGCTATTCTATGAGCAGTTGTCATAATCAAATGACAGCGCTAATTTGAATCTGACGTTTCTTATTTTAGGCGGTCTATACAGCTTACTTAGCGGCCTAAATGCTATTCTAAATATGTAGTTTTTAATCTGCCGCCTAAATTATGTCCAAAAATTAGACAATTTAGTTTTAGGCTAGTTAAGCCATGTGCACGTAGAATCGGGTCCAGTATGGTGTAAAATGTCGACCTTAATAGTGCCTAATAATTGTTATAAATAGGATTATATTTTGGCCCACTCGCAAAGGTATAATTTTTATTTTGAATGGGACCTCACTTAGCACTTTAGCAGTTATATATGTGATTTAGGTATCATCGATGCAATACAATAGCTAATACGTTAATGATAAGATAACCCGACATTATAGGCACATTTATAAACATTTATTGATAGCCCTAATTTTCCCCAATATTGACATGAATAGCATTCGAGGTTACAATTTCGATAAAAGCTTTTAGAACAATGGATTAACATAAAACACTGATGAACGAAACGATAATTTTAAGAGGTGGGCAATAAAATGCAAATAGGCTGAACGGGCGATAGTTTGGGCGTTAACCTGTCCTCGCGCGATCATAAAGTCAGTCTATAAATAAGTCTAAACTTGGAGTGCTTGGTGTTCGGAACGATGGACTATCGGTGTATTGGTAGTTGGTAGTGCTTGAAATGGTTACGTCATGAGGACATCTCGAAAAGGAAATCACTCGTGCTCCTGAAGTTTGTTGTTGTTACTAATTTTAGTATCAGCTTCTAATGAGATACCAACATTCTGAATTCTGGTCTACTTTGTAAATATTATGATTTATTGGTTCTTCATTTGTTTTCATTTGTACAATTTTCAGTTGCATAGGGCTTATATTACGTCATCGTTTTTGTCGATTTTTGACCCCCTCCCTCCCCCTATCCTGTTAATTCCTTGAAATGACCCTCCCCTCCTATTTCAAAATGACGTTGGTAATATATGGACAACCCCATAGGTATTTGTTAGATATAAAAATATCCAGTTTTCTGTACGATTTTAAACCTAGGAAACCCTGTAGACCCAGGAAACAGACCACGAAGCAGGTTAAGGGTCCCAAGGATTTCAGCCAGTCCGAAATTTGACACACTTTAATGGTTGACGTGGAATTTTTGATTGGGTATCAGGAACTAAACTCAAAATAAAACAGATTTCTCTTTAAGGGGCTCCCATACGCCAATGACCTTCGATCTGAATCCCCAAGTTTTCTAATGTTTTTTGTAGCTTATTAGATTAACAACAACGGCTTTAAGAAATATAGTATCCCATATTTACTTCAAAGTTTTCGAGATATTTGGCATCAAAGTTGAACAATTTTAGGCCAAAAAACTGGTTTTCTGGCCATAACTTTTGTGTTAATTGGTTTAAAATGAAAACCTTAGACCAGTTTTTATAGACGTCACAGACGAACCCAAATATGTAGTTTTCGTATATGTTAGATCTTTCACGTCAGTAGAGATACGAAATAAGTGTGTTTTTAGACGATGTTTAAAAAAATCATACAAAATTAAGTATTCATTTATTTTAAAATCCAGTAGACGAAAATCGAGATAAAAGATTGAAGAACCGATAGCTGTTCGATTTATAATTCTATCTGTAGTGCAAAAGTAGGAGAAACGATTCAAAACTTGTCAAAAATCGATGAAAACCTCGGGTAGCCCCTTAAGTGATATGATTAAAGAAACCTTGAATAATCAGTCCCTTCACTTTATCATATTAACTAATGCTCTAACGGAATAGCTTGACCGATTAACCTCCAAAATGGGACCCGCAGCGGGCCGGCGAATCAGGGGGTTCCAGCTTTTCTGGTTCATTATCTAAACGGTTACGAGAGAAAACGCCATAAGGCACGCCTCGAGTTAAACAGGTTGTAGAATTTTGGAGAAATCTCGTGCGATACTGGTTGTTCCGCGGTGCCAAACCAAGAGGACTTAAAAAAATAGTCGATACACGTCACTTACGCTTCTTTTATTCCGCTTGGCCGTTTATCTTCGGACCACTCCACTGAGCACCATGCAAATGTATTCAGATAAATTAGCTCCATGACATTTGTGTGTTTATTAGTTATACAGCCTCTCCTATTGGATTGGATTCTTATATTCAAATGTGTTCTCATAGGGCATCTCCAACAATGGCCGCTTCTAATGAAGATTATAATTATAAAAACAGTTATAAATAGCTTTAATCTGGACAGATAGCACACGAATTGGAATGTGATTTAAGGTGTTATTAATATTTTCGTTGCGTACGACAAGGAAATTGTTGAGTTTATTGGTGATTACGAACGTAAATTGAAAGTCTTTGGAATTTATGTAGGTACATATATGCAATCCCATGGTAAAAAAAATGGAAAATCATTTTATTCTAAATACTGTACAATTGAAACTTTTCAAGCTTGGGTCTAGTCGTCGGCGGCCCCGCAAAAACAACATTTAGTAATAATGGAAATGATTGATATATCCTACACCTAATCTACGAGTAGGACACTCAGTTGCTCATCATCAGCTGGAAAAGAAAAATATTCAGATACAAGTGAATGTATAACATTTTAATTAGGTAGGTAATATAGGTTTATGTATAAAGTAGAAACAAAATAAAGATCCTATATTAATTCAAGATACATTTAAAGTCATTGCAGCGGACCTCCTTTAGGGGACAACTGGGACACACAGGTACTTATATAATTATCGAAGGCAAAAGTAGCATGATATTCTAATATACTGTTAGGTAAATTTCAGTTGGCCTGATTGCTTAAGTCAATCCGTTGAAAGGATCGCAGCATTAGATAACTGCTGCAGACGGTTGCATTTTCGAATGACATCCTGCACGCAAGTGTCGTTATGAATGGAGCATGAGAATCGTATGTTCAGCCTCAGATTTGGCACGCTAAGTACACATGCAGTATGTTAAGTAACAAATCCTCTTATTCATTTCCCAGCACTTGTGACCAAAATCTGATTAACTAGAATGCGGTTTTAAATAGCGAGAACCTTGCAGTGGCTTGGCGTTGGCGCGGTCACATATGCGTAGGCATGGCCGAGCTAATATGGCCTAATTTTTCTTCATGTCCTTAAGGAAGACGTGTTCCAATGGTTTCATTTAGAACTAAGATAGTTTATCTTTGTAACAACATCAGAAATGACGCTATCCGCAGTAGAATCAAGGTAGCCGATATAGCCCTCCGAATGGGCGGGGGGCACATTGCACCTAGAACGTATAACCATTGGGGCGGAAATGTTCTCGAGTAGCGACCACGTACCACAAGGATCAGCCTGGATAAGCCGCCACAAGGTGGACTGATGATCTGGTAAAGGTTGCGAGAGTCCGCTGAATGCGGGTGGCCTATGACCAGCAGTGGACGTCTTTCGGCTGATATGATGATGTCAGTTTTTGTAACGCAGTAAACAGCAACGCACGCTATACAGTAAAAACACATGTATGTGCAGCATGTGTGTGGTTTTGTGTGGTATGTACATACTACAACACTTGTGCAACAAATAAGGTTTACGGGGTGAATTGTTCATGCTTCTATGTAGATAAAATAAGTGCCACTAGATTTTTATTGTTATGGAAACGCCTATGGTTACAACTATAGGGGAAAGGCTGTCTCAACATTACATCCCTATTTCTGACCTTTTCGATGTTTGTTTATTATTTAAGGAAGGAAGTTAAAATACATATTTATACTTCTATTGTGCCATGCGGGCGTCGATGAGCGAAGAAAGTTTACAAACCGCGAATAATGACTATAAGAACAATAGTGCGAAGCACCGTGTTGTGTAAATAAAAGGCCATTCAACTATATCGAGACTAGAGTGTTTGGACACCTGAGGCATTAGCAACGCGAATTTGAAAGGCGTGTTTACATAATGTTGAGATTTTCTGTCTATAACACGACACACGACACACAACATTCACGTTTTAGCATATGCCTATTATGCCGTAGGAGTCAAGGATAAGGAATGCAAACGTCGTGATAAATTAAATATTCTATGAGTACTTATCCGAACACATATCAAAACATATTACACAAAATGCAACACATATTATAATATGCGAGTTTCTAAGCTATTAAACTTGATTGTTGTTAGCAATCAAGTGCCTCTTACTAAGTAGCTTTATTTCAAAGAGTTCGATTTGTAATGTGATTAAGTCAAGTACCTAAGAGTCCAAATATTCATCTTCTTCATAATTAACTTGTCTATATTACGTCTTTAGGTGTGAAGATTTCGACAGATACAGTCGACTTCTATTGGTTAATTTATCGTATTTATTGACAGGTTGTTAAAAATTGCGCCTTCAACTTGATGAAGGCAATAACGCAATGTGGGGTTACCTCTTTGCTCGGAAACTTATTTCAGGCGTTAGATCAATAACAGGTCGTGTGTTGATAATGTTGATCCTACTACCTACTACATAATAATATTATAAATGTGAATGTTTGGATGTTTCGACGTGTTACTCAATCACGTAAAAACCGCTGAACGGATTGATATGAAATTTGGCATGGAGATAGTTTATAACCTGGATTAAAAGATAGGATATTTTTATCCCCATAATCATCCTCTAAAGGGTTACAATTGGAGATGGCATTTCACGCGGACGAAATCGCGGGAAAATGCTAGTACATAATATCTACACTAATATTATAAAGAGGAAAGATTTGATTGTTTGTTTGTTTGTATTGATAGGCTCCGAAACTACTGAACCGATTTGAAAAATTATTTTAACATTAAGCCGACATTATCCCTGTCCTATTTTTTACCGCGGAAAAATGCTTCAGTCCTACGGTAAAACGAGTAATCCGTGCAAGGCCGGGCCGGGTAGCTAGTATCATATATGACAAGAGAAGTCTAATGTGTTAAATGTTATTTTGTGTAAGCAGGTATACTGTATAATGATATATGATCAAATGAAGTTATCTGTAGATTTACGTGATTAAGTAATTCAATTTATCAGAACGTTTTACGCTTGATTCAACTTGCTTAATTTTTAAAACCAACAATTAGTGACAGTACATGATAATTGTTTTACGAGAAAAGGATATAAGTATATAATCATATGATACTGGCATGTTCAATTCCATATTTTGCACTCGCGTCAGGCTACTCAGGCTATATTCGGAGACTCTGTCTGTAACGGTAACGGTAAACTACTTTTGAGCAGAGTTAGCGCGTCCACTTAGCGCAGAACTCGTTTCAATTTACTACGAGTTACTACAACTCAAATATGAACTAAAGAGCGACGAAAAATAACACTTATGTTCGACACAATAAGGCGCATTGTGCAAGTAAGCATAATCGGAACCCTGAGGCAAGCCAAGAGATAGCTGGATAGGCAGTATTTGTCCGTAAGTACGAAATACAAAACCGGTTGCTGCAGTTGTAAATGAACACACGTGTAGAAAGATCGTGTTAGTTAACAAAAAATATCCAAATAATATAGCTTTAATGGACAGTCTATCGATAGGCGTTTAATCGGAGGTACTCGACCCTGATAGCTTTAGGAAACGCCTTAATGGTTGAAAGAGTGTATACGTTTTACCCACTGTAGATGGGTATATCTATAGTAACGACTTTGGTAGCGTCGTTTCTACCTTTACAATAAAACCAAAAGCAACATCGACTTTAGGGGTAGCGTGAAATCTTTTGTATTTTGAGGATCGCTTTAATAGATCCTGACAAGATGGCTACTATGCGTGGAGGATGATTTATAGCGATTGTTCTTAATCAGCTTTAGAATAAAATGTAGTTCATATCATACAGCATTGTATTGCTGCGCGTCCGTGGGACTATTAATAACGGTTAGGACCATGATTAATGATACTTTTGATTAAGTAAAGGTAAATAATATGACTGCGTTATCGAAAATCTATATGATACTATTGCAATTAAGAACAGTAGTTTTAGGACTTGTTGCCAAACACATAACTTTCAACACAAAATACAACCTATTAAACAAAATTGATTAAATCTTTCCAACGTGTTATTGAGGGAATCCGAACGCCCAATATCTATTATAATTACTTATTTTGAAGGTTCATTCCTCCTCGAAGATTTGAGGGTCGTTATTTAGTGAAGTGATAAATGACAGCTATTCAGATTCCGAAGCGGTTTTAACACATTCTTTTAATTACATACCCCGCTGGTTTTAAGTGCTAGTTACTAATCCCATATTGCTTGTCAGCGAACGGTGGTACTTATTTTATAATCGTGAGCTTTAGGGAATAGAGTGGTATTAAATATTAAATCCAGCCTGTCCTGTTAAAGTAGTAGAAGTATTTTAAATACATATAATAGAAATAACAGTGAATTTAGGATTTTCAAATGATGAATATACCTACGGCAAGGGGACTGAGGGCTCTAGGTGCGGGTACAGTCGCGTTCATAATGTACGTTCCCACAGGTTCAATAATATCGTAGCAACCTTATCTTAACAATAAAGTCGTGATCACATATTTTTGATCACTTTGTCGTTTAAAAACCTTTTAGTAGTAGACTTAGTAGGTAATAATACAAAGTCATGCACTTACTATTTCAGGAATGTTTCGTTTTCTAGAGGTACTGTGTTGAGCGACATTGCTTAAAAATGTAAACTCGCAATTATGCACCTCAGCATCTTCTTGAGAGTCTATTTTTTGTGCTGCATTCTTGGGCAAGGGCCACTTGACTCATGTATTAGGTGTTCGCGCAGCTCGGCGTATGGCTTCTCGTGATTCACTCCTTATTGTTTCATTAGCACCTATTGTAATTAATTTATTACGAAATTTATAGTAATCGAGGGGTCAGATTATATTCCAACTAACACGATGCATAGCTATGCTAGATGCTTGAGCTTGAAATAGTTATCATCGCGGGAATTGCACCGATGCGTTCTATTTCTACTAGCAAATGGTAACATGACTAATACATAAAACGCACATCGACAAAATGTTTAGTTTTAACGGCAATTAACGTAGACGTATAAACACGACAACCAAATTACACGTAGGTACATATATATGTTCTTGACCGAGGCAATTTGTGCAACTTCACAATTGCATTCTTATATACTTAATTAAAATAATGCACTACAATTATTAAAACAATCCATGAGTAGAAAAGAGAAAATGCGACATCTTTGTACCTATGACGCCACTTGCATTTTTTTTTTTTTTTTTTTTTTTTTTTTTTTTTTTCTTCAAAACTATATTTGGAGTTCACTACGTTGGGAGTTCGTTTCTTACTTTCGACATTAGTAAAACAGATTAACACTTAGTACACATATAACCAGTTTTTAAGTTGTCAATCTAGCTCAAATACCACTCAAAATCAGTACCTACCTGCAGCTGCAGCGAAGGTGCTGATTACTGTTATCGTAGGCTATTATTATTCGGACCGCCGATGACCTCTATTTCTGCTAAATCAAGATGGTGGCTTGATTACACTAATTCGTCTCCCTCTTCTGCTGGCGTACTCAGATGCGAAAGAGTGAGAAAGAACATCCTAATTACCTCAGCCTCAATAATTTTTACTGTATCGAATAAAGTCCGTGTTGTTGGCAACCCGACCTAACCCGAGTTTCGAGCACGCTCCTGTAATTTAAATAATAGTCTACCGACATCTCGTTAAAGTAAACCGTTTCTCACTTGCACTTGCAGTTAGTAACTCGCTACTCCCTCTAGTAATTGTGTACTGTTAGCACAAAACCATATCATATGTTTCTGTCAAAAAATTAATTGTTGGTGCAAGCTTTATTTAACGACTGTAGGTACTTTAATTTGCACAGTCATCAAATCGAGGTCCAATAAATCCAAACAGGGTGGGTTTATCTTGTATACAGTGTAGTTTAGGAGATGCTATGGTCACCTTCTGTCTTCATCATCAGATCAGCCCGGTGGTAAAATAATTGTCACCTAACTACACCAAATTTCCGCTCAATCGGATAGGTACTCGCAAGCAGCAAGTAGTTAGCTGGCTGGCTGAAAAATGGTTTCCTAATTTTAAAAACAACTTATAACTACAGCTACTTATTTACATACAGACAGTGTAAGTTAAATAAAAGCTTGTGAAAAGGAATATAGTACCTACAATATCAACGTTACTTTGTACCTACATTATTATATTTCCTAAAATACCTACTTCAAGTCTTCAAGGAGTATCGTTTGAGCCGCCGTGCCGAACGGACGCACGGACCCTTACCGTCCTCTGTCATTGTTTCTCCAAATTGCATAAAGAGCACCGCGAAACAAAAGGCGCCTATCGCCAGATGTTCTAGTAAACCCTCGCCGCGGTCCCCGTCGTAGCCTAACCACGCTATCCTCTCCGATATGCGTATATACATCTCGCGATATATACCGGACTAAACAAATGTGCAGTGCGTCTATATACCATATAACAGTGAGTGCGACTGACGTGAGGGTGGTGCAAGTCTTCGCCAGCTCAACAGATAAATCCGGTGAGATCAGACCATCTTTCACTTACTGTAGGTATTAATGCAAAAAATCACAAGAATGTGGAGTTATGAGCCCGCTAGAGGGAATACATAAAGTACACGGGACGTAAAAACACAGAACTCCTAGTACATATTTATAACGACTGGTTAATGTGTCGACGCACTGCACACGCTTCCGCGCAGTGCGCACGCACGGCGTACAGGTACCGCGTATGTTACGCGGCTATTACGAGTTCAATCTAGGTAGTAGGTGCGTAAAAACAGTGCGTGTCAGTGCTCTAAAGGGTTGCGATTACGCGCAGCAACGCAACGGCAGAACCAACAATTAGCCGCAATCACAGGCCCGGGGTTAGAGCACTCCATTTTACATTTAGGTATCATAACCTATTTAATGAAGCAGGCCGGATTACATTCTCGCAATTTTCAAATTACAGGCCAGGCTAGACGCCCGAATGAACCTACTGGTCCATAACATAGGTAAACGTTAGGGATTATACGTACTAGATATATAATTTTGGTATTGTACTTATTCGGCGTTGCCTCCAGTGCCTTTGTAACTTAGTAATATTTTACGTTAGATTACGGTATATCAATTACCAAACACTCAATTTATCTTATACACTTTAATGAACCCCGTAATAAGCCCGTGTCTAGGCATAAGGACGCTTCGGCGGTGTCATACGTATAGGTAGTATATCATAATATATGTATGTAAGTAGTATTTGGTACTTATAATTAATAGTATTAAAATCGTGAGGCCTACGGAATAGGTTCATTGATGAATGAAATCTAGATCAGTTACACAAGTAATACGCTTGGCGCCCCTCCTAACGCAAAGAGTAGTGGATAGGGGTTAGACGAGACTTAAACAGGGTTCAAGCTAAATATATTAAAACTAAGGAAACTTAGCCCATGATGTAATAATCAACGTCCGATTTCTAAAAGAAACAAAGCCAGGGACGAGCAATGAATAGCGATACATCTGCCTAACCCTAAACAAAGGAACGCAAAAAAGATCCGCTTCTACCTACTACGCGTGAATGCACTTTCTTGAAATGTCCAGATTTTAGGACCTTATGCACCCACGCCACGCCAGATGGGCTTGAATAGGCGATCGAAATTAAAAACATAGAGAATAATAATGCTAGGTTCATAAACTTGTAATAAATAAAACACCAGAACGAAAAGGAAACCAAACTCCAATTAAACTGGATGCAAAAATACCTAGAGCATACGCGAGGAGAAAAAGCGTTGAATTGTTATGCAAGCCTCGGAAGACTGTAGAACCTTACGAAAAAATGACGAAGACTTCTCCCTAGGAAGGTCGCCTAACCACGAAAACAGGCAAATTAAATACTGGCTGCCGGTCAACTCTCCCAGTGACAGTGTTTGTTACACTCTGTTTTGTTGTGCAGTGAGCAATGTTAATATCTTGGTTAAGTTTATGTAAATAATTAATGTTGTGTCTGTGTCTACAGTTAAAAAACGGTGGTATCAGTGAAGACAATGTTTAGTGTGTAGTGTAGTGACAAAATTTAAAGTAATAGTGTCTATATCACGTATACTCTTGTCAAGCTGCAAGTCCGCACATGGATAGGTACTGGAAAATACAAGGTGTCGTTGTTGCGAGTCATATTATAACCTCATGACAACATGACAATACAACCACAGAAGCAAACAACCAAAGATACTTTTAACAACACTGCACGAGAAATCGACGTAATGGAAGAAACTGACTGCGAATAAGAGGAACAGGTAGAATGATCGCCTGAATGTAGAACCGATCGCCGAGAACACCTTCAACACAAGAAGACTTTATATAAAGCAACGTGCATCATTTTCACCAACGCTCATCCCCCGACGAAGTAGCCTTCCCCTCCTTTTTTCCAATATTGGCTTAAGGCTGCATAGCCGGTTGATTGTGGCCGACTGGTTGCGGCTGGTCGGTCTTCCCTTCCCATCCCAGAGCGTGTCCCTCCGCCCCAAACTTGCGCCCCCTGGTATATCCGGCTAGTCCGGGTCAGGCTTGCTTCCTGGCTGGGTGTGGTGCCTATGTTCATGTTCATGTTCATGTAAATACCTACTTCAAGTCTTCAAATAAGTCTTTAAACTGTAGCGTAGCCTCGTCTATTAAATAAGTAACTATACGAGTATGAACTCTCGCAAGTAAGTTAAATAAGTAATAGATTCCAGGTTTACAAACTTTATGTTGACAGTCTTGCTTGCATTAAATCCTCAATAAAACGACCCAGAGTTGAGTGCTATATAAGCATATATACTGCAGACTGTGGTGCAACGTTAGTCCTGGTAATTGGGCCAAGCCTACCGCAATTACTCAGGAATGAAAATAAGTAATAGACTCGCTACTTATAGTCGGGAATCTCTCTGCCCTTCGTTTTTTCTACACCTTTTTTCCCGGAGCTCGGGATTAAGCGTGAAATTAGATTATAATTCTGAGGAGAGCTTTAGCGCTTTAAGCTTATGGTGCTTTCTGTTCAGAAATTAAGCTTATTACTAAAACGTGTCAGAGCAATGAAAATGATTCTTATTACTATTTGCTCAAACAAACGTGCGGTTTTGTTTGACAGGTAAGGCAGGAATCTTTTGAAATCTTCATGCAGTTGCAATTATGATAATATTGATCACAGTAAAGAAATAAAAATAATCCGGACAAAGTGCATAGTAATTATGAATATGAATACATAAAAAGTCGCTTAACCAATGGCTCTACAATCTACATTTTGTATAATCCGTAAAAAATATGATAATTAACTTATCCGCAAAGTAATAATACTATGCATGTCTTAAATCTGTTAATTTATGTAGATTTTTATAATCTAGTTCGATATGAAGTGGTGAGGTGCCAATAAATAATTTGATGTCACACCTTTTTCGGCTCTTTCAATCGGAGTCCAGTATTGTTATTCACATTTTTATTGATTACCTACGCCACACCACAACAGGCGCAATTAACTAAGAAGTTAATCTATGTTTGGTATAGTAATAAAGCGGGCTTAAGGTGGTTTTCCTCCAGCGAGGCGAGGCGGGGCGTGGATGGGCGAGAATTGAAATTCTATCTACCTTACTACCTACCTATTTGCACTGAGCGCGCGCGCGCGATTACGAAATAATTTCTGAACTAAGTTTGTAATTTAACCGTATAAGCAGTGTTTATTGTACCTGTAATTTCTACAAAATCACAATGAAATGACGTGCTTTCAAATAAAGTAAAAGAACGGTGAAAATCGGTTCACGCAATAAAGTTTTTTTTTTCCGCCGCAATTCTTGGCCAATCACTTGAAGATGCGTCCAAGTCATCCCGCCATCTCCGCCTTGGCCTACCTCGCTGCCTGGGTCCGTCCTATGGCAACCACCAAGTAGCCGCATGAGCCCACCTTTGTGGGTGCATACGGCAAACATGACCGGCCCAGTTCCACTTAAGCAAGGCAGTCTTCTTGCCCACGTCTGTTAATCTAGTTCTAGAGCGCAGTGTGGTATTTCGGACTCGATCAATTCTCTTGATGCCTAAGACACTGCGCTCCATGGCGCGCTGGCAAACCTTGAGTCTGGACTTTTGAGTTTCGGACAGCAAACAAGACTGAGCTCCATAGGTTAAAATAGGCAGGATACACATGTCGATAAGCTTCCGTTTTAGACATAGTGGAAGGTTTTCCTTCAACAGATCTTTCATGGACCAGTAGCTCTTCCAGGAATGGTCAAATGCGTCTTTCGATTTCCTTGTCTTGTCTGTTCCTGAAAGAGACTAGCTGGCCCAAATAGATGTATTCTTCGACATAGTGTATTTCCTGCCCATCAACCTCATGCAGCATGCGTTGCAGATCGTGAGCTGTCGGAGAAAAGAGCACAATATCGTCGGCGAAACGGAGGTTTGTCAGCATTCTGTCGCCGATCCCGATGCCACTACTCACCCACGGAGCCGTTAGGGTCTGGAAGATTTCTTCCAGAACACTGGTGAATAGTTTTGGAGGAAATAAAGAATCATCCCATAAAAATCATCTTCCATACTTTAAGCTCGCGCGCAATAGTTTACTTAATTTGCCGATAGATGTCGCTGTACGCGGAATGCTCACATTGTACATGGCGCTGTTAAGATTTTTCCTGATTTAATGGGGTCGGAGCAGGTGCGCCCATACATTAGGTCGAAAATTTGTCGTGCTCGAATCGTCTTAGTTGTCTCTGGTCATTCGTTGTTTAATAATACAATTGTTCGCCTAAGTCTTATATCTATACAAGCGTATTTTGTCTGTCTATAATACATGGTCGATTTGATTTGGGAATTTGAACTCTCTTGCTCATACATTCGGTTCACGGAACGGGCTACGGAACCCTACACTGAGCGTGGCCCGACACGCTCTTGGCCGGTTTTTTTATTTATTCATTGGCATGTAGCATTTACGTAATGTGCCAATTGAACACAGATCTTAATAAAATAATCGATTAAAACGAACATATTTAATTTTTTTACTTTAATACGTTACATGAAAATTTATGAATTTTTCGTAATATTTAATTTGTAATCATCACTACGCTCAGGATCCTACGTTAGAATCCCTCGTAAATATACTATTTTGCTCCCTTGTGACACAAATAACTTTTCTTTTGCAGGCGAAATGTGTAGGTATATACCCTTTTCTTTTTCGTAGCTTACGAGGAGGCTCTACTATAGCTATCAATATTATCCCCGAGTAGGTACTGCAAAGGGGGAGAGCTCGGTGGCGGAAAGACTAGACTTATAAACTTTTTTTTTTTGATAGAGAGAGAGAGAGTTAAAGGAATTTCGTGGCTCTGAAACCAAAGGCTCGAGGGCGACTGCTAATAAGAATAGCGCTGTGTAGCCAGCATTATGAAATCTTTTTAGTAGGTAATAGTCAAATAATTAGAGTACCTGTACATTGTAGATATTTAAGACACTACTATATTATGTTAAAGAGAAATGAGTGTAATTTTGACTCCACAGTTCAACTATCGATGTAGTTTTGTGGAGCAATGTATCTTACTATTCATGTCTAATTTTAGTTTTAAATAAACAAATAAAATAATACTTGTAGAGGTTGACCATACAACTTCTACAGTACCATGTAGAACGCACTACTGTTTTCTATCGTGTAGGTGTGTTCACTGTTCACTGGGTATTAGCTACAGACTCCGCACGTGCCGAGACAAAAGGCTCAAATCTCTGCCAAGGCCTACTAAATGCAGCTGAGCCGCGGAATGCCGTCGAAATACGTAGAAAATAAATAATATAAATTAAATAATAAGTGACCTATCTATTCATATTTAGCTCGGTATCTTGAGCAATATGTAAAACAAAAAATACTGCATATTCCCGAGCTTGATCGAACGAAAAGCATTAATTTTTCAACATCATCGGCCTGTATCAGTCTACTTATGTGCATGGGTCTTCTTAATATGTGCCATTTTACAAATATGCATAAAATACAAGTAGATGAAGGAAGTTATGAGCTAGGGGTAGGTTTATTTATAATTTGAAGACTTTTTCATGAAAACACCCATTTTTCTTCGTACTTCAAAAAGAAAGACTGTGAAGACTTAATGTAAAATTCCAGTAAAATAAATAAATTAGCTAGACTGAGTCTTAATATTAACATGGTCGGTTTAAATAAGGGATCAGTAGAGGCTTCGCGTTCGCCTCCTTCAAAATTTAACGAACCTTTTTTTCTCGACCCACCTGCTCAAGCTGAAAAAAAGACTCCACAAACGAAGCAGGTTATATTAGAGGTATACTAAATATTAATATTTTTGATTGAATGCCTTGCGCAATAATACGATCTCCGATCGTCTTTTGTTACGTGCGTACGGTAGATAGATTACGGTTTGGTTCTGCATAAACACGTAGTGGTATTAAAAGAACGTTATACATAGTTGTTTATTTAATTTTTTTACGTTATGGTAAGAGACATTTACATAACATAACGTACTCATGTTTATTTACAGTTGCTGTTAGTCTTTATTTCAAACAGTTGACGTATAAAATTTACGTAGATTTCAGCGAAGTAGGTAGCTTAACTGTATATTTATCTATTTTAGTCATGCTAACTACATACATACTACTCTAAAATAAGACTAACTCACAACATTGTAAAAAGCACATAAATCCTTCACATCCCTTTGGGCAAAAAATCTAATAACCTAGCGTCCTCATTTTCCCATAATATAGATAATTATCCTTATTTTTATGTCATCAGCGTTCCCGCGTTCCCGCGGGCACCGTGACGTCACGCGAATCAAAATGGCCGCTCAAAACAAAAGCCTTCGCTTCCAACTTCTTTGATAACTATTCAGAAGTACTAATGTCGTTGAAATATGGTCTATTTTTGCTTGAATCCTAGACAAATTTAATCTACCTTAGCTATAGGACTAGGAGCCGTGGATCACGCTTATTCCAAACCACAGCATTTTTCGCTTCCCACTCTCACTCTACAGTTCTAACTTAAGAGTAAAAGAGATGCTATGTTGGTGGTTTCAAATTGAGGTTTTCATATTTCCACTGTTTTCTTTCACAGCCGTGCGCGGCGCTAGCGTACAACAACACTTACTTTTCGATCTTGGCTTATCAAATTCGTAATTCATTCAGTTAAATTCCAAAGTAACCTTTGTATTAATTAACTAAGCTCCATATTTTGGGAGTCAAAGTGCTTGAAAAAGTAAGGATTTTATAGTTTGATACCCGTTCGAAACTCGTAGTTCGTCCAATAGTATAATTCAAAAAGTAATCTTACCAGACACAAGCTAAGGTCCATTTTCCGGGAGTGGAAGTTTAAGAGTTTGGGAAAGTAAGGAGTCTTAGTTCGGGTGTTGACCGCGTGCGGCGCGGCAAGCGCTGCGCGTACGCAGCGCTACGCTACACTCCCACGGCCGAGCTCCCATTGTAGACACCGTTCGCGCGTTTCTCCGCTTCCCATGGACATGAAAGGATTGTCAACATGAAAGTTTATGAAGTGTTGTGATGAGAACTGTGACAGAATAATGACGAAGGCGAAGATGACTAGGAACAGTGCCTTATTCCACAGCGCTAAGGTAAGAATACTTTAATACTTACACAGTAAACTTATGTTTACATACAATCAAACTCGTAGTTGTTTTTGCTGCATGATTTCACTATTTATTAGTTATTAGTACCTATTGTAAATTTCGCACAATGGGCAGAGTTAAGATCTCAATGTCAGTAACCGTGCAATGCAAATCAGTCTCGATTCATGATCTCAAAACGTAAACAATGCTTTCATACTTTCATTTTATATGTGGTGAAGTGCCTAGTTTGGGTTGTTTTCAACTTTATATTATATTATTGTGGGAGCCGGTTCCGCGCCCGCGCCACGATCTCAATCCCCCTCCCCCCTCCTCTCCCGTTCCTCCCGGCCGCGGCCCTCCACTCCACAGCCTTCCTTGCCTTTGATTTAAAATAAACGACTGCATCTCACAGTATATAGGAAGAAATCACATGACTATTGCTTAGGTCACATATTGTCCAATAGGAAGATGTGGTATTACATATTTCGAATTTATGGTAATTTATTTGCACGTGTGGTTTTAACATTAATAACTTGTTTGCAAGTAGGCCATTCTGATTTAATTTACATGGTGCTTGTAGTACATATTTGCACATAAGTCTTTTGTTAGGTATCTTGAATTTTAATCGCCAATTCCATTACTATTCTAGCAGTCATCTACCATAACTGATAACAACGTACTTAATTAGTTTTGATCCGTATTGATAAACTGTCAATACAACCTCGTGATGAAAGTTTGAAATTTTTTATCATTATGATATACCGAATAAGATAGTTCCCGAAAATGTTTACTCTGATGTTTGCGTTTTCTACAACTCCCGTCCCAATGCAAACGACATCAACGCGTTCGAGTAAAAGAGAAAGCATAATAAACCCCAGTTTTCCCGTTCGAAGAAGCGAGACGGGCGTATTGTTTATATGTATATAAATTATACAGGGATTTTGTACAGGTACGCAGGTATAAAAAATAAAGTGACCGTCGCTACGGATGGACGCTCTCCCTACTTTAAAAGAGGGATGTTCGTTAATGGGCATGGGGCAATTTTTGAGTGCGTGTTTTGGATTGGGTTTGGAACGGCGATGCCCTGGGGCAAAGTTCGTCTCGGACAGTGACCACTAATGATGCGTAAATGGAACGATTTCTTTAACTTTAATGCAGGATTCATTACACTCTTGACTGTAATGGGGTCGATTTGTATGCATTGGAAAAGGTTCGCGTCGCGGGCAATCCCGGCTTATTGTAGCTCTATGATTACTCAAATATACGAAATATTTCCGCTACTTTTTTTTTAAATCACGCGTTACTAGGCTCTCACAACACCAACGATAAAGAGTTTTGGAACAAAAATTTTTTTGGTAATCATGTAATATAGGATGGAGAAATACTTATAAATGAATGAATGATTAATACGTATCACGTAATGCTTCGAATGTATACCTTGTTATAATTCCAAGAACGCGACATACGTGCTTTAACTCGGTTGATGATTGAACTCTGCAAAATGAGAGCAAAATATCTGTATAGATTTAACTGTACAGTTAAATATCAACATCGCTAATCAGCATGTCCGAAGTACAACTTCACTCCAGAGGCTCTAGTATAAGTTTTACCGAAACAAAACGTTACGACCGCGTTTGCGTTCAGCTGTCAAATCCCATACAAATTGAGGGTAAAACGCAAACGCGATCGTAAAGTTTTGTTTCGGCAAAACTTATACTAGAGCCTCTGATTATAATGGCTGTCAGTAAAGATAATTAAATTGAAAAAACAAAGGACGGTAAATTTTACAAATAACACCACATGCCAACCTAAATCTCTGTACATACCTATGCGTCTTTTCAGTGAAAATTACTAAAAGTTAGGGCTATAAAGCCCATTTTTTGGTTCTAATTACTTCTTATCTTAATCCGCATATAAACGGTGTCTACTTTTATATAATTTTATGCGATATTAAAACATTTGAGACGCACATAAGCCTTTACATATTGACAACAGGAAAACCAACTTATGTTTTTTTTACACTTTATGATACATTAATGTATCGTACCTTATGTGCAAAGGCATCGAGCCTTAATTGACACCTCTATCAAGAGGTTAGCTAACGACCTGCGTGTCGCAAATGACGATCTTTACTAGGAACCAGCAGATTTGTGGAGGCACTAATTCTGTTTTAATGAACGTAGAAACTCGTTCATTACAATCTTTAATACCTATAAAAAGTAAATTGGCCGTTCTCGGAAGAGCCGAAACCGGCCGCTTGCGGTTCTTTGGGCTTATACATATGTATTGTGGACATGTGGCGCAGGCCCGCGCTCTGATTTAAAAATAAAACAAAATGCATATTTTATTGGTGATTTTAGCTTTTGGCAACCTCAGCTGCAAACTTCGCCTAAATCTAGTCTCTTCGAGATAATGGCATGTCGATCGTGTCGCGTGAGTGACATGAAATAAAAGATTCGGCTTTTTCTTGCACCATTTGATAGAAGGAAATGTGTTTTATCCTGTCAGTATCAAAAATCTGTGGCTACATATGTACCTATGTTAAAGGGTCGCCAATCCGCCATATTTCGTTACCACCTCTATGTCTGAAGGAGGAAGGTACATTGTACCTACTATACTATACTTATTTATTATTGTAATTTCTTCACGGACCCTTCACGGAAGTGTGATAAAAGCTGGTATCGCAACTACAGTCGCTTTTTCTATTTAAATTATAATTAGTCGCTTATCTTAACCTAATTTGTGTGGGATAACATTTGACCTCATTGATACTGTTTTTTCAATTGTTAGTCAATTATTTATTAGATGATGTGATGAAGTACTTGGGTGGGAGTTGACTATCAAAATTTCACATGTTCTCAGTTCGTCATAGGCTCATAGGGATCCTGCACCTTCATGTAACGTCTCTGTCTTTCAAAATGAGAATGACAGAGACCAATATCCATTTGGATAAAGAGTACATTTAAATTTATTAACCAACTTAATTTTAATTTGGAAAGTACTTTAAATACGACTCAAATGTTATTAGAACGAGTGTTTCTTCTTATTTTTTAGGCATCGCACTGTATCTTGAGATATGTTATTACTGACTCGTGTATTATTACTCATACTCTCTGGTTATAATAGTCGGGTCATAATTTCCATTTGTTTGAAACAAATTCGACAGTACCAGGGCTGGCCCTTGCCCGGTGCGGGCTAAATTACTGGCTGCAAACCCCGCCATTACATACCGTTTAACTGTTTAACTTGTTCTGTTATTGCTCTTATTTAGTTGTGGCTCGAACGAGTTTTCCAACTATGATAAAATTGCGTAAAAACAGCAAGCAATTATATTGGTCCACCAGTATGCCGTGTCTTTCTACCAATGTGATTTAAAGGGAGATGAGATGTACCTACATCTTTGTCTTTGTCACAACTTTCTCTCTCTCTCCTCGGCAAATATGATTCCCATCTGATTGCAGGGTCTTCTTTCATTGTCCTCTCTGTTTACTTTGACGTGTCAGCAACGTCAGAAACGTGTCAGCATCTCTAATTATTATGTTGGTTCTTTTCCTCCTAACCCCTATATCTTTCTGACAACACGTCTTACCTAAACAATTTACATGACTTGACTAGACTCAATAACAATTCAAAAATTCAGTATACCTAGGTGTTGTAATCCAAGTAACTCATTTATCATTTTTATCTTCTACCTTTATCTTTTGCAGCGAGCATGTATCTCGGAATCAGAAAAATACTTTTCACTGTGCAAAGTGTTCAATTATTTTACTGGATTGCATCGCTCCATTGAGAGCCTCAGTTATAAAACCGCTTGCTCTATAAACAAGACAAGATTCTATTACCGATAAAGCTAGTGTACAACACAAAATATATGATATATACTTAAATGAGATATGGACTGTTGCATCAACGTCTTTCTCCTGCAACATGCCCCTTGTACTATAGAATTGGTGTCATATGGTGTCATTGTTAGAGAAATATATATTCTACTCTGTCGACAAGTGGTGTGCTAAACCTACATAAAATTAACCAAGGTCAGACAAAGTCCAATATACTGTCACGCCAATACGTAGGTTTGATGTCCATGTGCACGATTTGGCTTCATAAAATTGCATTCGTGAGGAATATGTGGTTGTGGTTGCATCGCAGTATACAATACGTACACGCTATTTTCGATGAAAGATGTTTGACATACATATGTATATTAATTATACTACGGAGGGTATCAACTATTCAATTATAATCTGATTTGCCCCCTAAGTTAAAGAACCTTAGTGCAAATTTCCTGGATTATTGACTTCGACTATACATACATAGAATTACAATGTTTAAATTTTTCAATTGGACCGCCGTATCTATTAGGCTCTTACTACTTTTGTCTGTGAACCAGTTGGACAACAGTTAACTATAAGAATAATTCCAGACCCAAACTTATAGTCCAGTTTTTATTGGGCGTAAAACGGCGTCGGACGTAAAAGTGCAGGCGCGGCTTCCGCAGGGGAAGTCTATGTTTTTATTCAAATCTACTTCCGTCTGCGCGCGTGTCAGATTGTAATAAAAATATGTAGTGTATTTTAAATATATTATTTAGTTATTAGAATAATTATTAGAAACAACTATAATGTTAATAAAATAAATCAATATCACCGGAAGTTGGTTTAATGCAGTTCGAATGGAGGTGGGGGTTTGCATAAAAAGGGATGTCTGCCATTGGACGAGGCTCATTTTTGCTCAGCGACTGCAGAAGACTCAACCATCTACTAAAATCCACACCTCCATGACGACTGTCTGATGGTACAAGTTATTTAATTTGGTACACTACGGCACAGATTTAATGTAAGTAACAATTCAATAAATATACATTAATCAAATACTATGTTTCTATTCTATTTCCCTTACCCACAGCATGACCCTGTTTTCACATTCAATAGTTGGAAATAATGGTTTAGTTTGTATTTTACTCGGCTTATACATATTCTTTGCGTAATTCTTCTATCACGCGCGACGCCGTTATTTGTTATTAAATTTTCGGTTAATCGAGTAGTTGCATCAAACATCCGAAAAAGATCAATCCTACGTTTGAAAATAGTTTTCAGCCATGGGCGTATTTGTTAAGTATAAACACAGTGTAGTGTAGATAAGTAAAAACCAACATTAAATAAACTGAATAAAAAACTTGATAAATGCCAGCGAAATGAGATTCACGCTATTTCACACCTGCCTATTTAATTTGTATTACGCAAGAAAAACCGAAACGTCTAGTTTAGCTTAAAACAGATTAGTGAGCGATCAGCGCGATAAATCGTGTGGGTTCTCCGTTCTCCGCTTCCCACGAGAGTTACCAGCCGTCAAATCGTAGTTTTTACATTTACATTATAAATTCAACGCGGGACGCATCACTGCTCTCCCTCGCATAAAAACGTGTGTAAACTGACCCTTACGTGATTCATTTGTACTGAAAAAACTGCCAACAAGCGCAGATTACACGGTAAGAAACGATTAAAGTCGATATTAATAGTGTTCACACGAACCGCTTACCTAGTAGATGCTTCCTTTAATCGTTCGTTTATGCTTCTCGCTATTACTAAGAAACCGTGACGTACCTTTGTAGTAGAAAAGGTCAAAACTGCTCATAAATAACAAAGAACTAGGAAAGGTCTTTTTTGATTTGTGGGTCTTCTAGTGGCTGCAGCGCCAGTTTTACCAAGAACTTAAGGCGCTCAAACAAAAAATAAAAGTTTTTGCTTAACTCAAGTGCTAACTTAGCAACTCGATTGTTCTATTTTGATAATAAATAACACGTGTTTACTGTGTTTGGTATAAACGACTATTCTAAAGCTCCCTGTATTTATAACGAGATGCAACAATAGTACGAAGAAAAACCAACTCTATATCGTTCCTATTAGATTGAATATAAAACAAGTTGGTATCTGTAGGAAGGTAGAACAACTATATATATACGATATGATTACGAACTTGTGGCAGTCGTCCCGTTATGTGCGCTAGCGCCCACTACTATTCACAAAGTCATAGGTGTAGTTCTGACGATGGGCATATAAAACCTTTTAATATCGAGGCAGTACTCGTTAAGGCTTCGCGCAGAGCTGAATAAAATAAACTGCTGATGTACTCAGATAGTCAGCTACTGCCTGCGCCTGCGCTTATACGCACGTGCAATCACCACATTAAAAGTCTATAGAGACACGAAAGGCATTATCTTTTTTGCAGCTTTGGCTTGCGTAGGTAGAAGGTGATGTTTTTAATTCAAACTGTTCATCAATCGACTTCATTAACTGCACTCAACCTGTACCTATTTGCATTAGGACTTATAGGCTATGAATATTTTAATTTAGCAGCGTAATTATTTATATCTTTAAGGCGATCAAATGTTATTAGAAACTAATTGAAGCCGCCTCTACTCAAAGACGCGTGCCGTCTATATTCCTAATTTGAATTACCAATACTTTTAAAAGTGTAATTAAATTTCCAATGTTAAGGCAATTAACTTTTGGAATTACTGACAAAATCGTTTCTTTTAAGCACCTGCAAATGTCTAAACGCTCTTATCAAATATTGACTCGTGTTTCGAAATAGTTTTTCTTTATCTTCATTCGTCCCCTTCCATTAGTGGGAAATTTTATCTCTTTGTCACGAGCTATAGGTAAAGCTAAAAGTACACTGGTTTTCTGGACCACTTAGCGCTCTCGACGAAGAAGCTTCAGTATTTCACAATGCGAGTGTGCGTAAGGCTTTAGAGGATTGTTGACGGGCGATATTGACGCTGACGCTGTTTACAGTGTTTTACGAAATGTACCAGAATAATGTCATGCTTTGGAAAATATTAAACCAAATCAATATCAATAAAATCTAAATCAACATTTTACACTACGCTACGCTTTAATAAAAAGTAGTTAAGAACATAAGAGTAAGATTAAAATATAACACCTACCGTTTTTAACGACGTACAAAATTACAAATCACCTTACTTTTTTTCTAACCTCACCTTGAGTTTTCTTACAAAGAACTTTCAAAGTGAATCAGACCGTTTTGTGCGATATTCTACTAGCGTGGCATAATATCACCGGTCCTTAGACTGCCGTTGTATCCGGATCTACTGAAGATCGATCTAATTATTCGAGCTACAATCTTATAGAGTTCGTCTGATTCTAACAAAATAATTTGCTAAATTCTAGGAATTATCGTAAATTCCCAAAGGTTCTTAATTGTATTTATTGATGTACAAAATATAACAGCCTTGGTTCAGTCAGACACATCTCAATCCCAATTCAATTGTTAATACGGCCACTCTAAGATCCGCGCGTCCACGACTGTACAGATCCTACTTACGCAGTAAAAATGTTTTAGCAGCTTCATGGAAACGTTGATGAGCTCGCGCATGCGCGGCGCGCATCTGTCATTCCGTGCGCGTAATCAGACCTAGCGCTTGAAGATTGCATAGCACAAACACACGGAAGTACCGTAAACTAGGGTCAATTTGTACCTGGGTTTGTTCGTATCGTACGTGCCATGTTTAATACAAGTAGTCTGCCAACATACTTAGTAGTCTGGATCAATCAACTTTTTGTACGTTAGGTAGGTCACGGCTTCTGGACCAGTCTTTAAAATTTCATTTTAGTCAGACGTTATATACCCATCTGCCAAATATTAACTAAGTATTGTGGTAAACTTGAACATACTAAGAAATTGCAAAGTACTTAGTCAAAGTTCAACATATAATCGTATCTTTTATAACATTTTTATTTACGGCATCCGATAAAACTACATATTGTTTGTCAATTGTATTGTAGTGCAAATAAAGCGGGTAATGTATATTTATATTGTAGAACATTAAATAGAAGAACACCTTGTAAATGTAATGTTGCACAATGAACAGACCTTGTTAATAAGCATTATATCACAGATAGCAAATGTAATTGAGAAAAGAACACACTGTTATTAGCGGCTGTTGATTCATTGCTCCATTAAAGAAAAAAAAGAATTAGGTAGCATCAAAATTAATGCTTATACGCCGTGTATAAAATGCAAAATGATATCCTAAGCAATCTATACTCTACATTAAGATATCATTTTGAGAACCCGTAAACTGAATAATATATAATACAGCTTTGCTATTCAGTATTGAGCGTTAAATTATTGTATTTAAGCGAAGACTAACAAATACCTACTCTTATGCCAATTATACCTACTTGCTTAGACACTGATGTTAAGGATTTACAGGCTATGAAATTATACTGAAATAATCAAATAATAGAAAATGTTGAAGGTTTTATATACTTTGATTTATGGCGCCGACGATGGGTATTCAAATATTCTGTGTGAGTATCGGGCAGCGATCTCCCACAGATCATCTTTGTATTATAAGCACATGTCAAAATATATGCAGGCTTCAATGGCAAAAAATATACGTAGACAGATTCTCATAAATTTCTTCAACCTTTTCAATTGCTAAAAACATCACAAACTAAAAAACAATAATGATGAGCATGGGATTAAGGCAGCATCGTTGTTCGCGCATCTGCTGCGCTGGCGCACCTGCCCGCGAACAATCGCGAAACATCGTAGGTATGTATGTATTATACATTTTACGTACAGGTGAACAGGGGAGATGTAGGGGGCGCTTTACTAAAAACTAAAAGGTCGCAGACACGTGACTGAAACTTGTGAAGATACGCTCTTTTGGAATATAACGGGCTTGAGGACGGATAGTTCCTAATCTGGTTAAAATAATTTGCATCGTAAAAAGTTTGTGTTGATAGTTGACAGTAGTTTGCATCAGCTAGTACTTAGCTTCATCGGCTCACATGATCAGAATCAGAAACATATTTATTGCCACAAAATAAACAAATAAAAGAAATAAATGAATTTTATTCTGCAAGTAGGCCGTAATGGCACTTTTCAAAGTCAAAATTCTACCAGCCATTCTGAAAAAGACGACCACTGGTAAGAAGAAACGCCGAAACAAGCTCAACAGTCAAAACAGTCCGTCATTTTTGCTAAAAAAAGCTTATTACAATATTTACAATGATAGTTCTTAACCTGCTTAAAATATGAATACAAGGAAAAAAAAACATCATAATGCGTTGTTCTACACATGCCCGAATAAGCTATATGAATAATTTATACCTTATATATATATATATCACAACTCCGAGCACAGGCTCGTTCCCGATTTTTGAGTTTGATTGTGGGATTTTATAACATAGTTAACAAAACAAGTATCCCTTTTATAGTGGTAATATATATAATATATTCATTTACCTACTATTAAACAAATGACATGGAGATGGTCTCTCTTAATCTGAAACAATTTCGATAGGTACATATATGGGTATGCTTCCGCCCGCGACTTCGTCTGCGTGGACCCGGGATAAAAACTATCCTATATTTTAATACAGGCTATAAACTATCTTCGTGCAAAATTTCATCCAAATCGGTTAAGCCGTTTAGGCGTGATTGAGTAACAAACATCCAAACATCCAAACTTTCGCATTTATAATATTAGTAGGATACAGTGTGATTCAAACAAAGGTTGTCTTTCCTGTGCTCAATATTTAAGAGTACCTACGTGCATGTAAATACATCATGTTTTTAACGCATATAAAAACCTTGCATTAGTTATTATGGGTATCCGTAGATAAATAACCTAGTAGATTTATTTAAGTAACTTAGTTTTAATTTAATTAGGTTAATGTTAGTTATCATATATCATTTAGAAAATTACAATTATGTTGTTTTTATAAAGAATAATACAAGTTTAAAATAACCTACTTACCTAGTACTATCTACGAGTTGACGGTCAAAAGCAATTTATTTATTTATATAATACATATATTGGACGAATACCAGCGCAATAAGAAACTGTAAAGTCGTTGGTAGATAATTAAAATGATACGTGATTATCTATTAGCGTCTAATGTCTACGTGTACAATAATAGCCTCTCATTAGTTCTCCCATAAATCGTAGACAGTTACGCTCTGTTAAATTCAGACCATATCGCCTGCACTTCATTTTCACCATCCCTATAATAAGCTCAGGTTGTACCGCTAGGAAAAAACCAGCCTAATCAGACCCTGTGTTACCTAACTGGTATAGCCGTCAAAGGTCTTTCTATCCTGGTTTCTATTTCTACGTACTCTTTTATGACAATGTATGAGTTCATCAGTTTCGTAGGTTGCAACAGGAAATGTGTTGGCGTTATGTGATCATTATTTTTGTAACCGATAGCTTCGCCTTCGTTTCAAGTGGTTTATCATGATATCACATGGACTGGTTTTTATATTTAGCTGTAAAAGTGTGTTCATGTGTATAAAGAAGATGGCAAATTGCTTCCGAAGCGGAGCGAATTTAGAATAATGTAGGTATGGCATTTGATTAAATATGAATAAATTCATTTCTTATATTCTTATAGATATTCTTAATTTTTAACAGTATTGGCAGTTTTATATGAGTAAAGATTTTTGTTTTTGTGAATATATTTGCGTTGAGTTTTATCCCTTGTCCCATTAAAAACCACTTTAATGGAATAAGGGATTAGAGTTTCATTTTCAAAAGCTACCTACTTTACTAAGAACCCACTAGTTAGACTCTTGCAGTAGGCACGCTACGTCTTATTTTTTAGAGGGTGACCGCCGGAACTCCTTAGGCATTTTTTGCGACATCACATGTCGTCCTGCACCTGACGCGCCACGCGCATTGAGCTGCACCTAACGTTATAATACTTATATAAATAATCATGCAAGAAAAACGCCTCTAAAACCATCGTCACGTCACGGCTACCCAAAAATGTTAAGATAAAACGCGTTTTTTTTTCATCCACGTGCAACTGTCGCAATTTAAGGCGCTATATTGAAAATAAAATGCATGATTATGCATTTAATAATAAAAGCTTATTTATCTTCGATCAACATTATGCTTGGGCGACTATTCGTTATAGCGAAATTATTTAATAAATAACATTATCGTACTTAATCGGCAAGGCGTCGAATTGTCAGATAAGTAGGTAACATTGGAGAGTACGTTTTCTATAATATAGCGTTGCAGCTGCTTTTGGCGATGTGCAGAAGTCTAGCCAATTACGGAATAAATATTATCCAGAGATGGTGAATAAAAAAAATGTGCAGTTGTTTCACCTGTACCGTGCATGTCTTAACTATGCATGTTTTTATCCGGATATTGGTGTAAGTAGTTTCAATTATAAAGTGAGGAAGAAAATTGCCAAAGACAATGGTGGAAAAATATCACACGTCACACAAAGCCTAAACGTAACAAAAATCAACGAATCACGCAAATGCTGATGGAAAATTATGAAGTCTTTCATAAAAAACGTAACGTTAAGATTTACTTAGCTAGGTAACTAGTATTGATTGCACTTTCGTTTCACATGGTATCAGCCATCAATGCCGGAAATAAACTAGAATTATTTTTTCGAGTCCCGTAAAGAATAAGAAGAACATTATTGAGAGTGGGTATTGTATTAGGTATGAGATTTGAGACAATATTTGATTTAATTTTGTGATGCCGATACTCCGTTATGTATCATAGAGTTCACTATAGTGTGCACTTAAATTTAATAGCAATATTTTACAGGCCGATAATTAACACCGCCATTTTGTATACCTAGGTATGAATTGAATGGAATTATTTAACTCTAAAGAGCATGTAACATAATTATTAAGAAAATAGAAGAGGCTTTATCATTATGAATATTATCAGTGGCTTTCTAGGGTTGAGATATTACCAGCTCCCATTTTAACATGTGGAACTTGTATCTCACTAGTAAAGTTGTCCCTATGCAATTAGCTATTTTGCAGACACTCGCACTCACATTCTGTTTTCGCGTCGTAAATTCAAATTCAACATGGCGGCTATTACTTGACTACTTTGTAGCCTTATTACAACTGTTCCTTATACAGTGTGTTAATCCTGTTGATAACGAATGGTTTGCCCGCAGGTGCTGTGGCATCTGGACATATTCCGCCGCAGCTTCCGCGAGCTCTCTGGCCACGCTTGCCTCGGCCCGTCCTGTATTTTTTGCGCACTTAAGGTAAGTCTCATTATTTTTACTAGTTTAATTAGTTTTGCAGCTGCCTACGCGACCGATGTCTTGACACGAAGTAACTGTTGCGCGTTGACTAGTTGAGTGCGCTTATTGAAAGATGTCTGCCTCGAGGATCAAAAGAAATGTATGGCCGATTAAGATGGTAAATAAGTACTCGGTACTTTATTAATCAATTTAGGAGCACCTGGATAAAACAAACTATAAAAACTCTTGACAACTTGATGAATAAAGTATCCACTTCGATCATCATCGCTATCAAAAATATATTACTTCTTTGATCGAATTTAGCGTTACCTGGAACTTGGTTACTTAATAATTATTAAGAGCATGACCATTCTAATTCATGTTACCTAAAAGAAGATTTTAATCTATTTTACACCTAATTTCAAAGGCTTAAGGTTCAAAATTCAAAAGCTAAACGAGGTTAAAATAAGAGCAAGCGGGCCTCTGCGCTCGCGCTACATCAGACGTGACCTTTTGGAACAATAGCCTCCATCGCCTTATTCAGGTCTCGAGTCCCTGAGCTTGAGCTCAAGACCCTCTTCTTACATGTACCTATACCGATCGATCACTTCGCAATTGTACATGATTGTACATTTCTTAACTCAGACGCTGAACGCATATCTAACCGTGGTGTTATTGAGGATAACTTTGTACTTGGAAACCGAGACAGATTTAATAGCAGATTATCAAAATAATAGTAACTGCCAATATGAGAAGATTATTGGTTTTCAAATTATCTTGTCACTTGCCGTGAACCAACCGACTAGCATGGCAATCATGGCATAGATAGTTAAAGTTACCTATTAGTTAACTTAGTAAAATTGCTTTTAGTATCTCTAAGAGGACTATATTAGCTTGAGGTTCGAGTTGTCACGCTGCGAGGTGAGACAGGTCAAACGGTGTTTGTTTCACACTTTAACCCGCCTGTCTTCACAATACGTTCTGTGCTTCTGTATTCGTCTCTGAACTCGTTCCTAGTATACTTGGTTCGGGATTCGAAAGGACTAAATCGGAGGCCAGGCTTACAGTGGTCCGCGGTCCGCCTCTATTGAAGTGATCGCCGTGATCGGAAACATTTGTGAATGACATGGCTGATCAAATTATTGAGTTGAGCCCAGCTTCGACTCTTCAGTTATGTTCTATATTTTTACATAAAATGCAACTAAGTACTTAAATAAGTAGTACGAGTTACTAAGACTCTCTATTGTCAAACAAATGGTAGTGTGTAAAGTAACAAGGGCTTCGAAAGACTTTTTCATTAAGTAAGTTTATGAAATTGACGCCACTGTCACATAAACATGCTCTTCTTCTAGTTCCTCTTCCTCAATTTAACGGAATCCATATTTTTTATATCAATTTCATAGAAGTCTTTGTACGTGTTGCACGCTTGAAATAGCCACTTTATTACGCGGCTAGATTCACGGCACAGCCCGCCTGGCCGGACTCGTTCCTGCAGAATAGGCACCGGTCGTGATTTAAGTCTAGAGCTAAACCTACGTACCTATGGAGATAGTTCTATACTCTAGTTTATAGCTCTTTGTCTTAGGAATAAGATGCTGTCTACAAATTAGTTGCAGACTGCGTTAAAATCTGAAGTTAGTACAATACAGTGTGTTATGTTCTCATGTTAGTCTCGTCCAAATGAAAACTCGTAAAATTTATGCGTGGCAATGAAATATGAAACATATTTGTCATTTTTTTACTGAGTCATTCAGTTAATCATCAGTGGAAATATGACTTTTTGCTAATAGCTTCTTAATTTATTACAATATTATCCATTCTAAGATTTATCCCGAGAAAATATCAAAGTAACAAAATGCTCAATAACACTATTTAGTATCTTTTTATCTGTAGTAATCAGTAATAAAACGATTGTTTACCTATCAAAATTATGCTTACTGAAGCTTTGTTCCTCTATTCAATACCTCAAACGAAAACACAACAACCATTCGTTTCATTACAATCTAAAGAAACTTTCTATTGCTACGAAGCACAACATACATCTACGTATACTACGTAGTCGTAGACGCACGTGCACGAGCTTACGATTCCATTTTCAAATCGGGTATTTGGAAGTTGGCGCGCTTTTCGACCAATAGCGGGCGCGCGGAGTTCGTGGAACTCGTGGCCTCGACTCTGATTCGCTGAGAGGTTGACGCCGCGCGTGCGCAGCGAGTTGCCCAACACAACTTTAACTTGGTACCCGTTTATAGTGAGAGCTTTTACTGTTGGATTTAAATCAAGACTTGCAGTCTCAGCAACTTCAGACCAATCATGTTTTTCTACAGATTCACGAATAATGTAATTAAAACTACCTTACATATGTATACTTTACAAGTAAGCTTCTTTAACGCTAAAATCAATCTTGAAGTTTTACGTAAGTATAACAGGGTCATTAAATATTTTGTAAAAAAAAGCAAAGTCGTAAGATTACCAATTCAATACACGGAGCGAGCTGGGTAAAACAAAATCAAAAAGCCTGCGCTAAACACCTCTCTCTTTTTCTGCACTGTTTTCCCAAAAAAGTTAAAAAGCATTTGATAACTTATTCTTGGGTGTTTGAAATTGAATTAGCTTTGGTTGCAAACGAAGCATCCGACCTTAACACCGTCTAACTATAGGCACCGCTGTTACTCAACTGCTGTCACTGTTTAGTTACCTTTACTCACAAATACCGTTCATTTACAAGTTAGTTGTTTCTTAAACATTGCGTTGCGTAAGACTTTTGTTTATGTGAAACGTGAGGACAGAATACTCAATGAAGTTTAATAATGACAAAAGCTATAATAACGTTTTGTTTACTAGTTAAAACGAAATAATCTGTTTGAGATAAGTATGGTCGACACCTATTATTTTTACCGGTAAAGGAAATCTTTATTGTGTTTTCAGCCATTAGAATTTCTTTATAAAAATCAATTCATCGGGTATAAAAACATTCATACATTTTTCAGTTAGAGTTTTTGTCTACCATATCGAAAAGCGGTAATTGACATGATAATCAAAGTATTAAGAGTCCGCAGTAAGCTCGGCCGAATTTCACCTTCCCATACAAACGTAGTAAGTTACTCTCTCATTTTAAAACTACGTATTGGATTGTGACGAAACTTTGCATATAAGTACAATGACATGAGGTATATCTATGTCTGTAATTAGTTTATATGGTTCCAGTTTTTAAACAAACGAAATACAGCAAAAACAAGTTTTGTATGAAAAAATTAATTAGTTGTATTTTTTTACTATGGTATCTGAAGCCACATTAAACTAATTACAGACATAGATATACCTCATATCATTCTACATGCAAAGTTTCGTTACACTCCAACACGTAGTTTTAAAATGAGATCGTAACTACGTTTGCATGGAGAATCGAGCTTACTGCGGACTCTTAAATCCGACGATGACAGCACAAGCTACCTGATTTAATATCCCCATTAAAAACGATCAAATTCAATATTTGGAAGCGTCCAAGCTTGTCCTAGTTCCGGTAGAATGGGTTCAAGAGTCACTGGAAAATTACAGAGCAGTTTTAAGAGGTTGGATTGAGGGTCCAGTGCTTTATCTCTAATTCGTTTTATTGAAACAAACAGACCAAATTGCTTGATCGTAATTGATAGCGTGACTATTGAAAGTCATCGTTGATTATCACTTCAACATAGAGATGGTATTTCGATACTTTTTATTAACATGTCTGCTTGGTTGTGTTAGCTTTAGATATGTTTTCAAGTGATTAATTTGACGCTTGTATCTCACATTTAAATCGAGAAAGAGAGACATCCAATTAATGCCCTTAAACGTTTTTCTGATTCTTTGCTGGGAAAGCTGACGAAGCAGATATCTGATTAAATTTCAAGAGATATTTGGTTCTGCATTACTGCATTTTTATACTTGGCAAGATATTAAGTACTTACTTAATTATTAAGGCAAGATATAGGAACTTAATCTCTCGGATGCATAAAGTAATTATACAACGAAGATCTCATCGAGACAATCGCAGACATTTCGCACCGTCTCGCCATCTCTGCCAATTATAGTCTACTTTCTTCCACGGTACATGAACTTTAATAACTCGTTCTCTAAACAAATTAAAACACAAAGGACTTATATGCAGACAGCGTTGAAGACAGTTTCGTGTATGGCTTGGGTTTGTTTCAAATGTATCGTTAATTAAAAGTACGATAAGTCCGATAATTTCCATCCTTATCACTCCAGACATGTAGGAAAGAAACGGATGCTCTTATCTCATGAATAACTAAGTACTCGTTTGTACTATTACTTATTCTGTGCTCGTAATTCATTGTTAACAGTTGTATAATGTACGAACCTTATTTCTATAACTAACTGTGTACCTACTGGTACCTACATTGTAATGGGATAAATTATCCAAGCATGGAATATATGTACCGAGTCTTCATTTACATGCCACGAACCAGTTTCCAAGTGGGAAGGTTAAATGTTTATCTGTCGATAATGTACTTATTTGTATCATACAACAATAAGTGTCCATGGTCTAGGCACGTTTCTGTTTCGTGTGGCGACGTGCTGGCACTAACCGGGGCAACCTATTAGCAACTGCCGACACCATTAGTGGTTCACCGGTTAGATATAAATTACACAAGAATATTGAATTACTGCTCTATGTATAATTGGCAGAACTGTGACCGTCGGGCACGGTTTAATAAAACACAATTTATTGTACTGTTTTATGATAATAATAATTTACTTTAAAACAAAGTTTTAACCGACTTCAATTTAGTACTCCGCCAAGCCACGAGAACATTTCCATATTTATTTTCCAATTTACCACATGAACTGATTTCCGAGAGCAAATTATAATTAATAGAGATTATAATTAATTATTAGAGAAAAAAACCTAATCGCTGTATGTGACCCGATAATATTTGAGGACTTCCGTCGATTCCACAAGGATCACCTTTGGCACTTCATTACTTGCTATTTCAAAGGAATCTTATCAGAATCTGTGATATACTTTTGTACTTTTAAGTACATAATTGAGGAATTCCATAAGTCATCTGTGGTCTTCATCATCAATTCCACTCCACCAAATTTATGATTTCCGGGTGTAAATACACAAGTTATAATAGAAAATACCAAAATCACTACACGCGTGCCTAATATAATTGAGGAGTTCCCTCAATTCCTCATGGATCCCATCATCCATTTGAATTTTTGAAAAAAATGGGACTCACCTGGAAGCATATACGTACAAACGAAAAAAAAAAATACGAATCGGCTCATCAATGACGGAGTTCTGAGGTAACAAACATTGAAAAAAAAAACAACCGAATTGAGAACCTCCTCCTTTTTTTGGAAGTCGGTTAAAAAGAATTCTCCTGACATTTTTAATAGGTAAGCTTCTGAGAGTCTCTTCGTCGTCGTCGTCTGTGTTTCGACTTTCGACACGGCGACTTTTTGCAGCGATACAAATGCGATACAATGGATATTGCGTACGTACGTAAGTACCGTACCGTAAGTTGCGGTACGTGGTACATGGCTGGAGTCGCGATTATAGTCGCGCGTTCGTGAAACGAGCTGCAAAGCCGAAGTGTGCAACCGCTCTTTTTCTATGCGGAATTATTAGAGTACGTCATACCACAAGGTTGCAGTACCTACCTAAGCTACTAACATGCCCTATACGGTTATAAATAACTAATAACTACATTATACTTACATAGAAGTAATTCCTGTTACAACTAATAATTGTTATTGCTCGTCGCGATGCCTATAATTTCATGCACATGAATGTGGTTTCGTTTACATAATCAATTTGGTTAGATGGTATAATTCAGCGTCTTTACAGTCTCTCAGAAATACGAGTTCGTTCCACCCCATCTATTGCTTCGATTTAGTCATTAGAGTAGTTAGTTATTCAACCAATAACTTTAGTTGAAAAGCGGACTGAATCATAGACGAGTACTTACTAATTGAGTGAATAAATAATTCTCAAATTGGTTAGATTGCAGGGCTGTTATTCGCTAAGCGTTAATGCGGCTCACCCCGCCGTTCACCCGTCACGAAACTAGACCTCTACCTACGCTTGGTTACTCCGCATCGCGGTGTCAAGATATATTTGTGGGTGAGCGTTGAGATGAGCTTAAAACAAGTTATAGAATAGGGGGGCTGGGATCGCACTAATTACTTTGGAACTTTAGAATTTATGTAGATTAGAAGTTATCCAGTTAGACGCACAATACTACAAGTTATGAACCGCGTAGAGTGGTAGTTTTACCTCAATTCATTCAAATCTTGGAATTAATTTATTCCAATACTTTTATTTCCCTAACGAATAATTTTCATCTCAATTAACATTAACACACTTGTGGGAAAATTTGTAATTTTTGTGGGAAATCTGTGTTAGAGAACGTATAATCCGTGATTGTGTAGTAGTGTTGGATGGTATAAAGCTTAATTTTATACTAAACTATCGCTTAGGGCATTTCACGTTCGCACAGTCGAGTCGTGTCCAGTATTTATTATCTACTATTATATCTAACTTTATCTAGGCTGGTTTGTAGACTAAATCTAGGCGCCACACTACTCCATACAAGTCTGTAATTCAATGCCTTTGTTTGGATCGGGTTGCATTTTGCATTACATCGAATCGCCGAGTTAGGCAACGGTTATCTATGTCTATGTATGTTAATATGTGTCAATGTTAGTCACGGACCTCAGTTAGCTAGTATTGATTGTTTTGTTTAATTGGGCAGTTTGTTTTTATTATTATTGAGTATAAATATTCATACAGCTGCATTCATAGCACGCCTGGTTTGGCTGGTTAGTAAAACTATACGATACTTAACTTGTATTTTACATTCAGTATTAAATTATGCTCGTTTTAGGCTGGCCTCACACTGGCTTAATTCCAATCTTAATTCATAATTTGAATGCATAATCTGAATTTCGGTGCCCTGTCTCACATGCGTCTGGAAGATTCAGACTTGGTGACGATCGACGGTCAGTAGTCCCACGTTTTTGGAAAGTTTTTATACACAAAATTAAACTTTCTGTATCACACATCACGACCGATAAGTCGAAACCACAATAAACAAGATAGTAACCACAATGCACGAGTTTAAACTCACTTGCTCTAGGATTTTATAGAACTGTACAATAAAAGTGAACTACCCGCAATGCGAATTGAGAAATTCATAATATGATTCCGGTGTGTGTGTGCTTGCCCCTAGATAATGTATGAAAGGAGGTGCGTTCGGAATTCATAATCTTACGTTTTCCTATATACTGAATTCATAACATAACGCACGTTCATATCATTCTGACAGATTAATCTTATAAATGAATAATCTAAAAATTTCAGACTGTGTGAGGATAACAGCTAAATTGTATGCAATTCCTTGCAATCTGGATTAATAATATGAATTCAGATTATGAATTAAGATGAGGATTCAGACTGTGTGAGCCCAGCCTTACTCAAATCTTTTGAATGTATTCTACTCGGACTCTTTCCAATATGTGATAGATCAAGGCTACCTTTAATCAAAGTGTCTATTTCGACGTTGCTTATTTTATAAACAACTTGGTGCAACATCGAGCAAACTTAAATGTTGTATACCAATGTACCCATGCTCGTGACTATCTGTCCAGCAGTAAAGCTTACGAGGTTTGATTTCCTAACGAATTAGCCGTACCTACACGTCACGTAACTGGATCGTAAGGCCGATCATCCAGATAGGGAGAAAGTATCGCGTTACTCGCAGGCGATGGACTGGGTGATAATGCGAACACTGATCACAGATAATACAGTCTCAGTGTAAAGCAATCGCAATTTAAATTCTGTGGTAAAACTACGATGTGGACTTACCCAAATGCTGTGAAATACTTTTATCTCTTTCAGATAAAATATTAACTAGTCCAATTTCCATTCAAATTACGATCACGTTATACCTAAACATACTCAATATCCCATATAAAAGTTACATATTTTTTTTTAAATACAATTGCTACTCGTTTCGTGTAGGCGCTTTTATAAAAGTTATGTTTGCTGCAGGCGTCAGCGAAAAATTCCAATTGGAAGTTCCCATGAAATGTCATGCGTGTTGAACTCCAATTCATCCATTACATTTATTTTAAAACCTTCCTGTGGCCTGTATAAATAACGATGCGTGTAACTCACATCCTTTGGTATCGTTTTGAAAATTCGTTTCGATTGACCGTTTATTGGTGATGGGGTAGTCACGCAAGAGCCACGTGCTAGGATTGATTGCGGCAATATTATACCGATAGCTCACCGTAGACGCTGTAGTCACGTCCGAAAATATGTAAACAATATTGAGCCTTATTTCTTTTAAGTTTAAGCTTTAAAGCGAGGACTAATGACATGGGTGTATGATCGTGTTGAGCGCAGCTGCAGGACCGGTTAGGCTTCTCGCTTACACGTTGTGCGTCGTCATGACCGGATTGACCGGTGACTTACAGGACTTTACGATCAATTCAAGAGCGCATAGACATTTGCATTAGCCTGAAGGTTATACGAACAAAGGCTACCTAATAACAGTATATATTTATGTATAAAAATACTATCAGGCATCGCCCGCTCTCTCACATAAATTTCCTTTCCCACTTCTCCCTTTTGATTGGTAAATATTTGCTGGATAAGAATATACCTACCGATACTACTACATACTTTTTTAATAAGCAGGTAGTCTGTTGTAAATAATATGACTTTACATATAGCACTTATCTCTGGTGATGCCAAAATCACAGGTCTTCTTATTGCTGTCTCTATAAAGCTTGTAAAAGACACCTTACTATAGTTACCAAAGTCGATTACCTGATCACTCTAGCTCCCCATTCCCCAACAGCAGCTAACGACTTATTTACTTACCACGTATAATTTTTTAAATGTTGATCAATCCTAAAACACCTTGCAATAATGATTCGAATTTGATCGCACCTACAATTTAGCCCTGCAATTATCCGTATCTACAAAATGATCATCATTCGAAACTTTCGATTTGTCCACCCTCGCTATTGTGGCTGCAAAAACACCCGTTTACCTGCATTACAAACTGCATCCTGTGCATTGTGTGCGATGCACCTTCTCAACAATACAGGTATTGTCAATACGCGTTTATATACGGTTTTTAGGACATGTTTACTACGATGGCCGTCAGTTGTTCCGCTCATTTTTCGAGCGCAAAGAGATTTATTAACTCCACGGTTATGATGTGCCGTTTTGGTCAGTTACCTAGAGGTCGGCGAATTTGTAGTTAACCTTTAGAATCGAAAGTATAAATTTCATGAAAATGCAAAGATATGGTAAACTCTAACTCCTACGTCGTTATTAGAAGCAAGGCTGTCGCCCCCAATCCCTCAATTAGCGGAGCGATAATCAGATCGCACAATTTAGTACACCTACTAATCGTTGGACCCATTCCTTTTTACGTAGGTGGGTGCAGTAGGCGGCCCGCCACGTGCGCGGCCGGCGCCGCCGCCCCCGCCGTCCCGTCCTTACTCCGTAAACCATCAACAAATCACTTACATAATACAGTAATACCAACATTAATCTGGCCAGATTTATAGCATCATCAACCGCTTCTGATACTCAAGACTGTCAAAGTTCATAATCGTAGGCAGGCCGTGGGCGGCCGCGGCTTCAAATTGTCGATGGCTGTTCCTCGATTCTATCTCGAACTTTATTGGACGTTTCCTAAAAACATAGTTTTCATTAGTGTTAATTCCGTACATGGCTTCGGTAGTATATCAATACGACATTAGCAGCACGAAGTCATTAGTTGGTATCTGATTGATTACTGTCTTGATTGCGGTGAATACATTATTATAATGAGGGATACTAGTAATTTATACCTTATGGTGTAATACTGGAGACAAAGCTGGCATGTATGAGTTTCTTCTTGTTTTATTTACGACTAGCTTTTGCTCGCGACTCCGTCCGCGTGGAACTCGTTTATGGATGAGTAGTGGGTCCAGGTCGCTTTGGAACACATTAACTGGTTAATCAACCACGACATAGCAAGGTTACTCTTGAATCAAAGGACCCCTAATAAATTTACGAAGGTGGTTCTAACATAAAACTATACTTTCATCTCTATAATGAACAGCAAAGCGTGTATAAAAAAATGCTACATGTCTGTTAAATTTACTCGTTCTCCGCTTTTTGATATCAATAGACCCACGTATTTATATATACGTCAATGTCAAACCTCAAATTCTTTGTACTGGCAAGACTGGCAATCACCGGGGACATCGCAAGCGCACGTCAATCATCGCACATGTCATTGCCGTCTGGAGCATGCGCGGTGGCCGCGACCCGCTGCCGTGTTTTCTTTAATTGACAGTATAGCTAGTTGGTGTATGTATGAGGCTTACTAGTTATTATTAGTACAAACGACAACACTGTTAACTGACCATCCTGTGTTTATATAGAACCTTATTACAATGCACTTAAGGTGCACCGATGGTCAGTTAGCTGTGTTGTCGATAGTACATACTATACTATACTATACAATAACAATTATTAAGTTGCCTCTTTGAGCTTAAAAGTCGTTCCCTACGTTTAAGCTAAGGTTGGAGATAATTGTTTCCCAGGATAATCGGTTGCTATCTATCTGCATCTACTATTATGTAAATATTTCCTGTAGCCGCCCACCATACAAGAAACAAATCAAAGTGAAATTTTAATCTACTATTATAGAAAATACCTATAAGATAATTTAATAAGAGATTCAACAAAACTAATGTAATTCTGTTCCAATGTAGAAATTGGTGTAAATACCTACCATTGAAGAGCGCTCAAAGGCGTTTTGAAAGCAGTGCCTTTTAGTCACGTTGGCACCTTGCAGCAAGATGTACCTATGCATAAACACGGTGTATTCTTAAATTAACCGGGTTGTACAGAATGTACAGCTTTTTTTAAAATTCTCGGCAAATGGATTCTTATACTTGACTAAACAAATCCCATACAGCCATTTTTGGTAACATTTGGTAACAGTGTGCACAATTTGTGTCGACACAGGTAACATTTTTGGTCACAATTTGGTCGCGGTTTGGTCGGGTCGACCAAAAGTGGGGAAGATTTGACACATTTTTATGGTTACGCTTAAGTAACCCATTTACCACACAAAGTCCACACCGTGTGTCGTGATTGCGTCAACTTGAATGAGAGTTCCATTCACTCATTCATTTGATTCCGTTCTTTTGATTCATGGGCATGTCATATTGACATCTACTGACTTCTGTTTTAAATCCCTTAATAATAAAAACAAAACACGGAGACGAGAGAGTGAATTTAAGTTTTTTCGGATAACTAGCAAGTGAAGGTAAGTGGGAATTAAGTTTCTTCCTGTAGTTTTGGAAAATAGATAGTTTACAACAACGCGCCTTCGAAATTGTGAAAGATAATTAAAATAATTACGTGAAAATGCTAATAAAGTTTTTTTTTTGAGAGAAAATAACAATCAGATATCATTGATAGCGTATAGGATTCTTACATTTTCTAGTATCATTAACTTTCAGCTGGTCAATATAAAGAAATTCAGGATTTTTTAATATTTAACGGGGATTTATCTCTATGAAAAATCTCTCCACATTGTTCCAATACTGTGTCGACATTGTGTCGACTTATTTGGATATTAAAATGGAGGCGATGTTCTTATTTAGTGACATAGGATTCTCAAACTTTTTTATATTTCAAGGATGCCATTTTCGTTGGTCATCACCAAAGAAGGAGGCTCAGATGCCGTAACTGCTGTTCCCAGTGGATGGGTGAATAATGACCTACTATACTGGCCAAGGACGAATAAAAAGTATGAAGTAGAGAACTTAAGAAGTAATGAAAATACTGTTTACGAGCCCAAATGGCGGAGACAAAAATGTCGAGTAAAACTTACAAATATTACATCTTTTTACGAAGCCACAAAACTTGAAGAAATGTATTCTAAATTCAAGGACACAGATGACGAAGAAGCGTGAGTATTTTTTTATGGTTATCAGTGTTATCACATCCATCCTTGAATTTAGCATGACTCGTAAAAAAAACTGGGTGAGCTGTCCATCTTATCATCTTATGCATTAGGGAGGCAAAGAAGTTTCGTGATGTATTGATATCAAAAGAATCTAAATTTAACAAAAAAAAAAAAAAAACACATTATAATTACTTATGGTTTTATTAAGATACAAATGTAATGTAAAGCATATTTGTATGCATAACGCGCTCGCGCACGCGCTTGTTGTACCTACACGCGTCGGTCCGCCACTTTTGATGTTGCCGAATGGTGAATACCTACCGCGCGGATTCAGAATATGTTAGATTAGATCGGCGCGCGGCGTCCGCGCTACTATACTATACTATAGTCGGCTGCCACACTCGGTCACAGACGGACGCTCGCTGCGCGCACGCCGTTCGTTTCTTTCTAGAAAGTGACAGTGATTGTGTTCTGGAGTTAGTTAAGTACCTATGTACAGCCCGAAACACAGAGTAACAGTAAGAAAAGTATCACATTTATAATTTTTACTATACCTACTGCAATACCTAGAGTTTTAATAAAAATACCTAAAAAACTATGACCGCGACAAGCTTTCTTTGAAATGTAGGTAATTAATTCGAAATTAGTTCAAACTAGGGAATGCAATTCAATCTCGGCTGATGAAATTCCGGATGTTTTGAATTATTTATCTCAGTATTGTCATTTGCACTGGAGCTACTTTCCGAGTTAAAGTCGTGGTGATCGCTGCTGTACGATGGACACACATGACGAGAACTATCCATTACACTTAAATCAGTCTCTGAGTTATTTTTCGAGATTTTACTGAGTTGTCGATAATATTCAGAGGAATGGCAAAATGGTTTGGTTTTCCGATTCATTTTTCAGTAATATAATAAACATTAACTCTAAATCTGAAAAATACCGGCACTATAGTTTGAGAACCACGACACAATTATGAAATTATGATGTTTCGTTTGGTCCCACTGTGTCACCACATTTACGAAACAGTTACGTAACTTTGGGACCAAATAGTGGTTACCAGTAACATTGTGTCCATTTTGTTCCGGAACATTTACACGTCAAGTCACAAACTCGACACTATGTTCCCAAAAATTACCATACGATATTAAGTCGCAACGTGTAGAAACTTTTCCGTAACAAAATAACCAAAATCATGGTTGTTCGAAATGTGTTCACGATATTACCACATATTGCAACCAGATTCATACTGTTTGTATGTGGTGGAACCGTTTCTACTCTGCGACTACTTCTAGGAAATTGTGACCACTATTGAATTTTTGCGACCAGAAATGGTTGTATGGGATTAAATCCTATTTGTTATTAAACTGGCTATTTCTTTTTGGATATGACATAGAAACGTTTAATTTAGTAAAACTATTCACATTTGCTAACATTTTACATGAATTAATAAAGATAACATTTTAAAACGTAACTATTTATATTATTTTGTATTGGCTGTTTAGAGATTTCATCTCGTTTCGTCTCGCTTTACTTCACGAAAAGAAATAGTTGCGCTCCATTGTAATTTCACAAATAAATATTTGTAAACATTGTTGGTGCGTGTTTGGGTATTATTAAAAATGTTGACTTTTTGGTGAATAGAAAAGTGATAAATAGAATTGACGCCACTGGGAATTCTTGTCAATGTACAATGTGTGAGTAAAAGCCTGTTGCAAATCAATAACTAAAGGTAATAACTGAGGAGCCTATACGTAACATTTTCATTTTATGAAGAGGATGTTTTCCTCGCAAATGTGTAGAAAAACGTCGTATGAAACGCGTGAGCTTTGACAATTACATTCTCCAATCTCTTATAACGCTCACCTGCGGCTCGCGTGAACAATTCCGCCTCTGATGTAATTATCAACATACCTTATTGATCAAATGGTAAATAGGTAATTCATTCTTCAGGGTAGAGTGCCCATAAGTAATATTATTAAGTTCAGTAAACTGTATTGAAGTTATGGCTCACACATCAACTATTTACTGCCAAGTTCTTTAAAAAGGATAAGTGGTAATTTATGTTGGTATTAATGTTAGCGGGTCTTAGGCAAGCTGTTAACAACTTCTACAACTTATGGCATGGCATTTGCATGAAGGACGCCGTGTCGGTGTAACTCGCATGCATTTGTTAATTACTATACTTTTTATTTAATACTAACCTAATACACTTGTGGGTAATGCTAATACAGAACATTACTTGCTAGGGTAGGCTTCAACATTATGTTTTTTATCGTGTCTACGAACACATCTTTGGCAGGTGCGTCTATGCATATTTATTGCCCATAGGGTTAGTTCGTATGACGCCCCTGCTAGGGTTCGCGTAAACATAAATCGCGATTTTGTACTTATTTATTTGTATCAGTCACCTTGAATCCCTTTTACCTCAACGGGCATATGCAAAGAGATAAAATAACGATTAATTAGAATCATCTGTTGTTTTTCCGCATCACAACTATGGCAATCGTATTGATTGTGTGTCTGGGAAACAACAAGTAACGGGCCATCTCCGCAACCTTCGGCGGCGAATGGTCAGCTGCAGCTTTGTGATTCACAAGTTTCACAACCAGTATCATCTCAAGTCATTGCTCATTCCTAGCGTAACCAGACCCTGAAATTAGTAACAGGTATGCGTAATCAGAGGTCGGACTTACTCTGGAACGCCTGAGGCGTTTGTTGGGAATATCTGCACAGCTGGTATGCGAGATTGGACCATTATCTCGGCTAAATGTTATCTGCAGCAATTACAATTCGCTGCTGGCTGTTATGCATTTGTTTAGATTGCTGAAGCAATTTACATTCTTTGCAGTCTTTGTCTACAGTCTCAGGAATACAGCATTTCTCAAATTATTTCTGTAATAAGGTTCTTTTTGTGAACCAAGGTTCAATTTGTGTCCTCTTTCATGCATCTGTGTCAACCTGTTCGTTTGAAAGTGCTATAAACTTTTATTTGATCCAATGTAGTGTTATTACAATTCCATCGCGCCACAAGTAATAGGATTAAAACCAGTCCAATTAATACAGAAATGTCAAGTGAGATTAATTATCATGTGAATACAAGTTTAGGACGCTGGGGCGTGGAACTGGTTGCAAGTGAAATGGACAAGTACGACGCGATCTGGGGCAATTGTACCATCGGTGACACCGATAGTTTAGATACACAGGTGGCTATAGTAGAATTATCATAAGGAATAGGGTAGGATACAGAAAAGAATAAGGTAGGCGTTCACGAACGTGTCACACTCTGGAATAAGCCTCCCGGCATTTGCCGTTAAAATTCGTATATTTTATCTGTTACTTATACATTTGTGTTTGTGAGAAAGCAGTTATCACATTTTACTTTACATAGGTTTGTTTTGTGCATAAAGGGTTACATTTAGAGCTGGTAAAGGTAAGATGGCAGTCTAATCCGCAAAAAGTTATGTTTAACGTAAATTCTTGTTTGTTGCAAGCCGACCTCAATCTCTGGAATAGTAACTAGATACTGTAAGTAAAAGGCTAACATTATTAGGAGGGGTACCTGTTGTACTGTTGCTTATTCTCTTTGTATGGTACAAACTGAAGAGTTGCGTTACTTTTGAAGTTCATGGCATTGAACTGAAGTTGATAACGGCGATAATTTTCATTGGCCGATTATTACGAAGACTACCAACGTACTTTTTGTAATTTTTGTACCGTGTGCTAGCCAAATAACGCAGAAAATTGGTTTCCATCCAGCGTCAAAACCAATTTGTTGTAATGTAGTTTGCACGCATCGAGTAAAATGAGAGAGTGAGCAATAAATCACACGTGATTACTGTACACTGGATGTAATGGGCCGTGGAGCCAAAATAATTATAAAATAAAACAAGTTACCTAAGGATATGGTTTGCTTTTCACTGAAAACTGTCAAGAGCGAAGCGGTGGGACCACAAGGAAACTTAAAATTACTCGTGGACCCACTAGTGGGTCATCGCAGTGGGTGCACGAGTCTGGTGGGACTTCGTTGTTGTAAGAAAAATGCTGAGAATCTTCAGAAATACAATTTTTAATGCTTTTATGCGAATTAATCTGGTTTTTGATGCATTTACCAGTTCTGTAGGTACATAAAGGATAGGTGAGTTGTTCTTCTTTTTTACCGACAATCGGTGGCAAAATTGTGCAAGTTTAAAAAAAAATAACAGAATTTTAATTAAACATTAAAACAATTACCTATTTCATTATTGCTTTATTATCTAAGATTTAGAAACTAAGATTTATTTTTACTAGCTTCCGCCCGCGACTTCGTCCGCGTGGACCCGGGATAAAAACTATCCTATATTTTAATCCAGGCTATAAACTATCTTCGTGCAAAATTTCATTCAAATCGGTTCAGCCGTTTAAGCGTGATTGAGTAACAAACATCCAAACATTTAAACTTTCGCATTTATAATATTAGTAGGATAGTATCTATTAAATTCTCTGTTATGTGGGTAAGGGGAACAAAAATAAGACGCCTCCGTAACAAAAATAAGAAATGTTTTTTCTTGGCATGGAAAATTAAATCCTCATTTTCTATTCATGTAATTAAAATAAAATAACAAATTCTTTCATCAGCTCACCTCTTTAGCTGTAGGTACATCAATAACAAAAAAGTAATAAAAAATTGTTTAACACCAGTCTGTCACTTTGCAACGTAAAAAGACCAAGAACTTTCAAATATATGACTTGTTACAAGACTTATTGTAAAAAAAACTTTAATCATCACATATCTTACAAAAGGTTTAGTAACATTTTAAACGAAATATTTGTAGTTATTGAGATGCTAATGACAAATTTTGTATTATCTATAAAGGGGACAATTATGTGACAGAGTGGTAACTAACGTGACAGAGGGGCCAGGCACATTGTTATTTATTGTTGAGGCCTCTGTAAGTTTTCGTCTTTCGGGCCCATGCCCCTACGGAACCCTAAAAAGGATTTAGAGAGATACCATTATCTCTCTAAATCCTTTTTAGGGTTCCGTACCTCACATGATATTTGACATATAAAAGTGCCCTTGTGGCCTATTTGCAGAATAAATAATTGATTTGATTTGATCAAAAGGAAAAAACGCAACCCTTACAGGATCACTTTGTTGTCCGTCCGTCCGTCTGTCAAGACCCTTTTTCTCAGGAACGCGTGGAGCTATCAAGCTAAAATTTATACCAAATACTCAGGTCTACCGTCACTTGGAACTGTGAAAAAATCAAAGTTCTAAGCCAACGCAATCAAAAGATACAGACGTTTATGCCGCATATTTTCGAAACTCTCAAGGGAATCAAGACCTACAGGGTACTTCCCGTGAACTCAAAATCTTGAAATTTGGTACGAAGCAACGTCTTGTAGCACAGATAAAGGAAAAATAGCGAAAACCGTAAATTTTTACTTACATCATATAATAAAAATATTTAGGTATAATAATTTTAAAGTTATTACTTATATACCTACATGTTTGTACGGAACCCTCGGTGCGCGAGTCCGACTCGCACTTGGCTTTGTTTTTTTTTTTTTACTTTTTCAGGCTGGTTTATTTTTATATCGCGGCAACGCCGATGCCGTTCTGCCGCAGATAGCGGCATTTTTTTAGTAATTCAAATGAATTTGCCTTATATACCTTAAATAAACAAAATAAAATATTATGTAAGTAATGTGTAACGCATCATAATACTATTTATTAAAATGTATAAATCACAAACAAACTACATTTTCAGGTCACAAATTATACCACTCTGTCACATTGACCGAGGTAAATCGTGACAGAGTGGTAAAATACCAACATTCAGGTTCTTATATTACGTTTTAAAACAATATTATAATATACAGCAGGTCGCATACAAATAAAGCTACTAGTAAAATAATAATTTAATATAACAAAAAATAAAATATTTTAAAGTTAAAACTTACGTGACAGAGTGGCCGCCGAATTAAAACACGCACCTCCTTCTACTACCTCGGGGTGACCTGGGCAGGGCTGTTATTCGCTAAGCGTTAAAGCGGCTCACCCCGCCCGGTCGCCCGTCATGAAACTAGACCTCTACCTACGCTCTTGGTTACTATTCATCGCGGTGTCAAGATATATTTGTGGGTGAGCGTTGAGGTGAGCTTAAAACAAGTTACAGAATAGGGGGGCTGTTATTCGCTGAGCGTTAATGCGGCTCACCCCGCCGTTCACCCGTCACGAAACTAGACCTCTACCTACGCTTGGTTACTACGAATCGCGGTGTCAAGAAATATTTGTGGGTGAGCGTTGAGGTGAGCTAAAACAAGTTACAGAATAGGGGGGCTGCTCGGCTCGCGAAAGTGCGAGGACGTAAGAGGCGGCGTGGGGCAGGGTAGGGCAGGACCTCGTTCGGTTGCCGAGCGTAAAAAGTCAAAACGGCTTGAGTACTTCGGCGTTTTGTAAAATGCGTGACAGAATATCACAACAAGTATTGGTTGAGGACATCCGTAAAATATTTTTTTAATGAAGATGCGTTCAAATGTGGAGTAATCCAAGTAATCATTCTTAATAATCAATATATATTAATGATCGTTAATATTATCAAAAGAAATCATGCCATAGGTATTTTTTTCATGAGAACGTTTTATTATACTACACTTTGCAGCGGGGACACATTTCATTTATATGTATTACACCTTCGTCACATTATTGAGTAGGTACTATGTCACGAGATTTTTTTGAAAATGTATGATATTATTACGAATGAAATTCAAAGTTGTTGCAACTGTAACAATCATAACGATTCATAAACACCAAAAATACAGTAAAAAAGGTACCTAAGTATAATTTGAACGAGTTATATTTTATTGTTCCAAAGGGACAGACCATTGTCGGTGAAAAAGAAAAACGACCCAGCTGACCCAGGTACGATTTTGAATGGTTTAAAGTTAAGAACTTCACTACCATCTTCTTTTCACCATATGTCCGTTACATCGCACATCAATATTTAGTTTAGCGCAGACGTTAATTGCACGTGATTCTTCGTGCCCATTCTAGTGACCACGGTACGTCTTTAACTCATATTTTATGGCCGTGTGAATCTCCCAAACTCAGGTGCTTATGTTAGTTTTGGTACTGTTGGTTCAGGTTAACGTTCATCTGTTCTGCCCTTTGAACAATTTGAACAAACAAAACGGCCCCCTTTTTGTAACATTTTCATGTGATATACGTCGTTTTGTGAACCTACCGAAGGATGTATTGAGCGTCGATGCCCCGCGAGTTTCAACAAAAGACGGACGTAACGCTAAGAATCAACATAGATTTACGACCACATATCACGGTGCAGTTTTCTTTTAAAAGCACCTGCAATTAGTTACACAGTTTTGCGTTTTCTTTAATTTTTTATGGGAATAACACGGTCAATTCAGACAGGTTCACACGTAAATACTTACAGCGTTTTTTGTCGAGAACGAAAAATACTCTCAAGTACTCTCAACAGTCCTAGCATTTGTTTTTAGGCTCATCAAGGCAGAGACTCTTTAATGCTTAGTTACACCAGACCGGATATCGTTAATTACTTCCTCATTTGAAATTAGAGATTTAATAACTTGACTTCTGCTCAAGAAACAGGTCCTGCAGCTGACACAGAAATTGCATTACCTACCACGCTATATAATATCACCTGCTTGAATATTCTCAAAGCAAAAAAGTAGCATTGTGAAACAATTCACACGCGTGCAACACCGGGAGGACTTACTTTCAACCTACTAATTATACGGTGTTTTAACTTGTGAGATGCGATGAAATTGTATATTGTTTAATTGCTTTCAATGTTTCTACTTACTGTGTGTGACTTATTCTTTGTTTTCGCAGACAAGTTACAGGCTGAAAATAGGTAATAGGTGGCTTTCTATTTGGAGAAAATAATAGGTATTCCCCAAGACAATATAGTCGTTGTTTGTTGTTGTTGACATGTTGCTCTGGACGCTGAATTAGTAGTAGTTTTAAACTTTAAAGTTTATCTAATGGGATGTTTTGACTGCCTTTTATAATTTCTTAGGTAATTGACGCCCTTGCTAAATCTGCCGTCATACATTGACGAGCTTTGCGATGGACGTAAACTCTTGACATTTATGTTTGTCCGCGGCATACATAGATTCGTATCTGACACAACTATTACACAGTAGTCACTATAGTCGACTGTAACGAGCTGCTTGTTGTATAGCCTCGGCCGAAGACGCTCCGAGACAAGCGTTAAATTGACGTTGCAAAATAATAATGAAGTACCTAGTTTTTATACACCACTTACGAGTTATTTATGCCTTTGAGATGATCGATAAGTAATGGATGAAGCATTAAACGTACAATAAACATAAATTGTACTCATTAAAGTAAAGCTAAATGCTCGGTAATGCGGCAACAAGGAAGGATAGAGCTTTAACAAGATTATCGTTGAACTAGTGTCACGTAACACTTTTACCTATATTTAAAATTAAGTAGGCATAATATATTATTAATACGAATAAACTTTATTACATAAAGTATTCATTGGGACAGCGATTAGTATTTTATGAAGAAAGTTATAAAATTTCATATTATTCTGATAAAAAATGGAGCAGTAAAATGGTTACAAAAAATAGGGGTGACTTTAGATTTCTTTTTCTCTAATTTTTATTGTTAAAATCGATTTCTACGAAAACTATGACCCGTCGCATATCTTGCAGATTATGATATATTTTTCCTACAGCAAAAATGTTACGTTATAATGTATAAAACGGTTACAAAACAACTCATTTTCACGAAAATTTCGAATGTGGAGCCTTAATGCGCAGCTGTAAGTTCAGGGCCTTTACGCTCGCTATCGAGCACGAGCACGCTGACCTTTTTGGCTCCTTTCTAGTGCTCGAGCAAGGATAATAATTTCTATACCTTGAATTAAACAGTTGAAATTAACCTAGTAACTTAATACTTTCAATCCTAATTCTTAATAATAATGGTGGACGTCTGTCGGCTGATATGATGATGCGGTGTAGTAGTAGTAGGATTTGAGACATTTACCTTATACCTAAATATAAAATACTATTTTGTTTAAAGAAATTACGTGCACAGCTTCGCGAAACACGACAATTAGTTTCGTTCGCCCAGTCTTACCTCTCAAAAACTGGTGCTAACTGCAATAACTTGGGATTACAGTAAAACCAATGTAACATAATATTGGTTATTTCTTTAAAATGAACCTCTAATAATCATAATCATACTAAACATACCTACAATATTGTTGAAGATTAGTTACTTAGTTGAAATCACATCGGAGGTGCGTTTATTTTAAGTTTGGTTTTACTCTACCATGGTAGCCGACTACTCACGACTGAGAATACTAGTTGACATGTAGTAGTAAGTGTATGATGATGAATTAATTTGTTAAATGCTCTGATCCTTTCACAGTGTAGGCAAACTGACTATTGCGGGGATCAACCTCACGTCTTATATATTACCAACAGGATTTAAATGAACTGAAATGCCTGTATTCTTACTTAGGATAATATAATAAAGACAATACCTGTATGGACAAAAACTTACCTTACCTAATATGATAATATTAATGAACCTCCAGGTCTCTAGCATTGTCTGTTGGTACTCTATGTGTAGGTACCCCATATATATTTGTTTATGCGACTGTTTGTGTTCTAAATAAAAAAATAAAAAAAACATTGCTGTGTAATAACCTAATTCTCTTTCTATACTTCCCATTTATCAGTTCAACGCTTTTTGACGTTTAATGACACGTTATTAAGGTAAGTACATAATGATCGGCCACTGAAACAGACACGAGACGATATAAGCCGTCTCAAGTTACGAAGCGTTACGGTGTTAGTGTTATCGTTATTATGCGAAATGAGGATGTTGTGAGTCGTGTTGCAGAACCGGTGCGGTTGCTGGCGACACGTTTTAGAATTTATTATTCGTCTTTACATGTAGCTGTGTGTACGTAGCTTTATTTTATAGTCGGCTGAAGCGTAAACATACGCACCTGAGGATTATAACGCGGCAAAAACTCATAGGCTACTAGGCTACTCATGGAATACTCGTAGAGTGCAGAGCAATTTGCTTCGTGCAGCTGGCTGGTGAATGCATCGTCACCTACTATATCTTATGAAACGCATTTATACAGCGTGATCGTGATCCCCGATTTCAATACTCTGTGTGATTTATCTACACGACTAATTATTTCAAGCAAATTATACCGCAGAATTTCAAGCTCTTAATGAATAAAAAATCTTAATGGTTCAATTACTAGGTTCAGTTTACGATATCCTGGGTGGCTAGACTGGCCACGATTAGCTCAGCACACTGGTCGGATTACTCACGGTACTCCGGTCTAATCAACGACAGGACTGGCCGTTATTATTAAAGTCTATCTGAATTAATTTTAGAAATCAGCGGTTTCATATTTCAATGTCACTTTAGCGTTTAGCTTCAGCGTTTTCATTGTCTTTATTAGAAATCAAATTACGAGGCCCAAGCGAAACATTATTAGAGTGCTTCTTTAGGTAATGCTGTCAAAGTATATGCTAACACATTACGGCAACATTTTTCCGCCTTAGCCAACTCAATTAAGCATAATAGTCTAAGCTTCCGTCACATCTGAATAGATAATTCATTAAACATCTATTTCAATCCATACAAAGCTTAATGCGTGCAAGCTTAATACGTAACCGGACTCCCGCGTAAGCCTCTCAGCCGTCCCTCTTGCTCTTGCGGCGATCGGCGCCGGCGCCAGAGCCTCCATGCTTCGTCCTCGTCGCACGCGCCTGTCACTGCGCGATTTCTGCGCGACTTGCGCTCGCGCATCGCGCAGTACACAGTGCCTCTATCGCCGCGGGTAGACGCGTGCACGTGAAACAAACGAATATCTGTATGTTATTGTTGTGATTCAGTTTTTAATATAACTACTGTAGTTCAACATGTGTTTTCGTAAGTGAAGTGTTAAATGTATCTAAAGTGAATGTAGTGTATTGGAATCTGCAGTGACTACGCTGGTTACTTGTTAGCCTTGTGTGCTACCACGGCGAACCGAATTCACTTGTCTACTTACGATTAATATTTAAATGTTGCGATAGAATATGGACCATATGTTTCAGGGTCAATATTTACTGATAGGTACTTACCAGGTTTTAGTTAGGCAATAGAGGCAAGTACAGTAGAGTCAAAATTACAATAAGTATAAAAGTTGCTTCTATTCCACACAACACTATGTAGAGTCATCAATGTCATCATCCAACAACACAACCGTTTAACTTAAAAAGCTTCTTGTTATCTAATCTTATCATGCTAAGGTATACTTAAACTTAAAACATGCAACATACTTAAAACATAACTCTTCGAACTCATTAAGACTCCCATACTCGTTTTTCTAGCAGTTGGTGTAATGCGTCACTAATTACATGTCATTATTCGGTCCCATTGTTCACCCACCGGTGCACTTGTGGCCATTCGTGCAAACCTCGACTGCTGTTACCGAAAAGGGTATACGAATGATTAAATCCCAAGTATATATTCCCTTTTGTCTCCACGGTTAAATACCTATTCGCCAAACAAACGTCCCACTCGTGCAAACCTCATACTGTCATTGTCCTCGTGACCAATTGCAAATTACTCCCACTCGTGAACACGTTTTAGGTGCTTTGACAATAATTTTCATACGACTTGTCTTGTCAAACTTGTTTTGCATTTGTATAGTTGATGGCTGCATCAGTTTGGGCGCAGTTTGGCTCGCGATAGGTTCGCATGCGACCTAATTGAAAAGGAGCTATTGGCAAACTGCAGCGGACTAACAAATTTAGCTCACTTTCACTCGCGTTCCCTTCAAATCGACCCTGCCAATATTGTCTTTAGTGGCTGATCTACAGATGCATTAAACCACTTGCAGGTTCTACCTATCTATAATATCCAGGTGTACGGTGTACCTAACTCATTCATTGCCAAGAATATACACGTTAGGTACGGTAAATAATTATGGGTTGTGTAATGTTTATTTATACGACATGCATGATACTTATCAGCGAATGCTATTTAATCTTTTTTCTATATTTCACACGTTGACATTCAAACCATTGATTGCTTCATACATGATTGCTTCTACGTAATTGAATTGTGCCGTACGAGCAGAACAAATCGATTGTACCGCTCATACTTCGTACAATCGAAGCATCCAATTAAAAATTACAAGAGTTCATCATATATACACCTCCCCAGCTTTCATAGTCAGTTTTATTAGATATGGAACCATTTTGCTAAATCACGTAATAGTTCAGATATCTATTGGCCTGTCTTGCATAGGGTTGCGAAGGTATTGCTTAGGTAATTTCTGCTATGATAGCCGGGTAGAATGCAATCGAACGCTTGGAATGTTGAATAAATATTACCAAGATGCAGTTAGCACCGCCATAATATAACTATCTTGATGGTCAATTAACCCCCTTATTCATAAAACTTAAAATGCCTCCACTAAATAAAATGTGCTCTGTCCCTTTCTGACGAACTCAAATGTCAACGTGACAGATAAAGACAAGCGAATTTTAACGCCATTTTAGTTAAAATAGGCTTGTAGAACGTTTATGAATACGGCCGTAAATATTTACTACGAGTAGGTATGTATACATCATATAAAACAGTCTGTCACAGATTACTGTAATTTATAACTGTGACATAAGTGCTCTTTTGAGTTACCGCAGAGATGTTTTTATATATTATTACTCGGAATCGTCTTGAGGAAAAAGTTAAGCGCGTTAAAAATCCTGTCAATATCCGTTCAATAATTATTGCCTACGCACCGGCATTGCGTGCAGCCATTAAGCAATAAAATAAATTTAAAACGATAGCCTAGGGTCCGATTCGATCTACGACGACAGCTTCACACGTTGCTAGTTAGTCCATAGCTTTGATGTAATGCTTAATTCCATAGTATTAAGAGTTCTGGTGCAATAGGCATTGTGTTCACCTCTCGTCGAGGTTGTTTCTTGCAGCTTACACATGGTCTATTGATTTGCGCACACAATTCACACTTCAGATCGTACATCGCCAAGTTGCAGGAAGGGGCCATTGTTATGTCTGAATCTGCGGATGTTTTGATCGGACGATTATCTTCGGATACTTAAGTGTTAACAGTAGCAAGTGCCACCTTCGAAAAACGAGCTATAATTTGTATTTGGCAATCAGTCAGTTTCGAAAGAATCATGTATTAAGAAGGCTGCACGTCTGTTTATGAATAGTCAACCTGGTCGTGTTCTTATAGATACTTTAATCGAGCCATTTTTGTAAACTAAGTTGACGCTATCTTTCAAATCAACATGATGCCCTAAATGGGTGCAGGACGTGGACGTTTTGTAAGTTTCTAAGAAAGAAATGGCCTTATGCGGATATGGACTGTTGGGCAATCAGCTGAGCAACGACGGATCCGTCCACAGTCTGATTCATTTCAACGTGTGGCGACATTATTGACTCACTTTAGTCTCGAGTGTTAGGTGATACTTAAATGATATAATCGATAATGTATGTAAATAACGACAAATTTAGATAAAACGCCCGGATGAATGTGATTAATAAATAATAGAACCGTGGGAAATAAGGAATTTTCGTTGAAATTGTACTAATGGCATTGAGTTAGGTATCGTTTTTTAGAATACAGGTGTGAGTACTTTTGTAGGTAGCTATTGTATGTTAGGTGCTCGAAATGCTCCGGGTAACTAAAATCGTACTTATTTTACGGAATCAACGCAAATTATTAAGAACACACACTTTAACTGTAGTAGGCGCAGGTCTTGATTTTTCCTCACTGAAAGATACTAAAAATTGTACAGATTTGACATGTGTCATCATATCCAACATTTGATATTAAGTATTGATTAGGTTTTCTGCTAAAACATACGTTAATATTGCAACTGCACAAGTTCCGTATCTAGTTGTCACTGCAAACACTCTGTGATTAGCTGGTCATGCGACCCGTTACGCTTCTGGTTGGAACTAGATCGCGACCTATCACACGAGAACCTCTCACGATGCCATTCATACAAATTATCGATTCAGGTTTGTAAAAGCGGTAATTTGCGAGTGAACTTTCCAATAAATAATATGTTTGGCGTCTCTTATCGAACCTTTCAAAGTGATAATTAAATCTACGTGGAAGCAACTTCATTCAACATTTTGCAAATAACTGGTTATTGGTTGTGTTTTGGATGCACTTTTTTTGAAGGCTCGCGGCGACTCTTTACTTTGTCTTCTCTTAAAATTGTCTAATTATGAAGTTTATGCTGTGATAAATGAAGAAAATACTTATTACTAAAGTGTCACCCTTGAGTTCCTCATTGAAGAATGACTGTAACTTGACATCACATTTTGATTAGCTTATCTACCTAAAATATACCTTTGTGACACTTCCATGTATCTCGTAATAAACAATTTGAATAATGTCCTAATAAAAATAAATTCCCGATTAGCCAGCGGAAGTTGAAAAATGTTCTCATAATCACAGGCCGCTTATGTGTGGGCGTTCCGTTTCAACCATTTTCCTTAAGATGCGGCGTTATAGGCTTTTTAGCATGCGTGGTTCCAAGAATGGCGTGCAAGAGGCTGCGCTGAAGGGGTCTCGATCGGCGACTACGAAGTCACTATCGATGACTAATAAACCACTGAATAATGACCATTTTTTACTCGTACCTACTGGGGACTTTGTTTGCTCATTCTTTTAAGTGGAACTGTTGAAAGCTTATCACTTGATGGTGTCTTGTAAGTTGTTAAAGAACACTTGACGTGTTTTATAAATTAGCCGGCTATAAGTTTATCTTTACTACGAGTACGAAGTGGCATAAGACCTATGAGATCACTATGTGTTAATAAGATGTTCTGGAGATTGTTAAAAAACGCAAATCAGTAGGCTCGGTAATCCGGCATTTTTTTTTATTGTATTATAGATTGTCAAAGTAAAACACTCCAAACTACATACTTAATATATAATATAAATATATGTATATATATATATATATAATATTAATATACAATAATAAAGTATTTTAAACAAACATGTTCATGAATAAAATTAACATCAAAATCTCGGCATCGGCACTGTAATGCGGCAGTTAGTAGTAAACTGCCGGATTATAGAGCGGGCAAACTGACTGAAATGCCGAACTAGAGCGCCTACTAAGTACGTTTTGAATATTAAAAGCTACACCAAGTTTTAAACTTTGGTATTTTAATGATCATATAACTCGTCTTGATCACTTATTTTATTACAGTTAAGCGTTATCTAACTTACATTTATTAAGTCATTAACGCGTTACAAAAAACTTCAAAAGTATCACGTATTCGAAAAGAAAACTGACCATGTTTTACACCTCGACATACTTACGATGACTCAACGTGAAAGTCAATTCATAAAATAAATACGATCGCTTGACTGATGCATGAGACTTCTTTTATCATATTTGTTGTTTTACTGTTTTTTTACGAGTAATATTCGGGACTGAGTTGTCAAAATTGTATACACATTCATCCCTCCGGACATTCTTTGGATGTGTAGAGTGTGAGTCATATGAAGGGCCAATAAAGTTCACAATGCATTACAGGATTTTTGTTCATTTTGTGGAACAAAGTATTCAGTACTTTGCGCAAGTATCGTTCAATTACTTTGTAGTATTTTATGACGCGTTTAACTCTGCGGTTTATATTTAGGCCGGCCTTTGGTCAGATGAATAGGTATACATATATATTAGCAAGTTTGTTTGACGTTCACGACAATGCCACTCTTATCTAAGTACTTTATATAATGTGGGTGACATATGCAAATAAGACATAAATATACAGGTTGTTGAATATGACATTGTAGAGCCATTTTTATTGCAAAATACATGTTTTTAGTTTACATTGCACACTTTAAATTACACTTTTGTAATACGTGCAACACGAAATATAATGAAAATGTTGTATTTATATATCTGGGGGCACCGTAGTGCCCCCGCCAAGGCGAGCAAAACAGCGGCACGGCCGTACCATCCTTTTCTCGAAGCAGTTCAGGCCATTTTCGACCCCCCTAACTTCGTTGTGGATAAAACTAGAAGACCAAGCTTTTCAGTAACCAAGCAGGCATCGTAGAAACATGGTATATTTAAAATTTCATTCAATTTAAACCAGTAGTTTAAGAATTATAAATAGTCAAAGCTTCTAAATTTTGTCACTCTACTGACTGACTGACCGATCGTCAAAACTCTAAGGCACTTCACACATAGAAACTTCAAATTTAGAATACAATTAGTGTTTACGTAGTGTATAAATCAAGGAAAAACGAAAATATTTTACAATTTCGGTCCAGTTTTCTAGATACACCAACTGTGTAAATAATTTCTCTCAACTCTTCCACTGTAAAAAAATATGAGATATTTCGTAGAGCCAAGTCTCAGGCATTCTTATTAATCTTTATTTTCTTGCTAAACTATGTAGTATTTTGTGACTTGGCAATCACACTAGGTACTACATAGTTTTAGGTATGCAAATCCATAAATGCAGTAAAGTTCTCACAACTTTTTACGGTGGAAGAGTTTCGAGGCTTAGCCTCTTTTTTACATGGAGCGTTTTTTATGGGATGTAAATAACCATGTAATGTATTAAGTTGTTGTAGGAGCCAAAGTGATCGGCGAAGCAAAAAGGTATTAAGTTATATTCTGCTATTTTAAGGATGAGCGAGGAAAAATCCACGCACCTCTGCCCTCTGCCTTGCTCAGCTCCGGTGGATATTAACCCTAAAGGCTAACTGTTTAGTCGTCAACGCCTTGATGTAGCAAATAAGAACATGTCAAATTAACACGCAGGGTAGAGCCCACACGTGCATCGCACGTTGCCCGCACGTGGTGTGCAAACATTGTCTCAAACTTACAGCCCAACTTTACTGCGCTCAAACTTACTTATCGCCTTAGAACTATAAACAAAAGGTTCGAGTAGCCGTAAAAAATAGAGATAGCGATATCAGGTCCCCGCTTGTGTGAAGGAGACCGTAAATAACCCACGTGAGTTACGTTAACAATAGGTTTCGAAAAAAAGTTTACCTGGAAGGTAGCTCGGGCTCGCCGCCCCCGCTCCGTCTCTCGCCAGTCTGTTCTAAAGTCTCTACTGAGACGTGCGTTTCTGATACAAATAGTAATTAAATAATGTTAATGTTTATAGGTAACGGAAACTCGTTAATGTGATTTGTGTGGACATAATGCGCTCTAACAGGTGAAGTGTCGTAAATGTTTTGGTGCCGACCGCCTTTGTGACCACCTGTTGTGTTTCGCGCCAAATGCCATACAATACAAGCTACTTCAGTGTTAACCGTCAATATTAGAGATATATTTTCGGTTGTATGATAAAATAACCAAACGATTACACGCATAGACACGTATAGACTTTTATAGTTACAAATAAAAAAACAAGCATAGTTAAACGTATACTCATTTAAATATAAACGTATCGAACGTGGTCCGTATTCTTATCGCCTATACCTATGTAGCACACCTCGCGACGTCGACTGAATCCGAATGAAGATGTAAAATGATCAAGTTCCGCTACAAACGTAAGGAGCCCAGCGATGGGAAGGCGAAGATCGACGTGCTGAAGGACCGGGAGCTGCTGCCGCCCAAGGACATGGTGGTGGTGGGGACCGTGCGGCACAACACGCTGCCCAGGATGAGGCGGCGATCATCGCCGGAGCGGGCGCCGCTCAGTCAGACCACTATAGCTCTGTTTCGAGTAAGTTCTGGACTATTCATTAGGTATACAGTTAGACTCACGTACGGATCCATTGTCGAGGGGCATGGGAAAGACTTCACTTTTTTGTTGTATCAGTCCAGCCCACTGGAATCCTTCCTCTAGAGCGGTTGTGTTCCACAGATCCTAGAATCATTTGCTTCTCTAGATAATAACTAGATGAACGCATGATATGTCCAAAGGTACAATAGTACCAACTACACCTATAAAAATATCCCTATCAGCATAGTTCAAAACATAATAGCCAATAATATCTGGGCATCATCTGATGGCTACAGTATGGGGGGCTGTTCAAGAAAGGAATGTACAGGTTTATAAGAGGTAGGCAACGAGACGAGTCCCCTGGAGTTGAACTGTAAGGCGAGCTGAACACTTGTTGGCCACCAAAAGTATTACATAATTTACGTAATGAACTTACAGAGCAGAGGTGCAAAAGATAAAGACTAGTATGTAACGATATATCAACACAGAGCTGCGACCAAAAATCTTTCGTTCTTAGCGACAGCGGGGAATAGATCCTTATAATCGCTTTATAACTATAGGGGCAGGGGGTCTTTTTTATCCACCTGGTCCATCCCATCTGTTCATCTACAGGCTTGGCAGGTTAACCTTACAATAAATGTTATAGGTATTTCAGAGTGAATCCGCAAAATAATCGCGGTTTTTCTAGTTCTTATTTTCTTTGTTATTAATAACACACTTCCGCCCGTGACTTCGTCTGCGTGGACCTGAGATAAAAACTATCCTATATTTTAATCCAGGCTACAAACTATCTTATTGCAGCGATTCAAATCGGTAGGCCGTTTAAGCGTGATTGGGTAGCAAACATCCAAACATTTAAACTTTCGCATTTATAATATTAGTAGGATTAGTAGTACATACGGTAATCAAACCTGTCACAGTAGGCAAATATTACAAAACGCTGCTAAAATCCTAGTATGATGAAATTTTATTTATCTCAAGGTATATTTTTAAAAAGCGCGGCGCGGCGGCCTTGTCTGGGGCAAAAGACATCAACGCACTTTTACAGAAGTTTGTCGTTACTCGTTCGTTACCTTATGATTGCCAGTAAATACACGTAAATGCTGATTGCTTACTTGGTAATCGTTAAAGAAACAGTTAGAAGTAATTGTTAAACATGTCAAACACTAATTAGTAATTGACTGTTGCATAATTATCGAGTACTTATAAGACTTTACTAAGATCCACTACCTAATTATTTTGTGTGTTACTTTTTAATTTAAAGGAGTTTTAATGTTAGTGCACATATATATTTTAACATTTATAACGTATATTTTAACAGCTAACGAATTCGTCTACGTATCTTTATTTATCTAGGATATAATATTATTATCTTTTAATATGCTCAATACATATTTGTGGAATGATTTATCAAGTATCAGAACATTTTTCCTGGGCTTAAATGATATTTAAACTCCTTACTTTTCTCATTCATTAAAGGACTTATCCTCGTACATCATATTTTCGCAGTAAATTCAATCCTTACTAATATTATAAATGCGACAGTGAGTGTGTGTGTTTGTTTGTCCTTTTTTCACGTCGCAACGGAACGTTGTATTAATGTGATTTTTTGTACGGAGATAGTTTAGAGGCTGGAGAGTGACGTAGGCTACTTTTCCCAGCGGGAAAACATCTAATTCCCACGGGAAAATTCAATATGTTACATTTTCTTATAACCACGCGGGCGAAGCCGCGGGCATCAGCTAGTACTTAAATAAAACCTCAGCAGTCCGCACATGTACCTACGCAAATACTTGAGATGTACGGCGAGTAGCTGACCTCCCTTATGGCTATTGTCCTCTAAAGGCAATTTGTCGAGAATACTAACGAAAGAGACAACTTAGTATGCGTCGGCGCAGAGCCTTCTCCGGTACAGCCTGCCAACATAACAGCCCACAGGATTCAAGCAAAAACGGACCTCTATTTAAGTGAATAAAGACTAGAGGACGTCAAAGATAATTTGGCCGGTTGGTGGTCGCTTCAATCGACTATTGTTCCAAAAGGATATATGATGAAAGTTTATTATGCATGTAATTTATATTCATGATTCAGCTAAGCCTAAAGTTTTTGTATGTGTATTGATGAGCTTCTGTAAGCTTTCAAGTTGGCTATGGGTATTAATATTGAGTGAAATAAAAGGCTTGGGGTCCATGTGTGAAAGAGACGTTTAAATAAATATAAATAGACATCGTTTCACGATATTCAGCAAAAACTACATTAGGAAGTTCATTGAGAGGGTTGGTCTAAATTCATTTGTTGTTCTCTTGCTATGCCATTAGCGCAAATTATTTATTTTATCGTAGCTAGTGGAAATCCGTGATCTCTGCCTACCCCTACGGGAAATAGGCGTGATTATATGTATGTATTTATTTTATATATTTTTAAGTAAGGAGTAATAAACGGTACCTTCCTACCTAACCATAGTTAGATACTAAGAAAGGTAACGCGCTCAGAATATCTTCTTTATGGTAATAACTGCAGAACATTACCTACATTTTGTAGGTAGTACGAGTTTATTCTCAACACAGAAATTTTCCCTGTATCAATGACTAGCTTGCCATGTGCATACTGTACAAAACTCAGGTGAAGCCGCGGGATTAAATTATAGGCTATGTCCACCCCGAAGGTCCGTTCTTTATACCGGTGTACGACTTTTTTTTAATCGGATGTGTAATTCCGGAGATAACCAACTTACAACCTCCTAGTATTTTCTTCTTTCTAATACCAAATATAGATAAAATCTTCAATAAAATTGACCATTATCTCCAGTTTTCTACTCGTCGGTCTAGACGTGAACCTCGGGCCTAACCGCAGGCCTGCAGGTCACGCGCTGGGAGCGCCGGGGTTCCCACACGACAATGCGCTCCACAAATGTCATCTCATGTATGATGCATTATTAGTTCCGGGTTCGTCATATCTTAAGGGCGGGGAATCATTGTTCTTTTAAGTTCAGAGTTTTACACTTAAGGTCACGAGGGTAAAGGGAACTCGGGCGAGGCTGCAGAGCGCGCGGTTCTCAGAGAGCGTACAAAACTTTGAGAGGATAGTCAAGTGGTCGCGGAAATGCAATAGAGGGCAATTTCGGGGGGCTCTCTACTATTTTTTCTTTCTTATATTAGCCTATTTAAACTATTTTTCATATGCAGAATATGGAAGCGTATGTCTATATCTGCCGGTTTAGTAGAGATCTTGCGTTTCGTAAATTACTTTATTCAATTATAAAAATAAATCTTCTATAGATTTCATTGCTCACTCCAAACAATCAAAGCTAACATAATAAAATCATTACCTATCGAAACTAACGTAAATATATCAAAAGTACATTTACTATAGAGACCGGGAAGCAACCCCTTTTCACGCCGAGGTATGTATAGTGCTTTTCTCAAACATGAAACAAACTCTCGTCTCGCTGCGCCCGAAACGTGACACTTCGCTTCGAAGCCCATTATGAAGAACACCACGTCAATATTTCATTGCATGTTTGAGAAAAGTATTTTAATCCGCAACTTCAACACTAAACTGTATTAAGTCTAAAAATAGCGTACCAATTTCAATCGTATCACGATTGTCAGAAGAATGGTAGTAAAGTGAAGCGCGCGTGATCGTTTGAACGTTCTTTTGTTTCCAAACGGCGAATTCGAGCGATAGCCCGCCCAAGATCTGATAAAGCCTTTGCAATTGTTTGTAATTTCACCTTTAACATCATAGCCTAAAATCACATTTGTCTTGCACAGAACAAAGTGAGATACGCGTTCGAGAAAATTATTCTTCGAAATGTTAAAACAATGGTGTGAGAGCTTGCGCCTGCGATTCGCGTGATAGTCGTTAATTGATAGCAAACAAGCATATATTTCATTAGCGGAAGACCGTAATGGGCCCATCATGCCTAATTACTTGAAGCATTTAATCTATTTAGCAAATTATCCTGACTATTCTCAGAGTCGCGCTCTGTTCCGCTCATTACACGTAGGTTAATTACGACAAACCCTCAAAATGAGTTCTACTCTTAACCTAATTACGTAGTTATCTCAAATTTAAGTCAGGCTGTGTCAATGTTATCTTTATAACCTGACTTTTTTGCGCTCATGTTTTCCTGCTCTCTGCGGAAGGCACGGAGCAAGCTGCGTCCGTTTTCCGGCGGATGGTCCTAGCCATCTTGTGTATCAAAGCCTGATTATCATCTGTCTCTTTCCGATCTCTATAGCGAATTTAAAGGTGCGAAAGGTAGCGCAATGAAAAGTACAATGTTTACTGTAATTCGTGTATAGGTATCTCGTTAGCGACGTGCAGCGACTATTTTCCAGAGGCGCTGGAGCGTATGAAATGTTTGTAAGAGTAGTTAAGGTGCCGTAGTTTCCCTCTCGAGCATTAGAAGCAATTTTAATATTTTTAGCTTTTGTGCATAATTTGTTACGAATATTTTTAGTGTATTTTAGACCTATGTTCGTGATTTTTTTCTATCGAGCGATAATTGCTTAATCATGTTACGAATCACTGATCTCGCTGCAGAAAAGCCTCAAGATTACTATTCGTATTTTTTTTAAACCATATTATTATAAACAGACGCATTATATTGTTTCAAAAACTCTGTTCGCTTAACTTCGCTGAACCTACGGCGCCTTAAGTAGGTATCTGCGTTTTGGTGTACGAACGTACTGTAAGGGGACAGGTAGACTGATTGCCGCAGAAAAATAATCACTATCACAAACAGTTGCGGATCTTGCTTCTTCGTAAGAGGATACCAGACCAAGCTGGTCCAAATTGTCACACACTGCTGGTCGACTGCGTAAGTCGTACTTACCTTCAGGTCGACCTAAATACATTTTTTATATGGGAAAATACCTGTTGAATGGTCCTACAGCTCGTTCCAAAAGTAACGTGGAATCCCCTCAGATATACTTATTGAGAAGGTATTGGTTTCAAGGATAGTACATACGAGGTCAACATACACATAGTAGTGAGCAGTCGTCAACGTCAATGTCAATACAGTTATTGAAATTTGATTTGAATGTACCTGACTTAAAATCCCACTGCTAAAAGTGTTAAAACAAGGCAAGTTTGTACATCAAAACATCACCTCGGGGTCACGGCATATTGGTGACCTATACCTCTATCTAGCCAAGCCGAAAAGGCCTATGAGCATACGATGCGCCAACGCTTCGACCTTTTGGTTATCGTACGGTATAGTTGCCTTCTCGTGTTCGTGCTGTACCGGTTTTGGTCCAGCCTCGTCCAACAAACCAAACGAAATTCAACCCTGCACAGATAATAGTAGAACTGTTTTTCGATTGCTAAGCGTTCCGGTCAAGACTTTCTTTACGGAGGGCCGGTTACAGACCCCGACGTTTTTACACTCGTATTTAGCAGAGTCAATATGTATTAACATATTTCCGGTACCAGTTTGGTTAAAAAAGGATTTTACTGTTTGAAAAGTAGGGACTTGCATATTAATTTGCGAATATGATTACCGCTCCTAAACCGGCTGTATTATCTAAAACCGGAAGACTGGTAAAACCGAATGAGTGGTAATACGCTGTACATATATTACGGCCAATGTATATTGATCACTAGCTGCACAAATTAATTGGTAATTACCTACATCACAAATAAGTAAAAGTATCTACATATGGGTTGCCGGATGCAAATAAATAAATCAATAAATAAAATAAAAACAGTCCGTATAAAATACCAAATCCACAGCTTAAAATACTTTCAATGAAGTATACGTAGGCATATATTTCGGCGGGTTTTTACGACTAGATAAAGCGACAATAGATAATATAGGTAAAAGCTAACCTAACCTTTCATCTCTTCTTGTTACAGGAGCTATTCGCGCAACTGCAATGGTCTGCGGAGCGCGCGCCCGCTGCCGACAGCCTCCGCCGAGCCCTCGGCGGGGGCGGCGCCCGCTTCCAGCTCGGCTGTATGGCAGACGCCAGCGAGTGCTTTGAGCATCTGCTCCTCCGTGTGCACGCGCATGTAGCCGCTGGGGACAGACGGGATGAGGACGCGTGCCGCGCGCCTCACTGCGTGCCGCACAGGAAGTTCGCGATGATGCTGGTTGAGCAGTCGGTGTGTGGCGCCTGCCAGGCGACGTCGGAGCCGTTGCCTTTCACTCAGGTAATTGTGGTTACTATGTCTTAAGAGGTACAGTGTCTTCCAGCTCTGCTGTGTGGCCGACGCCAAGGATTGCTTCGTGTACCTCTTCCTCCGCCTTTACGCTTATGTAGCTCCTGGGAATTATCTTATCCTCTAAGTTTACGCACAATTCGATGTTATAGTGTTAAACTCAGACTGAAGAACATAAATTGCCATAGTTCTCCTAAAAGAAGGCAAACTGCGAGGTTTTTCTGTTTTCAAATATTTCTACAATACCGTCGTAGTTAACACGTACTAACAGTTCAGACAAGTCTATGACGTCCTTGACTATAAGCGACGGGAAAGGCAAATACGGGATACGGGGACGAGATAGATAGATCCTAAATAAAAAATGTATGTTAATCAAATTTAATTATTTACAGATGGTGCACTACGTATCGGCAACAGCGCTGACTGCACAGGCGGCGCTCGGTGAACACGGCGATAGCTTCGGCCTGCTGCTCAGAAAGGCCGGCGGAATGGGCGACATCAGAGACTGTCCGGTAAGTCACTGATAATGGAAAATATGAGCCGTGGTTCCCAAATTGCTGATCTTCTATCTCTTCTTTTTGATTCCGTAGATTATAATAGAGTTTCTCATTTTATTACAGAACGCCTGTGGAGCTAAGATTCAAATCTGCCGAACTCTGATGAACCGACCTGAAGTTGTCTCCATTGGCATGGTGTGGGACTCCGAACGACCCAATGCTGACCATGTGGCCGCAGTTTACGCAGCCCTGGGTACCGAGCTCCGCCCCACCGACGCCTTCCACGCCTGCGTCGATCGCGCGTGGGCAGCCCGAGCCACACATCGCCTCGTCGGGCTCGTCACCTACTACGGAAAACACTACTCCACCTTCTTCTACCATAGCAAACTGCGTCTATGGATATACTTCGACGACGCAGACGTCAAAGAGATCGGACCCGAATGGTCGCAAGTGGTCGACAAGTGTCGGAGAGGGCGATTCCAACCCTTGTTACTTCTATATGCTGCGGTAGACGGAACGCCGTGTGACACCCGCCATGCTCCTAAAGATGTAGTGCCATTCCCTGCCCCTGAGCCGCGCCGTGCGGTGACGCCAGCCCCTGAAAGAAACAGCACCGGTTTTGCGCGGCGAGCAGTCACACCGGGACCCGACAACGAATCTGACTACGTCAGTAGAAAAGCTGTAGAAAACATGCTTGAGGTTCAAGCTAACAGAAGAGCCCAATTAGCCCGCAGTCTGAGTACGGGATCAGCCTCCGACACACAGGACCGTCCGCGAGCAAGGCGAGACTCGGGCAACTGGAGTGGCGACCGGAACAGCGCGTCGTCGGCATCATCGTCTACTGTTGAGAGTCCCTATATGTATACTCGTGGACGTGGCCCCGGCAGCGTACCCAGCAGCCCTACCCGTAAAGGAGAATTGTCTAGTGGCGGCTCCTGCGACGCGGGCTACGACTCCTACTCACTGTCATCAACAGACAGTTTACCCCTTCAGCAAGGATTGCGACACAACCTACAGTTGGCGCAGATACCTGAACTAACGACGCGAGGCGACTGCGAAGCTTTGTGTCTAGAGGCTGACAGATTACTCGAGAAGTCTCGACATGCCGAAGATGCAGCTGATTATGAGACCGCTCTCGTCTTGTGCGAAGCGGCTGCGTCTAAAGCCAGAGCTGCAATGGATGCTCCGTACAACAACCCTCATACTATGACCTTTGCGCGAATGAAGCACAACACTTGTGTTATGCGTGCTCGAAGTCTACAGCGACGAATGGCTGGAATGACCAGAGTTACAGAAGTTCCACAAGCTGCCCCAATTAGAAATACCAAGGGAGGACTAGAAAGTACAACGACACCGATCGAAATCTACGCCACTTTGCCTAAAAAGAAAGGATCTTCTAAAAAGTCACCAAAATGTATAGATGACGACTTGGATAACACTCAGCGCGAACGCCCACCGAGACACAAGTCGCGGGATGAAGAGAAAGGTAGGGAAAAGCGCTCAAGAAGTGAAGATCGCGGCCGTGCGAGAAAAGATATAACAGTGGCAACGGAAAAGAAAGAGGAACCAGTAGAAGACAAGAAAGCTAACAAGAAGCAACATAAGATACGCAGAAAATTGTTGATGGGTGGTTTGATTCGAAGGAAAAACCGGTCAATGCCTGACCTTACCGAAGGTGCAGATGGCAATAATGAGGCTTCAAATAAGGAAAAACGCGTATCGTCCGTTGATGACGGCGATGTAGGTAGGAAAAAGACTGACGACAAATCGAATTTGAGCGGATACTTGTCTGAAGGCCACTTAGAGTATTCGGCAGCAAGCGGCACGAACCCAAACCTCGAGAAGAGTAAGTTGATGCGAAAGAGTTTCCACAGCAGTGCTGGTAAGATGCTAACCGCGGCCAAGGTACCTCCGCCGCCCCCGCTGCGAACCACTTCCCAGCTTAGCGGGCCTAAGTTCGAGTCCGAAGTGATTGAGCACAACTTGCAATCGAGGCCACCACCACCCATGCCAATGGCGGGCCGCGGAGAATATCCTTACCCTCACGACGTCGATGAAGACGGCGGTTTCTCGGAACAGTACGGGGACGAGCCGCAATCGCTGCCCTTCTTGCCTTCCTCCTACGATGGAAATTCTCATTACAATCGGCTCGAAGATTCACCGTCCCAAAATTTCCACACAGTCGTCACAAAAGCGATGATACACCAAGAGCAAAGCCCTATCAAGAGAGAGACCATGCTTCCCATACCACCTTCTCGCAATCATATGCAAAATCTTAGCCAGGTGTTTGATAATGGTGTCGACGTGGTCGACTGCGCGATGCCCATGCGGAGATCTCCTCAAATGCTCGATCTGCCACCTTACCCCAGTCCAATGAACTCGGTCAATCACTCGCGCCAACCGAGTGAAGAATTCCCACCTCCTCCACCGCCGATTGACTTAACGCCGCTCCAATATGAACTAAACTGTATTCAAAACTCCAGCCAAAATGGTATTATAGCGCAGACGGATGAAGAACGAGACGTCCCCAAAGGCTCTCTGTTGGCCCAATTGCAGGAAAAGAGAAATCAAATTCTGAGAAACGAAGACAATTTCTCACAAATAAATCAGCTGGAAAGTAATAACAATAGCAGCGCTGACATTTGGCTCAAAGAACTGCAAGCCAAACAAGCAGCATTGAAACTGAAAAGGTCTGGATCTCTCGAGGGACAACTTTCTAGCCCAAGTGAGGTGGTTTCACCTAATAGCAATAATGTAAGAAACATTGCTTCTAGATTTGAGAATAGCGCACAAAATTCTCCAGATGGAGAAAGATCGCATATAGGATTTGTAGGTATGAGTGCCAATAGAGACGTAATTAACTGCTCAAACCAATCTAACGCAGGACTGTATAACCGACGTGCGTCATCTTCATCAATCGATCCTAAACAGATGGAGGACGATTACGGGGAGCAGAAGACAGGCAACAACAATATCTACAGCGACCGGTCTAAGCCGAAGAAGAAGTCGGTGTCCTTTTGCGATCAGGTCATTTTAGTAGCAACTGCTGAAGACCAAGAGGATGACAGCTACATTCCTAACCCAATACTGGAACGTGTGCTGAAATCCGCAATGAACAAGCCCGAGTTGACTACTATGCCTCTGCAGACAGAAAAACCATCTTTGCAGAGAACAGAATCATTTGACAGTCAGTCATCCCGTTCAACAATATCCTCCCTTTCTCATAACTCCTTTGTGCCAAATGATAATCCACACGCTGACTACATCAGAGTGCAAAATGGTTATCCACAGTACCAAGTTGCACAGACCAGGCCTCAACAGCAGTTCAATACTCAGAAGAGCACTGGAGTATACCGCACCAACTCACCTGTGCAGCCCGCTCAAAACCAAAATCCTGGGAGCAACCAGATATATCAGGCACTAGCGAACACGCAGAATACGTCAAACCCAATACCTTACAACCAACCACCTGCAGTCTACGCGAACAATAACTCAAGCCCACCGAACTTTAGTCAAAATCCCGCGAACAGACTCACGCCTACCCACAACCCGGCTTACGCAACCAAGCAGCTGCCGCGAACCGTTCCTAATATGTTCCCACCGACGCAAATGCACCAGAACCAACCACCGAATAACGCTTACTACCACAGGTTACCCCAGCACTCCACCACTCCCACGCTGCCTAGCAACACGAACCGCCAGTTTCCTCAGAACCCTTCACCGTACCAAAGTGTGCCCACCAATTCGCCAGCTTACCAGAGCTACCACAGCCCACCGACTAGCTACGCTAGCTCCGAGTATTCTAGTCGATACCAGCAGAACAGTACAAATCAATACATCGCTCAATCGCCTTACCAACGCGTTCCACCGCCCCATGGGGAACTTACCGACAACTACAACGCCGCTTACCAGAAGCCGAACTACTACCCTGATAACCAGGACCGAGGCACTGACGTGCGCCACTACGCCAACACGCAGCTACACAGGCCAATGTATAACCCCATAAACGATGCCTCCCCGGGGAATGGTGAACTGGCGTTCCAGTACCCTCCGAATTACAATCCCTACCAACATCTGCCGCCCCCAAAGCAGTTGCAAAAGAAGTCTGTGTCGTTTGAACCCGGCACAAAAGGCGGAACGGAGTCTCCGATACCTCCACTGATGAATGGGAATGTGCCTTACGGAGAGAGCCAGGGACAGGGGAATCTATTAGGACAGAAGTCGCTTTGTAATTTGTGTCGCAAAAAGCCATTAAATCCCCCGGCTATGTATTGCCCTGATTGCGATTTTTATATGTCGAGGTTCAAACCCCGCTCATAGCATTATACCTAGTTAATAATCCTGTATATAAATTATAATTAATTGAATTAAATAAACTCATCTACTTAATTAAATCAAGTCATCAGACAATGTAAATTATCAACGAATACTAGGAGTTTTAAATAAGATTGACTGATCTCACTCGAGAATATGAAATCCGTAATTTTAACTTAGATTAACTGAGGTACTTAATTTTGATTAGAATGTTAAATATAGAAATTTTAAACTATATAAAAATGTATTTTTGTTACGAAGAAATTAAAATTCATGAAAATAAACAATTTCATAGCTTATGATAGCAGTTTTAGTATTCAACCTGATGGTGGCACTCCAGTTGGCGGTATTTGCCCAAATAATCGTGTTGCATCTTTTTCCTTCCTACGGCAAATAAAAGAGAGGCATACACGCAACTCGAACACGCAATCCCAAGTGTAGTGCCACGTTTTACCCACGATTGCTCACGAACACGAAAAGCTACAATCTCACAGACTTCTCCTGTTTATAATATTAGTATAAAGTAGATATATAAAATGTTTTTACGTCACACCTGGCCATAATATGAGTTTGTAGTATTGCCCAACCCTTGGTAAGTAATGTAGTATATTGCCTCTTTCTTGCAACCACAAATTGGTTCAGTGCACTCTAGCGGGAGTAGCGGGTGCCGTATCAATTTGTTACACACGCGGGCACTACGCTCACTCCACGTGGAAAGAAGGGGTTTTTTCGTTATGATGTGCCCTTTTTCTAAAACCTTAATAAATTAAGTTAAATTACATTTGTAAAAACGCCACCTAGTGATCATGTATTAAAACAATTCATTTTTTTATAACCGCGCCATCTAGCGGTTATGATGCTAACTACGCATCCAGCACACAGCTCCATAGGACCGAGTTCTGTTTAGAGCGAGAGACATTACAACTCAGTTTTGATATTGATACATAGATGGCGCTGTACTCTAGTTTTCAGAGAATGTTGCCACTAATGAATATGTTTATAATTAGTAGGTTTCATAATCTTCTTTATTGGTATATAATAGATGATTTTTAAAATAAAAATACAATGACACGACAATAAATACTTTTCCGTAATATAGGGAACTGCAACGTTTCTATTGAATTTATAAGTTTGATCTTTGTAGTTCGCCTGTACTATAATATAAGCCTTTTGTTGTATCAGTATCAAGCATTTCAGCTAAATAAATAATAAATATTCTAAATTCATACAAACTGAAGCAACAAATTTTACACAAATTGAACACATATTGGTACAAACCACAGCAGTTGACATGGTATCCTACTAAAATATACCTTATCTGTATAACACTTTCTACCAAACCGGTTTCGAAGACACTGTGTTTCATTGTGCTCTCATTTTGCCGATATAACCCGTTTCACAACTGAGAATACTGTGTCCGGTATTGCGTTGCAGGAAAACCGCACCGTGTTCCTTCAACTCTGTTGGCAGCTTGGCAGATGTTTAATGGCGACCGCTAGTGACGGGTCGTCTGCATGACCTGTCATCTACGAACTATTTACCCGTAGAACCTTAGGGCATTTGTTTACGTAAATATGACGGGCATATTACCATCATACCAACGCTTTGTTAACGGAGTACCAGTGCCGTCCATATCTCGGCGGTCGTTCCGCCTTCGGGAAAAATATTTGATTGTTTCTGTACTTTTGACATTCGGAATCGTGTGGCTAGGAGCACTGTTCTATTTGCCAGAGTTCAAAAGTTCTACGAGTGTGAACGATAGTGTTTATAATGTGTACAAACGTATTCAGAAAGCGGGGCCTGAGCTGCTCATGCCGCCACCGCTGGCGCAGAATGAGCTGGGAGACTTTCCCGTGGCCGCTCATCACGGGGAGTCCGTAGACGGGGTGGACCCTCACGTGGCTGAGGACAGGAACCGTCTGCGAGCGAAGATAGAGGAAGACATGGGCATGAAAGTGCTGGAGAGGCCACAGTTTGACGCTGCACCATCCGTCTCCTCATCTAAAGGCACCAGTAAGAGGCCAGTGGATGCTCTTGAGGAGCCGGTGGCCGGAAATAATGCTGCTAGCAAAGATGTGTCCCCATCAGGGCCTAAAGTGGAGGGCTCTGAGAACCAGTATGCTGTTGCGGCGCTAAGCCAGAATGCTGATCCTGATGTCAAACATAAACTAGGAGTTGTTAAAGAGGTAAGTCAGTATTTTTGCACTTAGTTTTTGAAGATGTAAAAGTTTAAAGATGCAGCGATTAATCGAATTGCTGTTCTCATTTGTTATTAATTCCCACAACAAACCGATATAAATTTAACAGAAATTGCTGTTATGCAAATGAAGATAGTTATTATTCTGTATTCCATGGAACAACTTACTGCCTATTAACTGTAAGGTGCAATTAAAAATGTTAAGCTTTTGAATGAAACAATATCAGCCAGCTAATCGGTTGATAACATAATAGAATTGTATTATAAGTCATGGCAGAAAATTGGCCAAGTGGCCTTGACTAGTTGGCTACATTGATACTTATGTTAAATTGTAATTTAAAGCCATTTTACCAAACTGGAATTTGAGTTTAATTTGAGATTAATATCAACATTGTATGAAGTACTGCTAGTATAAACTTTATTTTTATTTGGTCCAATTGATACTGAAGGGGATAAATATTTTCAAATTGATGTAGTGATTTAATGGTGGCCGCCCAAAAGAAACCTGTGGCTGCCCGAAGGCCCTTTAAAGGGCTAGAGGATAAGTCAAATGTTAAACATATTGCAGTAAATATTCTACTTCACCGTTAATAGTATTTTTGTTTGCAATTGTTATATAATGTATGCTTTTTCAATAGTATACAATAATTTTTCTACATCTGAACTAATTAAATAAACTTGGTATCTATTGAAAATCTAAGCCCTGCTGAAACAAAGCGCAGCCAACAGCTGCTTCTTTTTTGTTGTTGATGTCTTTGACTTTTCTTCTGTAGTGAAGATACCGTCCTGTTGGTCAAATTCATTATGGTTCAGTAAAGGTGCCATGTGATTGGTCGAATTTATTTCAGTTATCTTAACAGTTGTAAAATGTTGAGTTGGGACCTCCACAGTAAAAAGAAGGTGATTTTAGTTTGGTGTACGAAGTCTTAACTCAAACATTAAATTCGACAAGTATAAAAAGAATATTTATTTTGAAAGACACTGGCATAATTCTTCATATGTGCAAAGTCTAACTAATAATTATATCCACAGAAAACTGGGCATTTTCAGTGTTGTAAATAGCCAGTCATGGTTTTTACTTGGCTATTGTCTTAACTAGGTACATAACCATGGACCATGCTGATACTCTATTGTTCTGCAAATACGTAGGCACTAACACAATTATCTGGCGGGCCACATTTTCAGTGTGTGTTACATGTGCAACATTATATTTGCATGTAGATTAAATTAGCACAATTTACCGGCATACCAAAGTAACATATGTGTACATAATTTTACCATAAGTATATCAAAGCTCAATTCATGATGAGCATGGACAGAACAGGTTAAATACTCCCATACAGAGGGACAAGTAACTTTAGAATTTTTAATAATATTTCGTGGGAACTAGCTCAAGTCAATAGTTATCTGACAATAACACTACGGAGTATGAGTGTGTGTGCACTTATTATATAATGCTGCGTGTAATACGTGCCCTAAATTAAGAAATAAGACCGACTCAAAACATTATTTTTTTCTTCTATATAATTGCACTTCAAGTCAAGTTTTAATCATATCATATCATATAAGACCTATTAACATTTAATCATTAAATTTTTTTTAAGTGATGATTATTGAAATTTGATATGATAAAGGTCAACATGGTGTAACTTGGTCAAATTTCAAGACAGTCAGACGTAAGAGTGATCCTGCCCCATTAGTGTTGAACTTGAAAGGCACTATAAAAAAATAAAGATATCTACTGGTGCGGGGTCATCCGCGCCCCAAATGTTCAAGCGTGCTTCGCGAGTATGGTTGAAATTATAATAATACGGCAGACTTTTTATAAAACTGTCATTGGTTTTGGAATCTTCTAGAGAGATATAATCTAGAGTTTATTTTTGTTTTGCAATTCAGCCAACTCAAATAATCTCGAGTATAATGCGATTTCAGCTTTCTAGTCCAGGGATGCCGCGGATGTGACTTTTTAGACATCCGCGGATGCGGATATTACAAGGCTCATATCCGCGGACGCAACACGCATTTTTTTTTTTTTACATGAAAATATAAAATATGTTTACCGTAAATACATCATTTCGCCAAACTGCAGAGCAGTTTGTTGGCGATGAGCTCGCTCGTTTTATGACAAAAGTAGGTATAGAAATTGTACTACCAGCCCGACGTAGCCCATTCATAACATATTACCTAAATTAATACGCAACGTCTTTAGGGTCACGCAGTACTCGAACAAGTTGTGACTGATTTACAATTGTTGCAAACCTAACGCATATTGAATACGGCGAATCGTCAGATTACAGAAACGAAATGAAGATTCTTATTGACTAATGACGAAAATACTGAACACGCGCGTGGCGCGCGCTATGTTGACCCCTATCAGAGGCTCTAGTATAAGTTTTACCGAAACAAAATGTTACGATCGCGTTTGCGTTTTACCCTCAATTTGTATGGGATTTGACAGCTAAACGCGAACGCGGTCTTAACATTTTGTTTATGTAAAACTTATACTAGAGCCTCTGGTCGCGAACTGTACTACATCCACATCCGCAAAAACTCTGTATTAACTTTTGCGGATCCGGGGGCGGATGCAGATATTGAAAATCATGTGGAACATCCGCGGTTGCGGATGCGGATGCGAATGTGCAACATACCTGCTCTCAACTGTGCTTATGTTCATTTCAGTTTGCAAGGTATATACTGATATTGTAATTAAGAATGATACCTATACCCAGTGCATAAGAATAAACAATAAACGATTGCAATGGGAAACTCAGAGCTTCTAAGAACGAAATTCGGGTGTCTCCGTCTCTACCTATGGTACTCGAGACAGATGATACACGAACTTCGAGTGTCGATTTTCTTGGTATCGCCGCAGTTTTTCTATCTAGAATCGTCTTAGATATTTGTAATGTTAATGGAGCCTTAATAATCACTAGATGGTGTCGTGATGTCGTGAAACATAAGAATTAAAAAGTAAGTTGACGTTTAATGCGTCGGACGAGTCACGCAGGATATTCTGGGCAAACAGTTCGGGATCACTCGTAAACTCCACTTTATTGCTCGAATGTACCGGTGTAGGTACACTTGCGTGCAAAAATAATAGGTCGTGTCGCATCGCGACAAGCTGCTTTCCTAACGGGTAAATTAGCTACTTTTTGTAACGTCAAGTGAAACGATTTGCGGCTAATGAAATTAAGAGAAATAACATATTATGAACTTATGAAGTCGTATTTAGGTGATATTCTTAATGATGTCTAATAAAAAAAATGTTGAGTTAAGATTTTTAACACTTTATGGTTTCCAAAACATTTTCGTCACAACTTGACAAAAAAGATAACTAAAATGGAGATAAAAGATTGAAGAACCGATAGCCGTTTGATTTATAATTCTATATGTAGTGCAAAAGTAGGAGATACGATTCAAAACTTATCAAAAATCGGTGAAAACCTCGGGTTTTTTTCGTTCGCTGGTTAAGGGGAGCCCATAAAAAACCATATCATAGCAGTCTAAGTAGCGTCGCAAAAAGCCCCCACAGAATGGGTGCCATTGCCATTATGTGGGGTGTCAAAACGATGCAATGCCATGCAGCCGTTTAGTTCGAACATGCGCCATACCGTGTTTTAGGCGCGTGTTTGGGTAGAAATTTGTAAGGAGCTCGCATTCTATGGTATTTCCGTTCGCTGCTTTTAACATCTGAATTTAGAAAAGTTTACGAAGTCATTCTGCTCTTTCTGACAATATTGAAAGTGCATGATTCTTTATCTCGAATTAATCACGTGTACGCAATCACTAACTAGTACCCTGGCTAGTTAAGGTATCCAGGGTACTAGTTAGTGGGTAGGCCCCCCACAAGGTGGACTGATGACCTGGTAAAGGTTGCTGGAGTCCGCTGGATGCGGGTGGCGCAGGACCGGTCACTTTGGCACTCTTTGGGGGAGGCCTATGTCCAGCAGTGGACGTCTTTCGGCTGATATGATGAGTTAGTGATTGCGTAAACGTGATTAGGGGGGTTCAGGTTTAAATTACGAAATTAACTTTTATCACAGTATTCCCTACATTATCCTTACCTATGGCCTGCAGTGTACAGGAAGCCAAGAAAGTGGTTTATTACTTTTCGACTATTTGAACATTATGGGATCAAAGTCCACTCTTGGCTGACTTTACCTTGATCAAAGAGGTGCGTATACTTAGTATTAGTACATATACAGTGTACCAAAAATGGGGTGTGGTTTTTTACGCGTTTTTTTTTATTTTAGTTTTTTCTAATCAGACCACGATACCTGTACCCTTGATCGGTTCACACCCCATTTTTGGTATACTCTGTAGGTACAAAGTCAAGCCGCTGTCTTCGACGTTTGACACTAATATAGCGGGCGACGACCCCCGCGTGGCGCCACGCGACATGTAATGTGTAACAAGCATGCATATCACGCGAAATTGCTCTGACCCACATGTACTTATGCATGGAATAAATAAACCATCTTGACACCGATTGTACAGCTGACTTGGTGAAACCTTAATCCCACGTCAATCATTGTGGAAATTGGTGTTACAGTATTATCTATGTACTGTTTGCAATTATATGTAACACCACATTATCATATACATATTTAAGTATATAGTTACTTAAATATCCACGCCTACGGAGTCGCGGGCAGAAACTTAACTAGTTTCTGCGCGCGACTCCGTCCGCGTGGAACTCGTTTATATCGTCAGCTCCATACAAATTTAGTAGTAAAACGTTAGTGCGGCAATTACTCGCCATACCACAGAACCATCATCGGATATTACAGCTTTTTACAAGCTTTATATTGACTTGACTTGTTCGTATGTAAGTATAAAAGTATGTAAGTATGTAAGTAAGTTGTCCGTCAAAATTTGCAATCCATTTTTCAGTCACTTGGCGTTATCCGATTGAGTTGAAATTTTGGGTATTAGTATAGTTTGGATCACAATTCAATATTATGGTTCCATGGAGCTGATCTGATGATGGAGACAGAAGGTGGCCATGGAATTCAGTATTTAACCGAAGTAACCCCGTTGAGTTTGGGCTCGTTTGAATCGTGTCAATGAGTTGTTGATGATGGTATACAGAAAAGTACAGTCGGCAATAAAAGCTTGTACCAAAAATGTCATTTTTGACAGAAACTTATTATAGAGAAGCCCCTCCTACAGGACTCCCCTCTACATGCTATAACCCTGCCGCGGTGTGGTCGGGGACTGCTTGTTCAGTATATTCGCAGCTAACCGTCGTATCTGACGGCCATTCCGGTATCCGCCGATTGCGGACCCCGAAAGTAGACTACGTCTCAGCCCTAGCCATTATGGGCTGTAACACTTTGATTAGTTATTGGAGATGGATGGAAAGTTTGTATGGAGCTACGATATAAACGAGTTCCACGCGGACGGAGTCGCGGGCAGAAGCTAGTATAATATATACGGTTATTAAGATACCTTGCTAATAAATATATAGTTTTTATATAGTTTTTATATATATAGTAGTTAGTATTGGGTATATTACGATATATGTTGGTATATTTCGGGCATATAGTGGATGTTCCTTTTCACGTGACTTTGTAACCAATATAATATCTCCGTTTCTCTCATAATGTATGACCTCATATGTCTAACAAGACAGAGAGCGGACGTATCCATATTTCATTTAAATCAACCTGTACGTATTGAAATCGTCCGTTCGCTAGGAGCACAAGTTTTTTGATGCCTATAATGTGTATTTTGATATCTTTGTTGTGTGTGGTGGTGGTGTGCTTAACTAATCCATACTAATATCATAAATGCGAAAGTGTGTCTGTATGTCTGTCTGTTACCACTTCACGCTTAAACCGGTGAACCGATTTAGATGCAATTAGGTATAGAGATAGTTTGAGTCCCGGGGAAGGACATAGGATAGGTTTTATCCCGGAAATCATCCTCTCAGGGGGTGAATTAGGGGTTAAAAGTTTGTATGGGGCTACGATATAAACGAGTTCCACGTGGACGAAATTGCGGGCAGAAGCTAGTATAATATATATTTCGGTATGTTAGGCCGCGGACTGGACGCCAGCGGACAGCGGGGCGACGAGCGGCAGTTCATACATACGAGCGACATCAATGTATGGGCATTGGGCAGCCGCCCGTCGCCCCGCTGCCCGCTGGCGTCCTGACCGCGGCCTTACTGTACGGCTGTGACGGGCTTTAATCATTAAGACAGATGCGCGCAAAATCTGACACGCTATAGGTATAGTACCTCTGCAAATAGGAGTGTATCGGATATGTTTGCGCGCTTTGTTATGTCTGTGTGCAGGTGAATGTGTCTAGATAATGCCCCGTGGTTGCCTTGACGTGATTGAAAACGGTATTTGTGTTGACAAGGGAGCTTCTAAATTTAGTTATTCATATTCAAGGGAAGAGCTCAATGATCCCATAAAACATAATGGCATAATAAACGATGACATCTTTAAACGATTGTATGCAACTGTCAAAAGTTTCGAGGTCATCATACTCATACTCATACGCATCGGTTGGTTGTGGTACGTCTCCTCTCCTTTACCGGCTCCTTGAGTCTAGGGTACCTAGTGCACATCAAGAGCTTTTCTCTTCACCACCACACTCCCAAACCGCTGCTTTGGCCGCTGGAGGTAAATGTACATATGTGTGTAATGAAAGTCATAAATACCGAAGTATCAAAAATATCTAGAGATACGCTCTTAAACCGTTATCTTTGAAGTAATGTTCGCAAGTTTCTGTCATTATCTATATCTCATCAAAACCTTTTACTGTATCTTTATCTTTACCCTAGACCGTAGTCGACGGTCGGAGGATCGGAGTCGTTTCGTTTGTAGTATTCTAACCAGTATCTGTTAATGTTATATATGTATATTATTCGGTTTGGTGAAGGTTAGAAGTCGTGTTTTAAAGTGGGCACCGTAGTAGGTACGTCCTATTTTCCTGAACCTGAAGAAAATTAAAGTAGGCCAAGTTATAAGTAGCCCAGTTCTGATTATTAAGAACTTTGTTTACGGTCACTCAAGTAGCGTTGACGTGAATCAGATCTGTAAATATTTATACAAGTACTCACCTAGAACGATTGAGACTCGCCAGCGCTGGTCTTTTGTTTTTATAGTCAAGTTCGTTCAACCCCGTGCCGTTGACTTAATGCTGTACGATTCTATATCGAATTTAGGAGCGCCTTTTGAGTTCAAATCCTAAAGGCTAAATCGTTTAGCTACCTTTCAATGACACGCTTTCAAAGAATTAGAATTTCTAAATAAAAGTGAGCAACGAACGCGCAATGAGAGTGGGTAAAGGTGCTCGATGACGTTCTTAAACACGGTCTAACTACTCTGATATATTCTAAGTAAGATGACGGATTTACGTGCTAAGAGCTCAAAGGTCTACTAATAACTCTGTGTTTGTGGCGTTTTAGGTATCGATTAGTTGCTTTGACAGCATCAAGCACTCACTGGTGCTTGATGCTTTTTCGGATTTATTTTACTACACAGTGTACTTTTGTAAAAATTACAGATACACTAGAATTTCTTCGTCTATAGTACCTACTTCTACCCCATCATCTAAATATTGTAATATAATTTACCTACCGCGAATGAACTTTCTTTTCAACAATTTCCTTCACAATAACATATTTCTATTGGCTGTGTCTAGGTCCAGAATGTAGCTCTATGCAAACGTGTAACCGATACAAATGTGGTGGCGGTGGGAATTGGATGCCGGTGTCAACTGCCTGCAGCCGGAGAACGATGTTCCACTTATTCAAACTTTGTAAACATACTTTCTCGTACGCATCCTTATCCATAATGTTGTTTTTTTAATCTTTTTCTTGACATTCGGACTTAAAAATTAGAGAGAAGGCTTATTTAATTATTTTTTAACCCCTGTCGCAAAAAGAGGGGCTGTTATAAGTTTGACGTGTCTGTGTTTCGTCTGTGGCACGGTTATAGGCCGATTTTAATGCGGTTTTTGTCCGAATGCTGTTTTTTAGCTACGTTTCAACAAAATCCGTTGAGGATATAACTTCAAAGTTAAAAAGCCAGGGGTTTTTCAACTTTTTAAAAGTTGTTAATTATAATGAGCTGAGTCTAGCTTAGCGAACATTAACGAAGAGTGGGTGCGAATCTCCTATCAGTCAGTCGGACTTATGCAGGGAATATTTTCATATCGTTCTACCTACCTTCCGGACAATTGCTCAAAGGTTAGCTTGAAGAGATGTTTTATAGGGACAAAAGCACCTTACACTCTTCTGAAGTTTAATGTGACATTGTATATACTTATGTTACTTAACCCGCATTGGCCCAGTATGAGGAATAAAATCCAATTCCTCTCGTTAATGAAAATAGGCATGGAACTTATTATTATTATAGGCGGATGACGAGACTATAACTTATAATCAAGACCTGCAGCTACTATTACGCAGATTAATTTCTGAGCTGTGAGATAACAAATCTTAACAATGAATGTCTATTATACGCAATTAAATACAAAAGAAGCACTTAATAATGAGAATAATCGTAAAAAGTGAAACAACCCAGTTTACATACACTTTTATTAACTGAAATTACAGTGCTTTTACGGTTCTGCGTAAATGAGGCAAAGCTAATCTGAAATTAATCAAAGTGCATGCTAATTTCTCGCTGAAAGTAAAATTATGAAAATAAAGCACTTATGTTGCCATTACTTATTATGGTAAGATAAATCTCATAATCAGGCAGGTAATTGTAAATTCTATAGCTTTGTGGGTTAGGATGGCGCTACACACCAGGGCCTTCAGTTGCAGCTAAGAATTTCGATTAAATTGTATATCAGTCTGACTTCTATAGCAGTGCATCCCGTTTACACACATCAAGCTATGCGCTTAAAAGAGCGATCCCATGAATCAAGACGATACGCATATAGTCTCAATACTTCAAAGCGCGCTCCGGAATTAGGCCGCATTGACCGCGGGGCATACAATTACAGTAAGCAATAAACACATTCTTCCAAAGAAGATGGCGCCGATTATGTGCAAATAGCTCGATGTGTAGGTGCTCATAATACATTAGGCCGCGGACTGGACGCCAGCGGGCAGCGGGGCGATGCCCATACATTGAAGTGGCTTTAGTCTTAAGGCTTAATGGCTTAAGTTAAGATTTCAAAATGGTATAACACTTATTTATTTTATGTACTTATTTAAACTTAAATGCCCAAAACAAAAAAGTACAAAGGGCGGACTTAATGCCTCAAGTCATTCTCTACCAGTCAACCATAGGGCTAAACAGAGACTTTCAAACGGTGGGTGCAAGAGAAATACTAAAAAAACAAAATTAACAATATTCATATAATTATACAAATGCCAAAGTTGATTAATTCGTATATAAACAAATTTAGTGTCCGACCGAAGTTTCGGTTTCGACCAGTTTCGGCCAAAAAACAGCCGAACCTTTCGGCCGCGCCGAAACTTACAACATCGTACTTCGGGTCGCGTTTGGCTGTCGGGTGCGCTCGGCACGGCTGGCAATATGGCGTCGCTCGCGTAACTCCGCCGACCACTGAATCAGTGCTGCAATCAGTGTAGTAATTTAATTAAGTATTTTATTTTATTTTGTTATGAATTCATCATGTCATAGTTAATTCTTAACGCTAATTTGCATAATTTACAAACAGATTGACGGATACATTGGTTATTTAGGAATTAGGATATAATAATTGGGAGTGCGGAAGTTTACTTATTTCATTAAATTACTTTAGAATTCTTCATAGTTGCGTGTATGTAATATAATATTATTATATGATTATCATATTTTAATAATAAACTTGTTTTATTTTATACCATCTACAATTAACAAGTCGCTGCCTCAGTATTATAGTTAATGTAACATTTTCAATTTTTCACTTTTTAGCCACTCACTTGTTTGTAGCAATAGTCCGTTTTTTTATGGGAAACAGTATGACATTTTGGAGTTAAGCAATGCCATTTGGTGCGATTGTTATACACATCCACCTGAGCCCAAATCGCCCGGTAGCCAGTTATAACTCCGCGACAAGCGGGGGGGAGGGGGGGTCAAAGTACAGAGCTGCCGGCGCTCAGAAAAAAAAATCTGGCGGATTTGTTTAGACCTTTGAATCAAGTTTGGTGTCGTTATCGGGTAACTAGGTGATGCCCAATTCATTCCTCATTCCAGTTTTTTAGGGTTCCGTAGCAAAATATAACATCATACTTAAAATAATAAACTTTTTGTAGTAACGAAATTCGAACAAACGCTCATATTTTCATATTTTTGTATTAAACTTGGTTTATTAAAAATACTGTCCGAAAGCCCATTTAATGCAGATTCTAAAAACATGAACAGTAATTATACATTTAACTATTTTTTATATAAAATAAATTATTGAAAGGGAGGGAGGGTCAAAGTACAGAGCTCCCGGCGCTCAGAAAAAAAAATCTGGCGGATTCGTTTGGACCTCTGAGTCAAGTTTGGTGTCGTTATCAGGTAACTAATTGATGCCCAATTCATTCCTCATACCATTTTTTTAGGGTTCCGTAGCAAAATATGATACAGTCCTTACAATAATAAACTTTTTGTAGTAACGAAATTCAAACAAACGCTCATATTTTCATATTTTTGTATTCAACTTGGTTTATAAAAAATACTGTCCGAAAGCCAATTTAATGCAAATTATAAAAACATTAACAGTAAATATACATTTGACTATTTTTAATGTAAAATAAATTATTGAAAGTACAGCAAAGTTCCTCAGCGCAGCAGCGTAGGGAACGGCAAAAAGACCCGAACAACAAGCACTACTAACAAACAAAAAACCAGCCAAGTGCGAGTCAGACTCGCGCATTGAGCGTTCCCGTGTGATTTTTAATCGTCTTCAATTTATAAACGAAGGATGCCAGGTAACATTGTTAAAAATAAAGACAAATAATAGAACGTTTGTGTATTGATTTTATTTACAACCACCTCCGCAATAACATAACTCAGTACATTTGAAACAGTTGCACCTGGAACTGCAAGATTTCACGCACCGACATCTTATTAATTCAAGGCATGCTCGAGCAGCCATAGGATTTTGGGTCCACATTGGCACCCAAGTTTCTTCTTCATTCTGCCAACCCCATTCAGATGGGCAAGGAATATTTTGAGTTTTCTTTAGGCACTGCCTCCAAATATAAACAGCCTGTAAAACTGCCCTTAAAGTATATTGTTTCCGGGCAGCTTCTGTGGGAGGCAAATTTTCTATTTGCCTGTCCTTTTTTAACAAAAAAACAAATATACTAGTAAAAAAATGCACGTTCTGGATAAGAGTAACTTTCCAATATAGTTTCCTTACCTATTCATACATTGTGATCACAAATTTTTGAATTTCAGGGTCTGCATTTTTTTAGTGTTCCCTTGATTTATACACGCTACAAATCTACAGTCGACACAGATGTCGTTGTACTAGCCATATAATGTGTTCCATAGCTAGAAGGCCTATAAGAACTATGGAACACATTGGAACAGGACTAAAAAATTTTGGAACAGGACAAAACCATCAATACCTGGCATGTCACACTATAGCTTCATGTTTAGGTAACGGACTCATTAGTACGCAAATTAATTTCTTGACAAGATTTACAATGACATTATACTTAAGAAAGGGTTTCCTTTCTTGTTTTCAGGTCCTGAAAGATCCCACGTTTTGCCCTTATTCCATTATTTTACCGGATGTGACACAACCTCATCTTTTAATGGAAGGGGCAAAAAACCCGCATTTGAGGCGTGGAAGGCATATCCGAATGTCACACGAGGGTTTGAAGCCCTTTACAAAGGGGAATATGCAGAACCTGATATTAAAAAAATTGTGATCACAATATATGATAGGTAAGGAAACTATATTTGAAAGTTACTCTTATCCAGAACTTGCATTTTTTTACTAGTATATTTGTTTTTCAGATCATGCCCCTCTGTGACAGTAAATGAGTGTCGGAAGCACTTGTTCACAAAAAAGGACAGGCAAATAGAAAATTTTCCTCCCACAGGAGCTGCCCTGAAACAACATACTTTAAGGGCAGTTTTACAGGCTGTTTATATTTGGGGGCGTGCCTAAAGAAATAAAATATTCCTTGCCCATCTGAATGGGGTTGGCAGAAAGAAGAAGAAACTTGGGTGCCACTGTGGACCCAAAATCCTATGGCTGCTCAAGCTTGCCTTGAATTAATAAGATGTTGGAGCGTGAAATCTTGCAGTTCCAGGTGCAACTGTTTCAAACGTCAGCTCAAATATACTGAGATGTCATTGCGGAGGTGGTTGTAAATAAAATTAATACACAAACGTTCTATTATTATTTATCTTTCTTTTTAACAATGTTACCTGACTTCCTTCGTTTATAAATTGAAGATGATTAAAAATCACACTAATATTATAAAGGCGAAAGTTTGTGATGTGGGTGTTACCTTAACCGGACCCTAATGGGATAAGTAAGTAGGGAACGCTCAATGCGCGAGTCTGACTCGCACTTGGCTGGTTTTTTGTTTGTTAGTAGTGCTTGTTGCTCGGGTCTTTTTGCCGTTCCCTACGCTGCTGCGCTGACGAACTTTGCTGTACTTTCAATAATTTATTTTACATTAAAAATAGTTCAATGTATATATACTGTTAATGTTTTTATAATTTGCATTAAATTGGCTTTCGGATAGTATTTTTTATAAACCAAGTTTAATACAAAAATATGAAAATATGAGCGTTTGTTTGAATTTCGTTACTAAAAAAAGTTTATTATTGTAAGGACTGTATCATATTTTGCTACGGAACCCTAAAAAAATGGTATGAGGAATGAATTGGGCATCATTTAGTTACCTGATAACGACACCAAACTTGACTCAAAGGTCCAAACGAATCCGCCAGATTTTTTTTTCTGAGCGCCGGGAGCTCTGTACTTTGACCCTCCCTCCCTTTCAATAATTTATTTTACATAAAAAATAGTAAAATGTATAATTACTGTTCATGTTTTTAGAATCTGCATTAAATGGGCATTCGGACAGTATTTTTAATAAACCCAGTTTAATACAAAAATATGAAAATATGAGCGTTTGTTTAAATTTCGTTACTACAAAGAGTTTATTATTTTAATTATTGCGTCATATTTTGCTACCGAACCCTAAAAAACTGGAATGGGGAATGAATTAAGCATGGCCTAGTTACCCGATAACGACACCGAACTTGATTCAAAGGTCCAAACTAATCCGCCAGATTTTTTTTTCTGAGCACCGGGAGCTCTGTACTTTGACCCCCCCCCCACCTGTCGCGGAGTTATCACTGGCTACCGGGCGATTTGGCCTCAGCTGGATGTGTATAACATTCGTACCAAATGGCATTGCTTTACTCAAAATTGTATACCCCTCCATACAAGCATTCCCATAAGAAAACGGACTACAACCACAGTTGCCGATTTCGCGGACCCCTAAACTGATTGATTCAGATTCAGATTAATTTATTGCTGATTGAAAATTGACATTATATTTTACAAATTTTCTTTGTATATAAATAAAATGCATTCACAGAAAGCTCGTCAGGTACATACAATAAAGTTACAATAATAATTTCTAATAATAATAATTAACAAGGACAGACAGAAATACTAATTTAAAACAATATTGATCGTAGTAATGTCAAAATAATAATAATAATAAAATGTCAGAAACTAGAAAAATAAAAATATACGTATCTAGGGTCTCCTAGCATAATGTCGGGATGTCAAAACATATCAATTTCATGTCAAATAAATGAATAAAAATACATATGTCAAACGTGCAAGAAATATAAAAACGGAAAATTACAGTAATAATCTGACTCTGACTTTAAGTATCATAATCCTAGATTATGATACTTAAAGTTAAAAAACCAAAAAAGTAATAATATATTAATTAATTTTTAATAGCGTCAAAAATAAATTGTCTAATATTGTTTTTGTTCGGTAAATTCCTTTACTGAATATAGCGACTTTGACAGTAAAAAGTCTTTCAATCGGTGTCCAAAACCATCGTCCGTTGATTCATTTCTGAGACTGGCGGGTAGTCTTTCGTAAAAAGCGGGGCCTATTACGCGCGGTGACTTGTCGAGGAGCGCGAGGCGCCGCGGCACGAGCTGTAATCGCCCCGTCTGACGAGTGATTCTGCCGGGCATATTCACTTTTTTAAATAAGTGTATATTTTTACGTGTGAACATTATTACTTCATATAAGTAAAGTGAATAATGGGTCAACATATTATATTTTTTAAAAAGCTGTTTGCATGAGTGCCTCGGAGTTACATCTGCCAGTATACGCAAGGCTCGTTTCTGCAATTTAAATACTCGGTCCGACTCTGTTGAGTTTCCCCATAAGATAATACCGTATGACATCAGAGAAAAGAAATACGAATAATAAATTTGGAGCAGTGCATCATTGGAAACAACTGGCTTGAGTTTACGCAGCGCAAATACGGCGCTGCTCAGCCTATCGCATAGGTTTTTTACGTGCTCCTTCCATTTAAGCGTGGTGTCAATGGTAAACCCGAGAAACTTGCACGAGTCACAGCGCGGTATTGGACTTTGTATTTGCGGGATGTTTATGGTTTTTCCAGCTGAAAACAATAAAACATTTGACTTCGTGACGTTGAGGATGAGGCCGTTTGCCGAGAACCATTCGTGAAGTTGGTCGCACGTATTACTTACTCTTTGTTCAAGCTGTGAGTACGTATCAGCTTTTACTACCACGGTGGTATCATCAGCGAACAGGACCATCATACCTTCAGTAACAGAGGTAGGGAGGTCATTTATAAAGGCAAGAAATAGGGTATTTCCCAGCGCAGAACCTTGTGGAATTCCGAGGTCTAGCCTACCTGCCTCAGATCTGATGGTTTTACCCTTAATTTTGACCTCAACAGTTTGGTGTCGGTTTTCTAAAAACGATGTAAAAAAATTGTGGGCATTATTCGTAATTCCGTACTGTTTAATTTTTTCCAGAAGTAATTTAATTTTGATTGTGGCAACGTGATTGCCAACCAAAGTATAAGCTGCTTTGATGCAATTAGAAGCAATTTAGGCTACCTTTTTAAAAAAATCCGAAATCAAATGGGCGGTTAGGGTAGTTAAATTTTGACCCAGTGTCACTATAACAATGTTGAAATTTCAATTCGATAAAAGTTGAACGTAAAAACCTGTAATATTAGGCCGGCGAGATTGTTCATTAATCAAATATCTGGAAGAACGGCTCACTGACATTGTTCTTCAACGTTTTTCACGTTTATAAAAGGTTCGGTTTCGGCCGAAACTATAATGAAACCGAACCTTCGATTTCGGTTTCGGCAAAAAAACATGTTTCGGTCGGACACTAATAAATATAATAATATTATAAACACATACGAAACAAAGACACAAAGGTCGATACAAAGGTTGACTGGTAGAGAATGCTTACGGCATTAAGTCCGCCTTTTGTACGATAAGTTGTTCTTTTGTGCAATAAAGATTAAATAAATAAATAAATAAATAAATACGAGTACATACATATATATATATATATATAAACAATTGCACACGCGCTTACCTAGGGCTATCAATATAACTTTTCAGCTAGAATTGTTCTAAGAGCAAGTGCTTGAAGAGCTTATACGTTTGAATATAAACTTGCTTGGGGGCTGTCTTATCCGACAGAGGGAGTGCATTCCAGAGACGAATAACTTGTACAGCGAATGAAGATGTGAGAAAACCATTATGGTGAGGACACTTCATCATATCAGCCGAAAGACGTCCACTGCTGGACATAGGCCTCCCCCAAAGAGTGCCACAATGACCGGTCCTGCGCCACCCGCATCCAGCGGACTCCCGCACGCACACACATTGCACGTAGAACCGATGGCCGTTGAGGCGGAAAGGTTCTCGAGTGGCGACCACGTACCGGAAGGCGCAGCGTGGGTAGGCCCCCCACAAGGACACTTGCTACTCGTATATTATTGAAAAAGATGAGTCTTAAAGGAGCGTGAGATACTTGTTGTTTTTTGGCTCACTACGGCATAGAAACGTCATGAATTTTGTGATGTAAAATGTGAACATCAGGTAGAAGGCACAGAGCGCTACCGTCAGATTCCTTTTTTATACTTTTTAAACTGTTTATATATTTGATGCCATGTCCACGAAGTCTATGTTTTTTTATGAATAAGGCTGTATCCCGGGGTTAAGACCGCTCGCCCGTCAGCCTCACCCTTTATTAAACAAACACCCAATCAGTCACGTATTATTCCGACCCGGCCACAGCTTACTTACCACTTACGGCTATATCCCTAGTATAACTAAACCCCGAGCTTCGGAACAACTACGTGTAAACAGAGGTCAGTATTTCACTGGTCTGTATTTGAGCTGGTTGGTGTTATTCAGCATTGCGAAGAGCCCTCGTGTGTAAATATTGGATTGGTGACAAAACAAGACGGACTTAATTTTTAGGGTTCCGTAGTCGACTAGGAACCCTTATTGTTTCGCTTTGTCTGTCCGTCCGTCCGCGGATAATCTCAGTAACCGTTAGCACTAGAAAGCTGAAATTTGGTACTAATATGTATATCAATCACGCCGACAAAGTGGTAAAATAAAAAGTGAACTTTTTTATTTTTATTAGGGTACCTCCCCTATACGTAACGTGGGGAGTGTTTTTTTTTTCATTTCAACCCTAACGTGTGATATATTGTTGGATAGGTATTTAAAAATGAATAGGGGTTTGCTAAAATCATTTTTTGATAATGTTAATATTTTCGGAGATAATCGCTCCAGAAGTAAAAACAATGTGCCCATCCCCCCCCTCTAACTTTTGAACCATAATTTTTTAAAATATGAAAAAATCTCAAAAGTAGAACTTTATAAAAACTTTGTAGGAAAATTATTTTGAACTTGATAGGTTGAAGTTTTTGAAAAAATTACAAAATAATTTCTGAACTAAGTGTGATTTAACCGTATAAGCAGGTGTTTATTGTACCTGTAATTTCTACAAAATCACAATGAAATGACGTGCTTTCAAATAAAGTAAAAAAACGGTGAAAATCAGTTCACGCAATAAAGAATTATCCCATAAAAATCATCTTCCATACTTTAAGCTCGCGCGCAATAGTTTACTTAATTTGCCGATAGATGTCGCTGTACGCGGAACGCTCACATTGTACATGGCGCTATTAAGATTTTTCCTGACCCCATTAAGGGTCGGAGGAGGTGCGCCCATACATTAAGTCGAAAATTTGTCGTGCCCGAATTGCCTTAGTTGTCTTTGGTCGTTCGTTGTCTAATAATAAAATTGTTCGCTAAGTATTGCTTGTATTGTGTCTGTCTATAATACATGGTCGATTTGATTTGGGAATTTGAACTCTCTTGCTCATACATTCGGTTCACGGAACGGGCTACGGAACCCTACACTGAGCGTGGCCCGACACGCTCTTGGCCGGTTTTGTGCTTTGTTCTTTGGAATTAAGTACATTTTTATTAAACGAGCGAGTGGAGAACGACGTTCTCTGTCTCAGCTGGCTGGGGCCAAAACTCTTTCGTATGTCCGGCATGGTCCGGTGTCTGCCCGGCTGTTCTCTACCTCCCCATTGTCCGGTGTCTACCCGGCTGTTCTCCTCTACCTCCCCATTGTCGCTCGTCTGCCCGGTTGTTTTCCTCTACCTCTCCATTGTACGGTGTCTGCCCGGCTGTTCTCCTCTACCTCCCCATTGTCCGGTGTCTGCCCGGCTGTTCTCCTCTACCTCCCCATTGTCCGGTGTCAGCCCGGCTGTTCTCCTCTATCTCCCCATGGTCTGGTTTCTGCCCGGCTGTTCTCTACCTCCCCATGGTCCGGTGTCTGCCCGGCTGTTCTCCTCTACCTTCCCATTTTCCGGTGTCTACCCGGCTGTTCTCCTCTACCTCCCCATTGTCCGGTGTCTGCCCGGCTGTTTTCCTTTACCTCCCCATTGTCCGGTGTCTGCCCGGCTGTTCTCCTCTACCTCCCCATGGTCCGGTATCTGCCCGGCTGTTCTCCTCTACCTCCCCATTTTCCGGTGTCTGCCCGGCTGTTCTCCTCTACCTCCCCATTGTCCGGTGTCTGCCCGGCTGTTTTCCTCTACCTCCCCATTGTCCGGTGTCTGCCCGGCTGTTCTCCTCTACATCCCCATGGTCCGGTGTCTGCCCGGCTGTTCTCCTCTACCTCCCCATTGTCCGGTATCTGCCCGGCTGTTCTCCTCTATCTCCCCATGGTCCGGTGTCTGCCCGGCTGTTCTCCTCTACCTCCCCATTGTCCGGTGTCTGCCCGGCTGTTCTCCTCTACCTCCCCATTGTCCGGTGTCTGTTTGGCTCCCCCTTTCACCATTCATAAAACATTATAAACTAACCCATTCTTATACGCGTAGTATTATTTTATTTAGTCAAAGTCCTATTATAACAGCATTTTAGCAAAAAAAAGTTTACGAATAAGATGACTGTTTTGATTAAGGACACTAGATTCTAAAAATTGGCAGGATGAAGTAAACATATTAACTTACAAACATTAAAACATTACATTTTTAGCAGCTCCTATCCAACACCATTTTATATTCATAAAATTATATTATTCCGTGAAGCTCGTTTACCTAATGGAAGCCAGCGACGCAAAACGAATTTTTGATGGCCTTATTTCTATAAACACACACTTCATTAGGTACCCACCGATGTGGCCGCTTCGGCCTCAATGGCGTCCGTCCAACCCTTAATTTGATTCGTGGGTGCGCTTTTGTTGACGATGACTATGTCATGCATTCATAAAAGTAAACTAAAAAACCGAGGTAGCTTATAAAAGAACTGTCAATGTTGACACTGCCACCCGATTTACTGGGCCTGATTAAATTCTGTTAGTAAATACAATCAGTGCATTCAAATGTTGATATTCGGCAGACGGACGGACAAAGGTATCACACCTGACACGTTCCCTTTTTGCATCGGGTAGTATATTCACACAGATAACCTTTGGAACTATTGTGATTTTGCTAAACAATTTTGGACGCAAAAAAGATGTGGCTTTTATTTGCTATCTAAACTACGATCTGTAAAAAAAACTGTGTAAAACCAGATACAAGATATCAAGTTCTCGTTAGGCAAGGTTAGTTAAGCCATACCGTGCTAAGCCCCACTTTAGTTTGTATCGAATGGCACGCCACTTACGGCTTTAGTAATAGTAAGTACCTACGGTTAACTTAACGGCACTCTTCTCAGACACGACACAAGTGACACAAGCGTACCGTCACAAGCGTCGGTGTGTCGCCGCCACTTAAAGCATTCTTGTACTGAGTGCGCGTTGTGTCGTAGTGACCCAATATACATTTACACCAATAAGTTGAGTTATCGCGACGAGCACAGCTATCGACATTCCGAAGAATACTTTCTTGTTAAACTCGGTAGTTTCGGGTCCAACACATTCATTGTGGTCTTAACGACGGAATGTTAGGGGATCCTTACTACTGTGTTAGTTGTTCAGTTTATCCGTAAAAGGGAAGGGCGCAGGTTTCACTTTTCTTTGTGTGATGTGGGTTGCGTAATTGACGAAAAGGGAAAGATTAGGGCCGTGTTTGCATTGAACGATTAGCAGCAGGTTTCGTGAACTATAGTCTGATGAAAGCTAGTGTACTTACTTAGGAGCTATTTTGGTGTTTCGTTGTTACCTAAATCATTTGTTGTAGATAGTACATTTTCATATTACCAACTTGTACGAAGATTGTAAGTCGAACTAGGCTAGCTTTTGCCTGCCTAGTCTAGGGTATATGGCTTTGATAAATTCAATTGCATTTCAATTCTCAGTCAGTCTAATAGTAAATATAGGTTTCTATATCTATCGTGTGTGCATGTTACCAAAGATCTTGAAGATCTCATCCAATCGTATAATACAACCTGCCGTGTCGTACGTAACTAACATAACTCACTCAACTAACAAAGAACTTGTACATGACTCAATTGTTGAGAAAGTAAGAGTGTGTGTATGAATCTCTTTCATCTTTGCCCGTGTGAATCTGATGGTTGTTTGCCTGTAAAAACTAAAACTTAATAGCCACTTACCCCATTTATTCATAAAAACATAAGATCTGTTAAAATTAGTTCTGTGCCTTTCCCACAAACACAAATATCGAAGTGACGGATGAAGACAAACTAATTGTAACTAAAATAAGTTTGATGAGGGTTTATGAATAAGGGCATTGACTTAGTGAGGCTTCACAGTTTTAAAGGTAGTTTTTTTAAATACTTAGTATTTATGTTCATGCCACTTCTAAAGTTGTAAAGAAACTTGGATCTTGTTTCCAGACGTCCTCGAAGACTTCCCTTTGTTTGAATTGCATTGTACTTTCTGTGGTAGAAAGTAGAACGCAGTCGTTGCGTGACGGCGACAGTTTCACTAATATGAATACATGGCGGTGCTATCGGTTACTGAATTACTTACTGTAGTTGTCCTGCTATGTCATATTCATATTATATGTAGGTATATGATACAGTAGTGGTTTGATACTTGGCATTTTGCAGATACGCATCGTTTATTGCTGACGACTAAATGTAACAATTAATTTTAGGCTCACCGTAGTGTTGAGGGGAACTTGCTAAACCTGTAAACTCATTGAGCTTGTGTCACCGTGGTGTTACAAAATCTTTCTCTGTTTTCCCATTTTTTTAATCATTTCTCACGCTCGCCTCTCATTTGTCCCGAATAATAACTACAGTATACGTGGTCGAACATCTGACTAATGTTACTAGCTGCCCTTTGGCTTCGTGGCTTCGTCTTTAACAGGCTTTATTTGTTGAAATACAATCGTTGGATCGTCTGGCCACCGTGCGTCCACCTCCAGTTCACAAATCATGAAGTTCGCGAAGACGCGCCCCATTCACTACTAAGTACCCTATCGACAGAACAATATAAGTAGTACGCAATGACATAGATAGGAGTGGAATAAACGATCAGGCACGGGTTGATTGTCCCATGAATCAAATATGTAGCTGACTTATACACTTGTCTCACATCAACTGTCTGTCCATCGGGGGACTCGGGGGGCTCGGGGGACCTGTTCAACTTGTGATTGTGACCTTTTATAGCAAAGGTATCACGTGTGTTGGTTAGCGGTTACTTTCGCGGAATATTTTAGAGAGGCCGGGCACTGCGGAATGCCATCTTGCTCATATTTGGAGCAGCACATCTATGCACCTTACAGAAGGCCGCTTGCTCTGTGGATGTTATGTTCTGTTGGTGAGTGCGGTCGCCACAGCTGCCGAAGATGCGCTATTTTGAGATTCAGGGACCTGCATTTGTCGAAAATGGTGTAGCTTACCATTAAACAGCCAGTATGCCTGTTCGCCTCCATTGTGTTTTTAAAATAACGTCGACGTCGGCTTTAATCGAAGATTAGCTTCATATATATATATATATATATATATATATATGCTGTTTATAAGTTGGCGTGGAATCTCAAAGTATTTGTAAATATCCAGTTCGTTATTTCTCGTTGTTGCAATCGTGCGGACTTCTAAGTTTACGAGCTGTGGCTATTATCGGTTATATCGTCGATCATTACGATGTAGTGTGTGGAAATGCTTGCACGATCATCTGTACTACCTAGTAACGTGTACATGTATGCCCTAGATAGAATCTTATTAGTTTATTTTAGTTTTCTTGAGCAATACAATATATGAAACGGACATTTTAATCTTTAGTAGATCGTTCAACTCAAGAGGAAACGCCTCACTCCGTCTCATTCCGTAGGAAAGTTTGTGTTTGTCCATAAGCATAAAGGATTAGGGAGGGGTGCCTATTTCCAGCAGTGGACGTCTTTCCGCTGATATGATGATGATGATGATGATTAAGAATCAATATCTGACAGAGACGTATGAAGCTTTATTTTCATATATTTGACACCTAGCGGTCGAGCAGATGTAAGATAAGTAAGTCTAACTTTCCGTCCCACCAAACCTTAGTAATGTAGGCAATGGTACCCAAAAAAGGGTGGCGGCATTGATGTAAGAATGTAGGTTACCACCGCACTCCCCACGACATAAGTTAGTGACAACACAAACAACTTCGTTGACACCGGGCCCGTGAAGGATTTGCAAAAGCGGGGCAATTAGTTAACCCCGGAGCGACAGCGGGAACAAAGTAATGTAGGCTACTTATTCGAAGACTGGACGGATGACTTTATAGTTACTGCTTTTCGTGTACGTTAGTGGTTTTTCTGTGAAGATGTGAGAACGAAGTCGTGAATCTAAATACTTAGGAAGAAATACAATAAACGAATTCCCATTCCTATTAGTTCTAGGATTTTCTAGGTACCTTAACACCAGCTTGCTTAGATTCCTTTTATCAATTAATACTAATTTGGATGTGAAGTGTTGTTTCTGCTGTTCAATCGAAACTAAAATAAGTACTATTTCAATAGAATAAGAATAGATTTAATTTAATAGTAAGCCATAAAAGTTTCAATTCGCCTACTAGTTTCCGTCTGACTTACGCCCAACGTCGTAATATCATTTCTGGATGGTAGTTTCGGATCGGTTAAAATTTACATATGTAACAGTATATCGTATTTTAAAGTTACTTTAATTAAATAACCCGATTCGTTTTCACTCTGCTAATTCTGACGCAATACAACATCCGTTCTAGGATCTTAAAAACAACCGGGTATCAGTTTTTGCACGTAAAATACCGGTTTAGCAATCCTCTTATTCACTAAAATAGCCCCTATGTCTGTCACCGCGAATAACATATCTACTCTACACAACAATAATTTTCCGGGCCTCCACAGTCTACCAACTAGAATTTAAGTGACTGAAACAGAATTGAGTATACACCTCATAATTACTTTGATAAAATCTGAGTATCACGTCAACCATGCACGAAGGCCGCAAGATTGCAGTTTTGAAGCGAAACCATATTGAATTCTGTTTGTGTATGGCATATGATCCGTTCGTGCATAAAGACGCATGTATGATTTTTATCTGAGTTTTACAACAATATACGTTCGAATTGGCTAGTGCCTACTTGCCTAGTAACGCGTTTGGAATAAAATATCGTATAAAATTATGTTCACCTAGTAGTAACTAGTAGTTACTAGTAGTAACTTAGTGTAGTGTAGTGTTCTAAGCTCATTGGATCAGATCACGGCATCCTTTTCATAGAAATTAACCAATATTCAATTATATTACAATAACTTATTTAATTTTATATGTCAACGCAGGTGGTTAAATAATCACGTAAGTGTCCTAAGTTTTAATAAGGGGTATGTTTTGTCCCTTTTCCCCAACACGCAACTTCATATGAAACGATTGTCATTTACTAATGACGCTCGCAGTTAGTGACGTCACTAACTGCGAGCGTTTTCTCTTTAACAAGCAATATTAAAACGGTCGTAGCTTAGTAATTCTTTGAAGTATCTAAATGGGATTTTCGTCACTAGGCATATTTTTTTGCCTTCTTTCTATTGGAGTAATAATAATTTTCATTTTTTTATTTTATTGTGTGTTGTTTTTGTGAACACCTCTCCAATTAAATTGTTGTATTCAGCCATGCAGCCATATCCTCAATTGGGTTGTAGACCATGGTAAAATTTTGTTGTTTGTCATGGTAAAATTGACAACGTATAGTCTTGATAAATGAATAGTGAACCATCAAATTATTCGAATAATAATAAAGTATAAATTAAAATCATAGAAAATATATTGACCTTGAAAGTGTAGAAAAATATGCATTTTTTTATTGTCCAACAGTTATTGTCAACTATGGACATAAACGAAGTATTTCGCGACCGAAAACAGCAATTTACTTGATTTTTCGTACAATGATTAATACCTACGAATAACAAACTGTGACGTCACACTTTTATGTCGATGTGTATCAAGCGTTTCGGCTGCCGCTAGCGAGGTCAGTCTTTAACTCAAATATTTGGGTATTTATGTACTTTAATTGTAGTGTTTGTATGGGAGCACGCATACAAACATTTGTTTCTCTCTAAAAACTGGTTCGAATGGCATCTTACAAAAATCTAAGGTCATAACTACAAGCCTATTCAGCTGTATACGACACGGTTTAAATCATTTAGCCATAGCACTACATAGCATACAATGTCTATTTATACCCGTCTTCCCACACACGACTTAACGTCATTATTTACATTGTACCGGAGGTTAACTGCCGACGTAGTTAACAGGATTACCGCCACTTACGGATTACTCGTTTCATACCTCACTGCGCTGATACCTATAAACCCAGATAATTTCTCCTTTACTAATAATTACTGTACTGGCAAACAAGCATAAGCTGCGGTGACTTCTAACTTCAGTGGGCGTAGCATGGTTGCCATTTTATCACTTATCGTTGCGGTAAAGACGTCCATCACGCTCTGACAAGTATGCGAGTGCGAGAGTGACGGATGCCTTCTCCACAACCATAAGTGATAAAATGGCAACCGGGCTACGCCCGCAGGAGGGCCGTACGGTCGAGGTCAAAGATACGATACACTTTTGCACCTTATTACGAGACAATAAGGTGCAAAAGTGTAAATATATCTTCGACCTCGACTGTACACATGTTTGCTACCGAGGTGGTTTATAAAAAACCGGGCAAGTGCGAGTCAGACTCACCCACCGCGGGCTCCGTACAAAAGTACAAATGTATAGTTTTCACATTTTACTCTGTACTTGTAGTACGTATAAGACGATAATTACTTGCAAAATTTTAAAGTTCTAGAGGTCAACGGAAAGTACCCTATAAATGTCGAAATATAGGTTTTTGAAGCTTGGTTTTTTCACAGCTTCAGGGGACTGTAGATCTGAGTAATATGGTTTTAATTACAACTCGATACCTCCCCTACGCGTGTTCCTGAGATAAAGGGTCTTGACAGACGGACGGACAGACAGACGTACAACAAACTGATCCTATAAGGCAATAAGGGTTCCGCTTTTCCTTTTGAGGTACGATATACGATACTGATATGTAAAATAATATCCTGCCAGTTGGTAAGCGTACACCTTAATAGCCTGTGGACGTTTGAAAGGAACGCTCCAAGAGCCATTAAACGCTTTGTCGACCCTTGATTGATGTGACGACTCGCTGTGGGGATGTGGTGACAGCAAGAGACAAATGCGGCTCCCTCCCTCTGTACATAACACATCCTAATTAATTACCATCATCATCCTTCTGGTGTTATTCCCGGTTGTTCCCTAAAAGAGCCCGGGGTCCGCTTTGGCACCAAATCCCAAGATTTGGCCTAGGCACTAGTACGAAAGCGACTGCCACCTGACCTTCCAACCCTGAAGGAAAACTAAACCGTATTGGGATTCCTGTTATTCTCGCGATATTTTCCTTCACTGAAAAACCACTGGTAAATATCAAATGATATTTCGTACATATCCAAATTAATTACTAAATAGTAATAGTTACTATCTTGATGAGACACAAACATTCTATGATATTTTTATTGATTAATGGTGCACATTAATATACATAGGTAATTTCCGATAACGTATTATGTGTCTGTATTTAAAAAAAATCGGCCAAACTACTTGATTTATTGAACAAAAACTATATTTCTATTATTGCAAAATCTCCACAATCGTATGTGTTCGTTTGTTGCTGCACGACTGGGAAAGATTTCCGGGGCTTAGGTATAAGGAAAAAGTTTCGACAGAAACTGCTCCTGCACTGGCGACAAATCGGTGTAGAAACTATCATACATTTTTAATTCACCATTTACAAAGTGAACACAAGCCCAGTGTCCAACGTCATTAAATGGTCGGTTCCCGGGAGCTTCTCGGAAAATGACTTGTAAATGGTCTTCTCCCCGAGGCACAGGCTCAATCAAGTGCAGAGCGTGCATTAAAAGCCGTTGGGTCATTACGCTGGTTACGCGACTACCTTCGGTTAGCGACCACCTGAAGGAGAAGGTTTTTCTATTGAAGATAACATCAATTCTACAGACCCTATTGAGACAATTAGTTGTACATGCATTTTTGTTGTGGTTTTAGAATAGAAATATACTAAAAAACCGAGGAAATATCCTTTCAGTTCACCAACTCAGCTAAGTGGTCGCCAACCGGCACATAAAATTAGGTGGTCACTAACCGGCGATTTGACCCTACATACGAGAAACGATCATTTTAATGTTTTAGGTCGTCGCCAAAATTTTCGCAGCAAGCTCTCAAACTTGAATGGTATAAGGCAACAATACGATTCACCACTACAGCTCGGTATTCCAATTTTAAATCAAGTAAACAACCTCGTACTTTGATGCTATTTTGTTAAAGTACGGAGTGCTTTATTTGAATTGCTATAGATTTTGAGAACAATAAATCTTATTTTTACTAGATGCAAATTTGAAAAAAAAACGAAATACAATGCTGTGTTTTCATTATATCAATATTCATTTATCAGACTGCGAAGTGCAATGTACGTCTCCAGGCACGGCTATACTGAAGAACCAGCGTAAAATGAGACGCTATACCGATTTGATTTACTTTAATTTGTAAATATAATTTAAACCATTAAAGCTAGCGTCATGTTGATAATTTTCCCGCCGTCTACACACAATTTCCGTTATGCATGTGTATTTCCAAGTCTTAGTTGGCTATAGTAGTTGGGACAGCACTGTATGAAAAAAAGTTACTTTAGTCATATTTTACACTAGTAAGAGCTATCGTAAAAAGAACTCAAAATGTGTATACCGTCTCAAAATTTTACGAGCTTTCGAATGATACCCCGCACGTTCCTTACAATACAAAAAAAAAATTGCGAAACCCCTTATTACCCCCAAAGTGCCCCCTTTATTGGGGTTTACACCTTTTTGACTTTATTTATGTAATTAGGCCATTTTCTATACCTATACCAAATTTCAGCTTTCTATGTCAAACAGTCTTGTGACAGACGGACAGCCTCCGAGTGATCGCATAAGTGTTCCGTTGGACCAATTTTGGTACGGAACACTAATAGTTTACATCGACAAAGGAGCACTTTATAAAACTCAAGATATTGGGTTCCTAGTATATACATCCCTGAAGTTGCAAAATATATGTGGGTGCACAAGGATTAATTTAAAAAGCGTCGTCCAGATCAGAGAAAAACGGGTCGTGATTTGAAACCAGTGCCGGCTCGATTAGCGGGTACGTTAAATTCTTTGCGTATAATCCGCAAATAATTTGACGTCGGAGTAAAAATATTAAATAATTTGTGCCCGGAAATCAACGAGGCTTCGGGTGGTATTCCACTTGTCCAAGATCTTTATATTTATTAATCGAATAATCTTTATCGACATTACAATTACTGTTATTGTTATTACTAGCTTTCGCCCGCGACTTTGTCTGCGTGGACCTATGTTTTAATCCAGGCTATAAACTATGTTTCTCTTATTTATCGCCGAAAATTGTATGGCCGACTATCACTTCCCAACTCACGTTTCGCGTAATTTTATTTCGCCGAACGTTCATTTCCCAACTTAACAAATTTATTTGTTTTATTTGCCAAATTAACAGTTACCAACTCAACATGTGGTCTGTGTTTTATAATGTAATTTTTCAAAACGCCTCCTTTCATGTTGTATAATGTTTTAGTTGGCATTAACATACATTTGGTTGTTTATTGTTTTAGGTATTTAGATCGTCGTAGGATAAAAATTACAATATTTGTGTTGCGAACAAGTATTTCCGCTCTTTTATAAAAAAAAAACCTCGAAGACGAAAGCGGGAGCAGAGTCTTCTAACCTATCCGCGATCCGAGTCGGTTTTGCCACTAAGTCCCTGCTGTTCCTGTTGCCGTTGTTCTTTGAAAAACTTGAGCGGTTCGTTTCTGTTGTTGATGTAAAATTACTTGTTATCATCTCTAGTTAGTTTGTTTTGAATTTTATGAATTTTGTAAAATCCCTGTTGTCACATTTCTATTTATAAATGTAATATTTCCAACCAAAGAATATGCTAGTATCTTTTCTTATTTGTATCTTGCCGAATGTATGAAAAGGGAACTGTTGCATCAACTAAACGTTATTCGTCCAAGAATTGTTCGACCAAGTGAAAGATTTGACAAATGATGAGTCTGCCAAAAGTGTAAAAGCGTTATAATAATCCGCTTTATAATAATTCTGCGAATTAAAAAGTTGTCAATTAAAAATTTTGGTAATCGTTAGTTGTCAAAGTGAATCGTCGGCGAAACGTTAGTTGGCAAATGAAATTCGACCAAAAAAAGTTCCAAAACCATAAACTATCTTCGTGCAAAATTTCATCCAAATCTGTTGAGCCGTTTAAGCGGGATTGAGTAATATACAAACATCCAAACTTTTGCATTTATAATATTATAGGTAGAATATTGTATTTATTTTTGGTTTATATTATAAATGACTTGCCGTCTATATAAAGCAATCTCTGTGATATAGTATTATTTGCCGATGATACATCATTAATCTTTAAGGTTGACCGAAAATCACAGACTATAGCAAAGTTAATGGCACACTGGTCAAAGTACTCGATTGGTTTATCATAAACAATCTGCTATTAAATGCGAAGAAAACGAAATGTGTTAGATTTTCTTTGCCTAAGTTAGACCGGGGAAACTAGTATATTTGTAAATGATGAGTCGATAAAACAACCCCATAAAAAACATTCCATCTAAAAAGAGGCCAAGTCTCGAAACTTCCACCGTAAAAAGTTGTGAGATATTTCGTAGAGCCAAGTTTCAGCCATTCTTATTAATCTTTATTTGCTTGCTAAATAAAATTCTGCAACTTGGCAATCACATAACTTTATTGCATTTATGGATTTTTGCATACCTAAAACTATGTAGTGATGACATGTGCCTTTTTAAGCATTAAATCATTTGAATTGAATTGAATAACAATACGAGAGGCAGAGGTTGGTCTGGTAGCCCCCGCGTCGCAGTGTGCCGGTCTAACCACGCCACTAAACAGAAAAACCTGCAGTAATTGGCCGGTGCACAGAGAAAATACTAATTTCTCTGTCTAAATTAAGAAACCCGGTCGTTGTACAGTCGAAGTGCAAACTATGTATCGATTTAATCCTCTCATAAATATCTAGGTACCGAAACCTTAACCCGCTGACACAAGAGCTATGGGCCACTTTCTTAGTAAGTTGTACGCACCCATGTTTTTCCTCATGAGTGTAAATACATTTTAGGGCAGGTATCACTTTTGCAATGTTTCATTTTGCCATAGGTACTGCATTGTTTCTGACACTGTTAACTTTCCCGAACATTTTAAAAGGTCATCGTTGCCATTACGTGTAACTTTTCAGACTATTGTTAGAAATCTTAACGGTTTCTAGAATAAATGATGGAAAAATCATCAATTAAACTTTGAAATTACACTTAGTGAACAAAGTTTTTTTTCGGACATTCTTACACAAATCAAACTAAGCAATGCTTGTAATATGGGTACAAAACGACAATATACATACTTATATAGATACATAAATCCTACTAATATTATAAATGCGAAAGTTTGGATGTTTAGATGTTTGGATGTTGGTTACTCAATCACGATTCACGCTTAAACGGCTCAACCGATTAAGATGAAATTTTCACGAAGATAGTTTATAACCTGGATTCAAATATAGGATAGTTTTTATCCCGGGTCCAACCTAGTACTTAAATACATAGAAAACATCCATGACGCAGGAGCAAATTAAATATCGTCCACATCACACAAATAAATGCCCTTACCGGGATTCGAACCCGCGGCCTCTAGCTTCGTAGGCAGGGTCACTTGGTAGTGACCCTGCCAACTTGGTACACTTGGTTCTGTAGCCAAGTTGGTACTTGGCTACAGAGTTCGTCGAACTACCAAGTAGGCTACAGAGTTAGTCGTTAGTCGAGTGGTTTACTGTGTATGTTAATTGGTTCACACCATCAGAGGGTGAGAATGGAAAGCATATAGCAACTCGATAAAACATGCACAATAAACTATTTGTGCTTTAGAAAGCGTGCAATAAAATCTGATTTATAAGGTCATGTAGAGAAAAATATTATTCGACGGCGTTGGTTTGTTTGTATAACCTAAAACCTAGTATGCGTCAACAGGCATTTATTAAGTTTAGCACAATGGTGTACGGGAGACGAGACCATTAAACCCGGAAGATTATTTACGAGGTTTTGTATTCTGTATAATATAACAAAGGGGTGTTGTTTCCTAAAATAGAACATATATATCTGTGTCGCACGCATTCAATAAAAGTGTTTGTAAAGTTGGAACACGTATATAAAATAGTCACAAGTTCTGATTGAATGTTTGGAGGTTTTGGTGTTAAAGTTGTGTGAGTATGGGTAAACGATCTGTACAATTTGTTGCATTCGCGATATCGATTTTATAAAAGTACATCGCGATTCGCGCCACACGCGGCCGGTTTTTGTCGCTGCGCGAACCTTCAAATTTCATTATTGCTCTCCAATGTACGATACCGGGAACAAACTTCATGACCCATTCGTGAGTGTTTTTATGAGTTTAACATCATTTATTTTCTTGAAACAGGCTAACACGTGTTTTTATTTCTATGCGAAATTTACCCGTGTTCTTTGCTCATGCTCAAAGCACACATAGGTCTATAGGAATGTGTAATTCATTGAAGTTTCCACTACAGAGATAGTTATGACATCGTGTATTATTATTTCGCTTTATAATATGGTTTGGTCGACTATTTTAGGTAACTAGTAAAGTAATGTCTACTTAGCTGTGATAGTCTCCCTTTTAAATTTATTATGTGTACTACTGCCACAATTTTTTTCACATTCCCAGTAGCAGCCATTTAGCCGGCAGGGAGTGTTGACTCCTGAGTCGAACAAAAATTTGGGCTTTTTTAGCCCACTATCACTAAATGAACAACTGAAAAATGTTTCGAGAAAAAAAAGGAACCCCAAAAATGTGCAAGAAATTGGGCCCTCTGAGGATAGTTTCCATGATGCTCGCTGTGGAATCTATTAGTCTTCTAGCCATGATCCTTGAATAGTCGACGGGCACTGGGACCCCACGGGCCGAAAGCCTCGATACCGATCGAAATGTAAGTCTATATATTCGGTGCCGAGACCCCTATACCCCGCGTGCCTAAAGGAATTCGGCAAATTATTTAAAAATAACAATGCCGTCTTTAAAACCAGACAAGTCCACTGTTGGCGTGATAGTTGATCCATAGGAATAAATTATTTACGAGGACGACATCAAAACTGTGCTAGTTATAGTAAGGCAAAAAACGCGAACCAAATGCAAAAATATTTAGGAAAGTGGCAAAAACTTGTTTTTTGCAATAAAAAAAAATAATGACAGCGTTTGTCCAGACAGTCACTGTGCGAACTGATTAACATCATTTCGGCGCATCATCAGGCGCTAGCGGGATTCTGATTACTCAGTTGTGTCGACATATAAGGCCGGGCCGCTATCCTGTCTTACCCGTCACCCCGCCTTGCCCCACTCTCCCCTACAAACTGCCTTTCAATACGTTTGGCTCAGTCCGCACTGTGCCGCTAATGCGTAGTGTAATTAGCAGAGCACCGGAACTGACTTATTGGGCTTAATGTCCGGGCGACTCTGTCTCACTATGCCGTACATCCTCGTAAAAATGGCAATTTGAGCATTCCGCGACAGATATTACTCATTTTCGTCTAGCCACGTATGACACATCGGAAGGATGAGTATGTTTATGTTAGAGACTCTAATCCTGAGTAAACATTCGAGTTTAACAACCGTAACCTCACTACATTTGTCATTATTGATATTTAATGACCACTCCAGAATATCACCGGTATATAAATCACATAAATTACGCTTTAAATTATTGTAATAGCCGAGCCACTTATGAATTCGCAAAGGCAACGGAATATCAATGAATGGAAATTCTCCAATATCTCATATGGTTTGCTAGTGACATAGCGACTACACTTAAAATAATTATGAACTTGCGTCCGTAAGTTATTTCTAACCCCGTTTCTTTGCTAATAAAACTCATAATCATCACTCGCTTGCCCTTACCCCGTTTACTGGGAAAATGTCTACATTAATTTTTAGTTACATGGTTAATATTCTTTCTTTTTTTTTGTTAACACATTATCAAATATTAATGAACCTCCAGGTCTTTAGCATTATGTCTGTTGGTACTCTATGTGTACCCCTTATATATTTGTTTATGCGACTGTTTGTGTTTCTAAATAAATTAAAAAAAAAATTGCACCTGTACCTACTTGAACTTGACTGTACAAGTGTAAAAATATGGGTGCATACAATTTACTCATAAATATGTCCCATCGCTCGTATGTCAGCGGATTAAGGTTTCGGTACATATTCTTGAGAGGGTTAATCGATACTTATTTTTGCACTTGATCGTAAAAAGTTCGGATATATTGATGACAACGGGAATTACCGTAGTTTGAAGGTACCGTTGTCATTACTTTCGGCTACAGTTATTGTATTACTTAAGACCGACAGTTTCTTCTTTATATTTATTTAATCGTATGGCAATCTGTAATTCTGTAGAATAGGCGAAAGCGCCTATCTCGCCGAAAGTGTTGCCGCTCGTTTAGCACCACCCGGCACCCGGGGGACACGTGCAGGGTTGTGGTAGGTAAATCCTGCGGACGCGAACAACAGACTGTCCCCCTTTTTTCATAGATAAAAACAGACATGTGCCTGTAGCATAATCACGCCTGTTTCGGGCAATATATTATTTAATAACGTGCCATAAATGCGTAATGACCGTAAACAATTTATAATTCGGATGAATTCTGAACATTTCACTCGACTCCTGCATGCGAGCGTGAAATTACCCACGCCTATTGTAACTGGATTGCAATCTAATATATTGGACAATTTGATTGTGTTAACCACATCAGAGAATGTGTGTTAATCCAGCAATTTGATCATGATTACTGGGATATACAATTATATTATACAGTGAAAAAAACGAAAGTCGTATTTCCTGTGGTCAATAAGAAAAGCTTACGTGCATAAATATTATTGAAGAGAGAATTATATAAAATGATACGCCGTTTATGCTGATTAAGAGTACAACCAAAAGTTTGACTTTATTTCGCCCTTAACTTTAGAAATGTCCACAAGAGACGCGAACCTAAATCTCTGTATGACCCAACTAATTACTAACTAACTTCGTTAATCGTTGTGTATTCTAAATCTGATTCAACATAACTGTTTTTAATATACCATTTGTCGTTTTATTTGCCATTCTCTTTCGCCAGTTTTTGTGCATACACGAATGGACAAACACGTTTCCACACATTGAGGTGTTCGGCTCGGACACATCGCGCATATTTGACATTTAAATAGTTTAAAACACCTACCACGGCGTCTCACGGATAGATCCTAAAATATAATTAAGAAAAATATTTCTTTCGCCTTATATAGTCGTAGTAGGTATTATTATCGTCGCATGTGTTATTCAACCTCCTTGATGAGTTTGGGGTTGGAATAGCTGTCAGTTTATGTAAATAGTTCATAGTTATATATTGTTAAAATAAAAATGTCAAAATAATATAATTAACAATGTTGTTGAAATAAAAATGTCAAAATAATACAAATAAAAATTCCAAAAAAAAAATAAAAAAACGAATACAATAACAGAACGTAACAATAAAGAATAAAAAAGAGAATTAATAGAGAATCAATAATAAGGACTGTCTTTGTATCATTCAAATAATTTACTAAATGTCAATCTAATGCATAATTATAATCTATCACAGTCTATATATATATTTTCTTTTTTACAATAATAATTCTTAAAAATATACGATAAATAAAAAAACTAAAGAAAATCAATAATAAGGAATGAATAATGTCAACCATGTTTTTATGCTATCAAACAATTTACTTAATCTCAATTTACTACCTAACTTCCTACTATATTATGTATATTTTTTCCTTTTTTACAGTGAAAATAAACTTTGACAAATTTTATGATTTGATTTGTTTATTTTATCAACTATGTTTTCCTGAAATTAAGGTCAAAATTAACAATAGGCCGAAAAATCTTACTTGGTTAACCAAAGGTTTAAAAAAATCCTGCAAAAAGAAACGGATTCTATATTTTAACTATAAGAAGGCCAATATTAATAAGCAGCTAAATAAAATGAAGTACAAAAGATATAACTGTGTTCTTAAAAAATGTCTGTTAAATGCACAAAAAGTTAAAAGTATAAAATATTTGCGCAATAGCAAAAATAAATGCAAAGCAACGTGGGATATGATATCTTCGTCGGTTAAAAATAGTTCGCTAGGAAATAATATATTAGACATCAATTTCAATAATGACATACACAGTAATCCTCTTGACATTTGCAATATTTTTAATAATTATTTTATAGATTTGGCATGTTCTCACTCAAGCACTGCAGGAGCTTCGTACTCGTCCTATTTACCTGCTACCAATCCGTATACTATGTTTTTGAGGCCCGTAGACGAAAGAGAAATTTTCAAAATTATCATGTCATTAAATAACAGCAAGTCCTGTGGTCATGATAATATCACCACAAAAAATATAAAATTATGCGCCCCGTGGTTGTGCATTCCGCTCTCGCACATTATAAATCTATCTTTTGTTGAAGGTATCTTCCCACGGGCCTTAAAAACATGTGTAGTGAAGCCGTTGTTTAAAAAGGGAGATAAGCGGAACCTAAACAATTACAGGCCGATAGCACTAATCCCAAAAATATCGAAGATATTTGAAAGGTCAGTTCATACAAGACTAAACGAATTTTTAACCAAGTTTAATCTTCTGCGTCCCGAACAATTTGGTTTTAGGAAGGGCAAATCAACTGCATTGGCCTGTTTTGACTTCATTAAGTATGTCACTGAGAGTTTAAATGATAAACAATAATGGCTGTCTTCTTGGATATGACAAAAGCTTTCGATTTCGTCAATCACTCTAAACTTCTCCACAAGTTGGAAAGATATGGAGTGAGAGGAAGGGTGCTGGACTGGATCAAGAGCTATCTGGAAGATAGAAAGCAGTGCACGGAAATCAGTAAAATTTCTGAAGAAAATGGGGTTCTTCTTAAAAAAACGTACAGATCTCAGTTTAGATTAACAAATACAGGGGTTCCTCAAGGGAGTATTCTAGGACCTTTACTTTTTATCATTTACATAAATGACTTGCCAAATGCCGTCTCTTGTAAAACGATTATGTTTGCTGATGACACGACACTTTTACTAAAATGTAACAATAATTTAACTTACGAACGGGACTTGAATAATGTATTAATGAATGTTATCAATTGGATGAATATTAATGATCTACAGATTAATATAAATAAAACTAAATGCATGCAATTTCTGTCCTATAATTCGGCTGACATAAAATTACATTTGAATTATAATAATGAAAACGTTGACAAAGTTGACACGTTTAAGTTTTTAGGCATTATGATGGACAAGCACTTGAATTGGAAGCTTCACGTAGACGAAGTCTGTTCGAGCCTAAATCGCTTCGTTTTTGCCTTAAAACGACTACGGGATACAGTCTCGCCGGAGGCTGCGCTCACAGCATACCACGGGTATGTTTCTTCGGTGTTACTGTATGGTTTGATTCTGTGGGGTAATTCGGTGGACGTAGATAGAGTTTTTAGGATTCAGAAGAAGTGTGTCAGAGTCATTTGCAATGCGTGGTTCGATGATAGCTGTGTCCCATTGTTTAAGAAACTGCACATTCTGCCTTTGCCTAGTTTATACCTCAGAGAAGTATGCGTATTTGTAAAGAAACACCAATACTATTTTAGCAAACGTGGGGAAAACTCGCAAAGGCAGACTAGACTTAGAGGGAAAAACCTGTACCTGAAACCACAATGTCACAAGGATGTTTACAAGCGGAACGCATTTAACATGTGTATTGCCATCTTCAACCGTCTGCCCGAGGAATTAAAGAAGTTAGAGGGTAACCTGTTCAAATCTAAGTTGAATAGCTGGCTGCTGGATAAATGTTTTTATAGTATAAGATTATTTTTGGAGACATATAAGATTGTTTAATTATAGACCTAAAATTTAATTTACTATGATTATATGAATTATTTCTTCCTTTTGACATGTAATATAAATGTAAATAATAATATAAGTATAATGTAAATAATGATGTAAAATTAATTTTAGAGTGTATTGAATATTTGCACGCCTGAACCGGCTTAATACATGACACTATTCGTAATACTATGACATCCACTTGTACTGTATTTTATGCAAATAAATATTTGATTGATTGATTGATTGATTTGATGTAGGTATTTATCCACCTCCAATCCCATTGCAATCACGGTATGATAATGTAAGCCGAACATTCAATAACTTTTTAAACCGTTTTACCACAATGTTATTAGGACTAAAATATTTGATTGAATCAGACGTTACTTTGTGGAAGTTTCATGGTAAGTTACGAGACCAATATTCATTTTCTATTCCGCTAAAACACGTGCAGGTCTAATAGCGATGATAGATGCACCTATCTGCTTATTTATTCTGCTTTTTGCATGCGGTTAATGCGCGGTGTACCCTTGTTTTGTCGACAACCTTTTCATCGAATATTATTTCATCGACAACGATTCATCGAAACTTTAGTACTAGTAATATTGTTTGGCGTTATTTTATTTCAACTACTATTCATTTAAATTTATCTTACTACGTAGAAATACTATTCAACGAATATTACTTAATAGCTGGTTTGTTTCAAATTATCTTAATTGGCACAACTTAAATGTTATGCATTGCAATTCATTTCTTCGACATATTACTTTAATACAATTTTATATGTCCTACTGCACATTTATACATTATTCAAATTATGTAGTTAATGATGTAGTATTGTTTGTATAATAAAACTAAGAATCATTGGTGTAAATCGTTTATTACAAAAAATATCAGGGTGGACAAAAATGCCTTGTCATAAGCGAAATCTGTTTTAGGTCGGTTAGGTTAGGGTTCACTTGTGTCCCTCAGACAAGAAATAGACACCCCGCGCAGCGGGGTGGCGTTGACCCGCTGCACGGCTATGACAAGATGGCACGCGAGCTCTGATCATCATGACAATTGATAAATAATATGTATGTATAATAAAACTAAGAATCATTGGTGTAAATCGTTTATTACAAAAAGATATCAGGGCGGACAAAAATGACTTGTCATAAGCGAAGTCTGTTTTAGGTCGGTTAGGTTAGGGTTCACTTGTGTCCATCAAACCAGAAATAGCGTGGCGTCAATTCGCTGCACGGCTATCACAAGACGGCATGCGAGCTCTGATCTTCATGACAAATTCATACGACCAACCATTCGTCCAGATAAATTATTTCATATCTGAAACTACCCACATATCAATAATCTCGCAGAGTGAGCCGACTGACGTGATTGCGTTTAGTTTCGACAACGAAATATTACCAATTGAAATAATTTTATGCGGAATAAATATTATTACAAGTAAAAAAAAATGAATAAAAAAAACTCGAAATGAAAAGCCATGACATGAATTTTATTGTAATAAGTCAACTACCAATTAAAAGACCTCGGTGCAAATTACCTAGTATCGAGTATTCGACGGAATAACTTGTCGATGAAATGAAAATACTTGAAACGTTGTCTTTGAAATAATATTCGATGAAATGTTTGTCGGCAATTCAATGGTAAACCTTAATGCGCCCACCCTCCCTCCGCACGTGCAAAAACATGCAAATAGTTAAAGCAAACAACCACCAATCATGACAAAACCTCGACACGTGTTTCGCCTCTCTACGAGGCATCATCAGGAGATGCTGGCAGGAGATGTTGTTTGCACCGCGTCCACTGACCACTGGGGCTGTTTTTAGCGGAATAGCAAAGAAATATTGTGCTCGTAACATAGGACTAAGCATGATATTCGGGAGGCGGTTTATCCTTGGGTCCTTCCATAATTTAGCGGGCCCGCGCCATCATTTAGCCGAGGGCCAAGGCTGTTAATGCTCATTGAAAATTAAGCGGTAATTGTTAATGTCCGTCAGAATATCCCGTAACTACCGCCTTCCGTCCCTGACCGCGGCGGCGCGACTTGGCCCGGACCCTGCTTTGATGCGGTCGGAAATGCTGGTAAACTTACACCGGGAGATATGGGCTCGATTCCAAAATAAAAACATACCCAGTGTTGTGGTTACGCCGCTGATTAGTGGGAGAATCCTTGTTGAATTCATAAATGATGTGCAAGGTTCATATATCAATAATTGATTCGATTAGTGATGTCAATTGTATATCTGTTTTCTGATTGAACTCTGTATCATAGCGATTTTATAACGCTTCCACGTAGCATATAAGATATCAAAATTCATACTGAATTATTAGGTATGGTGAGATTAAATCTATAGAAACGCGGCAGCGTGTCCAGCCATGTTCAAAGCGAAGAGGAACTGGCGACACAGCAGCCGTGTGTATATGTAAACGCACCATTTGGAGCCACTTTTGACCCCCTCATAACTCAAAAACTAGTTAACATAGAAACATGAAATTTGGTATATGTTTTAAAACCCCTTAGAAGAACTAGAATCCGAAATTTCGTATATACAGGAAAAATCGTTCATACATTTGCTGCGAGTGCGAGTAGCTTTTGTATGGACTCACACTAATCACTAATCAATGTGTAAACCGGCCCTAACTCAACGTGGTGAAGGAAATGCATGTGAGTTAGGTATATACCTAAGTATAGGTAATTTGCATTATCGATTACCAATTATCATGCTTTGTGTAGACGTAAAGCGCTGCTGACTTAATAACGTCTTAAGAATCAATATAAAACGGAATAAAATCACTTTCACAGTGATCACTTCAAAGAAAAAATAATAAAAGACTCGCTTCCCTCTCGGGTACCGAATTGGAAAACGAATCATTTATCCTCGAGTACAAAGTATTACGAATGTCCTAAGGCGAGCTATTACAGGAGGCGAGTCCCATCCGTCATACAGATACTGGGGCATTACCTTTGCTGATCGCGTCTTTTGATGTTGGGCTAATGTGCGATAAATGTATGGCACGGACTGGGGGGTGGCAGGGTTGGGTGGCTTGATATCACTGGAATTACCTGACGACGATCATATAACTACGCGAGAAACTTAATGTTTGTTAATTTTACGTTTCCTAAATAACTGTTGACCTAACAGGATACAGGAAAGACAATGAGAAAAGTCGAGAGGAAAAGGCATGACGACTTGAACCGCGATTCCATTTTTTAATGTTTAATTTCTCTGTTTTCCTGGTTTTGGAAGACAGAGACATGAAAAAAAGGGATATCCTACGGACGTCGCGACCCTGGTATCCCTGACTGAAGCCGGTGAAAAGAGTTATAATGACATATGTCATTCCCGACTCCCACCGCGATCAGCATGATCATGATCAGGCAGGTTACCGTCACATGCGTGCCCTCTGTGACGTCTCGCAAAAATATAGTACTGCTCCTTTTTGAGTGATAGTAATACATGTTAGAGAATTCACGTAACGACGAGGCTTCTTGATTTATTAATGCTTGCCGAATGCGAGTCGGATCACATAGCGTGGGCCGGAATCATACATTTATCTATTTATACGTTTTACCGATAGAATATACATTTTTTTAAATCAATTTTGCGTTACCGGGATTTCAAATAAGATTTTACGTAATTGATGATCCTTTAATGCTAAGCGCATTTATTCTGTGAAGTTACGTTTTGATTTGAATTGAAGTCACCATTATTTTTATTCGAACTGAAAAAGTACTTTCTAAAAGTGAGGTAGGTGAGGTTGGTGAGGTAGGGCACGAAGGAATTTGTTCCTTCAGCTGTCAACACGGCGAATCCTAAAACATACCAAGGGTCGGCAACGCCCATGGTACTCCTTTTGTGTTGCATGCGTCTATAGGCTGCGGTGTCCGCTTACCATCAGGCGGGCCGTACGCTTGCTTGCCACCGTCGTTGTGTTAAAAAAAAAGACCATTCCTGTTATAACATTATGAAACACGTTTGTTTTTAGGTACTATATCAGTTTATAACAGCCTTAATACGGATTTACCTTGCCTTCATGATACTTTTAGGTACATACGTACATACTAACATTGCCACAAAAAAAAAACTTGCTTGGCATTAATACATTGGCCAGTTTGGCCGATCTTACACGGTTAACACGGTATCTTAGTTTTATAGATTCTAATACACACTTTCAAAGCTACGTACGACATAAATATTAATAGTGTCCCTATAAGATGCCTTGAGAAAATGGTACCGCCGTTGCAAAGCCAAAACGTCATATAAGAGTCGAAGCGCCGAACATCCATAGGTTCTTCTGACCTAGCACATGAAAAGCCAAGCCGAAAGTATCCACCGAAGTGTAACTTAATTTTATTGACGTGATGTTGTAGGTTTTCACCAACGTGTACTTGTATGGGCTTGTCTTTCGAGTATCTTGAGCACGGGTGACATAAGAATACGTGTGCGATGGGTTGACAGGGAAACTTGTTATGCAATTAGGCCCGATGTTTTCTTTAGGGGGAACAGCGTGCTCGTAAAGTGGTCTTGGTTTAGTCTTATAATGTTCCGATTGTTTTCTCTGTGTCTGGCGTGAGATACGAAGGGAGTTTTGCATAGCATGTGAACTATAATGTTATTTTCACTTCTCATGCTCAAAAGTGCGTCTTTATGCTGTGCGTAGGCGATATAAAGTCGCTTTTTATGCTCTAGTACCTAAAGTAAAATCTTCGTCGAAGACCAAGGCAATTGGTCCAAGCAACTTTAACTTCGTAGAATAAACTCTTTGTTTTTTTATGTTTCGCTAGTATTCTAAGACCAAGGCAAGGATAAACTAACACAATAAAACTTCATGAAAAAAGATTTTCATTTCATTTCCTCGCAATCAAAGTGAAAAGTAGAGTGTACAATTCGTCCCAAAACCCATTTTACATTCGATTTTATATATAAAATAAACGTCTCGCGTAAAATGGTGCGTTTTATGCACTTGTTGTACAATCTACTATTTTATCACTCTAGGTCGATGTTTTTTTATGTATAAATAGGGTGACCAGAAGAAGCTATTTTCCACGGGTGAAAGTAAATTTCTAGCGGGAATCTTCTTTCGATCTCCGTAAGAGCTCATGGGAAACGGGTAAATATTATAACATTAGAAGTATGAAAAGGAGGCATAAATAATTATTGTACAATTAAGTTTAAATAAATAAATATCTTTTACAAGAAGTCTTACGTCGATAGAAATGTTAAAACTTAGAGGAATATTGTAAAATCACCAAGGGACACCTAAAACACGTCTAAGGAAATGAGGATTCATTGTTTGTATTTGTTTAATTCACTTGCCCAATTTAACTCAATTACGGGGATTTCGTTAAACGCCGCCAGAGGCGCTCGAAAATTACGAAAGCTGGTTTACAAAGCTTTGTTTATGACAAGCCAATTTATTAGACAGCTCGCGCTATTCTCTCGAATCTTGTGAAGAGTTGCACCTTTGCCTGCGACTCATTATGAATATTACAATACCGACTAATTAAAACGGATAACGAGCCAACTTTAATGTTTTGCCTGATAGGCGTAAATTATGACGATTATGAGTTCTTGCTCATAAATATGGACAGCGACATTTGCAGCTGCATCGGATAACGAAGATGCGATACCCAACTGGCGAGAAAAAAAAGTTAGATTAGGAGAGTGCAGCCGCATAATGATTCAAACATTTGACGAGTAGTTTTTCGTGATTCTGTAGTATGAATTAATCATTAAGCTTTACAAATATCTGTTGTAGGCGTTGTTTTAGGTTATACCGTGCGTCCGTCTGTCTGTCCGGTCTGCATGTCAGCCCTAATTTTAAAGTACGGAAAAATTAAACCAACAGATATACGGATTTACTGGTGGCAGACTTTCATATGTCGGTATTTTGGATTAGCATAAACGAGTTTATTACCTACGCCACTAGACAGTATAGTAGACAAAGTATTGCTCGTGCTTCTCGCTCCGAACAAATAAACAGTGTGGCAGTATGAAACTCTACGGTTCCTATTGCCTTTTTCTTTTAGCAAAGCGTCTGTGATCCTAACTAGTAAACCCTAACGTCATGTTTCTAGGCTCTTCGTTTGCTATATGACCAAATAAAATCCTTGTACCTAAGTTACACCAGAGCCCGCTCACGTATGAGATTTTATGTTCGTGCATCGTAAATACGTCCCGGTGTTCCTTTAAACATGATCTGAGCATTGGTACATACAATTAATTTGAAATTCGTTGTGAAAATAAAGCTATATGCCATTAATGGACGTCAAATTGGCCAAATTTTATATTGTAATTTAATTTGATTGTGCCTGATGTGAAATCAGGGGAGCCCAGGGTAAACAACTTCACATTTAATTTTTCGCCTCGTATCTCATTTGCGCGGAGGAGTTCACTTGTTTTCGGGGATGTTTTACGCGGAATATAAAATTATACCCAGGGCTTCGGGTGTTTTTGTACATCACCTACCACGGAAATCGTAATTTGAATCTCGTAGGTATATCTTCATCTCTGTCGCTCAAGTTAAATTAGTGAGATAGAGCCCAAGATATCCAACTTCGATTTTCGTGGTTAAAGCTCTGAGTGATAAAACTGATAAACATGCATACTTACGGGGTCTGCTGGAAGTGGAGTGAAAATAGCATGGCTCCATTTAGAGACCAAGATTATTAGGTAGATTATTTTAGGTATTATTTTTCCTAAACGGGACTTAATCGCGTACGCGATTATACGCGATTAAGTCCCGTTTTGTAAAAATAATGTGTGAGAATCGTGAAAGTTTAAATAAATATAGAGATTAGGTACTCAATATAATGTCTTTACAAGTGATTGTTTAACATGACAGTATGTTTATTGATGTAACGTGTGACATATTAAAAAACTAACGCTCAAAATGTACATACAAGGCGTGTGTTCTTTATTGATTGTATGAATGACGTACAGTCAGCATCAAAAGTAACTACGCAATCGAAGATATTCTTATTCCCTTATAATAAAGACTTGACGTTTTCGTTTGCGCAGCTACGTTTTATGCTGACTGTACCTAAGGACAATTTTTATAACTATGTAAATAAATATTAGGGCACAATCTTACACAAATCGAACTACATAGTAAGCTCAATAAGGCTTATGTTATGGAAAATGCTAAATTATATTATGCAATCGCTCAAAACTCTATTTACGAGCGTAAAGCTAAGATTTAAAAGTGCTCACAAAAAGGATATCTCGGTTTCCGCGCTCACAAGCGTGCAAAGCGATTTCTCCTCACGCGGTAATGTTTTAGCCCTGGCTCGGTGCTTAGCACTTTGGGCGGAGTTCAGTGCCTTATCTAGCTCGTTTGTCCTCCGGGAAGCTCTTTAGCCGATACGCCCGAGCTCACTCAACGGTTGGGCTTTTAATATTTTCGATACAAGATAACTTGCACTTTATTACTCGACAAATTTGAAGGTTTTTATTATGCCGATGCAAAGGCGAGTGTGTTGAATATGGCTGGCGGTAGGGAATGTTTTCCGTTAAAATCACGACTTTTGAAGCCCAATTGCTGTTTTTAATCACCTTGGCTGCCTTATCTAACTTGTTACGTTACGCCTTGGCTAAGCCATAAACATCGGATTTCTGTTATGATATAACATAGCTGCATTTTATATTACCGTTTTTATTACGTTTGCGTTTCGGGTCTCGGACGATGAGTTATACTTGTTAAAAGATGAGCATGCTACAGCAACAATATTAAACTATGAAACTTACATTCTCGCGTTTTGTACACATATTTACATATTTTTTCTTCACGGGTCTAACGCAATATTTATTTACCTTGATTTGGTAAATAAATATCGCGTTAGACCCGCGAAAAACAATAATTTACATACAAGTAGGTATCATACTCATCAAACTTATCATTTAATCTAATAACTACTAAGTAATGACTAGCTGCCTGCGCAACTTCCTTGTATTTCAAAGAAGCAAAGAATCCAATAATATATATATATATATATATAGCTTATGTCCATCCCAAGGGTCCAATATGTATGTACTGTTTATCAGTTGAATAGATAGTTCCTGCATACAAAGCTACAGAATCAGCTACAGAAGTACAACATCATATTAGGAAATACCTACATATTGAGAATTCGAGCGAGCTCAATACAACTTCAGATGTCTCGAGTGTTGCTCTTGGCAGGTTAGTTCTCTGAAGTACTTTCGAAATACATTTTCTCGACCAGTTGTTATATTATAACGTTATATTATATCATACAAATTCAAATACAAATATGTTGCCAACGGATACCGAAGAAACTTATATCGAACCGAGGCGCAGTGAGTCGTTTGAACTTGGAACATGCCTCAAAAATACTATAGTTTCCTTGTTACTGATATTTATTTGCCGTTAACTTATTCTTGCCGTTTTGCATCGGTGAAAATGTTGAAACGTTAGTTTAGAAACTTATTCACGGTTTATTTCCTTAAACTTTATTGCATTATATAGAAAAGTACTAATGGCGGACGTGAGTCCTACCACTGGGCTAAAAAAGAAACATTAGTCATTTGAAATAATGAAGGTAAGCTTTTTACTGCTTAGGTACCTTCATACTTATATTGTACCTACAAGTTATCTTTACTGTTTTTTTTATTATCATTTATCATATCGAAATAACTCATTTTTACCCGACTGCCTCAGAAGGAGGGTATATGTATGTATATTATGTATGTATGTACCTTTGTATGTATGTATGTGTGTATTTCTTATTCTTTGGCACGCCCTGCAGCCTAAACCGTTTGACGGATTTCGACATAAGAGGTATTGTGGATTCCTTTTAATCGTGGAGTGACATAGGCTATAATACTTATTAGTAAATAAGCAATTGGGTCTTTCGAAAAATCTTTTGATTTTCACTTGTTAATGTTAACTGTCGACATAAAACGTTTGCATGTCAATAAAGCCATTACTGTCATTAGGTACAATACAATACTAAGCCACCCCATGTCATTTCGAGTGCACTGTCGTCTAAACTAAATCAAAATACTGCTTTTGTTTTTCCATTCTTTTACATAAGTAGATATAAAAAATTGAATTCCTCCATTTCATACTAATTACTACAGGTCATTGATAGTCTGATACATTGCCTACATGTAGACTTCGTAGGTAACTATCTACGTATGTTAATTTTGTGGGGTTCCGTGCGGGTTCCATTAATGCACTTTCCGCCCATCATGCCTACCTACCGACCTACATAGCCACTAAAGCCGAAACGCCAAGTGATTTTGACAAAATATGCGCTCAAACTCACCCTTGGAAATAGCAAGATTTTGTTTGATCGAACTAATTGCTCGTGTACTATTGTAATGCTATGCTAAAAGGAAAGTTCATTATAATACCTACTGTCGTCTGTCTTGTTTGTTGCTGTCTGTCTTGGCATGGTAATGAGCGTGGCTATTTGAACGTATGGCAGTTATTATTGCGCTTTCATTCCATGTCGGGGTTTTACCTTCCGCAAGCTCGTAAGTGCCCTCTAACGAACTTTGAATACTCGGAGCGAAATTGAGTTCTGTGGCATAATAGTTGGGCACTTAGTAGTTATAGCCAGTAGGTATACTAGGTATAGTTGAGAAAATATAATTTGCACCGATTCCTCGAACAAATTGCATGGCGAATCGGTGCTAATTTACCTAAGCTATGTATTTCGTCAACTATAATTCAGATTTCTAGTATAGCATTGTACCTACCAGTAGTATTAGTAAACATTTTTACAAAAGCGAACTTAGCCCTAAATCCTAATAAGCGATCTCGTCCAGCTAACCTTTCATTCTTTACTCAATGTGCTAATTTGACTGTATTGTATTGTTTCAGGTATTCACTCGAAACACGGAGGTATCTGTGGTTCAGGAGATTGTTTTGCACCCTAAATTATTCCCTACGCTTTGGTGGAGTGGACGTAATTGAGGCACTTGCCGATTTGCTCGCCTCTGGCAGTATTTTCGTATGCTCCTTTTTACGAGCCACATAAAAAATAACCCGGACGGAAGCTCAGAATCTCAAATACAAAGCGGAGAACGGACGGGCCGGCTCCACTTGAAATATGAAACGCTGCGTTACCTAATTCCTACGGCCATTTTCCGAATGGAAAAATTCACTCAGCTAGCAGCCGCAAGCGATTACTCCTCTTTACGGAGTGACACGAGGAGGGAAGGGTCGGAGCAGTCCACATAAATAATCGAGAGCTTAGGAGCACAGCCCCGCCGCGCCGCCCGGAATACGTCAAGTGAACGCTGAAACGCAAATTGATCACGGAGCGTAGCTCTTAATTGCGCAGTTTTTCCTTTCCACCGACCCGTTGGCTCTCGCTTTGTTACTTTTGATTCTATTAGTACCCTATTGTTCTTGCGATGTCGACAGGCGGAGTTTCAACGGCTTCCCGTAGTGTTTTCAGACGGCATTGTATAGCTTCGAACTTGAAAGCGAGAGGCCTTAAAGACGACATGGCTAAAAGCAATGAAATATAAGATAATGTGTAAATACAGGGTCGGTTGGGATTTGGAAGGCCTAACCGGGCCGGCGGTGAGGTCATAAATTGAGGTCTGCGGATCCAGTGAGCATAAATCGACAATTGTCCTGTCAGGAGTGGGCGCCGCGGCCGCCACTTCGTGGATATTAGCCCCCGTTACTTCAACGTATCTTGGAATTTATTTCGATATAATTCAGCAGTCGTATCTTTTCAATAAACCGATTTATATCCGCAATGGTTTGTGAAACTTTTTGGTGAGGGCATTTTACTTTATAGCTTTTATTAACCACTGTAAATTCTAAATCCATATTTCGCTAGTAAAATTCTAGTGCCAGTCCAAACCAGATTTATCTCTTTTTACTAACTTGTATTGTATTGTGTATATGATGCAATATGACGTATTATATGGTCGTATAAGTATCTAAAATGTTCTACTTAGGTGCGTAAATGTTGAACTTACGTGGACCTTGTTACTTACGTAATGACTGTTACGCAATAACATTTCACTATAAAATAAGCTTAAGCATACCATGAAGAGATTATTACTTGTACCAAGCACTCGAACTCGACGATCATGTATCGAAATTAGCGTTAATTAATTACGAACTGAACATCAATTAGTATACAGTGCACGACAACAGCGTAATTCGGAACTTTTTCTCCGTCAGCAGACAAGAAATAAACTGGTTGCCATATACAAGCGTATAAATACATTTGACGAATCTCAGTTTAATATAGGACCGAGACTCGTGTGATATTCATTCCTAATGGCAGTGGTAGGATTCATATTTGGTGTTTGCACGAAAACGTCGCAACGCAATAGTCGGGATGTTGTTTGCATTTTCGACTCGGCAAACAAGCGAGCGTAAACAACTGCGTGCCCCGGAAGCAAACAACGCTGACGCAGCGGCAAAGATCGTATGGAAATGGAAAAACTTTGGCAGTTATGTCGTTCTTAGTAAGTAGGGCAGAATTATGTCGCTCGTGGACCCAGGCTAACCTCTTCAATCGACGTTTAAAACTCGTAACTCTGGCACCGCCATCCGCTTCTACTATAGCTTCTTCACCGATCCTATCTACTTCATTTACATTTAAATAAACCCGGTGATGGCTCAATCTAATTTACCACTTTGATGTTGGCACGGGCCTGCGTTCACCGGAATACGAACGTTTGTTTCTAAAATGTGTTGAACTTTTGTAGAAGTGAAATGTTCCTCTGTTGTTGTCTTTTTGTGAAGCTCATTCAGTTTCTGTCCCATCCACTTTGCCTTAACTTAGTTACCGAGTCTTATTTGCTGAATGTTGCTTTTTCTTTATATTCCTATACTTACCTTTGCAGTGGGCTTATTTTAAACTAGCTTCCGCCCGCGACTTTGTCTGCGTGTACCCGGGATAAAAACTATCCAATATTTTAATCCAGGCTATAAACTATCTTCGCACAAAATTTCATCCAAATCGGTTAAGCCGTTTAAGTGTGATTGAGTAACAAACATCCAAACATCTAAACTTTCGCATTTATAATATTAGTAGGATATTAGGATTAGTAAGATAAGTACCAATAAGGAATATCGAATTGTCCTATATTATATGCTTGTGTAACGAAATGTTCATATTTGAAACAGACTGATAAATGATAACTAATGATAAATAATACTAGATGCTACATGCTGTATTTTAAGGTTGTAAATTTAAGAAATGTGTCACATCTATTCTTTATTTCGTTTGTGCTCTAGAGTTTATACATAATGAACATCAAGTTTAATGAAGCTTATCTTGCCTAGTCCTGTAAGCAACTCACGTATCACACAGTTCATAAATAGCTGCGCCTAAATGTGATACGGAACGCACCTTTAGCGCCGTAAGGCCCTCTTCTCTATGGTAACGCCGCCGCGAAAATCGTGATAAGCGTTTTCAACGCACATGTAGTACGCGTTTTGTCGGATGCGACGATTCAGCGTAACTTTCTGAGAAATCCCGATCTCGTTACGATAGTTTTCATGTTCGGCCCCAGGCCGGGAACTTATCGCGGGAGATAGCCACCGCGTACTCCCCCAATATCGTATCCCAATGTCACGATGCATTGGAATGTCGATTCTGTTTGCTAGCAACAAGGTTGCTGTCCCAATGTAGCTATCTATATTTAGATACGAGGTTGTGGATTATATCAGTCGATATCCCGATGATGCCTCCTCCGTGCAATGAATTAATTTCGCCCACCGCTATTATATAAACTAGATCGTAATAAAGATACCACCAGCTCTTGGTTTTCTCTATAACAGCTGTTATTTTGGGTGGTACCTGCTAATTTCGGCGAGTTTAAAATTTAAGTAATTTATGTTAATTTTCTGAAATCGCGATACAGGGGCATATTTCGATTAACGGCATGCAATTCAGTGATTGGTGAAATTTAGTGATATTGTAGGTACCTACTGCTTGCAAAAAGTACATTAGTTTGTCTTCAATGATATTTCTTCATATTATTTATCATTAAGCTTATTCGTTTGTGTCAGATAATATGACAAAACTGCTTAATATCTTTTTATAATCAATGCAACTTGTGTGCGGTTACCAATTCATTCAAAAAGCCTTGACAACAGTCTTTGTAGGTACTCAAAGACTGTTGTCAAGGCTTTTTGAATGAATTGGTAACCGCACACAAGTTGCATTGATTATAAAAAGATATTAAACGTTATATTTTACTGCCAATGCGCATAGTTACTTCCTTTTTGTTTTTGGTAAGTTACAATACTTCCCATTTTACATGTGACAGTAAATCATCTATACCTACTTCATATTTTAAAGAGGAAGTGCCTGTGAGATTGTAAATTTGTAAGTTTGTTAAGTTTGTTGGGTAATCTCCGGAACCACTTATCCGATAAAAAAAAAACTCCTGTGAGAATGGACTTTTTGGGTGGTCATAAGCTTTTATCCCGCGGGTTTGCCTATGTTCTCTGAAGCGGCGCTGGCAGCTGGCTAGTTATTTATACCTAGGTAAACCCACGGAACCGAAACAAACAAAGACATATTCGTAATTAACTGCATCCGAAGTGCAGTTAGTCTTCTCGGTGTTAGTCCATGCAATTTGAGACATTCGGCATTATCATAGTTTCCGTCATTGATCTCCGTAGGGCCTGCGCGGGCGTGAAACGCGACGCGGCACTGAATTTACGGCTAGCTACGACAAAGGCATCTCTGAGTTACTGCGGAGATAGGCTCATGTGGCCCAATCAATCATCTGCTAAATCCTTACTCGCAACACCGCCCTGTTTGTTAACGACTTCACTTTGCAAACACTTGTTTTTACATAATCCTTGCGAGTTGTAAGCGCGCGTTTCCGGACATGGTTGTCAATCAAAAGTAATCTTGTGAATATACAGTTTTTACCGGCCAATTTGGCTTGGTTGTCAGTTATTATAAGTATAAGGGCAACGTTTATGTCGGACGACAGGCGAGGGCCGGTGATGGATGCCGCGCGAGTGCTCGATACGTCATCGGCCGGGATGCCGCGCTCGACGACGGATGCCTTGCCCGCTTTTTGCAGACATTTCATTGTACATCACTCAGACGATGCGAGCAGATTAATCTTCACATATTTAACAATACATTTGGCTGTACGCGCGGTAAATAATAACGCCCTTTTTTTTCGCCCTTCATATTTTCGGAGGCGCTATAGTTTGAAACACGCTCGTTTAAATACTTGTATCTTCGGATTTATCCAATTTGTCCCCGAGCTCACGACACACTGATCCCACGTCGTCGGCGCCTTTGAGAACAAACCTAATGAAATACGGAACCTTACATAAAACATTACCACCCGTGGCGTCTTTCCTTTCACATTTATCTTTATCGAATAAGTCTGCATTTCTAATTTGCCTTTTATCTCGTCGTAAACATTATGTTTTTAGCGTAAAACCCTCACAGATTCGCTCCCATGCTCGGTGTGGATTAAATAAACGCGGTGTTTTTGCGGTCGGTGGTCGCATTGTTAAATCATACATAGCCGAGTTGCGCGGCATTAATCATGTTGCATGTCGTTCGATTGTCGCCGGCCGGTGGTCGTCGGCGGATGACACGCGCTGCCTCCGCCACACATAATCGCCTCGCTTTTTGCTGTCGTCCCTTCGTCAGTCCGCCATTATTCCTACTCTTCTGTAACTCATAATACGTCATTACGAAACATAATTCAATAATTAGAGCTTAATTTCGCCTTATCGAAACATTATTCGAATTCATAAAAGCCCACTAATCGTAGATTTTTTACTACGTAATTGCGTCGCCGTTGTTGGTGCAGCTGTACTGTAACCTTACTTCGCCCTATCGAGACAATATTTTTTTATGAAAACTAAGCGAATTCAATTCAGCGTTAGCGCTACAGAGAGAATGGCATAGTACCCTCGAGTACTGATATCGTCTCGACTTCAACACTTGACTGATTGTGTAAAGTTAAACCGCTAGCGGGATCCGGACTCTAGAAGCCCATGAATGCCTTCCCGAAATGAAAAGGCACATGTGTTATTTGATTTCTAGCACGTACGACGTTTTGGCTCGTGATAGATAAAGCGCGTTACGGCGCCGCGACCGATCGCCCCGGGAATTCGGTAAATTGGATTTTACATTGTTTCTGTCACGGCGAACTCGTGACGGTTTTTATTCGCCCAGTTCCCATTCACCTAGCGCGCACTATTTGCGAACCGTCGTAACCAAGACGAGAATTTCTGGGTATACAAATTCAGTATTTGTTTAGATAAACTGAACGTTATGTGTGCACTAGAAAATCAACATAATAAAAATACGTTAAAAAGTTACGAGGGGTGGCTGGAAAGTAATCTACCTAAGTATGAAGTAAAAAACTGTCGTGGCTAGTTTTTTTTTATTTTTCTATATAGTCTCCTGTAAGAGAAATGCACTTATTGCATTTGTCCTAAAGTGACATTAGACCGTTAAAATAATATTCTTTTGTTTTGCTGTCAAAATGCTCGTTTACTGCAGACTTCATGTCTTCATCGGTCAAAAATCGCCGCCCTCTTAGGTCTTTTTTTAAAAGCCTGAACAAAAAGTAGTCGCAGGGGCTAAACCTGGGCTATAAGGTGGGTGATCCAGCTGGTCGTAGCCGTTTGCTTTCATAGCTGCCTTCACAACTTGAGCGGTGTGCACCGGGGCGTTGTCGTGCAATATAAGAATTCCTTTGGCAAGTTTGCCTCGTCGTGTCTGTTTTATTTTTTCCCGGAGCTGATATAATAAGTTTGCATAATATGTACCATTCATCGTAGTATTTTTTGGTAGATAATCTATTAATAAAATCCCCTCGGCATCCCAAAAAATTGTCGCCATCAGTTTGCCTGCTGACGGACGGACCTTAAACTTGCGAGGAGGCTTCTCACCCTTAAATATCCATTGCATGGACTCCTGTTTACTTTCAGGATCCCATTGGCGAATCCAGGTTTCGTCACAAGTCACTATTTTAGAAACAATTTCTTCCTCCATACCTTTGCTCATTTCTAAAAACGCGTTGCAGCACTCGACACGTCGCACTTTATCACACGGAGTCAGCATTCTGGGCACCCATCGAGCACTGACCTTGGACATTCCCAAATGTTCGTGAATAATTTGGTGCACCCGTTCTATACTAATGCCAATATCTCGTGCACTCTCCCACTGCTTAATACGGCGGTCTTCCATAATGAGTTTTTTGACACCGGCCACATTTTCACCAGTAACCGCTGAAACAGGCCTTCCGCAGCGATGATCGTCTTCAAGGCTCTCGCGGCCATTTTTAAATTGTTTCGACCAAAACTTTACGACAAATTCGCAAGGACATGAGTTACCGAACATCGCCAACATGCGTTCTCGGATGTGCGATGGAGTATTACCCTCCCGAGTGAGGAACTTAATAACCGCACGTTGCTCAATTTTTACCATTTTACTTTTTTCTTCCGACATATTCACCAATTAATGCTGCCAATTCAAAGCAAAATGTAATAAACAAATGAATGGCGGCAAATTTAAAAAAGGAATAAACAGACATTTGGAAAACATAGTGGCCAGTGTGACTTTCTAATTGTAATAGACAAAGGAGATTACTTTCCAGCCACCCCTCGTAAGTTTAAAAGGATTTTTTTTTATTATGATTAGATTAGTTGTCATTAGTATACATTATACCATTCGCATTCTGAAGTACGATAAACAATCAATCAATTCTTAATTACCACTGAATAGATTAGACAGGCGCGTTCTGCGAAACATATAAATAAAATGAAAAATAAAATAAAAATTTGGGGGACAATCTTACACAAATCGACCTAGTCTCAAACTAAGCATAGCTTGTACTATGGGTACTAGGTGACGATATATACTTATATAGATAAATAAATAAATATATATAGCATGTGACATCCAATCCAATGTATGTTCTTAATTTTAAGTAACGATAGCTTTAAGTGCTGTTAACCGTTTTATAGAGAGGAGGTTTGAGAAAGAGGTCAATCGTCGAATCCGACTCGGCTGGGCAGCATTCAGGAGGCTATACGGCACATCTTTTAGTCCAATGTTCCGCAGGGTCTCAAGACGAGAGTCTTTGACCAGTGTGTGTTGCCAGTGCCATGGCACGGAAACGTGGTCGCTTACTATGGGCCTCATAAGAAGGCTCAAAGTCACCCAAAGGGCAATGGAGAGGGCTATGTTCGGAGTTTCTCTGCGCGATCGCATCAGAAATGAGGCTATCCGCAGCAGAACCAAGGTAACCGATATAGCCCTGCAAATCGCTAAACTTAGTGGCAGTGGGCGGGGCACATAGCACGTAGAACCGATGGCCGTTGGGGCGGAAAGGTTCTCGAGTGGCGACCACGTACCGGAAGGCGCAGCGTGGGTAGGCCCCCCACAAGGTGGACTGATGACCTGGTAAAGGTCGCGGGAGTCCGCTGGATGCGGGTGGCGCAAGACCGGTCATTGTGACACTCTTTGGGGGAGGCCTATTGTCCAGCAGTGGACGTCTTTCGACTGATATAAAGATGATGATGAACCGTTTTATCGAAAAAATATGACAATTACCTTTATAATGGAAAGTTTATTGTGAAACTAGAGATACCAATTTACTTTCATTAGGGCTTAACTTTCAGCCCCTAAAATATGTTCTAATGGAAGTTACACGCGGTATACATAGAAAACATCCATGCATGACTCAGGAACAAATATTCTTGCTCGACACACAAATAAGTGCCCTTACGGGGATTCGATCCCAGGACCTCCGGCTTCGTAGGCAGGGACACTACCAGCTAGGCCAAAGCGGCGATGACGACCACTTTGGCTTTTGTTATGATTGTAATATACATATACTGATTTGTATCGGTTTAAGCGTGAAGAGGTAACAGACAGACAGACACACTTTCGCATTTATAATATTAGTGGATGTTTAGACTGTTTTTTTTTATTGATGGGATACACTGGCAGCGCCTCTGAAGTTCCACACTTCTATAACCTCGTTCGTTAGTCGTTACCCACCGCCGTAGTACCTAATAAGCAGCGTCAGTATATAGCGCCACGAACGGAGCTGCTTGGCAAACATTGAAACTAGACAATTAATGGCAAGCATGGCGGCAACCTGTAGAAAAAAAATGTTTGTATTCAATTAAATAAGTTTTCTTTTTAGCCTAGTCGACTGCGCGATGTTATTTATCAATGTTTAGTTTTTATCAGAGAATAGTGTTTGATCACTGTGATTAGTAATTATTTATTATTACTAACTGGTTAATATCGTGGATTACGATATTTAACAACAGTAAAAATGGATTATTTTCACATTTAACAAACATAATGCTCGAAAATATGAAGCTCTTTTTTTGCTATTTTGTATTTTTTTACAAAATCACTGTTTTCAATATTAGTATAAAAAAAACGCTGTTTGGCCATTGAAAACTATGACGTTTCATTGTCACACACAGACTCCTGATTTTTTCTTACAATATTCATACCAACAGAGCGATATTGACGTTTCCTAAAAAGTTGCTGGCCGAATTACACTACAGTGTGTGATGTTTTTCGAGCATCGTGCATTTTCTGGGATTTAATATACCTAAATGTTTCACTACGAGCTTCCCTAAGGTGTATTACGAAAAGTGAAGGCATTGAAAGGTTCGTCACTACGAGCCTAGCCCACCACGGTAGCTCAGATGGTTCAGAGTCCTTATATTGTGAATACCAAAAGTTTCGCACTTTCTTGGTATTCTCAATATAAGGCCTAAACTACGCGATTCTTACGGTTTTACTGGCCTAAATGGCATCTTTCCCCATTTCGTGATAGGTATGCGAAAATGCACATGTTGCTTAAATAGCGGTGATGTATCTTTACAAATTGCAATTCGGGATTGTTTAATCCCAAATCGGCTGTATTTCACCGACGCTGCAGTGGAAACCTAGCCTTAGAAGACCTCTTCCAACAGAGCGCCGGAACGATTGAATTCTTGGCAAACAGACCCGCTCTATCCTCCAGCGAGGACTTGGCGCCGACATTTGATCCCCTCCCCTACTCAGTATACATCAAAGTGAAAATTTATATCCTCCTATGTAGGTGAAGATGTGCTTATGTCGTCCCGGTAAATAATAGATAAATAACGATTACCTTCGCAAACAATAGGCCCAAGTTTTACACTTTATATACCTTTTATAATAATAAACATTTATTTCAGGCAACTAAGACCCATGTTACAAATACCTACCTTAAAGACTATATAATATATATACATTCAATACATTTTATTTTTATTTTATGCCATGCTGTACTATACCTCATTCCATAACTATAACATTAGAATTTTAACCGAAAAATTCGTCTACGTTTCTTTGTTTATCTAGGATATCAAAGGAAAATATTGAATTAGTTTCACTTATTTCGATCATTAAGTGCTTTACAAACATAACAATAAAGTTTCTGCAATGGTGTTCCTTGAAATCGTAGACGATTAACGCACAATTGTTCTAACGTTATATGGAATAGAAGAGGTGGTGATGTCTCACTGACGGGAAGTGGAATTTTCTGCGACCGTAGCGGGTGGTAACACACTGTAACATTACGGCCAAGGCCGACAAGGGGACACCTTTTAAATTTGCGATGATGATTTGTGCTGATATGGAATAGGGTAGTATATTGCTTAAGCCAATATTTTATGAATTAAATGTAAAAGCGGGCTGCTTAGTGTGCTTAGGGTACAACTGGGTAAAACGTATGGAGGAATATACATTTCATGACATTACATACACTTCAAGGACAATAAAACAAAGAAAATCTCAAATCACAGCTATTTTTCGCCCGAGCTGAAGGCAAGAGCTATAAATATGCGATCTGAAATCTTAATTCTGCCCATGGTGTGTGCATTTTTTCAAGTCACACTGACCGGGAAGTGGATTTTTTTGCGAGCGTAGCGGGTGACACTGTCACATTACGGCCAAGGGCGAATTATTTATTACTCATCACTTTATAAGCAGTTAGGTGAACTGAAGTAAAGGTTGTTATCGATACTCGTAGGTACAATTACACATATACACCACATACTTGTCCGTCAATACGTTTAGCTATAAGTGTATAAGTAGTTAATATAATAAAATATTCATTTCCCACCTTGGGTGTTATTCATTTCCGCAATGTAAGAATGGAGCATCCTTTTTATTGACCATCGCTAACTTAGCGCGAACCTACACTTTGACTTACTTTGCAACTCCTAACTTGGTAAGAGCTATGGCCGGGAAGCCTCTTTCCGGTTTTTATTGCCAAAGTTCGCCTTTCATACGTGTGTTGAAAAGTTAAAATTGTTTTTTGTGTAAAATTCTTATTGTGCTGCTAATTTGGCTTCTTAAAACTCCGATCTCGCTTATGATTAAACAATAAAATTTATAACTCGCATAACCTAAAATTCTAGTTAAAGGGGGGCGTAAAAGAAACCTAAATGGTGGGTTTTATAGACTTTCGCGTCCTAAAAACTTGAGTTGTTTAAAACCAAATCGGTTTTAGGCGGCTTTTCTACTTTTTTTGCAGTTGCACTTATATTATAAAGAGGAAAAGTATATGAGATTTGAGCTTTGTAAGTTAGTATGTACGTGGTAAACTCCGGATCTCCTCATTGGATTTAAAAAAATCTTTCACCATCACCAGTGTATATGTTCAGAATTCGGTCCTTGCCGGACTCCGAAAGAGTCACGCGACGCGATACGCGCGAACTATAAAGCTTATAATTAAGATTAAAAATTCTTTCAATCTCAAACTTAATGTACTCGACGGCTTCGTTCTTCTCTTCAATACGGAGCAGGGCCCGTGTTGGCACCAACTAGACTCTGAAACAAGTGGGACTCCTCTCCGCGAGGATAACCAGCCACGAAGCCCAGCGCAATAAACGTCTTCGCACTTGATCACAAATCGTTACGGATTCTATAACTTTTGTGCATTTGCACACACAAGCAATACCAAGGCCTCACAACGTGAGGATTATTAGGGTTTCTCTATTATATTTCAATCAAATTAAGCCCCAACGCGTCGCTTTACAAAAGTAAAGTTAAAAAAAGAATAACAGAACAGATGGTGTTGCTATATTAAAATATCAAATTGACAGTTAAAAGGCTGTTCACACGACGCGATTGCTTTACCGCGAGTATGGTCACGATAAGTTGCGTGCGGTCTTAACAGTATATAATGGACGTTCAGGGTGGACATAGGTTATTGTTTTATCTCGCTGCTCCGCCTGGGTTCTTGTAAAGAATACATTTTGTATGGATGGGGCGATCCGTTTACTATCATGTATCTCACAGTCTTACAATCGTGATTAAACTCCGAGACATCAGTATCGTATCTAAGAATAGGTACTAAAGGCAACCAATAGTTAGCTGGTTAGACATAAGAAAACACTTTATTCCTTAATAAAATTATTCAATTGATATCAGTTACAAAATACAAGGTAAGCACTCGGCAAGGACAATGGAAGTAAATTATTCTCAAAAAGGTCCTAGAATGCTAGGTAAAGGTAAATTAGACCATTAGTGCAGACTAATGGTCTAATTTACCTTTAGAGCAACCTGCAGAGGTTGTGAAGTAAAAAACAAAGTCTGGTGCCTTTGGCAGAGTGCCCGGCAGGAGTGTTGGTTGGTCGCAGCATGTGCCAGGGCTTGTATTCACGAAGCTTTCCGAACACTCGTCTGAAGTGAACCAGTCCCGGTCTGACCTCTTAATACGAGTACACGTGGTTCTTACGAATGTCGGGGTGGAGATATACTAGGGGATGGTGAGTCCAAGTTTGAGAACACGACAGCACTCGCACATATTTCGGCGCCAGCTGGGTTTAAATTAAAATTTAAAGTTCGCACTAAACTATGTAGTCGTTTCGGGACGATATTAGCGGTTTTGGTTTGCGATTATTGTGAAGGCACACAATACAGAATATTGTGCTGCGCAAATTTAAGTAACCTACTTATGTATAAACTTATAATTTGACAAGGTTGGTTGTTTCTGTCTCATTGTAAATTTAGTCTAATGTATTTTTTTTTAACTTTTTACTGATCATCGTCATCAGACTATTATACGCCCCACTGCTGACTTTACTATTAGGTTAATTTTGATCATTAGTCGTAGTCGTCAGTAGTATTTAGTAGTGAATAATAAAAGGTTCTTACCTAGGACATAGATATACAATAATTATATTATTTTGTCAGTGACAGTAAGTTCCGTAATGTATTGACGTATTTATTGTCATTTATGTACCTACTCGCAACAATAGATCATATAATTTACTATTTCCTAAGTATGGCACTCCACTATGCCACGATTATATGGTATGTTTTATCAAAACAAGATAAAAATGCGCGTGTGCAAGCGTATAAAGCAACTGCAGCTAAATAAAAGCATTTAAAACTAGAAAACGAAAATGCGCATTTACTCTGCACATCAGAGGGTGAGTGCACGCAAAAGGTTAGTGGCGAATAGAGGATGATTTACAACACGCCGAGTGGCGCCGTGGCGTGGGCACAGCGCCGTTAGTTTCAGGCATCTGAGTTATACTTGAGATTATTTAAGTTGGCCGAATCGCGTCAAAGTAGTGCATTCAAAAAGCAACTCTGCCGTCCAAGGTAGCAGATGGGCATTTTTATGTGTCTCAGTGTCAGTTTTGTGACGACAATTAAGTATACAGTTTGTATACAAATTAACTTTTTCTTTTCTATTTATAAATGCTATGCATATACACGTTATTTACATGTGATACAAGTTCAATTTCACATAATTGGAATGCTTAATTGACGTCATAAAACTGACACCGAGTTAATTTTTATTTAACAACTCACCCCAATTGGGTACACAAATTTTTAATAATGCCCAGATTCCAATTCCAATGACTGATTTATAAAAACTCGGCCACATTAAATAAAGGGAAAGGCGCATTTAACACTTTATGAATATTGTAGGACAAATAAATAAGGTTCTCCATGTTTCATTTGATCGTGTGAACATCAAATGTTGCAGTAACAAAGTGGCTGCGGAAACATTCACTTCTTGGGTGTACATATATTCAACGGCATACAATTTTGTTCCTCATTATTATTTCAGCAAATATTACCAAATAAATGATGATCTAAATTATAACTTTTGTTAAAAACGTATACTCTTCGTTCTGGCGTTTTGTGGCTTTTATGGCGATAATCGTGAACTGATAATGACTTTGAACCGAGAGTTCTAAACCGCGAGAGATTCATCCTCCTCCGAGAATGTACGTAAGAAACAAATGAATGTATCCTCTCAGCTTTCAAATAGCCCGCCAACGAGTTAACTCGCCTCTGAAAACCTAAATGTAATTTACCATTCCCTTTTAGTTACAATCGAACTCATCAGTTTCGGTCGCTCTAATTTACAGTTGCTTTCAGTTCCAGTCGCTTTCGACCGTGCTACGTTTTTTGCATGTATACGGATAAAAAACTTTAAACACAAGAGAATTTAATAGAGATTGATTGGAAGTGCATAGAATGCCCTGTTGGCATTGGCTTGGCGCAAGGCGAGTCCTTAACTTCCAGACGTGCTCAGCGGGGGCACGGGTCTGCATAATAAGGCCCACCTCGACTCTTCCGTGTAATGAACTGCAGTGCAGGCTTGTAAATTACAACAAACTGAAGGCTTTTTCCAGGTTTGCTCGTTGCTCCGCAGAGGTTAAGTTAACGCTCTTTAGAGCCTTCTATACCACCTTCTACACGAGCAGCCTGTGGGTCGACTATACGCAGAAGCAGTACAATGCCCCTCGTGTACTGCCCCTCATGTACTGTTACAACAATGCTTTCAGGGTGCTGATAGGGCTGCCCCGTTTCTGTAGTGCGTCGGGGATGTTTGCCGAAGCGAGGGTGGACTGTTTTTACACCATAATGCGGAAACGGTGCACATCTCTGGCGCACAGGGTGCGGGATAGAGCTAACGGCATCCTGAGGGCATTGTCGGATAGGTTTGATTGCCAGTATCTGAACTACTGCCACATGATTCATGTACTGGCAAACAAACCTGGCAGACCAATGTACAATTATAGATATTAGTGACTAACAATAGGATAAGATGTTTATTTAATTATTTGTAACTAACACATAATTCATTAATATTTCAATTTAATCAAATAATATAATATTGTAATTTTGTATTAATAATGTAGCTATTGTATTGTATATGATCCTTGTTGGTCGAAATAAACTATTTGATTTGATTTGATTTGATTTGAAAAAAAACTGCTAACGCTAATTTACATTGAATAAAGGTCATTCAATGGAAATGTTGGATGAAAAGAAAAACTGTAACGGCTTCGGAAAAAATATCGTAAGGGCACCTAAAATGTATAATAATTGATATTAAATTAAACCTATCCAAAGTAGTAGTTTTGTTCTTTTAGTAACTTGGTAACTTAGTTTGGTGAGGTAGGGTACAGCGAAATGTCATCCCGCTCGAATGTGGAGCAGCCCAAATGGGGAAGTACCTCCGCCTTGCAGAAGAACACAGCCATAATAACACTACTTAAATTCTTGCTCTGTAGTAGTAGTGTTGTAGGGCGACCTTGCTCACCTCCAGGAACACAACAGTGTTCCTGGAGGTGAGCAAGGTCGCCAGGGGTCTCGAGGATGCGTTGTGTTGAGAGCGAGGGAATTTGTTCCTTCAGCTGTCAACAAGACGAATCCTCAAACATATCAAGGGTCGGCAACGCCCATGTTACTCCTTTGGAATTGCATGCGTCTATAGGCTGCGGTGTCCGCTTACCATCAGGCGGGCCATACGCTTGATTGCCATCGTCGTTATATTTTAAAAAAACTTGCTTTTAGGAACTTGACATTAAATATTTGGATGCCTCCTCGCAAAACATCTTAGTGCATTATTTTAAGTTTTTCACACAAATTATTTTTGACTTTTGATAGGCGATATTGTCACGGTCAACTGTCGAAATCGTGTTACCACCACGTATTCATGCCATTAGTACCTAATGTTTACCAACCATTGGGGTACTGCCTGCTATCTATATACACGTACTAAAATGATTCCCATCAGTGCCGCAATATCTCATCGGCATTTCTGTTAGTTGCACATTCGGCCGGCGGTGTGTCGGCTCGTAAGATATTCAGCAAACGTCAAAGTCCTGAGGGAGTGATTACGTGCCCGCATGCGCCCGCGACCCCCGCCGTGCCCGCATTTCTACACTCAATAACATTTATTCATTTTAGAACATATGTCTTTGTAATAAGATTCAAGACGTTTAATTGTGAAAAACACGGGAGCGTACCAACTTTGATATCAACTTACCGTCTATGGTCTGCCAAACAATTTATAATTAGATCGCAGTACGAGCCAGTTTTTACCGCTTATTAAGGCTGGTGAACAAAGCTGATGCAGCGTAAACTATAGACAAAAGACTCGGTGTACATCAAGGGAGCGCTGACAACGACACGCTCTAATAGAAAATTTTCATATTCATAAGGACGTGAAAAATTTGCATATAAAACGAGCAACTTGCCTCAGACCTTCTGAAGCTGGATCAAACCCTGTTTTCCCTCCTTGAAAGAAGTCAGACATTGTACTTAAAGGGTCTGAAATAACTGTATAATAAGAGTTCCACTTTACATAATGATTATTGGAAAAATCCCTTTTGTTATAGCCTTTGAGGTATTTAGCGATTGGGCTTCTAAGTTAAAGTTGCTCTAAAGTTTTCTTTTGATTTTTCTTAGCCAGTGTTAGTGAAAAGGCTTTCAAGGATCTCGGCGACATCGATCGTGGGAAGGAATAGGGAGTTTTTGCGAGTTCTGTATTTACTTAAGTTGTATTCTTGCATTAACCATCGTCAATATCAATACTAATAGTGGTTTTCCGTGGCTTACTTAATTAATTTGACTGAAGCCAATATGTAACAAATATAATAAATCAGCATACGGGGCGTATCAAATTACTGGCAATTGAATAAGGTTTTTGTTTTTAATGTTAAATTTAGCCGCACGACATTGTTTCCTAGTGAAAAAAGTCCTCGTTTGAATGACGCAATAATTTTGCAATGGTGGCCGTCGTAATTCATTTGTTACCTAATGTTCAATTGTTCGAAACCTTACGAACAAATAATAGTTTTATAGCACATTTTCTCAGGATTTCATTTCACTGCTAATTTAAATTTTAATACGCCTCCTAGGCGATAACCAATTTTCATTGCTATCCATCTGTTAAATATTTACAGCTTTCAAAATACAATACTATCGATATTTTATCAAACATTTTATACAAGATCAATTGAGCTGATATTATATAATAAAATATTGCGAAGTAATGAGAAGGCAATATCGGTTAACATTTAAACGTTTCCACGTTTATGTTGCAGTTTGAATAACGAATGAGCTTTTCACAGTCGGTGATCCTCCGCGTTCGTTGCTTTCTGGAATATCGAAATAAAACCTGTACACCTGTGTCCCGAATAAATAACATTTAACCTGAACGCGTACGAAAAATCTATTGCAATTAATATTTTATAGCGCCGTGTAGACATTACAGACAAAAGCTTCGGCGTTTACCTACGATTTCCCGCAACAATGTTAACACTTTTTTTGCGTTTAATGGTAGCGGTTTTCGTGTATTTAACTGTAGTACCCTAATGTAGGACGTCGTTAGTGAGAAAGTGAGCAGGTAAATATTATGACTTCAAATTTTGTGTGCAATGTTTTCAAGCGCCATTAATAATCTAAGACCGCCGATTTGGAGATATTTCATGATATTACCAATCTTATTTAATGTACAAATTAAACTAAACATCCTCTACTGGGTATGTTTAGTGTTTTTTTACAGTGAAATTAATCACTGGATTTTATTTCGCTCACACACGCTCAAACTTGATAAATTAGAAAATTGGACACATCTCTATTCCCATCTCTGAGTTAACCGCATACTGCCCTTCATAATCTTCCCAGTAGAGAAACTTCGATGACTTTATTTGAACTTTGATTTTTTCAAAGAAAGCGAAGCGTCGTTTTTTTTCACCCAATTAATGTATCACGAAGCCTTGAAACGTATTTGGTGAAGTTCATTTATTCAAATACGAAGTTGACTTCCTGAAAAAATATCTAACATATTATACGAGGGCTGCTACTTATGTATCCGGAATCCAGGATTCCAACTTTCTTAAACACAATTTTTGACCTCCATGGTAAAATTTGAACTTTCTTTTAATACTGGCCGCTATATTTTTTTTTCTTGAGTACGCTAGTCTTTTGTTTTTGGCGGGTTTAAAATGTTATCTCGTTGCAAGAATGGAACTTACTCGTGAAAATATTCGTGCTATGATTTATTACGATTTTCGGCGTGGCTAAACGCAACAACAATGCATAGATCAATTAACTTTGCCTTTTGGTTTGAAGCTCCATCAAAAACTACTGTGTATCACTGGTTTAGTGAGTTCAATCGAGGACGTAGTATACTTACGGACGAAGTTAAGGAAGGTCGCCCGAAATCGGCCGTTGTACCACAAAATATTGAAGCAGTGCGGAAACTTATAATGCATGACCGTCATGTTACGTATCGCGAAATAGAGGCAATTCTGGGGATATCTATGACGAGCATTAATAAGATATTACATGAACATTTAGCTGTAAAAAAAATTTGTTCGCGTTGGATATTCTTCACCATGACAACGCCAGCTGTCATTCATCACGCGAAACAACTCGATTTTTGGAAGGTCAAAATATAGAATTAACGGGTTATCCACCGTACAGCCCTGATTTGGCACCCAATGATTTTTATTTATTTCCAAATGTAAAGAATAAATTACGTGGTCAACGAATTTCGACCCGTGAAGATGCGGTCGACGCGTTCAAACAACACGTTTTGGAGATACCTCAATCAGAGTGGCAAAAGTGCTCTAAAAATTGGTTTACACGTATGCAAAAGTGCATCGATCATCACGGAGAATATTTTGAAAAACAATAAAACTATATTTAGTAATGTACGTTTGATTATGTGCACGACGTCCGCCTATCGTGGCGTCGACCGGGTGAATGCGCGGCGCCGTCCACCCAACAATCACCTAAGAAGTGACTAGTCCGAGACACGCAGCAGCGACGCGTTGGTCCCGCCCCCTGCGCTCGGACAGCCACCAACACCGACTAGGTGCGGCCCGGAACACAATCCAGTCGGCTCGCCCAGCCGGCCTACGACAGCTCGCAGACTCGATGCCCGAGTTGTAAGTTCGGGGTCGCAGAGTGCCCGCAGATACCGAGGTAACCTTATTACCGTAATGAAAAATAGTTTGTAACTGAATTAAATATTTATTAAAATCTTCACACTTTTAATTATAACTTTGCCCTATCACTGTCCCTATCACTGTCCCTCACTACTAGTTCCTACTTCTCCTTGTTCCTTTAGTTGCTTCTTCCGAGAGACTTCAGCTGACACAAATTGCACTGTTTTTGAACCTGACTGTTGCTATAATAGGACGAACCCAATATAGCGGTCGAATTGCGTGGTTGGAGGGTAGCCTGGGGAAAATCCAGGGGGAGCCTCCGGCACGACCACGCGGGAAAGTTTGTGCACTGGAACACTCTACGAGTTTGCGCTCCAGTGAGATTGGTTGAACGGTATCAACCGAATCTGGGGTGTGAGTGGTGTCGAACTACTGGGAGTTTTATCGCTGGTTCGCTAAAACCTAGCCTAGCTGAGAAGAGTCCAGCAAGAAACTCAGCTAGGCCCGACTTGAGTCGGACTGACTCTACCCGGTATGCGGCGGTACCGGGACGAATAGGGACTGTATGTGTCTGTGTTGTCGCGATCTCGCGGTGGACGTCCCCGCCGGCGGGAACGCCGAAGTGTACGCGATGTGTTGGACGCCGAAAGCGCAGCGTTCCATCTTTCGATGGACGCTGTGATTTCGTCGTCCGGGTCCGTGAGTGTGTGCCTAGGACGCCGGACCGTGCGGCCCCTAATCAGTGAGCGCCGAGTAACGACAGAGGGGGGAGGGATGGGAACGTAATCAGCAGCCTTCCTAACTAACGGATTCCTATGGTGGGGAGCGTTGTCAAAATAACGTCTGGCAGCCTGCTTAAAGAAACCATACATGGTGCTAATCCCCATGTCGTGGTGCAGGCTGAGGTTCGATTGGTACCACGGAGCACCAGTCGCCCTACGGAGAAAACGATTCTGAATGACCTGAAGCGGCTTGAGCGATGACATAGGCACGTGAGCAAATGCTACACTTGCATATGTCATGATTGGACGAACACAAGTCTTGTAGAGTGTCAGCTTATTTCTAAGTGACATTTTACTAAACTTGTTGATCATCGGCCCAAGCCTTCCTAGTACGAACAACGCGCGGTTGCGAACCCTACGGATGTGGCTACGGAAAGTCAGTCTCCTGTCGAGGGTCACTCCAAGATATTTGGCCTCGTTGACCCAGGGGATGGGTCGGTCAAACATCTGGATCGGAGCCACCCGTCTTTCTGTACTAACGCAGTCAGACGGGTGGAAGACTATTGCAGTGCTTTTTTCCGGGTTGACTTCGATACGCCAAAGATTAAACCAACGACCTAGGTCGGTGATTGCCTCTTGGAGGTATCGCCGGATAGTAGCGTACTTACAATGGGTCGTAAAGAGCGCGGTGTCATCCGCAAACAACCCCAGTTGCACCTTAGGGTGCCTGGGAATGTCGTTCGTGAACAACGAGTAGAGAGTGGGAGAGAGCACGGAGCCTTGCGGGACTCCGGCCCGGATGGGGTGTGGGTCCGAGTACGTTCCCTCCAGTCGGTATCGAAAGCTTCGATCACTGAGAAAATCTCGTATGGTGAGTACGAGTCTGTCCGGTATACCGAGCTGGTATAACTTGTATACCAGCCCGCTATGCCAGACCTTATCGAAGGCTTTCGCCACGTCGAGAAAGATCGCACCGGTCTTGAGCCCCTGGAATCGAGAGAAACCGTCCAACACGTGCTCCGTGACGCGGTGCACCTGTTGGACGCATGAGTGTCCGGATCTAAAGCCGAACTGCTCGTCGGTTATTCTCAGCCGTAAATCTGAGAATTCTCGTGAGTAGGATCCGCTCATATAGCTTTCCAAGGGAGCTAAGTAAGCTGATCGGCCTATAAGAGGCACGCGAGGTCCGGGGTTTACCGGGCTTCGCTATCCCTATGACCGTTGCACATTTCCACGCGGCTGGAAAGTGAGCATTGGTCAGCGCGGCATTGAAGATGCCAACCAAAAGGAGGAGGAGGGTTTCGGGACAAATTGCACTGGGACAATGAGCGGTTATTATACAAGATTAGGTCCGCCACCTAGTGGGGACGTCAGTGCGGGCGTATAATGAGTTGTAAACCTATTATGATGCGTAAAGCCGCTTTGGTCGCTGGTGGGGGTAAGCCCCGCCCATGCCGGTTACGTCTGTTTTCCCTATGATTTGATCTTTCATTTATTATATCTCAAGCGGACTCAACCTATTAGTAATGAAACCTATTTGATAAAATGAAGTAGATTCTAATTGACGTCTTACCAACATTTCTGCGTCTCTTATGGCTTTCTAATCCGAACTGTTAAACAATGAATGTGGGTTCTTCACGTTTTTGATCCGTTATGGCGTACTTATTTTAAGTTTATACAATAATTATGATATTTGGCCATTGTTTAGAATATTAATCGGATAGAACCTACTTTGGCCGATCTATTGACATATAAATTACTTTTGTGTTATTAAAGATAAATGGCTCATCGAGCTGAAGGTTTGACAAGTTAGGTAAAATCACTCTTCCTCAAGTTAAGTTTTACAATTTAGTATGGAATAATTATAGCCAATTAGAACAATCGCAATCTTGCTAAAAATGATCGCGCTTGACCCGGCGGTCGTATTTATGGGCGTGTCTATTAGATATACTCGATTTGAGTGAGATTAGCTTTGCCAGTCTGGCTTATGTACTTGCTCAGATCACATTAATAATTTCTTATATACTTTTATATACTTTAACTGGTATAATTATACAATGTTAGGGTACTCTACCTACCTAACGTTTACCTACTTTTGACATGGATTTCTAAGTGAAATGGGATTCAAGCTGGGGTCAGTCTTTATTTACTTATACAATCTAGGTGCTTATATATTACATATTTCTTACGTGCGGTCCTGATTGTCCTCGTTGTCTTCTGTCGTTCATAGATTATTTTTTCTATTCCGGATACATAAGTATATACTCGTATACCTAAAATAGTTAAAGATGTTTCAACTTAAATTAAACTAAACCGCGATGTGTTTGGGACTGGAATACCTGTCAGTTCATATTTATAAATTATGACGTATTTTTACATATATGTCACCTCCAATCCCATAATGATCGCAAGGATATTTTTTAATGACACGAAATATTTTTACTGTTGTAGTTGATCTACTTCTGGTGTAGTGTATAGTAAAGGTGGGTTGCACTAAACCGTCTGTAATCTTAAGCGGTGTTCGTTAAACGATGCAGTAGCGATGGAAACGCGATACTGTCGCGCTTTAGTCGCGATGCAGACGCGATTCATTAACGGCACAGTACCACAGTCGCGCGTTTGCATCGATGCAGTCGCGATGCTGTAGCGCGTTGCCATCTCTTCTATAGCGCGTTACAAATGCGACTATAGCGCGTTGGTTGCGATACTTGCGATGCTGTTGCGCGTTTACAAAACGTGCTACAGCATTGCTGCAAAAAGTCGCCGTGGGCGAGGGCCCTAAAAGTTGGTGCAACTCGCCCTAATTATTAAGATATAGAAGGTACTAAATAGCTTGGCGTAGTTTAGATATATTTTTGCAATGGGGAATATAAATATTATTCCCTTTGCAAGTTGATTCGGGGCCCGGTTACACAATACTATACTTAATAGCAACACTATATACCTACTTACAGATAAAGACCCCGAGACGTTAAATACGTTACTTTATATAACGTTTGGCTGTAATTTTGTTAACCAATGTAATTCGATCCCAATTAGTGTAATCTGTGGGTCTGTAATGTTCTCTTATATAAATACTTAAATCATTTTTCTTTCACAGGTACGTACGCGCGAGAGACCGATCCACTTACTGCAGTAAGTTAGTACCTATACATTTACATAGTTAGTATTGTGTAGACCACATCAGGTGCTCTGGTTAATAATCTAGGGGTTAATCCTTCATTATTATGCCAGCACCGAGATTTTGGTCTGAATACAAGATTAGAAAATTAATAGCTAACGGATACCTCCTCGTAATCGGAAAAATATACTTTTCTCGCCCTTGAATATTAAGAGCCCTGGGTGTCAGTTTGGCATTTCGATCCATTTTGATTTATACGTAATGTAATATTGAGCATAATTGTACATGTATCTTACAAATTCGAGGAGATATTTTCCAGTCCGTGGATTTCTATTATACTTTTTGTGTCAAGAACGGGTGTGTTGGTTTCAAGTAGCCATGCGCTTTTAAATGCACTTGCCCACTTATTCACCCATTATACACTCGGCGAATCCTTACACACCTGGCGCTGAAGAACATTTCCACCTTCATTGCTAGACTAAAGGAAAACAATAGGAGACAGAAATGACATTATTTGATTGGATGGCAGCAGCATAATAGTTTACCTCACCCAGACATCCATATCAGTGCGAACCACTGCACTGCCCCCCGGCAGTGGCCACCACTGACCGCGACACGGGCATGCACTTGAATTGAAATTGAAATGAATTGTTTGCGCAGACTGGCGTATGCGGTCTCCCCCCACTGACGTAAATTGGATCTCGAATGAGATGTCTTTTTCCGATCCGAATGCATTCCGATCACCTTTGACTCGCGCTCTCGGGAAATAGATTGCCTATTGATTGTTGGACTCCTTTGTAACAGGAGACTGCCGCCGAATAGACAGTTAATTTTAATAGCGTTCAGATGCACTTGCTTTTGTTTTTGGCGCTCTTATGTGGCATCTACAATAGAGAAAGAATAGTTGCGTCTTTGAGGCCATACAAATATACTTGACATGATATTTCATTACTTCTTTAGCAAACGAGCATGGCATATGGCATATATGCAACCATACCATACCGTATATGCAACGCAGACGTTTTGTTTCATCGGGACCGACTCGATGGGCAAAGGCAAATCATACACCAAATATTGGATCAACCGGTACTGGATATTATACTCAGCCATGACATAGCGTGCAGAGAGGATACAAGACAATTAGTACTTAACACCTTTTTACTTTACGGAAAAGCGCGTGTAATGTGCAAAATAGCGGGAACGGAAGCACTGTTTATAGTTTAAATACATACAGTTGTTAAAAAATGATTCTATCTTGTAAAGGTTTTGCAAACGGATGCGCATTGTATCCAAGTCTCATCCTTTGTTTGTGTTTATTACAATCAACAAATACAGTATCGGGTAATTGGTTAAAGGTTCCCATGAAACTGGCTTGCCACGCTGAATAGCCAACGAAATTTGTTGAGCCAGCCATCCCTAAGCCGCCGACCCAAATCCCGTATAGTGTTTGGTCTCCGTACCCCAAGGTCCCGCAGTCTCCACCGCCACTGGCACATTCTCAAACCAGTATTTGTAGCTGTATTTAAAGGCTCGGGAGGTACAGACGCAGATGTTTTCCATAAATTATTACGTCTAGACTGCGTAGTTTGAATACTTATCCATCTCAGACTTAAATATTTTATTTCGCAGGGCCATTCACTGGACCTGCGAAGTTTCGCCTAACGACTAGACGGCATTTTCCTTTTTTCGATATTCGACATTAAAAATATATGCAAAAGGTTATAAAAGCTTTAAAGCCACCAAAGACACCCTAAGATCCAGAAATGCTACAGTAGGGTTTTAAAGGTAGAGTATTGCTAACATGCAGCGCGTACGCTTTATCGTGGCATCAAGATGGAATTATTGTAATACGTAAAGGATATTTTATGATATTGGTAGCGATGAATGCACTCCGGGGCCGTGTGAATCCCTATTGGTCCGACAATGCAAGCGTGACTCGTACCGCGATCCTACCTCCCGATTAATACAATGACATAAATTCTCTTGTATTTATTACATCGATAGAGAAAGCTAATCGAGCGATCCAAACTTTGTTTATGTACCTACAAAAATATTGTTTTGATTAGCTTTTGCAAGCACTCTCTTTCAAAAAAGTTTGTGAGACGACACCTGCACTTATATCCAAGTTTTAGCAGTACACGTCTAAGGAATAAAATATAAGTGGAATGTCCTTCAAAACAGCTTTATTTCGGAAAAGTTTACTCGGAATGGCCCCTACAATTTAAAACAAAGTTCCGAAAGATATAATAGATATAGGAAGATAGTATTGCTGATTAAAATAATAAGATATTTAAGATTCTCGTAAGGAAAGCCTACTATACTGTTAATGAATTCCTGACAGATAGTTATTAATGGAATTGAGCGAGAACAAGTCTGGCTCCATTAATAGCTTAAAAAAAGACCGTGTTGCACTCCAGGAGTGCCGGCAGAAGTGAAAACTCAATGACATTGTAACAGTTTTTCGATCAGGTCACGTATCCGTCTTACGGTCACGGGACCTGTGGCGAGTTTAACAATTTTTCCCCATCACAAAAAGTGCACAGCGCCCCTAAAGAAGTTTTCACTTCAAGAATGTATGCTAAACTGCCCAATATGGTGATTCGATTCAATGTATTTTTAGACCTTTGTACCTACCTGCAAATGTTGAACAAATAAATGCATTATTACTATTATTATTCTTAGCTGGAGTTCTTTTTAGTGTTTCGTTCGTTTCAAGTATTAATGTTATAACAACGACGTAGTTTACATGGCATGGAAAGAGCACCTGTTTCAATAATGTTGCGAAATTTTACTCAGCTGCTCTGTAAAATAAATAAGCGAGTAACGCTCGCAACGCCAACACGAGAAGAAATATAACAATAATATCTATCAAAAGAATAGCGAACTGCAGTAGAATAAACAAAGCTTATTAGTTGTATAATTGAATGCAGAATAGAGGAGCGTTTGAGAGCAACACTCGAGCTCTGATTGGTGCTGAATGGATAATGCTCGTGCCAAATGCTAACTTAGCCAATCGGGCGCGCCGCGCCGTTTGCGGCACACCATTAGCCGACGACGCTCTTCAAAATACTTGTTAAACTCAATCGGAATCATTTGAACTTAACTTCGATACACTTTAGGAAATTAAACCTCAAAGATAGCTAAAGTAACCCACAGATTCTCCAGATAAATGTGATGATAGGTATGCGGTTAAAGGCGGAATGCAATTTATGCGAGATGCCAACTTTGGCTTTGACAACGTTGTTTGTATTTTTTACGAAATTAATTTACTATCATGTGTCGCCGAAGAACATATTTCTCATAAATAGGTAGGTATAGTAATATTCCATAAGAACGGATTAATAAAGTTTTCTGAAATTAACTGAAAATTAACTCTACAGATATATCTCATTATTTATACGTGTGTTCGCAAAGCTCCAACACCGATCCCGGCATTTAATGTGCTTGTATGTGAACTCCTGGACTTTTAGGAATCTGGGTCTAAAAACCAGGCCTTTGTGTTATACACCCACCTGTAAATAGCTATCGGTCATTATGTGTGTTGGCAATCCACCTTCGAGGCCGAGCCGGACCCTTTGAAGCGTTCTGTACAAGCAATTAGTTTCTTATACACCATACAATCGGCAATCGTGTCATTCTTGATTATGGTTCCCCTTCATTTTTATTGCGTCCTGTGATAGCAGAGATATGTCCTGGCGGGGAATGCCTCGGGTTTCTCGTGCCAGTTTTTAGCAATTTTTGCTTGCTTTAGTATCAAAGGAAAATGTAAGGTAAAGAATGTTTCATGAAGTAAATCAGCAATTTCTTTGAGTGTCACGGGAGCACATTAAATTGTAAGTCGCCGGCGGCGGCCGACACCCGATCCCGTCGACTTTGAAGTAACATCGGCTTTCGTCCCGAAAATTTCTCCTTTCACGGCGTCTAGAAAATGAATACAGATTGTAAACATAGTTTTGATACCGCGCACTGTTCGGCAGACGAATAAATCTCCATCTCTTCTCTCTCTCAATTTGTAATGCTAATCAACATTTGAAATTCAGTCTAACATGAATTGTTTAATTCAGGCTCGCTCGCAGTATTTGCTCTTTAAAACCTAAGTCCATTTGGCATGTAAAACTAGGTGCTATTGTGCTGCCGCGGTCCGGTGCCAAAACTCCACAAGTCGGGTGTTTTATAAAGGCCCGCATAATAGTTGTCCGTGTTTTCGGTTTGTAGTTACCCGTTGTGTTGTGTCACTTCCGCCAGGAGCGAGCAGAGAAATATTTTAGCTGGCTCTGTATAGAAACGTAAAGTAATTAAAGTTGATATTTTGACGACGCGACACGTCTTTCGTTAGACATGCTAAAAACACTAGTTTAACTAACCTACGTTATAATTTATTAAAAACTGAACTAACTAGAAGATACCTGATTCTTTAGCCGCAAGTGTAAAGTTATTATGTAGTATTATTATTACAGGTATATATGATATTGATATGCTCTACAATACTCCACATCCCAAGTAAATATGTAGAGTATACTTATATAACTTTGATCCCTCTGTTCGTCACAAATTAATTGATTGATTATAAAAATAGCAAAACATATGTTTGTATGATGTTCCAGTTGTCTCCATCTAACTCTCTTTATGACGAGGCATTTTACCGGAATTTTGTTACTTTTGGAAAGTTATAATGTATTGGCAATATTTTATTTGATTATAATAATCAGTATCAACACTTCCATACAAAGGGGTGATCTACAATGGCAGCCTTTTTTGCGTGCACGGAAACGTTTTGTGAACCCTACATCGAAAGGCTTCTAGCCGATAATTATGCACCTCATTGACTCCCATTAAACGAGCCTCGCCTCTCACCGGGATCAAAAGTCGCAAGTTTAACATTCTCCAAGCTTAACCAGTACTTAAACCGTCGTTTTCCCTAATGAATAAAGCAGTTCCTTCGAAGTTAGTCGATTCAGGGCACGGAGTCTGCGGATGCACCAGGGGCTGTATTAAACCACCCCGTAATATTCTCACAGTGCACCGTTCGATTCTTTCCTGCAAATTTATTCCTCGCCCGCCACCCGCGTTTTGATACAATTCCGAATATCACGATTGGAATGTCAAAACGTTTTGCTATACATGCCTTGTAAATTTGCAACTCGTTTTTGCGCGAGACTCGGGATCGCGCTCATGATTTATGTTCAAAGAATTCTGAGGGCATAAATAAAAGATCGTTAATAGATCTTGCGTTCTGTGTAGCGACTATTACTATGTAAGAAGCGTCATTTCCTCACTGCATTTGTACAATAGATTAATCGTAGGCGACTGAATGAAACTCACTTAAACATCGCTATAGATTTGGCTTCGCTGATGAAGTGTAAGTATTAGCGGTACACTAAATCCATACGCACATCCGAACTTACACAGGCACTATGTTGAAAGTTTGGGTCAAAACAGATAGACTGCGGGCTTTACCGAGAACTGTGCAGGGCATAAATAAAAGAACATTAATAAATATTGTGTGCCATGTTGCGGATATACTCGTCTATAGCGCGCATTCGTAACAAAAGATGATTTTCGCAGCACATCCTTTATCCCGCCTTTTCCGTGTAAGTCGTCCATTGCGGCGGCCATCGGGCCGAGAGTGGTCCTCTCGTTAGGGCCGTCCACTTGGATAAATCGAGTTTCCATTACTTAGTCGTTGTCATTCGCTTTGGTCGTGATGCGAATTTCAACGATTTTTTGTTTTCACAGTCTTTCTATTCTCTGTTGGTGCTTTTGTCCTGTGCGATGTTTTTTTGAGCTCGGATTGCTTTAATCTTGCTTTAGTCTAAGTACACATGTTTGACATGTTGTTAGATGTTTTTTTTACGTTATGCCAATAATAGGAGTTGTTTTTGGATCTCGTCAACTACTTTTCCCTAAATTAAATATCACAAATGTGCTGTCAAATTAAGATATATATATTTACATGTGCTTTGAATAAATTTCCTCATGTTAAAATTTATTACGTCTCGATATGGTCAGTAAACCAATACTTTAATAATTCCCCACTGCTAGGCACAAGCTGCAAATGATATAAAAAAACCCGAACACTGGCAATAAATTGTAAATTCCAAAAAAAAAATATTATTAGATTAATAAGAAAAAGTAAAAAAATAACGTAATTCTAAAGTCAGTATACTACACGACCAAAACGGCAATGCTGTGTTTTTCCACCCTATTCCATATAAGATTAGATAAATAGTTATGCGATTTCAAGGTAAACCATTGTGAAACTTAAAATAGAAAAAAAAGCACTAAGTGAATCAACTAAGTAAAATCATTAAAATATTTCCCTTTTTTATCCAAGATAAACGAAGAAACGCATACAACTTTGAAAAAAATCTCATGTTGTCTGGAATGAGGTAGACGTATGGACAAACTGGTGTGAAATATACACAATGAGGAATGGGGCTTCCTCGTGGATTGAACGATCCATTTATATATATACGTAAATAGCCGCACTTCAAAGATAACGACCAATATTAACTTGCGCAAAAATGTTTTAAACAGGCAGAAATATCTTCATTCATTTCCTGTTTGACCTTTCCTCAAGTTTCAAGTTAAGCTTATTAACTGCTACACGAATGTTCCAAGTTACCTAAATTAACTGTATTCGGAACCATTCGGATTTCGATAAATCGCCCGAAATTCAGCCTTCCACTGAAATTCCTCTTTCTGATAGTTGTTGAACACATACTTTTAATGATGTTTTATTAAGGTTGAACGGTAGATATGTTAACAGTAACACGTTCAAATCATGATACTAAGATCAAAATGATGTCACTTGCTTCCCTCGGGAATCCATCATTTTACCGAAAATAGTTTCATCGATTATCGTTAGAATTTTATCATCACTGAGGAATCATTCATAATCATACATTTGCTCGAATTACCTTTTACACTCACGAGAATCAATACTTTATTATTTTATTTGTCCATCGACATAGTCGTTCATCGAATCGCCTTAACTATAATTTCGTTTTAACATAAGATTCAGTTCCCAAATTCTTATATTTTCGTATGCGGATTATAATATAGTAGATTTAGGTCAGGGCAGCTAGAGAAAGGGGGCTAAACAACACATAATCGTAACAACGGTATTATTTGTAGGTTAGGTTAGGGTTAGCTTGTGCCCCTTACGCCTTGGCCACGTGGGACTTTGGTCTTAAGCGACCTGCAACAGCGGTTTTTCTAATTCATTGCTCGTGATCCCAACTAACCACAGTGCGCTGCGCGTCTCGAGTCTCGACCGCGCAATGAACATATAAAACGCTGCCGCAGGTCGCTTAAGACTAAAGTCGTGGCCAAGGCGTTAGAGCGGAAATAGGCATTCGCGGGGTGACATCGACACGCTGGCGTGGCGGTTAGGTTAGGTTTCATCATATCAGCCGAAAGACGTCCACTGCTGGACATAGGCCTCCCCCTAAGAGTGCCAAAGTGACCGGTCCTGCGCCACCCGCATCCAGCGGACTCCAGCAACCTTTACCAGGTCATCAGTCCACCTTGCGGGGGGCCTACCCACGCCGCGCCTTCCGGTTCGTGGTCGCCACTCGAGAACCTTTCCGCCCCAACGGCCATCGGTTCTACGCGCTATGTGCCCCGCCCACTGCCACTTAAGTTTAGCGATTCGGAGGGCTATATCGGTTACCTTGGGTTAGGTTTAGGTTAGGTTAAAATGCCAAATCAACCAACCATTACCAACCAACAATACCAACTGTGAACCGTGTTTCGATTAATTAATACTATAAATAATTAATTATTCTATGACAGGTAAATTAGATTTTATTAATTAAAGAACAATGTATAGAGAGAATCATGTGATAAGGAATAAAAACGTAATTCAATTCGTGCAATAGTTTCCGGCGACATGAAAATCGACGTAAGACATTTCGATAAAATGATAGACACCCCTTTCCTCACATCGGCTTGTCAAAAGAAATACAACCCTCAAATGTGCGATGTGCGGTGGTCAAGTAAAAGATAATTAAAAGCACTTACGCTAATAGTTACATTTCTAAAAGGGGTAGGCAGAGCACATGAAACTAATGTTCCAGTGCCACTTTTAGCATAAATGTGGTTATAAAAGATCGACAAAACGTGGTGGACAGTTCAGCCCATCACCCACAACACACTTCAACCCTGCTCCCTTAGCCGACTAACCGGCCGTTAATATCTTGAAGGAACCAAAATAATCTTGAATCGAGATGATTTTCTCTATAGGAAATTGGCTCGAAATATTTACGCTTCATTCGAGATAATTTAAAATCTACATTATATTATGTCATTGTCACTGTCACTTAGCTTAAGATAATCATAGATAGTGTAATTTTTTATTTTTTTATTTTTTATGTTCGAGCGACACGATTCGCGTGTTGTATGTTATTTAGGTATGTTTTGTTTTTTGTTTGTGTAATTTTGTAGTTTAAATTTGGTTCCTTTTATTTATCTTCTGTATTTCTGGTGATTTTATATTATGTATGTGTACGTTTCGTCACTGTGCCGTAGTATCACCAAATAGTCGCAACGGAAGACCAGCGCTGGCTCCGCCAGCATTACGCTGAGTTGCGACCATTTCCTGGCAAATTACGCAACTGTATGTTATTGTTTGTAAATTGCCTTGTGTTTGTCACGAATAAATGTATCTTTCTTTCTTTCTTTCCTTCTTTCTTTCTTTACATACTATTTTTCGGTGCAGTAAAAATATGGGTGCATACAACTTACTCATAAATATGTCCCAACGCTCTTATGTCAGCGGATTAAGATTTCGATACGTATATGAGAGGATTAAATCGATACATGATTTGACTGTACTTATAGTTAAACAGTGTGCTGTGATGTTTTCTACTGTTTTTCATCCAAATGCACGGCTCCACCTCTGGTATAAGCCTTAAATCCGCGGCTTAGCGCCCCGAATGAAAGTTTACACTAAAGATAAACTTGCCTCCGCACCGATTCAACGCAGACTACGAGTACTTCGCCGCTGCGCTCGCTTTTCTTTCTTATTTCACGCCTTTACAGTTTTCACTGTGAGTGAAACTTTCAGCTTGGCTGCTTTAAAATTCCCTATTTGGACCCGTCTAAATGGTCAAAGTTTTAAAAGTGCATGCTTAGTTACGATTTAACAAACGCAGTTCACAGACGTTACGTTTAAGATAATGCAATTAGACCGGCGATTAATTTAATGTCACGTGGACAGCGCTCCGTACATAATAATCGGTTGATATGAAAAAAAAAAAAAATTGTAAGTAAAATGTTTGTACAAACCTAATTGATACTAGCGAGTTAATGTAAAATTTTCTATATTATACATACTTGCTTGCAACCTTCCAAATCGATAAGACTAATGGAAGTGGGTGAAAAGGTGAAGCTAATGATAGGTTTGTAAAAAACATGCCACTTTACACTTCTTAGCATATTCTAACTGTAGGTACATTTTGTACTACTAGCTAGCTGTAAGCTAGCTGTGTAGCTTAAATATCACCAATGCACTTACGTATATATAAGGCAGTCTTAAATTGTCACATCCCCAACATCGTGGTACCATTTAAAATCCTCCAAATGGCATGTTGGTGCTTTGCAAAATATTTCATCGGAGACGTTTTTCCGTGTAAATATTTGGAATGTAAGCAGCTTCTATGGCAGTGCTCGTTAGGCCGATTACTCCTATACTCCGCTGTGCAATTTACGAGCTCTGCAGGTGTCACGGAAATATACTTCTTCAACCTCTTTATCTGTCAAAGACAGACGGACAATAAGAATACTTTTGGCGTAACGGTGTGTTGTAATATATGACGTTGCGATAGCAATATAGTGGAAATAAAGTGCAAGAAATACCGAACGGAGGCCATTTTTAATTTTCAGCGTCGTTGGCGGAAGGCTCTAAAAGTGTGGTTATTTTTGTCAGATTTGTTTTTAGGTTGGATATAATAATACATTATTACAGAGACCGGGAAGTAAGGGGTTGCCGGCCGACCACATTTAGACGGATAGTTATAAGGCTGGCTGCTTTTCTCAAACATGCAATGAAATCAATTTAAAAACCTCCAAGAAATCAAACTTTTATTTCTAGAGAAACTGGAAGTAAACTATGCATTATTCAAATAGTTTCTTATTTTTTCACATTAAATATAACTAACACAGGGGTTACCATTGCACAGTGTTTTTTGAACCCCATTTTTGTTGCATGCCTGTTTTATTGTAAAAATCGTTTCTTTGTCTCATTCTTAAGCACTGGACTAAAACTCCCACATCGATACGACATGTAGTTTTTGAGAATAAAAAATATAATGTTGGCCGGATAAAGGGTCACCTGAATGAATTCATATGAACTAATTACAGACATAGATATACCTCATGTCATTGTATATGCAGTTTCGTTACAATCTAACACGTAGTTTTAAAATGAGAGCGTAACTACGTTTGTGTGGAGAGTCGAGCTTACTGCGGACTCGCGACTCTGATACTTAAAGTATTTGACAAAAAACCAAATGACTGACCGTTATTTTCCGTGGTAATATTATGCTGAGTGAAAATTGGACCAAATGAAAATGTGTCTACTAAAATTATTCCAAAGATTGCGTTACTAAACACAACGGTTGCCAAAATTGGTTTGGGTAATGAAATTTTACCAAAATAACTTTGGCAAAACGGCAGAATCCCCTAACACACATATTATACTATTTCTTCGTCGGTGTTTTCGTCGGAACTTATATTAAATAAATATCAAAATCAACAACACACAATAAATCCAATAAAATAGAATTAACTTTGCGTTCAATAAGGTTAAAACATTATACGCTAATATTTAGATGAAATAATTCAAATGTGTATTTGTGTAGTAAAAACTTGCAATATAAAATTATTTGAATTTGTTAATAATGTTTTATGTGTTATGTGCATGTCTATTGTAAATAAAACTGCTATATATAGCAAACATTATTTAATGTTTAATCAAAATCACACAGAATGTCACAACGAACCAAAAAGCAAATATGTATTGATTATAGTTTTTTTTAATGGCTGAACGCCGTGGTGATACCACAAATAAATGTGGAATGGAAATTAATAAAGACCATAGCTTCCAATTGTGCATTAAATTTCATTATGTGTCTCTCGTCTCTCCGCACCTGAAACGTGATACTTCGCTGCCTATAATAATGACCGTAACGTTATATATTTCATTGCATATTTGAGAAAAATAAGTTATGCACAAATGTATTGGTCGTCGACTGGTTAGTCGAATACGTTGCTCAAAACTGTATCCCAAACTTTAAACAAACATTTAAAAAAAGTATGATCAATTATAGTCGGACCGTTGTTTCACAGTAATGTGTTTGCTGTGATTGAATACAAGGTACAATTTTCCCAGACTAAAATATGGTAGGTACTTATTGTGAGATTAAAATCACTCACTTAATCTGTACGATACGGCCGAGCAAATATGATTTTAGGGTTTATTTTAAGATTAGTTTCGAAATTGACATTTAATATCAAATTAAAAGCTAAAGGCCCTTAAGTATATGAGATTAAATATAAACAATATGAGTTAATCATTGAAAGTTATTATAGCGTACTGTAATGTAATCATAAAATAATTGGAGGCTATTTGAAACTAATGTATGTGTGGGGCGGAAATTTTCTCGAGTGGCGACCACGACCCGGAAGGCGCGGCGGCGTGGGTAGCCCCCACAAGGTGGACTGATGACCTGGTAAAGGTTGCGGGAGTCCGCTGGATGCGGGTGGCGCAGCACCGGTCACTTTGGCACTCTTTAGGGGAGGCCTATGTCCAGCAGTGGACGTCTTTCGGCTGATATGATGATGATACTCAAATAGTTTCTTATTTTTTCTTGGTAGTAATGACTAATAAATAATAATGTTTTAATTAAAATTCCTGTTTTGCTGCGCCCTACCCGGGTCCTCGTACTCTACCTAGCATTAAGTTGCATGTGTTTGTATACTTGGTTGCAAATAAATGAAATAAATAAATGTACTATTTTCTCGAACTAAAACAGTCATAGGAATATAATGATGGATCGTGCAGTTTATTGCGCGTTGCGATCGCGTAACGCGTCGGAAACACAGTAAAATTATTAGTTTCAGTACTTTTACATGGTTTTATTGAAATACGTACGGAATAAGCACTTGGATTGGCAAAGTAAGTGCTTATAATGTAACCTTATAATGACATGCTTCCACTAAGGCTATTGTGCGGCTTATTATTTAAAAAGGGAGCACAAAATATCAACTTGGACCTTATCCTAGCACAACAGCCTAAATGTGAAGTGATCCGACTTTTCTGACCAGTGCCAATATCCGGTAGTAAGTTACAAAAAACCCGAAATAAGAATTTTCTTGGTTACTCGGTTATGGTACGACATGTCGGGAACGTATAATTGTACCCCAGTACGTCTAGCATAACTTGGTGCAAAGTCGCGTCTCGCGCGAATTAACCCACTCCTAAGCTGTCTCACGCGCACCGTGCAAATTACAAAGATGAGGGTAGATTTGCTCAACTCGCGTCACATCGTGGGGTCAATCGTGCTAGCCTCACAGGTGTATTTGGTGTTTGTTTCCGACTGTATCAGTGAATGCACTGATTCTGATAGCAGTATAATGTCGGAAGCTAGCGTCGATCGGCACGAACTTCCGACTGCGCTGGCCTGAACAAATAGAGCGCTGTGTTACTGCGGGGCGCCACGGTGGCCAGGCACAGAAGCACCACAGCCTTCCAAAGCAACGTAAATTGAAACACTAATGTCCGTATTCATAAACGTTCATCGAAACTAACTAAAATGCCGTTGAATTTCTTTTGTCTTATCTGTCACTTTGACATTTGTGTTTGAGAGAAAGGCACAAAACACTAGTTAACAGGGATTTTTTGATTTAGAAGAAGAAGTATGGTTCTGGCGGAAGATCAGCGCTGCGGACTCCGCAGCAGTAACGCTGAGTCAGCACCTATTCTACAACACAACAGACAACCCTCGACTAAGTATTTTACTTTTCTGAATGCCTTAGGTTATAAAATTGTTTGATATGTTTTTTCTAAATGTTTGTACCACTATACTTGTTTGTTGTGGCTGAATAAAGTTATTATCTATCTGTCTATCCGCACTTTTATGACCTTTTGTCATCCTATTAGATACTGGTCAGTTTGGGTGTAATGCAATATTCGGATAATTAGCAAATGATTCGCTCAGATGTATTTGTTTCCGACTGTATTGGCGTGCGAAAATAGAGCAGCGTTTTACTTGCATGGCAACACGGTCTTCGCCGCCTTTCTCACGGTGGTTAGTAGAGAAATGGTACTATTTGATAGTAGGTGCAAACTTGTTTGAATTTTGGGCAACTTCTATTGGCGATTACTTTACAGTCCGTCATGCGGTCACTATATATTGGATACCTGCGATTCCAGAACTACCCTTAGCCTTGCGAACCCTTTAAAAACCTGGCGGAAAGAACTCCACCACACTAGTCGCTTGGGAAAACGTCGACATGAAACTCATTTCAGTCTGCACCGCGTATTGAGCACAGTACATGGGTGCGTGACTGACCCGCCACAGAGCTCTTTATGCGGTGAGCCTTTTCTGTAGATATGTTTGTTAGTCTGAATGGGCAATTCATCGCTAACATGCGACCACGCGACCATTTATAAAGTCCGGTGTACGCGCGAGTGGGTCGCTACAATGCAACCGTATCAAAAAGGCTGTAATCGATACAAAGAGCTTGAATAAAGCTGATGACGATAGTTTCATAACCGTAACTCCGTAACCGTAAACTTGTTGTGAAATTGAGCCGAAGAAATTTATTTAACCTTGTTATCCTACCATCCTACTAATATTATAAATGTGGAAGTTTGGATGTTTAGAATTTTAGTTTTATTATTTGGTTGTTACTCAATTGCGCTTAAACGGCTCAACCGATTTGGATACAATTTTGCACAAAGATGGATAGCCTGGATTAAAATATAGAATAGTTTTTATCCCGCGTCCACGCAGACGAAGTCGCGCGCGGAAGCTAGTGGTTTATATGTTCGACGGTGGTATTTTTTAGTACGCCGTATCATTTAACATTTATTTTAATCCGACAATTTCGTTTTAAGTTATGATCCTGAGGTTAATTACTGTTAATGTATTATTTTATCCGGTAACTTTTAAGGGTTTCTAATTTGGTAGAAGTGAATATTTTGAAAGTAAGTATTTTTCTTAAATAACTGAAGAAATTACTGTTTTTTTTTTCAATTTTGTCCGATAAAATTCCAGGGTTTAAAATTTGGTATAAGTAAATATTTTTCAAGATTTTTCTTACATAACTGAATTATGTTTAATTTAGAAATAAATCGGTTTTTAATACCTTTATACTACGTGTTTTTGACAATTTCCGTTAATTGCAGATCAGATAAAGTTAATTTCTCGAAGATAGTAGTATCGTAACTCTTACTGTTATCAAGATATTCAATATTATAATTTAATCAGATTTGCAGCTTTAACCATTGTTAATGCTACAGTAGATTATTTTGTAAAAAAAATAATCTTTTTTCAAGTTATAATTATGCTTATTTGTTTCTGTGAATGTACTCTGCAATATGCCGAAGTTAACGGAAATTCCAAGGAACACCGTGTATAAGAGCCTCCTATGGTGGGCAGCTTTTAAGTTTTGGTATAGGCAGTGCATTTTTAATAAAAATTATACGGTAGGTATCGGACGTCCGACTGAGGCCGGATCACGGCCGGATTCGACCAAACAGGAATAAAAAACTAACCTGAGACAATCAAAATTAACAAAAGGACTATTTTTGGAATCTACTCCTTTATTTAGTTAGTAAAAATATAAGTTAACATCTTTTACGCATAGTTCTAGTGTCAAAAAACCTTTTACTCAATTTATCTGGTTTGGTATTTTTATTTCATCAAATTAAGTGTCATTTCGTTCTACCAACAACATAATTGATTTTGAAATTAGACTATTCCATTGTGACATCTTATCTCGGAGCGACTCTACTCTTTATAAATTTAATAAACAATACGTTTTGATGCCAAAGCTTCAAACAATTGAATGACCTATTTTTTTATCGATATGAAGACCGTTAATATTACGACCCGCCATATCGATAAATATTCGTCTGATTTATTAACGAAGTAATGGGGTGCACGTGTGCTTATTAACGTCGGTGGTTAAGTGTACGATGGCAAAGAAGTTTACACCTGTTTCAGTTTGCACCTTATTCCTTTGTAATAAGGTGATAGTCAGATAACTAAATCTGATGCTGAAATATCTGACACTCTCGAACAACTACACATATAAATGTGTATGTTATGTTAGTGCGTCTCGTCCTGGCAGATAATATTGCAGGAGACTAATATAGGTATGTTAGAATTAGAAGTATCATATTTTACTCTGCTTCTAATTATGACCTTTTAAGTGGTCGGTTAGTTCATTATATTTTTGGTTGAATACATTCAAAAAAGTTTTTTAAGCGACATGCTTGTAAAGCATTTTAACTTATTATGTTTCGGTACAAGAAAGTTATTTTATTTTAGCTAACATGCCTAAAACTACTTGTTATGTTTGCTAAATAAACAATTATATTGAAGACATTGTACTAGCAAAGTTAATAAATTACCATTTCAATCTGATTTATGAACAATATGAACACAACATTACCTTACCTATATTTATCTGGGCATCTTAATTTGTGTTGACGTGAAGAGAGCATTTTTCCATTTTCCCGCAAGTCCAAATAATAAAGGAGAGCCTTCTCCATTTATTTACACTGAAAATCAATGCCTTTCTTCCTAGATAGCGGATCGTACTCAGCGTCAACAAAAAAGGGTTTCATCACACGAAAATACTTACCAAAAAAGGTCGTCCATTAAGTGAATTAAAAGCTTATCCATTTGGTTAGAAATTCAGATGATCCTGCAGAACCGCGAATTACAGAGTCCGGCCCTCCATGCGTTTGCGGTGCCAAATTGACGCGCTGTCATTGATCGATTGAGGTGCTCGCACAACACAGCTACCCCAGACAGTAGACGTTAATCTTGATTACAGTGACGTTGACGATACGAAATGCGAACTAGCAATCCGTAAAATTAAAATTTACGAAGATAAAGAGCGAAAAAACGGGCCGCTAGGGAGATGGGGCATCGATTATACAAAGCGACGATTCTGGGAGGCTTTAGAACGTTTTTCCTTGAGATTAAGAATAATGTTTTGATTAAGCGATAGCGATTTGCCTATTTGGGAAATTATACAGCATTTAACAGCAGTTTTATCACATTTTGATCTAATCGACTTTGGTTTGTTAAAGTATGTGTTAACGAAAATAATTGTAATTTAGGTCTTTTTCGTTGGTGGCTCCCAATAGTAATATAGTCGCCAACAGGTTAAGACGTTAAATAAGTGATATAGAAAAGTGGGTAATGCCGTGAAGCAAGAAGTGCAGCGTCGGTGGAGCGCCGACAAGCCAAGTTGCCCGACGCGGGCTCTGTTTGAGTTTTCACTAATGGAAAATCTGCATAATGGGCCGCGCCCCCACTGATTCGATTTGTTCAGAACACGTTACCCTCGACCCGGCTCGGCTGTAATGGACTGCCGCTATTTACTCGCCGGAAGACGACAGTTTTTGTCGATCTTCTTTTGCAAAATGAACTCTCAAGTGGGCATCCTTTGTGACTTAACTTCCTTTCACGGGGATGAAACGAACGATCGGCGCCTGTCTAGCGGACAAATACGTCCCTTGTAAGCGATATCCAATAATGTGGACCCTCGAGCCTGTTTCGTGCACGACCCGCATAGGATCGCCCGGCCCGTGACGGGCATGAAATAAATCACCGCTAAAACAGAAATATTAAAAAAGGTGACGAGGCAGTAGCAATTAATTAATGCAAATGTGTAGGCCCGGGCTTAAAACTTGATTCGGCGAATTTATACATTTTATGTTGCTAATAATGCGAACCGTTTTTTATTTCGAGGTTCGGCCGGGAGTTGAACGGAATCGGAAAAATATTTAATTTAATAGAGGGCAGCGGGCTACATTTATCAATATCACATCGACGGTCGTTGTGACAGCTCGCCGCACCTTTCGCCTGCCTAAATGGGAAAAGCTGTCTAGTGCTTTGATTTTTTTGTGTCGAGTTATAAATTACTATTTGCGAATCCCTTTTGTTACGGTGCCGCCCATTTATCAAATATTTGAGATTGTTCAATATCATTATTCTGAAAGAAAGTTACGAAGTGGATCATTGAAAATAACATCTGGGTAACATAAATGTATTTAATGATTAGGCGTTTAAATAGTTATTACGACGTTTTATAAGGGTCGTATGAAAAATATCGCTCAATTGCTTTCAACCAAATGCCAGCGATTTAATATTGGTCGGTTTTTCTTGTCGGCTGTTTAACAAAGTTTGCGTTACGAGCACCGAAATGATTCAATAATAAAGTAACATGAATAAAAGAAATTGATTTTCAGCGTTGCTTTGCAATCAAGGCCTGCCCGCGGCGGCTGCGCCCCGGGCTTTCATTTGTCCCTGTGCCACTGAACAGCAAATATTGTGTATGTTATATTATACTGTTTAGTTTTTTTATTAACTTGTAAATTTATATTTATGAATGCATCTGTATTTAATAATGAACATGTAATATCGGTTGATATTATCATTCGCTCTACAAAATGAAGAAGATTGGTCCTACGTAAGAGTATTTTTTTCAAGACTGGGATTTACAAGGCTTACCTTTACCTCGCCTCTGGAAAACCAGTATAAGTTTGGCCTCGAAACACGCACGGTTGTTACGAATTTCTGAGGCAAGTTTTAAGTTCTACTAGGGACCAGTGGTGAGGTCGCTTGAGACTGGTCGTGATTCGCATAACTGGACCGTATGGATGCAGTTTTTCAATAATCATCACGTACGAGTTATTATAGCGCCTCCGGGTGTACCAGGTTCTTTCATCTAACTTTGTAGAAGCAGTTCGCAAAGCAATAAATTAAGCAGGTCGGTGGCATCGGCGCAATTGCCTCGCGTTTCTGCAGTTAACTTGTTAGAAACTTGAACTAATTACAGTTCTTCACTCGTTCACTCATCACTTTCCTGACACGGTCGCGCAATTATAACAATAGTTGTTTTACCACATCGTAAAGATAAGCCTAATTAAAAGTAATTCCTGTTTCAATACATACACAGACATGTCGAAGATTATGAAAAAATATTGAATAAGCTAATTGGTGTTGAGGTTCGGTTGCTCACTTCGCTGTCTGAAAGTAAATGCACGATAGTCTTGCAACTAGAGTATCTTGAGCTGCTTGCTGCAGCATGCTTGGAGCATCGTCAGTCGAATTATGCTAAATTGAGCTAAATGTATTTTACACAGGCGACATAATAATTATCTCGCTTTTAATAACGGAATCCATGTTTGAACATGGAGCAAACGTACCTAAACCAAATAAAATACCGTCAAAAGTCGTCTAGGAGTGCTATTAAACCACATACAGAAGGAAAATGTGACCGGCGGGCATGTCGGCCAACGTGGGAGTGGCCAGGTGCGCGCGAGTGCCTCTCATTCGACACCTCCTCCGTGAAAAAGGTTACATGATAAATTCGGGAAACAAGGAAACTTGCCGATGCCCCGCGCGCCCGCGGGCGATTCGCGATCGTTTATCAATTCCCGCCGACAAGGATATCGAATTAAGGCAGGTACTTGGTACGGGTTTGTTACGAGTTTTTTACGGTTGACTCCGTGCGTTGCGCGCAGCTGGTGCGGTGCGTGTTGTCGATAAATCAGTATAATAACTGTGGGTGCCTTTAAGACTGCCTTATATACGTAAGTGCACAGGTGTTATAACCCATTCGAAGCCAAGCAACGCAACGTCTGCTACGCCGTAGCGTGTAGCAGCATTATTTCCGCCTCGTAGCGGAAATCTGTCGTAGAGGCATGACTGATAGGTGATGTTATTCATTGGCCTTGAATGGGTAGCACTCGGAACAGAACAATAGTATTGTAAATATACGCGAGATTGAGTTAACCGAATTACATCATGGTTATCCATTTAATAAGCGACTCTACCGTAGAGGTGGAAGATTCCAATTCCAATGAGAGTTTTATAAAAAGGGCCACATTAAATTTGTAAATATAAAAATAAATAATCTCTCTACGATTCTCTAAAACCGTACTACGAAATCTTTAGCACTGAATTTGATTAGGTACTCTAAACTTTTATTAGACAATAATGTTAAACGTATGCTTGTATAGTATAGTCTAGTCAGACTAAAATATAAACAGGATTTTTAAACACCATGCAAGTAAGTATATACTCGATAGGATAAAATCGCAATTCCTTTCTTCGAATTTACGACTTGAATTATTAAATTCCACTTTCATTGCATCGTTCACAACGACAAACTTTCCATGTCTCGTTTTGTAATTTATGGACACTTAAACACAAATCTCTGTTACTTATGCGAGTTTGCGACGTAAACATTGAAAATGTCCTTCCATAAATGATAAAATTTATGACGCATCCTGGTTCGACACTAGACATAACTCTAAGAGAGCGGTATCAGCTCTCGATAAACAATGTGCCGATCGAGCGTGGTCGTAGCGAGGGCGGGCCGGCAGTTTGCGGGGTATTCTGAGGAAAATGTAACGGTATGAGGCGTTCCAAACGCTGTCAGGTCCGCAGCAAATTAACTTTTATCACCGTCCTGATTTTAGAGGCTGAATCTTAAAGTCTCACTCTGAGACCAACATCGAAATCGCGAAAAATCTGTTATAGGTTCTTTCATAAATTGTGTCTGTATTGATTTATTTTTTGTTAAACATTAGCGTTTCTTACAACAAGAACAATAAGGGTACATTAAGAGTACCGCCCGAGCCGGAAGCTGAGTGCAGGAGGCAGCGTGTGCAACGGTGCATGTGCTCATTGCTTTGATCCGCCGGTTAAATAATTTCGTGAGTGGTCCTATAGTAGACGCTCAGATCCAGTCCCTAACGTTTGGTCGGAGATAAAAGAAGTTTCTGTCAAAAAAAAAAATTTTGGTACATGCTTTTATCGCCGACTGTTCTTTTCTGTATACCATCATTAACTACTCATTGAGACGATTCTAATGAGCCCAAATTCAACGGGGCTACGTCGATTAAGTACTGAATTCCCATGGCTGCCTTCTGTCTCCATCATCAGATCAGCTCGATGGTACCATAATATTGAATTGTCATCCAAACTATACTTATACCCAAAATTTCAGCTCAATCGGTCACTGGGAAGTGGGTCAAATTTAACTTGCAATATTTGATTACAGACAGACAGACAACGGGACAGGTGAAACTAAATAAAAGCTTGTAAAATAGCAACCATCTCCTAAGATGGGCCTACGCACTGGACGCATTTTATAGTAATGATATTCCTCAGAACCGAGACGAGTGGCATTCGAGAGGGGAGGTCCAACGGCAGGCGTTTTCATTTCATTTTTGGTACAAGCTTTTATTGCCGACTGTACTTTACTGTATACCATCATCAACTACTCATTCAGACGATTCTAACGAGCCCAAACTCGATGGAGTTATGTGGTTTTATTACGGAGTTCCTATGGCCACCTTCCAGCTCCATCATCAGATCAGCTCCACGTCATCATAATATTGCATTGTCACGCGATTTGCATATTCGTGCAAAATTTCAACTCAATCGGAAACCGGGAAGTGGATCAAATTTAACTTCCAAGATTTGATTACAGACAGACAACGGGCCAGGTGAAAGTAAATAAAAGCTTGTAAACACGTCATGTATTAACCGCAGTGGCTGTTTGGTCCAATATGTTGTACTGTTATAACATAGACAGTAACGCCCAGCAGTTGCAACGCCGAAACACTTTCCGAGAATGGCCCTCGTGCGGCACTGTCCGGCGATAAGTCAGCGGGGATGTGCGGATGGCCTCGCCAGCAGTAACAGTAAATCTGTAGCACTCGGATTTACGCGGTAGGCGGGAAACCGACGCCAGCATTTAATTACCTCTACCGAGATTAGGTAGCTTCCGCGCCGTCTTTAACTGCGGTGCCTTGGGCTGCGTCCGGATACAATTTGCTACAACAGTTGTCTACTACAGTTAGACCAAGAGAATTTTAAGCGCGTGACAGATTTTATTTTAGCACCGTCATTAATTGAGGTCGTGCCAACTGTAGTCACTCGGATATACGGCGATGCAGAAAATTGACACCAGAATTGCTTCTATAGTCTGCCAAGATAACCTACCTTCCGTGATGTCATTCGAAATGTCTCCATACGACGGTTGACTTGACTGCTACAGTTGTACAAAGTGTTTTTAATTAGTACTTTAGTTTTGCGTTGGTTTCCAAAGGTAACTGGACCACGAACCATCGAATACAAATTTTCTAATTCGGGAGCAAGTCCCCGGTCTTGAACAAAAGAGGCATACCTAAGAGCTAGATGAAGAAAAAATCTTGGTTTTTTTTTGCCCCATGCAATTTTTGCCCCTATAGTTTAAAAGCTCCTTTACAATACAATACAATACAATACAAATACTCTTTATTGCACACCTCACACAAACTGAGTTTTAGTAGAATATAGCGTTAAATCACTTTGGATGACGATTGCGATTCGTTGCGGACAATCTGTTGCGCTTGGATTTCCGCTGCCCAGTAACTGTATTGCCTCAGTATGCGGTAAACCGAGGCCATTTAATTCTCTAACCCAGGATTAGCCTACGCAGGCTCCATCTTTCAACTGCGGTTATTCCTGGGCAGTGAGGGCTTAAATGTTAACCGACAATGGCCACCGTTGTTATATGCGTGTCACTCTACTTTTAATTTGTGGCATGTTTATTGGCTTGTGAAAATGATTTTTCTCCTACTAATATCATACTATAATGATATTATAAATGCGAAAGTTTGGATGGTTGATACCCAAATCACTCTAAACGGGTCAACCGATTTGGATGGAATTATCCAGGAAGATAGTTTATAGCCTGGTTTAAAATATAGAATACTTTTTATCCCCGGTCCATGCAGACGAAGTCGCGGACGGAAGCTAGTTATTTTATCATGCAAGTGTTCAACAAAGTATGTTGACGATAGTTATTTTAAATGACTTTGACATTAAGTCAAAACCAAACAATTTATAAGTAGGTAGATCGGATGTTTACAGAGAATTGGCTGCAACCGAATTTCCCCTCGTAAATACAGAACAATTTAGACTTTATCCGAGTGAATTTATATTCACTCAGAAAAAGTTAAATTAGCGTGGATTATGTGGAATGTGGATGGCCACTGAGAACCGTAACAGTAAGTTGAGAAACTCACGGATTTACGCGAGTATTGCTCAAATGGGCGGGAAACTGTGCGGCGCTTAAGGGGCTCCCGTACGCCCATGACCTTCGATCTGAATCTCTTAGTTTTCTATTGTTCTCTGTAGCTTATTATATTAACAACAACGGCTTTAAGAAATATACTTGTATTATCCCATATTTACTTCATTGTTTTCGAGATATTTGGCATCAAGTATTTTAGGCCAAAATACTGGTTTTCTGGCCATAACTTTTGTGTTAATTGGTTTAAAATGAAAACCCTATACTAGTTTTTAGAGACGTCACGGACGAACCCAAATATATATACAAAATGAAGTATTCAGTTTTAAAATCCGGTAGACGAAAATTGAGATAAAAGATTGAAGAACCGATAGCCGTTTGATGTATAATTCTATCTGTAGTGCAAAACAAGGAGATACGATTCAAAACTTGTCAAAAAGCGATGAAAATCTCGGGTAGCCCCTTTATTACCGCCTTCGAGTTCGAGATTGGGTCGAGACGTCTTTCAAACTGAGCTACTCGTACCGCATAAGGTTCGCTTACTTTAAACGTCCACCGTTTAAACTCGTGCAAAGTAATGTAAGGTATTTTAGCTGTCTTGCAACTTATCAGTTTTGCGTGCACTTATTTAATGTAAATAACACTGTTCTGTGACAGCAATATTGCTGTCATTGTTACAAGCGGCGCTCGACTTACCAGCTTTAGCTTCCATCGGTTTTCGAACCTAGTTAGCTATGTCAAACTATTTTTCGGTTAGGTATTCTATTCCGTGGTGCAAACTCTCGTATAGCGTATAAACTTCTACCGGTTTTGCATTTTATCTACGCGCTAGCGCTAAATTCGCTTGAAGATAGACAAACCGGCTGGGGAACTATTAAAAAAACCGGCCAACAGCGGAGTCTTAGTAATAGGGTCCCGTTTTTACCCTTTGGGTACGGAACTCTAAAACTAGTAGGTATTGAAATCGTTTTGGAACAGATTTTCATACATAATTATGTTGGCAACCCAAACGGAAAATTTGTTTGAACTAATAGTTTAGCTATATAAGCATTATACCGAGATGGAACCGTTTCGGGCGAATATTATGTTTTATCCCATTCGCCGCCACGAAAAAAAATGCGAGGTGGCATGCCCACGCCACTCAACTGTAAGCCGTTTGTGGACTGTTTTTAGACTTCGATTGAAGTCGGTGGCAAGTGGGTGGCAACGGTGACAAACGTGAGTTCAAGCCAGTTTTGGCGAATGGGTTAATTAATTATCTATGCGTTCGAGACAAAAATACAATGTCTTGAAAACGATTATTATTCCTACCCCCAAACATCTGAAACTTCATTCATGATTAACAACTGTAAGTCCGTTCCGGCTTTGAGCAGTAAATCTGCAACTGGATTTACACAGGATAGTCCGTGGCGGGCGCCTCTTAATTGCCATTGCCGAGATTGGATTGCCAACGCCTGCCCGCCCGCGGTTTCTTGGGCGGCGAAATACGTTTAGTTTAAGAAACTATGCAGTTGATGAAAGCGGATTATGCACTAATCCAAGCGTAAGTAATCGTGAGCTGTACTATCACTATCGTATTTTAATTCCTTTGTGGCGAGTGTTCCAACCGACTACCTATCGACCTTCACTAAGGAAGAATTTTGTCCGAAGGGAGTCAAGTTTCGGCGTTACCTGACTCCACGAGTTTACGTGACACATTCCAGTCAAGTATAGTGTTTTTGTTATGTTTTAAAATAATTTTAATAAATAAACTAAAATCTCAATCTTATAAAATTTACTCTGTTGAAAACCTATAATCGCCAGGAATTCCCATATTGTTACACTGACAGATAGCAATTATTACGGGTATAGACCCAGATATACATTAATTCGTTTCATAGCATTGCTAGCCTCAATCACGCATCTCATCCTATTGGTGGATACTGAACTCCTCGCACTCCTCGCACAGCGCTGGGGGATTGGGATACTCACCCTAGAAATATTTAATAGAAACGATCAAAAGTCCGTGTTTGTGCACGCATCATGGAGTAAGGAACAGATCGAAGTGATTTGCATAGATTTCGACGACCGCATACGAGTTCTGCGTTCGAATCCCGGTAAGTGATTATGACGTCTATGATCACACAGAAATACTGTTCCGACAGTTTAGTGGGACCCAGTTATTAAGTTTATATACGCTGTTTATTAAGGCCCTGCCAAGCATCAACATTAGGTATTTTAAGCCACGCCCTAACACCCGCCCGCGGCCTGCACCCCGCATTAAAAGTCTCGTTTTTATACATGTTACACACACAAACACGCGTTCCGCTCACGTCACGTCACCTAGCGTGACAGTAGAGAAATTTGAAATTTGACGCTCATCGAGAAGAGATCAGTTATGTCATGCGATACATTCGTCCCTTTTATTTCGGTCCCGATGTCATGGTCTTCATCTGTTCCTTTGAAAATTGCTTATTACACATTTCTATCTATTTAAACTTTACTAGACCAAGTGTAGAGTAAGTTGTGGCAGATAATTAATTGTATGTACCAAAATAATGAAATATTCGCTGAATGCGATGTGACATTATGAGCATGAAATGAGCGTCGTAGCGACGCCGTAGTTCAGTTCCTTTGCTCATATGAAAAAAAAAACAAGAGGGTAAAAGTAAGTATGTGTTTACAGCGGTAGCCCAAAAGTTGCCATAGAACCACGGAAATTGAAGCAAGTCCCACTTTTCAGATGGACTTGTTTAAATTATTTTTGTGTATTGAAATTTCCAAAGAAATATACTAAGTCACTCGCACAATCTACAATTTATCACAACTTGTAGGTAAATTAAAATCTTTCTTATTTATCTGACTGCTCTGTTATAAGCTGTGATATTCTGTAGAACAAATTTGACACATTCAGGTATTAATACGGCCAGTATTTTTCAATCACAACACCCGATAGAAACATTTTCAGCAAAAAGTTTTAATGTGAAGTAACTGCTTAGCACACATTATAAATTTATGGCGCATGTGTGAGTGCGATTCTAGGAGCGCCCAAGCCCATTACAAAAAGACCTCCGGCACGTTTCGGGTTGAATGGCGCCGTAGGCCTACATATACTGGTGTATAATTATAATTCGTAAGTAATTTTGCGGCGCTGAATAGCATAGGTCCTGCCTCGAAGACGGCCGGTCGCCGAATGAGCTCAATGGGCGGTCCGCGCGTCAGAGACAAACTTACGCCAATAACGTTTGACAGACAAGGGAACAACATCCTCAGAAAGGGGCGTTTGCTTTCAAAAACGCGAAATCAGTAATGATGGGATTATACTAAATATTATTATGAAGGGAGTATATTCATATAAAATCAGATTTAAGACGAGTAATAGATTATCATTTCAACGAAGATTCGTCGCTTGATCTCATGTTGCTTACGTACACTGGTTAAAAATCTAAAAATTAGGACGCAACTTTGTATTTTTTTTCTATCGAGGAAATTTTAAACAATCGTGTATCGATCTGGTTGGATCAACAAACATATAATCAAGAATCATATATCTGAATATCAGGCCTCATTGTCTGCTAGTATGGTCAGAATGGCGTTTCAAACAACTCGATATTTTTCAATACAGCCCCTTAAATAAATAAATAAGTGCAAATATTTGTGTGATGGACGAGCATGGATATTTGTTTCTCAGTCTTGGATTTCTATGTATTTAAGTATTTATATCTATACGACGATATATCCATACTAATAATGTAATAATACCATAAATGCGAAAGTGTGTCTGTCTGTCTGTCTGTTACCTCTTCACGCTTAAACCGCTGAACCGATTGAGATGAAATTTGGTATGAAGATAGTTTGAAATCCGGGAAAGGACATAGGATAGTTTTTATCCCCCATTTCACCCCCTCAGGGGATGAAGGTTTGTATCGAGCTACGATATAAACGAGTTCCACGCGGACGGAGTCGCGGGCAGAAGCTAGTATATTTATATATCGTCGTTCAGAACCCATAACACAAGCCTTGTTGAGCTTACTATGCTATGGGGCTAGGTCGATTTGTATAAGATTGTCCCCTAATATAAGATACCTTCCTATAGGTAAAAAAAGGCCTCCTCGTGTTAATGGTGACGTATTCGAATAGACACCACATATTTAAATTGTCTAACACAAACATAACAATTGCCTACTCGAACACGTCACTCCTCGGTCGGTTGGCGCGGTTATGGTTGCGTTCGGAAATTTTATTATTGTTTTGTTTTATATTACTATCTCCGATTGAAATTCACGGGGCGAACCCCGGTCATATGGAAGGCGTGCCTGGGGATGTAGATCCAACACGTACGTAAAGGCCCTTTGGAGACGAAGTTTCATGTGATTTAATATTACTTTTTTTTTTGTGCGATTTGAAAATATATGTTACGCCGAGGAATCACCGGATGGTTCCATCGGAAGACCAGCACTGGCCACCAGGCACCATGCCAGCACAACGCTGAGATGGAACCGTTTCGTGGCAATGTTGTCTTCTTTTGTATGTTGATTTATGTGCATGTATGTGTTGTTCTCATGAATGTGATTCTATTATATTCTATTCTTCTATTCCCTCTAAAGGCAAAGCCTCTTTAGTTTTTTACCTAAGATACTTTTTTTACCTATACTCACACATCGATGACGAAATCTGCAACAGGTTTCGTCAACAATAAATTTTAATGAGTTGTAAATTCTCCAAAATCTAGGTTAGGTACCGATGATAAATTGTTTGCGACAACAGTTCACTTGTATTTAGGTTAGAGGTTATCCTTTTTCTAGCGATATCTGAATGACCGTTATTGAACCAGAATATTCTCTTTGTAGCCACTTGGCAGTCCAGCCCGCGAGAGCATTTTCCCTTTAACCGTCCGGGTTTTTTAGTAACGCACGCCACGCGCCGCGCATCCACAACTAACAAAAACGTCTTAACTACAAAAGCTGTAATAAAGAAAAAAATACTGCGGCATAAATGAACGTACAGTTATTCAAATACTTTTTATAGAATACTAAAAATATACATAATAGTAAAAATTGGTAAAAGATTTTTATTTGACAAGTTATTACAGGAAATATTGAGCGATACTATTTCACCTTTCTAATGATACCACAAACAACACATATCGTTCTCTATGGACTCGGCGGAAGACCAGCGCTGGCAGCTAAAGTCAGCATCATGCTGAGCCAGGTCCTTTTCGTGACACGGCTTAGGCCGTATATACTTATATTTCTTTTTTCTTTTCCATATATATTAGTGTGTATTAGCTGTCACGAATAAATTATTGATTTATTATTTATTTATGTTATTTATAAGATAGCATAAGATATTAAACTACCCTACTCCCTATAATCCCTACTCCTTCCAACAGTTTTACTCTCGCGAAACTGATTTTGTAGCAATATGGCCGCCTGCATAGGGCTGCCTACAACTGATGTATTTACACTTAACCGTTCGTGGACACTATGGTATCCAGGGTCAGAAGTAGATACATTTTGACAAAAGTATTTTTTTTTTTTTTTTTTTATTTTACTGTAAAAAGCACATATACCTAAAAAACTGTCGTAATATTTGAAACACAGAGGTATTTGAAAAAACAAATATACGAAGTCAAGTTAAATAAAACCATCTTTAAAACAAGTTCCTATATCAGTAACTGAAAGAATACATGCAAACAAAAACACATTTCCAAACACCTAATATACAGGGTGGTCCAAACAGCGACGTCAATAATATTTTTTTTGGATTCCTCCCCCCCGTGGTACCCAAAAATACCCCATGTATGTTCCGCGATTTTTTGTAGTTTTGGAGTTATGGTATTTTTATGATTTCATAGAAAATTTCGGTAGTATGGACTTTAAAAATGAAAAAATAAAAACTCCGTCGTAATTGCGGAATAGTTGAGTGTAAATCGTGAGTAAAATTTATTTTAATCTTGTCAACCCTTTCTTGCTTCATTCAATCTAATGACATTCTTCATACACGCTCGTCGGTTTAGGGTATATGCACTCTTGACCTGACCTTTAATAATAAATAATAATAAAAAAAAATATTTATTGAACTCCACCACAAAGTATACACATACAGTTTACAGTAATTATTATTATATGTAGTCACATTACTTCTGCGACGGAGACTGGTGCCCGAACTAGGGGAAACCTGTATGTCGGGTCACCAGGTCTTCAGCCCTCACATATCTATAACAACAATTTTGGAAATCGATTATACAATCCTTTCTTTGGGATTGGTCGGAGAAAGTTCGCCAAGGTCGACCCTTCCCAACTGTACCTACACCTACAGTCCACTTTTCCCACATACACTCTCTTTGTTAATCTCCTTTCATCCATCCTCTACATGCCCAAACCATCTTAGCATGCCCTCAATATTCGTCACTACATCTTCAGTCCCTCCTCTCTCTCTTATATCACACTATGTCTTATTCTGCCCCTCAAATTCGGCTAAGTTCAGTGTACTTCGCAATACTTTCATTTCCACTGCTTGATTTTAATCAATTAAGTAACAAAAATTCCGACTTCATAATTTTTCTAACAAAATTTGAATTGCCAGCAATGTGCGTTATGTAAATGGCAGCTATTCATACTTGGTTTATTACGATGTCATCAAGATAAATGTCTGTACTAATATTATAAAGAGGAAAAGTCTGTGAGATTGTAGCTTTGTAAGTTTATAAGTTTTTATGTAATAGATAATCTCCCGAACCACTTAATCGACTTCAAAAATGTTTTCACAGGCATGTATAATTGATTTTCTGGATGGTTTGCCTGCGTTCTTTGCAATACGCGGGCGAAGCTGTACGGATAGCTATATAGTAATTTTATAAAAAGGAAAAGTCTCTGATATTGTAAGTGTGTATGTAATGGGTAATCTCCGGAACCGCTTACCCGATTTCAAAAGTTCTGTCTCATGCGTGTTGAATGTATTTTCTGAATGGCTATAGGGTATATTTTATCCCGTTGGTTTGCCTGCATTATTTGCAATACGCGGGCAGCTAGTACAATAGAACAGTGTTGGGCGTAATTAATTAATTTTGGGGCTCCGCTTACATATCAGCTAACATATTTCGGAAATGAATATAATAAGCATACACCGGTTTCGCGGGGGCAAAAATGTACCAGTGCTAGTGATTAATTAAAAATCGACTAAGTTTATCGACATCGATAAAAATAAAATTTTAACCATCATTATCATAACTAAACTAATGACTAAGTTTGAATACCTTTAACTATGTGCAAACCTCTTTCATTTATACTTATCGCAACTATAAACAACCGATATCTGACATTGACTGTGTCGAGTCACTTTTGACAACCATTGAATCGTTGAATAATTCATCCAGTACTACAATATTATTTTGCATTCCGATCAATTAAAACTACCTTTTTGTTTCTTAAGGCGGCTAAAAATGCCTCGCAAGAAAAAAGATCATTCATCTTCATGGAAACCTGACCATTCAGATATAGAATAAAAGGTACAACTTACTTTTGCAAGAAATGTAAAATTCATATATCACGAAAAAAGTTTTCCGTACAAAGGCATATAAGAAGCCAAAGGCATAACAGCGTCGTTAAAAACCAAAACGTATTTAACCTGGATTTGCTAAAATTTATTTTAGCTTGCAACATACCATGGACCCAGGTGGGAAATCCACTTTTCATCAATTTTATATCTGATTGCATATTTGGGAAATATGGTTCAGAAATATAAATTCCCAACGAATCAGTTTTGAGAAAAACGACCTTAGACATCGCTTATAAGGAGACGATGAAACAGATTAAGACTAAACTAGGAAATTCTGGAATTTATGTGAGTGTAGACGAAAGTACAGATGCCAATGGGCGTCAGATTGGGAATGTAATAGTTGGAGCACTATTAGAAAATGAAATAGGTACCCCACACATAATATCTAGCGTTTGTCTAGAGGAAGTAAATAATGTTAGTATAACAAATCTTATTCAAAATGCCCTGGAGACGTTGTGGGGAAGTAACCACAACAAACATGATAAAGTTTTGTTGCTTCTTACGGATGGCGTAGCCTACATGCTGAAAGCTGGTAGGAATTTGAAAAAGGTTTTTCCGAATTTAGTACACGTCACATGTTTGGCACATGGAGTAAATAGGGTGGCTGAACAAGTGCGATTATTGTTTCCTGCTGTAAATAATTTAATTGCTTATACAAAAAAGGTACCTAAAAGAATAAAAATATTTCACCAAATGTTACCGAACGTTCCTTTGCCACCACAGCCGACGATAATACGATGGGGAACATGGATGAAAGCGGCTATTTACTATCATAAATATTTACCAGCCATCAAGCAAGTCGTACGAACATTTAATAACAAAAAATCAACGTGTATATTAAAAGCAAAACGGGCAATGAATGATATAAACATTCTCAACGATTTGAAATGGATAGCCAACAATCTATCCATCATACCAAGTACCATTGAAAAATTACAAACACAAAATTTAAGTCTACAAGCCAGTTTGAATATTGTCCATAAGTTAAAAGTACATATATCAAGATTACGTTTGAATCCTCAGGGCAAAATTATTCACAAAAAACTTCAAACAGTGTTAGAGAAAAACGTCGGCATTTCAACTTTAAAAACATTTAATGATTTGGTATCCGGAAAAGAAATAGAACTGAGTCATATAGCAGAAATTCATCAATACTATAAATTATTTGAATTTGCTCCAATTACTACAGTTGACCTAGAAAGGTCATTTAGTTGGCTAAAATGGATATTGTCACCCAGGCGACGAAGATTAAAGTCTGAAAATGTGGAGAAAATTTTGATTGTATATTATGAAAATTATATTAAATATTAAAAAAGTCAATTACGCAAAAAGTTTATTTTTGTGTATGTAGTTTTCTTCTTCATTCAAATTCTTGAAATTACCCAACGGTTGTACGTCATTTTTATCGATATCAACTAATAAAATTAGTTTAATGTGTCCTCGCACTATTAAACGTCAGTACAGATTTGCCCCCGCCAAACCGGTGTTTGATAATAAGCTAAGCGTCATGCCTCATGAAGGAAACGGATACCTAAAATTAACTGGGAAATCTAGGAATGCTGACTGTCCAAAGAAATTGTGAATGTTACAAAATAGACTAAAACACCACACTTACACACACACACCACCTTGCCTATGACCGTCACATCTAAGTCCTAATTTTAATAAAATAAAACTTTTTTTGCCTTTTACATAAAAACACTTCACTCAAGCATGCCATGCCCCATACCTATCCGGCTTTCGTTTCACCGATCGTTTATTTTATTCAAAAAATAAGTGATCAAAAATATTCTATAAAACAAAAGTAATTTGTAATTCAATAAGTAATTAATTGCAAAATGTAATTAATAATTCAATTAATAATTACATCTTGTAATTGTAATTGAAACTTATAATTATAATTTCATTTTCCCTGTAATTGTAATTTGTAATTGCAATTACTTTTTGTAATTGTAATTATTAATTAGTAATTCAATTACGTTTTGCCCAACACTGCAATAGAATACGTTTTTGTCATATTTTTTTTTGGTACAAGCTTTTATTTCCAACTGTACTTTTCTGTATTCCGTCATCAACTACTCATTGAGACGTTTCTAACGAGCTTAAAGTAAACTCAACGGGGTTGCGTCAGTACTGAATTCCCAGGGCCACTTTCTGCCTCCATCATCAGATCAGCTCGATGGTACCATAATATTGAATTGTCATCCAAACTATACTTATACCCTAAATTTCAGCTCAATCGGTTAAGATTTATCATCATCATCATCATATCAGCCGAAGTCTACTGCTGGACATAGGCCTCCCCCAAAGAGTGCCACGATGATGCGCCACCCTCATCCAGCGGACTCCCGCGACCTTTACCAGGTCATCAGTCCACCTTGTGGGGGGCCTACCCACGCTGCGCCTTTCGGTACGTGGTCGCCACTCAAGAACCTTTCCGCCCCAACGGCCATCGGTTCTACGTGCAATGTGCCCCGCCCACTGCCACTTAAGTTTAGCGATTCGGAGTGCTATATCGGTTACCTTGGTTCTGCTGCGGATAGCCCCATTTCTGATGCGATCGCGCAGAGACATTCCCAACATAGCCCTCTCCATTGCCCTTTGGGTGCCTTTGAGCCTTCTTATGGGGCCCATAGTAAGCGACCACGTTTCCGTGCCATACGTCATCACTGGCAACACACACTGGTCAAAGACTCGTCTTGAGACATTGCGGAATTTGGACGAAAAGATGTGCCGTAGCCTCCCGATCCCGAATGCTGCCCAGCCGAGTCGGATTTGACGATTGACCTCTTTCTCAAAGTTGGACCGACCTAACTGGACAGTCTGTCCTAGGTATATATAATCGTCTACAACTTCGAGCGTAAAGTGTCCGATTGACATGATCTTTGTCAAGAAGGCTAAGATTAACTAGTTCACAATAGAGTTCCAAGATTTGTCCCACACTAACAAACAAATGAACAGGTCAAGTTAAATAAAAGCTTGTAAAACGAAGTTTCCGTGGGATCATATTAGTAAAGATTTATTTACTCGTGTGCTGGAATTTACGGTATTATTCCATTGCTTATTATTATTATTATTGGGTTTGTTTGAATAATAAGTGAAACTTCCTTTCCGCGCGAATCAAATGTTTGTAGTTTTTATAAAGAGAGCCGTAATAAAAACAGACACATAAGCTAATACTTCTGATATTGACGACTAAAATCAAGTGTACTGTAGTAACCAGACCAATGCCGTTTCAGTAAAGCTTATTCGTCTAGACATCTGAACCTAGAAGAGCATTTGACCGCAAGATTCCAGATTTAGATTACAGGGCTCGGGTGGGACCTGGGTTGAGATTACAGGGGTATCCACAATGCTTATCGACAACTAGCTTCTAGCTAACCAATATCAAGTCATACTAGGGAGTGGCGAGGTGAGTCGAGATGAATCGCATAGCAGTGCTATCTCGAGTGTGACAATTTAGCTAGCATGTATCTTGTATATATCGATATTACATCCGAGATGACAGAACCTTTAGTAAAACGTCTTAAGTGTCGATCAAATCTATTTTATCGACTTCGTCTTATGGGTGGATTGCAAAAAAATGTATACAGTTAAGAGCCTTAATCTAATCTATACTTTGATTTTTTTCCAATGTGTAACGGAAGTTACCTACCCATATAAATCCACCCTTATATTGTATGTGTAAAATATATAGTGTCCGCTGGCAAATACAACCTAAGGAAACATTTAGCTAGGTATACCAATACCAGATACTTACCTAGTCATTCTTGCTCCGGTTAAAGTAGATAAAGTTACTAATCTAGAGATAATCCTATGACAGAATATAGTTACATTAGTGCGATTTTAGGTTTCTATTGACGAAGGTTAGGAATATTTTCGAATATTGTAATATAAGTCACGGATATACACTATTACCTATTACGCGGCGTTATAGAATCGTAGATAATCCCGTATAATATGCTTGCATTATCACTAAGGCGACGATGTGCTGATTTACTGATATCTGCATTGGAGATAACTGCAAACGGACTATAATGGCTACGGAATATAAAGTTTTAATTTTAGTTGAAGCAACGTTCCGGGCTTCTGCTTTAGATCTTTTCTTAAATGGAATCTTGTAAGATTTGCATTAATTAGTGCTCAGGGCTAAATAAATAAATAAACGAAAATAAGTTCACGGCACCGACCAAATAAGGGCAGTGTGAGTAACGTCTCTTCATTGATGCTTATAAGTTCAAATTTAGCTACGCTTGGATAATATTTAGCTATGAAAGTTGTACTGGATATAGGTAACTATATAACCAACGATATGATACGTTTTATATCAGCGAGTAGCGAAGTATTAACAACGTTTTTTAAACAATACGGTGCTTATACTGACTATTAGCTATTTGCCGACACTTTAATAAATATGAATGAATTCTTTATTAATTTTGTTTGAATTTTATTGACATATCGATAGCACAGTTATATTCACAGCTAAAACACCGAGCAATCTTCTCCATACTCACACCGACGCTCTTCTTTTTTTATTACGTATTTGTTATTTTTTGTATTTATACTTGTTTTATTATTTTTTGTTACGATGAGACCAGTATGCCACTGTTATTATTATCGTGATTCATAACTATTGGACCAGAATTGTTTAACATTACATGATATTAGTTACCTCAATGAAACAGTCATACTGTTCACAACTATCCATAAACACAAGTTGACGCATTTATCCTAACAGCTACAACAACAGTCTGTGCGCGGCTTTACGTTAAGTGTGCATTGCGTTATTATCTCCGCGTAGCAGTTGATAACAATAAGCGTTTTCCCATATGGTATTAGTGCCACGCCGCTGCTGGCAGAGGAGCGACGCGAGCGCAGCGATCAGCTGACGTTACGACTTCTTTATATAATAATTCAGTTTGACTTAAATCAATCATAACAGGAAAATATAAACCATTTAAGTCATAAGTCAGTTTTGCGAATAATTACTGTAATAAAACCGCGCCTGTATCTAGTGTATGTTAAAGTGATTCGTTTTTATTAAAACAAAATAGTCAAAATGCGTCTGTTGTGTCGTTTGGCAACTGCGGGTGTTACGTTCGTCTGCGCAATGATCCTGCTGATTCGTGTGTCGAACCTGAGTGCAGCTGGGCCTCCTGGGCCCTTGGTGCACCCGGCTGGCCGCAGCGCGCGCGCCGCTCGCTTCGCTGGCGAGGAAGTCCAAACCACGACGATTGCCTCGCAGACATATCTCGCTAACGTTACGGACGTCTTACAAAGGCGACTACATGTTATAGAGGTGCTATATCCTTCTAAGAATTAAAATACGTTGTACTAAGCTTTCATGTCTTCCCACTTCGATTAGTTGTCGTAGGAAATCCTAACTACTTATGTCTATCATTCATGTTCAGTTAAATTCTAATGCGTGTAACTAAAGATGAAGTTAGTTCGGTACTCAACCGCGGCGCATCCGCACAAGCATCTTACATTTGAGTGACTCGACTCGTTCTACGAATGAATTCCCATCTCAGACGTTTTAAACTGTAATTGGTAAAGTCTCCAGTTTTTCCAAGTCATTGGCGACTTTCTCGCAAAGTTACAGGGACCTAATAATAATTAATGGCCTCGACGAAAGTCCGATATCCTTTCATTAGTTCCGTCGCCGCACGGAGCCGCCGAGATTAAAACTTGCTCGACGAGGCTATGCGAGCACTCTTTTTAAAAGAAGCGTTCCGGCCTTTGAGAAGCGAAATGGTCTTATGAAAATATTTGTTTGTATATAATGTCGGCAAGTAATCGCCCTCTTGATCCTTTGATTTTGTGCGAGATTTTTATAGGTTGTTTGTCCTCAGATGATGCGGCACGCTTGGAACAACTACAAGCTGTATGCGTGGGGCAAGAACGAGCTAAAGCCGATCTCGAAGCGGGCGCATCTGTCCAGCGTGTTCGGGAACGGAGACCTGGGCGCCACCATCGTCGACGGGCTCGACACGCTGTACCTCATGGGGCTGCGGGACGAGTTCCGCGAGGGACGCGACTGGGTTTCTGAGCATCTGCAGATTGGAGAAATCGTAAGTAACTCTTTCCTCTATAATTAAAACATTATTGCAGATACACAAATGTAATGTGATGTATTGTCTATGAAGAGAATCTGTGATAGTCATTGACTTCGACCTATTACCGCTATCGGGGTTAATGAGTATTCCATATCATCTCCCCTTTATTTAGGCCTGTTCAATACATCGTTGACTTATGAGTTACCAGCATTAATAGATACAGCCTGGCAGCATCCCAGGGCAACACCGGAATGAAAACAATTATCACATTGTTCCAGTTTTCCAGCGGTGAACTAGTTAAAAGTTTCGCTTCGGTTCTGAAACCGCTTGAAGCAGACATCTGTTTGCCTCTGTGCGGCTTCGTTGGCATTAATGGGCAAATTAAACTACATAATTCTGCGTCAGTTGGCACCGCTAATTAAAAAGATGTTAATGTGGTTGAGTAAAGTGAGTTTCACTTGTTGCGCGAGTTTGAGTACCTACCCAAGCGGCTTCTCGCGTAAAGGACATGACCTAAAGTAAACTGTGGCTGAATTGGTTAGGTATAACTGGTATAAGGTAAGGTGCCTAATCCGAAACGCATTCCATGGCCGCGTTGCAGCTGACCGAAACAAATTTTTGATTCATTATTACATACATTTGACATCTGACAAGCTACACAGTAAACTACAGTAGCCTAGTGGTTCATGCATGCGGCTGTCAAGCGGCGGTTGTGAATTCGAATCCCGATTCGTATCAATGAGTTTTTCGGAACTTAGTATATGAATGTTTACCGTTAGCTTTTCGGTGAAGGAAAACATCGTGAGGAACCCGGTCTGATCCCAATATGGTCTATTAGTTTTCCCTCTGGGTTGGAAGGTCTGATGTAAAACTAGCGCCTATGCCAAATCTTGGTATTAGGTGTCAAAGCGGACCCCGGGCTCCTTTAGGGCACAACCGGAAATGACGCTAGGGGGATGTTGATTTAAATGTCATCAACATCCTCCTAGCGTTACATTAGTTACTTACGATTCGCATGCGAGTTTTATTACATTGCAGGGTTTGATTGAATTCGTCGTATTCCGCTAGCCCGCAGCCCGCAATGTAATGAAAATCGCATACCTAATACGAGTTGATGCACCAGTCCATGTAAATGGCCCTTAAGGGAGTCTGGTCTGTTATCTGCATGGAATATTTTTAACCCCCGACGCAAAGAGAGGGGTGTTATAAGTTTAACGTGTCTGTGTATCTGGAATTCTGGATCGATAGGTAGAAATAATTGATCGGAGAATTTGTATAGGTTGCAGGACCTGTAGCTGCAACCTGCATCGTATATTAATTGTAGAGCAATTGAGGCTTCTTACAATTTTGCATCAGACACAATTGCACAGTTCTCGCGAGATTCTTGTGAAAAGTACTTATCAAACGAGTAACGCTAAGGGAGAAGCTAGTAGGTACATTATATATTTAACAAAAGCTGGCTTCCATAGATCACGATTCCCACGGCCTTGCCTATTTAAAGACTATTGAATAGGTTTTTGTTCAGTTCTTGAAAAAAAGTTGGTAGTTGCGCCTACTGATTTATATGACACCAGGCTATCGATATTCAGTAAAACCTTATCTAACCATATCCATACTAATCCATACTAATAATATAAATGCGAAAGGGTGTCTGTCTGTCTGTTACCTCTTCAGGCTTAAATCGCTGGAACGATTTAGATGAAATTTGGTATAGAGATATTTTAATCCCGGGGAAGGACATTTACACAGTTTTTATCCCGGAAATCATCCTCTAAGGGGGTGAAAGTTTGTATGGAGCTACGATATAAACGAGTTCCACGTGGACGGACTGCTCAAAATGTGTTGATGTAAACGACCGATAACTAAGCTCTGAGTACGCTCAATTATTGTCGCAGTCGCAAGGAAAAGATGAGAAGATATATTTAAAGAAAAATGTGGACCAGACTAGAGAAGATAAGCTAGACAGGGACAGATGGTGGAAATTGGGGGAGGCTTACGCCGCAGAGGCGACTTACACATATCTATAGAAATCTAAAACAATGAATTCAAAATGTGAAAATATTATAATACTTAAATAAAATTTAAATAATAGTTAAATATAATTTCATAATTGGATATCTACAAAAAATATATCAAATAATAATAATAATGTATAACGAATATGATGAAATGTAAAATAAAGATGAACAAAACTGAGCAATAATATTAACTAAGATAATTGCTATTTGCTATTGTCTTGTAAAGAGATAAGAAATGCAAAGTATTAAATTAAATTATTATAAGAATAAGATATTATATTAGGATGCATGTGTTAGAATAAAGGCTATTTTTTTATTTTGTTTATTTTATTATTGTCGCAGTCAATTTTCCTACACAGTAAGGCTGCGGTAATGCGTGTTACCGAACAAAACGGCAGTTCAGCGGGACGGTCACACAAATAACTAGCTCCTAACGATGGTTTAATGAACCGGCTAATCAGCGCTGTCAGCGCGTATCGCGCGATCGCGACAACCGGCCCAAGTGCCTTTTAATTGCTTCTAAGTATACAAGGAGCTTTGAGTGGAGATTACATAGAGTGCAAATAAACATGCATAGTTGTAATGCCTATGAAGAAGCGCGCATGTAACCTTTGTCTTGGCTAGGCGAGGATGTGACTATACAGATGATGTCTACGGAATATTTTATAGAAAATGATCAAAGTGAGAATAATGCCCTATACAGAAAAGTTGGGGCTGTTATACATTTTAAATATAAAAAAAATGTAACAGTAAACAATATCTAGATAATCGTATTGTTGACCCTTTCAGCATTCACTGAAATTGATTTTTTTAATATACTTTATAGGATTAAAGTGAAATATTAATTTTTCAGCGGGCACATCTTACTGGCCACGTATAGTTACGTCCTTGTATGATGGGCAATGGTCATATACAGTACCTACCTACAAACTCAGACTCCTAAAAAACCGGCCAAGTGTGAGTCGGACTCGCGCACCCAGGGTTCCGTACAAACCTGTAGGTATATAAGTAATAACTTTAAAATTATTAAAAATATTTTTATTATAAGATGTAACTCAAAATTTACGGTTTTCGCAATTTTTCCTTTACCTGTGCTATAAGACGTTGCTTCGTACTAAATTTCAAGATTCTGAGTTCACGGGAAGTACCCTGTAGGTTTTGATTCCCTTGCGAGTTTCGAAAATTTGTGGAAATTTGCGGCATAAACAGCAGTATCTTTTGATTGCGTTGGCTTAGAATTTTGATTTTTTCACAGCTCCAAGGGACAGTAGACCTGAGTATTTGGTATAAATTTTAGCTTGATATCTCCACGCGTTCCTGAGAAAAAGGGTCTTGACAGACGGACGGACGGACAACAAAGTGATCCTATTAAGCGTTCCGTTTTTTCCTTCTGAGGTACGGAACCCTAAAAAGTGCGAAAAACATGTCTCATGGGAAATGTTAAGTCTTTCTGGGAAATTAGGAATAGGTTATGGCAAACAAAAGACCTGAGCTGCACAATTTACTCAAGCCACTCATTCACACATCAATCATCACTAAACGCTTGACAAACCACCTTTCAACCTTCATGATGGCCATTCTCACGACTCTATGGTTATTTATTTGACGGCGGCTTGTAGCTTTATTGCGGTTTTCCATCGGCGATAATTGTATGCCATTTTAATTTGAGCCTGCTTCTACCGGTAGAAGAACATGTTAGTGTGCAGTTTGAATAAAATATATCCGAAAGTTGTAGGTATACGGGTACCCGATCAAGCCAAACAGACTATTTCTATACCGGTGACGCGATTATTCGTGATAGGTACAGAATAAAAAAGTCAATCTATCCATGATTCTTAACAACTTTTAGTTTTTACCATGGGTCCAAATTTGTCCGTGCGAAAAACAATATTGCTGTTTCATAGGAAAGGTTTTCAACCGACTGATCAAATTACAGGAAATAGTTGTTTTGTTTTTGCACGGCCAAGGTGCTATAGTAAAAGTTGTCAAGAATCTTGGATAGTTTATTCTGTATCACACGACTTATTGTGTACAAAGCCAGTATAAAAAGGTCCCAATTCGTTTATCATTGTCATCAAGTGTACAATTTTTTTTTACATGTAAAAGCTGAAATTCTTTTTTTTTCAGGATTCCGATTTATCGGTGTTCGAGACGACTATCCGCTTCATAGGTGGTCTGTTGTCGTGCTACGCGCTAACGGGGGACAACATGTTCAAAGACAAGGCAGTGGAGGTAGCGGACGCGCTGTTGCCGGCTTTTGAAACACCCACCGGTCTACCTTATGCGCTTATCAACCCATCTACTAAGGTGAGTGGAGGCTTGAAGATCCGCTTCAATATGAAATGTCTTGTCATGCTCCTCAATGACGACAGACAACGTGTTTAAAGACAAAGTCGAGGAAGAGATCTAAACCTACCGGCTACCGGCCTGCCAGTGTGCGCGCATCAATAGTCTCCTAAGGTGAGTGGTGTTTTGAAGATCCGTCTCACCGGTGCTGTTGTCGCGCGGACGAGAGACATGTTCAAAAGATAAGGGTGTAGAAACGGCCGAGGCGTTGCTACCGGCCTGTAAAACGTACAATGGCCTGCGGTAATACCTAGTGGATATAGTAATGATTGCCCTATCGCATACAACTTGTCTCCTTGTAGTCGTTACCAAGGCATTAGGCTGTTAACGCACTCCGAGCTGAAATGGCAGTGCTGGAAGTCCTCTAATGGATATTTGAGGGCTCTGTGCAGTGTGCACCCAACGGAACTGGTACTTCTACCATAGCAGTTACTGTGATAGAAGTAACTGTCATATAGTGTCAATCATAAACGTCCGCATAACTGTCATATAGTGTCAATGCCCGCATTCTGTACCATATGATATTCCTTTGTGCAATAAAGATTAAATAAATCATTTAACTCATCCAAAACAATAACATAACATAGCATTCCATAGATACTCGTCGAATTAAATGTTTATAACATCAATCTGCTTTATTTTTGTTACTTATTTGTTAATAATTCAAAACAAAGCATACTCATACATAGGGGTGTCAACAGAAGGTCGTCAAAAGGAAATAAATGTAATGTATTTCTAAATAAGTTTTCAATATCGATACACGTGATTTTGACAGGTTAGTGTCGCGCAACAGTCGCGCGTTTGTATCGCTGCAAAAAATTCGCCGCCAGACGTCGCACAGGAACAAAAGAACAACAGATTTTAAGAGCTAAGATTATCTTTACTTAAGTAAACTAGGTACTAAATTCTTTACAAAGACTGCTCAACTTTCCGACAGTCTTGTCAGCTTTGCCGATAACTTAATAAAATTATGACGGATTTTGTAAAGGTTTTACGATGTAAAGTAATGGAGTGGCGGGTCGTTAGCCCGAATTCAAGCTGTTAGCATATTCAGATGTAGCATTTACACCAATCTATAAACACTACGGTCGCATGCGTCATGAATGACCTGATTCATCAGAGTGCGTTGCCTATTACAGCTAAAATAGTGGCCTATTTACATTTGACACTAGTCAAAAGCTCTTATTTAAATTACATTCTTCAGTAGGCACTAGGTACCTTCGGATTGTGTGTTTATATTTACTTGTATTGATTTCTAATGGCACATTTATATTCCGATTGCTATTTATAGCGGTCTGAAAAAAAGTAATGTAAACGCGACATTAGTTGCCAAGTGCCATTTTATCATTTGATAGGGTATAAGAGATTAAGGTAATCAATTCAGTGATAAATATTAATAATATGATACGGTTTGTTATGCAAAAGAACAATTGACTAGATAGACTTATCTTTTGACGTCTAATTACGTTCACATACTAGCGAGAGTCTACCGAAGGAATCCTTTAAATAACCAAGTGTAATCCAACCACTAACTAGACCCAGCTTGATTTATTCAAATTACCAACGCCGATGTCAACAGCCTAGCGTGTCAGTTATCAAGGCCCTTCAGTAAACGTATATAATACATATTGTTATATCGATTATGGCATTAATTTCAGGCGAGCCGGCAGTACCATTGGGCGGGGCCCAACAGCATTCTCTCCGAGATCGGGACCCTCCACCTGGAATTCAACTACCTGAGTGACATTACGGGGAAAGACGGTAAGCATCGCTTATATTATATCTAACGTGTTGGAAACGCTAAAGCTGGGTGTACACCTGCGTAGCAAAACATAGATATGCAGAGAATATTTAACGGTACGAGGTAAACGTTACCTTTGGAACATTATATCTAACGTTTTGAAAGTGCAGAAGCTTGGTATGTACAATTGTACATGTACACCTACGTATAAAAACAAGATAGTGAATATTGAACAGTTTAGGCCAAATGTTCGTCAGCTTTTAAAATTAAATTTACTGTATGAACCCTTTTTTTATTTTAAGACATTTCCACCACAGCTTAGCTGCGTGCAAATTGACTAAGCTAAGTTACGACTGTAGGGTTCACTTGTGTACAAACGTACCGTAAAGCTCACTGCCAAGAACCTTCCCCTGGGTCTCCGTTCGTATAGCTAGTTTTCGCTACGGCTAAAAATGCGGCATTTGGTTAGCGTAAGTTTTTGTACTGAATGTGTTAATAGTTTAATTCCCGTGAAGCATACGAGGTATATGAAAGGTAATGATACTAATGATAAATGTCAATAGGTACCCAACGGATTCTTACAAGATAAAGTCTTACAAATTAATTTTCGCAGAAGTGTTATTAGCGACTTGATTGATAAAGACCTGTTATGGTCGTGTCATTGGGATCAAACGAACGTTATTCTCAATAGAATTTATAAGCGGACCTTTTGTGACTGAAGTAAAAAAAAACTTTTAGGTGTTTTAAAGTACCTATATGTCAACAACCATTGCATTCACAGTCGTACAATGATACTGTATTTCCTTCTTTGCAATTGGTATTTCGGTTTATTGAACCCGCCTAACGCGTATTTCTGTTACATTAGGAAAACTTAATAAATTAAGTTTTTCCATTGAAAATTCACTAATCACTTGAAACTAATCACAAAAACCATGTACATATTACATATTACTACATGTATTTATTTTACTGTTTGAGAAGTTCCGTCGTTTACCTTTTTGATACCAGCGTGGGATCTTCATTTTGACAAATGGTATGACGCAGAGAGTTTAAGATTTCAAATGAAGATAGAATTTTCAAAATCGTTCTCAGAAGAATAAGTTATGTGATAGTGAGCTATCACTATCACATAACTAAAGGTTGTGCTAACAACCTCCTCCTTTTGTGAACGTTGCGCGACATGACATCAAAGCACGGGTTAAGTCTCGAATATTCTAAACTACTGAGTTTCAATGTTTGAACTAATTTTCAGGAAGTTGTAGAATAGGTTTTGTTTTTAACGGCGTCAAGTGTTTTTGAGTTTGTCGCGAAAGGACAGAGGGAGGTATGAGTTTTACCGAAACAAAACTTTACGATCGCGTTTGCGTTTTACCCTCAATTTGTATGGGATTTGACAGCTAAACGCGAACGCGGTCGTAACGTTTTGTTTCGGTAAAACTTATACTAGAGCCTCATGACAACAGATGGGGCTGAGAGCTCGTGTTTACGTGTAAACTAGTAACCTTGACATCAGAACTTTTGTGAGTTCCGGGTATTAAATATGTATTTCGGCTGAATATAATCATTGTGTTTACAAAAAAAAATCTCTTTTTAGAGGAATCAAATAACTAATCAAAAGATAATCTAATAGAGTCGTAGTAAAGGTACAGGGTTGAAGTGTGTTGTGGGCGATGGGCTAGCAACCTATCATTGCGATATTACATTTTATCCATCTTTTATACCCATATTTATTGAAATCGGTTCAGCCGTTTAAGCGTGATTGAGTAACAAACATCCAAACATCCGAACATCTAAACTTTCGCATTTATAATATTAGTAGGATTCTTTTGTTACTCAAGAATAAGTAACCCAAATTAGCTTAGTCTTGCCTTGCTTTGTCTAGGGATACGATTGACGCCATGTCAACGCAAATAAGTACTAGGTACATTTAAACATCCTTAGTGCTTACACATGGCGAGTTTTTGCAGCGATTCATACGCGCGTTTCATCAACTCGCACACATGGTGAGTTTTGCAGCGATTCATACGCGCGTTTCACGAACTCGCACACATGGCGAGTTTTGGCAGCGATTCATACGCGCGTTTCACGAACTCGCACACATGGCGAGTTTTTGCAACGATTCATACGCGCGTTTCACGAACTCGCACACATGGCGAGTTTTGGCAGCGATTCATACGCGCGTTTCATCAACTCGCACACATGGCGAGTTTTGGCAGCGATTCATACGCGCGTTTAACGAACTCGCACACATGGCGAGTTTTGGCAGCAATTCATACGCGCGTTTCACGAATCGCGACTGTTTCGCGACATACGAGTACATCACCTGTATCGATACTGATACGCGATAGCGTTTGTAACGCTGCTGCAATAACTCGCCCTGTGAAACTGCTCTTAACTTGAATTAAAAAAGTACCCGCGCCCCTGTCACCCTGTGTTACACTGATTGAATTACTTTACGTACGCCATGCGTTTACTAAATTGCGTTTTTTTTTTGTTGTTTCCAGTGTACAGGAAAAAGGTGGAGCGCATCCGGGAAGTGCTGAACAACATCGAGAAGCCTGGCGGACTGTACCCCAACTTCATCAATCCGCGCACGGGGCAGTGGGGCCAGAGTGAGTACAGTCATCCTATTGATAATATAAATGTGAAAGATTTTACAGAAAGTTCGAACGCAGGCAAACCCGCACGATAGTCTTGGAGGTTTTCTATTTCTTTCAAAATTTATTTCGCATCTATTAAACATGTCGTTTTCTAGTAACCATAACACAACCTTTATTGAGCTTACTGTAAAGCTAGTTAGATTTGTGCAAGTGCTTACCCTAATCGTCATCATCATATCAGCCGAAGTCGTCCATTACTGAACATAGGCCTCCCCCAAAGAGTGCCACAATGACCAGTCCTGCACCACCAGACGACTCCCGCGAACTTTACCAGTCTTCATCATCAGTCTTCTTTGTACCCACAACCTACCCAAACTGCGCCACATATTTACATACTTCCGATGGCGTTAAATCCTCCACAATATTCCTCCATTTGCTACGATCCTTGGCGACCATATTCCGGCTTGTATAACTGCCCACCTTCCTCAGGTCTTCCATGAAGTTGCTCCAACGCTTCTCAGGCCTACCCTTCGGTTTGATTTGTGTAACATGGTCTCCTAACATTTATTATTATTTCCAGGGCACATGTCCCTCGGAGCGCTCGGAGACTCCTTCTACGAGTACCTACTGAAGGCTTGGCTGATGTCGGGACAGACGGACGAGCAAGCCCGCGTCATGTTCGACGAAGCAATGACCGCGGCACTGGACAAGATGCTGCGGGTGTCGCCCTCGGGCCTGTCGTACCTTGCTGAGATGAAGTACGGAAGGATATTGGAGGAAAAGATGGACCATTTGTCGTGCTTTGCGGGTTGGTATTATAGCACGACTCTTCTCAGGTGAATTTTTCGCTCCGAGCCCTAATCTTTCAAACAAAGGCCTTTGTCTCCATTATCGCATAGCCGCTAGCTACCGACTAAGCACGTGGCACTACAACATTCATGTTGAAAAACAAACGGTATCGTCATGTATTAAGGTTCAAATTTAATGTCACTGATATTCTAGATATTACGTTTTGGTAGTGTAGGACGATGGACTGCCCCGAAGCAATACGGCACTCACATCATTTTGATACTTTGTGGTGTTAAAAATGAAACATTTTATATGTGTATGGAGGCGTACATTTGGTATTGGTGTATTTCAAACTTGGAGAATGAATTGTAGAATAAGCTTATATTCTGAAACACAAGGTCACCTTTTTCATACATTGTAGGTACAATATGTAAAAAATAACTTAATTATCAGACATCAAAGAATTAATAAGAAATTGATCAGACATTTCACTAAAAGGTCCCCATGCTCAGATATCTGCCTGACAGAACTAGGAACACAATGTGATACAACATTTATTGCACACTAGCTTCCGCCCGCTACTTCGTCCGCGTGGACCCGGGATAAAACTATCCTATATTTTAATCCAGGCTATAAACTATCTTCGTGCACAATTTCATTCAAATCGGTTCAGCCGTTTAAGCGTGATTGAGTAACAAACATCCAAACATCTAAACTTTCGCATTTATAATATTAGTAGGAAATCAATATTATACAAAACGGTACAGAAATATAAGCAGAGGCAAACAACACACGGTCTTATCCATAAAGAGCGATCTCTATCAGACATCCTTTGGGTAGCTAGGAGAAAATGAAAAATGATAACCAGTGCAAGAAACTACTAACAATCCCAAAAACTTGAAGCATAAATACGATTACGTTTATTTTTTCCATATTTCTAAGCTGTTCCATGTTTTTCAGCAATATTTTCGATGTGTTTCAGGTGGCATGTTCGGTCTGGCCTCAACGACCCTGGAGAACTCTCTATCGGAGCGGTACATGGACGTGGCTAAGAAGCTGACGCACACCTGTCACGAGAGTTACGCGCGCTCCGAGTCCAAACTCGGCCCGGAAGCCTTCAGGTAACATTAAGGCGATGCCTTGATTTGAGTCGAACACGCCCCCTAGACAGAAACACGCTGATGCCTTCCGCGCACGAGGAAAAGAGATGTAACACTCTTCGGGAATGCCTATTTTGGACAAATTTCGATAAATAGCTAACTTAGAGAAGTATTATTTAAATTTCATTAGGTGAAATTTTAGATGAGTTAAAATACTATAGTATTAACTTGATTGTGTCGTAAAATAATGTATCGTTTGAGTAGGCTAAGTAAAAAAAGGAAAGTACAGACCCAATTTTGAAATTTTTTTCTATCGAGGAAATTTTAAGCAATCATGTAGTTATCGATAAAAATCAGATAAACAATCATACAGGGTGTCCCATAAGTGGCACGTCACAGTGACACCGGAGGTAGGTCAGCTAAAGAGGGACCTAACCAGCTTAACATGACCCCAGTAAAAGTTGCATGGTTTTCGAGTTATTACCAAATTCCGTTTTTTAGTGAATTTTCACCTTTTTTAACATTGTCAGTGTCAGAATTCTGCTGGAAAGCTCTAAAAGCTTTTTTTTTTGTTGTAATGGAATCTTAAATGGTTATTTAAGATGAAATGAGTATGATTCTGTCAAAAAGTTATGTGGATTTCCGTAAAATAATGGATACATCTTGATTTCAATTGCTAGCAAAACGAGAACTTCGACTGGACACCTGCTGTGAAAAAAAATTCCTTGAAACAAAACGAGCAAGTAACATCAAAAAATTGGGCATGTTATGCAGATTTAGAAATGGTACACGAATCTTATGCCCATAAAACTAGGTATTTTCATCATTTTACCGATGCCCTACTTAACTAAGTTGAAACTAGGAACCCCGCTATCAGGTAATTTTGCCGCTTGCTATGACATTACATTTGATACCGTGATTTGTTATTATTCGTTAAAGTCACAATAGGGAAAAAGATGGATTAGGGGAAGCGAAAAAGGAATTTTATTGAAAAAAAGGTAAATTAATTAAAAACACTTAACTTTCGATTATTTATTTAATTCTTAAATCTAACTTACAGTAAATGTTCAAACTGTTTCCCTCGGACTCTAATGCAGAAATGACACCGTCTTATAAAATTACGATTCAATTTTCTTAAACTAATTTCCGATATGGTCCGGGCTGCGTCGAATACGCGTTCACGCAACTCTTCCTCGCTTCTTATTGGTTTTGCATACACTTTGTCCTTTAAACATCCCCAATAAAAAAAAACCAGTGGATTCAAATCCGGGGATCGCGGTGGCCACAGTATGGGTCCTAATCGCCCAATCCACCTGTCGGGGAATGTGTTGCTGAGGTGCTCGCGAACCCGCCGAGCGTAGTGTGCCGGGCAGCCATCTTGCTGGAACCACATCCTCTGCCTGAGTGCCAACGGCGCGTCTTCCAATAGTCCTGGCAGGTCATTTTGAAGCATTTCCAGGTAGTTTGCCCCGTTTAGAATAGCTGGCAACTCGACCGGTCCTATTATTTGGCCGTTAAAAATTCCCGTCCACAAATTGATTTTGAATTGGTATTGGGACCGGTCTTCTCTTTTTTCGTGCGGGTTTTCTAGTTGCCAGCTATGGATATTATGTAAGTTGGTGTATCCGTCCCTTCTGCAGGCCGATTCATCGCTCCACAACACTTCATTAAAAAAGTTGGGATTTTCTCTCCACTTTTGTATCATTTTTCGACAAAATTCAACACGCGGTGCATAATCAGTCGGCTGTAGAGTTTGTACGCGTTGAATGTGGAAGGGATGGTATTTGTTCCTGTTCAAAATGCTTTGTGCCGAGGATTTGGGGACTCCAGTACGGCGTTCAATATTTGGCACAAAAGTTCCTGGCTCCGCTCGCACTTCTTCTAAAACGACGTCGTCGTCAATCGTTCGAGGTCTTCCAGATCGGCTATTCGTCCCTAGTAGTCTGCCCTCGCGATAAGCATTTGCAGTTCTCAAAATGACTTCGTAGTTGGTAGGATTACGATTCGGATATCGTTCCAAGTACAACCTTGCAGCCAATCTTGCATTGTAACTCACATTGCCTCGATTTGAAACACGCCTGGTTTCGCCGTAGATTAAATGCATGTCAGCGTACTCACTATGAGTAAACTGGAGATTGTGATTCGCCATGGTTGCATACACAAATCAGTGTCCGATAGAGTGCCGAGTTGTCACTTTATTCCACAAATAAAGAGTAAATCAGAGTCCAGAGAAATGCCAAGTCGAATTTAGTTAAGGAACATACGAAAACAGAGACACGGAGAACACGGGGATCGCACGAAACGCTAGGTAACGAACTGATTTGGGTTGCAGAGCCATCGCTGCTCGTGCTACATGATCGAACAAAGCACTCTATCCATCCCTTTCTTTACCAAGTAGATAAAGAGAGACAGAACAAAGCTCGTTATGTGGGGGTTCAGGTAGAAATCGACACGTGTGCCAGAGTCGAAGCGAACGATGTCCTTCAAAAGGGTAATAAACATTGTTTCTATCTCTTTTCCTCTCGTGGACCTGGCAATAAGTCGCTCTCAGGTAAAAGAGGACGAATTTTTACCTAATAGGGACGGCTAGCGGGGTGCATAGTTTTAAATTAGTTAAATAGGGCATCGGTAAAATGATGAAAATACCTAGTTTTATGGGCATAAGATTCGTGTATTGTACCATTTCTAAATCTGCATAACATGCCCAATTTTTTGATGTTACTTGCTCGTTTTGTTTCAAGGATTTTTTTTCACAGCAGGTGTCCAAAGTCGAAGTTCTCGTTTTGCTAGCAATTGAAATCAAGATTTATCCATTATTTTACGGAAATCCACATAACTTTTTGACAGAATCATACTCATGTCATCTTAAATAACTATTTAAGATTCCATTACAACAAAAAAATAAGCTTCTAGAGCTTTCCAGCAGAATTCTGACACTGACAATGTTAAAAAAGGTGAAAATTCACTAAAAAACGGAATTTGGTAATAACTCGAAAACCATGCAACTTTTACTGGGGTCATGTTAGGCTGGTTAGGTCCCTCTTTAGCTGACCTACCTCAGGTGTCACTGTGACGTGCCACTTATGGGACACCCTGTATATCTGAAAATCAGACCTTATTGTTTCTTTATGTAGTCAGAACGGCGTTTCAAAGCACGCGATAATTTCCAATGCACAGCCTTAACACGTTCGCAACCAAGAACCCGCCTGGTAGGCACTCGTAATGTTTGCTCAGATGCCGGCTCAGCCAGCTAGGCGGGCAGTAGTATAAACCTACACGCCTAGCGAGTTCTGTCAGTTTCTGGTGTATTTTTCCATTTTTAGTCCGGTTGCGAAAGTGTTAAACTAAAAAACCCAATGGAGGGGTACTCTGGCCGACATGAATACACAAAGCAATGTCGCATGAAAAAAGTTTGACGACCTCTGTAGCCTGGTAGCGACCCTGCCTACGAAGCCGGAGGTCCCGGGTTCTAATCCCGGTAATGGCGTTTGTGTGGTGAGCACGATAGTTATTCCTGAGTCAAGGATGTTGTCTATGTATTTAAGTATTTATTTGTATATCGTCGTCTAGTACCCATAGTACAAGCTTTGCTTATTTCGGGACTAAGTTGATTTGTGTATGATGTCTGAGTGTTATTATATTATATTATGTATAATAAAAGTTGCAATGTGAGCATTTCGCTGAAACTAACAACTTGGTGATTTGATCCTGTTCCATGCATAAAAAACCCGGCCAAGTGCGAGTCGGACTCGCGCACGATGGGTTCCGTACCAGTATCTATAAAAACTGTAAAAAATCACGTTTGTTATATGGGAGCCCCCTTAAATATTTATTTTATTCTGTTTTTTTGTATTTGTTGTTATAGCAGAAATCATCTGTGAATTTTTCAACTTTCTAACTATCACGGTTCTTGAGATACAGCCTGGTGACAGACAGACAGACAGACGGACGGACAGCGGAGTCTTAGTAATAGGGTCCCGTTTTACCATTTAGGTACGGAACCCTAAAATACGAGTACTTCGCGAGGATCAAAGTAAGCTTACGGCACTCATATTGCCGTTCATTGAACAATAGAAACTACTGATCGTTGGGCGGAATATTTTCATTTGTGGAGCATACTCAATCCATACCACCAGTTCAACTGCTTCAGTTTTGTCAGTGGTTTGCAATTTGAATCTTATCTGTATCTCATACATAACCCGTAAAGTTCAATTTGTAACGGCAACTCGTTTGTTCAGATTCTCAGGCGCAGTGGAAGCGCGAGCGCAGAAGAGCAACGAGAAAGTGTTCCTACTGCGGCCGGAGACCTTCGAGAGCTACTTCATAATGTGGCGCCTCACCAAGGACCAGAAGTACCGCGACTGGGGCTGGGAGGCCGTGCAGGTAAATTACGACCTTATAATTTGGTTACTAAGGCGTATTTTACAGAACATGTTGAATTGTTTATCTAAAGTTAAAACGGCGGCAATTTACGCGAAAGGAATCACCGCCAATTTGATCCCCAAAAATACTTAAACTTACCTTTCTGACGATAATAATTAAATCAGTAGTCAATTATTCATGGTCACCTTTAGGGTGAATATCCACCAGAGTTGAATATATGAAGACACATCTTCGCATATCCGATGTATATCCACCTTTATGGTTATTTTTCCCCAAAACGCCTACCTTAATGATGTTCTTATAATGCTGGTTTCTGAAGTCGTGGTAGGTGTCCACACAAATATGCCACAGGCTAATAAGATAACACAGTGAGTATTATTGCAATATTATCGCGATATCCAAAATTGTATGGATATTTTGCTCCAATGGCGTTAGTATTTGCGATAAAAATATTGTGATATATTAAGTACTAGCTTCTGCCCGCGACTCCGTCCACGTGGAACTCATTTATATCGCAGCTCCATACAAACTTTCACCCCCCACTTCATCACCTTGGGGGATGATTTCCGGGATAAATACTATCCTTTGTCCTTCCCCAGGACTCAAACTATCTCTATACCAAATTTCATCCAAATCGGTTCAGCGTTTTAAGCGTGAAGACGTAACAGACAGACAGACACACTTTCACATTTATAATATTAGTATGGATTGCGTGATGATTAAATCACTGTAATTTTATGTGTCATTTAGAACCGCTCTCTAATGATTTATGTTATGTCTGTCAGGCCCTGGAGAAGCACTGTCGCGTCGAGGGCGGCTACACGGGTCTGGTGAACGTCTACCACGCCAAGCCGCAGGGCGACGACGTGCAGCAGAGCTTCTTCCTCGCTGAAACGCTCAAGGTCAGTTTAAAGAATATTCTTCGAGAAAAAAACAGAAACGTCATGACGGTCAACAATCGCTCTTCGTGTTGAAATATCTTACCTAGAAGCGTGGGTTGCGTTGCTTTGACATCAACAAGGCGTTTATTTACTACGCATAGGTAGTTTTTTACAAATAAGAAAACCCAAATATTGCACACAACACAGTGAGAATGTTTTTGAATACCCTAACTAGACCTTTATATATCTGTGTTTTACAAATAAATTATTTGAATTTAAATTTGCACTCAATTTAACTCAACTTTGAACTGTTCGTTTCAAAGAACACCCTTCTCTTGACTTTTTTATACGTTAATTAGTCAATTGATTGATGTTGAATCTATAAGTCGACTATAAATAACTTAATTACGATTGACTTGATTGATTAGTGTAGAAGCGCTCTAGGAGTTAAACTAGTGCTGTGATTTGGCGTTAGTGCTAAGGCTAGCGTTATGCAGTACTGAGAAGACTCGGGATACTGACGGATCGAGTCTTTAAGGCTCCGTCGAGCTCCAAATCACAACACTAAAGTTAGTTCTACACTGTTCCTCACTAACAAATATCTAAATAACCTGTTACAATTTCAGTACCTCTACCTCCTGTTCGCTGACGACTCCCTGATGTCTCTGGACGAATGGGTGCTCAACACGGAGGCGCACCCTCTGCCAATCAAGTCCAAGAACCCGTTGTACCGGCAGGCCTACCCGAGCTCCAACGACGACAACACAGTGTAACGGCGGACTGGTTAGCTAATCGACAGTTATTGATACTGTGATAATTCCCAACGTTAGTTAAGCCGGATTCATACTTATCTGATTTGTCGTGTCATGTCGCGACAGAACCATCCGATTCATACATTTAATAAAGATTACCACTCATCAGGTGCGCTCTGATGTGTCGGCTGGTTTTGTGTCGGGCATCAGAGTGCATCACGTCAGATGTGTGAATCCGGCGTTAGGTAGTTCGTCTGAACTGAATTGACGATAAACTCTTAAGTTCTTTTAGATCGTTTGACTAACGAAGTGTGAACTCTTTGATACGCTGTAGAAAAATATAAACTAGTTCGCGATGAGAAGGAATTTGGTACTTCCTTAAATACCCATGGATTGAAGGATGTTTTATCTATATTATATATATGCAATTATTAATGGAGAATAAAGCATACTCAGGTGGATTGAGGTGTGCTTTATTCACTAACAATGCTTGTTTTAAATAATGTTTAACTACGAGATATCGCGTCCAGACATAGTACCCAATCGCCACGAAAATATCGGAATTTCATTGTCTCACGAGTGTACGGAATCTCATTTGTGTGTGATCTAATTTTAACCACAAATTGGGTGCAGTCATCTATTAAACTTTTGATAAGCGTCATTTCAGCGTAGGCGAGCTTGAAGTATGTCAAGTCAAGTCAAGTCAAGTCAAAAAGCCGTGCTTGAGTTGTTTATTCAGTATGACTTTTTGACTCGGCAAAGCGATAAATCGCGTCTTTATGCGCGTCGTACAATGCTGACAGGTCTGGATAAGCTAGTCAACCAATTTGATTTGTTGTTTGTGGTGGGACATTGTTAGCTTCGTTTAAGTGGAAAATTAAAACCATTTTTAATAAAACTGTGCTAGTTTTGATTCTTGAATAATCCCTGTGTTTTGGAACTTGTTTCTATTGGAGATGGTCTTCATGTTATATAGATGATGGTGATAGTGTGCAAATCAAAATGGTGATTAGCTGTAAAGTGGACTTTTTAAATCCATTCATTGATCTGACAATTGCAAGTTGTTGGCCCAAATCGATAAGAGCTCGCCGAAGTGAATTCTGAAAGGCAATTTTAACAAAGAATTCCTTTTCGTGTTTCCATCACTTTTACTTACAAACTTAAACTAATTGAAGGAACACACTATGCACAGGACATTCTCGCCAGAAATGGTCATTATAGGTGTCAAATTACTGAATGGAATAAAAAATCTGCATAGATATTGTGTCAGCCTGTAGTTAAATTTAGCCTTGAGGGCGTTAGTAGCGATAGTTCAATAGGTAACTTGTTCTCAACGGGCCCTTTGTCACAACTGCGACAATTTTGTCTAACAAATATGTCTGCCGTTACGTAAACAGTGGTGGTGGCCGGATTGAAAATAGGTTAAAATTACGTTAATAGGACCAGTTGAGGGATTGGACCATACCATGTTTTTCTAATTAACGAATCCCTGGCTTTAGATTGCAATTCGGTGACAGCTCCCACTACATTTTATAACCTTAAAACGTTAAAAGGTTATACAATGTCCTATTTATTGTATACAGCAGCTGACGCCAGTTCTGAGGCTCTAGTATAAGTTTTACCGATACAAAACGTTACGACCGCGTTCGCGTTTAGCTGTCAAATCCCATACAAATTGATGGTAAAACGCAAACGCGGTCGTAAAGTTTTGTTTCGGTAAAACTTATACTAGAGCCTCAGGTCACTTTAAAGTTTTATCCTCTCACTGGATTAAGTGGTAGTAGTGGTACAAGAAACTTAATTTGACAAATTATTTGTTGAATTATGAGATTAAGGAAAGCCCGACCTGGAAAATAAAAAACCTGGTCTGGGGGCGCTTAATTAGCAATAATTATGCCAACACTAATTAATTTCCACACTGTCATGTTGACAACAAGGTCGGTGATGTTATTTAGAGGAATAGAGTCTAATCCTTCAGACTTTCTCTCCGACAAATACTTCGTCATATTTCGGCATTTTAACGCAATACAACACGTACCAACGACAACTCACTTTGACAGCAATAGGAAATATTACTCAAAACTGCGTAGGGTAGGGGGCGACGCTAGCACATGCCGTAAACAAAGCACCTTGATACATCATGTCATATGTCATATTTATTAGTATCATATAATTCGTGCAACCAAATACGCAGCAATGATGCATTATTGTATTGTATTAAAATATTCTCTTCTCTATTATATTATAGTAATTTGAATACCTACAGAGCTTTGAAGGACTTGTCAAAAAACTGTTTACGGTATGTGCTAGTGCTGCACTCTGGCGGCAGAACATTGCAGAAATAGATTATTGACAGATGGCATTAATGACGTCTTCAATGCTACTGTTGCCAGGAAATTAGTTCCAATAGTTTTCCGCAATATGGCGAATTTTTTTATTTTCCTGGTCGGGCTTATTTGATTTTCTAAAAGACAGCAAACATCGTCAAGCTGCAATACGGTGGCTATGCAGTTCTGTTTTTCACTTCGATCTTATATTTTTCATCATGAAGCACTTTTTCTCCAATATGCTCGGAAATGTTCGCCTTACTGTAGCAAAAGTAGTACGTGAAGTTCCTTGTTACTGAAGAACGCAAATTTAAAAAGTTAAGTAATTACTGTACACTTAGCGGCCAGGAAAGTGTATGAAATTCCTTTACTGTATACTTTTTTACCCTTTAACTATATGCTTTGACTAAGACAAATCACTACAAACAGACCTTGCAATTTGTCACAACAACTTGCTATAGTTAGACTGGTTAGTAGTGTATGACTATCTCTTTCCAACTATTGCAAGTTGCTGTGACAAATTACGTCCATTTCTAGCCTGTTTAGTTTACTCGAGTTTTCTTGTTTTTATGGTCATAGACAAAACGCGTACTTTTGAAAATGATCGAAGTGACGTTTTTATCGAAATAAAACTCACAACGAACTGAAATGCATTTCGATTGCAATCCCGTTTAATCTTTAATAATTTTAATTGCATAAAACATTTAAAATTGTGACCGATTCTAATGGATTAAAGTTTTTTATGTTGCCAATTGAAACTGGCACTACGAGTCATGCCGCGCTTTAAAAAATAAGTTGGACGGGAACTTGGTAGGTCAGGTTCGTAAAATACTCGCTATCTTAAGATTATTGAAAATATTATTTGATTTCCTCACATTTTTGGCACTATATCTGCCTTGGTGGGAACGACAATTCGTGTATTTGTCTCTATTGTCGGATTCAGCTTCGCTTCATCCACCAATTGCTACTTCCCGGCCGCTGCAATAATGTACTATTAACGCCTTAACGGTAAAATAATGAATATTACTGGATTTATGTCTTATAATATAAGCACTGGAATTATGTCTTACAAAATCGTGTTGAAATGTACCAAGATATGACCAAAATATTTCATCTTTATTTCGTAGAGAAAAACATAATGGGTAATCCTTCCTACGAATTTACAGATTTTTTACGAGGAATGTTTCTCATGTTATTTTATTTTATTATATGAATGGTACGTATGTTTTCGTCGGAATTACGCCGAAACATGCATTGAATGATGTGGTGAACACCTTTGGCATCAATAGTATTTGACGTTGGCTCGTGAACTGATCATTAATATATAATGAAAGCTATTTCCTTCATAATTTCTAACTTCTCAAATACATTTTGCCGGAGTGTGACGTTCAGAGGCTCTAGTATAAGTTTTACCGAAACAAAACGTTACGACCGCGTTTGTGTTTAGCTGTCAAATCCCATACAAATTGAGGGTAAAACGCAAACGCGATCGGAACGTTTTGTTTCGGTAAAACTTATACTAAAGCAGTACGCGCTCAGCCGAGTGAGTTTGCGTTGTCACCTGAAGTGTAGTTAAGATTTAATTAGGCAGACTTTTAATAAAACCGTTATTGAAATGGGAATCTTCTACCTAGGACGATAGAGTTGCTTTTTGAATGGACAACTTTGTAGCAACTCGGCCAACTCCAATAATCTCAAGTAGACTGATTTGCTTATGATTGAGCCAAGTGTTGTTTATCATTTAAGAAGTGTTGTTAGTTTTATGTGACACATGGTGAGAAAATCACACTCGTAGCTTGCGAATAGACAATTTAATGACAATGATGTCCAATAATCATGGCCAATCCCAGCCAGTATTATGGCCATGTGGTTATCGTTTCATTTCCTTTATTTGATCATAAAGCGCTGTGAGAATTCATACAAATACCTACGATTGTGCAGTAGCGAATCATGGGTGTCTGCGTTATTACATCTACCTACCAAATAATATCATTCAATTACTCTAATATATTAGTGTCCAATTCGTTTTCATTCATTACCCAAGTTATTAGACGCTTTCTAAAAGTGTTTAGTCCTATCCGCATGTAAAATTCAGGAAGTTCTAGCAAGCTTTTACTATTCTGATATACTGCAAAAGTAATATATTACAATACTTACATTATAATATGTATCATATCCACTTTCCATCTTTGTAATGATTTTGTATTTTCACATATAACCTTCCCATACCCTACGAGATGTAGTTTAGAAAATTATGCTAAGATACTAGCTAAATTTTTGTAAGTTCAAAATAAATTACTAGTCTCATTAATCAAAGTTATCAGAAGTGTTGCCAGCCTTGTGAGAAGTAAATGAAAAAAAATTGTACCTATCCAGTTGCCAGAAAAAAAATCAACGCAATTTACACTTTGCGTGAACATGAAATGACCCTGAACCCCCAGGGGTCGGATTTTGTGATTTTTAAAGGACGGAGGATTTACCTGTTGTCATAAACGTTGCCAGTTTATTCTGAGAAGCTTTATGGTACGAATATAATGTGCTGTTCCCTTGTATGGATGTATATAGCTTCGGAACTGCACGGCTATCCCAGGACGGTCCGCGAGCTGTTTCGCGGCGACATAAGCTATCCGTCTCTTTCTAATTAGGACGCTTAGAAAGAGACGGATAGTCTATGTCGCCGCAATACAGCTCGCGGACCGTCCTGAGATAGCCGTGCTCTTGTTGTGGTATAGCTAACAAGAGACAATGATGCTACAAACGAAACTGGGTATATTCCGATTGGTAACGTTGCTCAAGTCAATTAGAATCAAATGAGGAGTACATGCTCGTTTTATGATTAGTTCAGAATAGATGTATCTGCCTTGTGCCTCATATATGGGCGCGTGGCGTCAAGCGGCGAACTTCACTAAACAACCTTGGTATCAGCGCCACACTCCGCACTTCATAAATGAGGCATATGATTGAGATAAGACCGCATCGACGGCTCAGTAGTGACTAAATAAGGCCAGTGACACGATACAAAAATTACATTCCAGTATTTTAACTTTGTAGAAAACACTGATCGACTAGGAGTTGTAATATTTGCATCGTGCCAATAGCTTACACCGGGCATTATTTAGAACTCGAAGCACAAACACTTACATTTGTAATTTTTGAATACTTTGTATAATCCGACATACGGTAACAATTAAAATGTAATATATAAATTAATGATCACTCTTAATATATAGGATAAAAGTAATTCAATTTTTAATACTAATAAAACTTAATGTTAAGCGTTTCATTTATTTATTTAAGTTATTATTATCTACTTGTGTGTATTTATTGTGTTTGTGATTATTGATTACGTGTCGGATCTCGTGCTTTGGAACTTTGTGAGATTGTTTATTTCCTCATAATAATTCGATATTATATACCAAACATATCTGTAAATTACATTTAACGTATGTGTAGATGAATTAATATAATATGTAGGACCCTTCGGCCTAAGAGAGGCTTGGTTGGACCCTAGCAGTTGCGTCCAGGTCTATCGACAACTCGGTGACTCGTTATAGTCGTTAAAAACATGTTTTAATTCAATATTATACTTGTGTTTTATTTAATAAATTAGTTAATATATTTTATCAGCCTTTCTTAAGGTTTTTTCACAGCCTTTTTGTGTAATATCTTAAAATCCATAACAAAATATTATAATCGGCATTAATTGTGTTTAATTACGTAAAACTATCAATATGGAGCAGCTAATGTGAGAGTGCTCCTTTTCGGATTCTTTCCTGAAATCGAAATAATCAAAAAGGTAATGATAGTTTAACTGTGTTAAAAATCTTGAGTTACAAGTACACTTTTAATATATTTTTCTGCACCTGTTAACAAAGCATTGTCCAATGTTTAACATCATTGTTAATTTAATTTTCTTAGTAATGTTTGATTTGTAATTTCTTATGTACTCGCAGAGATACAGACAACTAGATAAATATGTGTACAATATGTATATAATAGTTAATAGTCTTAGACGGTGAATTCCTTAGCTATAGAAATTCGGTGTTTAGGTAATACTGTTATTTTTTAAAGCAAATGTGTGAGAATGTTGTTGTACAGTCAAGTGCAAAAATATGTATCGATTTAATCCTCTTATAATATGGGACATATATTTATGAGTAACTTATATGCACCCATATTTTTACACTTGACTGTATATTTGTTTATTTATTTATATTATATTATTGCTATGATATCCAGCTAAATTTAAATGAACTGCTCCTTAACTACCTTTTATTTACTTATATTATCTAAAAACCAACTTCAGTTTTAAATAAGTTGACGGTTAATAACTGTTTGCCACTATCAATACCATGGCCTTACTGGTTTTCTTAATTTATTACAATGATTCTATATAATAAAATCAATAAGATTTTTCGTTGCAATTTTAAAGCTGGTTAGAATATCAACCCTTTGGATGCCAAGAACACCTAAAGGTGCTACGTTTTGTCACGCCCGCGGCACTAGGGACAGCCATAGGTGTAATGGCGTACGCTATCTAAGTCGCCTTCATGCTTTCAACTAAGGTAAGATATTCACTCTTATGGAAAATGTCTCACTTTATTACGTGAAGAATGGCGTCCAAAGAGATTTTTTCTCAGAAACAGTAATCATTGTCTTCTAGAGTATAGTCCAGTCAATGAACTGACAACTTGTAGAAAAAATGACAATTTTGGAAATAATTTATAATAGCTTATTTTTTCTGTGTAACGGATATATTATCAAGTAAATAGCTATCCAGCGACAGAATCCGACAAAATTTCAGACATCAAAAATAAAATAATTAGCTTCTGAAGTCAGAAAAAATATTAATAAATATCACATTTGCTCTATAATATTCAAGATAAATCATACAAAAAAAGACAATGCATGCTTCATTTAAATCTACATTATTACTTTCGGCTGGAAAGTTTGTACGATTCTTGAGTAAAGCATCTTAGAATAACATTTTGAAATGAACTCAACAAAAAAAAACGCTATTATAAATTAATGTTTTTCAAAACCGTATTTTTCCTGGAGTAGTATGGTTGAGATTATTTAATGTGGCCGACTTTTTATAAAGCTGTCATTGGAATTGGAAACTGTACCTTCCGCGGTAGAATGAACTCCTGTGTTGCAATTCGGCCAACTCTTAAACTCAAGTATTCTCTACAGGACGAATAACAACGAGGAAATGTTGTAATAAATTCACTTGCTTTGTCTTATCTAGACTAGACTACTAAGCTCAGTTAACCTTTCAACGCTAATCGCTATGTCATCTACAGACCAACTTAGTTCGCAAGAAGACAAGAGAGGGGGTTAGGGATAGGTACGGTGGAAGAGATCGCTGTTTAGCGATAAGACCGCCTATTGGTTGCCTCTGCTCTTATATTCGCTGTTTTCTGTAGTCTGTTCTGTATTGCGATTGGGGTGTGCAATAAAGAGTATTTGTTTTGTATTGTATTGTTGGTATTAGTAGGTACGGATAATTTTTCTAGACCGCATTTACTTATATTTGTGTCTAGTAAACAAAGCGATTGTCATTCATCGTTAAGTGGGAAACAAAGCAATTGTCTTTTATTGTTAAGTGTAAACGCTAATTGAGAGTGTAAAATAAACGTAGTAAACATCACTTTTTCACCCAAAAGGCGGCTTTGTTGACCATTCTGTATTTAAAACTATATACTACTTTAACAAAAGACTCACTATTCGAGTAAAATATTTATAAAACATCTGGCCTTTTCATTTCGAAGCGTTTGTGGCACGTGGCTATTGATGCTGTTGTGACTAAACAATTTGCTTTGTTGGACCTTTCAAAGATCCGGTCTAGAAAAAGAATCCGTACCTACAGACTGCAAAAAGATGTATCCACTTCAGGGGGTGCCGCCTTTTAGCAAAAACTGCCTACTTATGATCAGAGAACCCGCCTTCGGGTTGCCAGCAAAATGATAACCGCGATCGCGTCGTCACAGTGAAAGGTTAATACATAGTAGGTAGTAAGAGATTTAGGCAATGCAAAGTGGATTTAAAGCGATTTCTAGCTCAGCTTTTCTGTACTGAATGAAAATACTGCCTGTTATCGTGTAATTTATGTAGGTATGGAGTTGTAGTATTTAAATAATACTGTACATTTTCGGTTATTAATAAAAACATGTTTACAAGTTATATAGTTTTATTATCGCGCCTACTTCCTATGATAATTAGGATGTTAGTATAGGTACCTATATTTACTGCAATAAACACCATTAAATATTTGGTGTTCGATATTTTTATTTGTTGAAATGAATAGTTGTGTCTACCGCCGCCGGTAGGTACAGTGTAGAGGCGGAACGAAAACGTATGTGAAATAAAGTAATAAAGACCTAAGTAGGTAATAAAGAGGAAATATGTGAGATTGTCTGTAGGGGATAATCTCCGAAATCACTTATGCGATTTCCAAACTCTTTCACCGGAGTAAAGAATGAACTTTCTGGAAGGAAATAGGCTACATTTTCTCCTGTAAGTATTCCTTGCAATAAGTGGGCTGCTAGTTAAAAATATAAATAAACAGGTGAAGTTCTGCGGGAGTAAGTTAGTATACCTACATGTTTCATAAGTTTATAGGATGGACGTTCGGTCGAGGTGGTCTGGATAAACTATATTGTATAAGCAAATTTGCTACCGTTCTTTGCAATACGCAATCGGATCTGCGTGGGCAGCTAGTTTCGTCTAAACATACCTAATGGTCGTCACATCCAAAAGCACGATAGAAGATAATATTTGTAATCACGAATTACAAATATTATCTCCTATCGTGTAACTGGCCTAAATTCGCACTTTTACACCAAACAGTTACGTCCCGGTAGGCACCGTCATCATTGCCAACAAATCACACCGAATGCTAAAACATCATCAATCCATTTCACCACTAAAACAATGGCGCAAGTAACAGCGATATCGGTTGTCATGGGGCATTTTCCCCGCCGGCCTATAAAGGGGCGCCAAAGGTAACGAAGCCCATAACCCTCCAAATGCCGCGGCGATTGTCTCACGCTAACATTTGCTGCCATCCAATTAGGCTCGGACGGCCTTGGGTTGACGGCGAACAGATATGACATTATGGGAATGAGAATTGCTTGTTTGCGTATGTACTCGTAGAAGTGGATATTAATCTCAGCCGAAATATTGATGAACGTTGCTCGGAAATTTGGAATTACTAATGGTCTGGTAATACAAAGTTGACAATTGACAAGTAATTACTAGAGTATCCTCGTAGTTTTCCAGTGAGGTGACGCCAGCTTCAGCAACTAACGGGTTGATTAAGTTGTTAAAGTCAATTCACGTTCATTAACCCTCGGAATGAGTCATGAAAGACCATTCCTCTCAGTTTTTCACAGAATATACTAGGTACACTACTGGTGCCTATTCCAAATCTTGGGATTAGGTGCCAAAGCGGACCCCTGGGCTACCTGGAGTACCTACCACCTGGAAAACGTTAGAAGATGATGAGTACCTAATTAACTAAATACGTAGACTAGGTTGTTACAGCTTAGGTAAGTGTTTGCCATAACTTCTTTAGTCTTTTAATATAGAGTAACTTACCACGTGCCTGAATACCTGTAGTTAACTGGACTGGGTTGAAGCATGGGCAAATAATTCTGACGTCACTGTCCCGGACTAATTCCCGCCGCAGCAAATATTGGCCCAATCAGTGGAGTGAAGACAATTTTCTTTACGGGCCGGGCGCTCCCTGTCCCCTTTCGCGCACCACTGCCAAAGGGTGGTGGGGTTGGGGCGCGCTAGGGCTGGTCCATGCATTATATTTGTTAAACTATTTTCTTTTATATAATGCCAACAATTTCATAGCTACGCTCGTACCTACGTAGCCGATAACACGAAAACCGTTTGCTGACGAGCACAGCCCCACCCAGCGGGCTCATGGCACTGAAAAAGTTAAGCTCTCGCGCTTTGTACTCATATTTAAAAGAGACTGCAACCCGTGTCGAAACGTCAGAAACGAAGGCAAACAAAAAAAAAACGCGTTAGACCCGTGTAAAGTACCCAATCTTTTCAATATTTTTGCCATGAGAGATCTGTATACCACAGGCTGATTTATTTTTATCACCATTTCAAATACGCTGGCATCTTATTTTCGGTAGGTATTTGTTCAACCTCAAACTATTTTTTTGGTGTTTTAGGGATTCACCAAACCGTCTGTAACCGTAAGTGGTGTTCGTTAAAATCTGAATGTAGGTTGGAAAGACAAGTTTGTATGGAATGTTGTCGTAATCGTAAGTTGGTGCAACCCACCCTGTCGTGAAAAACTTGTTCATCCTGTTGCTGGTGTATGTGCCCGTAGAACTGATTATACCAGTAGGTACAGTCAGCGTCATATAGTTAGTAGCAGCCAGAGTAGCCAAATATTTCGTAACACACCCTTATTCTTACAGTAGGTGATAAAGACATGTACCGAAATATTTGGCTACCTTGGCTGCTACTAACTATATGACGCTGACTGTACCTACTTATAAGAGCATTTTGACTTATTAGTGCACTTGCCTTAAGGCTTGTACACCCGCTAAAGTCCTTGAGCGTATGGGCGGAGCCTCGACCCTCTCCCCGCGCAAGTCGCACAACCCGCCGTCGTTTATTAAGCGTTACATAGATTAAGTTAGGTAAGGTTACAGACGCGTCATCGCGCATCGTTACCAATGCAAGGGTGGACGTGGGTGGGTGACATTCGTCATGCTTAATTGAAACGTGATATTTGTCATACATAAATTACATAATTGATTAAGTTCAAAAATGATGTCCCTACTATTATAATACTATTTACTTACGATTAGTGTAGTTCCGTCAGCACGGCCAGCACGAGACGGCCGCGACATACTCTCGATTTTTCTCGCACTATCGGTCTCTCTCTTATTAGAACATTAGGAAAGAGAGGTATAGTGTGAGAAAAATCGAGAGTATGTCGCGGCCGTCTCGTGCTAGCCGTGCTAGTGAAAACGAAATTTGTTCGAATAACTCTCATTGTCGCTCGAACTAACAAGCGCGACAGAGAGGGAGATACACGAACGAAGTTCGGTTTCGTTTCGCGGTAGGCCCTCAGCACGCCTAGCACTAGACGGCCGCGACATACTTTCGATTTTTCTCGCACTATACCTCTGTTACTAAATATTCTAATAAGAGAGAGACGGATAGTGCGAAAAAAATATAAAGGTAATAATAATAATCCATACCTACTGTTGCCCTTAGGCCATTTTTTTATGTCGCTATTAATAGGGGCCCATCTAGTAGTTAGCGAGTCACCGTCTGCCAGAGATAAAATGTGAAACAGTTTTATTGGGCAGGCGTCCGATGTTTCATCCAATAGCCCAGCTACTAGTCCATCATTTTCACCCAGTAACCCGTTTTATTTAGATTCCATCAACTAGCAATAGACTTACACCCCAGCGGGTGCTGTTTCTGTGTGCGTCCCATGACACGGGCAGATACAGCATCCGCTTGGTGTACTCCTTGCATTTCATTAAATTGTCAAAAGGGCCTCTACGTGTTGGCTCAGAGCTCCACGCACGCCTCCCAAAGGTCCGGGACATCATTGTCCCGTGAGCGGGAAAGACATATAATCCATACTATCCATACTTCCATATCCATACTCCATACTAATATTATAAATGCGAAAGTGTGTCTGTCTGTCCGTTACCTCTTCACGCCTAAACCGCTGAACCGATTTAGATGAATTTATACAAGAACCTTATTACAATGCACATAAAGTGCACGGATGGTCAGTCAGCTGTCTTGGCGATAGTACCTACTACTTTACAAACTACGAAATAGATTGTCCACTCTATGCAACAAAACTGTCTGTCACTAAAAACTAAACTATACGCAAATGTTTATAAGTTACCTACTATACGAATCACAAAACGGATTGTCCACTCTATGCAACAAATATAGTCCACAATATCCACAAATATTTAAAAATTTCGGCGCAGCGCAAATTGACACAGGTCCGTCATGCAACGTGTCTCGTCCCGCACTGACCGTATGGACGAAAACGGGGAGGCGTAGGAACTTTGGCGGAATATTTCAGAAAACGAGGTAAATTTTTAAGAAAATTACGCAAGTAAGAAAATGATGCCCTTGTTCATTATTGTATGAAGAAAATTATAAAATTACATATTATTCTGATAGAAAATGGAGCAGTAAAATGGTTACAAGTGAAAAAATAGGGGTGACTTTAGATTTTTTTTTCTCTAATTTTTATTGTTAAAATGGATTTCTACGAAAACTATGACCCGTCGCATATCTTTCAGGTTATGATATATTTTTTGTTAAAAATGTTACGTTATAATGTACAGTTACATAACAACTCATTTTCACGAAAATTTCGAATGTGCAGCCTTAATTTCTCACGACCGTGAACGGCGAATGTAAAATTAAATCCAATTCAAGACGTTTATTAGAATACGAGTAGGCCACTATAGTGAAAACCGTGCGGTATTACAGCTAAATAAATAAATAAATATATTAGGACAGTCTTACACAAATCGAACTTTCTAGCCCCATAGTAATCTCAATAAGGCTTGTGTTATACTAGACGGCGATATATTTGATAGATATACATACTTAAATACATAGAAAACATCCAAGATTCAGAAACAAATATTCATGCTAATCACAACAATATTTGTGCAATATTTGTGTATCCCCTCACGGGGATTCGAACCCAGGACCTTGAGCTTCATAGGCAGCGTCACTAGTGTCACTATATACCCCTCGGCCAACCGGTCGTCAGCTAAACATGCAATAATACTTAGAGAGACAGATACGGGTAGGTATAATATATTTGATCACATCGAGTTAAAAGTTATCCAATGCCTAATTATATTTAATCGTCCAACCTGAAACTCGTCGACAACCCTACCGATGGGACTGAAAGCGGTCCCTACAGTATGAAGCGCCACAACCTTCGCGCTCACTTTCAAACCACCACCTCCGGGGCTCATACCAAACAGCGACCACGACACCTGCGCAAAAACTTGGACAAACTATCTCGCCCATTCTCACAAAGTGCGATAGTGATATATATAGTCGTTAAATTGAATTTAGTCGTAAAATAAATTGTATAGTTGATAACACGCCATGAGTGTGTGAGCATCAGTCGGACGCGCCAGCCAACACGAGATGCATCTCTGGAAGATACAGTTTTTCGCAACGATCTGCTTGGCAGGTAAGGCTAGCTTTTAAAATGGCAGATTTCTATTCTATTCGGATCTGAATTTCATAAAATGTCCTACTCCTGAAAGTTAAGAGAGTAGCTTTATTTTCATCCTTACTTATTTTTCGGTTTTAAAGGATCCCGGGGTATACGAAATCTGCTTCCATCGGACTTTCCAAACCAGTTACTAGACCAGTTTCCTCAAAATGGAAGCTTTTCCTTTACCAAAAAGCTACCGTTAACTATTAAGATTTAGGTACAAAGTTTTTTTTTTAACCCACCGGTACGAGCCGAGATTTGAACCCACGACCGATTTGAAAGTCAGGTGCCCTTTTTACCTTGTGTTGTAATTTTTTGGCTTGATTTTCCTATATACGATTATATGTAAGGTTTTAGGTTGTGCCAACCAAGCAGGAAAAATTATATATACCTAATACCGTAACCCATAAAATACAAAAGGGCTATTAAACTTTTTAATATAAGCATTTTAGTAGTGGATGTAAGTTGTTATGAAAGTCGACCCGCAAATGAAGGTAACCACCCCGGTTTACGGTAATTAAAACACGAGCGCAGCGACTACCCAAAATGCATGATGACCAGTGATCGTAACTTTTGTAGCATTTTTGGTGCAGCATAGTGTTGTTAACGGATGTGATGTGCGGTGTAAAGAATTTGAATCCTCATGCTTAATTAGCGTTAATAACGTTAATATTAACCTTAATTAATAATTTGATTTATATTATCTATACCAATTCCGTCAACTAATAAGTCCAACACTACGCTGCACCAAGAATGCTACAAAAGTTACGATCACTGATGATGGCGCAAGCAACGCACGAGTATGACACATGTACACTCGCAATGATTGTATGGCAAAGTGTGACCTAAGTACATAAGTACCCAGTTGATTTGCAGAATACTTAGAGTTAACTGTGTTCCTAACCGTAGCAAACTTTATGATTATCTCAATATTTTTAGGGTTCCGTACCCAAAATTTAGATAATTACCAACTCTCTTTGAACTTTTATGTTTACGTACAGTACATATTAGTAATTTTTATAAGTTATTTTAGTTTATATTATTCTTCTACTGTGGTATGGACATGTTATGCGGAGGGATGATAGTCATGTTACTACAAGCTACGTATGAATGTAGAGGGATGTACGATGTACCTAAGAGAAGAGGTAGACCAAGGAAAAGGTGGATGGACTGCGTGAGAGACGATATGAACATGAAAGATGTGTGTGATGAGTTGACGGGCTATAGAGAGGTATGGAAGAAAAAACATGCTGCGCCGACCCCAAGTAAATGGGATAAGGACAAGCGAATGATGATTTTAGCTTATATTATCAAAATATGTTTCCTAGATAAGTAATTAGGCAGCCTCAACCTGTCGCATGAGTTCGTCTTTTATTCCAGACTTTCAAGAAGCGAGGTACGAAACATATTGAAGTGAAATGAGAATGCGAATCGTACGTATCAGATTGACTCTCAGATTAAATTACCAAATGTTTCATTTCATAACAGGAGGCGAATCAGCGCTTTTTTACGCTCCTTCGGTCGCCTAATGCGGTCGCCGAACTTGTTTCAAACTACATACTCCAGCCAAAGACTGTCGCTTTACATTAGTCTGTCCACTTTGTCCGCCTAATGCAGTCACATTCATTGACGATTGCAGCCGTCAGCCACCGAATGCGGCCGATTAGTTATCATTGTCTTTCGTCTTTAGGTACCTACATTTGCATGCGGTGACCGGCTTAATGTAACTAATTCCCACTTTTTATTGATCTATTAAATAATGAAATAGCCCTCAACGATTACTTTAACCGAGATAAATTTGGCACGGTCCAAAAGAGACGGACATAGGCACAGTAGGTACAGTCAAGTGCAAAAATATTGGTGCATACAACTTACTCAAAAAAACCAAGCACATGGTTCTTAAATATGTCAGTGAATTAAGGTTGCGGTACCTACATATTTAGAATTCAACAAATAGTGGAGCCATTATCGTATGTAATATCAGTAAAAATATTATGTATTGAATTGACAACACTTGACCAGGTTTTACGGATGCGGATGTGGTTTGGTTTGGTATATTTATAACCACTAAAATGTTGACTTGCCATAATTCATTTATTACTAGTGGCTGTGGAGCAGTAGAACACGCAAGCCTATCTTTTTTTTTCGGAAAAGTGCCTCGTCAAAAACATTTTATATGATTAACGAACCTGCTCACAAAATTGCACGAGAGGCGGTTGAGAAATGCGACCTGCACGGCTATCACGCGTCGGCGCGCGAGCTCTCTCGATTTTCTCGCACTATCCGCCTCTCTCTTATTAGAACACTTAGAACAAGAGGTATAGTGCGAGAAAAATCGAGAGTATGTCGCGGCCGCCCCATAATGATAGACGTGCTGTAGAGGAGAACAGCGGGACTGACACCGGACACACAAACGATTTTCGGCCCAAACTGAAGCATAGAACTTCGTTCGCTTCGCTCGCTCGTTCGATTAATCAGGTTTTAATACGTTTAATGCTACTTCATCATCATCATCCTATCAGCCGAAAGACGTCCACTGCAAGACAGGCTGGCTGGAATTAAGCCTCCCCCAATATGGGGGGAAAATGCCGCAATCGCCACGCTTGGCAAGCGGGTTGACGATCGCAGCATTTCCACCGTACTCTATGGATGCTGCTGGTGGTCTTGTTCGTAGTTTTAGGACTTACCCGGGTCCAAATTGGGTGGCAATGAACTTGAATGAATCTTGTCATAATGTCTTGCCACGCGATCCGCAAGAAAGTGGCATCCCTGCTCTGTCGCGCTTGGAGCAGCGGCAATAAGTATCCTGATGGTGATGTCGAATAAATTTGACTGCTCCATCTATAATAAGTGGAGGCAGACAATGCTTGGCCTATAAATTTAATGCTATATTGTATAATCTAATTTATTGTATTTAATTAAGTAATTAGAATTAATGTAATGTAATCATTCCTACTAACATAGATTAATGATAATTGTACTGTACTAACAACTTTATGGGATTCGGCCTGAAATAAATAAATAGGTAAATAAAACAAGTTTCTGTCAAAAAAATCATTTTGGTACAAGCTTTTATTGCCGACTGTACTTTTCTGTATACCATCATCAACTACTTAACAACATTGAGACGATTCTAACGAGCCCAAACTCGATGGGGTTATGTGGTTTTATTAGGGAGTTCCTATGGCCACCTTCCAGCTCCATCATCAGATCAGCTCCACATCATCATAATGTCGCATTGTCACGCGATTTGCATTTTCGTGCAAGATTTCAACTCAATCGGAATCCGGGAAGTGGATCAAATTTAACTTTCAAGATTTGATTACAGACAGACAACGGAACAGGTGAAAGTACCTAAATAATAAAAGCTTGTAATGAATAAGCTTTTTCTCATTAGCTCAGCCAATTGGATCTCGTATCTGACCTATGTCCAGCAGTGGACGTCTTTCGGCTGATATGACGATGATTTTTTGCCTTTTCGATTTCTTTCTATTCTGCTCTCTACTGAAGCGAACATCTATCGCTTGCGGTTTCCGGTGATAATATAAGCGTGTATTGGGATGTACGCTTATTGAGGGCTCCTATACGCCAATGACCTTCGATATGAATCCCTTAGTTTTCTAATGTTTTTGTAGCTTATTATATTAACAACAACGGCTTTAAGCAATGTAGTATGCCATATTTACTTCAAAGTTCATTGTTTTCGAGATATTTGGCATCAAAGTTGAACAATTTTAGGCCAAAAAACTGGTTTTCTGGCCATAACTTTTGTGTTAATTAGTTTAAAATGAAAACCCTAGACACGTTTTTAGAGACGTCATAGACAAATAAACCCAAATATGTAGATTTCGTATATGTCGGATCTTTCACGTCAATAGAGATACAAAATAAGTATTTTTTTAGACAATGTTTTAAAAAATCATACAAAATTAAGTATTCATTTCTTTCAAAATCCGGTAGACGAAAATTTAGATAAAAGATTGAAGAATCGATAGCCGTTTGATTTATAATTCTACCTGTAGTGCAAAAGAAGGAGATACGATTCAAAACTTGTCGAAAATCGATGAAAACCTCGGGTAGCCCCTTAATCACCATTATCTACTCGTATATCCAAATAAACATGTTAAAAAAATCGCAATATCCCAAGTAAAAGTAGGTAAATATCCCTAAAATGGATACTAGCTTTTGGGGTGCTCCGATTTTATTGAAGCTTTTACTGAATAGTTAGATGAGTTAAATAAAGCTCGGTTGGGCGGACGCGAGCTTTTGGGTCACTTCCGATGGCTCATTTACCCCACGCAGAAAGCCGCCTATAAGTAATGAAGGGAAATCGCATCGAACAAAGAGTCGCGGGATAAAATATAGCGTATGTCCATCCTGAAGGTCAATCCTATATACCTTTTTTTTCGTGGAGAAACCAAACCCTGCGAACCAGGTACCCAGCTCCTATTAAAAATTGCTAAACTAAACCACTAAAGACTGTAAAAGTTTAAACAAATGCAAAAATAAATTACGAGAGTATGTAATTAGTAATGTTTAAGTGCGGCCCTGGGAGTTGTCGCTTGGAAACAAAGTACTTAATGTTACCGCTAAGCTGGATAGCATTGGATTGCATGGAAGCATGCTAACCAATGTGGACTTAGTGTAGCACGTTAAGACTGAAAAAAGTAAACTTGTTCTGTGTTGTACTACTTATAAGTTATTAGATTTTTGTAATGCTACCCGCAGTATACTACCTACATAATTGTAGTACCTAACTAATTACAGTGGCACTAAAGGTCTTCATTTATTTTTAAGGCTTAGTATTGTGTATCTTGCGATGCTCACTGTTTAACTTTGTTATAGTGTCAAGTTTCTAGTCCCAGTAGTTTTGGCTGTGCGTTGATGAGTGAGTGAGTCAGTCAGGACATAGGCATTTAGGTATAGATAGATAGATTTATCCATCTATTATATTAAGTTATTACCTAGTATAGAATTGACTAGGTAGATTATTTGAATTAGCATGTTATAACTGTCGACATTAAAAGTATGGCAAAGTTGTGAAAGGACACCGCAAGTACTAATCGAATAAAAAGTTCGGTGACCTTTATTGAAGAAAATCTATTCTGCGTATTTTTAAGTGTTAGTACTCATATAAAAAAATAGTAAAGGGGCAAAACTTTCTATGTATGAATGGTTATTGAGATTATTTGAGGACCCAGATTTTAGGTCGGATTAAAATGTAAGGGAAAAAAAATAAAAATTGCCAAATACCAATAATAATTATATAAGTACTTATAAAAATCGTATTTTGAACCACTTTTCAGAGAAACTTGCCCCAAAAATAGTTTTTATATTTATATATATGTTATTGTTCATTGCATTGAGTACAATATTATGTGAAATTCAATAATAATCTGTGTATAGATTTATCAAGAATCGAATTTAATTGTCTTCGATTTTTCACTACTCTTAGTTCATTTTAAATGCGTGATATTATCCCAACATAAACAAAAATCTGTGTCGTGTAGAAATCAGAGGCCCGAAACGTTTCCATTCAGAAGTTATCGTTTTTGCAATGTAAAAGTATAAGTAAGTATCATGCTAAATCCCTGTTTACTATGAATCAAGCTATACTTATCAGGAAAACGCTGTTTTTTTAACAGTCCATAGTGACCCCGTTTTTTCTTGTCACCCCGATTTTATGCAACTATCCGCGAACCAAATATGTATACAGTATGCTTCAATTAAAATCGAATTTAGTAAGGTTACTTCTCAATCTGTCTCTCGATGTTGGGGTGAAAACAAGTGTTTGTTTTTGTGTTATAATACTAATCCAAATACTTAAGCTGAAAATTTTGAATATCGTTCATTTTGGGCAGAATTAGAATTCTGTTCGTATAACATGCATTCCGCTCTCTCTGCTCCATATGTATGTGCGGTACCACGTAAGTACCTACAATGATATCAGATCACCAGGCAAACTATTTATAATTGAACCGGCTGCTGTTAAAAAAATGTCGACCAGAAAAGTCGTTGAAGGTTCTCACCGTACAGCCAACGAGTGTAAGACGCTCGACCCAGGAATAAGAACGGGATGGCGAAGGTATCCCGGGGCGCACTGATGCGAGCGTGAGAAAAAGGGGACGCTGTGGTTCCTTGATGACCAGGGCTACATGAACAACTAAGAGGCTATCAGGACCAAAGAATGCGGGAGGGTGCGAAGAATTACGAGAGGCGTGTTCGGATTCAAGGTCCTATATACACTTTGTACTCGAAAGACATTCTCAGTAGCGAATGACAACTTAATAACATAGCAATAACCAGACATCGTTGTAGCATTTCGGTTGTGTATAGTTCATATACACAATAAGTATCAATCTAAATTGATAATTAAGGTTAATAATAACGCTTCTGTTAAATAAAATAACACAAGCAACAATGAATTAATTAGGACCGTGTACTCCATTACTACAATAACTAGGAAATTAATACCGGTCAGGCATTTAAGTATTCACATCTCCCCATCTCTGATATGTTTTGACAGCGGTAAAACGTGATCTCATTATTTTTCACCAGTTGGCAGTCTAGGCACGTTAATGTAATACCTACCCGCTGGGTCGAGACATCGTAAAGCTAGTCATAACACACGAGGCCCCGAGGCGCGCCCGGCACTCCCCTGACATTTATCCGTAGCCCATAAAAAGAAATATCCACCAGGGTAGCATAGCTGGCAAGGCTCTGCTATAAAGGCCCCGCCGCGCCCTGCGGACCCCGTTCGGGATCGAGTCGGCCTACTAACCTGCATTGAAATTGCATATTCTTCAGCTACGTACATCATTAAGTATAAAGTTCAAAAATATAATTTATACTTGTTTTAGTTTATCTATCGAATTCACGTAACGTAACGTACGTTTATGAATTATATGTTAAAGTCTCTTCAATATATTTAGGTCGATTTACTTAAACAGTAGCGATCTTCCACGGTGTTTATAAATTTACTAAATATACAAGTAACTATTCCGAAAAAAAAACGATATTAATGCATTACGAGTAGAACTGTATGATCAAAGACCCCACAATCGGAGGTACATTTTATGAATAAATCTTTTCTTTTCACTCATCTTACAAGTAAGCCAAAGCCAAAGATTTATTCAAGGCAAAACCGTGGGAGATCAAATTCTTGTAAGAATTTGATCTCCCAAAGTTTTGCCTTATATATGTATATTTAAAGATTTTGTTAAAATGTTCCTAAAATACTAAAACAAACGATTTCGCAAAGCCAAAGTGATGAATTGATGATGTAATGTAAGGCGGTCAGTCAAAGGTAACGGGGTCAGGGGTCAGGGGGGTGACAAATGATGCCCGTTGTCTTTATTGCTGGAGGGTTGCTATAAATAGGTGGACAGGGGTCGGCTCTGGGACACCACAACTAGACACATGTTTGTATAATGCCTATTAGCATATATCTACCTACCTAGTTAAATGTGTAAAAAGAAATAAAGTTTTTTTTGGTATAAAGTAGGGAATACAATCTCGTGAGATTTCAGACGAAGCCAAGATCTAGATATCACAAAGCCACTTTCGCGAGATTTCTGACGAAGCCAAGATATAGATATCACAAAGCCACTTTTGCGAGATTTCAGACGAAGCCAAGATCTAGATATCACAAAGCCACTTTCGCGAGATTTCAGACGAAGCCAAGATCTAGATATCACAAAGCCACTTTCGCGAGATTTCAGACGAAGCCAAGATCTAGATATCACAAAGCCACTTTCGCGAGATTTCAGACGAAGCCAAGGTCTAGATATCACAAAGCCACTTTCGCGAGATTTAGGAGATCTCGTGAGATTGGGTGTTTTACTGAAAACACATGCAAATGCTATGAATTCCATTTAATGATTATCAACATGTGAAATAAAAGTGAAAACTATTGCATTAATAGTGGTGTATTATATAATATCCGTTTTATTTCAAAATACAACACAATTCTTTTTTTTTAATATTATTTATTGAATCATCAGGTTATACCTAATATTTATGATTATGCTGTCCCGCTCAATCTCGAAATCTCGTACGGAAATTGTTAAATATGGACAACGTAATCTCGCAAGATGCCCTAGTATTTATGTCTAATGGAATGCATACAAATACATACCATTTGGATGCCACCTACACGGACTACACACGCGCGGTATGCAACAAACCCCAATGTAAAATCGCAAACCCCTATATAAAATGGGCGATAGGCCATTTTTACCAAATTACTCACTAAGTAGATAACCAAAATACTAGTGACTTTATTCTGTGTCGTAGACAGCATTTTCTTGTTTATGCCAAGCGTTGATTTGTTGGCGGCGGGTAATGCGATACCATAATTAAAATGGGTTGATTTTGATATTGATATCAGGGTGCGGTTTGATAATTCATGTTTTTAACGTCATTTTCGGCGTTTATGCGGAACCTCGGACGTTTTACTCTCTGAAAAATCTGCACTGACTCGACACTGACTGATTTACCGCACCGAAAAATGGAGAAGTGACCTAATACGGTATTTGACAAAAAAAATGTTACATTACAAAGAAATCAAAATCAAATAAAAAAAATCAAAAAAGAATGGTGTTTAACTTACGATTTATTTGATAGATTACTTTTGATCCGAGAGCTCCGCTGTTGATCTCTATTGGCGAGACTGGACTGAAGTAACGTTATCATGAAATATGAATAAATCGAATAATTCCATATTCAAATGTCAGCTGTTCTATTCTGCTCGTGTAAAAGGTCAAGGTCGAAAATTGGGAACTGTATTGGGTTAGACATTTATTTTTAAGTTTAGTTTATAACTCAGGTTTAGTTTAGTTATAATTTGTTATATTATTATGTGTGTATATGCTTTGGTTGTGTTTGTTTTTATCTAATAAAATGTTTCATTACTGTAAGTACTTATAACATGTCTATGTATTTATGGACTCAACAGTACCTACATTATACAAACCTATATTCGCTAGATTACCTTTAACTTCGCGTGGGATTTATTCCACACCAACAGTACAAAGATTGAATGAAACGTGCGCAACAATACTTAGACAAGGACGGGAACACCAACATCAGCAGTCCTTGTCTTACTCACGAATTATTTATTAAATCTTGCACGCGTTCCCTAAGGGGCGTGCGAGCGGAATGTCAAAGGAATTAAAAAGGGATGAAAGATGGGATCCCGGGATCTTTAGGTGCGAGCGTGAGAAAACGGGACGCGGCCGTTCCTTGTTCATTAGGGCTACATGAGCGACCAGGAGGTTAGGGCGTAAGGACGAAGGTTCGGCCCTTGAGGTTTTTACTATTAGTCCGAAGCATGTCTTGTCTGCCTATGGCACAATAACCTGATGAGCTAGAATTTGTTTTGATTTATTTATATTTATATCAATTAAGACGTTATTTAAATTTTCCTAATTTGTTACCAATATTTTTCAGTGGCTTTATAAAATTTAATATGAGTTGATTAGGATTACTATTTTTACCCCTTTAGAAAGAGGATTATGTATGTCTTACGAGCGTATGTATGTATGTATGTATGTATGTATGTATGTATGTATGTATGTATGTATGTATGTATGTATGTATGCACAAGAAAATTCGGGCTACCATCTAAACGGCTCGATGGATTTTGTCATTTTTTATTTTATGAGGTGTCGTTAGATTCCTCGTAAACGGGAGAGTGACATAGGCTATGTATATGTGTATTTTAATAAAGCATTTGGGATTTGGGTTCAATTTTAAGTATACTTTCTTAAACGCTCACTACATTTCGGATTTTAAATTGTAATCTCAAAATATTGTATTAAGTAAAAATTAAACATTCTTTACAAAATTGGTATATTCGAGGCCAACGCAACGCTACACGTGCTACGCCGTAGCGCGTAGCAGCGTTTTCCCGTCCTGTAGCGGCAATCGCACGTAGAGCACGCACATGTGAGTCATTGCCTCTATGACCTTGGTATAGATAGAATATTTTAGCAATCCTCTAAAATGAATCCATATTTTATCAATTGAGAATTAAAACAAAACTCACGTAAAATTGGAGAGAAAACTTAAAAAGAAAGATTAATACGTACATAAGAACCGCTGTTTTGCTTATAATATATAAGTCTTATAACTTGGTGGTATTTTAATGTTTTCTATTCGAAGTTTCAAAACGGATGATATGGACGTATTAGGGATCACCGAGAATATATACCTATTGTGGCCATATGGCTAGATATATCATAACTTACCCTAGTGAATACAGTCTGTTCTAAAATATACAGCAGACTTTTGATCTGACTCACCATCATCATATCAGCTGAAAGCCGTCCACAGCGGGTCATATGCCTCCCACAAAGCGTGCAATGACCACAGCAGAACCAAGACCCGAGTGGGTAGACCCCCAAAAAGAAACCTGACTGACCTTAAGTTAAGACCATTTGAAAGACTTTCATCATTCACAAAAACTAGTGTTATTTTTGTGGTGACAGCGGTTTAAACCTCTATAGATGTTAGCCGCTGCTCGCACTGGCTGCCGATTGAGATGACCGCTTGGACTATTTATTATAACTAAGTACTAGCTGTTACCCGCGACTTCGTCCGCGTAGAACTTGATTACTATTAAATTATTGTGGGCGGAACCTCAATTATCGCCGACCCAAACAAAGTTCTACCATCTTAAGGGATGGTTTCTGATATAAAAACTATCCTATATCCTTCCAAGGGTCTCAACTCATCTGTAGGAAAATTTTCATCTAAATCCGTTCACGGATTAAGCGTAGATAAAAGTGCACAGTAACAGTGCGATGAGTTCATTGGTTTAAATTGCAAAATTTCAATTGAAAACTCCGTTTTTACAAATATAATATCTTAGGAATCATCAACAGACGTTTCTGCTTAAATTGTATATTTTTTCATAATGTAAGTACCTATAAAAGAAAGCTACATGACTGGAAATTTTTGCTTAAATCCGTCCAGTAGTTTTACTCACGTTAGTTCGGGCTACCTGTATAGTGTTGAAAGCAAACTTATCTAATGCTAAAAGACGGAGAAGTTTCCATCTCCATCCACCGTCCCCATTTAACGGTGTTAGAGAATAAATTACTTTCATTAAGCCCCTTTACCCTAACCTACCTAGATCTACATATTATAAAAGAAACCTGCTGTCCTGCTTTCATGTTTCTAGCCACAGTTTAATATTAAAAATCACACATTACTTAGGTATGTGAACTTTCAACCCCTATCTTAACCCCTTCAAGGGATGAATTAGGAAACTGTTTTTGACTGTACATTAGGAGCTTGTGGCCTAAAAACAACATGATTCCCAAACAAACTTTCAACTCTTTTTTAACCCCCTTAGGGGATGAATGTTTGTAACATCGCTTAACTATTTGCTTTGCTTTTTAGTAAGATACCTTCATACAAAGATTCAAGTCTATAACTTTCCAAATGAACGATTTCCATACAACGGTTCGACCCCTATTTCACCCCCTTAAGGTTTGAATTTCGAAAAATCCTTTCTTAGTACGCGTCCACGTACTGTAAAGTATATATATTCCAAATTTCATGCTTATAACTTTAGCGGTTTAGGAAATTACACATTACTTATGTGAACTTTCAACCACAATCTTAACCCCTTCAAGGGATGAATTAGAAAAAAAATCCCTTATCAATGTTTTTGACTGTACATTAGGAGCTTGTGACCGAAGTTTTAAATGGCTAACCTTAAAAACGACATGTTTCCCATACAAACTTTCAACTTTTTAACGCCCTTAGGGGATGATTTTTTATAGCAAAGATAAATCATTTGTTTGGCTTTTTAGTAAGAAACTTTCATACAAAGATTCAAGTCTATAACTTTCAAAATGAACGATTTCCATACAACGGTTCGACCCCTATTTCACCCCCTTAAGGGTTGAATTTCGAAAAATCCTTTCTTAGTACACGTCCACGTACTGTAGAGAATATATGTTCCAAATTTTATGCTTATATCGTTAGCGGTTTAGGCCGTGCGCTGTCTGTCAATAGATTAGTAACGAAGAGTTTTATATATAGGTATAGATTATGCCGGGATGTATTGTATATTTTATGGTGGTTAATTTGTAATAATAAATAACGTGTGTTTGTAATGAGAAGGTTTATAACTAGTATAAACTACTGTTTTACCATTGAAGGTTTACGGTCTTCTGATTTTTTCACACTCTGCAAGAGTGTACCGTGTGGGGGCCTCAGCGGACCACTTTACAGGCGGTAATAGGGGCAAATCTCTGACTGTCGAGTGTCATCAACGCCATGCTCAACAGCGAGGAGGCGTGGAGAGCGATGGCCTGCTTCTATGACGACGTAATGTCACAGAAGGAGGCTGCGGAGCGGGCTCGCGAAAACGATCCTCTCGCGGATCCGCTTCGCCGACGACGGACTGGAGGCAGAGCCAGGCGCTATGCGCATCTGCTGCCTCCGCCGTAGTGGAACCATGCAGGGAGTCGGGGCAAGCCCTGTAAACAAAGGTTCCACAGGACTGGAGGCGCTCGCCTAGCTGACGCCTCGAAATGTCTGCGGCCTGCTACTGTGGGCCGCCCGCCGGGACATATTAGAAAGAGTGCAAAGTACGTTATCATCTACAAACGCACAGCGCGCGGCTTGTATGTGTGCGCCATAGTATCTATGCGTCGCCGCACGCACACTCAAACAAAATCTCGACCCGGTTCTCAGTGCGCCAGTCGAGATTTTGTTTAAGTGTGCGTGCGGCGACGCATCTAGATACTATGGCGCACACATACAAGCCGCGCGCGGTACGTTTGTATGAAGATAACCTACATTCCACTCTTTCTACCTATGGCCGGGAGCGTGTATCTGTCAAGGGGGCGTGGTCGATTCGAATCAAGGCATACCCTTAACAGTAGGGTTAAACGTGTCAATATTAAGAGTATCCCCATTTCAGGGAAGTGGGGGGCTAGAAAGAGACAAAAAGTAGCCTATGTCACTCTCCATCCCTTCAACTATCTCCACATATAAAAACACGTCAATTTGTCGCTCCGTTTTGCGTTGAAAGACGGACAAACAAACACACACATACACTTTCCCATTTATAATATTAGTATGGATATGGATTAAATAGAAAAAAAAAAGATTATGGTAGACTTGGTACGAAAAACGTTCTACTCGCTCTATTTTTTCTAATTTAATTTCTAGTATTTAAGTATACTTGAATGTTATTCTAGCATAATCGTTTTAAAATGAGAACCAAACTACGTTTGTATGGAGAGTCGAGCATCCTGGCGACACTTAACTGCAGCATCATTATTATGTAAGTAGGCACTGCTGGGCACAGCCCTCCTCTCATGGATGAGAGGGAACGGGCAGTACCTAGGCCCCACGCTGGCCCAGTGCGGGTTGGGGACTTCACATACACCTTTGACTTTCTCGCGATGTTTTCCTTCGCCCAAAAACTAACGGTAAATATCTGATGATATTCCGTTCCAATTCCGATATTAACTTAATTACAATAATTGAAACTGTTTGTCAACTCTATTCGACGACCGTACAAAACGTCTTTTGACATTCACAGGCAGAAAACTTACTACTATTAGAATAACTTGAGAATACCTATTCGTTTTCCCAAAGTATCACGTGACGTCACAGAGTTTCAAATTATTCTAGTTTATACAAGTTTATTCTAGGAAAGGGTGAATTTAGCGCAAATGGAAAGCCAATTTATGGAAGTTGTTACAGAAGTTTCTTAAAATATTACGCCGTTAGCCTCATCATCATCATATCAGCAAAAAGACGTCCACTGCTGGACATAGGCCTCCCCCAAAGAGTGCCACAATGACCGGTCCTGCGCCACCCGCATCCAGCGGACTCCCGCAACCTTGACCAGGTCATCAGTCTACCTTGTGGGGGGCCTACCCACGCTGCGCCTTCCGGTACGTGGTCGCCACTCAAGAACCTTTCCGCCCCAATGGTCATCGGTTCTACGTGCAATGTGCCCCGCCCACTGCCACTTAAGTTTAGCGATTCGGAGGGCTATATCGGTTACCTTAGTTCTGCTGCGGATAGCCTCATTTCTGATGCGATCGCGCAGAGAAACTCCGAGCATAGCCCTCTCCATTGCCCTTTGGGTGACTTTGAGCCTTTAGCCTGCGAATATCAAAAAACGTTTTCTATGGTCGTAGAACCTTAAGATTGGTAGAGCCAACTAATGGGTCAATGTCGAACACTGAGACACTTTTGTTCTTACGAGGACAATAAATAGGTAGCTCTCTTGAGTCCTTTTAAACTTGCGCTCCATTGATAACGAGTTATATGCGTTACATGTGACTGATGCAGTGACAGTTACAAACGGATTTGTGATACAAACCCTTAGAAAGAGACGGATATTCTATGTCGCGGCGACACAGCTCAGAACGGCTATCACGAGACGGCGCGCGAACTCTCTCGATTTTCTTCTCAAAAATCGAGAGCTCGCGCGCCGTCTTGTGATAGCCGTGCAGAATTGCAGATGAATGAATCTGGCTTTATCGACCAGTCACACCCAAGGATGAAGTTAGTTCCCTAGTTAGAATACAATTAGTGGTGACAGGCCGCGCCCGCTGCGGCAACCGTCTGCGGTCTGCGTGCTGCCCTGCGGGTGCGGACACCCGCTAGGACGACCAGTCTTCACCTTTTCAGCGCTATCCTACTTATATTATAAATGCGAAAGTTTGGATGTTTGTTTGTTACTAAATCACGCAAAAACGGCTAAATTGATTAAAATGAATTTAGGTATACATATACATACCCCCTAAGGCCGCTTGTAGACGTCCGTTGTTTTCACCGGGCAACGGACCGTTTTTTTTTTTGCCGGACTTGCGGTATTGTATGGCTTATAATTAACACTTGTTCGGCGACCTAATTTCGCCGGATGCGCCGCCTCGCCTCGGCGTGACGGACACCGGTCCGGCGTAAGATAGAGCGGTCATCCATGCCCGTGTATTGGTGTATGTAGACGCTACCGGACGTGTGGCCCGTTTCCTGTAAATTAGCCGCCGTCTACTTGCGGTTCTAATTAAAAATGGATTTTCTGTATCCTCGTGTATTATTTTATAACGTATTGCTGTTAATAAAAGTTTCTTTGTTCATCCAAAAAATATTGTAAAAATTTATTTCATCTTTTTCCAAGTCCTCAAAAAGAGTATGACATGCACCATATTTTTCCCTTTCCAATATTATAGGATGCACCCACAATGATCTTTTACGTTTTTCTGTTTCTTTTTGCTTCTTCTTGTACGCAGTAGTATGGCAATATGAGTTTTTTTTCGACATTATCACACACGTGCATGTAATCACTATAACGACCTGTTCAAAACTGAAGCATAGAAACGGCATCCGGTAAACATATTAGATGTATACAAGGATATCCATTTATTGACGGTCCTTATCCGCTCCGCCTGATCGTTAACTCGCCGTATTATAAAACAGCGCTGTTTTGTGAAACAGCTAGAAAAAACGGCGGATATACAATATGCCTGCGACATCAGATACGAGTATATACAATACTTTTTATCCCAGGAATCATCCCTTAAGGGGGCAAAATGGGGGCGAAAGTTTGTATCGAATCGACTCGAGCTACGATATACCTAAACGAGATTCACGCGGACGAAGTCGCGGGCAGAAGCTATCAAATAAAAAGTTGTAACAGTCGAGTTCTGCAATAGCTAATATAGCTATACACAACCTTTCAAACACATATGTACATCATGCGTCTAGAGATGGGTAGGGGTGGGTAAATACCGGGTATTTACCCGGTATTTACCCAATGCACCCGGTAAATACCCGTATCTACCCAAATTGGTGGGTAGGAACTATTTCGAATGGTTTTTTCAAAAAGTGACCTTTTAAGGCTGATTTTTTTTTAATGAAATGTCAAAGCTGTTTTAACAACTTTTGTCATTATCAAATATGCATTATCTATCTATATATAAAAAACTTCGTTACTAATCTATTGACAGACAGCACACAGCCTAAACCGCTAAAGATATAAGCATGTAATTTGGAACATATATTCTTTACAGTACGTGGACGTGTGCTAAGAAAGGATTTTTCGAAATTCAACCCTTAAGGGGGTGAAATAGGGCTCGAACCGTTGTATGGAAATCGTTTATTTTGATAGTTATAGACTTGAATCTTTGTATGAAAGTTTTTTACTAAAAAGCCAAACGAATGATTTAACTTTGTAATTTGTAATTCACAGTGACTTAGTTTTTAACTGTAATGCTGTGTAATTATTTTAAATAAATAAATAAAATAAAACGGCTATAAACAATCATCCCTTTCTTAAAAATGAGTTGAAAGTTTGTATGGGAATCATGTCGTTTTTAGAGTTAGACGTTTAAAACTTTGGCCACTAGCTCCTAATGTACAGTCAAAAACATTGATAAGGGATATTTTCCTAATTCATCCCTTGAAAGGGTTAAGATAGGGGTTGAAAGTTCACATACCTAAGTAATGTGTGATTTTTAATATTAAACTGTGGCTAGAAACACGAAAGCAGGACAGCAGGTTTCTTTTATAATGTAGATCTATTTGCCCCCTATAGGGGTGAAATAAGGGGGTAAAGGGGCTTAATCAAAATAATTTATTCTCTCACACCGTTAAATGGGGACGGTGGATGGAGATGGAAAGTTCTCCGTCTTTTAGCATTCGATAAGTTTGCTTTAAAAACTATACAGGTAGCCCGAACTAACGTGAGTAAAACTACTGGACGGATTTAAGCAAAAATTTCCAGTCATGTAGCTTTCTTTTATAGGTACCTACATTATGAAAAAATATACAATTTAAGCAGAAACGTCTGTTGATGATTCTTAAGATATTATATTTGTAAAAACGGAGTTTTCAATTGAAATTTCGCAATTTAAACTTATGAACTCATCGCACTGTTACCTTTTACGCTTAATCCGTGAACGGATTTAGATGGATTTTTTCGTACAGATGAGTTAAGACCCTTGGAAGGATATAGGATAGTGTTTATATCAGAAATCATCCCTTAAGAAGGTAGAACTTTGTTTGGGTCGGCGATAATTGAGGTTCCGCCCACAATAATTTAATAGCAATATGTATTTCTTTCTACACTGTGTTTGTTGATATGTTACCCCCTAAGTATGTTGATTTGATATTTAATGTTTTTTTTATAACCTACTAAATATTTTTCAATATGAATCTGAATAGTAGATATTTATAAATATAACACATGGTTTGTTTAGTAATCAAAAATGATGTATGATACCTACAACTTTTATTTTTCCATCCCAAAGTTATTTAAAAGTCACTAAGTAATTGAAACACTTCTTTCTGAGCGTGGATGAATGTAAATACAGACATTTTAACACAACACACACACATTTTAATATTTTATTTTATTAACAGCATCCATAATTTTAATGAGAACAACGTTTACACATTTCTACATAACTTAAAAACCTTTTCATTATAATAGGTCTATTTTGCAAAAAAAAACGCATCAAAAGAGTTTATACCCACCTTTTTGGGAAGAAACGGGTAAATACGGGTAGATTGGGTAAATACCCGGTATTTACCCGTGGGTTTTTACCCGCTACCCATCTCTATGCGTCTTTATTGTTACTCTTTATAGCTATGAGGGTAACTTTCACAAGCTCTCATAGGGCTTTGTATTTGTTCTTAATTTAAAGTTTAATACGACGTAATAAAGTTCAGTTTGTAACGACTTGCGTTTTTGAGATACGCGTTTGCGGGATTTATCGCTCATTTTCAATCATCGACAAATTTTATAGGTCGTTTTTTAAATAGAATATCTTTATAATCATAGATAGAGGTCATAGGGAGATATGGATAGAGGTATAATCGTAGGTAGAGGTAGACAACAGGCGGTCTGATCGCTCTTCAGCGATAAGACCGCCTGTTGTCTACCTCCACCTACATGTTATTGTATTGTTTTTCTTTTTAACTGCTTTGTTTGTGTGAGGTGTGCAATAAAGAGTATTTGTATTGTATTGTATTGTATCATATTTAACGCAGAAAGACTGCAGTCTTTATTGTTACTGACATAAGACGCATGTGTAGATATTTTTGAAAGGTTGTATGTATACATATTGAAGACTCGACCTTAACTTGTTTTACCGAAAGATGTTTCATCGAATGTATGTTTCGCAGAAGTTTCACTTCATAGAAAAAAGAATAACATTTTTTTTAGCCTTTACAAATCCATATGTGCTCTGTGCTGTGTATCCGTTGGTTCTAATCTAACAAACTTATAAAACTACAGAACCTCATCTGGCATTACTAATATCATTCAGAATATCTGCTTTAAATATAATTATATAGATATTCTATTAAAACTGGACCTATAAAATTTGACGATGATTGAAAATGAGCGATAAATTCCACGAACGCGTATCTCAAAAACGCAAGTCGTTAGAAACTGAACTTTATTACGTCGGATTAAACTTGAAATTAAGAACAAATACAAAGCCCTACGAGAGCTTGTGAAAGTTACCCCTCATAGCTCGCACTCTCGCAGCGACCGCTGCCTGGGCGCGCTGTGAATGCACTGCAGCGGTGAATGCACTTGCAGTTGCATCACTTGCATCTGTCGTTTTCTGTGCGCCTGGTGCCGCGGCCGATCCGCTCGGGTCGTCACGATGGCCACTTGTCAACCCGACAGAGAGACACACACACGAACAGTCAGTTGTGATAACTGATAAGTTATAGGAAGATTATTAAGTTATTTGAAACCAACATATTTATCAAAAACAGAACAACTAAAGAGACTTTTCGTTATACTTAATATACTCGTATCATTGTAAATCTGACATTAGGTATACGCTGTTATTACGATGCAGTTAATTGTTGCAAGGTGGCCTTTAAAACTCGGCCCGATTTCCTGGGCTATAGGAATTTTATGAAAATAAATATGTAGGTACAAATATCATCTATTCTTTAAGGAAATAGGTTGACTTATCAGTTTAGGGTTTTTTTTTAATAAAAGTATAAAAATTGCATGCCGATGTCCAAATTTTATAATTTTGCTATACTAAGTATAAGCACACGACAATCAACTGAACTGTTGAATCAAGTCAGTGTGATTTTATTTTACATATTATTAGGCACCGCAGTAAGCTCGGCCGAATTTCACCTTCCCATACAATCGTAGTTACGCTCTCATTTTAAAACTACTACATGTTGGATTGTGGCGAAACTTTGCATATATATATTGACATGAGGTATATCTATGTCTGTAATTCGTTTATATGGTTCCAGTGTATAAAGCAAACGAAATAAACCAAGGAAAGTTTTGTATGAAAAACTTAAATTCGCTGTATTTTTATACTATGGTATCTGAAGCTACATAACCTAATTACAGACATAGATATACCTCATGTCATTGTATAGGTATGCAAGGTTTCGTAAAAACCCAAACGTAGTTTTTAAATGCGAGCGTTAACTACGTTTGTATGGAGAATCGAGCTTACTGCGGACTCTTAAGTAGTAGTAAGCTAGCTAATAGGCCCCCCTTCATTTCACAATTACAGTATGATTAATAAAGAAAAGCCATTCATAGGGCTGCTTATGAATTATTTAACAAACTAAATATTTTAAAAAAATCCTTCAAGACTGGCGCTATAACAGAAAAAACCTATTTAAATAAATTGCTGGTGGGCCGGGCCTTATTAGGCACCCGGTCACCTAATAAGGCCCGTTATATTTTAATTAAAATAATCGTTTAATCAATGTTTAAACATTAAGTACCTACTATCGTCTAGAACTAGTTATAAAATACACTTTTAATAAAATATTGAACATAGGTATCTCAAAACTAAAGCCGTGAAAGTAGCTTTCTTAGGAAATGAAAAAAGTTTCTGTCTCAAAAATTCATTTTTGGTACAAGCTTTTATTGCCAACTGTACTTTTCTGTATACCATTATCAACTACTCATTGAGACGATTCTAACGAGCCCAAAGTTCCTATGGCCACCTTCCAGCTCCATCATCAGATCAGCTCCACGTCATCATAATATTGCACTGTCACGCGATTTGCATATTCGTGCAAAATTTTCAACAATCGGAAACCGGGAAGTGGATCAAATTTAACTTGCAAGATTTGATTACAGAAAACGGGACAGGTGAAAGTAAATAAAAGCTTGTAAAATAGCTATAAAACAACAATTATTTTTTAAATTAGTAAATGAACATGTATTTGATTCTATATATCGGCCTGTATCATGATATTTATAAATCGGTTCTTTATTATAATCTTTTTTTTAATGTAGGTATTTTTAGTTAGGGATACATACCTACAGTTGGCCTTATTACATTAGGGCACTTTTACCTCAGTTCCATTAAGTACCGTAAAACACAAATAAATTTAAAATAACAGTATTTATACCTATAATTTAATGTTAAACAAATTAAACACCTAATATTGTCACTAAAGGTACCGACTAACTTTATTATTTTCAATTTCGAATGCTATGTAAAGGTAGGAAAATAATAAAACGTGCAATATTTTAATTTAACACAACACACCGAACTGTATTTTTGTTACAAAATGGCAGCGCGCTTGAGTTAAAAAAAAAACTAACAGAAATGCACGTTTGTTTGTGACTATTTAAACGCATGGGCTCACGAAATTTGAAGTAAAAAACCATAGGTAACTACGAGTTTTTAAAAGGTGAGGGGGCGGGCCTTATTAGGAGCCGGCCTTCCTTGGTGGCTGCCTTAGTTTTGTGGGTTTGTATTCTTTTGTATTCTTTGCAGTCCCTACGGACTAGTCCCTATGGACTAGGAGGTAATCTCCGAAACTACCCATCCGATTTCATAAATGAATTCATTTGTATAAAGAATGGACCTCCGGACGTGATATATAAGTAGGCATATTTTATCCAGCTGCTCCGCTAGCGTTATTTGTAATACGCGTGGACGGAGCCGCGTGAACACCAAGTAGGTACAAGTAATACATAAATATACGTATAAACACGCCCCGATTGTTAAAGCTATGAATAGAAAATGCATGTATCCTAACTCGGCTCATCAACTGCACCAACCGCAGGGATCCAATAAAGGGAACTTTCGATTTTCCTTCTTCGACCTTCTCGAACTCATCATGCGCTAGTAAATGGGCAACGCCGTTTCCATAACGACACCCACGGGCGCGCATTTCTCCGCCTACCCCGGGCCACGGGGAGGATCGTTGCTCGAGACGAGAGGTATGCCCACCCCTGACTAACTCATGCGTTCCTGGTACAAGCAGATTGTAAGCTTTCAGGAAGGGAATTTGTGCGCAGTCCGTGGCGCATATTTGTGCCTCGGACCGCAACAGGGTCCCCCACACGTCTTCGTTCGGCCCTTTATTCCTAGCACGCACAATCCTCTCCAGAATATGATCTCCTAATACTTCTCCAATCTAATTACGCATATCATTATCGTTCCGTGTTCCGTGTCGTCAGAAAGCGAGTCTCACGTTTTTATTTAGTTATGCGAGGATGAGATAAAAATAACCTCTAAAAAATACCTTTTATGTGATGATTCACCTTGAGAGTATTTAGATAAGGTTTCAGCTGGTATTTTTAAATTGAAATTTAAATATATGTATTTTATTAATTAAACACGAAACAACCTTTAACCATAAAAAGTAACGATACCTAGGTATAACATGTATCACAGATTCCCAAGGTCCCTTTTTTGCATACCATAAATCACTTCACGGTCATCATAACGCCGAGAACTCCGAGAAGGGCTTCCCACTACAGCGCAAGCTCGTCGGCGCAGATCACAATGATGCCCGCCCCTTCGTTGCATCCCCATTCAAAATCCCGTTCACCTGTTCCCGAACCGATATACCATGCCCTATAACTTCGAACTCGTATTAGTGGGATATCGATTTCTGGTCAACTCGCCTCCTTCAAACTCATGTTGCCTTGGTGCTTTCCGAACGGTTCGACATTATCGGCAATCGCCGATACATTTCCAATACCCTCGATACCTTGCCGAATTGGAGATTTATCGACAATATTATCGTCAGACTTATAAAGGGACACCCTTAGGTAATTCGTATTTAATGATTAAAGCATTCAGATAAATAAATGTGTTTTATAAAAGATGTATTTGATAAAAATTAAATAGTTTTAATTGTTTTCTTCTTAAGTGCCAGTAACTTAGAAAGTTATTTGATGATTGATTGCTAACTAACACATTTACACCGGTTTTTATCAATGTAGTGCGCTGTACCTACACAAGGGGTAGGGCTTCCTTCCGGACCGGATATTGATTTTACGCGAAGGAAAATTCGTACACCATTTCACGTTCCTGTTTTCCTAGCACCGGCTGAAAGCATTTCCGGTTTTGAGCTTTTCATATCCGGGTTACCCGGAAAAAATTACAGGTGAAAACTATTCTCGAATTTTTCTCAGAATATTCAGCTAAGAGGAGCGAACAAAAAACGCATTTGATGAACATGATGGGTTTTGACCGGAAATTTGCACCGGATTTTCCAGAAGCACGTCAGTGGCGCCGGTTGCCCGGGAGGCGGATCCGCAGCAACATCGCACACAATGCTACCAGGGACGCATGACTCCGCGGAGATCGATCAAAGCGAGCGCGCTGAAAATACCTACCAACCGCCCTCAATCGCGTCAATAGCTAGCTGTCTTTTCTTTCTACTATCGAAGCACAAAGAGAGTGGTTTTACTAAAATATTCGCATTAATTATACCAATAGTATTTATGATAATATTGATAATATAATGAAACAATAATAGTGTTGATTAATTGCGATGTTTTTTATTTTATTTACGGTAATTCAGGGCGCCATAATCGAGAAGGCACTCTTTGCTAATAATTAGAGCATAATTTTGTTATTGCACAATCCTGACCGCATAAGGTCGTGAAAAATCCGCGATATCACCTGGTTCTAAGATCTAGCCAACAAACACGCTAGAAGACATAAAATCGTCAAAAGATTGCATCATATGATATTATACCTACGGTTTCTCAAATCGCGTATACCGGGCCACAAATGTAGATCGATAGAGATTGATTTGCGTACCTACTTAGTCACGAAAAGCTTTGTCTTGTCCGTCGCATAACCACGCTGTTCAAATCATCTGTCAAGATGAATAAGGCCGTATGATGATGACAGAAAAAGGTTTTCTAAATACCTTTTAGTGAAATAACTTAGTGCTTATAGGTATAAACCACAGCGTTAGCTCTACAATATTTTTATTGCAGAAAGAAAGCGATTGCCTGACCAGCGGGGCTAGCACAACTGACGCCGCGCAGCGACACGAGTCGAGAAAGATCTACCCTCATCTTTCTTAGTTTGCACGGTGCGAGTGAGACAGGAGACGCTCGGTCTCGCGAAGCGACTAAGCAGCAATTTGTTCTAGACGTACAGGTGTAGGATTAGCAATGACAATCCTTCTATTTCTTGTTCTTCCTGAGGGTCGAGTTACCACAAACGTCTTGCACCGGCCTCCTCCAAGCCCTTCAGCTATTTTGCGCCCTACGCAGGCAGCGCTGAAGCTTTTACAGAATCTATTAACTGGATAGGCGCCCTTCCTCTACCTCCTACTATTTAAGGGGTTCAATTAATACTGCCAATGCAGTAAGAGTATAATTTGTGGTGAGAGTGAGAATGGCAGGTGTACCTGAATAAATATAAAAAGTTAGGTACAGAAAAAACCCAAATATACACTATTTAGTACTTTCTTTAAAAAACACCCGCACCCTACTTAAAGTTATTGCAAAGTGAACCACCTTATGTTTCTGTACCCTATTATTGGGTGACACATAGGTATGGTTTTATCGCCTTTGTTAATATCTAGTATCTACAGATAATAGATCACCCGTAGAGGTGGATATATTTCTTGCAGGATAAATACGAACATGTGTTAAAAATCTATCTCCTCCCTTGTAATGCAAAGAAGGCATCAGGCAACCCCGAGGTATAAAATATAGACTACTAGCTTCTGCCCGCGACTGCGTCCGCGTGGAAGTCGTTTATATCGTAGCTCCATACAAACTTTCACCCCCCATTTTAGGGAAGTGGGGGGTTAGAAAAAGACAAAAAGTAGCCTATGTCACTCTCCATGCCTTCAACTATCTCCACTTAAAAAAACACGTCAATTCGTCACTCCGTTTTGCCGTGAAAGACGGACAAACAAACATACACATATACACTTTCCCATTTATAATATTAGTATAAGTAAGTATATGTATAGCCATCCAGAAAGTCCATTCTACATGCAGGTGAAATAATTTTTGAAATCGGATAAGCGGTTTCTGGGATTACCTATTATATACAAACTTATAAACTTGCAAAGCTATAGCAGTAAACTTAAACTTTTAAACTTGCAAAGATACAATCTCACAGATTTTTCCATTTTATAATATTACTAGCCGCTCGGGCGGCTATGGCAAAGAACGCAGGCAAACCCGCGGGATAAACCATAAAATTTCCATTTTACATGCAGGTTAAAGAATTTTTGAAATCGGTTAACCGGTTCCGGCGATTCCCAAAACATACAAACTTACGAAGCTAATACCATCTCATACACTTTACCTCTTTATTAAGGTACTAGCTTCTGCCCGCGACTCCGTCCGCGTGGAAAACGTATATATCGTCGCTCCATACAAACTTTTACCCCCCACATCATCCCCTGGGGGGATGATTTCCGGGATAAAAACTATCCTATGTCCTTCCCCAGGACTCAAACTATCTCTATACCAAATTTCATCTCAATCGGTTCAGCGGTTTAAGCGTGAAGAGGTAACAGACAGACAGACAGACACACTTTCGCATTTATAATATTTGTATGGATTCATCCCCTCCGGGGATGGGTTCCGGGATAAAAACTATCCTATGTCCATCCCCGGGATCCAAACTATCTTCATACCAAATTTCATCTCAATCGGTTCAGCGGTTTAAGCGTGAAGAGGTAACAGACAGACAGGCAGACAGTCAGACACACTTTCAAATTTATAATATTAGTATGGATAGATTATTAGTATAGATTTTTTTTAACTATTGTAACTCAGGGTGTCGTTAGAGAAATATGGTCTTTCGGTCAATATTTAACAAAAGAGTTGTGACATTGCACCGGTCCATTCTTCTTTGAGTAGAGTAACGTCCAGTAACGTAGTACTCTTTATAGTACTGTGGTATTAACACTACTAGGTAGTAACCGTTTGTCTTCCGAAGTGCCAAACTGACCCATAACGATTAATGTTTACGCCATTCTAGGCTATCTCCAAGTAATTAGCAGTAAAATCGTGTGTAAATAAGTTTCTGTAAAAAAATTCATTTTTGGTACAAGCTTTTATTGCCGACTGTACTTTTCTGTATACCATCATCAACTGGTTATTGAGACGATTCTAACGAGCCCAAACTCGATGGGGTTATGTGGTTTTATTACGGAGTTCCTATGGCCACCTTCTGTCTCCATCATCAGATCAGCTCGATGGTACCATAATATTGAATTGTCATCCAAACTATACTTATACCCAAAAAAAAAATTAAATAAATAAATAAATTTCAGCTCAATCGGTCACCGGGAAGTGGGTCAAATTTAACTTGCAAGATTTGACGGACAACTTACTTACATACTTTTATACTTACACTAGCTTCCGCCCGCGACTTCGTCCGCGTGGACCCAGGATAAAAACTATCCTATATTTCTTCTTTCATCTTCGTTTAGGAAATAAACATTGGCCGTCTGTTATCTAATTAATTAGCCATCTTTTGTTCCGCGTAAACACTTACCTATACCGGGTAATGGGTACCTATTCGAATAGGTTTATCTATTGTTAAAAACTAAACACATCGTACCTGTGAGGGCCGGAGTGACTCAAGTCCATTTTTACAAGCTTTATATTAACTTGACTTGTTCGTATCCCTACTATCCTACTAATATTATAAATGCGAAAGTTTTGATGTTTGGATGTTTGTTACTCAATCACGCTTAAACGGCTGAACCGATTTGAATGAAATTTTGCACGAAGATAGTTTATAGCCTGGATTAAAATATAGGATAGTTTTTATCCCGGGTCCACGCGGACGAAGTCGCGGGCGGAAGCTAGTAGTCTATAATAACATTAACATTTGTTGACATTGTCTTAATATTATATCTTATTTTTTCTCTGTTTTTGACGATCGTGATAAATATTCTTATATTTTTGACATGTATGCAAATCTGTAATGTAATTTTTCATCATGAAATTAATAATCTAATCTAATCTAATCTAATAATAGTAACACAAAATCTTTAAACCAAAACTAAACATATAAACCAAAACAAAACAAATAAAAAAATACTCTTTGTACGCTTAAGCTCTAATGTGTGGGCGTATACATAAAATATTTTATTTATAGAAGTTGCAATATATAATACCTAAGGCTGTGTGTGAGTGTGTGTTTGTGTGAGTGAGCAGATGAAAGTGCGTGGTAATATAATGTAAATGTGATCAAGGCTGCCTAAGTAGGCACTACATTTTCTGCTTATCAATCAAAAAATTTCGAAGGGACATTTTAAAAGAAGCGACTGTATTGGAGTTTCATATTGGTGGTGGCAAATCATTCCAACACTTGGTGGCAGCGAAACGAAAGCTACCACTAAAGGCAACGTTCCTGTGATGCGTGTCTTACAGCGCGCTGAGAGAAGTTTAGTTTTTCGAAAAGATACGCTGCGGCGCTACCAGTACCACGAACTTCGAAAGTCGAAGTTCGGGTATTTCCATCTCTATCGCACTCCCCTACTCGTGACAGGGAAGCATGTATTACGAACTTCGACTTTCGAAGTTCGTGGTAGCGCCGATGGATCATTAAAAAAAAACTGAGTAATTATGACATAGGGGCTCGGGGTCGCGTTATGGTTGTAAAACTTAAGTGGTTAGGTATAGTTTGGGAAATATAAATTGGCCGTCTGATATCTAAATACCACACACATCTACTAAACTTTTATCCTCTTATTCATAAAACTTAAAATTCCTTGGATAAATAAAATGTGTTTTGTCCCTTTCTTACGGATTTATAATTTGAACGGCATTTTAGCTAAAATAGGTTTGTTCAACGTTTTACTTGATAAGTAGGTGAAATTAGAACTGCATTTTTCCTATGTCTAAGAGAAGAAATGATTCCCACCACATTACCATGCAAACGAAATGGCAGGTACCTACAGCTAGTAATAAATATTTCAGGAAAAATAAAACGGTATCGCTACCTAGGTTATTTTTTTTAATCGTCAAACATAATTTCTGGACTAAGTTTGTAATTTAATCACCTTAAGTAGTATGTAAGTTTTTCTCTTCAAATACTCATTATATTATATAAGAGCATCTTTTTTCAAATGAAATAAAAATTATCGAAATCAGTTCACGTGATAAAAATATCACGGAAAAACCAATATACATACCAAGTTATTTGGTCCTGCAAGTTAGTAACAAAATGCACCGTCAATGGCGTATATCTACCATGACGTTACCGTCATATGACGCATAGCAGAAGTTACCTTCTGCTATGCGTTGTCAAGATTTTTCAAAATTACCAATAGGCGGGGAAAGACAGGGTATGATCTGTCAACGTTCTTAAGATTATTTAAATATGTTCTCTAGTCTATCCACTTTCTAATGAGGTGCAATTATGCCAAAAAACCGTTAAGGAACTTTTTTTTATTATGAATTTTTGAGGGCAATAAAAAATAAGTATTTAGACGTTACTTGCAAATAATTTTGACTTTGATAGAGCCGTACAGCATAACATGACAATGCCTTTTATTCATTTTAGACATCATGTTCCATAGAAACATTTACTGCTTAAGACCTACACAATCGATATCTAAATAGAAATAGTGTTAGTTTTTTTTTTCAAAACGACCGGGTTCGATTCCCGAGCTGAGTACAAGTTTTTTTAAAATGTATAAATGCAGTTTTCTTGTTATTAAAATCGATGACATGGTTCCTAAGAACAGATCTTCGTATATCTTATAGTCTCAGACTTTCCCATACTGACCGCTCTGAATGAGCCACCCTGTATACTACTCAAAAGAAAATAGGGGCCACAAGTATGGTGATCGTTACGAGAAAATTATATTAAACAGTAATATATATTTTTTCTAGCTTTTAGACTTGAACTCCAGCGTGAAAGAGGTTAGATTCTGCCTTCAGAATACATTCGTATCCTTATACGGGAGTTCATTAATTAGCCACTTATCAATTAGTTTATGTCCAATAATTACAATGGCCCTTATTTTGTTTTGAGCAGTATATATAACTCTTCGTTACTTATCTATTGACAGACAGCGCACAGCGCACAGCCTAAACCGCTAACGATATAAGCGTGAATGGAACATATATTCTTTACAGTACGTAGACGTGTGCTAAGAAAGGATTTTTCGAAATTCAACCCTTAAGAGGGTGAAATAGGGGTCGAACCGTTGTATGGAAATCGTTCATTTTGAAAGTTATAGACTTGAATCTTTGTATGAAATTTCTTACTAAAAAGCCAAACAAATGATTTAACTTTGCTAAAATTAGCCATTTAAAACTTCGGTCACAAGCTCCTAATGTACAGTCAAAAACATTGATAAGGGTTTTTTTTCTAATTCATCCCTTGAAGGGGTTAAGATAGGGGTTGAAAGTTCACATAAGTAATGTGTGATTTCCTAAACCGCTAAAGTTATAAGCATGAAATGTTACTAACACTAGTAAGGTTGCGACAGCCGTGAAAATTCCGGGCTCTGTACATTATCATAGGTGTTTCAGTTACATGTTGAACTAACCTGAAACAAACGGTTACGGTATTTGAACTAAGTACCATGTTTGTCGCGTGCCAAATCATTTCTATATGTTTAGTATTCATAATGTTAGTTATATTTTACCTACACAAGAGTTGCTCAATACCAAGGCGACCTCGTTCGAGCAAAGGGCCCGCTTGCTCGGCAGAGTGCGTACCGTTTTGCGTAAGACACTTCGCTCCCATTGGCTGAAGAAACCACGCCCTGTGCGTAGCCAAACCTTGAATTTCGACAGGCCCTTGCTCGACCCTTTTTATCTCCTTTCGTATTCTGCTCTCCTAGTAAACTGTGTTATATTATAAATAATTTAAGGGCTCGTCAATAATATTATTTGACAAAACAACATTTTATTGTGTAATCAAATGATAGGTCAATATGGTGTTACGGAAACTGTCTCGCAGTTTGATAAGAAAATGCTGTTAGAAAATGGTTGGTTATATCGCGTTATTGGTGTGTTTCCTTGGCCCTTTGTTTCTAATTCACCTAATTAACGGTAATTAAAAATGTAAATGAGGAAGGGCTCGGGCGGCACTAGCGCGGCTTGATGAAGGTGTAAATGAATCGTAGGGCTTCGTTGTAGCAAGAAATAATGGGCATGTCACTCCCAATGACTTTGGGTACCAGGAATGCATGAGATGGAAGAAACACTATCGAAGAAAGGGCGTTTTCGAGGCACGTTAAAGTCTCCGCAGAGGTTTTTTATATACCTACACGAAGGTTCGTAGAGACGGGGAGAGCGACGCGGCGCACGACTCGCACGGCACGTGCGCTACGAAACCCTAAAATATGTAGAGCGATTATTGGAACACTGTCTTAATTACACTTAAGCGTGTTTATAGATTTATTATTATGTACCTACTACCTATACTGTTATACAGAGATATTGATAAGGTTAATTAAATCTCTAAATAAAAAAAGTATGTTGATATAGGTAATTAAATCTTATCCCTTCACTTCACAAATAATATCGTGAGCTAATCCTCGTTTGCGACTTGTAGAGAACAAAAATGGCAAATGGCAAACGAGCGTCAGAAAATGTGTATCTTACTGAAGTAGGTACTTATAGTTCGCATTGCGAATAAAAGTTAGCTAGTAAACAAAAGTTAAGTTTGTTACACAGTGGATTCAATTAAATTGGAGATGAGTAAGGGTATTTTCAATAACTTTTTAAAATTTACTCAGTATCAGTTTTGTGGCAAAAATTAAGCATACAACACATACCTACTCACATTTATATAACGTATTTATGCATATCATTTATAAATTGAAAAGATAGAAATTTTTATTAAAACTGAATAGGTACTTTTTAACTTAATTGTCGCCACAACAAAACGGACACGAAGTTAATTTTTGTTTAATATTTGACGCAAATTGTAGTAATTTCTAACAAGAATAATTTACTTTAAAAACAAAGGTTTAACCGACTTCAATTTAGTACTCCGCCAAGCCACGAGACCATTCCACATTTCTTTTCCAATTTACCACATTAACTGATTTCCGAGAGCAAATGCGTTGATTATTAGAGAAAAAAACCCAATCGCTGTATGTGACCAGATAATATCTGAGGACTTCCGTCGATTCCACAAGGATCACCTTTGGCACTTCATTAGCTGCTATTTCAACGGAATCTTATCAGAATCTGTGATATACTTTTGTACTTTAAAGTACATAATTGAGGAATTCCATAAGTCACCTGTGGTCTTCATGATCAAATCCACTCCACCAAATTTAATATTTAAGGGTGTAGATACACGAGTTATAATAGAAAATACCAAAATCACTACACGCGTGCCTAATATAATTGAGGAGTTCCCTCAATTTCTCATGGATCTCATCATCCAATTGAACTTTTGAAAAAAATGGGACCCACCTGGAAGCATATACTTACAAACAAACAAAACAATCCGGATCGGCTCATCAATGACGGAGTTCTGAGGTAATAAACATTGAAAAAAATAAAAATAAAAATAATAATAATAATACAACCGAATTGAGAACCTCCTCCTTTTTTTTGAAGTCGGTTAAAAATAAGAAACTATTTGAGTACTTACCTATAAATAACAATATCGCAAAATAACAGTAAGTAATTGATTAAAATAATTTCATAAAAAGATACATTAATATTAAATAATTCATAAAAAAACAATTCATAATAATAATAATATATTTTTTAAAGCTTATTATTATATTTATTGTTATTACTTATATTTACAATCTTACACCTGAGGCTCTAGTATGTTTTACCGAAACAAAACGTTACGACCGCTTTCGCGTTTAGCTGTCAAATCCCATACAAATTGAGGGTAAAACGCAAACGCGATCGTAACGTTTTGTTTCGGTAAAACTTATACTACACTCGAGAGCAAAAGTTTCGGGTCACTAGCATTTACTTCAATATCTTGAAAACGAATAAAGCTATCGTATTGAAATAAATTGAACCTTATAGACAATTTAATGTTACTAAAATAAAATGCATTACATTTACTACTGACCATTTATTTTATTATGTTTAAAACGACAAATTAAAAATGGCGTCATTTTGCTTCCAAAACGAAAACTGAAAATATTGAACTTTTTATATTTACAAGTAGTTTTAACACAGTTTAGTACTTGGTATTACCCCCACGTGCTGTCTGGACTGCTGCAATGCGATTCGGCATGCTGTACACCAAGTTTCTGAAACACTGTTGGGGAATGTTCTCCCATTCCTCTACCAATGCATGTTTCAAGTCACGAAGCGTAATTAAAGGAGGATCTCGTTGTCTTAAACGTCGTCCGAGCTCGTCCCAGGCGTGCTCGATCGGGTTGAGGTCGGGGCTACGTGCTGGCCACACCATGGGACGAATATTCACCTCATCAAGGTAGTCTTGCACTACACGAGCAGTGTGGGGACGGGCGTTATCGTGCATAAAGATGGCATTCTCACCTAGTCTTGCCATAAATGGACCGACGTGCTCGTTGAGGATTTCATCCACGTATCTTACGCCATTAAGAGTACCGTTTTCGATCAGTACAAGCTCTGTTCGGCTTTCCGCAGAAATTCCAGCCCACACGAGTACCGAACCACCACCGTATGCCACCTTTTCTTCAATACAGGCTTGCATAAATCTTTCTCCTGGTCTTCTGTACACCTTTGCCCTTCCGTCGTGTGTATACAGCATAAATTTTGATTCGTCCGAGAACCCGACATTTGACCAATTTTCAATCGTCCAATGCGAGTGTTCGCGTCCATAAATTCGTCTTGCTATACGATGGTGCCTCTCGAGTTTCGGACCATTTGCGGGTCTAAATGGTTTCAAATTACCTTCAGCAAGTCGCCGTCTTACAGTCCAAGCAGAAGGGTTGCTTCTACCAAGCCCTAAAAAATTATGAGTCAGTGATGTTCCCGTAAGAAACCGATTTCGCAGCATAGAGTTGACTAGATATCGATCTTCCCGTGCCGTCGTACACCTGGGTCTGCCTGTTATTGGTCTGCGTAGGTTTGAACCAGTTTCTAGAAACCGCTGGCGAATACGCTGAACTGTAGACAACGATACACCGACTATTCTTGCTGTTTCTCGCTGACTGCTTCCATTTTCCAGGATCGTGAGGATTCTCGTACATTCCTCAGGTGTGAGTGACATAATTACTACTTTAATAATGACTATTGGATACCTAGAAGACTTCTTATAAATACATTTTATGACAGAACAAAAACAAAAGCAAAAATAGTTGCGAAAATTAGAAGTTCTGATTTGAAAAAAAGGGATCATTATGTTTATAACTTTTTTAATGCCATTACTTCACGCCAACCAATAAGTTTTTATACGTGTAATGAAGGATTATTAAATTGTCTATAAGGTTCAATTTATTTCAATACGATAGCTTTATTCGTTTTCAAGATATTGAAGTAAATGCTAGTGACCCGAAACTTTTGCTCTCGAGTGTAGAGCCTCTGATGGGGATTTAAATATTCGTTTACACTGTAAAACGAGTTTTCTTTTAAAAATGTTTTTAAACTGTTAATGATATCATCAGGCTACGTCTGAAAATAGAATATTACGCCTTAGTTGATTCGAAACTTAGATACAGTATAAACAACTTTAATTAAGAGTCCGCAGTAAGCTCGATTCTCCATACAAACGTAGTTACGCTCTCATTTTAAAACTACGTGTTGGATTGTAACGACACTTTGCATATACACTCACATGAGGTATATCTATGTCTGTAATTAGTTTATGCAGCTTCAGATACCATAGTAAAAAAATACAGCGAATTTAAGTTTTTCATACAAAACTTGTTTTTACTGTATTTCGTTCGTTTTATAAAATGGAACCATATAAACGAATTACAGACATAGATATACCACATGTCATTGTGTATGCAAAGTTTCGTCACAATCCAACACGTAGTTTTAAAATGAGAGCGTAACTACGTTTGTATGGGAAGGTGAAATTCGGCCGAGCTCACTGCGGACTCTTAAGTATAATATAAAAAGTGCTTTCATAATCCAAAAGCGAGCAATAAGAATAATGGTGCGTATACCTACTTTTCCACCAAATTAGAAATTGTGACTGTGCCTAGTCTTTATACATATTATGAAACTTGGTACGGATTTAGTAAAATCTCTGGCAAGAAGTGAATCGGAAGAGGCTCGGGTGGCAAGACTGGCGACGAGGACAAAAACCTAAACCGCTCCTTTGCTCCAAAGCTCACAGTGACAAAACACAATACTGTGTTCGTTACCAGGCTATAAAAGTTTTTAATAAGCTACCAATTGAAATGAAAGCTGTTGCAACCCACATACTTTTAAAAGTAAATTAAGGTCATATTTGCTAACTAAATGTTGTTATTCCGTTGAAGAGATTTTGTGCAATACTTAATTAATGAATTTAATCTGACATATGTATCGTAAAAGGAATTATTTATTTGTTCCCTTTTATAAGGATTGAAATGTTATTATAAGTTTTTTTTTAAATTCGATCCAGTGCGATCTTTTGTGCATTTGCCCTCTCCTTTATGCCTACTCCCAAACTCGCTCCATCATTTCCACAAAGCGGATGATGCAACTCAGCGGAAGCACCTTAAATTCCTTTGGTTGCAGATAGCCGTTACCAAAGTAATTTATTCTTTGTCTGGCAAGGACATGACAGTCACACAATAAGTGTTCCATAGTCTCATCCTCCTCGCCACACATTCTACAGTCTTAACTTAACTTAAGGGACTATCGGATGTCCCTCTTTGCCAAGAGATCCTTGACCCCGAAGTGACCTGTAAACAGCCCAGATATAATTCTGAGTTGCTTCCTACTGGAGTTCCAGAGTTTGTTAGTCCAGCCCGAGTCCACTCCTTCTATGAAGAGCTTAGAGTGCCTTAACCCCGCCTCATTCCTCCACTCGTGTGGGTGTTTGATTTTGACGTAGGCTTCAAAGGCCGAGATTATGGTTCCCTGCGAGAGTTCCACAAATGGTTCTGGACCTACAAAGTGATCCCCCCTCTTGCAAGCTCATCCGCTCTTTCGTTGCCGATGAAGCCCTCGTGCCCTGGTATCCAAACTAGTTACACCTTATTGTGCTTTCCAAGCTTTTTCAGTGCCTGGACGCCATTATAGACTAGTCTAGAATCAACTTTCGGCGTCTTAAGCGCTTTAAGAGCCGCTTGACTGTCACTGAGTATATAGATGATCTGCCCTCTGGTTTGCCTGTCTATATTCTCCTGTGCACAGGCAATTATGGCGTATGTCTTTTCCTGGAAGACGGTTGCCAAACTACCCATGCTTACATTACTACTGTAGTCATTCGCATAAATGCCTGCTCCCGTATCGGATCCCATTTTTGATCCATCTGTGAACCATATACTGTCTTCGATACCAGACCTCGGTGGTTCTAGACCTTCGGCCCATTCAGCCCTGGATGGAACTTTTGTTGTGTAGTTCCTATGGAATAGGTACATACTTGGGTAGCATTTTGTCGCATCCCATTATTGATATTCTGTCTAAGAAACCGATAGTCTCCATGTTTGTGTGCTTAGTCTTTGGCTTGCTGTCGCTCCACAGTCCAAGAGTTCTTAATCTGTAGAGCGATTTGCGCGCCTCTGACTTAATCACCATGTGAAGTGGCGGTAGGTCCAGTAGGACTTCTAGCGCCGCTGTAGGCGTGGTTTGAAACGCCCCTGTTATAGCCATGCATGCCGATCTCTGCACCTTCATCAGGGCATCTCTGCATGTGCTCATTAAAGTCCTTGACCACCATACCAGGCTACCGTACAATAATATGGGCCTCACCATCAACGTGTAGATCCACTTCAGTACCACGTAAGTATGGCAAAACATGGGGGTTGCCATACGCTGATCTACATCCTGTCCTGATCCTTATTTAATTATACAATTTTAAGCATGTTATTAGTTTTTAAGATGTTCCAACACAATATAATATTGTTATAGAAATAAATATATAAAATTAACTTAAATTCAAAAAGCAACTACCGTCCATGGTAACAGATTCAAATGCCAATGACAGTTTTATAAAAAGTCGGTCACATTAAATAATCTCTACTATTACTACTACTGTTTGATCATTTATATATACCACTAGCTTCCGCCCGCGGAAGTTCTGTTGCCATATAAATGTCAGGCTCATCTTTCCCTGTCCAGACTTTAACAGTATTCAATTTACCTATATTTGAATGTTTATTTATTTATTTGAGTTTATTGCACAAAAGAAAAACTTATCGTAGAAAAGGCGGACTTAATGCATTCTCGTTAATTAATGCATTCCGTTCGGGTTTTCCCGATCAACGGGTGCGAGGACAGCGGCTACTCTCTGTTAGCCGAACACAATCGAAGCACCGTGAGCGCGCTGACGCGTTCGCCGGCTGATATCCCCTCCACGTCCGCTTTTGCCTTCCCCTCAGCACATTTTCGAACGAAATCCAACGATTTCAACAATTTTTGTTTGATACCTTTCCACCGATATTTTTGCATGGCTATTTTTTTTGGGGCTTACAGTCATATTAATTAATCTCGCGTCAGAAAAAAAGCCAATACAGCTGAGCCCACATGAAAATTATTATTATTTTGGTATTTTTAATTAACGCTGGCAACCCCTTCCCACCACCCGATCGATTAAAAAATTTTTTGGGTGCACAGGGAGTACAGAGCAACTGTTTGACAAAAAATTAAAGTCGCTGAGCCCACATCTTTTTCTTTTTTTTCTCCACCCCACTACACCCGCAGCCGCACCCACCGCCCGCGGTCTGCCGGCACGAAGATTATCGGAAAAGGTTGTTCAGGGAAGTAGCTAACGGAGTTTCAGTACAGCTGAAGCCACATGACCGATTTGGTCGCTAGCTCTCCGTCCATCAAATTTACTATTGACCGCCACCGCAGGCCGCGCCAGTGTGCTTAAAAACTGAGACGCACGTTTGTTTGTGACCATAAACGCATGTGCGCTCACGTTTGAAATAGTATGTAAAACCATAACTGCGAGTTTTTAAAGGTTATTAGGAGCCGGACATTCCTTGGTTCACCTACCTTATTCTTCATTCAGTGCGTCACGTTACGTCTATAAAACAATACGCCATACAAAAATATGACATTTGGGACACTTCTTGTATAAGGATCTTCAGTAACAACGATTCTGAAATTTTGAGTAACAAGAACAAACATAATCGAAAAGAAGGACAAGTCTTTTCTTTTTAATACGCTCTGTATCTAATATTTACCGCCTATTAGGTAACAAATTAGGTATTGGAGATTTAAATCTTATCAGAAAAAAAGTTATGTGATCGCGATATTTAATTGTTAGGTAATTTAGAATTTATCCTTAAATAAGATATCTAATAAATTTTACTAAATTGTAATGTAATTAATAGTAATTAAAAATTACTTTCATATAAAGTTTATGAGACTCAAGCATCAGACTGCCGACTCTTTTGTACTGACTGACACCATACAGAGAGCACGCCCCATGTTGGAAAATGGCGAATGAAAAAAAACAACGGCCCAACAAAGATGGCCTCACTTGAATCTCACTCACCAGGCGAACATGAAACGACAGCGGCTTAATGGAATGTGCTCAATGCAAGCAGTTGCTTTCTTCGCACACCACAGTGCAAGAGAAAGATAGCACTGGGTATAGTGGGTATACAATTAGTATAGGAAGGGAAAGTTCCAAGTATATGGATTTGTGCCCACGGAAACGCAGATTGCACTGTATAGGGCAGAATTTCATGACATGATTATTGTCGGTCGGTGTTTGCATGTATGGAGATCTATCGTACTTTTTTATATTACGTGTATAATGAGATTGCCTACCTATGTGATTCATATGCTCATTATTGATTTATTTTCTATGTAGGTATAAGTATATACTTACAGGTATTTTTCTTAAAAATGCTATGTAATCTTGCCATAACATCGCTAAAAAGACTACAGTTAGTTTGTGGAACATACAGAAGACTTATTAGAAGTGTCCAGTAAAACGCGAGATTTTAAAGTAAGTAAGTATGTAATTTCTATTATCACCGAACTACTTACACAAAAACTAAGGATGTGAGGGCGATGAGGTCGTATATATGAATTTAAATAGTTAATTAATCATCTTGAACGCTATTTTATTTCAAATATTTTCTTATTTGAAGTATATTTTTTAATATGCAAACGACTACCTAATTGTTTTAATTACGAGTACGAGTTTTAAGTACACTTCCAATTTATACCCAGGACGGCTATCACAAGACGGCGCGCGAGCTCTCTCGATTTTTCTCGCACTATCCGTCTCTCTCTTATTAGAAAACTTAAACAGAGAGGTATAGTGAGACAAAAATCGAGAGAGGAAAGAAATCACAAATATTCAGCAATCAAAATATACAAAAGCTCTTAAATGACGCTCCAGATGATAAATATTTGGCGATTAAGGTAAATAAATGCTACCTGCAGTATTTGATAACGATATTTAAGTTTTAGATTATAAAGAATGACCGTTCTTCCCAGGAGTCAAATTCAGAAATTCAATAAACGAATATTAATGTCCCCGGGAAATCGATAATAATATCCTTTAGCAAATGCCTAAATATGAATCAAATGGTAGGTACCTATCTTTAATGTTTCTTAAATATATTTTTATCTTATTTTCTTGTTTAATTTTTGAGAGAATTACTTAATTTTAAAGTGATTAGTGTTTTAAGATTAATGAAATTGTATAGTACATCATACTGTATGTAAGTTAAGTACTATACCACTTCATGGAAGTCAAAATCTTATTTTATTCATACACGGAATGTCGAAAGACTGCACAAAAGTACATATGTATTTATGTAGGTAAGATAAATAAATAGATTATCAATATATATTTCATTGATGGTAAGTTAAATTAAATCATATCTGTCGGGGAGGCAAAATCTTAAACAACATTTTCCTAGAGTTCGCGAATAGTTTTCTGTTACACAATGTTATCAAATCTATAGTTTAAGGGTTGATAATCTAGACATCAACGCGTATCGTAGCATAGTGCTACGACGTAACCCATCCATACATGGTACATTACATTACACACAAAAAATACCTGCCGCCTCGGGTATGTGTTCCTACGTTCACACGCACAAGTTTCCGCTCACGCACACACGCACGCACGATCCGGGGCACCCCTCCGCCCTGACCTCACGCAAGGGGATCACACACTCGAAGCATATGTGACATTCAACCTCCGCACCCCCTATGCGGCTCTGGTAGCTCTAGCCCACATGTGCAACCCTTTCCCGACACGTGGCCTATGTGAACGCCGAGACGCATGTGTCAGGTGTATGTGGACATTATTTGAATGTGTTTTTCTAGTCATAAACTACATTACTTCTGTAGCAGTACCAGTGTCTCGTCACCTTACACCTACCTACACCTATTTCCTGCATTAATTAAACTCGTCCATGTCTGTCGCACATACAGACACACAAACTAAGTCTAGTGTTAACATATTGTAGCTGTGCGCAACTATAGTAAATTGTTTATCGTTCACCTATTTACACAGCTGCGCGGCCGGCACACGCCCATGACGCAGTGACATGCGTCAACACCGCCCGATGCACCAGGGCCGCAGCTACGCGAAGCGGTGCATCGACCTACTCGCGCACCGACCACCACAAAAAGAGCTCTTCTATTTCGAGCCCTTGATACGACGCGGTATAAAGTCAGATGACTTCGGGGACCAGATTAAATTGGTGGTTGGCACGTCCGATTATGAAACTGTAACCGTTACCTTCAACGACGTTACAGTTGACCTGATTATAAAAGATACACATCATGTACTTACGTGATAGTATAATGACTGGACGTAAAATATATCGTACATCTAATTCATTCATGCTTATACCATGCTTATACGCATGCATAAAAAGTCTTTTCATCCAGTCATGTCTGAATGTAAATTGTCTAGTAGATACGTATTGTGATATTACAAGTATGGAGTAGACTCCTATCTCGAAAGTAATTGGCTACGTTACGTTTGTTATCTTATCTATTGGTTGCGTTACGGGTAAACACACACGCTCGCTTTGCATATGCGGTTGCAGTGATGTGTGTGCTGTGTACGTTGTGTTGTAGTGTGTTGGATATATCTTCTCGCGGCGACTAGCCACCTATTACCTACTTAGTTCGCCGATCGTCTACCTTCTGTGCGGTTAGGTGCGCCTGGTACCTAGACACCGGGTGCTTTGAACGGGTTACGTGGATTCTGCGTACACACACGTATACTACACATAGCTCATACTACCCTAGGTGTAATGTCAATACTCAATTTTACTAAGTGTAAAGGCGTGTGAAGTGTGTCTGTGGTCTAATAAGTTCACTACAACCATGCACAAGATTCCGATATGATTATTCCTTCAACACATTCTGAAGTATTCTGAACGCATCTTTTGTGGTAAAGAAGAAAAATAGGGGTGTTAATTATTGTAATGTTACCCATTTAATCACTAGTAGCTCAGTGAGCTGTACAACCCGCGAGCCTACTTATCTTTTTTTATCATTTTTAAAAAGTGACTCGACAAAAGAAATCTGTATAATTAAGGGGATGCCTTGATTCGAGTCGAACACGTCCCCTAGACACGCTTATGCCTTCCGCGCCCGAGAAAAAGAGATGAAACACTCTTCGGAAATGGCTTTTTTGGACAAAATTCGATAAATACCTAATTTAGAGAAGTTTTATTTAAATTTCATAAAGTGAGATTTTAGATGAGATAAAATACAATAGTTAGTAGTATAGTTTGAGTAGTAGTTATAGTTTGAGTAGGCTGAGTAAAAAAAGGAAAAGTCCCAACTTTGTTCTTTTTTCTATCGAGGAAATTTTGGGCAATCATGTATCCGTAAAATCAGAAAAACAATCATATAGTCAAGAATCATATATCCGAAAATCAGACCTTATTGTTTCTTAATCTATTCAGAACGGCGTTTCAAAGCACGCGATAATTTCCAATGCACCGCCTTAACGAATCGGCTCACAAAATTTCACGGCGGCGAAAATGTTAAATTAATAAAAAAAAATCTAAGTAATAAAATTCTTAAATTAATCTAAGTATACCTAAGTAATTTTGAGTCGGCGCCAAACAAGCATCACGTCGTTGCGAGTGGTCGTGCGGAGAGCGCATTAATTTGACTTGGTGTAACTCGTACTTGTTTGGAGTAATCTTTGTTCATTGATTATTTGGCGCCGACTCAAAATTACTTAGGTGCACTTAGATTAATTTAAGAACTTAGTTATTAAGGATAATTAAAAACTGAAAATAATTACAAAAGTATTTACTTACCTAGCTATACTTACAATAGTTTAAGAACTTAGTTATTAAACTAAATAAAAAAGGTTTATTATTTTTTGATTTTCTGTTCTTTCGGCGGTTTAATTATTTTGTTAAAAAGTTTTTATTTTTCAATTTTCTGTGGCTTACTTCAGTTAATTATTAGTTACATGCAAATAAGGTATTATTTATTTATAAACCTCAACCTCCTATTATAAAACCTCACGATGAACGAGCTTTAGCAGAAATGCAGAGACTGAGAGGTCTACACACAAGACTGACAGGTCTAAAGCTCATTCATCGTGCGGTTTTTCACACGACAACACAACACACGCACACACACACACACACACACACACACACACGCATGCGCGCGCCGCGCGCGCGCATGCGTGGTCATACATTTCAATTAGTTTTTATAGAATTTTTTATTTACAATTTATGTGGGATCAACTTCGAGGTCTACCCTTTCTACTCTGCTAATACTCTGTAAAAAGTTATGCGTGGTCATACATAAAAAAAAGATATATATACGCGTTGACTTGAGAACTTTGCTCCTTTTACAGGCCGCACACTGTATATTATTTTTCTCAAACATGCAATGAAATATTGATGTTATGTTGTGGTCTTCATAATGGGCTTTGAAGTGTCACGTTTTGGGAGCAGCGAGACGAGAGATCCGTAATGGCATTTCATACAAAATTGGAGGCCTAGGCCGGCAAGATGGTCTTTTTTAATTTCCATTCCACAATTTATGGCACAGCATCACGGCGTTCAGCCATTCAAATTCAAGTTTGATTTTTTGGAGTTTTTTTTATTTATTCCATTGCATGATTGAGAAAAGCACTATACATAGGTACCTCGGCGTGAAAAGGGGTTGCCAGCCTCATAACTATCCGGCCGGCAACCCCTTACTTCCCGGCCTCTGTAGTAATGTAATATTGTATTACTATATTGAGGTGTGCAATAAAGATATTGTTGGTATTGTGCATTGAAAATCATTGGGAATCAAAACCAACAGGGTACCTCCCCTCAGAGTCTTGAAATTTGGTACGAAGCAACGTCTAGCGCAGATAAAGGAAAAACTGCGAAACCGTAAATTTTACGGAACCCTCGGTGCGCGAGTCCGACTCGCACTTGGCCGGTTTTTTCATTAGCAAGATAAAAATGACGAAAATACTGGGAAACTATCAATCTTTCATTTAAGTTGTCAATTTTAAGATTTTTAAATTCATAAAAACGAACAATAAGGACGTTGTTTCTTTGTGAAGTCATAAGCCTGTAATTGCTACAAATTCCATACTAACGGAGTGTTTTTGACGTTTCATAAAAAGAAGTTGATTTGACTTTTGTGAAATTGTCTATTATGTCTTATGTCTCTTAATTCAAACCGTGTACATAACGGATTTGGCAATCTCACTGACGCCATGAGACCTACTTGCAAAATAAGTAGTGAATTTTGAATGTTTTTAGTAATATTCATAAAATTATAGCTACACATTACTACTCCGACTCTATCATCCGCATGTATGTATGAAAAATATACGAATGTCAGTCTTTCCTTCCTCGCCTGACTGACGCCTCCTTTCCCTTTCACACCCCACAGTACAGCCAGACGGGATCAAATACTATATACTCTAGCTATACGTACATTGTATAGCGACGATCCACCCTCGTCGCGAATAATGCTTGCTCGGCCATGAAGTCCTGGTGAAAATTGACGTCACATGACGCAATACGGCTTTGCAGTCGGCAGGCGCTTTAAGGATTTTCGTCTTAAGGGCATTAAACGGGTTAGTTCAGTTCAGTACATTAGATCAGTGACGCCATCCTTCTAGCGTTATCCGTTTCTATACTCAGCATCGCAATCTTTTAAAGCCAATGTCTTTTTTCAGGCTAATTTAACTTTCCCAGTCATACTTAATTTTTAAATAATTTGTGTATACACATTCTATTTTTTTAACAATTTTAGTTACAATATTAATACGAGTATTACTTATTATATATCTATTCATCATAATATGTTATCTGATTTTTTGACATGCATCATCTGAAAACTCCAAACTCTTCCAGCAATCCTCTACTTCACGGCCTCTGCAGTAATGTACTAATACTAGCTTTTGCCCGCGAGTTCGTCCGCGTGGAACTCGTTTATATCGTAGCTCCTTACAAATTTTCGCCCCCATTTTGCCCCCTTAGACGATGATAAAAAGTATTATATCTGTTAATCCAGGCTATTACTAAGTAAAGAAGATCCTTCCTGTGAAAAAGATTTAAAATTGATTATATATAACCGTTTAAAATACGTGTCGAAAGCCCCTTAGTATGACGTAAATACCCTCACCGCCATCGCCAGATGAGTTTAACTCTGTAGATATTTATTTATATCATCTGTTACTATTTTTTAGAGACAGGACGGGACGAATCCCGCCGCGCCGCCTACAACAATGTAACCCCCCGCCCCCCGGCCGCGCATTGTGGTCCTCCCAAAAGCGATCTCCACACAGCCCATAATATCCTGGTAGAAAAAGGGGGCAAACCATTGTTCTCACGCACACGCACTTTTTTTATTTACCCGTCGTTTTGGGTAATTTTGATGTCTGACTGCACTTTCTATTGTTATGCCGTTAACGTTAGGTAATCTGCGTAAAACTGAGAGCTTGCTTTAGGTATCCCTAAACATCAGAAAAGGGGTTACAGAAAACCAAACCTACAAATTTATAAGTAATAATACCCATTAAAAACCGCAATAAGTACTTTTATTGCAAAAAGCGTTCTTTGTTTATGATGTAAAAGTGAGTGAAGGAGACACAGTCAATGTTTTCTTTCTGTAACAATCTAGATACTACGAGGGTGAAAGAGATGTCGGTATGTTATAATTTAGTTTTAGAGTAAGGGTAATGCACCCTTTTTGTGGAAATGTTACGCTTATTACTAAGAAAATAGGGGCGATGTTACAAAAGCTTGCAATAACTTGGTAGGCCTAGAGTATAGCCCTTTGTAACCACCTTAGGGACGGCTTGTAAATCCAGGATCCTGTTGTGTCATGTGCTCCCGGTACCAAACTCGGGAAAGTTACAAAACGAAAGTCCATCGTCTAATCGCCCCGAGGAGCCTGCACGAGCATGTTTGTTAGCTCGAAGAAAAAAGCTCCGTAACTTTCGCTCATAGCTTTTATGAAGAGAACAAATAGTAGGGTTATTCCTTTAAGGGTTATTTTATTATAATTTAGATTTTAAACTTATTTTGTATGTACTTTACATTTAACTTTTTATATTAGGTTACTACTTATTTACTGATGTTTTTTTTAAAGTGAAAACTTCTTTAGCGGCGCTGTGCACTTTTTATGATGGGGAAAAATTGTGAAACTCGACACAGGTCACGTGATCGTAAGAGGTCACGTGACCGTAAGATGTCACGTGACCGTGAGATTCGAGAGATTGAAAATTCGTAAGACGGACACGTAACAATGTCATTGAGTTTTCACTTCTGCCGGCACTCCCGGAGTGCAACACGGTCTTTTTCATATTTGTGCGCTGGCTGTAAGATGGCTGGGTCCATTTCGTAACGCGGCCTATATAATATCTTATTTTTTATAATTCTGTACGCATCTTTTTATAACTTTATAAGCTTTTACTTAACCTGACCAGAGGCCCTAGTATAAGTTTTACCAAAACAAAACGTTACGACTTTTTTGAGGATAAAACGCAAACGCGATCGTAACGTTTTGTTTCGGTAAAACTTACACTAGAGCCTCAGAGGGGTAATCACGTAACGTTTCCAACGCGCGTTAGGACAATTGAACTGTCATTCTCCATATAAAATTTGACATTTAGATCTACCTAACGTACGTTCAATGCGATACGTGCGTGATCGACCTGCTGTTCGTTGGTTAGTTTGTGAGTGTGGGACACCATGATTTAATATATTAATATTACATCATTGTAGTGCGACAAATCATGGAACTGAGTTTTGAACCTGGTAAACTCAACCGATTGAGCTAAAATTTTGGTAAGTTAGTTTAGATGACAATTCAATATTATGATACCATCAAGCTGATCTGATGATGGAGACAGAAGGCAGCCATGGGAATTCAGTACTTAACCGACGTAGGGTTGCCATCCGTCCGGGTTTCCCCGGATTTGTCCTAGTTTAAAAGGCGTCCGGGAAGCGTCAGGGCGGGGTTTCATTTGTAGTCCGGGTTTAAAAATTGGAAGTCTTGGGCCGCCGCGCCGCGAAGCGACGCGACGGCGGCGCGACGGCCGGGTTCTGGGTTCCAAAATCCGGGGTTTTCACGCGTCTTGTCCTGGTTGCCAAATTTTAGAGATGGTAACCCTAAACCGACGTGACCCCATTGAGTTTGGGCTCGTTAGAATCGTCTCAAAGAGTAGTTGATGAGGGTATACACACGCTATAGTTTGGCAATAAAAGCTTGTATAGTCACCAGCATTAATATCTGCCATAACGAAACGCGCATAAATATCTAGTAAGTACTTAAGTTATTTATTTTGTGAAACATAGGTAAGTATAGATACATTGCAGATCTTAAATTAGGTTGGGAGTCCTCTGTTCTGCTTTGCGGCGTACAAAACTAAAATAAAATAGGAATACAATTACAATAATAAATGGTTACATCATAGCACATGTTTTCTTATATTAAATACTTATATGTGTCAAACAGATTTAAAAATATCAATATTATCAACCAATAGTAAGTAGATGTCATACAGAATTAAGAATTAGGAATGTCACAATTAAAGATTAACAAAAAAAAAAGTTCAAAATGTCTTATATTTTAAACACGACACTAAGAGTCGAGGCTACGGCACATCTTTTCGTCCAATATTCCGCAGTGTCTCAAGACGAGAGTCTTTGACCAGTGTGTGTTGCCAGTGATGACATATGGCACTGTAACGTGGTCGCTTACTATGGGCCTCATAAGAAGGCTCAAAGTCACCCAAAGGGCAATGGAGAGGGCTATGTTGGGAGTTTCTCTGCGCGATCGCATCAGAAATGAGGCTATCCGCAGCAGAACCAAGGTAACCGATATAGCCCTCCGAATCGCTAAACTTAAGTGGCAGTGGGCGGGGCACATTGCACGTAGAACCGATGGCCGTTGGGGCGGAAAGGTTCTCGAGTGGCGACCACGTACCGGAAGGCGCAGCGTGGGTAGGCCCCCCACAAGGTGGACTGATGACCTGGTAAAGGTCGCGGGAGTCCGCTGGATGCGGGTGGCGCAGGACCGGTCATTATGGCACTCTTTGGGGGAGGCCTATGTCCAGCAGTGGACGTCTTTCGGCTGATATGATGATGATGATGATGACTAAGAGTGAAATTATATAATCATGCAATCACACTTTGTCATTAAAGAATTCGTCTAGTGTATAATAAGCTCTTTCGCCGACCAGTTTGTTTTTTAGGTCCTTCTTAAATATGTGAAGATCTTGACATTTAAGAGCATCGGGTAAGAAGTTATAAATTTTCGTTGCCATTCCCAATATATTTTCTCTTAATAATACAGTTTTGCCAGAGACGAATCGGTCTTCCGCTCGCGCAGGAGCTTGTTGGTGGAAATAGAACCGGGTTTGATTGAACAAAGACTGACACTTCAAAAGTGTATAGGCTTGTGAAAGTCAGTATGCCTAGTGTTTTAAAATGGGGTTTACATGAATCAATTCGTTTAATATTGCATACTTATTGCTGTAATACATTTTTTCTGGGCTTTAAAAATACTTTGGCTGTCATAATCTCCTACTACTCTATTTTTAGGGCCCTTAGGTCGTGTCAGATATTTAGGCGCCCTTTGTTGTGGCAGATATTTGTGCTGGTGACTGTACCAATTTTTTTTTTACTGAAGCTTATAATACGGTATTTGACAAAAGTCAAAGCTTCTTTTTATGAAACGTTAAAAACGCTCCGTTAGGCACTGGTCCCACCGCCGGCTAGTAAGCTAGAAAAGTTGGGCGAGTAGCATTACATTGCGGATATGTATAGGTCGATTGATCACACTGTGCCTGGTCAGCACGCAATAAACCGTTACTCGCCCAACTTTTCTAGCTTACTAGCCGGCGGTGGGACAGTGCCTTAGTATGGAATTCGTAGGGATTACAGGCTTATGAAGTCACAATCAAAGAACGTCCTTATTGTTGTTTTTTACGAATTTATAAATATTCAAATAGCAAACATAAATGAAAGATTGATACTTTCCAAGTATATTAGTAATGTTTACCAGTTGCTAATGAAAAAGCAATTTATTTTCACTGTTGTCAAGTACCAAATTGTTTGTCAATAGGTAATGAATATTTGGTTTGATTTTGAAGATTTTATTTTTGATTCATGTAATAACATAAGTAACATCATTAACATCAATGCTTAAAGCACTATATGTAGAGTTGATTCAATGTAATAATTATGTTATTATTACCACTGACTGTATGTATGTTACATTTCTTGAAGTAAAGTATAGCATATACATATACACAAATTTATATTAATAATTACTTTAAATTTTACAATACGATTTAACAAAAAGTTAAAAATACTGATAACTAACAATGTCCCAATTTAAATTAATATCTTAGCAGCAATTCAATAATTATTATTACGTATAAAAGTGTTCCAGGCTTATAGATTTTAATTATTGTAAAATTTGTAAACCACGGTTTGGGTGACAATGATTTTTTTTCGTGATAGGTAGCTCCAGATCACCAAATAAAAATAATCCATACTTAATATTATAAATGCGAAAGTGTGTCTGTCTGTCTGTCTGTCTGTTACCTCTTCACGCTTAAACCGCCGACCCGATTGAGATGAATTTTGGTATGGAGATAGTTTGAATCCCGGGGAAGGACATAGGATAGTTTTTATCCCAGAAATCATCCCCTGAGGGGGTGAAATGGGGATGAAAGTTTGTATGGAGCTACCATATAAACGAGTTCCACGCGGACGGAGTCGCGGGCAGAAGCTAGTCGTGTATAATTTAATGTGTGAAATACATTGACAGAGAAAAGTAGATAGAGTTCAGATACTACTAACTCTACCCTACCCATATGTATATGTTTTATTCACCATCTTATATCTTATTTTATTTATAATATTTTAGGTGTATATATTACGTTGTACCTACTTCTTGTACTCGGGGCTACGTTAACCTAAAAATATCGGTAGTTTTGTGGTAGCGCTCTACCTGGTGGTAAAGTAAAATTTTAGAAAACTTCCGGACTCTATTTCCAGCTTTATAGTTCCTATTGGCGTTTTTAATTAGTAGCTGTTTCATAAACGGGATTAAAATTACATTAAGGATCCAAGAAAATACGCATTATTTCCGAAAATAAGGATACTTAATGTAGCACACCATGAAAGAAGCGTACAATTTGAACGTTAATTAGTTAATTACCCATACTGCAACTCGCATGCATTGTAGTGTGTTATCTGCTGTCACGTTTATCTCTCGTGTTGCAATATCGTCGCTCTCGCTCGCAGCATGACGTAGTCTCGGTGCATTGTGCGTGCGCCGCCCCGCTCGCAATGTCGAGGGGGCGGTCATTGCCCGTATCCTTGAGTATCCTTGAGGGGCAGGACTAACAGCCTCTCACATTAATATGATGCCTTGGTAACTCGCAGGATATTTCGTCCCTTTGGGAATACCGTCCGACCTGAGGGCCCATAAGATGCCAGTCACGAATGCTTTCCTTTTGTTTTTTTTTTTGTTTTTTATGCGACGTAGTCCCTATTCGAGTGTTCTAGGTACTTACGAGTTGTCTGACACACATCACATAGTTATCGCCTCATCTCACATGCTTTGTTTGTTTATTGTTATTTACAGACATTGACTTGTATGTAAAAAAATATCCTTTGTTGAAATTCCGAAATGATGTCTTCACGTTTATGCTGCCTTGGTGTATGCCGACGTCATCTCGATCGTTTGGATGTAACCGCGTCGCGTGGGAGGTTGCCCTGTTCTCGCGACCAATATAAGTTACGATGTAACTAAGAAGTATGTAAGTACGTATTGTGAAGGAAAGGACTCGCCGCGCCGCCTCCTCGTAACCTCTGAAGTCCTGCTAGTTGTTGACGTCATTCCAATAGAATTCACATCCCTTGGGTACCTCACCGGGCAATGAACTTCTTCCCATGTAGCAAACTTGTATTTGGTTGGTGAGGGGACGATTACACAAAACTGATTTTCTAACTTTTTAAATCCTTTAATTTATTTATTTTTAATTTATTTAGCAAGAGCGTAATTTGTTCATAACAGGTAAAGCTTACGTTCATTAGACATCATACTCTCGGAAAAACAATAAATTTAGCTCCCAAATAATGACGTTTGTTTATTTTAAAAGTGTCGGTCGATCGGCGATGTTATAAACGCCCCTAAGTGGGGGAGCAAAAAAAGGATCACCCCACGGTCAAGTGCCGCGCTGCCAAAGCGGGAGGGCAGGACGCATGCCCGTTGTTATCCTTGTCTCACGTGCGAGCTTTAGTAGAGCTTTCGTCTTGGTAAGCTCCGCAAGTTTTATGTCCCCCTGGTGAATTCCCGCGCCTGGAACGCCACTGTCGCTAGCCGCTTTCTCCTTCTCAAGGAACTTTTATAGAATTATCTGCAAGAGAGACAGCAATCTGGCCCCAAAACAATATAAATAGTATAATCTCGCGTACCTATTTTTCCAATGAATTGGTTAGCCCAGGATGGCCGGAATATAATATACAGGGTGTATAATCTAAATGGGGCACTGTGAGATAATCTGAAACAAAAAGAGATATGGAAATTTGTTAAAAAGACCGGGATGCACTCCGGGAGTGCCGGCAGAAGTGAAACCTCAATAACATTGTAACAGTTTTTCGATCAGGTCACGTGTCCGTCTCACGGTCACGTGACTTGTCTCGAATCTCACGTCTTACGAGAGACCTGTGGTGTTTAACAATTTTTCCCCACCAAAAAAATTGCATAGCGCCGCTAAAGTTTTCACTTCAAAAAAATAACAAAGTTGCGTATTTTGTTTTGTTTCAGTTTTCATCTATTCCCATGCTAACCAGCATGGCGTAGTATGGGGAGATCCCTTTCCGTAAATCAAATTATGCAAGATTGCAGTCCCTGTGATGCGGGGTTCCATAACAACATTAGTTCCTTACTACCAGCACTGTTAGGTAATATGCGCAAAATACCGAACTCCGATTTTTTGACCGACTTCGAACCCCGGCCACGTAAAGCTTTTTAAAAATCTTTGAATGCCTTTTGTTTTTTTCTGAAATCAGCCTCGCAACTCCTGCCACCTGCACTTAATGCCTGATTTTCCCTCAATATCCCATTTAGATATACAGCCTGTATATTGTACCTAATGTACTCACTTGCAGGTAAATATGGTTACTACTATATACCTAATTGATGTAAGTAAATCGAACTCATCGTAAAACTGCCACAGATCAGAAAGTCCTACGTTTCCATTTACAATGCTTTACACAGAGAATAAATTAGTGCCTAACACAATTATTGTCAACTAGCTGCTCGCGCGGCTTCGCCGGCTCCGGCAGCGTCAGGCCCTTTAACTTCCAAACCGCAAAATTGACAACAAAAAAAACAAGCTTCTGTCAAAAAATATATTTTTGGTACAAGCTTTTATTGCCAACTGTATGCTTCTGTATACCGTCATCAGCTACTCATTGACACGATTCCAACGGGCACAAAAAGCAACGGGGTTACGTCGGTTAAGTACTGAAGTCCCATGGTCACCTTCTGTCTCCATCATCAAATCAGCATAATAATAATATTGAATTGTCATCCATGATATACTTATACCCAAAATGTCAGCTCAATCGGTTGGATTTAATTTCTTCAAAATTCAGTTCTAAGATTTGTCCCACACTAACAAACAAACGAACAGTTAAATAAAGCTTGTCAAGTTAAATAAAAGTTGTAAAAAAACAAGCAGATAACAAGGAATACTTTCAATGAAAATTGTTTTGAACAAGTCAGGTCAAAAAGTTTTGAAGTTATGGCTGAAAAATACCCTCGATTAAAGAAAAAGATGTCGCTTTTTTGTGCCGTGAGTTTTGTATTTATAAAGAGTTCTATTGTTACGCAAGTGTCCAGTGTGTATGGTTCGACTCGCTGTTTTATTATATGGGATTTTTTGCGTTAAAACGAACGGTCACCTTAGAAAAGGCACCTTTATATCCAGAAAAAGCACGTGTTTTATTGTGTAGGTATTATTAACACTTTAATTTATTTTGTACTAGTGAGTCAGTAGTCATTCAGACGTGTGCATTGCAGGGGTCGTGTGGTTCGAATGCTGACGTATTAAGTTTTCTACTACTATAAAATTATAATTTATTTACGGGATGGTTATAAAAATATACATACATACCTCTTACTTTTACAGTTAATGGTAGAATTTTAAAATTTTGTGTTTTTCTCTATCTACTGTTGATTTGACATGCCCATTATTTATTCCACGATGTGACTTTTTCAAATTCATTTAGTACCTATAGCGAGGTTACTCTTTAACAGAAGACAATAAACTCCTGATGCCGAAAAGAAAAAACCCAAAATATCCATAATCTGAAGGAAAAAGTTACAACCTAAAATTAAAAAACGCTTCAGTTCAAAAAAACCTTAACCAAACTGGTTCAAAACACAGCATGGTAGCTATCAGTCAAACGTATAAGGGCTAACAATAATGATCTTTCAAACTTCCAGCATGCCACGGCGCGGTCCGCGCCCCCAACGCGACCACCACGACGGTGGCGACTCTGCCGACGGTCGCCGCTACACACACGCAAAGTGTGGAGCCCCGCCCACCCGTCACCTGCCCTGATGACGCGCTGACTGCCAGCCCGCTGCAGCGGCTACGGAGCGCCATGAGGGACACGGCTTATACGCAGATGACGACCTACTTCGATGCGTTCCTGGTGTTCTACAGTGATGAGCATCTGGTATGTATCATTTATTTATGTGATGAAGTACTAGGAGTTACTTGCTTGAAGCCCGCACAATCAACTCGCTGCAGCACTTCTTCACCTCACGAGTTTCGGACTATTTTCGTTTCTTTGGGCATAATATCATGCGTTCGTCTAGGCATGATACAATAGGGTATATTCATCCATTTTTTAAATTTTATTTAACTATTCTATAAGTAATTATATAACCCGTAAAAAATATAACACTTTCACAATATTATTGAATGAGCTAAAAAATAATATTTAAAACGACTATCATTTTCGAACGATTAAAACGCCGCCATTTTAGCGCGCTCATTTTGTGACGTCACCGTGCACTTAGAATAAATAAACTTCGAAGTGATTCACAGCTGATTTACAGTTTTAGTAAAAGTGAGTTATTAAAGCTTGTAAGATCAACTTATTGTAATGGAAGAGCACACAAAAGCTTATTATAAATATTGTATTGCCCCTATTTGTGAAAATAACACTAAAACTGCACCTGACATGATATATTTTCATATGCCCAAAGATGCAAAATATAAGAAAAAAGGGGTGTAAGACGATGAGGAGATATAATGTATCGTGTTTTTATTGTGAGTAGTTTATATTGTTATGAACATCATTTCGAAGTGATTATTATTATGTTCGTACCTAAAATCTTTTTTATTAGGACTCCCGAACAATATAAACAATAACCTAACCTAAAAAACTATATACTTATTTATAAAACTATTCTGATTCCCATTTTTTTAGTTATTAATGTTACAAAATATTATGATTTTTGTTGATCAACAGCTGACTACGAGTGTTGATTTTGGTCACCAAACGTTTTAGCTAAGTTTCTATGTTTGCACTGTTTATTAATCCTTTCTACTGTGTACTACACAAATTTGTTTTATTTATAAGCCTTGACGAAAATAACATGTTATAAAGATGTTCTCACCATGTAACATTCCTAATACCAACATAGCTTTGATTAGGTATATTTATTTATTTATACTTAAGGAGTACCAACAGCTGCAAAAACATGATATAAGTCTTATATAGTAATACAAAGCCAATTAAAGGAACTCACAGATAGAAATGGCATAGAAAAAAGAAAAATGTTTGACACACTTAGCACACAATAACGAACATGATGTTATATAATGAACATATGTACTAGTTTTTTATTCCACTTATTTAAGAAAGACACCTACGAGGTACGTACTTAGTCATCATGAACACATCAATTTCAGGAAGATTATCCGACTTTGCCTTGACAAAACCGCTTCCAGTCACTGTGGCGAGTCTTTTTTCACAAGGAGTCACTGCTTTCAGTTAATAATTCCCAAAAAACACTTAAGTTTGTTAATAGAAACATGATCATTTGTAAAAATAATCATGTGAGCATATTTATTAAGCAATAAAGATTACTCATGATTTTTTTGGCCATTTCTGAATCACATGCATATTCCCTATTAAGAGGGCTGCCAATCCAACCTTTTCCATGCGGCCACTTGACGAGGAATCGAAATGCATGGAGGGAAATTGCATGCGATCAGTCATGAGTCGTTACAGATCGACTAAGAAGAAGAATCATCTCTATCGTGTACCACGGTAACTGGCCACGACTTCACTTATTCACTACCTGCTTCTTATATAAAACCAGCCAAGTGCGTGTCGGGCTACGCGCGGTGTAGGGCTCCGCAGTTGCCTGACTGTCTATTTTACATGGACGCGCCAAGTAAATGGCGCGGTTGCGTCGGCCGAATTTGAATGAAAGTTAGCCTTATTAAGTATATTTTAAATTGGTCGATTTGATTGGACTATTACCCGGTAACTAGTAATGTCTACTTAGCCGTGATAGTTATGCCACGATTTTTTTCACATTCCCAGTAGGAGCCATTTAGTCAGCAGGGGGTGGGGACACTGGACTCGACCAAACATTTATACCCCCACACCTGTCCAATATCACACAAATGGACCACTGAGTTGTAAAATGGTTTTGAGAAACCCATAATATTTTTAAACAACCTATCCAACCATAACCATAACAAAAAATGGTCCCCAATTTACGTGAAGGGGACGTACAGTCAGAATCATATAGGTAGTTAGTAGCAGCCAAAGTAGCCATATATATATCGTAACACGTCCTTACTCCTTTAGTAATAAAGACGTGTTCCGATATATTTGGCTACTTTGGTTGCTACTGACTTATATGATGCTGACTGTATCTTAATTATTTTTTTAAAGATTTTGTTCTATTATTTTGTTGGCGTGATTAATAATAATAGTAAATAAATATTAAGGGACAATCTTACACATATCGACCTAGTCCCATCCCAATAGTCCCACCATATCCCATAGTAAGTAAGCTCAATAAATAAAGCTTGTGTTATGAGTACCTACTAGACAACGATATATTTAATAAATATAAATACTTAAATACATAGAAAACATCCAAAGACTCAGAAACAAATATTCATGCTCATCACCACATATATTATATTTGTCCTTACCGGCATTGGAACCCCTGGGTAGGTCCTGACCTACCCCCCTTCAGCCTCGTAGGCAGCAGCGTCACTACCCACTAGGCTAACGGGTCATCTTAGTAGAGGTTAGTAGGTCATTCTCCAGTTTTTTGTCTAAACTCCGTCAAATCATATGAAACGTATAAAACAGTTTGATGGAGTTAAGGTACCCGCAGACCAAATTTGAGACTAACCGATTGGATAAAGTCGTGTATACGCAACAGCGCTATCTTTTGTTGTTGTTGCCGCGTGGCGGCGATGACATCCAGTATAATTTTGGTGGCAAATTGTAGCAAAAACGACTGAACCGATTTTGATGGCACTCTCTAATATTGTAGTTTAGACCTCAGAATAGGACATAGCGCGGCCTTTTTTAACCGACTTCAAAAAAAAAGGAGGTTCTCAATTCGGTTGTTTTTTTTTTTTTCAATGTTTGTTACCTCAGAACTCCGTCATTGATGAGCCGATTCGTAATTTTTTTATTTTATTTGTAAGTATATGCTTCCAGGTGGGTCCCATTTTTTCAAAAATTCAATTGGATGATGGGATCCATGAGGAATGGAGGGCACTCCTCAATTTATTAGGCACGCGTGTAGTGATTTTGGTATTTTCTATTATAACTCGTGTATTTACACCCGGAAATCATAAATTTGGTGGAGTGGAATTGATGGTGACTTATGGAATTCCTCAATTATGTACATAAAATTAAAAAAGTATATCACAGATTCTGATAAGATTCCGTTGAAATAGCAACTAATGAAGTGCCAAAGGTGATCCTTGTTGAATCGACGGAAGTCCTCAAATATTATCGGCCCACATACAGCGATTGGGTTTTTTTCTCTAATAATTAACGCATTTGCTCTCGGAAATCAGTTCATGTGGTAAATTGGAAAAGAAATGTGGAAATGTTCTCGTGGCTTGGCGGAGTACTAAATTGAAGTCGGTTAAAACTTTGTTTTTAAAGTAAATTATTTAGATATAATTTCTTCAGAGGGGTTAAGGTTTGAAAATTTAAAACACAAGAAAAACAATTTCAGCGTTTTTGAAAATTCATCTTCTTAAGGGATTGCTTGAAAGTTTGTGTGTAGAAATCCAGTGACGAACTCCATAATAGATGGCGCTACCTCTAGCTTGGTCTTATTTTCGAGAAAATTCAATGTTTCCGTACTTTCTCCTAAAAGGCTGGCTTACTCTTCGACGACGACCAATGGTGAACCTTTTTTGATGGTTGCGAGTTCGAACCCCATCGATGAAAAGGTTTTTTGTTTTCTTTGTATCAGTTTCTTTTTTTTTATTAACGATATCCCGGGGCCACGCAAACGATGTCGCGGGCGGAAGCTAGTTATTAAATAAGTGATAAAACTGGCCAAGATCGAGTCGGACTTACGCAGCGGTGAAGCGCGCCAGATGGGCTGCGGGGTTACGCGAAATACGAAAATCTTTCCAGTGGGGCCTCGGAGACACAATTGTAACCCAGATTTTTTAAATAGAGGCTCGAAGTTTTTTCTCGTTTAGTAGGCTGCCGAGCCGCGTGCTTTTAAACGTGTTAATACTTACGCAATTTAAGATCTTTTTTACAACAGATATTAACAATAATTCATGATTATAAGTCACAAATTGTATGAAAAAGAAACATTATTAATGCTTGAATTATATAATGATAGCACCATCTAGCGAGCATAATTTTGGTCCAATTTCAGCTCGATAGATGCCGCTTATATTATATTTTTGATATTTTGTAGACCAATAAAAATAACATACCAAAACGTTTTAAATGGGTTTTATTTGATTCTAAAATTATGAAAGAAACACTAATCTAACTGGAAATGTATGTTTATGTAATACAACATTTCCTTAATTTCGCAAACAGAACATTTTATCAGTCCATATTGTATTTAGTTTGGGGTCGACTAAAATCGGCATAAATTAGAAACGATAAGACTGCATGAATGCTTTCAAATCCACAACCGTCGATGTTCTTCTTGCTAGTTGATTTATATATCCATCTCGAATTACAGCTTTCAACTTTCAGCTTTCTTCTTTTTTGTAAGGGTCACTGAGCTAAGCCGCAGACAGACAGACGGACATGGAGAAACTATAAGGGTTCCTTGGTGACTACGGAACCCTAAAAATGCATTACGTAACGTCAATTTATAAGTTACAAGTTTTACAACAGATTTTTCTGGACAGAGCGAGGAGCCACCGGCCGACGAGCGTCGCCTTCAATACATCAGTGGCTGGGACGGCGCCGGTGTAGCGGCGGTGCTGGCGCAGGGCGAAGCGGCCGTCTGGGTTGCGAGTGGAGATGTGGCGAGAGCGCGTGCATCGCTATCCTGCTCGTGGCTAGTGATAGATGCTGACGATTCTGGACAGCCCAGCGTCCCTGAGTGGATTGCGGTGAGTTCCGCTAGCCTAGTACTGGGACCAAAGTATCAAGATTTTATATGCCGTACTGTACCGATATGTTCAACCACCAACGTGTACCACTGCTGAGTGATAGACAGTTCTGACCAGGACCCCGTTTCACGAAGCTCTTTCAAGTTGATTTTTTCAAGTATATTCTGGCAATACGGAGGGGCTCGGTCAATAATGACTGGCCATTTGAGCAGTGTAGATTTTTTTTTTATTCGTCCTTACAGGCCCGTCTCGGCCACACCGGCCGTGTGGGAGCCGACGCACGCCTTGTGTCGATCACGGAGTGGTCCTCGCTGGCCATGGGGCTGCAGCGCGATAGCGTGACCCTGGTTCACGTGCCCACGCTACTCGACCAGCTGTGGAACGAGGAGACGGACCCTGGCCGCCGCCGCCCCGAGTCCTCGAGAATCGTGGCGAGCTTACACCAGAGTGACTGCACTGGTAAATTTATACATAGGTACAATGTTCACAAGGCGCGTACCTAATACCTGTGACAAAAACACATGCAATACAACAATGAAGGAGGGGGACGGGGAACAAGTTGTTTTCCAGCAGTAGTGAGGTTTGTCAGTCTGTGAGAGAATTAACAGGTTTAGGTACTTTATACCATGGTATCAGCTTTATTGAATCTATCTTTTCCCAGGCCTTAGCTGGCGTGACAAAGTATCTGCCGTACGCAACGAGGTCAAGCAGAACGGGGCCGACGCCATGGTGGTGACTGCGCTGGATGAAGTGGCCTGGCTACTGAACGTGCGCGGACGTGATCTGCCGTACGCGCCGCTGCTTAAGGCCTTCGTCGTTGTGAGCGCCAGGTACGTTAAGCACTGTAGGCTACGGATCGGATTGCGGTTCTTAATTGTTTAATGCAATAGTTTCCGTCATACACGATGAGGTCTGACTGCAGATTTGGGTGATTTTGAGCCCGCTGAGGTTAGAGTTTAGTAAGGACTCAGATGCTTTAGGGGAACTCCTTAGCTTTGTTCCGCTAGTGATGCCAGATACTGCTCTGAGTTTACTGTGCATGTGGTAGGTACTAAGTAACCTTTTTGTATTCAACCGGACAACTTATGTTTCACCGTTATCCTACTAATATTATAAATGCGAAAGTTTAGATGTTTGGATGTTTGTTACTCAATCACGCTTAAACGGTTGAACCGATTTGAATGAAATTTTGCACGAAGATAGTTTATAGCCTGGATTAAAATATAGGATAGTTTTTATCCCGGGTCCACGCGGACGAAGTCGCGGGCGGAAGCTAGTACCTAATAAATCTAATGATGTTTAACCACTTCATTTTATTCTCAAGGGACCTGAAGGTATACGTGCCACAGGGCAAGCTGTCCATGCCGGTGCGCGAGGCCCTGGCAGTCTACAACTGTCCTATTCATAACAACAACTGTACCAGGTTTGTCACACACTCATTCGACAGTTCTTTTGCAGGTACCCTGGTATTGTTAAACTTTTTTAAGTGCAAAAAAAACTAATATTTTATGAGAACAATATTCCTTTGCTACGAGTATTCCGCTAAAAACGTGCCGGTCTATAAGTGAAGATAAGATACAACTATTTGCGTATAAACATGCATAAAATTACAGCAAACCACCACCACCAATAATGACAAAACCTCGACACGTGTTTCGCCTCTCTACGACGCATCATCGGGAGATGCTGGCAGGAGCTGTTGCTTGTGCCACGTCCACTGAGCAAATGAGCCCCCCGGAGCCAGTGCTCAGTGGACGTGGCGCTTTAGCGGAATCGCAAAGGGATATTGTTCTCGTAACATATCATGAACTTCCGCAAAGTAACGCCTGATTCAATAAAAAACTGATATTGTTTTGAAAACGAATATTGACGAACATGCAGATGTTTTGCAAATGTAGTAATAGTAAGGGAATATAAAGGTCACCAGAAAATGATATGAACACATAACCCTAAAATGACGGCTGCTGATTTCTTTCAGAAACGTATTTTTTTACATTACTCAGGATTCTCAGGAAGCATTACTGGGATTCGTACTGGACCGTGAATGAGTGCACGAAAACCACCTGCCAGACAACGTTAGTAATTGCAATTTCAAACGTAAATAACTGTTGGAGCATTTATAATCAGCGGAAAATAATACAATGGAATGGGGTATATTGTCCAAATTATACCGTCCGGTATAAAGGCTGTACACTGCAACGCTGATCACTGCTATTAAATTAACTGTCTTAAATACTCTTAATTAAATGTTCCATACGGCAAAGAAACTGCACTAAGCCCATTGTTCGCTCTTGTGTCTGTTGTGTTGTTTTCGTCCTATTAGCATGTCCCGTGTTTCCACTAAATATAGAAAGAATAGTTTTTTGTGCAGAGCAGGCAGGAGTTTAAACAAAGTTGTAGTTAAATTAGATATAGACATATTTTGTGATAGCATACAAGCAATAAAATCCAAATTGATAAGATTCTTCATGTGTGATACTTCAGTAGGCTCGGGTTATTAGAGTTTATATATCCTAATTTATTAACTACTTGCATATCCATGCTTGCTATTGGTGCGCGATGGTTACTGTGCGTCGTATTGTTCGCTAAGTTTAAGTTTGGCTATAGATTTCTTTGTTAGTTTATTTCTATAAGTGAGAACCTGTAATTGGCTATATGGATTTATTATCTTGTCTATAAAAATGTTGCGCTGTTGGTTTTCCATGTATCAATAAATAAATAAATAAATAAATAAATGTGTTGTCTCCATATTCGTACATGATTTGTGTCTATAAGTGTATGAAAGAGTCAGTTATCCGTATGCATCAGCCCATTGAAAATCTTTCTTCCGAAAACCATTTACCGTCAAGGGAAAACTTCAGCGTAGGTGACGTTGGTCGAAAAACCGGCCAAGTGCGTGTCCGGCCACGCGCAATGTAGGGTTTCGTAGTTGGCTGTCTGCCTTCGTCTAACTAAATGGTGCGGTTGCGTCGACCGAATTTGTACTAGCTGTGATAGTTTTCCTTCTAAATTCATTATATGTACCTACTACTGCCACAATTTTTTTCACATTCCCAGTAGTAGCCATTTAGCCGGCAGAGGGGACTCGAACAAAAATTAGGGATCAAAAGCCCAACATCAAGCAAACGGATCATTGCGTTGAAAAATGGTTAATCAGCTAACCAACGATACCCCACACCATGAGTTTAAAAATAAAAATAATAAATACATTCCCAATTTACGTGTAGAAGGTAAGTTAATAAATATTTTATATAAAACATTTTATTCTACCGTTTTGTCGGCGTGATGGCTTTAGATGCCCATGCCGAATTACAGCTTTCTAGTAGGTAATAGTAAGGTTACTGAACTTACTGAGCTAAGTCGCAGACGGACAGACGGACATGGCGAAACTTCCTTGTACGGAACCCAAAAATGACATTGGACCAATGCAACGACGACACGACGCAAAATTGTTTTCGGAAGAATGATACTCTCAGAGAAATCAGTGTTCCGCGTTCTCAATATTGTGTTGTGTTGTCACTAAGTTCTGACTAAAACTGATGCTGTTTATCTGTAAATATATATATTCCAGCATAAAGACGTCATGTGTTGTATATTATTTTATGTGTGTTGATTTAATGTCCTTCTCTGTTTCTTGTTATAACTACCTAATATCTAAATTCTGTATCTAATTTACAGTATAAGAGACTACGCCTTGATCTACTCCGATCTTCGCCGCTCCACTGACTCTAAGATCCTGATACCAACCGGCGGAACCTTTCAGCGGGGCGCCTCCGCTGCCATTGCGCAAAGTATTCCACAACAAAAGCGCTACTACGTGCTGTCGCCCATCATATACCTCAAAGCGCAGAAGACGATTGCCGAAGCGAAGTGCATGAGGAAAGCGCATCTGCGGGACGCTGTTGCGATGTGCACCTTGCTCAGTTACATGGCGGGAATGGTACGGTAGAACTATTCAATAAGCATACTCGTACTCAGAACTTGTCGTTGGTTACCAGTGATCGGATGTAGGATGCAATTTGGGGTGAACGACCTCAAACGTTTTGCTTATCGTGGATGTGTCTCGGATTTCCCGGGATGTTGGGAAATGGGCTATTGTAAATAATAAGTTTTTCGAGGGTTAAACTAAATAAACAAAATGAAAATATTCGCTATCTATAAGAAGGTCATTTATTTTACATGTACTTTATCAACAGAAATATATTGTATAAATAAACGAGTTACTACTTTCTTAGACAAAATTAAAACAAACTCAAAACAAGAACTGGACCAAACTGAAATGATCACCCAGTCGAAAGTTCCGAGGTAACGATAGCAAAGATAAGATTAACAAAATAGTAACAAAATAATAACTAATAACAATGATTACTTTTACCTGTATACCCTGGTAAACATATAAGAATAATAAAAATACATAAAAGATAAGATATACAAGTTACGTTCAGTTCTTCTATGCAGTAGGTACTGTAAACATTTTTGTTAATTTTATACTGTAAACTACTTAAAATAAAAAGTTATTTAACTTTTTGTAAAGGTTGGTAACAAAAAGTCGCGGGATTGTAAGTCATATCCATCTTAATATTACGGACTTAAACCCCGGGAAATTGCATCCTAGATCCGATCACTGGTTACAACACATCCTAGGACCTGAATAGTCGGGTACAGTACGGTTCCTGAGAAATGTTCTCCCTCGAACGCTCCAGATATGGAATGACCTTTTTTGCTTTCGAAATTTTACCGAGGGACTTCGAGGCTTCTTCAAGAAAGGAGTGTTGATAACCATTTTTAAAGGGTCGGAATGTGACACCCCTAGGCTTGCAAGCGCCCTTATGATGGTGACCGCTTACCATCACAGCCGAAAGTTTGCTTGCCACTGATGAAACGATGACGCTTGTTTGCCACCGATATTAAAACTCATCTTCGCACATGTCTCCTGGACATCCACCCTAACTCTAGCGCAAAATTGTATTGTTATGAATAAAGTGATCGATGCTTGCACTAAAGCGGTCTTTAGACCTGTCTAAATTTAGCGCTCTGACTGGGGGAGGGGAGTTTAACTATCTCGCTCTAATGCGTGAGATGGTGTTAAGGCCTCTTAAGGGACGAATGTTGTTTCAAAGCTGTAAAGTTAAATATAACTTCAGGTAAGAACGGGCCAATCGGAGATCTCCATGGCGATGAAGGTAGACGTGACGCGGGCCACTCAAGCCAACTACGTGGGCCCGTCCATGCGCACGCGCGTGGCCTTCGGCGCCAGCGCAGCCGATCCAGACTACCGCGCCTCGTTGCTGACCAACCGGCACCTGTACAGCAACTCGACGCTGGTCGTGCAGTCTGGCGGACAGTACATAGGTTTGTATTGTACGCTGACAGCGCCCCCCCGGCATAAACAGGCATTATTAGAGACCAAAAACACAAGACCGGCGTCATTCAAAAGAGCGTCAGCCTTACATATTAGACTGTCACGAAACGGTTATCACTTTATCCGAATCTGACTAAGGATGTTAGTAATATTCTTGCGATTTATTTGCAATTTAGATATTATAACGCATCATTTGTTGATGTCAATAAGCTACTATATTTATGTGTCGTCCTATTGGGTGTTCTGAAAAGAGATGCAGAGCAGCCTTATTCCGCTACATTTTCGATTCACTTAATTCCTTCCAAAGCATGGAAGCATTCAGTAACCAGTAACCACACAAACCTACTCATGCTGAGGATCTAAAACCACAAGCTTTAAACGGTTCAACGCTTTTTTCCAGAGGGCACAACCCTAGTAACCCGCACGCTCCACTACGGCAAGCCGAAAGCCGACGAGCGACGCGCCTACACCACCGTGCTCCGGTCCCTGGCCGCGCTGGCCGCGCTGCTGGCGCCGGCCGCTCTGCCCGCGGCGCATGCCGACCCGGTCGCCCGCGCGCCGCTGTGGGCCGCCAAGCAGGATTACCAGCACCCCACAGGGCATGGGGTCGGTGCGGCGCTGCACCGGCGAGAAGGTAACTTTGACCATGGAGGCTTCCTTTTGCACCTCCATGTTCTGCATGTATTGTACAGATGTGCAAGTTGTGGAAACTTTGCAATAGTTAATATGAGAAAATTCTCAGGAACAGGACCCTTTCACAAGATTTTAAGAAAGTCCATAGAAATTTTTGACAAGAACTTTCCATTAGAAAAAAATCGAAATTTCCGTATGCTCCAACCACACCAAGCAATCAATTCGCCCGAGACCGATTCTCACTAGCTGGCTGGAAGCGTTGCGCATTACAATAACAAGTGCTCCTGGGTGAAAAATTAACTTATTCGATTTTTTTTGTTTCAGATCCCGTTGTAATTGATTACAGACAAGACAAAAATCTGTATAACCTAGCAGAAGGATATTTCATCACTAGTGGTTAGTAGGAGATTTATTAGGCAGTCTAATAAGACTGCCAGTACCGTAATAACTTGATCTGGTGGTCCCTCGCGCCTTCACCGGGATTAAGGTTTAATGAAGCTTCAGCAAAAGAAAGAGAATGAGATTCTATAATCTGCATGTATGCCGTTTTAACATCTTTGATGCTTTTAACGTGCACTGAGTAGGTAATCAAGGTTATTTCAAAACGTAAATAAAAAGAGGTACAATTTAACATTTAATGTTATTCTTCCAGAACCGGCATGGTACGAGCCGGGCAAGTTCGGAGTGAGTCTGGGGAACGTTCTGGAAGTGGGAGCCAAGTCCAACGAGTACTTGTACTTCACCGAGGCCACCCTGGTGCCTTATGAGCCTAAACTGATCGAGAAATCCATGCTCACTGAATATGAGGTTAGTTGAAAATCTCATAGATGTTTTCTATATCACAATGGTGTGAAACAAACTTACCAGTATGCCGCTAAGCAGACACCGAAAACTTTAGAGAATTCGTTGCTCACACAACCCTGAGCATGCCCGGGAGCTCTGGCGACCTTACTCACCGCCGAGATCACAACACAACACACAGTAGGTGGAGTTACTGTAGCTGCGATCTTCTGTAAGGGGGATTTCACCTGTTCGGTTTCGGCTGCTCCAAATATGAGCGAGGACATTCCGCTTATGTCATGCTTATTACACATAGCCCTGATAAAGACGAAATACCTATGGTGGTTGTGATTATTGCGGGACGATGACAAGACAATAAAGCATTCGGATTTCGGGTCTATGATACAAAACTGACAAATGCTTTATCTTGTCATTAACCCCCGACGCAAAAAGAGGAGTGTTATAATTATACGTTTGACTTGTCTGTGTATCTGTGTGTCCGCCTGTGGCATCGTAGCAACGAAACGAATGGGCTCGTTTAAGACGATGCCTTGATTTGAGTCGAACACGTAGTAGATAGAGACACGCTGATGCCTTCCGCGCACGAGGAAAAGAGATGTAGCACTCTTCGGGAATGGCTTTTTTGGACAAATTTCGATAAATACCTAACTTAGAGACGTTTTATTTAAATTTCATAAAGTGAGATTTTAGATGAGATAAAATATTATAGTATTAACTTGATTGTGTCGTTAAATAATGTATCATTTGAGTAGGCTGAGTAAAAAAAGGAAAATACAGACCCAACTTTGGAATTTTTTTCTATCAAGGAAATTTTAAGCAATCATGTATCGATAAAATCAGATAAACAATCATATAGTCAAGAATCATATATCTGAAAATCAGACCTTATTGTTTCTTAATCTAGTCAGAACGGCGTTTCCAAGCACGCGATAATTTCCAATGCACAGCCTTAAATGCGTTTTTTTTTTTGTCCGAAAGCTGACGTGGTCGAGATGGTCCTTAGCTACGTTTTAAAATTGAAATTAAAATGTCGGGGGATTTTCAACTTTTCTAAGTTGTTAATTATTTACCTACCTAGGATAATATTGACCATATTAGGCAGGCTGTTTGAGGTCAATGAACGCAAGTGTGTTGCGTGATATTATATTGGCATACATTGTTTGAACAAGAAGCCACGAATAACCTTAAAAACGTCCCTCGGGACTTGCGTGATATTTGATTACGTGTTTTTTTGTTGTTCAGGTAACATGGCTAAACGCGTACAACCAGCGGATACGCAGCGTAGTCGGCCCCGAGCTGAAGGCCCAGGGCCTCACCGATGTCTACTACTGGATGATGAATCAAACCATCCCCTTCGAGCTGCCTTCCAGGCGAGCCCCGAACTGGCCCAGCTCCGCTAACCACCTGGGGCTAACTGACGTTGTTCTAGTTGGAATCATTGGCGTCGCTGTCATTTTATAAGCACGAGTAGCTAAATCTTTAATTTTTAAGTATATAAAAATGTATTACGGGTAAAAAACTGCAATAAAGCCTCTCTTGTAGGTAGAGGGAACGTGTGGAACATAGGCATTTGTTTTGTTTGTGTTCCACTTTTTAAATAAGTATGTACCTAATGTCTATTCGAAAACGTCACCATGACATACAAAAGGGGCTTTATGTAAGTTTTTTTCCTATATCTAAGTGTTAAAGAAACATAAGTTACGCTATTAAGGCTTTTAAGTACAAATACCTACGGTAGATTATGGCATTTACAAGCACACTACGAAAGATGCAATTTGTCACACTAACACGCTATATAGTCAGAATGGAAGCCATGTATTGTAACAGGACAAGTGGTTGTAATTGTGACAAATTGTTATGTGTGTTTATGTGTTCGAGTGGTTCTGGATTAGATATGATTTTATTTAGGTTATTTTCGATCTACGTAATATTCGCGCTTCTTGTGTATGTTTAGGTCCGCTTTGAAAAACTGAAATTGGGGCTTAACCTGAGATTAAGTTAAATTAGTATTACTAATCTTGGAATTCATTCATTCTTGGTTGATCGAAATGATACTGAGAAACTTTTACCTAATAGGTGCACTAATTTGTAACTTACGCACTAGAAAATGCAATAATCATGGTATGTACCTATGTAAGTACGGTCGCGTTCTTTAATTTATGACCCTTTTTGCTAATTCTTTGTATTCCTAAACAATTTGACAGGATTATGAACCTTAAGTGGGTCCCAAATTAAAGTTTGTGACTGTACCTACCTATCTAGGTAGTTACGATTTAATAGATAAGTTAAGACTTTACTTTTAAGACTATTAGTCGGTTAATAATACATAGGTACTGAAACATGGATATATGCTTAATAGAATAATGAATATTACAAGCAATATAGAATGCTAAACTATACATTTTAAATTAATTAGATAGGCCGTAATGAACTTCGATGAGTGCCTTTGGAGACGCCTTATGTAATTACGCATATTATATTTAGGTATACTAATGGCGGGTTTTTTAAAGTTTGGAATTCGATATGACATCATGTCTGTTTCTTTGTAAAACCGGGCCTACGTTCGTAGGTATGTATAGTATAACCTATAATAGAATAGTTACAATATTGCTGCCTGTTTTATATTTCTTAAATTAGTAAAAATACTTATGACAGCAATAAGAGTTCGTATATACCTACTGTAACCTACCTATTACGTGAGTCTTCGGGCGAGTACCCACCAGTAACGGGCGAGGTAGCGGAGCGGTGTGCGAGGAAAAAGCTACCTCGAACAGCTATGGTGGATGCTCAGCCTTATTGTATCTTATTTATTATGATGAAATCGAAGCCTATCGACTAGGTATATTAAGAATAAATTATCATGCACCGAGTGCCTTATTGATCCCGTAGTCTGTATAAAAGCTTTTAGAATTAGTGAGTAAGGTATGTTATAATTGAAGGCATGTTTACAAAAACAACACAACTACACTAGACAAGATTTTACAGGAAAGGAAAAAAAACTTAATGTCTTCTTATATATTAGTTATTAGAGATAAATATTGTATAGGTAATTTTAGTAAGTGGTCAATAGTTTAGAAATATACGATTACACATTGCAAAGATCAGTATTTATGGGAAAAAATTGAAAAATAGATTCGTCACTTATGCTGTTTTTGTAAAATTTTGTTAGTTATGTTATTTTTGTAAGAAAATGAAACAACTTTCTATACAAATTATCCTTTTATTCTACGAGAGAGGTACAGGCATATTTTACTAAACTATGTGGATTTATTTTAATCCTCACATACTTTTGTTTCCATTTTTTTTTATAAACGTGTACTTAGTTACCAGTTACGCAGCCTACTAAAAAGAGTGTGTTTATATTATACTAGCTTCCGCCCGCGACTTCGTCCGCGTGGACCCGGGATAAAAACTATCCTATATTTTAATCCAGGCTATAAACTATCTTCGTGCAAAATTTCATTCAAATCGGTTCAGCCGTTTAAGCGTGATTGAGTAACAAACATCCAAACATCTAAACTTTCGCATTTATAATATTGGTAGGATTTAAAACCAAGTTTTTTACATGATCCCATACAGTTATGTTCTTTTTGTAAAAAATAATGCAGTTATGTAGTTTTTGTAAAATGGCCTTATTTTTGGGGCCTGATTTTGGACAATTGAGATCATTTTTGGACACATCTTTTGCTCTACTTGTAGATCTTACTTAAACGAACGCTACGCTATGATACCAATAACTCAAATCCGCCAAAAATGTTAGTTATGTTGTTTTTGTAAACATGCCTTCAATTCTACTGTTTAGTCACTTTCCACCACCGATTCATCAAAAAGCTAAGTAAGGATGCCTTTCATTTCAATACAATTTGACGTAAAAATGCCGAAAATTCAAATTGCACAACGAAATAAATCTTAATCGGTCGGCACTTTCTGTATATTTGATACCTACGTTGGAAGCAATATAATATAATAATATTAATGTTAATAGCGACATAAAATGATTTTGGTAATAACCAGAGCAATAGGTATGTGGTGTTGCTTCCAAATGATAAAGCCATGTCATCGATTTCTTGTTTTAACCTAAGCTTATTAAAAAAAAACCTGCATTGCCAATTTATTAAAACTGGTTTGTATATTTTAAACAGTAGTTAAGTAGTTTAAAATATACAAACGGGTTTTAATATGTATATGGCTGCGTAGATCCCTTAAATGTATTGTTGTTTGTTTACTGATCTTGTATGATAATGATAATGCATAGTTATGAAAATAAATGTTCAATAAAAACTTGCCCGTGTAATGTCTGCAGAATTCATAACTAGCTCCCATACCGGCAATTGACATCAAAACTCGCTAGATTTAAAAATCATTACTACTCTGGTTGAGACCAGCACGGCTAGCACAAGCCGGCGCGCGAGCTCTCTCGCACTATCCGTCTCTCTCTTATTAGTAATCATAGAAAGAATCGGATAGTGCGAGAGAGCTCGCGGGGCGTCTTGTGCCAACTGTGCAGAGCTGTGCGAGTTAGGGCCGGTTTACACATTGATTAGTGATTAGTGCGATTCCTTACAAAAGTTACTCGCGCCTTCAGCAAATGTAGAGTTAGTGAAGCGGTGTGCAGCGAAAAAATCCACCAATAGCATTGCTAGCCTCGCTCACGCATCCTAGAGGTGTTTTTTAGGGTTCCGTACCCAAAAGGTAAAACGGGACCCTATTACTAAGACTCCGCTGTCCTTCCGTTGTCTGTCTGTCCATCTGTCACCAGCCTGTATCTCATGAACCGTGACAGTTAGACAGTTTTCACAGATGATGTGTTTCTGTTGCCGCTATAACAACAAATAAATATTTAAGGGGGCTCTCATACAACAAACGTGATTTTTTTGCCGTTTTTATAGATAATGGTACGGAAACCTTCGTACGCGAAGCTGACTCGCACTTGGCCGGTTTTTTTTCCTAAATAAGTACTCACCCTAAAACCTCGTATCCTAGTGAATTTTAATCACCGTCCCGTCCTCTCCCACATTTCCGCGAATACCCGTCCTCGGGAGACGACGGATCTTAAGGGGACGTAGGGTTGCCTGTGGTCAACGTTTAGAAAAAAAAAAGTCAATTTGATAGCAGTTTTATTCACATTGGTCCATACGAATTGTGAATCACATTCAATTGTTATAAATAATGGTTGTCATCTACCGAACAATCGGGTGAAACGCTGCACCAACCTTCAAATGTTAAAGAAAGCCATTAATAGATTCTGACCAGCGAGTCGTGTCCCGAGAAAAAGGCAGCCATTTAAAAAAAATGCATGCTGGTATAACACGAAATGTATGGCGTAAAAGGTACTTTTAACTGACAGCTTATTTCTTAGGTAAAATAGTTGCCCTGTCGTTGCAGACTCTATTAGATAAACCTTTTCCACGCCATTCTTCACGTACTAAAGTAACGCTGACACATTAACTTGTTTTCCATATTAGTGTTAATATAAACCTTAGTTGAAAGCATGAATGTGACTTTGGCAGTGTACGCCATAACACCTATAGCGGTCCTAGACGCCGTGGGCACGCCAAAACACAACACCTTTAGGTGTTCTTGGCGTTCAAAGGGTTAACCTACCACGTAAGAGAATCTGTTCAATCAACTGCTCCGTTGATTGGTCTAAAAGTCAGTGCACTATTTCATACGACTACTCAGTAAGTGACCGGAGGCTCGATTCTACATATTTTAATTACAGCTCGCGACATGGCAACTATACAACTAATTTTGTGTAAAATGGGTATGTTAAGGGCGTTAAATATATATGGGAAAATTCCGTGATATCGAAATGTCGCTAAATAAGTCGTTAGGTCTGTGAACATGGTGATGTCACTAGCTACAAAAAAAACATGTCTAATCGAGCCCCGAACCCTAATATTGCACTCTTTTGCATCACGCTCTTAAATAACAATTATAATTCATTTAAATATGTACAAAAAACAGTGTAGCATAGCAACATCGAGTGAGAAATTTAATAACAAAATAACACAAGTTATAACACCAAGTGCGATTAACCGAAAATGCAACATTTATTATAATAATGTACATTCGCCGCCATAAGCATGCATCACATTCTGGGTGGTACCTTCTTGCTTGCATTTGTGTTTGTGGTATGCCATACCCGACGATATATCTGACCTATGACACACAAATGTTGCCATTGACCGACATCTTCCATACAAGCAAGTATTTTGTTAATGCACGATTAACAATATAAAAAATGTAAGCTTGTTTAACTATTTATTAGCGGTGAAAGGACAACTATACAGGGTGTTTTTTTTAAATGGGACAGTATGGGGAAATCCGAATCTAAAGGAGATAGAGGAAAAGTGCCCAAGGAGACATTAGGTGTTTTTTTATGTAAACAAATTTGGCTCGTTAAAATTTTTGGTCAAGCGTGAGTTGTTCTTAAAAAATTATAAAGTTGGTCAATTTTTTTTTGACGCGGGTCGGCTCTGTTTCATGTAAGGATTATTTCATTGTATGGAAAGAAAAAAATCTGAACAGCAGAAGTTGGTCAAATTTAACATTTACTCAAGTAATAAACCAACTGTATGAAGATTAGTTTTCATTAAATTTGACCAACTTCTGCTGTTCAGATTTTTTTCTTTCCATAGAATGAAATAATCCTTACATGAAACAGAGCCGACCCGCGTCAAAAAAAAAATTGACCAACTTTATAATTTTTTAAGAACAACTCACGCTTGACCAAAAATTTTAACGAGCCAAATTTGTTTACATAAAAAAACACCTAATGTCTCCTTGGACACTTTTCCTCTATCTCCTTTAGATTCGGATTTCCCCATACTGTCCCATTTAAAAAAAACACTGTATAACATTTGTAGTTCAACCTAAATATTTATTGTCAGCACGTAAGAGAAGAAATGCAATTGGCAATTGACTTTCTCTCAGTGGAAATGGCAACACACTAGACAGTCCGCCATTTTTAAGATGCTGATGACGTAAGTCGACTGACGTCACGAATGACTTACCTTATTTTATTGTACTATGATTGCTTAGAGATAGGGTCGAAATGTGTGTACATGTTTATGGTGCTGACTGTACCCGTAATGGGTACTTACTAAAATTACTTGAAAAAAAGGGTTAAAGCCTATGTTAGCGGTATATCAAAATTCACCCTTTTGAAAGTCATTCAGAAAATAGTTGATCCAACTAGTGACAGAAAATAGTTGATCCAACTAGTGACAGAAAATAGTTGATCCAACTAGTGACAGAAAATGGTTGATTCAACTAGTGACAGAAAATATTTGATCCAACTTAGTGACAGAAAATAGTTGATCCAACTAGTGACAGAAAATAGTTGATCCACCCAATTAACGAAATATCGGATTTTAACATTCTGGATTTCTAGTCACAATATAGAACAACAAATCCTCAAACCAATAAAGGGTTGGCAACGCACTTGGAATGGAATCGCAAGCATCCATAGGCTCCATAGCCACCAGGCAGACCGTATGCTTCTTGGCCACCGTCATAGTATTTTTTTATTTGGAAAAAATGCGATATTCTTAATATTATCACTGTTAGTTATTTCTTAGAGTCACTTCTAAATCACAAATAGAGCCATGGGGCTCACCATCAAAAACATTATACCATTGCAATGCAGTTTTTTTCCGATTTGGATTCCACCTTGACTCTTTCACTCGTCACTGCGGCAATAAGGGATAAAAAGTTTTCTTTACCGGACACGGTGGAGGTTATAGAATAGAGACCATAGAGTAACACAAACTTATTGTACGAGCGAGCGAAGCGAACGATGTTTTCTGTTTCAGCAAAAATTATTTCGTATCCGATCTACCTTCTGACCGATTCTACCGATCCTCGTAACATTTTGTGAGTAGCTTAGTTTTTTTTGTTAAGTCAGTTACACAAATATGTTTTTTGAAGAGAAAAAAGTTTTTTGAAGTAAAAGGAGGGAAGGTTTTTTTTTTCTTTTTTTTCAAGTTCAAGTTCTTCTGCCGGCACTCCCGGAATGCAACCCGGTCATTTTTTTTAAAGAAAGGCTCGCGAGTTCTGCAGCCCACAGAGCCACTAGTAATGGTAAAATGTTAGTGATTTTTGCCGCGGTTCACACAGCATTACCTATTAAACCTTAATAAGTTATCGATAAACAATGACAATTATGCCCTTAACATTTTATTTCTACCTTAAGCTTCAGTCTTCAGGCTAAACCTCATTGATTGCACAAATAAATACTGGTTTCAACATTCCGTACAAATAAAATTTATATAGATTTCTACCCTTATTCATAAAAGTTAATTAAACCTATCTTACGAGTAAATGCCGTTAAAATGTTGTCTTATCAATCACATTGACATGACGTGTGTTTGTGCGAAAGTTACAAAACATCTTTTAGTTAACAGAGGTTTGTTAAGTTTCATGAATAAGGGGGCTTGATACTTCTATGTCACACCATAAGACAACATACTCCTACATCAGTAAGTTTCATAATTCGACATCAACAATATGCACATGCCCGTCCATCGTCTACCGATATTTTTTGTTACACAGCGAAAACACAATTTTGCAGGCTACGGCGTAACACACGTAGCATTGATAGAGATATGGGCAAAACTGATATATAACGGACATCCAACGACAATTTTATGTGGTTGTGTAATAAGTCAGAAACGAGTATAATTTTTTAAATCATATTCCAATGGCGTAAGGGCTCACCATGTTCACAAATTTTCATTGTATACATGTTTTTGACTTTGACCTAGCCCGCCTTGTAAGCATAGTGCTAGTCTAACCAAAAAGTAGATCGATTGAGTATTAACGAAAATTATAATTTGTGATGAATTGATGATGGATGATATGATTCATCACATGACATAAAATTGGTGTCGGTGCAGGAGCGGTCATTGTGGCACTCTTTGGGGGAGGCCTTAGTCCAGCAGTGGACGTCTTTCGGCTAATATGGCGATGATTTCATAAAATTCTTGTTCGTATTGAATCGAAAACTTCAGAGGCTCTAGTATAAGTTTTACCGAAACAAAACGGTACGACCGCGTTCGCGTGTAGCTGTCAAATCCCATACAAATTGAGGGTAAAACGCAAACGCGATCGTAAAGTTTTGTTTCGGTAAAACTTATACTAGAGCCTCAGAAAAGTCATTACGAGGTAGGCAATATGGTACAGTCAGCGTCAAAACTTAAGTTCATTACAGACTGAGCCAAATCAGTCAATGTAATATGGTAGGCAGAGTGAGCTGCAACCGTGTCTCCAGAGTCCACTATTGTGAGAGAGCAAAAGTGTACTAACTTTAAACAATTTGACTCCAAATTGTCAATGATGTTAGTTTTAGTAGTATTTTTTAATATTTGTACTTACATGGCGATTTATGTACGATTCTGGCCCGAGCGCGCCTGAGCGCATTTTACAAGTTGCCAAAGGAATTTAAAGCTTTAACATTTCATATTTGAATGGATTTGCGGCCGGTCGGCTCCTCGCAGACGTGGACGACTGCGCTCGGCTGTCGTCGCATCTGTCCGGCTCCGTCCGGCTTTTGAATACTGCACTCTATTTGAACGCGGTGCATTGTGATGCGGAGCCACGCGACCCGGCCCGGTCGTGGAAATCGTATGTTACTTTTCACGTTGACTGTCGCCTTATCACGTTATAGCAAATAATCTAATGACGCGACGAACAAAACCTAGTATGGCGTACCCTTAACTAAGGTGCAAGGAAGCTCGCGTGACCAACGTGAAATTTAATTCATCCATTAAACTACACTCGCACTCGCATAAGCTCATCCCTTAATCTTATTCAACAAGGTTGTAATTTGTATGTAACTAGCGGCTAGCATAAGACTACCCGCGATCTCGCGCGCAGGACAAGCTGCCCGTCTCTTTCCAAGCGTTCGAGTTAGAAAGAGACGGGTAGTCTATCACGCGTGTTTTGCTAGTCGTGCCTGTCAATCAAGTTACACTAGTAAGGCATAGATATAAGTTGAAGTGTGTTCATCTTCGAAGGTCCACCATCTCAACTGACGCTGACTGGTCGACGTGGATGTGGTCGACAGTCTGGAATAAAGATTTACATGATAACGTGCGTATTTATTATACAAAATATATACTTAAGTAGGTCGAAAGACTTGAAACATTAACTTACTTGGTATAATTTGAACGTTAAAAATAGCCCCAGTTTCTTACAACGCCTTCATTTATAGGCGTATTTTTATACGCCTATAAATGAAACATTGCTTGTACGACTTATAAAGAATTTGCATAGCGATTTGATATTGATTGAAATTAACGCAGGTATTGTATTGATGTTATATTATAATCATTCGTTTTTTAATATTTTCTAAGAGAGATTTGATTTGTCATTTTTGGTTTGAAATACATGTGCCTCAGACGCGTATTAGCGTCAAATATCGCACTTTTATCGACGAATACTTGTATTTCATTTAAAACTTAAATTTTTAAACCAAAACCTTTTAAAGCAAGTACTTGGTTTTACTAACGAATATTCTTCAGCAGGAACGTATTGAAATGACCCTCATACCGGTATTGAAATGACCTTCATACCGGTATTGAAATGACCTTCATACCGGTATTGTATTAGTGTGAACTTAAACAATAGTTGGTACATTACTAAAAAGTCTGAAAACTACAACCTACGGTTAATGTTTCCCCATGGTCTTTTTTTAATGGATAACAGATTTATAAATTAAGTAAGGAGAGCTACGGTAGCCTAGTGGTTCAGGCATGCGGCTGTCAAGCGGCGGTCGTGGGTTCGAATCCCGGCTCGTACCAATGGGTTTTTCGGAACTTATGTACGGAATATTTACCGTTAGCTTTTCGGTGAAGGAAAACATCGTGAGGAAACCGGTCTAATCCCAATAAGGTCTAGTTTTCCCTTTGGGTTGGAAGGTCAGATGGCAGTCGCTTTCGTAAAACTAGTGCCTATGCCAAATCTTGGGATTAGGTGTCAAAGCGCGGACCCCGGGCTCCTTTAGGGGCACAACCGGGAATAACGCTAGGAGGATGATGAACAGATTTATAAGTATAATGTAACAAAAGCAGGCCACTTTGCACGCCAATTTCCACTATAAAGTACAATAGTATAGGGCATAATGTCAATAATTTATTACGAATTTGAGAAAAAGATGAGATGCCATGAATTGGATGAGGAGCAGCTAACAATTATCGGATCAGCCCTCGTAAGATATATATTAGACTAGCTGCTGCCCGCGACTCTGTCTGCGTGGAAGTCGTTTATCGTAGCTCCATAAATAATTTCACCCCCATTTCACCCGCATAGGGGATGATGAACAGACAGACAGCACACTTTCGCATTTATAATATAGCTTCTGCCCGCGACTCCGTCCGCGTGGAACTCGTTTATATCGTAGCTCGATACAAATATTCATCCCCCATTTCAACCCCTTAGGGGATGATTTCCGGGATAAAAACTATCCTATGTCCTTCCCCGGGACTCAATCTATCTCTATATCAAAATTCATCTAAATCGGTTCAGCGGTTTAAGCTTGAAGAGGTAACAGACAGACAGACAGACAGACACACTTTCGCATTTATAATATTAGTATGGATAACTCACATAGAAAAGTGGTGGGTCATCGGGGTGGGGGTGGAAGCCGGTCTGCCGGCAGTTCGTGATGAACGGCATACCGTGGTCCGGAGTCAGCGCGAAAAATCCTGTCCTGCAAAGATAAACAGTGGGTGAATCTCCGGCGGTTTGAAACGCTCGTCTCTAAAATCATAATACTCCCACGATTATCTCCCCAAAGATATTACACTCGGCGCTAACTTTGATGAAATTAAAAACAGTACAGGTTTTTTATACGTATTAAAAGTAGGTATATTAACTCTAATGAATTGTTGCTTTTCGTAATATTTGCCGAGATGACAAAACGTCGCAAAAATGCTGATTATACATCTAGGTAAAAACCATTGTGAAAAAACCTACTCCGCGGGCTAGCCTACATTCAATCTTATATCAATGTCATAAAGACTAAAGGCAAAAACTTTCCTAGTGTTGTCTGACAAATACATTTTCAGTGCCGTATAAGGGTGATCTGTGAGCAGGCATCGCATTCATACAACACAGTTCTCGACTGCGCGTCCTGTAAAATTGAAGGCCTGTGGGCGACGCTTCAATCTACGAATGCAAATAGACTAATAAAATGATTTGTTAGACGTATTTTCCGATATTTTTATTTTCTTGTATAAAAAAATCCGATCGCCTTTGTTTCCGTTATTGAATTGTTAGAATTATTTTCTTTTTTTATCTAATAAAGATCTAAGAAGAAATATAATCTTTTTCTTAAGAAGCCACCGAGCTGGCATTGCCAGCGGAGCTCCCAGGAATGGCGCACCGGTACCGCTTGCGCCATCCCTCGAACTCGGAGTCGGAAGGACGGGAACGTGTATATAATGTACTGCCCAATAATCCGTGCTTACTATATCTCAATCTCTTTTGAGAGGGAAGTATAGCTAGCAGCTCGCGACTCGCAATAGGCACTTTTTATATGAAATTTCCACTTCGGGAGAAAACGTTTTCCACTAACTAAATCTTAACAAATCACTTTGATTTTGATCTCGATCGCTTCAGCATAATAATATCTACGTTTATAGGTTTCGCTTTAAAAAAAATACAAGTTTCTGTCAAAAATTTCATTTTTGGTACAAGCTTTTATTGCCGACTGTACTTTTCTGTATACCATCATCAACTACTCATTGAGACAATTCTAACGAGCCCAAACTCAACGGGGTTACGTCGGTTAAGTACTGAATTCCCATGGCCACCTTCCGTCTCCATCATCAGATCAGCTCGATGGTACCATAATATTGAATTGTCATCCAAACTATACTTATACCCAAAATTTCAGCTCAATCGGTCACCGGGAAGTGGGTCAAATTTTACTTGCAAGATTTGATTACAGACAAACAGGCAGACAGACAACGGGACAGGTGAAAGTAAATAAAAGCTTGTAAAATGTGCCTATTAATTTTAATTTATTGCAAATTGTGAAAAAAGGAAAACTTATCAACCTAGTCTTTCATTGTGTCAATAACATACTAAAAAATCATTGAGATTGGAAAATATTTAGAAGTGGTTCTCTCTTTTTGAATGGACGAGTACGTAGTATTCCAAAGGTACACTTCTCTCTTAATCCGCGCATAAAGAGATGCGTATCTCTTTATGGCACGGATTATGGACCGTTCTTTAACTATACCCTGACGGGCACAGAGAGGGCCGGGAAGGGCCTAGCGGAGGGTAGCATGGACACTTACTCGTTGTATTTGGGAGCGCACACGATGGCGATGGCCTCGGGCATCATGAGCTGGTAGGAGCACTGCGTGTGCAAGTCCACGGACGAGAGGAACGCCGTCTGCGTCGGGTGCGTCTGCAACACAATACCTTTTAGCCATGACAGTAAGATCGCTTTTTACAAGCTTTCATCTTGCCTTGTTCAACATGTGTGCAGCAATTATGAGCGGCTCTTGCAACCGAATACTTAGCCAGTTACCTGAGCTGAAATTAGGTATAATTATGTAAGTTCAGTGACATCGCAATATCGTGGAATCACCGAGCTGATCTGATGATGAAGAGAGAGGTGGCAATACAAACTCCTAAACCGCCGAGTTAGGGGTCAGTCAGGGAACCCTCTCAACGAGCAGTTATTGTCAACAAAAGCTTTTATCAAAAATGATTTTGTGACAGAAAGTTATTAAATTAGTTCGAAAAACCGCATCATTATCTATAAAAGCGGCAAAAAAACCATGTCAGTTGTGTGGGAGCCCCACTCCGACTCGCACTTGGCCGGTTTTTTGTTCTTATAGTGGCAACAGAAATAGATCATCTGTGAAAATTCCAACTTTCTAACTATCACAGTTCAAGAGATACAGCCTGGTGACAAACGGACAGACAAACAGCGGAGCCTTAGTAATAGGGTCCCGTTTTTACCCTTTGCGTACGGAACCCTGAAAAGAACAACAACCTAAATAAAAATACCTAGTGACGCGTTCGGAACTTGTCGCTTATGACGGCGTGTTTTTTTGCAAAGCATAGTAAACAAATGAACAGTGACACGAATGTCTGGCCAGAGACTTACATGTATCCAGCCCAGCGTGATCAGATTGTGCTGGTCCTGGTATAGGAAGATGTCCTCTTCGTTGTTGGTGCTGCACGAGTCCGCCGTGCCACTCTGCTGCGGGATGATCACGTGGGTGATCTTCAACTGATCACGCTCCTGTAACCGGAAAAACACATTTTCATTCACAATAATACATTTATCGATTATACTTTTTCTTAAGGGTCCCCAGGACAATCGACTCTCCATACAAACGTTGTTAGGTTTTCATTTTAAATCGACATGCCAGAACAACATGAAGCTTTGTTCACACAATGGGATCCACCGGTGTCCGCTTATTTCACCGACAAACGTTTCACCGAATGCATGGTTTCGCCGAATTTTCGTTTCATCGAATTTCTGTTACTCAGAAACCGTTAACTTTTTAGGGGCAGCTAAACGGTTAGGTTTGTTTTATAACATTCCTGAAAAGTTTACTGATTCTGGACTAAAATTGTTTTCGATGAAACGAAAATTCTGCGAAACATACATTCGATGGAACGATTGTCGGTGAAACAACGTACAACCGAGATCGGAGGTCGGAGACTAATTTCTGTTACTATACAGAACAGAGGCTCTAGCATAAGTTTTAACGAAACAAAACGTTACGACCGCGTTCGCGTTTAGCTGTCAACTCCCATACAAATTGAGGGTAAAACGCAAACGCGATCGTAAAGTTTTGTTTCGGTAAAACTTATACTAGAGCCTCAGTTCGTACAACAGGGTTTTTCATAAAACACATCCTAAATATAATTTGCCCGTTCCCTCTCATCCACGGGAGAAGAGGAGGCCTGTGCCCGTCAGTGGGACATATATAGGCTGATTCATGTCATGTCATGTCAAATATAATTTGACATTTATGTAGCTTTTCGCTGAAGTAAAATGTGAGAAAACCGGTCTTATCCGAACAATGTCTAATTTTCCCAATGGTTGGACGGTCAGATTACAGTCGCTTTTGTAAAAACTAGTGCTTACAGCCCGTTCACACAGAGTCTCCGTATTTACGGTACCAGTTTTAACGGATACAACTGCAACTATTTACTGAATACTGTGTCATATGTGAAGTCGCTCATACAGCTCCATACGCCATCAATGATAAAAAACGTATACGATAAAACGGAACAGTAAAACGGAGACCCTGTGTGAACGGGCTCTTATGCCGAATCTTGGAATTGGGTGCCAAAGGGGACCTCGGGCTCCTTCGGGGTACGCTATGAGGAGGTTGACAGATTAGTCGACGCATTGGTACTGACCAGCACACCAGCTAAGATGCCGCAGGTCTCGACGTCGCGCCGCGTGTTGGGCTGCGCCAGCCGCAGGAACTGCGCCATCAGCGCGGCCGGCACCAGCACCGCGCGGAGACCCCACATGCCCGGGATCAGCTCTGACGACGCACTGCCCCTGCAACAACAAATGAGTCGCTTCACTTCAAACTCGGGTAAATCCAATTCTGGCATTTTTAAGGTTTTGGTATAAAATAAAAGGGTAAAAGTTTTGTTACAATTATATCGGTTAAGTATATTCCGTGTGGTTTTTGAGAAAAATACTCAGATAAATTCATACGACAGTTTTTTTCAGATGTAGGCAAGTCCATCCAAGCCAATCAGCGAAAGAAGTTTGTTCAACATGGCTGTCAGCTGACGTAAACTTTTTTTGTTGTATAGAATGGATGGTTTGAACGCTTAATTTGCTGAACAGGATCGCTTTCTTTAACGCTTTAGCCATAATAAAAAATCTGCCTTTCAAATCACCGAATTAACGCTATCACTTTTTAGGGTTCCGTACCTCAAAAGGAAAAACGGAACCCTTATAGGATCACTTTGTTGTCCGTCCGTCCGTCTGTCAAGACCCTTTTTCACAGGAACGCGTGGAGGTATCAAGCTAAAATTTATACCAAATACTCAGGTCTATTGTCCCATGGAGCTGTGAAAAAATCAAACTTCTAAGCCAACGCAATCAAAAGATACAGCCGTTTATGCCGAAAATTTCCGCAAATTTTCGAAACTCGCCAGGGAATCAAAATTTACATTTGGTACGAAGCAACGTCTTATAGCACAGATAAAGGAAAAATTGCGAAAACCGTAAATTTTACGGAACCCTCGGTGCGCGAGTCCGACTCGCACTTGGCCGGTTTTTTTTCAATTATCTCCCAAGTGGTAAGTGGATTTATCTGAGTTTGAAGTTAAGCGACACAAACACTTATATTCAATGTTACGTCAATACGTTACGTGTTACGAGTAGTGCGGCCCGTTGTCCCATCGGATTAATCGAATTAAGTAGATTGTCTCTCTAGGGAGCAAAATAGTTTATTTACGAGGGCGGACATTGAATCCTGAGTGAAGCGAAGGATTCTACAATAGAACAATAGCAAATGGCATGCATCCATGGCCTCCTCTTGTGTTGAGGGAATACACTAGGGGCGGTATGCTGCAGTTACTGACTGGCTGTGCGAGGGCGGTATGAGCGGCGGCGCGGGCTGGTAGTGGCCCGGCGGCGCGCGCGGCGGCGTGGCCGCGAAGTCGTCCGGGTACATCACGCCGTCCACGGGCGGAGCGGATGGCGACACCGCCCATTTATCCTTAGGAAATACCTCCGTGTCAATAGAGGAAAACATTTGGTAGACAATGTTATGAATGTTAATAATGTATAATCCCTAGAAAACTGCTCAGCAACTATTATGGTCTTTGAGATGCACCACTGGCGCTCTTTGTCTAATTGTCAAACGAAAATATTAAAAGGGCCGTAAACGTTCTATGCTATTGTTTGTTTAGTAGTTTGTAGGTGGGTTGCTCCGACGCCGCGTACAATGCGGTAAACGCTAAATACGACTTGCAGGTGGCTTCCCATGCAATCACATTTTAATGAACGTTATTTATGATTAACAATGATTTGAAACCACCAGCCCTTAGAATGATAATTTAATTCAGATTCAACTAATATGCCAATACATACATACATACATTCACGCCTTTATTCCCAAAAGGGGTAGGCAGAGCACATGAAAATTATGTTCCAGCGCCACTTTTAGCATAAATGTGGGTATAAAAAAGATCGACAAAATGTGATATTGCAGCGATAGGTTGCTAGCCCATCGCCCACAACACACTTCAACCCTTCGTTATCACTATCAGTGCTTATAACCTATCCTACTAATATTATAAATGCGAAAGTTTAGATGTTTGGATGTTTGTTACTCAATCACGTTTAAACGGCTGAACCGATTTGAATGAAATTTTGCACGAAGATGGTTTATAGCCTGGATTAAAATATAGGATAGTTTTTATCCCGGGTCCAAGCGGACTAAGTCGCGGGCGGAAGCTAGTATAAAATAAAAATATGATGATGACGTTTTTATCGTCTTCATCAGGGCCACAGGGCTCGTAAAGGGGTCTCCATCTATTTCTGTCCTGTCTTAAATATGCCAATAATAATATTTGAATAAAAAATTGACTTACCGCATCCCTCAAATGTGGGTGGTCGCGTCCGTCCTCGTCCGCCTGCAATCTCTCCGCCAGCTTGGCATCTTCTTGTTCTTGCTTTTTCCTCTGTTCCTCTACTACCCTCCTTTTTGACTGAAACGTTTAATTTGTGTAGTATGGTGCTAAATTACCAATTATTAATGTTTTTACCTTTATGTTATTTGCTGTATTCAATTTATTCATTTATATGTATAATTATTGTATTATAACTTACTTCCAATTATATCTCTTAATCAAATAATTTCTTACGCTTTAGGCTTTTTAAATACAAAATATAAAAAAGGATCGCCAATAACTGGCCCCCTCACACAAAAAAATGAACTCTGTTCACCTACAAACAGATTTCATTTTAGTATAACGCGGCCAGTTATTAAAGGGTGGCCAGTAATTAACAACTAAAAATGAATTCTATTATATAGGAGTTCAGAGAGTATATATAGTATGAGGTGGCCAGTTATTGAACGGTGGCCAGTTATTGGCGATTTACCTTACAACTATTTTTCACGTCCAATATCTTTTACTTAGGCTAGACTTAAATTCTGTATAACGTTAGGTCGTTAGTATATATACAAGTTGGTCTTGTTTAGTTTAAATGACGTGTAAAGATCACGAGAGCTCCACAAAGGAACGTGCTAGCTTCGAGGCATTTGCCTCTACATATGGAGTTCCCCGTGTTATTGGTTTCTCTCTTTGTGTGCATGTCAAATCAACATAAATGTATGATATTATTCAGGTAAAGCTTCCGGGCTGTGAGAGCTCTTATGACCATTACTGATCGTAAATGTAGGATACACAATACCTCATTTTCCTGATACAGCTTATGTTCTTTTATAAACTGTTCCAGTAGTTTCTGCTTCAGCTTCTCCGCTTTAGGCATCACCTCCTTCAACTTGGCCTGGTTCACACTCTTCACTTGTGCGGGCACCGAGGCATATTCTGGATGCTTCCGCATCTTTTCCACAAACAGTGTCATGAACTTCATATACAATATATATGCGTTTTCAAGACTTCCTTCTGCCAGGTACACATTCGCCATTCGGACCATCTCTAAGCCTGATCTGTAGTATCTGGAATGAGAAGCTCATTATCAACAAAATATTGCAATCTACAGCACACTTCAATATTAATCTATCTTAGAGTACTTTTATTTGTTTTTTTATTTTATTTCTTTTATTATCTGTGTTGTGTTTGTCACGAATAAATGATTTGATTTGTTTTTTTTGACTTGACTATACTAAAATCCGAGATCATGTGTTATTCTGTAAGGTTAATATGGGCCTTTGTAGCCTGATACAAATAAATAAATAAAATAGCCTTATTGACATGTTAAATGATTATTATCACCTATGTAAATTTGTATGATTATGATTTGACATTAAATGTATTGTATCACATATTTTCTGATGCACTAAATATTGTAATTGATTACGATACCTAGAGGTTGATATATGTGTTCTTTTGTTTTTGGTTTGTTTTTTCTTTTCCCTTGTTATTATTGTTTTCTTACATTTGTTGACATGTTATATCTTAGCTTTTCTCTGTTTTTGAGGATTGTGATTAATAATTCTTATTTTTTTGACATGTATGCAAATTTGTAATGTAATTTTTTATCATGAAATAAATCATCTAATCTAATCTAATCAATTCAGACAAATTATAAACATGCATAATCCTATCATTTAATAAGTTGATGGCAGTTTTATACAATAATAATTTTCTACCACATAATTCATTTCCAATTTACATTATCAATAACATTAGGATTAATAATTAATAATTGTGCATTCAGTATTTAATAAATATAGGTAGTAAGTAAAAGTAATTATTGAATCTAATATTTATCATTTAAAATTAATTTGATATATATTTATTTATATGTATGTTTTGACTACTTTCTTATTAAATACTAAATAAAATAAAATAAATAAATATTAGGGGACAATCTTACACAAATCGACCTAGTCCCAAACTAAGCAAAGCTTGTACTATGGTTACTAGACGACAATATACATACTTATATAGATAAATAAATACTTAAATACATAGAAAACATCCATGACTCAGGAACAAAGATACTAATTAATATGGTTACTTTTTATTTCACGTTACTTCTCTGTTTGCCTTTTGGCAAAGGCCTCTTCCAACATTTTCCAGTTATCTATTATATTGTTGCCTGATACAAATAAATAAATAATTTAAAACTTTTTTTTTTCTTTTTCATTGCTTGGATTATAAATTATACTTATCCAACAGCCAACTTGTTCCTGCAAACCTTTTTTTTTCTAGGGAATGTTAGGTAAAGTTTTGCATTACTACTACACATTTACACTACACCAATAAATTTTAATAAAAATCATTTTTTGCAGCCGGGACTTCGACTTCAGCTCATGTCTTTTTTATATTGTGTCAGACTCTGCCTTAGCTCCGGCGCTGCGGGAAGTGCAGCCCTTCTGCCCTTGCATGGCAAAGCATGGTCGCCCGTATTCCGCTTCGTACAACTTCCAGCTTTGTCATGGCGGGCGAGGGCTGCTCTCCCTCCGCGCCTCCGGCTCTATAAAAACACTCTAGGGCGCGCTGTGTCAGTACGCGTCCTAACCAGCGAGAGCCCTAGATTCGGGCTTTCGCAGCCTAATATCGTACACATAATATTCCATCATTGAAAATTTTACATTTTACAGTCCATCATTTATCTTGGTAATTATCAAGTTAAAGAAGAGCTGCCCATACAAAACGTGCTTATTTTAGCGTCTTCTATACGATAGCATCACAAAAAATAGGTGTCATAATGACACCACCCCCATCAGATTTTCTTTATTTCCTGAGCCTGATAATAGTATCCACATTGTACATCTTGGTTGGGGTATAGCAAAGGGTTGCTATACCCCAACCAAGATGTACAATGTGGATACTATTATAAACAAAAATTACTAGCAAACGACATCAACAGACTATCCTATGACTCACAACATGATGCAACTTATTGGCTACGATTAGTTCTCACTTGCTCTAAACAGCTGGTCGTGACGAGCCAGCCTCAGACTTACCTGCGAGGAGGCACGTTAGGATCAACTTCCACCATTGCCCCGTAGTTTGCGAGTTGTTTCACGCGAGCTGAAGGATCTAGAGACGCCAAGTCCACTTGTTTAGGACGTTTTTCCTGTGACTGCATTATTTCTGGTATTACAAAATCACTCCAGACTATACAACACAAAGAGTCGATAATTATAAGTTGTATATGAGTGAAAGCAATTTCAGAATAATTGTGGAATTTCCAATTTGCGCTTGTATTATTTCTCAAAGTTTTCGTTCATTTCCTTACTGTCAAATGTCAATGTCTTGTAAATGTCACAATACATGTCACTCAGTGCGCGTTCAAATATAATCCTATAGCATGAAACTATAATACTAGTATTAGTCCATGTCCTATAAGCGACCAATACACGGTGATTAAATACTGATGATCCAACCATATCACAATCTCGTATCACAGGATTGTCAATATATTGCAGAATATCCGAATGATTTTGAAATCCACCCACAGACATTGACTTACTATTACTACGTATAGACTGGCCACCCAGAACATTTTTCTTGACGTCTTCCAAACAGGCCGCCATCTTGGAAAATCAAAGAGTATGTAAACGTAGTAGATGCGACAATTTTCTGAGTTCGGATTCAGTTATGGCTGTAGCGGGATTTAATACACTTATAAAAAAAACGAATTATTTATTTAATCACCGACATTTGGTATTTGTATTTTTTTATACTAGATATCTTTATAGTTACCGACGATGCACTATGATGATGCAATTTGTGTCAGATTTGATGACAAAGTTCTAATTTAAGGTCCATGCGGATCCTCAGATATCGATTTTGATAGCAATCGTAGCAAGAAAAACAAACTAAATTACGACCATTTTCAAATTGGAAATTGATATAATAATTATATTCTCCTAAATTGCTAATGGGTTCATATTCGGAGACCATACTCGCATCGCGTAAATTATTTGTATAAGAGAATTTACCTAGGATTTAAATAAATAGAACTTACATATATTTAAATAAGGAGAACTGAACGTTGCCACTAAAATTATTCATAAAACGATTAAATAAAAAAATAAAACAAATGGTTGCTGCTATTTTGGCGCAAAAATTAAGATCTTTAAAGCTTCAAATCAGTAAATCTAGTAAGTTTAATTTTCTACTAATAAGGCAAAATAGTCTTTGGAAATTGTCACTTCTACATTGTTAATCTTTGAAATAATGGCCGCCGTCGGCGCGTATTTTATAAATTACAAAAATATTCATGTTATTTCAAAAATCTGTGAATTTGCCGATGGAAAGTGATCCCCGTACTTTTACTATTGTTGGGTTTCTTGTTGGTGCAATAGCGCAATGCGAAAAAAGGCATTTTTATGTTTTGAGTAAAAATTGCACTCGAAACGACCGCCATCACTGCCCGCCACAGACTAAAGCAACATACTCTCATGAGAGTATGTTGACATGCGCAAACTTATGCTAGGTGATGTCTACTCTAGTAATATAACTCAATGCCCACAATTAAGAAATAAGTGAGCGACTAAAGGCACACCACACCATTCTGCTTGGTGGATGGTATGAGCGTTACGCAGCTATAAGATAGAGCGAAATGGGGATATGGAAGAAGCCGAGCTACCGTCTAGCCACCCTTTAATACTGACGCAATAAATAATTAGCGTTTAAAGCGCCAATCAATACTGCTTCCATACTGAGTAATTGAGTATTACTGCAAAAACTGGCAAACAGAATCATCAGTATTTAATCACCGTGTATTGGCCGCCATAATAATTACGGGCATAGCAACTCTCAGAATCATAACATAAGTTTTCCGCCACGCCACTACTCAGTATTTATTATACTTCTGAGGCTCTAGTATAAGTTTTACCGAAACAAAACGTTACGACCGCGTTTGCGTTCAGCTGTCAAATCCCATACAAATTGAGGGTAAAACGCAAACGCGATCGTAAAGTTTTGTTTCGGTAAAACTTATACTAGAGCCTCTGTCCTCGCTTACTCAAAAATCTAGTAAAACAGGCGGTTCTATTTTTATCACATGAAAAGTAATCACAGTTGTTTTTTACCAGACTGCCGAAGGAGAGGAGGGTTATTGTCCGAAGGATTTTCGGTAAAGCTCTACCAAGAAGGTCCTGCCTGTGCATTGCAGTCCTGCACGGCTATCACAAGACGGCGCGCGCTCTCTCGATTTTTCTCGCACTATCCGACTCTCTCTTATTAGAAAACTAAGAAACAGACGTATAGTGCGAGATAAATCGAGCGAGCTCGCGCGCCGTCTTGTAGGTGCCGCTTTGCGGAAAAGGGAAGAGAAGGGACTCTTCAAGCTTTGGACACATAACTGTGATTATTTAAGTAATCCCCTGCTTTACTTTTTCCTCATTTAACAATATTTTAAAAAATTATATCATTATTTTACACGGGTCTAACGCGATATGTATTTACCTTTATTTCTGACGTTTCAACACGGGTTGCAAGGATCATGGTCGGAGATGACAGTCGTCCCAGCAAGTTGTTAACGGAGATATGGGTGCACAATATTTCACTACCCTACAAAAGACAATAGAAATGTGAAGGCTATACCCGAAAAAAGTCCACTCCCCGCTTTTACTTTAGTAATAGGGGTGTAGACACTAAATAAAATATACAATAATTTTCTCGAAAAAGGATTAAAAATGTAGTCAAATGGAGAAAACATCAACGCAAGAGGTTTAAATCACGAAGTTATAAGTATCCAAAGTTTTGAAGGGGTAGGTATGTTCTGTCCCTTTTTCGCAAAACGCATCTTCATATCAAACGATTACGTTCGCAGCTTGTGACGTCACTAGAAGACGGCAACGTGCCGCGCCCCATCGTGTTCGGCGCCGCCGCGCGCCGTCGATGCGGTCCGCCGCGCGCGCGACGCGTGACGCGGCAGCCTCGCATATTGTGACGTCACACACTGTTGAATTTTCTCTCTCTAACAAGCAATATTAAAACGGTTGTAGCTCCGTACTTCTTTGAGATATCTGAATGGGATTTTCGTCACTAGGCATATTTTTTCCTTCTTTCTTTTGGAGTACCTAATAGTAATTTTCGAGTCTACATCCGTATTGCCTAGGGCACGGCACACAACACACACAGTATCCGCGCACAGATCCGAAGATATCTCCCGAGTCACCACTGGTACCAAAGTCGCCGATAAATTGAAACCTTCTTCCCTATTGAATCTTCGGGTGTTTCTTTATTTCCATTGCTTCTCTTACCATCCGCGGATAATAGTGGGGTTCAGTCAGTAGAGGATTTTGGGCTTGTGTAACTCAATCCAATGATTCGATCCAGTCGTTAATGGCAGTCATATCACAATCCGGATCACATGCATACTCGTATTGACGTGTATCACAGGATTAGCAATTTGACATTGTAACAGTTTTTCGATCAGGTCACGTGTCCGTCTTACGAATTTTCAATCTGTCGATTCTTACGGTCATGTGACCTGTGTCGAATCTTAAGATCACGTGACCTGTGACCTGTTGTTGAATCAACCAAGTTTCACGATCACTTTGTGGGTGCTCCGCGGCACCATCCGGTACGTGGTCGCCACTAGAGAACCTTCCCGTCCCAACGGCCATCATGATTTTTATTCGTCTGTACAAGTACTTACAAACCACTGACATAATATGCAGGGTTGTTGAAAATAACAATATGAATAAAAACTTTCTAACCGACTTCAAAAAAGGAGGAGGTAATATGTTTCACTGTACATATTTTTTATGTACGTTTGCCGATTTCTCCGTCAATTATGGCCCAATTTTAAAAATTACATTTTTATTCGAAAATGTATACTCCTCAGATGGTCCCATTGGCACCAAGTCAGGGTCTGATGATGGGATCCCAGGGAAATCGAGAGCAACCCTCAAATTTTACAGGCACGTATTACATGTTTCATGTATTTTCTAAAGCTATTCAGGTATTTGCGTCTGGTAATCACCAGTTCATGTTGGTGGGCTGATGATGGAAGGTATAACTCCTCAACGGTTAGGAGTTGGAGGTACGTATAGACCTTTAATCGTATTCTTTCAAGTTATTCAGGTGAGCACACGTCAGGATCTGATGATGGGAACCCAGGGAAATCGAGGGCAACGCTCAAATTTTATAGGCACGCGTGTAGTGACTTCGGTATTTTCTATAATGACTCGTGTATTTATCCTCGGAAATCTCAACTTTAGTGATGAAGACCACAGATGACTAATGGAACTCCTCAAGGATATAAAGTACGTCAAAGATTCTGACATGGATTCCAAATATCGCTCTTTATATCGAAACAAATGTTAAAAACGGATTTTTGACGTTGTCTTTGTAAGAATCAGAACGGTTTTTTAACCGACTTCAAAAAAAAGGAGGAGGTTCTCAATTTGGTTTTTTTTTTTTTTTTCAATGTTTGTTACCTCAGAACTCCGTCATTGATGAGCCGATTCGTAATTTAATTTATTTATTTGTAAGTATATGCTTCCAGGTGGGTCCCATTTTTTCAAAAATTCAATTGGATGATGGGATCCATGAGGAATGGAGGGAACTCCTCAATTATATTAGGCACGCGTGTAGTGATTTTGGTATTTTCTATTATAACTCGTGTATTTACACCCGGAAATCATAAATTTGGTGGAGTGGAATTGATGATCAAGACCACAGATGACTTATGGAATTCCTCAATTATGTACATAAAATTGAAAAAGTATATCACAGATTCTGATAAGATTCCGTTGAAATAGCAACTAATGAAGTGCCAAAGGTGATCCTTGTTGAATCGACGGAAGTCCTCAAATATTATCGGCCCACATACAGCGATTGGGTTTTTTTCTCTAATAATTAACGCATTTGCTCTCGGAAATCAGTTCATGTGGTAAATTGGAAAAGAAATGTGGAAATGTTCTCGTGGCTTGGCGGAGTACTAAATTGAAGTCGGTTAAAACTTTGTTTTTAAAGTAAATTATTTAGATTCTAGTTGCTTATTATTACAAGCTTTTATTTAGTTTCACCTGTCCCGTTGTCTGTCTGTCTGTCTGTAATCAAATCTTGCAAGTTAAATTTGATCCACTTCCCGGTTTCCGATTGAGTTGAAATTTTGCACGAATATGCAAATCGCGTGACAATGCAATATTATGATGACGTGGAGCTGATCTGATGATCGAGCTGGAAGGGGGCCATAGGAACTCCGTAATAAAACCACATAACCCCATCGAGTTTGGGCTCGTTAGAATCTTCTCAATGAGTAGTTGATGACGGTAAACAGAAAAGTAGAGTCAGCAATAAAAGCTTGTACCAAAAATGAAATTTTTGACAGAAACTTTTTTGCATATATTTTGTGCATAGCGATAGCGGCCTGAAATTTTAGTAGCACTGACTAATTTAACTGAATTTACCCGATAACCTGCAGTAGTTTTTGGAAAAGAGCGCGGAGTCATAAGTTCCAATAAAAATATAATAAGTAATCCCTAAAAAAATTATGTTAGGCAAACCCGTTTTTCACGCGGCGAACACCGCATCACTATTATCCATTCCGATCGTTTCGGTGATGTTTGACGGGATATTTTTTTTGTAAAAAGCTGACGATATTATCTGGAACATTACCGTCAACATATACTTATCATTGTTACGAAATAATAAAAGGTTTTTGTTCTAAATGAATAAAGCCGTTTTTGTCCATTCCTTGATTTAAACCCACTTGCAATTACTACACTTGCATTCATTACATAACTATAACGAGTCGTCTGAAAAATAGTTAGCGACTTTCTTGAGTCGTTATCTGCTTCAGAATTTCTGCACTGTACTTTATAATGTGCCTACCTACCTACTTTGCTACTTGAGATCAGATTCAGAATCGAATCTTTAACTAAAAAAAAAAGTTAAGTAAACCTGTTTATCTGATTTCAAGCTACTACTCTAAATATCGGAAAAATATTAAACGTTACCCAACGTTGAGTAAGTAAGTAATAGGCATGTCCACACCGGACGAGTGGCTCGGCTGAACACCGTTTTCGCCCTAACGTGCGCGCTCACCCGTCACGAAACTAGACCTCTACCTACGCTTGGTTACTACGCATCGCGGTGTCAAGATATATTTGTGGGTAAGCGTCGAGGTGAGCTTAAAACAAGTTACGGAATAGGGGGGCTGTGTAGACGTGGTTCAGCAAATCACTGCGTGCTTGCTTGCTTGCTTGAATAGCCGGACATACTTACGAAAGCATTTTTGCCCTAATAGTTAAATATCGGACTCTATATGTGTGGAAAGATAAGTCGGGCCCTGGACTACCTTAAATTAAGGATTGTGGGCAGGTGCACCATCTTGTTGAAAAATGATATTATTTTGTTCCTCTTCCGGTAGAAGGTTTAATTGATTTTGTAGAAGCTCCCCTGAATAATAATAATATCGATTAGTATAATAAAATAGGGAGTGTTTGTTTTTTTCATTTTAGTTTGTTCGAGTCCCGGGCGAGGCAAGCGAGTTTTAGAAAATCTTTGTATGCAGTTTTGTTTCTTTTTAAAAATAAAGGAATGTCTCCTTTAAGTAAAATGAGCCAGCTTAAGGATTTAACGTAGTTTCCCTCTAGGGCCCGACTTATCTTTCCACCCGGTATATATAAGTAATACTTACCATCTTTTAGTGTAAGTAATTGGCCGCTCCACACGATGGGCCAACCTGCTGGCCCACTAGGTTGGTGCAGCGTGTAGAGAGGGTAGTGGTGTCGGACGGCTTATGGCGCGGCGGGATAGCGATGGGATGGCCGCGGTGTCGGTTTTTCGGCCGCACATCAAATGGCTCCTCTACATGATGGCCCATCCTAATGTCACACTATGATGGGCCAGCGTGTGGAGAAGGTAATGGTGTCAGATGACTTATGGCGCGGCGATGTCTTTCTCCGTCTAACGCATAGTCCTGTACGATGGGTCGTGATGGCCCACTGTATAGAGCAGGCTAAAGGGAGTGGGCCAGCGATGGCGGTACGCATCTACACGTGCGCCATTCCGCATTCCGCAGTGCGCGGTCGACCGCGGTTGAGTGTGGTTGTTCGTGCTGTGTATTATTTTAATCGAAAATGACGTGTAGTATTAATTAGTACGGAGTTTAAATCTATCACGAATAGCTGATTAGTGAGATCTTGACTATATGACTGTTTTTCTGATTTAATCGTTACATGATGATTGCCTAAAATTTCCTCGATAGAAAAAAATCCAAAGTCCCAACTTTAATATTTTTCTATCGAGGAAATTTCGAGGAGACCCATCTTTATTTTCCTTTTTTTACTCAGCCTACTCAAACAATACATTATTTTACGACACAATCAAGTTAATACTATAGTATTTTATCTTATCAAAAATCTCACTTTTCAGGAATAGCGACGAAATTTTTAGGTGAAGTAACCTGGCAACACTGTTCCGTTCAGTCGGCCACGTGCCTCCGAAGTAAGAGCACGTCGCTTTGCGCCGCATTGACAGATCGCGATCGAACCGTGTACTTACACAAAACCACTGTGGTTTAAAAGAAGATTAATTCAAATTATTCTTATGGTCATTGATTAACATATTTAAATAACGTAGAACTAAACATCATGCTTATATTACAAGCTTTTATTTAGTTTCACCTGTCCCGTTGTCTGTCTGTCTGTAATCAAATCTTGCAAGTTAAATTTGACCCACTTCCCGGTGACCGATTGAGTTGAAATTTTGGGTATAAGTATAGTTTGGATGACAATTCAATATTATGGTACCATCGAGCTGATCTGATGATGGAAACAGAAGGTGGCCATGGGAATTCAGTACTTAACTGACGTAACCCTGTTGGGTTTGGGCTCGTTAGAATCGGCTCAATGAGTAGTTGATGATGGAATACAGAAAAGTACAGTCGGCAATAAAAGCCGCTAGTACCAAAAATGAAATTTTTGACAAACTTTTTTTCCTCGTTTTGTACATGTATTTCGGTTTCTAATGTTTGGTTTGATCATAGAAAATGCTTTCGTATGTCCGGCTGTCCGGCTGTCCCCGATTCGTGACGGGTGACCTCACCGGCGGGATGAGCCGCTTTAGCGCGCGCGTAGCGAATAACAGCCCAGGCGAGTCCCATCTTTATTGCCAACCTTTTATTGCTTTGGAAATTCGCTGTTAGGTAGCTGAGAAGTTTGTTTTTAAGGAGCAGATTTAAGAAATTATTTTTCAAAAAGCTTGAATGCCTGAATGGTCCCATTTTGTTTTTCTAGACTTATGTGCAACCGTGATGGATTATGTATCAAAAACCTTTATTGATTTTAAACTATTACTAAAAAAATATACCTCAATAGCATGGGAAAAACAAATCATGCAAAATAAACACTAAAATCAAGACCGGACACCACAACACCGCGGTAATGACAAGAAACAAAGTCTTGCAACATTTTTTGCATGCCTCACAAAATTCACAGCAGGCACAGTGTGGAGTGCTGCAGAACAACCATTCACAGCCTACTGGAGAATTCTTCGATTCACGACAAAAACATTTTCGTATAGCTTTCTTAAGGCGAGTTGTTATACTTGAACGATAACAAATATGAACTGTCTTCGTCATGCACTTCTTATCTTTTCTGCAACACGGGCTTGGACAAAAGGAGGACGGGTTGATAACGCTAGAACACACTTTTGGATATTGCCTATTATAACTCTGGATATTTCTTTTACCGTTGTAACATTTTCCGTCGCTTTTAGATAAACCGTTACTAATTGCACTGTTTCTTAAATTAGAACAATTGCATTTGTGAATATTTATGGACGAATTGTGTGCAGGAGCATGTCTGGGTAAATTCTTATGAACATTTCTACAAAGATTACTTTCTTGAGCATAAAGAGAATAAAAGCATTCATAGGCATTCTTGGAACAATCTTTTCCATGATCATTTCTGGTTAAAGACTTTTTATAAATATTTCTAAATAAATTGTTTCTAGAAGGATTCCTTACACGAAGATTGCCGAAACTACTTTCACGGAACCAACGAGAGCAACTGCATTTATTGGAATTATTCGGACAATCGCATCTATTATCATTTCTGATACAATTACAATCATGATTTCCGACTGATTTATTAAATACATCTCTGTGTGCAGTACTGCCAATAACGTGGCCTGGTTTTTCTACTTGCGTTTTGGTCGGACCCAGTTTGACACCAAGTTTGCTAGATTGTCGCTTGCGCAGCGGTTTCACCAACCATCCCCGTACACGATTGTGGTAAAGTATATATTGTCTTTTCTGGTCGGGCGCGACTTCCTGGTTTTTTACTATTGCTTGTAAGCAGGAGCATACACGTGGGGATTTTTGTATTGAAGTCTGTGCTGAAGTATTTCTGTGGGGTTCTTTAGTTTGAGAGGTTGTATCTGTAGAATATAAAGGAGAATCTGGAAAAATCGAACAGCAGCAATAGGGACAGAGCTTCATCGATGACAGCGCTGCTTCACGCCGAGTTCGACTTGTTGGTTGACCACTCGTAGTTTTATCCGTAGTAGTTGTAGAGGCGAGGCCGCTTTGTTTGTGAGCATTCTTTAAGCGACGCCAAGCAACATTCCGATAGATTTGTCTCTCAATATTCCTTCGGCGCAACTTGGCAAAATACGTTCTTAATTTATTGTGGTCTCGTTGTGATGCCGACCTATAAACATATCAACCAATATGATCAAACGAATACATATCTAAGAAAGCATAAATACAGGCACAAGATCATACTTAACATACGCACTCTGGCAGTTGAAATTCTTTGACATGTTTTAATTTGTTTCTGTCTTTGGCCTTTGCTCCATTAGTCATTGACGCCCGTAGTCTGGCGTGACGAGTTACCTTTTGCATGGGGGACCCGCGTACCAAGTTATAGCCGTAACCAGTTTCCTTTTGCTTAGAGCAACCACACGCAAAAAAGTCAATGAACGTTTGAGTGGTCTGATGGGATTTTGGGACAGCTTTCGTTCGCTTAGGATAGTAAGATGGAGACTTGTTACTCGACGTCTGCGTGTCGGAGTAATCAGTTGGACTGGCTTTATTCATTTTAGGGTAGCCGAAACCTGAACATGTTTTCTTGGACGTCTGAGTATTGGCATTATCGGTTTTAGGACAGCGACATTTAAACTCGTTATTGGATGTCTGAGTATTGGCGTAATCAGTTTTTGGTACTGGGCAGTAACATAGTGTACAGATTTCATTGGACGTCTGCGTTTTGCCATTTTCAGATATAAGAACACCTTTTTTTCGCTTGCTCGCTTTGTTAACTTTTTTGGTTGTTTGAGTATCTACGGAATGAGTTTCAGGCTTTTGTTTAGGACAGTAACATTTTGTATTAATGTTATACGACATGTTCGTGAGGGTATGGTCAATTTTTGGACCCGTTTTCTTTCGCTTGGAGCCACATGTACACAACGGACTAGACGGTCTGGCGTAGTCGGTCTTTGGACCAGCTAACTTTTGTTTTGGGAAATTGGGGAAGCAGCATGTACACGTCTTCTCATTTGCGTCACTACCTTGGCACGCTTTGTTCTGGCGATGCTCACGAGGAAATCTCTCCAAATAAACTGGACACACTTCTTCGCTGGTGCAATATTTACTGGGATAATCGCAAATATCGTGAACTTGATGGTTTAGAATTGATTTACATTCTTTTCTACCACAATTGCATGCATTAATTATGACGCCCATTTTATGAGATGAGTCAACCGTGGAACTGCTCGAGCTGGGTACTTCGGCATCGGTGGGACTAGGATCGGGTGAATTTTGAGACCCTGATCGAGAAAACTTATTAGTTTCATTGCTGTACAACACTTTTATGTCTCTGTCCCATTTGTTAAGATATTCTTCACCATTTTTTACTTTTGTTCTTAAACTCCTTTTTTTACTGAATATCCGACTAGACTCAGGTCTGTCCAAAGAAAATACGCTGTTTACCAAGAACAATCGTTTCAAATCCATGACACTAAGTGTTCGACTGCGTGTGTATTTCCTTAAAACATTACCTGAAAATAAAGTGTGCATTTTTCTGTTAAGTAATGGTACTTGGAAGTACTACAATAAATTTACTTTACTTAGGTACGTCTGCGGCGCTACCACGAAAAACGAAACTCCAAGTTCGTATACATGCATCCCTGTCACTCGAGTATTGTGAATGCGATAGAGATGGAAATACTCGTGGTTAGCTCTGGACCAACGGTCGGAAACTCGGAATTGATGGTAGTAAAGGATCAACCTGTAATAACATTGTAAGTCTCTTTGGGCGCCAATAAGATAGAAAGGATAGGGGGGAGGAGGGGGGTAGAGGGCGCTGGGGTAATAATGGACTCCAACACAATCTAGATACAGCCAAATTCAAAGCCAAAGGAACTGGCGACGCAGCAGCCGTGTATACGTGTGTTATAACCATTATTTCAGAGTTATTGGGAAAGTTTAAATATCATAACTGTTAGACACGCTAACTCATCGGTTGTAACCTACTACACGATTAGAAATTTAGTAAAATTGCTACGGGTGACTTGAGAACTCGTGAGAGCCCAAGTACAGTGCCCATTCATTTGATAATATCATATAGTCCCAATGAGGTCTAGAGCATTTTTACCACATATGATACTCTATTATATTATATGTGGTAAAAATGCTCTAGAAAATGCCCAAGTGTTGAGAGAGACGGACCTTCATTTGTATCTATCTAGATGTCAACACAACGAATCCTCAAATCAATAGAGGGTGGGCAAAGTACTTGTCACTCATCCGGAGATGCAAACGCCCATAAGGTACTGTGTCTGCTTACCACCAGGCTGGCCATAAACTTGTCTGCTACTGTCGTATTATAGAAAATAGAAGCCTTTTGAGTTGGAAGTCAGATGACAGATGCTTTGCAGATGCAGTCAAAAACTAGTATGGACGCCTTTTTTAGAAATATCAGGATTAAGTAGCACAACTTATGCCGCGACGCGACGCGAAATGAGAAAGACAAGAGTCCCTGGGCCAACGAGTCGGCAGTGATTTGTGCTAACCGCTTTATACCCCAAGCTCCGACTGAGCATTTGTCCGTAATCTACAGATGAGGAGAAATAGTATACGCACTGCTGTTAGACCTCATTGCCATTACGTTGCTAGATCTGCTTTTCCGCACTGCTTTCGTAGATGTTGCCACATCTCTCTTTCGATTATTTGAGGGCGCTGCAGCAGCTTTATGAAACCACGTTTTTAGCGACTTGATATATTCTGGTAGTGAAGGGTTTTTGTAATGGAGCTCATCAAATTGTATGACGCGGAACCGTTCTTCGCTATTCCGTTTTGTTGGTCTGTTCTTCATTATTACGATTTCATGTATCGAAATGATTGTAAAGCGTTATATAGCCGTTTATTTCATTCTATTTACAACTAAATACATAACGTATAAAATAAAAGGTTCCTTATTATAAAATAACGTATACAACATCAAGTCCTATAATCTGACATTTCTGATTCTGACAGATGCCATATCTTCACCTTCAGATTAATGCTGAGGGCATGGAAAAATATGGCTGAGGGCCTCACGCACATACAAACATGACTGACAAAGATATAAGCATAAACAATATCACAAGAGGGAACAAGATATTTACAATGTCATATTTCCTACCCCTCTTCGCGTATCTAGGGTTTTTGTCACTAGCACACAAAACGTGTGTCGGAAGCACGGCGGTCGGCAAGGTCACTCCATACTAGATTTTCTGTGACCTTGCTTGGCCTTAGAGTATATATAGCTATATAGTATTCTAGGTTCATGTTGCTTGACCGTCCGCCGATATCGGCCCGTGTAGCGTCTCCTAAACTGTAAAAAAATCAACCACAGAATAAGTAATAGTAATTCAACTGAAACCTAACCTAGAATACCTGAACCTAGAATACTCTGCGGCGCTACCACGAACTTCGAAGTCGAAGTTCGTAATATATGCATCCCTGTCACTAGAATAAGGGAGTGCGATATAGATGGAAATACCCGAACTTCGATTTTCGAAGTTTGTGGTAGCGCCGCTGGACAGGCTGTACGTGTTGCCACAGCGAGGGAGGCTTTAGAATTTCCAAATGGAACCGCTCCGTACGTTAAAATTAAACTGATAAATTGAATACAAAAAAGTGTTAAATATCATTCATTTTAATAGTTAACTAAAAATTGCCTTTAAAAATAACTTAAGAGCCATCCAGACGGTCTTGCATAGGAGTCCACGAGGCAGATATGTAAAATATAAGATAGAGCAAGACAGGGAGGAATTAACGTTGATATTCTCGCTTTATATTGTTTCGCATCACCTAACCTAAATGTAATCATTTCCCAAATTTAGATAAAGTATTGGCATTAAATCAATTCATATTTTTTTTAATGAAAGGAAAAATGGAAAATTTAATGTCCGAGCCGGATTCGAACCGGCGACCACAGGCATTCATGGCCCGTCGCTACTAACCAACTGAGCTATCGGAACAATCCGGTTCGGCCACCAAATCTTTCAATCAGTTCCTTCCTACAAACGCCTTAGGGACCCCTACACATCACGCCTTATTTTTCCTTTAATTTAAAAATGTATAATTTCGTTAGCAGCGTTACTGCTTAATACAAAAAATTATCAATTCATGTTCAAACTCCAAAGTTCGAATTATTAAAAGTGGAGTGCCAAGGTCCTATCATCATACGTTGTCGTTAATGTAAAATATTGATTAGTTTTTAAGTGTTCCTTAGCCAAAATGGTGAAGACAGAACCCAAACATCTGTTTCGTCACGTTTGTCGTCCATGTCATATAGTTAGAAACACTAAAATAAGTAACAGTTTTTTTAGTTCAAATGATTATGATATCAATTAATCTTAATTAATAATAAATCAATTAATCTTGAGAAAACGTCAGTTTTATTCAAGTGACTCTTAATGAAAGAGCTATTTAATCTGAGCAAGAAGACATCAAAAAACACAGACACAAAAACAGGATACAAGGTATACCAATGAAGCATCCTGCACAATATACTATAGAGCGACCTAATATTTTAAAAACCTTGGGACAACCTTCGCCTCCAGGCGAAGAATACCAAGCCGAGGGACCCCTCATCTTCTCCGAGGAACCACCCCATTCATCGGCATAATCTCCCGAACCATACAACCCCGTAGATCTCCTGGGCGCTCCGTAGTCATAATCGTCCTCCATTTCCCTCTTGTACTGTGTGGTTCTGTATCTTTTGGGCAACTCCTTTTCATAGTCTCCCTTTTTTTTGTAACTTTTTGGCGCTTTGTATTTGTACGTACCAGCGTCTTCTTTAGCCCGGTATTTTCTTTCCTCTTCCATGGCTTGAACTCCGGTCCTATATTTTCTAGGCACTTGAGCAGGGCCATCATCATCAAACGTGGTCCTGGATTTACGGATTTCTTCAATTCGCTCATCTTTAAGCATGGTCTTCGCTTTTGCGCGATCTTTTCTTGACACTTTGGTTTCGCTATACGCGCCCTTGGGTTTGTATTTTTGGGACGCCCTAGTGTCTTTATAATCCGCGCCGGCTCCAGTCTTCATTTTTTTGGCTGCTCTGGTCGCCCGATCGTATACTTTCGTTTTGAATGTTGCCTTTTTGGTAATGAACTTGGAACTAGGCACTGTGGTCTCACGATCAGCACCGGTCTCACGATCAGCACCGGTCTCACGATCAGCACCGGTATCACGATCAGCACCGGTCTCACGACCGACATTAGTCCCAGAATATAAATCTCTAGATTTTAATCTTTTGCCCCGGACGCCTACCTTGGTCAGGAATGGCATAGTCTCTTTGGTACTGTACTGCTGGGTACCGTACTGCTGGGCACCGTACTTCTGGGTATCGTACTGCTGGGTACCGAACTCTTTAGGCACTCGAGTTTCAAAATCTTTGTCTTTAAATTCCATTGTTTTAGGAATTTTGGTTTTGGCTACTTCAGTGTCGATGTGAAGAAGTTTCATTCTGGTCTTGTACGCTTTGAGACCTTTAGGTCCGGATGTCCTGAGCACTTCAGCTTCATAAGCGTCGAGTTTGGCCTGTGGCGAGGGTCTACGTTTCCCCGGTCTGATCCGACCGAGTGTCTCTACCCTGTATTCAGATACAGCCTCGGTTTCAGCCTTTGCTTCCTTAAGTGCCTTAAGCTTTTCTTCTACAACGCGTTTATTGAACTTTATTTGTTCTTTGGGTTTTAGTTTTATTTCGGGCTCTGGCATAAGAGTGCAACATTTAAGAATTTTTTTACTATCTACATGACCAGGACTACACCAAGTTAGCATTCGCATAAATTTGCATGGTTCTGGAAGTTCTTTTGGCTTCTTGCATTTTGGAGGACGCAAGAAACAAGCAGCCAAATCAGTTGCCAATTTCATAGCACAGCAAGGCCCCCCGCAGGTCTGAGGCAGGAGAGCTTTGATAGACTTAACTGTGTCTTTTGATTTCTTCTGCTTTGGTTCAGGCCAGCCACCGGTGGCTCTAGGGAATTTTTTAAAGATAACTCTACAAAGACCTTTTGCTTTCTTTTTTTCTTCTTTGTGCTCTGGTGATCCTGTACAACTACACACGCATTTAACAACGTCTCTGGTTTTTGTGTCTATCTGTCTTGGATCAGGAGTATTTTCTAAGTCTTTCTTGGCTTTTGCGATACTCTCTTCTCTAAATTTCTTAATTTTCATATCAATTTCTTTCTCTTTCTGTAATAATTGGATTTCTTTCATGCGAAGTTGTTTAAAGCAATTGTCTCGATTCTTTTTCCTCATAGCGTCCTCTTTTTTTAATTTATTGATAGATGATTTATTATTATCTCTACAACAGCTACAGTAATTCAAGTTTTTTACATTTATGTTGGGGCGAGTCAAATTCTTCATTAATGCATGTTCTTTTTTAATTAGTTCTAATTCTTTCTGGCGTAGAGCTTTAAAACAATTGGCACATCTTGCCTTATCTATCTTAGCCTTAGTATCTAATGGACTTTTAGCAGCAGCCTCCATCTTCATTTTCCCTATCTCTTGTTCTTTCCTAAATAATTCAAATTCCTTCTGGCGAAGAGCTTTAAAGCAATGTTCGCAATTTGTTCCCAACCCATCTTGTCCGCCATGTTTCGGAACCTTTGTAAAGTGTGTCTTAATTTTCAATATTTCTTGTTCTTTTTTCAATAATTGGAGCTCTTTGTCGCGAAGTATATTTATACAGTTATCACATTTCCTTTTGCCTGTGGCACCAGAAGTATATGTCAAATTTGAATTAAATCCAAATGGCTGGGCGGCATCATTTATACGATTAATAAGATCAAAGTTAACTATTTGATTTTGATTGGATACCATTTGGTTTAGATTCACTTTATTTTTGCACCACTGGCAACAATCGCCGCCTTTGGTTGGAAGGCGCCTGCCATTGTTCATTCGGTTTGGATTGATTGGTCTGCATATCTTTACAACAATCGGACTTTTGGATTTACTTGGAAAACACCCATCACAGGTATCATTGTTATTATTATCACCGCCATCGCAAGTACCACCCGGTCCGTAAACCATGGTAGTACTAAAATTACTGTGTCCAGCTCATAAAATATTTTGTCTATGCACTTTTTACAAGTGCATAGATCTTTTAACTATACTTATTATTTTACCATTTTTTTTCCGTTTGGGCGTTAAATTAAATATACATTTTGTTTTGACACTACGAATTTGTCATTATCATTACTTTCACGACATAAGTTGACATAACTTGTAAAGTAGTCCATAGCAGTCTATACTTTTTGGGATTCTGTACCAAAAAGGTAACAAAGGAACCCTTATAGTGCGACTCTGTCTGTCACAACTCTTTCCCCTGCCTGGACACTATATCTCGGTAATATTGGCGAACCCGAATGTATGGGAAATGGAAATTTAAACACAAACGTAAGTATAAGTACGTATATTTTTATTTTCTATGAAAAATTACGGATATGAGGAGGGGAACAAAAATTCAGTCTAGTTTCGAGTAGAACGTAGTGGTTATATTCCCTTTGGTTTCTAGGTCATAAGAAAGGGCTTGTTTGCATCTTTGTTTTTGGTTACCCTTAACTAAAATCCTTATATCCCAAAGTACAGAAAGAGAAAATGTTGCAATTTTTACATGATTAAACTTAAAATATTACAAGCAAAATATGTAGCATTAAAAACCGTTTATATAAACTAGGTAGGTAGGTACACTACGGCTGTACGGAACCCTCGGTCGTCCGCCGTGCTCGGACGTTTTGGACGACCCAATGAACGCAGCAACCAATGATCCTACTAATATTATAAATGCGAAAGTTTAGATGTTTGGATGTTTGTTACTCAATCACGCTTAAACGGCTGAACTGATTTGAATGAAATTTTGCACGAAGATAGTTTACTTATAGCCTGGATTTATTTGGTTTTTATCCCGGGTCCACGCGGACGAAGTCGCGGGCGGAAGCTAGTGAAATATAAAAAAACCGGCCAAGTGCTTGTCGGGGGCCACGCGCAGTGTAGGGTTCACATGACTCGAACTAAAATTATTTATTTATTTATTTTATTTTTTCCAACTTTATTGCACAAATATAAAAACAAAGGAATCTTTAGTGGTGCAGGATCCGGAGGAAACTTAGGGCTTTAAAGCCCAATATCGATCGCAAACGAATTACTGATTTGAATAAAATCGATACCCCGCATCGTGGGTTTGACGAGAAAAAAAATTACATCCCCGCTTTGGCACTGGTCCCACCGCCGGCTAGTAAGCTAGAAAAGTTGGGCGAGTAGCATTACATTGCGGATCTGTAAAGGTCGATTAATCACAATTTAGGTGTAGGGGAGGTACCCTAAAAAAAATATTTTTCCAAATCGTATTGTACTGTTTTGTCGGCGTGATTTATTCATATACCCATGCCGAATCACAGTTTTCTAGTAGTAATGGTTACTGAGCTAAGCCGAAGACGGACAGACAGACAGACAGACGGACATGGCGAAACTATAAGGGTTCCTTGTTGACTACGGAACCCTAAAAATCGACCAAATGCGTGCCGGCCACGTGCAGTGTAGGGTTCCGTAGTTGCCCATCTGTCTTAGTTACATCGACAAGGGTTACTGAGCTAAGCCGAAGACGGACGGACATGGCGAAACTATAAGGGCTCCTTTTTGACTAGGGAACCCTAAAAGGGTAGATACGTTGTCTATACGATATTCCGTGTTTAAAAATGGCTACCAAATCTGACAGCAAACGTTTCCATTGACGACGTGAAACTGAGGCAAGTTGGTGTAATTGACTCAGTTTTAGTGTGCCACTTTTGGAGCACTTTATAACTCATTTTCATATTACATCATTGACAGCAACGCAGCTAGTTGTTAGGCTGATGAATTCTCTAAGGGATAAAGGCTATAAGGTAACAGGGGGTAACAGGGGGTAGGTAACAGGGTGAGCAATCCAAATGCGTCAGACATGGAGATGTATTTTAGGAGGATGCCTGTGGAGATGGACACAGTAATTGTTATAATGCGTGTATTCCCCTAAGATCTAACACAGGCGTCTATTCATCATATCACCTTTGCGCTTGGGGCAAGGGGTGGCCCTTGCCAGTTTCGGTAAACAGAATCGAAGTTCGTTTATTTTTTCCATTGTATCGCAGGTCCAGAACGGTATGTAGGCCCCAATAGGCATATAAAGGCATGCATCACGGGACAACTTATCCTGCCTTCTTTTCTCTTTCTCTTGAATTGTATTTATTCTGGCACAGTCACACGAACAATCTACATCTGCGTCAATTATGATAGGCCTTCTTCTAAATTCAAGTTCATCTTTTAATTCTGCCAGCTCTTCCTCGAATTGACGTTCTCTAAAATTCTCAATTTCTTCATTAATCTCTGCCTCTCTCTCCTTCAATTCAAGCTCCTTCCTTTGTAACTCCTTAAAGCAATTATGTTGTTTGATTTTTTTTCTCAGGTGTCTCAGAAAACTAGGGATATACGCAGGACGTCTTTCTAGTTCGAGTTCTTTCCATCGCAATTCCAATTGTTTTTGACGAAGAGCGTTGTAGCAAATGTCGTCGCATGTCTCCATTCTCATTTTCGCTAATTCCTGGTCACGCTTAAACAATTCACGTTCAACATCCCGCAGTCCTTTATAGTTATGTTCAACATTCTCTCCTGTGTCTTCCTCGTCGTCCTTCTTTGGAAGAGTTGTAAGATTTGTCATCAGCTTCATCATTTCGTGTTCTTTGTTGAATATTTGAATATCTTTCTCACGAATTATTGTTTGGCAAGTTTCACAATCAGTGTATACTATATTTTTTGGAGGGATTTCTTTGGATGCATCTGGGAAGCGATCTATACCGTGTGCGTTCATGAGGCACGGTTTTCCACACGGGTCATTATCACATTCGACCTTGGTTACTTTAACAATTATCGGCAATTCATTTCTAGTCATACGACACTTACAACAGGGTTGTCTTACAGCCATGGTAATAGTTTTTTTAAGCTATGAAAATATTTTACGTTTATAAAACAATGCTTCTTTTTTAGGTTTTAAATCGTTATACTTTACGTTGCGTGCTGTTTAATTGTTTTTACAAGACAAATTTGGCTGGCTGGGGTCAATGACTAAGGGATTCCTTAGCTATTGGGATAAGTTGCCTCCTGGGAAGCCAGTTCTGGTTAGTTATTTGATTAGTTAATAGAGAAGTGTCAGCCAAGTGTCAGCCTCAGGGGCAAAGACAGTCTTGTCAAGGTGGTTTTTTTCCCCCCTACATTACATCCTAAGTTGGGTCCCGAAGGGGCCCTTAACTAATTGCCTAGGTAACATAGGTGGTATAAAATATACACTAAAAATAAAAACAATACATACAAGAATCGGCAAACCATAGAATAGGACAAACTTAAAACTAAAAACTATATTCAACTACAGATACTACCTTAAAACTAACAAAACAACACTAAAAACACGCCGCCGGACGCGCGACCGGCGCCACCTATGGTACGCCGGTAACCCGATAGCGCGCCCTGCGGCACGCAGGCCACGCCCCCGCCACGCCCCAGCCGCCCGCCATGGCAGCGGCCAAGGGCGAGATGCGTAAACGCGAGCCGCATGCGAGTCGGCATATAGCCTCTCGACAAAACAAATAAGTGAAAATGTACACCGATGTGTATGAAATGTGCCGACTTAGGAAGTAATGTGAGAAAAAAATATGATACTCTAGTCTGTGAGCAATGATCACAGAGTACTTTTCTAGACATTGGCAATGATTTTGAGGATAAAGCCTGTCAAAACTGGCCGTGATGCGGAAGTGGGCGTGACTTGCGGCCGCAGACAGCAGCACCGCCACCTCATCAAGGCCACGTGTGTCTGAATCATTCATAGCATTATCAGTATGCACAGACCGCCACCAAGGCCGCCACAAGTCAAAATTAACAAGTTTGACTATCTACGGCTAACAAATTCTTATTGAATTGTTTAATTAAACCCCGAAAGTAGTTAAAACCTTATCTATTTAAATATATTTAAAGTACTTTAAACCCCTTTTCTTCATGAAGCCCCACAACGTAGCGGTTTTATTCTCTCCTCACACAGACTGGCGCGCCCTGGGTGGCGGTCGATAATAAACTTGACAACAACTGTCATATTAGCTAGGGCGTTATAGGACATCGATGTATGGGAACCAATATTTTCTTCATTAAAGCATGAGCCTTGGCACACTTGATACTTAGGTGGACTAGTCGAAAACGCCCGGGAGCCAAGCGCGGAAGCCTCGCTGGTTTGGGAAGTTTCGTTCCGCCGTGGGTTCTTTCGGTCCTATCGTCTTATTTATAGCGACTAGGGCATGTTTGGTATCGTTTTCGGATAAATTCAGGATGGCCGATTATTTTCTGCGTCATTCATAACATGTTTTCATAGAAAAAAAAAGAATAACAGGCAAAATTCAAAAAATCACCGATATTTTTTTTCCTTTCTGCAACGATTACGTGAAAACAAGCAACGCTTTGGGCACTAAAAAAATATAAATATAAAGCCACATTAACGTAGATTCTAAAACCATACAATATATCAGAACAATTTGAAACGTAACTACGTAAAAAACATTTTTGAACAGCAGACTCGTCGAAATTTTACTTCATAAAATGAGGATCTCAAAATATTTATAGCGACTAGGGCATGTTTGGTATCGTTTTCGGATAAATTTAGGATGGCCGATCATTTTCTGCGACATTCATAACATGTTTTCATAGAAAAAAAGGAATAACAGGCAAAATTCAAAAAATCACCGATAATTTTTTTCTTTCTGCAACGATTACATGAAAACAAGCAACGATTTGGGCATTAAAAAAATATGATTATAAAGCTACATTTATGTAATATATTAGAACAATTCGAAACGAAACTACGTAAAAAAATTTTAGAACAGCAGACACGTCAAAATTTTACTTCAATGAGGACCTCGAAATCAAATTTTATAATTGATTAATTTCGTAATGTAACTACTAGCTAAATTGTATATAACGTAGTTTGTAGCTGGGTTTACGTTTGTTAGCATGTGTGTTATATATAAAATTGGGAATAATCTAACCGTTTGATGATCTCAATTGACTGGTTCAATCAAAATAAGACTAACAAGTACAGATCGGATTATATATTTAATCTGATTATATGTATTGAAATTCGTACATATATTTATGTGTAACATATTCCATCACAAGCACACAACTCGGTGCACTTCAATTTTTGTTGAAAACACCTGCATCTAGCAGCGCATTTCTTTTTGCATCTGCACCTAATCATTTCCATGCAGGCTTCGGCAGCTACTGGCATGCTAGTCCATGTAGGTTCCCATCTCTCATTCACTTTCGTCCATCCCCAATCAGCTGGACTCGGTGACATTTGACCCCATACATGAACTGCTTGAATAACTGCACGCAGGAAATGCTGGTGCAGTGCAGCGTTCGTTGGTGGAATATTTTCTAGTTGTCCAGGTGTATCAGATGCTGATGGATTTGTATGATTTAATTCAGACGGACGGACATGGCGAAACTATAAGGGTTCCTTGTTGACTACGGAACTCTAAAAAAAAAAAAAAACATTTAATTCGGATATCTTAGACCCATAAGAATACAATATAATAAAATCAAAATTAGAAAATGATGGAGATAGGATGCTTTGAAATTTTGGTGTTTCATTGATGGACAAATCACCCTACATAACGGATTTGGCAATCTCACCGACGAGACTATCCGTCTCTATCTAAGCGTTCTTATTAGTACGAAACGGATAGTCTATTTTGCCGCGACACATCTCGCGGGCCATCCTGTGATAGCCGTGCAGTTCAATACAAATGCATGGGTACGATTGTAAAACGCAAATGATATCAAACGCAAAATACTTCTATTTATTTGTACTTTTTAACAATCACAATATAATAAACGAGTTATGATTTCTAAACGTTGGATTTTCTTTGGGTCCATATCGGGTTGCATAATATTTGTAGCCATAAGGCCGATAGGCGTAACTACTTGTGTCATAATCATCATTACGCGTAAACGACAATAGTCATAAATTAGTACGCATACATTTTTTAGCCATAATATTTGAGAGCATAAATAGCAAATGTCAGAAATTTATTGTGCATAAAAGCTTTAAGCATATAGTCGCCATAATAGGTTTGCGCATAACGTTTTCAAGTCATATAAGACAACCATTTTTAACCGCCAGCGTGTAGACGTCACCTCTCTTCGCGAGGTGCCTATTTCCGTTCTAAGGGACACAAGTGAAACCTAACCTAACCTAGCAATAGTAAAATTGTAACGATGGTTTTTTTTACTGTAGGGAGCAATTCGTATGACTAAAAATAATTATGATCTTCAATATAATTACTAAAACTTGTATGCTGATCAACATTATGGTTAAACAAAATATGACATAGTACAGTTATAACAATGAAAATATTATTTGCAGAATTATTAATGACAAAAGACTTTTATTCGCAACAACTTTATGCGTAAAGTTGTATGGCTTTCGAAATTATGACTAGAGTCATCATGCGATATATGGACACCCGTTTTCTTTTTATGTTTAGATATTCGTCCATTTAACACCCACTTTGACAAGATATTAGCCAGGTACGAGAGCAGAATGGGAGCTGCTGCACCTCCCTATAAATATAGCAGAATAAGCTTGGGTAAGCGCTCGAGAAGTGCGAATCGAACCAAGACGAAGTTTCTTCTTCGTCTGCGCCGCTTTGACCGAAATCTTGGTGACGTACATGGAATTCATTTGTGCAGTGTTCCTCATGCTTCACCCTCATTTGTTCGGAGTACATTTTCCAGTTTTCCTGAACACCCACCACCTTAACAATCTCATCGCGACGCACTTGTCCTGGGCTTTCTTCTTCTTCTTTGGACATCTAGGACTACAGTAGCAACAAACTATATCCTCAAACAGCTTCATAAGACAGCATTTAGTAGAGCAGTCGTGTAGTTGTGGAGATACACTGTTGTTAAACGGGAAGGGCATGGTGCATGCCCATGACCCCAGCTTGGCATAAGGATTATAGCTGCAAGGATCGATATTCTTTTTACGCTCCGAAGTCCTTGTGCATGCACACCTGCAGTTTAAGAACACTTCTTTTATAAGATCTTGCGGAGTCTTTTCCAAGTTCTCTTTGGCTTCTTCTAGGTTCTCTCTTCTGAAGTTTTTAATTTTATTATCAATATCCTTCTCTTTGTTTTTCAATTCTTTTTCTCTTTTTTTAAGTTCTTTCCAGCAGTTGTGTTGGTTCTTTTTCCTTTTCTTTTCATCGAGGATCGGTCGGTGAGCGCCTGAACAGCAATCGCAGGGGTTCGGGCTAATTTTGACATACGGACTAGCCATCTGCCTCACTACTTCTTGTTCTATCTTTCGTATCGCATCCTCTTTCTGGCGGAGCCGTCTAGAACAAGTGACGCATGTTGGTCTCTCTAGAGTTCCGGTCATCAATTTTGCTGCGTCACGTCTCGCTTCCTCCATATTCAGGACTGTCAATTCTTGGTCTCTTTTACGTAATTGGAATTCCATCACGCGAAGAGCTCCGTAATCATGTTTGCGTCCTCCGTGGTTTCGTAGATGCCTCTGGAGCTGAAACAGCTCTTGCTCTTTTCTTACTAGTTGGATCTCTTTCTCGCGAAGTATTTTAGCACATTTTTGACATGGAACTTGTCCGGCTTGACTTTTACCAACCGGCACAGTAGAGCCGGGTCCTTTGGGAAAAAGATCGTCGAAGTTAATTGGTTTTATGTTTGCCTTCGGGTATGGAGGATAGCGGGGTTTTCTCTCTATCTGCACACTAATAGGACTAACATTTTTGTTTGGGTAGCATCCGTGACAAAAATTCGGAGTTTGATCCCTACAGCAACATGGTGGTGCTGTATTAACAGGCATATTTTAATAAAAGAATATACGCAATGTACACTAATATTTTTCGTTTTATTTTATAATATTTACCACTGTTTTTGGATTTTTAGATTAGTTTATATAGAACATTATTTTTGACAACAAGAAATTGGCATTTGTCATCTGTTTAACGGCCCGCACAGTACACAGTTTGTATACCTACCTACTTAGTTTCTCGAACGAGCGAGCGAAGCGAACGAAGTTCTATGCTTCAGCTTGGGCCGAAAATCCTCTGTGTCCAGATGTCCATCTGTCCAGTAAGATCGAAGAAGAGATATTGGGCTTTAAAGCCCTAATTTTTGTTCGAGTCATATGTCAGTCATAGGCAAGTACGAAAGCCTACACTGAGCGTGGCCCGCCACGCACTTGGCCGTTTTGTATTGACAACGTGCTGGGGTGTCTTTCATATGGGACCATGACCGGTGCAAACCGTGTCGAAACGTCAGAAACAAAGGCAAATAAATATCACGTTAGACCCCTGTAAAACAATATCATTTTTTAGTAAGTAGTCTATCACATTTCGACTATTTGTATATTAAGGTTCAGAAGTGATAGACCACTTTTTTGGCTTATTTGGTATTATTAGGTACTGTGCGAAATGTAAGTCATAAAACTTCAAATCTTAAAAATTATTTAAATAAACCTCCTCTCCGGCAGTCGGGTAAAAAACTTGAAAGAAAATATTTTTATTCTTTTGGTGTACTTATCTTTTACTTCGCAATAATAAGGCAGGCATCGCAATAATAATTAGAAAAGTTGAAAAACCCCCGACATTTTCATTTCAAAGTCCAATATCTCAAAAACGGCGGTACAGATTTTCATGGAACATGGCTGAGAACACTCGGGGTCACATCAGCTTTTAAATAAAAAATCCGCATTCAAATCGGTCCATCCGTTTGGGAGCTACAATACCACAGACTGATACACAGATACACAACACGTTAAACTTATAGGTACCACCCCTCTCTTTGCGTCGGGGGTTAAAAATAGTACATTGCCGATCAAGAGTTTTTTTTTAATGAATCAAACTGGTGGCTTTGAAATTATTTGTAGGGAACGTAGGGAATAATATTGGTAGGGAACGTAGGGAAGTAGGTAGGTACTTAGGTATTATGGACCTCGTAAGAAATCGTCGCTTTTAAACTACTTTTCCACAGAAAAACGTAAAATGTTAAGCGCTTGACCATCGGAAGCCACAGACCATTGGTCTGTGTCGGAAGCGCACAATCGCCCTGGGTGTATGGAGTATGGTGTATGGAAACACCCGCAACGTGGGTCAGGGGCCAGGCTATATCTTTGGAAAATCTATTTTGGCTCTACTCCTGCGAATCGCGTGGATGTATGTGATGGGATGGATGCGTTGGATACGCAAACGTCGTAAAAAATATTCTTCACCTAGAGCATGATCGCGTTTATGTCAGACATAAAGCATTCTTCCATTACTAGAAAGAGTAGCAAGTATAGTGCTAGAGGGACAATCGTATTATATGTCCGACAAAAACACGCTAGCTAGGCAGATTTTGGTTTGATCGTTGTTTGTTATGGTATACATAAGAACGTGTAAAGCGAGAGAGATGTACAGACCCGAAGATTAAGTGGTCACGGACAGTACCTACTTTAGGTATTAAAATGTGTTACCTCTGTGGTTCTCAGTTGAATCAATATTCTGACAGCATTCATAATGTCATTATTATGTCATATCCATATCATATTCAATTATTTTGCTGTAACATATATGTTTATAAATACAACTTTAAATTGAAATAATCTGGCTCTTTCCCAAGCTCATTCGACGTTGAGAAATATAATCCATGGCTGATCTTCTGGGAGATTTAAGCGGTTCTTCACATAATTTACTTTAAAAACAAAGTTTTAACCGACTTCAATTTAGTACTCCGACAAGCCACGAGAACATTTCCACATTTCTTTTCCAATTTACCACATGAACTGATTTCCGAGAGCAAATGCGTTGATTATTAGAGAAAAAAACCCAATCGCTGTATGTGGGCCGATAATAATTGAGGACTTCCATCGATTCCACAAGGATCACCTTTGGCACTTCATTAGTTGCTCTTTCAACGGAATCTTATCAGAATCTGTGATATACTTTTGTACTTTTATGTACATAATTGAGGATTCCATAAGTCATCTGTGGTCTTCATCATCAATTCCACTCCACCAAATTTATGATTTCCGGGTGTAAATACACGAGTTATAAAGAAAATACCAAAATCACTACACGCGTGCCTAATATAATTGAGGAGTTCCCTCAATTCCTCATGGATCCCATCATCCAATTGAATTTTTGAAAAAAATGGGACCCACCTGAAAGCATATACTTACAAATAAAATAAAAAATTACGAATCGGCTCATCAATGACGGAGTTCTGAGGTAACAAACATTGAAAAAAAAATACAACCGAATTGAGAACCTCCTCCTTTTTTTTGAAGTCGGTTAAAAATAGGTGCTTATATAGTTTTTTATAAGCTAACGATTTAATAACGCTGAAGTATGCTAATATGCTGTTAAATATACGACCTCCGTACTGTAATTTGTAATTGAAGTTTATAATGAAAATAAATATATCGTCGGGGATACCACAATACCGCGTAACTAGCACTAGTAAATACTGCGTATCTAGACAACACCCATAGTGCGAAACCGCGTATCTAGCACTGGTAAATACCGCGTATCTAACAAAAATAGCCAAACTAAAATTTTCCCGCCAACGAACGTAAAATCCTGATTAGAATTATTATACTAAGCTTCTTCTGTAAAGTTGGGTATTGTGTACATACGCAGTATTTACCAGTGCTAGATATGCGGTTTCGCACTATGGGTGTTGTTTAGATACGCACTATTTACCAGTGCTAGTTACGCGGTATTGCACTATCCCCGACGATATGTCACTCGCTCAAAAGTCGTTTCAGGTCATGGGCCTGCCGCGGGATTAAAAACTAAGAAAATAAATAGAAAATAGCAGTTGTAGTGAATTATTATTGATTCGGTAGGTACAACATAAAAACCAGCAAGTTTCTTAAGAAAAATAAAAATAAGAAAACGTGAATTTTTCACGTTTATAAGAATGACAGATTCGAATTTGAATATCGAGATTCTAAGTGACATGAACAATAGAACAGAATGTATTAAGTACTAACTAAATTCTAAATAGTGACATCGAGTCTTTTCAATTATGGTTTCAAATTGATATCCTATTCGGTGCAAAAGGTCTATCACAAATTATCAGCGGAAATTGGAAAAAAACTCCGGAAAATGAAGAAAAATTTAAAGAAAAAGATGCGCAAGCAAAGCACTTCATTATCAAAACAATTCATCGCAAATATATAACGCAACTTTTCGACTGCGGAACTTCAAAAGAAATGTATGAGAAAATATGTAATATCTTCGAAGGCTCCGAAGAAAGGAAAAAGATGATCCTTCTACAGGAGTTTTACAACATTCATATCAGGAAAGAAATAGGCATGGAAGAAAATTTGGCTAATATTGAACATTTCGTTTAAAACAAATGAAGGTCAACCTTGATGATGCAATGGTGGAATCAAAAATCTTAACTAGTCTTGATGAAACTTATAATAACTTCGTGACAGAGCGTGGGAGTCAACCCCGACACAAGAAAGAAATTTGAAAAAATTGAAAATTCGGCTTGTCAAGGAAGAAGAAAGGAAAGGCCAATCAGGAGGTTCCTCTAACCAGGTAGCATTGAGGGCTCATGCCTCTTCATCTTCAAAACAAAAACCAGGTATTGACTGTTTTATTTGCAAAAAACCAGGGCATTTTGCCAACGACTGTAAAAGTCATTGTAGAATCTGTAAAAAGACGAATCATAGAGAAAAGAACTGTTACTTTAAAAAGAAAGACCATGTGGCACTTGCGGCCAGTAAAAAAGAAACTGATGATAAAAAATTAAAGAGTTTCGTAGTAGACTCCGGATGTACTGTTCATCTGATAAAAGACCAACACTTATTGTCTAATGTAAAGGCAAATAATACTAAGATAGGCACAGCTCAAAGAGACTGCAACCTTGAAGCTGTCAAGGTGATTTAATAAGTAGCAATTGTAGCATTAAAAACGTTCTGTGTGTTCCCGACCTCTCCCGTAATTTGCTTTCAGTTTCAGAAATAACTAAACATGGTGGTCAAGTTATATTCGATGGTAATGAGGTTGAGATCAAAAGCAATGGTCAGACCATAAAAGGAACTCAGGAATCGACAGGTCTGTTTACACTAGAGCTACCTAAGAAATTTACTGGAGAAGCTCTACTCACTAAGAAGAATGAAGATGAAGAAATGGTCATCCTGGTCAAGGTGCACTGCAAAACCTTAATAAAGCAGCTGATGGCATAAAATGAAGAACACAACGGAAGAAGAAGAGAAAATATTGGCAAGTTGTGAGGTGTGCATTAAAGCTAAGCAAACGAGATTTCCGTTTAACACTCAAAGAAAAAGAGCAAAGCGACCTCTCGAAATATTCCATACACATGTATGTGGGCCATTAGAAGTGGAAACTTGGGATAAAAACGATTCTTTCTAACAGTGATTGATGACTTTAGCAACTACACAAAAGTGTATCCCTTAAGAAACAAAAGTGTAGTTCCTCATCACATAAAACATTATATAGAAGAAACTGAAAGAGAAAAGAAGGAAAAAGTGTCTTCAATAAGATGCGACAACGGAGGAGAGTACTCCTCTAAAGAATTCCGGGATTGGTGTGAAGAAAAAGGCATAAAATCGGATTATAAAAGGCATAAAATCGGGCAACTGTGGTGTGTATGGTACAGACCATACACACCACAGTTAAATGGAAAAGCAGAACGTTTTAACCGCTCACTGAAGAAAAAGTAAGATGTCTCTTTTTAACGCGAATGTTGCAAAAGAGATGTGGGGAGAAGCCCTGTATTGTGGAGTCTATCTACTAAACCGATTACCAAGTGAATCCATCAACAATCTAACTCCTTTCGAACTATGGAATAAACAGAAACCGACTGCAACTGCAAAACCTTAATAAAGCAGCTGATGGCATAAAATGAAGAACACAACGGAAGAAGAAGAGAAAATATTAGCAAGTTGTGAGGTGTGCATTAAAGCTAAGCAAACGAGATTTCCGTTTAACACTCAAAGAAAAAGAGCAAAGCGACCTCTCGAAATATTCCATACACATGTATGTGGGCCATTAGAAGTGGAAACTTGGGATAAAAAGGACTTGCTAACATCAGAGAATTTGGAACAGAAGCATATGCCAAGGTTCTGACATCCATCAAAAAGTTAGATTCTAGGTCTCGTAAATATATAATGGTTGGTTATACTAACAATGGATATCGGCTGTGGGATGAAACAAGAAGGAAGATAATCGTGGCGCGCAATGTAATATTCAGTGGCATTGCTTCAATTAACGATAATAAGAAGTTTTGCGATTCTATCGAAATAAACATCTTCGCAGAAGAAAATGAGAAACAAGACAACTTGGAGGAACAGATTACTGAAAACCGACAAGGTGTTATTGAGACCCAATCAGATGAAGAGATGAACGTAAACCAAAATATTGAAACAATGGATTCCGAACAGGAAAGTAACTATGAGAGTACCTTCACTGATTCTGAAGACAATCAGAACATAGAAGTCCAACCAGACGTACCAGAAGTAACAACAAGAAGCGGAAGAAGTATAAATAAACCAGTAAAATACGATGATTATGTTCTTCTGACTTTCAATGAACTCATGAAAGCCCCTGATAAAGATAAATGGAAGAAAGCAATTGAAGATGAACTAAAATCCTTGAAAGACAATGGTGTCTGGAAATTAGTTGATAAAGAAAAATATGCTAACAAAAATATACTGTCTAATAGATGGGTATTCAGAGTAAAGGAAAATGGAACATATAAAGCAAGATTGATTGTACGAGGCAATGAATAAAAGGAGACAGATTTCGACGAGATATTCAGTCCTGTTGCATCGCAATCCGCCATAAGATCACTGTTTGCCATTGTAGCTTCGAAGAATTACAATTTTATGACGTTTGACGTTAAAACAGCGTTTCTCAATGGCGTTCTTAGAGAAGATGAGATCTTTATGAAAATACCCCTTGGCGCTACTCAAGAAACTGAAAAATCTGTCAGCTTGTAAAGTCATTGTATGGCCTTCGACAATCTCCGAAAAGATGGAACGAAACATTCCATAAAACTATGTCAGAAATTGGTTTTACACAAGCAAAGAACGAACCCTGTATTTTGAAGAACAAACACTCGTCAATTATTATTGGCATATACGTCGATAACGGAATAATAATAGGCCCCGATAAAGAAGAAATAAAACAAACTCTAAAGAAAATCAATTCGAAATTTGAGTTAAAGATATATGAAAGACCAACGTCTTTTTTGGGAATGGAAATAACCCAAAGTACTGACACAAACAGCATATGCAAAACAAATTCTCAGGAAGGATGGACGATTGTAAACATGTGGCTACACCTTGTAGACAAGAAGAAGTCTCTATGGATAAGCTAGAAAAACTGGATCAGAACTTTCCTTATCGAGAAGCAGTCGGCAGTCTTCTCTATCTATCCACTAAAACGCGTCCAGATTTGGCTTATGCAGTCGGAATGGCCAGTAGAAATATGGAAAACCCTGATCTTAAAGATATAATTGCCGTAAAAAGAGTATTAAGAGTCCGCAGTAAGCTCGGCCGAATTTCACCTTCCCATACAAACGTAGTTACGCTACGTTCATCAGTTTATATGGTTCCAGTTTATAAAACAAACGAAATACAGCAAAAACAAGTTTTGTATGAAAAACTTAAATTCGCTGTATTTTTTTTACTATGGTATCTGTAGCTACATAAACCAATTACAGACATAGATATACCTCATGTCATTGTACATGCAAAGTTTCGTTACACTTCAACACGTAGTTTTAAAATGAGAGCGTAACTACGTTTGTATGGAGAATCGAGCTTACTGCGGACTCTTAAGGTACCTGGCAGGCACCTTAGGAGAGGGTGTATGCTATAAAAACAATAAGGAACTAGAATTGTCCGTTTTCTGCGATTCTGACTATGCCGGCGACGTTAAAACAAGACGCAGCACTACGGGCTACATTATCATGTTAGGTGGTGGACCAGTGGCATGGTGTTCTCGCAGACAGCCCATCGTGGCAATGTCGTCGACGGAGGCTGAATTTATTGCAGCAGCAGAGTGTTGTAAGGAGTCCATGTTCCTCAAATCTATGCTGACTGATCTCAATCTCAACATCCCCGTCATTTTTAAAATTGACAATCAGAGCGCTATTCAGCTCATAAAAACTGGTATATTTAACAGACGGTCGAAGCACATTGACGTGCGCTATCATTACATCCATGAGGTGTATGCTAATAATGGTTTGAAAATAGAATATTGTTCTTCTGAAAATCAAACCGCAGACATCTTAACCAAAGGTTTAGATAAAATTAAGTTTTTGAAACATAAAAGTAGCATAATATATTTATGTCAAGACTTTTGGTAAGGTAGAAGCCTTTCATTGCTCTGGTTAAGGGAACCAAATAATATGCTGTGTTATATCTCTGTTTAACAGTTTGTTATTATTGTTGTTAACTGTGTAATTTGATTTGGAATGACGTTTCTTATCTTTAGACAAAGAATAAGCAACCCCAGAATGGTAACTTTGACACAGTCAATCTGTCAATAAAACAAAGATAGTGTGACCAGATTTGACAAGTGTTAAAGGTTAAATATTTTGTAGTTGTTTTATATGTAATTTTATATATGTATTTCATTTATAAACTTTACATAAAATTCGGAGAGGGTGTTAAATATACGACCTCCGTACTGTAATTTGTAATTGAAGTTTATAATGAAAATAGGTAAATATATGTCACTCGCTCAAAAGTCGTTTCATATGTAATAAGGAATATATTCCTTATAAGTCTTATAACAATACCGATATATCGTTAGGGATACTGACGGACAAAACCTGCATTTCAATAGGCAGGTTACGCATTAAAGGGCACTAAAACGAATTTTATCACCCCAGCTATATACTTTGTTACCGCATCCATGGATTTCCTGAATCGACCGGAGGTCAGCGGCACGCCGCTCACGCTGGACGCTAAACTGTTTGAGGCACAATTCACCTACACCGCCCTTAGTATATCCTAATCTACAGATTCCTTACAGGGCTTTTTCTTTACGCGTTCATGCGCTTCACCCCACCCGTCACGCCTAGCGGAACTAGACCTCTACCTACGCTTAGTTACTACGAATCGCGGCGTCAGTATATATTTGTGGGTGAGCGTTGAGGTGAGCTTAAAACAACTTTTACAAGGGGCTGGCTGCATTATCGGCAGGTCAGCATTATACTGGTGCCTAATCTGCAAGCGTCGTGAATAGCGTATTGGCTCTGGCTGCATGAACTCGAACTCGTGGTCTCGTGGTCTTGCGCAGAGTACGTCCCGCCGTCGCCGCACGCGCACGTATCACGCGCAACGCAACCGGACTAACGCAAAACAAAAAACAGTGCGCGTTGAATTAACTTGATCAGTGACGAGCTCCCATCGGAACCCAGCTAAAGGTATTTTTAGTTCCCAAGCAGGTTCTCGCGAAAGTGTTGCCGCTAATACCGGAATATCCAGTCTGAAAAAAGCTAGGTTTATCTAGAACGCTGTTATTAAAACAATTTGCGAAATGTGTGGGGTACGGGACTAGGGTTCGAGTGGGAGCGACCGGTTTTATTTTTAGCGAGCAGTGTAAAAGTTGTTTAAGAACATGTGAAACATTTGTTAACGCAGTCAATAAACCCATTAAAAACTCTTTGAACACTGAAATAAAATTAATTACCTAGTCGGCAATCACTTGCAGGTTCTGTGTTCGTAAGTTTGTATATTTTCTCTGTCGTTCGCTATAATATTGTAGCCTACATATACCCTGCTGCATTTGTAAAAGCCATATCTTAGGCAGGGACCGGAAAACGCTTACCCTTACACGGGTTTTTAAGCGGGTTTTCTAAACGATGGTTTTGAGAAACCGTATCATTATTACATGAACGGCTAAGTCGATCGTTTGAGTTAATTCAAGTTAACTCAAAACCCTGTTTAACGGGATGCATTTGAAATTATCGCGTGCTTTGAAACGCCGTTCTGAATAGATTAGAAACAATAAGGTCTGATTTTGAGATATATGATTCTTGACTATATGATTGTTTATCTGATTTAATCGATACACGATAGCCTAAAGTTTCGTCGATAAAAAAAATTCCAAAGTTGGGTCATTATTTTCCTTTTTTAACCGAATTCAAAAAAAGGAGGAGGTTCACAATTCGGTTGTATTACTTTTTTTATCTTTTTTTTTCAATGTTTGTTACCTCAGATCTCCGTCATTGATGAGCCGATTCGTAATTTTTATTGTTTATAAGTATATCCTTCCAGGTGGGTCCCATTTTTTTCAAAAATTCAATTGGATGATAGGATCCATGAGGAATTGAGGGAACTCCTCAATTATATTAGGCACGCGTGTAGTGATTTTTTCTATTATAACTCGTGTATTTACACCCGGAAATCATAAATTTGGTGGACTGGAATTGACGATGAAGACCACAGATGACTTATGGAATTCCTCAATTATGTACTTAAAAGTACAAAAGTATATCACAGATTCTGATAAGATTCCGTTTGAAATAGCAGCCAATGAAGTGCCAAAGGTGATCCTTGAGGAATCGACGGAAGTCCTCAAATATTATCGGACCACATACAGCGATTGGGTTTTTTCTCTACTTAATAATCAACGCATTTGCTCTCGGAAATCAGTTCATGTGGCAAATTGGAAAAGAGATGTGGAAATGATCTCGTGGCTTGGCGGAGTACTAAATTGAAGTCGGTTAAAACTTTGTTTTTCAAGTAAATTATTTACTCGGCCTTCTCAAACAATATCAAGGGTCGGCAACGCCTATGTTACTCCTTTAGAGTTACATGCTTCTATAGGCTGCGGTGTCCGCTTACCATCAGGGCCGTACGCTTGTTTGCCACCGTCGTTAATAAAATAAAATAAAACAAAACATTCTTGTACGACACAATCAAGTTGGTACTATAGTATTTTATCTCATCTAAAATCTCACTAAGTAAAGGAAATCTAAATAAAACTTCATTAATTTAGGTATTTTATCGAAATTTGTCCAAAAAAGCCATTCCCGAACAGTGTTGCATCTCTTCTTCGCGTGGGCGTGCGCGGAAGCGTGCCTCACTATGCTTAGATATGAATAAAAAGTTTTATGAAAATCCACACAGTAGTTTTAACCTGCAACTTTTTTCACAACTTTTGCGTTTATAAAATACTTTACGAAAAGTTGTTTATTTACCTACTTCTAAAGCATAAATACATTACCTACACATTAGTGTAGGAAGACTTGGTAGAGCTTAGTTATTAAACTAAGCTCTACCAAGTCTTCCACACAACGCTTGACTCATTAAATAATTCCGAACTATTTAGTCCTAAATTTAAATTGAATGGGCCATCTACCTAGTAGTTAACGTGTAGGTAAGTTTACGTGAGTTAATTGATCTTGTTAATTTAATTGATAGTTGAAGGTTGTTATCCTATAAGACAGGTCATTAAACTCGTTACTAATACGATAATCTGATAATTTCAATATTATCTATGAAATGATCTTATACGAGTAAGAATAAAATGATCCTATAATGAAACGTGTCGTGTGTTATCATTATCACGATGTTTATCCTGTTTCCGAAAGTTAAGAGTCCGCAGTAAGCTCGGCCGAATTTCACCAATTACAGACACAGATTGTCATTGTATATGCAGTTTCGTTACAATCCAACACGTAGTTTTAAAATGATTGATGTTTGTGTGGAGAATTGAGCTTACTGCGGACTCTTAAGGATATTTAATGTTAATGTCATGTTGGTAGTTAAGTCTCTGTCTACCCCCGTGGGATACGGGCATGAGTATATAATATACTCACCGGCAATAAATTTGGCCCAAATTAGAAAAATGCATTTAATTATTTAAAACATTATTCAATCCATTCAATTTATAGCTTGAAATCACGAAAAGTTTTGGGCCAAATTTTCTGCCGGTCAGTGTATATTTTGTATGTAAAGTATATCTTCGTAAATCACCCTCAACGTAGTTTTAACTTTTATCAACATTCTGGGTATCTATATAGGTAGGTCTATACACAATACACAGAATACACCGATGTCTCCCACAGTAAAGTCCAATTAGCACCTAAACCCTTAAATGGTAGGCAGTCAAATGGAATCGGAAATTTCACAAATTGGCCCGTGCCTATTTCGCCTTAGTAACACCTTAGGTAGGTACTTCCTATTATATTCTGTACCTTACCTTAACTTAATAGTTATATAAAACAGTCAGCAGCTGAAGTAGCTTCCTATGCGTTCGAAGAGGTCAAAACCATTCACAGTGACGTCTTTGTTACAAGGGAATTAATAGGGCTTGTTTACATAATTTTGAGTAAATCGCTCTTTGGTACAGTACAGACAGTATTGTTGTCCATTAGAAAAACAACTCTAACGTCAAGGTAAATTATTTAAATTCCAATTACAGTTTTATTAAAAGTAAGCCACATTTAATAATCTCACTTAAACGTGCTACCGTTACGTTACTAGTGCGTAACAATCCTGTTTCATTTGTTTTAGCACCCCGATGAGATGGCGAGGTACCAGTTTCTTTGTCTGATGGCAGCTGCATTCGGTGAGTTTTTTTCTGTTTATATAAATGCGAGCCATAACTTACAACAAGTTATGCTTACACCCTTTATTAACCTTTATCTTAACCAACGATCAACCAAAATCCATAAAAGGGATGAGAAGAAATGGCCATTGTTGTAGAAAATTCTTACGTTAATTCGGGAATTTGGTAAATTAGTACAGACTAGCATCTATCCCATATGCAACAGTCGTAGTTAGGTAGTTAATTATTGACTCGGCAGCCGTTGGGTTATTCATTAGGTACCTGTATAAGAATAGGTAAATGCCTAATTTTGTTATCTACCTACGTGGCGCTACACACTGAACTCTCTCCACCAAATTTTTGTTCTGTTAGCTGACTCCTAAACTGCTTTAAGTATATACGATATCAAAGTAGGTAATTCAATTAATTACATAGCTAATTAGGTATGTTAAAAGTTAAGTAAAGTTATACTGTTGCTTATTTCATAGTGTCTACCAATAGTTTTCTATTTCTAGCATCATTCAATGTCTACTTAGTGACTTAGTGTTAGTTGTATAAAGTCTCATAATAGTAAGTATATTAAGGAGGTAGATCGCCGTGCTCTATCTCTACATGTATCTCCTGTTTACACTTTGATTAGTGCGAGTTCATACATTTGCTGCAAGAGCGAGTAGCTCTTGTATGAACTCGCACTAATCACTAATCAATGTGTAATCAGGCCTTCAGGCTCATACAATTTTAACTAAGATATTAAGATGCCCCTATGACTGCTCTACCAATGTAAGAATGTTGAGTTAGCATACATAATTACATATTGCTACAGATATTATCCAAGTTTTTTCAAGGAATCTTTTAGGGAGTTCACAAAAATTTTCATTTAATCATAGAAAGAGGAAGTGAACATATCGAAAATTCGATGATTTCCCGACGACATCGGCGATTTCCCAAAATGTAACTGATTTTAAGATATATTCGGCTGACTATGAATATTCCGTGGTTTATAACTTTTATATGACAAGTGGCCCTGTGAGCCTCTTTCTTTAAAAAAATCTCTATCATGAGACGGCCGCGACATACTCTCGATTTTTCTCGCACTATATCTCTTGTTTTAAGTGTTCTAATAAGAAAGAGACGGATAGTGCGAGAAAAGTCGAGAGAGCTCTAACGAGAATCGGTTGAGAAATGTGATCTGTGGCAGAACAGCTGGACAAACGGACATACGAAAGAATTTTGGTCCAAGTTAAAGGATAGAACTTCATTCGCTTCGCTCCCTCGTTTAAGAAGACATCCAGGGTAGAAAATCCTGTATAGTGTAACTACCTATTGACAAATCTACTGTAGGCGGTAGGTACTATCACTATGTATATAGTAGTAGATATATCCTTGCTATTTACACCATTTCTACTCTAATCTAGATATTAGACTTGAAACTGTATTCTTATCTCACAACGATAATTTTACTCAAATATCTAGTCTTAACTAGAAAACTGAAAGCTCTCGTAACTAAGCACACCATTCGAACAAATTATCCGCGGTCTTCGCTGTGTCTCTTCAAAAAAGTCGTAAGTTCTCTTAACTTCTATAGCGCATAAAGCCTTTTGTATTAAAAAAGGTGCTATTACGTCACAGATATCAGTTCAGTAGAGGCTCTGCCTTAACTCTAATGACATGCAATTATTACCATCTTCTGAGAACGTGGGCGTGATTCATACAGCAGCCGTTTCCTGTATCTGAATGATCGGCCACAGTTTAAATAGTGACCGGGCCTGCACCCTGTTGGTTAATGTTGGGCAAGCTCTCGCTACCGTAATATTAGACTATTAAGTGAACATTAAATGTGACATGTAATAGGAAACGTCTTATATGATTCTTATGTCTATTTGATGTTTACTTACGACGTCACGACAATCAAATATACAGTCATGGTCACTGTCTATAGTGTCAATCCCACTAGTCCAACTGAGTTGTCCAATGAGTGGACTACTGGGATTATAATTATATAATCATAGCATTTATTGAAACCATAGTTTGTACAGATGTTAATAAACAGGTACAATTAGACTCATATGGACCCTGTGGTACCGTCGTAGCGAAGGTAGGTACTTAAGATATTTATTTTAAGTAGGTACTTACCAAGGTTATATTTTTTCTCAAACATGCAATGAAATATTGACGTTGTGTTCTTCATAATGGGCTTCGAAGTGTCACGTTTCGGGCGCAGCGAGACGAGAGACCCGTAATGGCATTTCATACAAAATTGGATAGGCCGGCAAGATGGTCTTTTTAACTTCCATTCCACTATTTGTGGCACAGGATCACGGCGTTCAGCCATGAAAATTAAAGTTTGATTTCTTGGAGTTTTATTTATTTATTTCATTGCATATTTGAGAAAAGCACTATACATACCTCGGCGTGAAAAGGGGTTGCCGGCCTCATAACTATCCGACCTCGCTACGCTTACTTCCCGGCCGGCAACCCCTTACTTCCCGGCCTCTATAGTAATGTACTATTAAATAAAGAGGCCTATTGATTCACTTTAGCAGATAAATATAGGACCGCTACTCTCATGTCATACACGGTGAACGACATGTACCTACAGTACTTATACCAGTTACTTAATGTACCTTATTGATAAAGTTGAGTTTGTATTTGAGTTACGTTTTAGACCATTTTCGAGTAATTGTAAAGCAGTCATTATTTTGGTAATTCTTATGATCACTATCCAAAATGTACGGGACGGACTGACGGAAGTAAATTGGCGTTTATGATTTTTTTGCAATATTAATAGTGCTTACCTATCTAGTTCAGTTTGCTTGACTTTTGAACGAGAGAAGTTCACCACTATTCTCTGCACCTCTATCGTTTGGAACGTATGAGTTAAAATTGATCCACTGAAAAGTTGCGTAAGTAGATGCTTAAAAATGTTCATCAGCACTTTTCAGATTAACAAAATGCTCTAGAAAGTAGAATATTTACCCGGACTTTCAAATTGCAAAGATTATAGTAATTATGCACATTTTTCGATTTTATAGTTGGGAGTTAAATATTATTTGTGTTTATACCTTTTGCCAGTAGCATACTATACATACATATACGTATAAGGGAGCGACCACACCGGTGCTTAACGCTGCATATACGCGTCGTTGACGTGTCGTATGCGTCACGTATTCTTCATACATTTTGCTGCGTTTTACGGTGCGTTAGCGTATTTTGAGCAGCGGTGTGGTCGCACCTTTACACTTCACTGTACCTACAAAAGCGATTGTCGGTACCTACCTACCTACTCATAATTAAGTAAATAAAATATCACACGAGTAACTGAGGTTAAAAGAAAATTCTTGAAATTTTCATCGTGGTATATAAATTGCTTTATATTTGTGGTTCTATTTGTAGAAGTGGTATACTTGTAGTTAAACCTGAGTTGTTTATTAGCCCTTAGACAATAATGCCCTTTTTAAGGAAACGTGGTCATCGTCATGGACGGATCACGTTTCCCTTAGGGACAACGACAAACGTCCGTGGCACGACGTTTGTATGTTCAGATGCCTTAAAACCGGAGTGACTGAAGTACAAAGTATTATACAAGCCATTATAGCGTTGATTACTGAATGATTACATCCTATAATAGCTTGAGCGTTTACGAAGAGGAGGGTCGCTCTGGGTCTTAATTAAAATCTTGTATCACGGAACTGTGAAGCCGTATATGTTAATGTATAGGGTTCAAATTAATGTAAACTTTCCCAGTTTTGTGGCACTGATGGAAGTATGTGTGTTCCGCGGCCAGAGGTCACGCTTCACTCAACTGCTTACGTTTATTTACTACCAGCGCCCTTGTAGATAAAGTACGAGTAACTTTGTATTAGACATAAATTACAAAATGTATGGGATGGCCGTTCTCCTCGTATCTATACTCGTAGGTCCTACCTTTCCGTAGTAATTTACCTAAATAATAATTTACGTTAAAAACAAAGTTTTAACCGACTTCAATCTAGTACTTTGCCCGATCCTGAGTCCTGACCTGATGACCAGTGGACCACCTGAAAAGGATACCCTTGAAAACAAAAAAAAAAAACAATCCAAATCGGTACAGGCGTCTTCGTGTAATTAGGGAACATACATAAAAAAAATAAGGATTCCGACGAATTTGCTCCTTTTTTGAAGTCTGTTAAAAAACAGTTCTTTTTCGAAAAAGATTACCAATCTACCACATAGGTACAAACAATTTTGTTTTTACAACAAATACCTATGAATCACAATTCGAGATCTTTGTTGATGGCCCCACCGGTGATCAATTCGGTTCAACACTTCACATGCCAATACCGTATCAATATGGTGTGTGCACTCGTTAATTAAAATTCGTTAGCTCAAAGCACACAAAGCAACTTGATGGTCACATCATCCAAGTGAACAGTCGAGTCAAATTTACCTCCTGATCTCTTCTCCGCCGATTTCGAAAAGTCCGGAATTATCCGATTTCAAGAAATCTTTCTTCAGTACCTATTATTTATTTATTTTTAACACATTTTCTCGTAACGTACCTCTTATTATGTCGCTTTTAGGCGCATAAACCTGGGTATTAAACACGCGTGTTTTATAAGATTACGACACTCGTGTGTTATGGTTATATTCCGATTAAGTCTTGTTGGCACCTTGCAGCAAGATGCATACGCATGATACGCATGAACATGGTGCATTCTTAAATTAACCGGGTTGTACAGAATGTACAGTTGTTTTTAATTCTCGGAAAATGGTTTCTTACCCGACTAAACAAATTAAATCCTTATTTGTTCATTATTTGACTATTTCTTTTTGGATATGACATAGAAACGTTGAATATTGTAAAACTATTCGCATTTGCTAACATTTTATATGAATTAATAGATACCATTTTAAAATGTAACTATATTTATCTGGGGACACGGCAGTGCCCCCGCCAAGTCGTGCAAAACAGCGGCACGGCCGTACCATCCTTTTCTCGTTCAGGCCATTGTCGACCCCCTCTATAACTTCGTTGTGGATAAAAAATTATTTTATATTGGTTGTTTAGAGATTTCATCTTTATAGTCTCGCTTTACTGCGCGCGCACTGCGCGAACTTCACGAAAAAAATAGTTGCGCGCCATTATAGGTAATTTCACAAATACTTGTAAACATTGTTGGTACGGTGCGTGTTTGGTTAATATTAAAAATGTTGACTTGTTGGTGAATAGAAAAGTGATAAATAGAATTGACGCCACTGGAAATTCTTGTCAATGTACAATATGTGAGTAAAAACCTGTTGCAAAGCAAATCAATAACTAAAGGAAATAACTGAGGAGCCCATACTTAACATTTTCATTTCATGAAAAGGATTTGTGTGGTGTGAATGTGTTGAAAAACGTCTCATGAAACGCGTGAGCTTTGATAATTACATCCTCGGCTCTTATCACGCTCATCTGCGGCTCGCGAGAACAATTCCGCCTCTGGCGTAATTATCAACATGAACATACCTCACTTGTATCACAATGTACTATTATAGTACACCTCACATAGAGCAATTACAAAAGAAAAACACAAAGACAGGGAGACAGTAGAGGTAAAACAACAAGCAGTCTTATCGCGTATTCCAGATAACCTAACTGCAGAGCGATTTATTCCAGACAACCTAACTGCACAATAGTCGTTTCAGATATTTATGCATGACTTATTTAAAATCGTCGCTGATTTGATAATAATGCATGGGTAAAACTAAATAATTAGTAGGTACCTATGACTAAAATAATCCCGATCTTTCTGATGTGATTTGCTGATTTGATATATCTTAGTGATATTTTATGGCCAACCCTGATGAAAATATACCTATATGCCATGCCGGCGCTCTAAAGCTTTATAAGTAGGTAAGGAATCACCCTTAATGGTCAGAATCGTATACTTATTATATTATAATACAAACTCCATTGACTATTTTTAACAAAGCTAGTACACCTAATATACTTATACGTATTCATTTCGGTGACGCAAAATAAGTGAAGCAATTCATTCACGACCGCTCTGAGTCATAGCATTATACTCTACTATACGACAGACGTAGACAGCGGACATTACTCATGCTTGTCCGTTTTGTTCGAGATCAGATATTAGCATGTTCGGAATGAATTTCCATTATGGAAATACCCGACAATAATACGTCCAAGCCTTATGCCTCTCAAGCGTATTTAACAGTAAATACCTATCTATCTGGTACCCGGTTACAATTTTATGCAACCTCATACGAAAAGCCGGAGATAAAGTATTTATTTTGCGATAGCGCAAAGGTTAATGACATTTATGCAGTTACTGTAAGACCTTGATTGCTTCCTAATCATAATTTTACGGCGCGGAAATGGAATGATTGAACATTATTCCTCTAAATTTATAGTATAGTATACCTACTCAGAACTTTCAGTTCAACTCTATTTCGTTTTAACTTTTAAGGTACCGTGGTAGATGTGACTAAAGGCTATTGTTTCACCCTCAAAGGTGGGAGCTCAAGAAAGCCGATCTAATCAGTTTATTAAGAGTCCGCAGTAAGCTCGATTCTCCATGCAAACGTAGTTACGCTCTCATTTTAAAACTACGTGTTGGATTATAACGAAATGTATGTGTAGCTTCAGATACCATAGTAAAAAAAATACAGGTAAAACTAAGTTTTTCATACAAAACTAGTTTTTGCTGTATTTCGTTTGTTATATAAACTGGAACCATATAAACTAATTACAGACATAGATATACCTCATGTCATTGTATATGCAAAGTTTCGTCACAATCCAACACGTAGTTTTAAAATGAGAGCGTAACTACGTTTGTATGGGAAGGTGAAATTCGGCCGAGCTTACTGCGGACTTATAGAGACAATAATATGAAAATAAACAATATACCTATTTAACAAGTTAAGATTTATTTCCTTTACAATGATGCAACATTGTCTGCTTGGGTGGGCACATCACATATCTTAACATCATTCGGCCAAAATTAAAACTTGTTCCTTTTGCTCATTATTTTTTTACATTAATCATGACTCGGTTCGTGCTTAACAGTTTTTCACGACGCCATGATATCATCAACAGAACAAGTAGACACGCAACCACAGAAAAATTAATAGTACTTACCTGCCTAAAGGTAACAGAAGGTCCACTGCCTAAGTGATGACGTTAGATGTATTTTTTTTGCAATAGACAATCATAGGGTTCTCATCTCACCCTAATGATTGTCTATTCTAGGGTTGCTAATTAACTGAACATCCGATTTGATTTTACTTCCTATGTTTATTATCGAAATGATCATCAAATTTTGGAAATAATAATATGATATGATAATAAAATAAGATAATAGCCGGGAAGTCAGGATTAATTAAAAAAATACTTGAATACAGGTTAAGTTTTTACCCGACTGCTGAAGGAGAGGAGGGTTATGTTTTTCGAGAGTATGTATGGAAGTATATGACCTTAAACTTTGGCACGCCCTGCAGCCTAAACCGTTTCACGGATTTCGACATATGAGGTATCATTAAATTCGTCTCAGTTGCAGGAGTGAAATAGGCTATAAGATTTTCCAAAAATTCCACCAGAACCAAAAGTTCGCATTTTAACTAAAAAGTAACAAATAAAACTAATTAATTAAAAAAACAAAAACCCGACTGCGTCAAAAATGAACTAAAATGATAGAAACAAGATGTAAGATTGAAATATTCAATTTAATCAATCAAATACATCTCTACTAATAATACATATAAGGCGGTACTTATTGTTGTTGGCATGTAGAACTAGTGTGGTGTGGATTTGAAAGAAACAGTCGGAGGCATATCGCGACAAGTTAAACATACTGTAAATTTTATGCCTCCGACTGTTTTTTTCAAATCCACAAATCTTGACAGGGAATAGGCCTGACCCAAGTTAATATTTGGAGTAGGTAACGACATACCCCTCTTTACCCTTCCGCCTTTAGAAATATACGTACGTAGGTATCTATCTACCAGTGGCGGCGCGTATCTACCCTATATCAATGTTTGCAAGGTAGAACATACTTTTTACAACTTTTACAAAACACACATAACTCGACTGAGTAATATGAATTAACTACTTACTCACTCTACGTAAAATAACTAGTAGATATTGCCTATATGACCTATTTAGGTAGTTACTACTTTTACTATTTTTAGGTAAGCATAAACGAGAGGCGGGAGCTCTGGGTGCCCTGGGGTGGGATTAACGTTTTACAAACCCAACACTTAGCGCTTAAAGAGAAACGTCTTTACTTAAATGCTTATCGAAAAAAAAACACTGAATAATAGCTTTCTCCCTGACAGTCGCACCCACTCGCCTGGCCTGGCCCACTTACGTCGAGTCAACTTACCTCCTATATGTTTCTGGTATCTCAATATTATCTCTGTAAATAATAACATACATTAAGTTCCATTAAAACTGTAGGTTCATGCATAAGTTAGCTTGTAAGAGGCTGTATGTTTACCGATGGTTGAATAAGGTTCTGTTTACTTTCAATTCAATGTCGATGTAAGAATTAAATTAACATTAATACAGCCTTGAGAATTGATAAAACACGTTCTTTGAATGGGAAAATTAATATCAGTTACAGTGTTGCTTGCTTGTATGCATGACACAATAAATTGAATAAATGTTTATCTAAAGTATTGAATATAATTCCGCCGAATTTTCCACTGCCTGGTTTCATGATAATAACAAGCCTTAGTTACTCGTAGATGCCATACGAGTGATAAGTGTATTTCAGGTTTAGGTAATTGGTATTTTCTATGATTTTTCATGGCTTGCAACTAGGCTTGTAATTTGTAATCCAATGTGTGTATAAAGTTATCGTTAATGAAATAAGACCCAGTTCAATACATGTTGCACTTTCATTCCTACGTATAAAGAGCTACACAATGGCACATACGGCTGTCCTGAAGTAATAGCTAAAATAGCTAAAACACATAAGTTACCTGCTACAATCATTTGTGTGTAGAAGATGGTAACGGGAATGAAGAAAAAACAAAACTTTTTAGCGTACTTACATAATGTTATTAGTTTATACCTCGTTGCCAGTTATCGACCGAGAAGTTAATGATAGATAGCATCTCGTTAAAGCATTTAGCAAGATCTGGAGAGCGTGAGATCGTCGACCACTTAACCAATTCCGACAAAAAGATTCTCATCATGCCCATTGTATGGCTATTATTTGGTAATAGACAGAACACAGACCCAGCAGTTTAACAGTGCAAGTCGTTATTACGCTTATACGATTTTATGGCAATCAAAAAAAATACAGACGGTTAGGAGTCAATGGCACGATATTTTTATCTAGAAATTTCTCTCCAATAAAAGTGTAAGTACCTGTATCAAACACAAAGATTTAGCAATTGGCATCATGCTTGGCGGTCAGATAATATTTAAACTACCTGGTTGATCATAATCAATAACTAAATTGGATGGGCGCAGAAAATTTTGAACAGTCCTTCCGTAAAGTTAAAGCCGACATCAACTGTCAAGTTTACTATTGACCGCCACCGCAGGCCGTGCCAGTGTGTTTCAGGCTTACGAGTAATACGTCTTTTCTTTAGATGGAATTATTTACTCTTATTAGATCGTGCCTACCTTTTTACTCGTAATTCAGTGGTTTAGGAGTGTAGGTACTGACGCGCAATCCAACACAAAAGTGTTATCCTGATTACGATTCCACGTTTCAATTACATTCAGGAACAATCGCTTCGATGAAATCTTCGTCCTTTACATTATAGTACCCATAGTATTGTGCAAATTTGAACATAAATCAGGTTTGTGCAAGCCTTCGCAATAATCGCAATTGATCTGTGCGTGCTCGTGGAAGCGGCCGCGGCCTTCCGGCAGGTGGCGCAAGCGCATCGCCCTGCCCTGTCCAACAATGCACGCAACTGGTTCTGGCTGGAATTCACTTATCCCTTTTAAATCCTGGTTTTAGGATTTGCACAACTGACGCCGCGACGCGACGCGAGACGAGACGATCTACCCTCCTCGTTCTAATATCCACAATGCGGGTGAGACAGGAGTCGCAGAGTTGCGGGCGATGCGACTTGTCTAGACGTACTGTTTCATACTTATCTGACATGCTGCCATTTGATAACTGCCACAAAACGACCCGTCCTGTCAGACCGTCAGAGCGCATCAGACGAGTGTGTAGGTATCTAACCGTACTAAATGTTTGAAATCGATATGGTTACACGTCACATCAGATAGGTAAGTATGAATCCGCCTGGAGAAAACTGAATCCTGGCAAAGGTCTCAGGGTCTTGGGCTCCTGCGTAGAGATTGAGGGACCTGCATTTGTTTCTTGCTGTCAACACAGCGAATCCTCAAATCAATAAAGTGTAGGCACGTGCACGTAACTATTCTGGGGTATCAGACGTGCATATAGTTTACAGTTTTTGCTTATTATCAGCAACTCCGTATGCCCTTTAAAGTACTTATATAAAAAAAACACATATCGAAGTCGGTGCCATCACCTCCGAAGTTAACAATTAGTGAACTAATTTGAATCCGTTTAAAGAGCAGTCATCAACTACTTGGTGAGAAGATTCCAATGTGGCTAAACACGACTTTATCTTACATAGTTTAGGATTTGTTATGATTACCTTGTCTCCATTATCAGCTCAGCTCAGTGGTGCTGGTGCCATAATATGGCAGTGGCACCGAACTTACATAAGTATGCGACATTTCTGAAGTGCCGCCAAGTGGCCGAAAATGGTTTATCTACATAGTTAGTTAGTTAGTTGTAAGTACTGGGCTCTTTTCCGCAAGTCGACATTCAGTGTGCCTATTTTGCGTGAAATGGTGGGGAAGCGCTACTCTAACAAATGGTTTACATACGAACAGTGCACATTAAATTAAAGCTTAAAAACCGGCCAAGTGCGTGTCAGGCCACGCGCAGTGTAGGGTTCCGTAGTGTCTGCCTGTGTGTCTGTCTGTCTTAGTTTCATCGACGTGCGGTGCGGTGGCGTCGCGTCGGCCGAATTTGTACGAAAATTAATTGGCCTTTCCAAGTACACATTAAGTTGGTCGACTATTACTCGGTAACTACTTATGCCTACTTGTTCGTGATAGTTTTCCTTTTAAATTCATTATATGTACTACTAACATGATTTTTTTCACATCCCCAGTAGTAGCCATTTAGCCGGCAGGGGGAGACACGTGACTACTGAAAATTAGGGCTTTAAAGCCCTATATCTCGCAAACGAATTACATAGGTACCCATAATGTTTTTGAACGAGCTATCCAACGATACCCCACACCATGAGTTTAACGAGAAAAATAAATTACATCCCCGCTTTAGGTGTAGGGGAGGGTACCCTAAAAAAATTTTTTTTCAAGATTTTATTGTACTGTTTTGTCGGCGTAATTGAGTTATATACCCATGCCGAATCACAGTTTTCTAGTTGTAATGGTTACCAAGCTAAGCCGAAGATGGACAGACAGATAGACAGACGGACATGGCGAAGCTATAAGGGTTCCTTATTGACTACGGAACCCTAAAAATGGTTTATATACGAACAGTGCACGTTGAATAAAAGCTTAAAAATGGTTTACATACGACCAGTAGGTACATGTTAAATAAAAGCTTTAATAAACATACATAAGGCTTATTGTAGTTATTTACCCCATTTCGTGACACTTAGTTCCTAACCGACTTCTGAATTAAATTGGAGTCATTGAAAATGGACTTAAAAAGTTCACCACGGAATACTACATAATGGACTAGTTAAGCAATTCTAATGTATATACTCTTATTATGTTCTGTAGGTATAATACAATCGTTATGGCACTCCCATGATCCCATCGCGATAGATTAGTCTGAAGCGATTTATAAATCGTTCTGTCGGGTTACAGGTCAATTACTCGATAGCGAACTCGCACAACTTAATATCAGATTGGCTAACAAAATGGATACAATTGCATTACCATTTCCGTTTAAATAGACAATGACAGTCTACCTAGCTCTGTTGCAATATCTTCTACGACCACGTCAAAATTGTTAAACAATAAAGTCCCGTACACTTTTCCCGCGCAATGCGGTAAAAAGCGTATTGCAATACGAAATACATTTCCGCAACACCTTCGATCCCGATGACGCAAAGAAAACTTGAAAGCATCTGTTGACAACATGAGCGGCATCCTGTAATTTTAAATTCAAAGTGCTTGATGAAAGGACGACATTGGGATGTTTGTCTTTACAGTTACGGTCTTTTAGTTCCGAAGAAATACAAAGTGAAGTAAACTAAAGTGATCGGTGACGGAAACTGAGAAGGAGTAATGACGACCATTACGGATAAGGCACTACTAAACCAATTAGACGTAATAGCTTGCGATAACCGAGGTAAAGTTGGTTGCGTCTTGTTTTACTTTCAAGTATCACGATAACGATATTACCAGTCTGCAGTATTTATTTACATTTTACGGAGGTGTTCATGGGAGTACAAGTATATTGAGAAACTCTTCATAAGTGTCTTATTTATTAAGGCGATGCCTTGATTTGAATCGAATACGTCCCCTAGATAGAGACACGCCGATGCCTTCCGCGCACGAGGAAAAGAGATGTAACACTATTTGGGAATGGCTTTTTTGGACAAATTTCGATAAATACCTGACTTAGAGACGTTTTATTTAAATTTCTCAAAATGAGATTTTAGATGAGATAAAATACTATAGTATTAATTTGATTGTGTCGTAAAATAATGTATCGTTTGAGTAGGCTGAGTAAAAAAAGGAAAATACAGACTCAACTTTGGAATTTATTTCTATCGAGGAAATTTTAAGCAATCATGTATCGATAAAATCAGATAAACAATCATATAGTCAAGAATCATATATCTGAAAATCAGACCTTATTGTTTCTTAATCTAGTCAGAACGGCGTAATTTCCAATTCCAATGCATAGCCGTAAGGGGTTATGCAAGGTAGCGTTTTTGCGTCATCGTCAGTTGCGTCTCAATCTTTCGCTCTCATTAGTGAAGAGACTTGCTGCAGTTTCTTAAACATGGTACCTTCTATTTAGTTCAAACCCATAGAATAGATTTGATATGTTGGTACGAATCTTGATCTCCTCGGTCTCTTTTAACCTTTATAGTATCAGGCTCGATAGTTGCCTACGTGGAACCTTTTTGTTTTAATTACGCCAGTTCTTAGTTTTATGGTAAGGAATAAAAAGATTTGTTTCTTGTATATTTGTTTCCAAATGGTAGACATAGCAAAATTAACTACTCAACTACTCTATAAGAACACTTTTACTTTTAAAGCCATGTGTCAATATGTGAAATGCTGTCTGGCATTAACCGTGTCTGGTTGACGAATGATTCATTCACCACATTAACAATTCGCATATGTTATATAAAAAATCCGTCAAGTGCGTGTCGGGCCACGCGCAGTGTAGGTTCCGTAGTTGCCTGTCTTTCATAGACACATGACTCTCTCTAACAAAATTTTGGGCTTTAAAGCCCAATATCTCGCAAACGAATCATTAATTTGAAAAATTGTTAAAAAAAAACCCATGACGAGAAAAAAAATACACCTCCACTTTAGGGGAGGTACCTACCCCCGAAGACGGACGGACGGCCAGACGGACATGGCGAAACTATAAGGGTTCCTTGTTGACTACGGAACCCTAAAAAGTAACCGGATTCCGGCACCGTTAAACTCGCAGCCTGACCTACTGATTGGGGTACCTATCGAGCTGTTTGCTTTTCGATAACTTGTATAGCACTAAGTAGGTATAACAATTTAAAAAAGCGCTTGATCCGTGTTTGAGCGCTATCACATGTTACCTTATCGAGTAATGTAGCTGATGCATATGTCTGGTCTCTTGACGTGTAAATATAATAATTAATATTCGACCTTTTTCAAACGACACAAAGACGGATTTTGGTTGTCTGCCTGACAAAATTTGATGCGTAGCGACAGTGTTTAAACTCAGTATTTGCTTGTACCAAATATTTTGGGCTTTTGGAATGTTTGTACCTACTTACTTTAGGGTACTGTTATTTTGTATGTATTCATATTAATTCTCGCGTAGTGAGGTTGTATTTTAAAATTAATTTTAAGGAGAGAAATTGCAAGGTAATGCCTTATAAATAAGTAAAGAAGGTCCCTCGAAGACTGAATGCTAAAAATGTTAAAGGTAGTTTTTGCTGCATTGAGGATTCGAGAATCATATATGAACTCAACATTTTAGTTAATTTTTAAAGATCCAGTGCTAAATTGCTTCAATCATCATATCAGCCGAAATACGGCCACTGCTGGACATAGGCCTCCCCCAAAGAGTGGCATAATGAACGATCCTGCGCCACCCGCATCCAGCGGACTCCCGCGACCTTTACCAGGTCATCCAGTCCACCTTGTCTACCCACGCTGCGCCTTCCGGTACGTGGTCGCCACTCGAGAACCTTTCCGCCCCACTGCCATCGGTTTTACGTGCGATGTGCCCCGCCCACTGCCGCTTAAGAGTCCGCAGCAATTAGTTTATGTAGCTTCAGATACCATAGTAAAAAAAATAGATAGATATACCTCATGTCATTGTTTATGCAAAGTTTCGTTACAATCCAACACAGTTTTAAAATGAGAGCGTAACTACGTTTGTATTCCCATACAAACGTAGTTAAGCTCTCATTTTAAAACTGTGTTGGAGGTGAATTTCGGCCGAGCTTACTGCGGACTCTTAAGTTTAGCGATGCGGAGCGCTATATCGCTAAATTGCTTAATCCGACCTATTTTCCCATAAACATAAACCTTTCAGAAGAGTTGTCATTGCTCCATACTGGTACTAGCCCTGGGGCACCCTTAGTAATAGGTACACAAATTGAAGAAAATGCCGATTTTTTACATTTTTTTGAATCAGGACAGACCTGTAAACAAACACACTGCTTTTTTAGGTACTAAGTATAGCATCATAATTTATATGTTATTAAGGTGGTTCGATTTCCATACAAACGTTATTTGACATTCGCAGGCTAACGGTGTGATTTTTTAAGAAACTAATATAACTAACTCATAAATTGGCTCCCCATTTGCGCGAAATTCCCCCTTTTCTTGAATAAACTTGTATAAACTAGAATCATTTGAGAAAAATAGTTTTCCCAAAGTATGACGTCACAAACTAATATTTCAAATTATTCTACTTTAAATACAAGTTTATTCAAGAAAAGGGGGAATTTCGCGCAAATGGAAAGCCAATTTATGAAAGTCAGTTACATAAGTTTCTTGATAAATCACGCCGTTAGCCTGCGAATGACAAATAGCGTTTTGTATGAAAATCGAACCACCACGTAATGCCACACCACACCAGTCAACCATACCTGGTACAAACAATCACTTGTTGGCCTTCGCACCCCGGGTAATTTTGCAAATGCATCATACGGGAAGTACCTACATCTACATTTATAGAAGTTCCGTAATACTATCTTAGAAGGCATAAAATAACTTCCCTACTAAGTTGTACGTTTAACTACTTCCCAGAGGCGGGCCATAAGAACTTGTATTTTACCACGTCATAAAGATACCTACAATTGGCAATTACTTTACACTATGCTTGCGTGTGTGTGTTCATTAGCAAAAAGCTTGTAAAAATGACTGCGTATTAAGAGTCCGCAGTAAGCTCGGCCGAATTTCACCTTCCCATACAAACGTAGTTACGCTCTCAATTTATAACTACCTGTTGGATTGTGACAAAACTTTGCATATACAATGACATGAGGTATATCTATGTCTGTAATTAGTTTATATGGTTTCAATTTATAAAACAAACGAAATACAGCAAAAACAAGTTTTATATGAAAAACTTAAATTCGCTGTATTTTTTTACTATGATATCTCAAGCTACATAAACTAATTACCGACATAGATATACCTCATGTCATTGTACATGCAAAGTTTCGTTATAATCCAACACGTAGTTTTAAAATGAGAGCGTAATTACGTTTGTATGGAGAATCGAGCTTACTGCGGACTCTTAAGAAGAATGCAAGCGAAGCCGGGGGTTAGAATGTAGCTTTTGTCCTTCCAGAAAGTCCATTCTATACATAGGTATACATATACTTATATCCTCATATACAGATCAAAATCTACACACTCGAAAACTTTGTCTTTATTGTATTTAGTATAGATGTATCCAGCTTGAATTGCGGCTTGTACAACTGTATAAACAACCTGGGCTGCCACAAGGTCCGCTCTCTAGTGGGATATGTAATTCTGTATCTGATAACTACAACTTAGAAAAGTTGTAAAACCTTTTCATTTCAAAGTCTAATATTTCAAAAACGGCTGAAAAGATTTTCATGAAACATGGCTAAAGAACACTCGGGGTAAAAATTTCTATGACACAAAAAAACTAAACGAAAATCGGTTCTTCCGTTTGGGTACTACCTACGATACCACAGACAGATACACAGACAAACACGTTAAACTTATAACACCCCTCTCTTTGCGTCGGGGGTTAAAAATGCACTAAATAACTTAAAAGGAGCCCACGAATTTTAGATAAACACAAAACTGATGAGGGGCTTCTAACCAGGGAGTTAAATAAATAGATGGTCAGGAGATCCTGACCATCTATTTCACACTATCCCTCTCTCTCTTATTAGAAAACTTAAAAAGAGAGATAAGTGTGAGAAAAATCGAGAGAGCTCGCGCGCCGCCTTGTGATAGCCGTGCAGGAAGTACTTAATTTATGGCAGTTAGGGTGTTATATATGCACGTCCTTAAGACGACTGAAGAACACGTGACTTTCTTCATCCGTGTGGAAGGCTATATACACAAAAAGACGCAATTAGGTGCCTAATAGATGCATATATTTCCCATTTGACGTCCCTTTTTGTTGCAGCGCCCCTGTGCCTGGCTACCACTGTCCAGGACAGCACGCTGCCCAGCCTGCCGCAAGAAGAGGAAGACAACAGCCGCTACAAGACTTTGGAAGCTAACGCTACTCTGCTCAAACTTCTGGTGAACGATAAGGATGGAGTCAGCAAGTAAGTACAGCCTAGGTGGTAATCATGTTGCTCTAAGTTCAGCCATGTGTGGCTGCTAATGAATGACAGCTCACTTCCTAGCCTACCTCAATAAGAGGATAAAAACAGCCGCTGCTAGACCACACTGCTGAATCTGTTGAGAGCGATAAAATATAAATACCTCACCACCAGATTGTACTTGAACTATCTTTGTGGGTATTGGTGTTGTATCCTGGTGGCGAGTAAGGTCGCATGAGGCCCTACCGCGAAAAGAAAACGAATTTCGTTCGTGTATCGTGTATCTCTCTGTTGCACTTGCTAGTTCGAGCGACAGAGAGGGAGATACTCGAACGAAGTTCGTTTTCACTTCGCGGTAGCACCTCAGAGCTCCGGGAGATGCGCTGTGTTGAGAGTGTGGGATATACTATATTACAGTATAACTGTAATATAATAGCTAGCATAATTACGAATATAGCTGTCAACACAACGAATCCTAAAATCAATAAAGGATCTGCAGCGCGCTTGTAATTCTTCTGGTGTCGAAAGCATCCATAGGCGCCTTACTTATACTTACCATCGGGCAGTCCGTATGCTTGCAGACGTAGTTAAAAAAAAAAAAAAATTATACTCAGATCGTTCCATTAGTGAGAAAGAGGGCTCCACTCCTTCTCATTGCATATGGATGAGAACAGGCCCTTCTATCGTAGATTCTGAGTTACCTTCGCAACCGCGTAAATGAGGAAACGTCCTGTTCACACATACTACTCACTGATATTTACTGATGGTAAGTCAGATCCCTGGGTCTACCTTACGTGCAAAAAAATTGTTAAATTGTACCGACATATCGCTAATCAAGGTCACCATTTCGAACCATATCGATACAGCATCTAACCTAACCATTGTGATACAGCATTCACCATCAAATATGCCGTAAAAGGAGAGCTCTGAAATATCTTCACGTGATCTAACAATAGAATACCCAGTGTTCAGATATCTCTAACTGTTCATTACTGGACACAGCGATACAAACACAGTAGGTACTGCAGTGCAGATACCGTTAGGCTTCTAATCCAAACATCTAACGCCCTATCCCGTATCTTTAGTTAGTTTTGCCATATGCTGATGATAGAAATAAAGCTATCCACGTTTTACTAAAGGTACTGACAATAGAAACAGTATATTTATAGATAGTCGGTAAGTACCTACAGAAAGAAACCGTACTGGGGAGACTTAGGAAGTTAGGAATAATATGAATAAAATTATCGCAGTCAATTTGTCGAGTCAAGTGTGACATATGACTATAATCGTTAGTCTTACTTGATCTGACACATTAATAAGCATAAGTACCTATATAAAATCTCCATGCGACGCTTTCTGAAGAGTATAGACACCTAGTTAAGTTGCAGAGTGACACACATATGAATCAGTGGGCACTGGGCATACATTTTGTGCATATTGTTAGGTCTACCTACTTACTATAACAATCTGCAGTGTTACGAGCATCCTTTCTCCCGGCCGGCCCTGACATAACGGCATCCCGGCAATGGGCACACGTGTCTTTCGCGCGTTTTAATTGAATTGATTACAATGATTACGCGCTTTTGAAACGTGCTTAATGAATGCGCGTCGTGCCCGAGTCTTGTTAGCTACCTACCAATTGTTTTTTAATGAAAAGCGTTCATTATTGATGAACTACCATTGTTTAGAAGCGCTTGGCGGTACATGGATTTGAATAGCTAAGATAAACACTGCCTGCGGTAGGTACAGCTGTTAGGAAGGCGTTCATATCTGTTGGAACAAATTAATATCCTACTAATATTATAAATGCGAAAGTTTGGATGTTTAGATGTTTGGATGTTTGTTATTCAATCAACCGAGTTGAATGAAATTTTCCACGAAGATAGTTTATAGCCTGGATTTAAATATGGGATAGTTTTTTATCCCAGGTTACGCAGACGAAGTCGCGGGCGGAAGCTAGTAATGCATAATTCAGGCAGCAAATTATTCTTGTAACACTTTCTATTTCAGCTACGGCATAATACTTTGGGGCAATAGCACAGACGTATCATCCTTATTTACTCTACAGAAAAAACTTATTCGCAAATTAGTAAATATTGATAACAGAGACAGTTCCAAACCCCATTTTAAGAATCAGAAAATACTGACTCTAACTAGTTTATATATTCTAGAAGTTTGTAAGTTCGTTCGAAACTTTCCCCAATACTATAAGAAACGCGAAGAAGTACCCACAACTCATAATCTCCGATATAGAGAAAGACTCATGTTACCCTCATCAAACCTAAAATGCATTCTGCTGCAACCTATACCATGTCAGTGAAAGTATATAATAAATTGCCCGATACAATAAAATCCGAGAAAAAACACAACAAATTCATAAAAATATTAAGAGAATTCCTTATTAATAAAAGTTATTATACACTAATGGCCGTATTAATAAACGTTCTACAAGCCTGTTTTAACTAAAATGCCGTTAAAATTCGTTTGTCCTTATCTGTCACTTTGAAGTTTGTGTTCGTAAGAAAGGGACAAAGCACATTTTATTTAACAGAGGCATTTTAAGTTTTATGAATAAGGGGGTAAGAGAATACTTAGAAGAAACTATAAAATAAAATGGAAATTTAAACTCATTTTATACACAAATATAATACATAAAAACAAAGTTCCTATAAATAAAAACAAAAAATATAAATAAACGTGCAATAAACAAATTTTGATATTTAAATGTAATGCTCTTTATAATTTGAAAAATAATTTGAACATTGCACAGTATATAGAAATTATAAAAAGCAGAACTTTACATAAGTATGTAAGTCGTCTTCTCTTCACTAATTTTGCGGTGCCCAACAGGGTCCACAATTAAGTTCTATTCTCATCACTTAACAACTTAAACTTAAGTTTACCTAAAACCTTGTAAACTAACATTGTGGAATGCAATTAATGATTGAGTATTGAGTATTTCACGAGTCGAGATCTGCAGCAGATAAAAAAGTTTGGTAAAAATTGGTCCATTTTTTGATTTAAGCTTAGTACCCAAATACCCAATGATGGGCGCTGAGTTATACATTTTTAGATTAATCGCGAAGACATTTTGGAGTTCTATAAACAAATGCCGATTTTTCTTCTTTTTTTTGGAAGTCGGCGAATACTAATAGTACTTAGTAATAAATTAATGCATATTACCTATAAGTTAACATACAATATATCTTGTCTCAGATCCGAAGTATTCGATATGCTGCATTCCCGTGACGACAACGATCAGCACATCGACTTACCCTCGTTTCCCGAGGACGCGGAAGACGCGCGGGCTGACGTCCCGGGCCCGCCGGACACCCAGGCCGAGTTCTTACAAGGTATGTCACAAGTTACAACGCGCGAGACAGGGCCGAGGGCTTTCCTTAGGTCTGAAGTGTTTGACATGTTGCATTCCCGCGACGACAACGATCAGCACATCGACTTACCCTCGTTTCCCGAGGACGCGGAAGACGCGCGGGCTGACGTCCCGGGCCCGCCGGACACCCAGGCCGAGTTCTTACAAGGTATGTCACAAGTTACAACGCGCGAGACAGGGCCGAGGGCTTTCCTTAGGTCTGAAGTGTTTGACATGTTGCATTCCCGGGACGACAACGATCAGCACATCGACTTACCCTCGTTTCCCGAGGACGCGGAAGACGCGCGGGCTGACGTCCCGGGCCCGCCGGACACCCAGGCCGAGTTCTTACAAGGTATGTCACAAGTTACAACGCGCGAGACAGGGCCGAGGGCTTTCCTTAGGTCTGAAGTGTTTGACATGTTGCCTTCCCGCGACGACAACGATCAGCACATCGACTTACCCTCGTTTCCCGAGGACGCGGAAGACGCGCGGGCTGACGTCCCGGGCCCGCCGGACACCCAGGCCGAGTTCTTACAAGGTATGTCACAAGTTACAACGCGCGAGACAGGGCCGAGGGCTTTCCTTAGGTCTGAAGTGTTTGACATGTTGCATTCCCGCGACGACAACGATCAGCACATCGACTTACCCTCGTTTCCCGAGGACGCGGAAGACGCGCGGGCTGACGTCCCGGGCCCGCCGGACACCCAGGCCGAGTTCTTACAAGGTATGTCACAAGTTACAACGCGCGAGACAGGGCCGAGGGCTTTCCTTAGGTCTGAAGTGTTTGAAATGTTGCATTCCCGCGACGACAACGATCAGCACATCGACTTACCCTCGTTTCCCGAGGACGCGGAAGACGCGCGGGCTGACGTCCCGGGCCCGCCGGACACCCAGGCCGAGTTCTTACAAGGTATGTCACAAGTTACAACGCGCGAGACAGGGCCGAGGGCTTTCCTTAGGTCTGAAGTGTTTGACATGTTGCATTCCCGCGACGACAACGATCAGCACATCGACTTACCCTCGTTTCCCGAGGACGCGGAAGACGCGCGGGCTGACGTCCCGGGCCCGCCGGACACCCAGGCCGAGTTCTTACAAGGTATGTCACAAGTTACAACGCGCGAGACAGGGCCGAGGGCTTTCCTTAGGTCTGAAGTGTTTGACATGTTGCATTCCCGCGACGACAACGATCAGCACATCGACTTACCCTCGTTTCCCGAGGACGCGGAAGACGCGCGGGCTGACGTCCCGGGCCCGCCGGACAACCAGGCCGAGTTCTTACAAGGTATGTCACAAGTTACAACGCGCGAGACAGGGCCGAGGGCTTTCCTTAGGTCTGAAGTGTTTGACATGTTGCATTCCCGCGACGACAACGATCAGCACATCGACTTACCCTCGTTTCCCGAGGACGCGGAAGACGCGCGGGCTGACGTCCCGGGCCCGCCGGACACCCAGGCCGAGTTCTTACAAGGTATGTCACAAGTTACAACGCGCGAGACAGGGCCGAGGGCTTTCCTTAGGTCTGAAGTGTTTGACATGTTGCCTTCCCGCGACGACAACGATCAGCACATCGACTTACCCTCGTTTCCCGAGGACGCGGAAGACGCGCGGGCTGACGTCCCGGGCCCGCCGGACACCCAGGCCGAGTTCTTACAAGGTATGTCACAAGTTACAACGCGCGAGACAGGGCCGAGGGCTTTCCTTAGGTCTGAAGTGTTTGACATGTTGCATTCCCGCGACGACAACGACCAACACATCGACGTGCCCTCGTTCCCCGAAAGATACGCACAGGGCGCGCGGGCCGACGTCACGAGCCCGCCGGGTTCTTACAAGGCAGGTACGTCACTGACACGCCAGACTGGGCTAAGTGCATTTTCTAGGTCTGAAGTGTTCGGCATGTTGCACTCTCTCGAAAACAGCGTGCAACACCAACACTTCGAATTGCACTCTTTTCATCCATAAGGCCAAGTTCCTAACCAACCCGCAAGATTCGCTAGCTGTTCCTACAGTAAGTGCAAAGTAACCTTAACTACTTTCACGTCCTGTGTTAAGGTACTAAGTTGACTGATTAATTTCCGCATTCACATACTTGGGATGATAGTTTACCTAACACTTTTAATATAATAGAACACGAACGTGCTGCAATATTGCATACCTACGCAACGTAGACCCCCCACGATTGTTAATATCCACTAACCCCATTGTAGTCTCAACAATGACTGAAGCTTAAATTAACATGACGCTCATAAAATATATCCATTAAAGTATTCTGTTACCGCTATTCAGTAGCCTACGTATTTACACTATTCTCCACGTATCCATCTTTTAGACGAGTCACGCTATTCTTAGAATCAACTTTGGTGCTTAGGTACATTCAGCTGTTTAACACGTAATATAACGTAACTCCCACGTAAAAGTTACCTGTCACTCCGTGTGAACGAATCCATAGGAAAATGCACAATTGACAATAAAGCGGACTTGAGAGCTGCAACGCTTGCACTATTTTCAACCTTATTACAATGAGCATACGAGACTTTTTAACTTAAGAGTCTAGCGCAGTTAATACTGTTTTTATTGTGGATCAAACAAATAATGAACCGTCGTTGATAATCTTGATATTATGATCAATGCGTAAAGAACGCCCACGCTTTTCCGAGCATTTTAATGCATGGCTGCTGGACTTCGCCTACGCCCAACAGGGGTAGAAAGGTGTATTGTATATCTAGAATTAATTGAATTAATATGTTCCCTTGGTATTTTAAATGGACAAGTATTAGATATAGGTACCTATATAGGTTATTATAACTTACCAGCCTTGAATGAATTAATGAATGAATGAATAAGATTTATTTTGAAACAACAAAAATTAAAACAGTGTACAGAATTCTTATATCTAAAAGTATCCAAAAAAAAAAGTAAAAGTATCCTTGCTGACATCAATTGGTTGGTGGTTTTTTCGTCGCACACCGCTCTGCTACTCGCCCAGCTCTGACTCATTTGACAGATTTTGCACACTAGATTTTGCACGTATAAAGAAGAAAGTTACATAAAATGCATTTCAACTTGCAGCGCCAAGCGACATAGTCCTCAAGGACTCGAAGGAGCGAATGATTTCGCGGAGCGAGCCCATCGGGACCGCAGCGGGGATCATGGTGTTAGTGACCGCCAGCCTCGCCTGCCTCGCCTACACCTCGCTCGTGGTCTGGAGGCGGATATACTTGTGAGTACCACTGTTAATATTCGTGGAAGCTGAGTGGCTAAGTGATACAGGATTGACGTAGTCGGACGAGCACATCGAGACCATAGGGGATCATCATGCACTATGATTACCACTGACAGTATAACTAACCTACATGGGACATGACATGAGCCAACAGTTTCAAAGCGACAGCGACACGGCAGCGGCACATAGGGCAGAAAGAAGCGATTCTTTCACTATTTCTCCGGAATGTTTTTCACAACAACTCTTATCGGGCTTTGATCCCTAGCCATTAGGTAAGGCACTAATAACCTAGATCTCCGCCCGTAATGTAGGCTAGTATGGTACCTACTTAAGTAGCTTCCTACATGCACGATTTATCAAGCATGCGATCGGTATAAGTAGCTAAAACTGGACGGAGATTGTGATAGCGCTTTGATAAACCAAGTTAAACATCGGGTAAATTCTTGAGACAAGTATGTAAGTACTATAAGGTGTGATGCAAAATTATATAAATACCTAAGTAATAACGTAGATAGGTAGGCTAGGTATTATATTTACAAAGTAAGTAACTGAGTATTTAATCTCTTTACCTGTTATACCTACGACTATCTTGACATTTTGACACAGAAAGACCATTGTCTAGAAGACTTGGACTTTTTTTGCCTAGATGTAATTTCAATATTTGACTTGCTTCAGTCAATCTTCTTAACTAGGTACCTACTTAAGTCAATCATAATTGAACGAGCGAGCGAAGCGAATGAAGTTCTCCTTTTCAGCTTCGGCCAAAATTCTGTCGTATGTCTCGTTCTGTCCAGAGGTCCGGCTGTTCTCCACAGGTCGCATTTCTCAATCGATTCTCGTGGAATTTTGTGAGCAGGTTCAATAATTATATAGTATTTTGATCGATTCAGTTATTAGAAATCAAAAATAAAATGGAGTAAAAGACAGGCTTGCGATTTCTTCAGCTCACAAAGCCCGCCTTCCCTATCTAGAGCCTTAAGTCGCAAACCGAACTTACCGAACCAAAAACCAGCTTATATTAATCACATGGTGCGCGGGTTAAAAAGCGGTTTATTTGTTACTGGCCATTGTTATGGTCTTATGGTCCTTTGTCCGATTGGAAAAGGTTGCAAGTGCGTCAAAGCTCTCGGACAGTTGCGTCATGTAGTTCTAAATGTCTGCAACCCGATACGTAGGAAGCGGTCAACTGCGACGGAAGCAGGCTGTGGAAACTGAGGGACGGGCGCATAAAGAAGCCAGTTTCGTACCCTGCATTTATACATACGTACGTGGCTATGTGCGTGCATTGTGGCTGCACGCGTATAACATGACTTGCATGTCTATGTGATGTAGGGTCCAGAAAGGCTTGCAGAAATGGCTGTAACTTTGAGTATCTTCTCTCGCTGTCATAAATAGATCTTAATAATCTGAATAGGTTGTCTCAGATTTTTGTTTACGAGAAAATACTTTGATGTTGTATCTAGTTAGGAACTCATCGAACAAGTATAATAAATAGGTATAGAAAAATCAATTTTAGGATAGGACCTAGCACTTTGGGATTGTTAAATGGGAGCACTGTGGTCATATTATTAGCCTAAAGGTGTTGCGTGTTGTCATGCCCACGGCGCCAAGGACGACCATTTGGTGTTGTGGTATACTAGCTTCTGTCCGCGACTCCGTCCACGTGGAACTCGTTTATATCGTAGCTCGATACAAACTTTCATCCCCCATTTCACCCCCTCAGGGGATATTTTCCGGGATAAAAACTATCCTATGTCCTTCCCCGGGGTTCAAACTATCTCCATACCAAATTTCATCTCAATCGGTTCAGCGGTTTAAGCGTGAAGAGGTAACAGACAGACAGACAGACAGACAGACAGACAGTCACACTTTCGCATTTATAATATTACTAGCTTCTGCCCGTGACTCCGTCCGCGTGGAACTCGTTTATATCGTAGCTCGATACAAGCTTTCATCCCCCATTTCATCCCCTCAGGGGCTGATTTCCGGGATAAAAACTATCCTATATGCTTACCCGGGATTCAAACTATCTCCATACTACATTTCATCTCAATCGGTTCAGCGGTTTAAGCGTGAAGAGGTAACAGACAGACAGACAGACGGACACACTTTCGCATTTATAATATTAGTATGGATATGGATACACACATTGGACACCGTCCAATGTCACCTTTATGCACACAACTAAGGTTCATATTAACACACTTATAATGGAAAGAAGTTGGCGTGTCAGTGTCACTTGTAAGAATGTCGTTCAAAAGGTTAACATCAAAATAATGATAAAATTTGAAGCTTTTTGCTCTACTTCTACCTTCTATCACTGTGTGCCCTTTGCGTACTCCATAAACAGGAAAATAACCAAAGAGCCCATTCGAAGATAAGATGACGCATGTTGCACGAAGCGCAACACATTCCGGAACTCCGAGTCATTTCTTATCTTTATTTAAATTAGGAAAGTGGTCCATCTAAATAATTGTCCAACTCATTACACTCATTATTGGTTTAGCTTGCTCATCATCATATATTTAAGAGACAAGCTCATGTCGGTGGAGCAATTTCCATTCCTCTCTATTCTCAGCTTTCTTCTTGATATCCTGATACGACACGCTGTTTACTTTTTCCTTGATTTAGTCCGTACAAGATCTTCTTGGTCTCTCTCTCTCTCTCTCTCTCTCTCTCTCTTCCTCTTTCCCTCTGTCTTCCCTTCTATTACGGTTTTCATGTATATCCTGACAAGTTTGTTTTTGACCCTAGCCATGTTGCGGATTCTTAATGGCACTTATTTACTGGCAAGGAGTACTCTTAACAGACGTTAGAAGTCATCGAATGTCGCCGATGGAAACAAACAGCAAGAGAGACGAAATACTTCGCGATTGTAAAATAAATTATAATAAATATGTCGAAAGCAATCCATAATGATGTCAGAATAGTTATTTACGATACAAGTGCCAAAAATAGGAAATTCGCAACGAGTGGTGATAAATTAAAACATGACCGAAGGGAGTGTTTTAAATCGACACGAGTTGCGAATTACCTATTCGCACGTGTATCGAACAACGTTTTACTGTACATATGGCTCTTTAAAGTTACGACACATGAACGAAAACTGCTCTTTTCCGCACTAGTGCGGGAAAGTAGCACCATAATATGTACTGTAAAGCTTACTTTGAATGTAATTGAATAATGACAGCAAAAAAGGATACCGGATTGTCTAGTATTTCTATAAACAATGTTTTGAAATTGGTTGTTGACATGACCGGTACTGACATTTTATAGTGCGGTCGCATGTATTGATTGAAATGGTTAGTTTGGTTGGATTTTACTAGTAATTTATTTTCTTATTCCAAAATTAAAATCCATACTAATGTTATAAATGCGAAAGTGTGTCTGTCTGTCTGTCTGTCTGTTACCTCTTGAAGCTTAAAACGCTGAACCGATTTAGATGAATTTTGGTATAGCGATAGTTTGAGTGCCGGGGAAGGACATAGGATAGTTTTTATCCCGGAAATCATCTCCTAAGGGGGGGAAATGGGGGGTGAACGTTTGTGTGGAGCTGCGATATAAACGAGTTCCACGCGGACGGAGTCGCGGGCAGAAGCTGGTATTGTTATAAAAACTGAAGATGAATATAGAATATCCTTTAGGTTTAAATAGGGACTTGTCGGGCTATACTCATCGTGTCGTGTCGTAACTTTACATGTCGCTCATATAAAACTAAACATTATCCAAATATTTAGACATGTTGACACTTTATTTGATTACTCTCCTTTCAGGAAGAGGAACGGGCTGAAGCATGAATTGCTGAGAAATGAGGAAAATATTGCAGAGACGAGGATAGAGGTGAGGTTTTTTAATAAGTACATACAACCAGAGGTCAAATGGGTTACTTTTAATCGTGTCAATTCCGAAGGTCCATTCTGTATACCTACAGGAGACGTTACACCTACGAAATTGGCGGACGGCCAAGCAAGGTCACAGAAAATCTAGTATGGAGTGACCTTGATTTGCCGAAAACACGCGGCGGCCTGCATGCAGTCCTGTCGATTTCGCACGTGTAGCGTCTCCTTTCTGCCCCCCTATTCTGTAACTTGTTTTAAGCTCACCTCAACGCTCACCCACAAATATATCTTGACACCGCGATACGTAGTAACCAAGCGCAGGTAAAGGTCTAGTTTCGTGACGGGTGACCGGCGGGGTGAGCTGCATTAGCACGTAGCGAATAATAGCCCTGCACGGCTATCACAAGAAGGCGCGCGAGCTCTCTCGGTTTTTCTCGTACTATAGCTCTCTTTCTAAGTGTTCTAATAAGAGAGAGACGGATAGTGCGAGAAAAATAGAGAGAGATCGCGCGCCGTCTTTTGATATCTAGCCGTGCTGGTGGTGGTAGTGAAACAGATTTTGAAGTCTCATCAACGGTCCCGAAGATTACATCGCCATCTAGTGAGAGTGGGTGACAATGTCTATAAATAACTTGTCTCTACTAAACAAAACATGTTAGATTACTTTTACAATATCGTTACCTTTTAAAAACAAATGCCATGATGTGCAAAGCGCCTACTGCATAGTTAGGACTAGTTTTTACCTTTCTATCTGCCTACATTGTTTCGAGGTGAAAGAATTGCTATGTTTTTTTTAGGCACAAGCTATATTTACAAATCTAATTGAATTATTTCCTCTCTTTCAGCTATGAAGACAAGAATACCTGGGTGATGCCTGCAAAAATATTCAATATTTTCAAGACTGAATTTGTTTAGTATTAAATACGTCTAACAACCATAGCAGCAACGAAACGATGCAACTATAAATGCAAAAATATCTTTATTTCTAGTGTCCCAGTTTTTGGGGTATTTCTCACTCATTCATATAGAATGTCTTATGGTTTGACTTAAGGCCATTACCTAGCAATTTGTCACAACAACTTGTTATAGTTAGAATGAAAGATATGTATTGCTGCCTGTCGCCCTTCAACTATAGGCGGTTGTTGTGACCAATTGCATTGTTTGTAGTGTGCATTAAAACTAGGGTGGACGTCTAAGCTAGTTAAGTATCACTTCTGAGCCACGAATCTTGCATTAGTTTAGTTTACAAGAGCATAATATTTTTTAAAGTTCTATAAATATTAGACGCCATAGTAGAACTGCAGCAGCAGCCAATTTTATCGTTTACACAACGAATACCACTTAGGCCTTATTTTTGGACATTTATGGCGTTCCGCCGCGTGTCACGGGCTAAATGGATCTATGACGAAAAGAGCGTTAGCTCGACGCCTCACGTGTCCAAAAATGAAGCCACGGCGAGTCGTGGCTTGCGTCTATGTTGAGGCCATGACACACCGCAATTTGTCACAACAACCGACGGAGACGCAGCTATAGTTGGAAAGAGACAACAATCGTTCAATTAATTACAAGTTGCATTGTGAAAATTTGCAACAAGTGCAGTTTTAAGGCACAATTGCAGGATCCGACACAAATACCGATTTTGTATACCTGCCCGACGTATCCGGTCAAATGAGGGAGCGACCACACCGGTGCTTAACGCTGGGTATACGCGTTGACGTGTCGTATGCGTCACGTATTCTTCATACATTTTGCTGCGTTTTACATCGTATACATCCACCGGTCTACGTTTAGCCCGTCACATTAGACATTAATTAAGAGTCCGCAGTAGGCTCGATTCTCCATACAAACGTAGTTACGCTCTCATTTTGAAACTACGTGTTGGATTGTAACGAAACTTTGCATATACAATGACATGTGGTATATCCATGTCTGTAATTAGTTTATGTAGCTTCAGATACCATAGTAAAACAAATACAGCGAATTTTAGTTTTTCATACTAAACTTGTATTTTGCTGTATTAGTAGTAACTGTAGGAACCATATAAACTAATTAATCAATGTATATGCAAAGTTTCGTCACAATCCAACCCATATTTTTAAAATGAGAGCGTTACTACGTCTGTATGGGTTTGTAGCTTATTGCGGACTCTTAACCGAATCATCAACGAGCTGTCTCCTCTGCACGGCTAGCACGCGACGGCGCGCGAGCTCTCTCGATTTTTCTCGCACTATCCGTCTCTCTCTTATTAGAACACTTAGAAGAGGAGATATAGTGCGATAAAAATCGAGAGTATGTCGCGGCCGTCGTGTGCTAGACGTGTTGGGGTTGATCATGATGGTTTCCGCTTACCATCAGGCCGGTCGTATGTTTGCCACCATCCTGGTAGGTGTTAATGTAATTGTGCCTTATGATTTCGTAGGTTATATGTATGTACGAGTGAATATGGCATGTGTGTGCTGCGCCATATAATATGTTAGCAGGGCAATTCGTTTGAGCGAATAGGAGTTGATTGGCATATTGGGGAATGTTATTTATTTGTAATTAAAGTCAATACATGTCTGTGATGTGCTTAATGTAAGGAACCAGCATTTGAAAGCGTAATAAACGTATTTTTTAAGATTTTGCCTTTTTTTAAATCCCGTGTACACTAAACTCGTAAATTATACAAAATGCCAATATAGTTAAAGGAATGACGCGTAGTTTCAGTATCGCGTAGTTGCGATATTTGAGCTCCCGAAGCGTGGAAACGCCTTGTGCAACCCGAACTGAGCCAACTCCCGCCATTCGCTTGACTCTTGGACATTGGAACTACGCGTCGTCATTGCTCTTATCTTAACACTAATCCCGCCTTCTAGTGAAACTGGCAACACTGGCAGTCTAAATGATTTACGAGAGTGAAGCTAGATTCCATGGACCTATGATACTCAGGACCCTCGCTGGGGCATCAGGGCATCACGTATAGGCATACGTGATGCCACAGCGAGGGACGGAAAGGCTCCTATGCAGGTAAATAAACTGGTCCTAAAATGGCTGATGACTTGCCATACAACAACCTACTTCATTTAGAAGGGTAATGGTTTATGTGCCACAACTCCATACTAAATCAGTTGTGGCAAATAAAAAAAGTGGAACTATGACAAGGACTGAATGATATTTCCTTTTCTGTCACACTTATCGAGATTTGTATGCTACCAGCTCGCTCGCACGTGGTATTATTATTACCATAACTTGTCCTGAGTATCATAGGTCCATGCTAGATTCATAATTATCGTGACGTGACGCAACAGCGCGGTTAGCACAAGACGGCCCGCGAGCTCTCTCGCACTATCCATCTCTTTCTAAGTTGTCTAATAAGAGATAGACGGATAGTGCGAGAGAGCTGGCGCGCTGTCTTGTGCTAAACGTGCACAACGATATCGGTTTCATACATTTAGTATGGTTTTATTTCACAAGCTTTTATTTAACTTGCAATTTATGTAACTATGTTGTTCGGGTGGAATCTTGCACCTCAATTTTTAAGCATATATCTTCAATCGAGCTCATCTGATGATGGAGACAGACGGTGGCCATGGGAATTCAGGACTTAACAGACGGGGTTTGTGGGTTCGTTAGAATCGTCTCAAAGAGTAGTTGATGACGATATACAGAAAAGTACAGCTGGCCATAAAAGCTTGTACCAAAAATATAATTTTTGACAGAAACTTATTATAATTAAACTCATGTGATGCGCATGGCCTTGACGCCCCTGTTGGTTCAGGCTTCGGAGGGCATGGGAGAGTATCACATCAGATTTGGTTAATATTGTTGTTGTAAGTGGCCGACGTTTTTAGGGTTCCGTAGTCAACAAGGAACACTTATAGTTTCGCCATGTCCGTCTGTCTGTCCGTCTTCGGCTTAGCTCAGTAACCAATCCTACTAGAAAACTGTAATTCGGCATGGGTATATAAATTAATCACGCCGACAAAACAGTATAATTAAATCTCGAAACATATTTTTAACCGACGAAAAAAACGGAGGAGGTTCTCAAGTCAACGCGTATATATATATATATATATATTTTATGTATGACCACACATAACTTTTTACAGAGTAGGCCGATTTTGATAATTCTTTTTTTATTAGACAGGGTATACCTCGAAGTTGGTACCAAATAAATTTAAATAAAAATTTCAACCCTAAGGGTAGGAAAACAGGGGATGATTGATTGTTCACTTACTGATTGAAATGTATGCACACACATGCGTGGTATGACCACGCATGTGAGTATGTGTGTGTGTGTGTGTGTGTGTGTGTAGTCCAGTCAATGAACTGACAACTTGTATGGAAAAAATGTCAATTTTGGAAATAATTTATAATAGCTTCTTTTTGATGTGTAACGGATATATTATCAATTAAATAGTTACCCAGCGACAAAATCCGACAAAATTTCAGACATCAAAAAAATGATAAATAAACTAGCTTCTAAAAAGTCAGAAAAAATATTAATAAACATGTTTGTCTTTATTTTGGTTCATTTACATTTGCTCTATAATATTCAATATAAATCGTACAAAAAAACACAATGCATGCTTCATTTAAAGCTACATAATTACTTCCGGGTGGAAAGTTTGCCGGATTCTTGAATAAATCATCTTAGAATACAATTTTAAAATGAAATCAACAAAAAAAACGCTATTATAAATTAATGTTTTTCAAAACCGTATTTTGCCTGGAGTAGTGTGTGTGTGTTGTCATGTGAAAAACCTCACGATGAATGAGCTTTAGACCTGTCAGTCTCTTGTGTGTAGACCTCTCAGTCTCTGCATTTCTGCTAAAGCTCGTTCATCGTGAGGTTTGTGTAATAGGTACCTTATTTGCATGTTACTAGTAATTAAGTTAGTAACTAACTAAAGTAAACCACAGAAAATTGAAAAATAAAAAAAAATTAACAAAAAAATTAAACCGCCGGAAAAAACAGAAAAGCAAAAAATAATAAACCTTTTTTATTTAGTTTAATAACTAAGTTCTTAAACTATTGTAAGTATACCTAAGTATATATTTTTGTAATTATTTTGAGTTTTTAATTAACCTTAATAACTAAGTTCTTAAATTAATCTAAGTGTACCAAAGTAATTTTGAGTCGGCGTCAAACAATCAATGAACAAAGTATACTCCAAAAAAGTACAAGTTACACCAGATTAAATTAACGTGAAATCTCCAGAGATAAACAAACATTAACATTCCAAAAAATGCGCTCTCCGCACGACCACTCGCAACGACGTGATGCTTGTTTGGCGCCGACTCAAAATTACTTAGGTACACTTAGATTAATTTAAGAACTTAGTTATTGAGGTTAATTAAAAACTCAAAATAATTACAAAAATATATACTTAGGTATACTTACAATAGTTTAAGAACTTAGTTATTAAACTAAATAAAAAAGGTTTATTATTTTTTGCTTTTCTGTTTTTTTTCGGCGGTTTAATTTTTATGTTAAAAAGTTTTTTTTTAGGGTACCTCCCCTACACCTAAAGCGGGGATATAATTTTTCTTCTCGTTAAACCCATGGTGTGGGGTATCGTTGGATAGCTCGTTCAAAAATATTATGGGTTTCCTAAAACCATTTTTCAAATCGAGATATTGGGCTTTAAAGCATTTACCGAGAAATAGTTGACTAACTTAATGTGTACTTGGAAAGGCCGATTTTCGTACAAATTCGGCCCACGCAACCGCACCGCACGTCGATGTAACTACGACAGACAGGTTACTACGGAACCCTACACTTCGCGTGGCCCGACACGCACTTAGCCTTTTTTTTTAAACACATTGGAATTTGAATCTTCTATCTTGGACGGCAGAATCGCTTTTTGTATTAACTACTTTAATGCTTTTCGGCCAACTCAAATAATCTAGTAGTAAGTATAAGTATTATATCGTATAGTAGACACGCCGCAACAATATTTTTTGAATTATATTGCCAATTACTTCGCCTTGGCCTGTGTACACTTTGATTAGTGTTAAGTGCAAGTTCATAAGCGCAATTTACGCATGCAAGGTTCATTACATTGCGGGTTACCGAGATATACTGAGTTTTATCTATCAAACCCCGCAATGTAGTTAAACTTGCATGCAATTTCTTGCATGTGTAATTAGCGCTATAAAATAGGAAGGAGAATAGAAACACTAATCAATGTGTAAACAGGCCCTAAGGAACGCTTGCAGGGAGATGACACAGCGTATTTTTCTTATAAAGTCGAAAGTCATGTATGTCTGTTGCGTTGGTTCTTAGCTATGAGTGATGTTATCAGGGTTTATTTGTTTTCATTTCTATAGTTATACCTATTTCAATTAATTACGTTAGCAGACATTTCTGCTTGGTAAAATTTACTAGGCTTTGGCGTCCCATTGGAATAAAACTAGATACTAAAAGCAATAACAATCCGTACTTTATTCAAAAGTGAACAGTTTCAACAGAGAGTAAAAATAAAGTTTTAAAAAAGTTACTTGAAATGCGAGAAAAAATACTAAGACAAATTATGCTTAATTATTGCATTAATCCTATAACCTCGTTTCCTTACGCCAACCGTAATTAAATTACCCAATATTTTCCCTTTGAAAAATGGCAAAATTACGAACACAATGCATCATCATCAATTGTAAAATATATTTGACGAAGGAATTACTACCAAGATCCTTTATACCTACTCACTGTCTACTTGTTCTACTTATTTCTTAACCAGTAGGTATATCACATAGGTACCAACAGTTTCCTTACAAATTAACATAGACGTAAAACTGGATCATATGGTTTAAGATTTGAGTGTTACAAACAAAATGCGTAATGCCAAAGTAGGGTAGAATTACTAATACATATTACTGTACAGTGTCATAGCAGTTACACAAGCCACCATAGTCCGACCGCTTCACTCAGTCCTTGCCTGGTTGCGCGTGATCGGTACAGCGGGGGAGCGCGGCGCGCGGGCGCCGGGCCTCGCTTCCTCCACGACGTGCGGTCCGACCGCTTCAGTCTGTCCTCGCCTGCTTATATAAGTGTTTATAGTACAGTCAGCATCGTATAGTTAGTAGCAGCCAGATCAGACAAATATATCGTAACACACCCTTAGCCATCGTCCCGACAGACGACATAGTGGGAACGGGGGCTTATTCATACAGGAATAAAGACGAGTACGGATATATTTGGCTACTTTGGCTGCTACTAACTATACGATGCTGAATGGACCTGTTGTGCGAATTTTTAAGTATACAGCCGCATTGCCTGTTCGTAATCGCCGCCTTAAAGGTGGAGCCACACGAGCGTAACTTATAGCCAACCCGAATTGTCCATCTATGGGCGAACCGAAATAACGGGACCCACAGGGCTGCACCCTAAACGTCTCATGCGTTGAAACTGTTGAAAGGTCATTAAAAACGATGTCGACAGCATACGCCAATATTCTGAAACTTGCAGGACTTTATCAGCTGACTCAGAATGCCTTGCCTACTTCACCTCTACGTGTAGTAGGTAGTATCTTAATTCGCCAGATAAGAGCCGCGTACGAGAGGAATCAGTATCTACAAACGCACCTTATCAGAATGGACTTGCACGGTAAAAGATTACGGCTGATTTACACATCGCCAAAATGTTACATGTTTATTTTTTGTTCTGTTACGCAACATAACTGCCAAAGGCTTGACAGATCATTTAAATCAGGGACACTTGGACATAATAGATTAATTACGTCGACTAAAAGGCGAATCTATAGCGAAAATTGTTAAAATGGTGTCCAATAGCAATAGAACGGGACAGAAGGATATGTGATCCTATTTTATACAGATGATAAGTACACAACCTGCAACATACCTTAGAAATCAAAATATTATTAGGAGCTGCACTATAAGTTTCAAAGGTAGGTATTCTACTTGGCCTTCGTTTTTGTTAAATCATCAATAGTTTCGGTTTGTTGGTCTGCTTCGGATATTATTTATGACTATGGTCGATTGACTTTACAACGAGACATTCGTCTTAGAACTAAGTACATAGTGATCATATCCAGAAGCACAAACATTTATTGAGATGCCCTTTTTAGGAAAAATAGGGCGCGAGAGTCGTCTTAAGGGGATGCCTTGATTCGAGTCGACAGAGACGCTTATGCCTTCCGCGCACGAGAAAAGGGATGCAACACTTCGGGAATGGCCTTTTTGGACAAATTTCGATAAATACCTAACCTACTGAAGTTTTATTTATATTTCATTAAGTGAGATTGTTAGATGAGATAATGTATTGTTTGAGTAGGCTGGGTAAAAAATGGAAGAAAGATATTTTTTACTATCGAGGAAATTTTTGGCAATCATGTATCGATTAAATCAGATAAACAGTCATATAGTCAAGAATCATATATCTGAAAATCAGACCTTGTTGTTTCATAATCTAGTCAGAACGGCGTTTCAAAGCACGTGATAATGTCTAATGCACCCCCATAAAATAATTCTTTATCGCCTCGAAGGCGAGTCTTGTCGTATTACGATAGCTGTACTTAATGTAATGATTGTGCTTCTGGCTATTACCTAATAACTCTAATAAGCATCCACTGATCCCAGATGTGCGTCAAGCCGCCGTCTACTTGGTGGCCTTGTGTCGTACGATGGCGGGGCCGACGTTGTCACCCGTCGCCTTGTTGTGCGACGCGTGAGTGCCGTCGCAGTACGGCCACTGGAATAGATTGTCCAATAGTTCATAAAAATCATCAATTACTATAAATGGAACAATTTACGATGGATCGCGGATCCGGGATACATTGCCAAGATAAAACAAAATTTTAACGAAAAAAACAAACTTGAAACAAGAAACGCACAAAGAACCATAAAATAATTGGGTATTTTTGTTTGGGTCATAGTCATAGGCAATCAAATTATTACGACTGTATGTTCAGTTTTAGTCGGCAGGCTTTTTAGTCGTTCATCTCGTTAATTTATTGCAGTTACATTAGGATTGCAAGAATCACCATAAAAAAATCCCAAATCACTTCAAGTGACCTTGTAAAATGTAAAGAATTAATATTTGAAGAGTTCCTTTGACTACTCCAGGAGCCCATCATCACCTCCTGATCTGATGACCATGCAATTATCCGGAAACGTATACCTTTTCGAACAAAAATAATAATTTCCGAATCCGTTCAACATTACTCAGTTGGAAGTCCAATACAAATTTTCACTCCCTATTTTTTCACCCTTAGAAGGGGGTATTTTTTTCTGAAATTTAAACGGGAATATAGGATAGTTTTTATCCCAGGTCTACGAAGACGAAATCGCGGGCGGATAATAGTTTTATTATAAATAAATAAATATAGTAAAATTACCTAAACTACCCATCCCATCTTTAAAAAAAAACTAAACTGAAAGTAAGTAAAGCTGTTTTATAATATAATGCTTGCCCTTAATATGCTTGCCAGTCGAACTTCATGGATAATGGAATAGAAAGGTAACCTTGACCACTTTTATTCATGCTCCAGATATACATTAGAATGGATAATCGTGACACGAATTTATAAATTTATACTGAATTCATTCACATAATGATGACTAATATGACACTTTAACTCTCGCGCTTTGTACACATAATTATGCACAGGAAACTATACTATCGAGTTGTAGACCCATGCAAAGTAATATGATGACTAATGTAACAGAGTACTTTTTGTATATAAAATACTGTTTATAAATGGTACTCAGCATTTTCCAATTTAGGTTTTCATACTTATATTTGCCCCATGCGGTTCCCACGTATTACAAATACCACAGGCGGAGTGGCGGGATAAACCATCTTCATCACTTGTGTCCATTCTATATACCGATGAAATCGGATGAGGATATGCGGAGGTTACTCGCTACATACAAAACGGGTTTGAGGTATTTCAATTTAAATAATTAAACAATATTTGTTTCCTTACATTCTTAGTTTTCCAGCATCTGCACAGAACAGCTTTTTCAGTGATATCCTCAATTTCAATGAAGTCCACCACCTTATCAATGTCCTTCCTCACACAATTGTTGACATGCCTGTTGCTCTCAGCCTGCGCTTTCTTCACTGTCTGGTAAGAGTAATAGGAGATGCCGCCGATTACTAGGGTCGGAGGTACTAGAGCCAGCCAATCTTTGACTGAAAAGGGATACAAAAAGGATAATTAAAGTGTAAAAGCCCTACCCTCAGTGTGTGAATTATTCATGCTATTTTGTATTACACACTTTCTTACTTCTAGGAACAAATAAATACCTTTCTTAATTTTATTTATAACAATTATTTAAACTGTAGTATGCTTATAGCTATTTTAATTAAAACTGGCTTGTATATTAAGATTTAGTATATATTTTTAGGTAACAACCTATCATGGTGTAATTTGTAATGTATTTTGTGTACTTATGTGTAAAGTATTTGGCACCTTGCGGTGCTTAAATTAAGTTCTCATAATTGAAATGTATAATTTGTTAAAGAACATAAAGTTCTTAAAACCTAAAAAGGTGCTCTGCATAACCATTCTTGTATGAAATATTAATAATGGTAACAGTGAATATTTTACTGTATATTCAGAAATTCAAGATGCATTGCCAATTAAGAACTCACCTACTTTTAAAAGTACAGCACTTATTTAGTAGCAATTAATTTCATTGTTACATTGCAACAGTCAGAACAAGAACATTTTGATTACATAACTGCTACTTATCAATTAATGTTTAACAGCCAAATACAATAACTAGCTACATTTTTTTACTGTGAGGAATAGTAATATTGTAAATGTCCTAATTTACTAATTGTTACACTCATTAACGGCTTGATTGCCGTTGAATTGTAAGTTTATGGCATGCAGTGATCATTCGTTTAACTGGTATCACAAAAATGAAATGAAAGTATGTCATCATTATCACGCTTTTGATAGTTATATCGTGTCATGATAGCTAGTATAGAAAGGGATAACACTTCGTAAATGAAAACATCGTAAAACCGGAGCTTACCTCCGAGATGAAACCAGCCACCAACAGAATCAGGAATCGGGAGTCCAGCTAAGTAGTTAGGGATAGTAACTTTGACCAAGTTCGATAATAAATACATTTTCGGTTATGTTATGTTGAAGCTCAAGTAGATCAAAAATCCTTAAATACAAACAATAATTACGCAAACGGAGATGTATAGATGTCTGTGATAGAGGTGAAACACAAACAACATGCACAGAGACAACACGGAGATTTGGTTTGGAGAATGACGTGCGTGACAATGACAAAACAAAGTGTCAAATTGTCTTGTCAACGCCTATGACATTTATCCATTCATGCATTTGTCAGTATTGTCAGCAACGTTTGGTTTCCACCAGTGATAAAAAGGCAGCATATCCGGTAATTGAGATAACCTCCGGTAATTGAGGTTTTGTTTAAAATTAATATGACCATATACCACCCACATACCGATGATTTTTTGTTCATTGTCATCGGGTAAACATACGAATAATAAATGTCAACGCATCCTAACAAGATATTCTAATGGCTCCTCTACATTATGGCCCATCCTGGCGGCCCACTAGGATGAGCCAGCGTGTAGAGAGGGTAGTGGTGTCGGATGGCTTATGGCGCGGCGGGATGGCGATGGGATGGTCGCGGTGTCGGTTTTTCGGCCGCACATCAAAGGGAATGGGCACGCATCTACACGTCGCCCATTCCGCAGTGCCCGGTCGACCGCGGTTGTGTGTGGACGTTGGTGCTGTGTATTTTTTTAAATCGAAAATGACGTGTACGTGGCCTCAACACGAAACAATAAAGTTTTTGGAATTATATCAGGGAGAAAGCGTAATATGTAAATAGGTAAATTGCCGCAGTGGCTAACGCTTCGACGTCCATCTCGCAAAACGATTCGATCACAACTGAATGTCACCATCGTGTAGTGGCGTTCAACCATCGCATGGCCATAACGTTGGGCCATAGGATGGGCCATCATGTAGAGGAGCCATTACGACCACTACTTTCCAGCTAGCAAGTTAGGTTTTATCGTCACGTTTTACGGCGTAAATGTACTGACGACGGGTTAGCCTAGTGGGTAGTGACGCTGCCTACGAAGCTAAAGGTCCTGGGTTCAAATCCCGGTAAGGGCAAGTATTTGTGTGATGAACATGAATATTTTTTTCCTAGTCTTGGATGTTTTCTATGTATTTAAGAATAACTATATTTAATGAAAAACAAAGGAACATGTTAAATTAACAAAAATAAACTTATTATAACTATATCTAAAACTAAACTACTTATAAAATAAAATATTTGCCCCAGTTCGCCGTCGCTGGGCAACGTGCCCAGAAGGCTGTATATAAGTATTTCTCTCTATTAAATATATCGTCGTCTAGTTCCCATAACACAAGCCTTATTGAGCTTACAATGGGACTAGGTCGATTTGTGTAAGATTGTCCCTTGATATATATATATATTTACTGAAACGTCACGTAAAACTAATACTAGGCCTGATTTGAAGTTGTGTGGAAAACAAAACTAAACCAATGATAAAAAAATAATGTATTCAGATGTAGGTAATACTAAACATTAAAATGGTATAACAGGAATGTAATCTAATCATTTACATTAAAAATGTATCACAAAAAACTTTGTATAAATTGGTCATACTTATTGTATCCGTATATAATTTAAATTGGTCTAGCTACAGCACATTATTTTCCATGAAAGACATAAATATCTGGCATAAATGATTAGTTACGTAACCAACGTACGTGGGCTCCATAATTTTCATCAATAAGTATTGGAAGGATTAATTTAATAAAAACCGGCTTCATGCGTGTCGGACCACGCGCAGTGTAGGGTTCCGTAGTTGCCTGTCTGTCTTTGCCCTTTGTTACATCAACACGCGCGCGCCAATTAAACTGCGGTTGCGTCGCCCGAATTTGTACAAAAGTTGGCCTTTTAAAGTATATTTATTAAGTTGGCTATTAGTCGTTAACTAGTTATGCCTACTTATCCCTATAAGTTTTCGAATTAAAATCATTATATTTTCCACCATGATTTTTTCCATATACCCAGTAGTAATCATTTAGCCGATAGAGGGCCGGACACATGACTTATAAAGCTTTAAAGCCCATTATCACGCAAAAACGCATCACTGAATTGAAAAATGGATTTAAACCCATCTTATTCTTGAACAAGCTATTCAATGATACCAACCAAACATAGGTTTACCGAGAAAAAAGCGGCCAAGTGCGTGTCGGACCACGCACACCGAAGGGTTCCGTGCCTATTAAAAAGGTCGTATAGTTACTGAAATCTTATGGCACTTAAGTCCTTTTCTTTAAAGAAGGCAGTTTTTAGAAATATCTCGAAAACCTTTGAACCGATCTTGTTCAAAACAATTTTCGCTGAAGGAATTTAATAAGCCCTATGTGCATGATTATTTCATATTTTTAAAATACACGGTTCGAAAATTAGATGGGGGGGGGCACAATTTTAGTGACTTTCGGGGCGATTATCTCCGGTCTATTCACTTAATCAAAAAAATTGCTGAGAAACCTTATGAAAAAAAATGTTGGCTTTCAGTTTTATGTATGGAGTGCACCCCTAAAAAATGTTCTTTTAGTAATTTAATTACAAAACTAGCGGCCAACAAAATACACCTATCCTCAAAATTTTATTCAAATACACCTTGTAGCTTTCGAGTAAAATGCCTGTGACATACGGACGGACAGACAGACAGACAGACATGACGAATCCATAAAGGTTCCGTTTTTTGCCATTTGGCTACGGAACCCTAAAAATACATCCCCACTTAAAGCCTCTCACAGATTAGCGCGGCCTGGCGCTTTTCTTGCGCTTGTCATTAACTATCAAATTTACAATTGACCGCCACCGCAGGCCGCGCCAGTGTGATGCAGGCATTATGTGTAGGGGGTCAGTCAGGGGTACCGCAATTTTCTTTTTTTCAAAATGACATGGCAAATTGACTACGTAACCCTATCCCTAAAGAAACAAATAAATATAATATATAAAACATATCTTAGACCAACTACTATACTAACTTCAGGCAAGCATTGATTGTAGTTATTCTTATCTTATACATAATACAATAATAAAAAAAGTTGGTAACAAATGTTTACTATACATTACATGTATAGTATAGTATACATTACATGTATAGTAGATACGTAATCCAATCACTATGGTTGTACACTGTTTCTATAAGTATACATTATGTTTACTTATGGAATCACATTTTATCACCGTTTCAATTTTATGCACGCTAGCCTCCTCCATCCTTACTTGCATAACGAAATTTACTTCTTTTCCTCCGTTGGCTTAACCCGGCGAATGACTACGGGCCCAGTGTTGTCACCAGAGGCACGATTGTGAGGGCCGTGAGCACCATCACATAGTGGCCACTATAACAAAAAAAGAATGTGTAAAAAACCAGCTAAGTGCGAGTGAGGATCGCGCACGAGGGCTCCATACCATACTCGTATGATTTGTAGCAAATAAAACTGTAACTTTCAGTATTATATAGCCTAGTGTAACATGAGCTCCCGTCACAAAGTATTTGAATACCTACATTGAAGTAGTTAGAAATTGATCATTACTTAAAACCTTCCTTTTTGCCTAATTTCATTATTCTAGGTCAATGGGAACTATACTCCCTAGGTTTTTTTTTAAGTTAGAGCACCCGAAAAATATCACTTTAACATGAATGTGTCATTATCGCCGAACTGTACAATGGTAGTGTTATCTGATATCTTAATCAAGGCGCAATAAAATGATATAACACATGGTTGGTAAGTTGGTTCAAATATCTCAAGATACATTGGACTATGTTTACTCATAAGATTTTCTCAGAATTCTTATTAAGGCAGGTAGGTATGTACATTGTGCAGAGGCCCTGGCCTAGCCCCCTAGCGCAGTGTTAGTGCACCAGGCGAGTGGCGCTCGGCGCCCCCTAGGACCGTGCCGTGCGCCCCGGTGCCGCCTCTGGGTATGTATACCTAGTTTACCTAGTTAAAGACAGTTTGTGACTCAACTTCTACTAAATAAAAATTGTGATTAATTTCTATATGAATATGTGTAAAAAAAAACCGATTAACAAGACACTTACTTTTTTGCTCTTCCAGCATCTACATAGCGCCATTTTTTCACCAATATCTTCAATCTCAATAAAGTCTACAACTTTCTTCTCATGTAGTCTTATCATTGGGTTTATCCGTCTCACAGCCCTTCCTTGCTTTATCGTCTGATAGGTATAATAGCTCATGCCACCAATCACAATTGTAGGTGGAATCAAAGCGAGCCAATCTTTAACTGAAACAAAAATAAATTTAGGTGTTTTGATGAATAAACATGATATTCAAAAAAGTGTTTATTATACTCTCTGGTGTACTTTTCCTAGTTAAAACCATTCATAACTTGACAGTCATCAAATTCAAAATATCATGCAAGGATATTTTTTTGTTACGTAAATAAGTATAGTCCGTTTAGCTCTAATACACCATTTTGTTCAGGTACGGTCAGCAGCGAGAACAATTTACAAGTTCAAGGTGAATCTTAATTTATCAGGTGAAAGGATAACAATCTGACTAACAATTATTTTATTGTAACAATATAATCATCATTGGGGATACAGCTCTGTAAAAATGAAAGGTTAATAGAGATTTTCTATCGCTGTTTCCCCGTATTCATTTACCGTTAGGTATAAGCTCAATAATTACTTGTGCTGGGCAAATAAGGAAAAAGTCTTTGTCTTACCTCCTAAACGGAACCAACCACCAAATGAATCCGGTATAGGCAATCCCGCCAAATAGTTCGGTACTGTAACTTTAACAAAACTAGATAAGAAATACATTTTTACTCGAAATTTAAGTAGCAGAAAAAGTTTTAAACTTTACGCAAATTCAAATATACGAACAAGTACAGACGCATAAGCATGCGGATGACGACTGACCGAATGACATTGACATTAGATTAGATTAGATTGACAACTTCAAGACAACCCACATATTGAACGTAAACCGATACTACACAGCTCTAGAATAGTTATTTGGCATTTTAATCACTTTATTGGTATATCTAATTGATCTTAGAACAAAACAATAATGTAAACGGAATGACATAAAGGGCGCTTATTGCACTGGTGTATACGCAGCTTTTTTATTTTATATATATATATATATATATATATAGATCATTGCCAGCTTAGAAAAAAAGATATTTAAGGTAGCTTGAAAAACGCTATGCACGTTCACAGTTAAAAATAAATGCAATTGCGACGATGAATGTTGAACGAAAACGAAATTGAAACTATCTGTCTCCTTCGCTTTGGTTGGTTGGGTGCTGCCGTTTATCGTGCTTCATGGTTTTATAAAGATTTTTCGTTAATCAATTACAATATCCTTTATCTGTAATTCTGCAGCGGTTTGTTTAATTTAATGTGTTCATAGTGATACTATACAGTGGATGGTAATCAATGCTGCTGTGCACTGAATATGGCTGACGAGAGACTAGTGGTCCTAAACCGTAGTGATAATTTGGGATTTGGATTCTCACTGCTTGGCGAAGCCGGTTTGCCACACATTATATACGAAATCGAAGAAAACTCTCCTGCGGCTCGCAGCGGCGAGGTAAGACATTTGTTTCTTTGTATACTATACTCGAATATTGTTCAATACTGACGCACAGGTGTTAGCTATCTTCATTAGATTTTGATCGAATTGGTTTCTGAGTGCATAATTACTCCCCCATCCACACGTTAAACTGCGAAAGTTCAGATGTGGTGCTGATAAAGTGCTACGAGATTTGCACCCATTACAATGAATCATATGTTACACACACACAAACAACTTGCATACTTGCCTGTTTACGTTGTTACGTATATACATTTCACTTGAACATAGTCCTGAAATGACATTCTTTTATAATATCAAATCATCTTTGGTTTGGCATGTTTCACATATTTTTACAAATGTATGAGAATCAACCTTTTAAATACTTAATATATGAATTTTACATGTAAACTTATTTGAAATTAGGATAACATTTTAATTATTATATTACCCATGAATTTTAAGTTCGCGTTTTTCACTACAAATTTTTCTTTCATGCCATAAACATATAACAATTCAATAATTTATATTTATTGGTTACATTAAAACAGTGTTGAGTAATAAAATCAAAATTTTGTAAAATTATACCTCTTATTAAATTATAACATTGTGAGTAACTAACTTAGGGAAGATATGAAATAGTATGATTCATACAATTAAAGTTAGTCAATTTATAACAGGGTAATTTTATTTTTGGGCTGGCAAAATCTGAATTAAGAAATTTAACTGTTTTTCATAAACCAGCCTTTTGTATCAGACATGGGTAATTTGGTATAAAATAAAGCCCACCCTAAACCAGTTTGAACAAAAGAAAACAATCAAAACTGAATTAAAAACAGCTACAATATGTACATGTTTACATTCATGTGATGCTTATATTCAGATACAACAGCAGAAGGCTCAAAGCATTGACTAACAGAAATAATTATTACTGACAAAATACAAAAAAGTTATAAGTATAAATTTTGTTTTTCAACATTATGATGGTCATTTCTGCAGACACAATTGAAATAAATTATACATATACATATTTATGGCCAATAACAATAGAAATATGCCTACAAAGCATCTACAGTCTATTGTCTATCAACATGTTAATAAAAATCAGTCAAATTTATATATTAGAATGTTGCCCCAAAGTGTCCTCTGGGGAATGCATATTAAATTGATATTTGGTTATACATATTGTGGAATAATAGGATTTTTTGTGATATTTAAGCCATATACAGGTACAAACAGGGTTTGTGGTGGACATGTGCCTATATTTAAGACATTTTGTAAAGCCTCAAAGCAACCAATAAAATGTATGAATTAATTAATAAAGCCACTAGCACAGCTAGTTAATAATGACACAATTTGCCTATTATTTGAGTCTCAGTAAAATCCTAGTCAAACAGCTTATTGTGTATCCCCTTACTTCAAACTCTATTTGCTTATCTTACATGTGAGTTATGTACAATGCAATGCATATCTAAGTTACCCTTGAATGCTTGCCTTGACTTGTGTGCAGTGAGAAGGTTGTCAACTGTACAACAGTTTCATTTACATGGGTCAAGTGCTTTCATTTTTCAATTTATTCACATTACTATTGTAAACACTTCAATGGGGGTGTTATTTTTATTAAACAACAAATCATCAAATCAATAAAGGGTCGGTGACCTGCTAGTGACTGTGTCTGGTTGTGCTTACTATCAGGCAGTCAGTATGGCTGTTTGCCACCAATGCCACCATCATGAACCATGGTATTTAATATAATAAGAAGGTCTGAAGTTACCAACAGAAATGAGGCAATTTGAAGACAGTATTTTTTGTAACTCAGTAGATTTTTTAACATAACTTACCAACTAGAGGTCTGACATCATTTATAAAATCAAGCCTTAGTAGTATAAAGTTCTATTAAAATCTGTTAAATTATTATAAAGGGGTAAAGTTTGTGAAATGGAAGTGGTCTATATGGAACCTCTGGACTACTTTTTTTTCATTTGTATACTTACATATAGAATGGTCCTTCAGAATAGAAATAGTCTATAGTTTCTATGTAGGCATGTTAATACTTTTTAGTACACAAGACACAGGTAAAAATACAGACAAAATATGTTAAATCGGCACAAAGGCGAACTTATTACCCTATAAGGAATATCTTCCAGCTTACCTTTGAGCAATTGAGTATGGTTTGTAGTACGAGTTGATGTTCTTGTAACTATTATTTAATCTCCAATCTTATGCACCCTTGTCCCACATAGCTAGTCCCAGCTATTTCACACATGCCACTGTATTATTCACGCCACTTGAATTGCCCTTTTTTTATACTCTTGTTTACCATGAAGAAACCTTTAAATGCCAACTGCTGTAGTTTAATACATTAATCCTTCACATCTATGTGAATTGCGTTATAGCACCCAGTTTATCTGTATAGGTCATGTGTAAACACATAATAATTTTAGTTCTTGTTATTCCTTTATTTACAAAGTATATACGTCTTAGCACATTCAACTCTTTCACAATGCGCCATACATCAACTCATTCGCTATTCCAGAACAATTTAATCTTTCCTCTTCTAACAGTATTGATGGTTATGTACGGGTAAGAATCAAATTCTTGGCCAGCTTAACTCACTCAATTAAATTTTCTATGAAAATTTCCGTTGTGGCACGAAAATTAACCATACAATTTATTGGTATTTTTTTTATGGCGATCTACCGTCTAACTAGGCTGACTTCTGGCCAAGAATTTGGTCCTTACCCATATATAGTGATGCTAATGACTGATGGCTATGTGCAACCATCAAAATGTACCAAACCCATATCTATTTGTATAGGCTTTGTTTTGCCGCTGGAAGATTCCTACATTGTACGACCCAATAATGCGCGATCACGTACCTATTCTTCCTCTCTTCATGCAGGGATATAGGCTGGGTTTCACCGAACCGTCTTTAACCGTAAGCGGTGTTCGTGAAAATCTGAATGTATGGAAAGTTTGATAAGTTTCTATGGAATGACAGCTGCCGGCGCCACATTTAACGTTGATCGGCCTGCAATCGTAAGGCGGATGTCACACTGCGCCGCATCTCCGGACGGAGGTGCGGGGCTGCATACAAATTTCGCCGGACGGAGGTGCGGTGCAGTGTGTCGGGCCACACGGAATTTATATACAAACTGAGGTACTTGCATACAACGAGCTCCGCATCTCCGTCCGGAGATGAGGCGCAGTGTGACATCCACCTAAGTTGGTACAACTCGCCTATAGTTGACGCCCATTATTTTGCTGTACATCAAAGGTATCCCCGCTGGAGGACAACTTATTGAACTTAACTTGGACAAAGCTTACCACTTTATAGAACAAAGTGAGCAGCCCCTATTAAAAACAATAGCCCTTCAATCAAGTATCATTCGCAAATTTGAATAGTCCCCTTTTCTCTCGTTAGTTAATTTACGCACCTATTTCTTGGTTCGTAAAGTTCACAATCCATGGGCACGCAGGGCTAAATAGGCATCGCACGACATTAGCAGACGTCTCGATATACTCGTTCAATTAATGTAGTCAAATTATGCCAAGGCTGATTATGATGATGCAACTGTTATATTAACTCATTGGGTTCCATATGGCCTGTGAGTGAGTAGGTAGATACATCTAGATTTTTTAGACCAGTTTCAGCTTCTCCCTCGCAGCCTCGTTACGTCCGTGTTCCATTCCTGTTGTTTTGATACCAAAATAAAAAGTTCAAAAAACTTACTGAAAAAAAAAACCTTTTTTTAAACAAATGGTAGCTTTTGTCACCCGGAGCTAGGGTGGCCATACGTCAGGATTTATGACCCTTTGCCAGGATTGCGGCCGGACTTGGCAAGTGTCAAGATTTTTAGAAATGATCTCATTAAATAAATAAATAAATTATAAATTAAATGTTAACTCTGCCACAAGAAATGTCAGGACTTCTAGGGTGATAACAGGATTCTTATCAGGACAATTTATTTTTCCATATTGCAACCCTACCTGGAGCATATATCGAATCGATTGACACCTCATTTATAAAAATCGGTGGCACATTCGAAAATACATATCAATACCAGCCGTAGTCGGGCAATAAAAAGACAAGAGGGCGCCGCGGGCGCAGCGACGAGACCGAAAGGTGCAAAGAAAAAGTTCGAAAATTAGTTATTCTACGCTACTAAGTAGTAAACTAGTGAGTACTAAATTCAAAACTATCCTATATCCTTCTCCGGGACTTATTATAATTATAACCGAATGCAAGAAAAAGAAAGACAAAAAAGTAGAGCAAGGAGCTTATCCACCAGAACTGTGCGAAGATGCGTAGCGAAGCTGTCAAATGTGGATAGTTGAACGGTGCGAAGATTTGTAGAGGAGACTTTTCAGAAGGGCAGGAGTAGAGCGGTGTGTGCGTAGAGGGAGACGCGCATTTATCTCTCGCACATGTTCGTCGCACACATTATTCGCTCGCATACCTCGCACGCGTTGCTGACTTGATGTACATTCAAGTGCAAAAATATGTATCGATTTCTTCTCATAAATATGTTGTACCAAAACCTTAATCCGCTGACATAAGAGCTATGGGACATATTTATGAGTAAGTTGTATACACCCATATTTTTACACTTGACTGTATCTACTAAAACCTCGCTCCGCTGAGGTGTCCACCAAAAATACGCTAAACAAGAAAAAAAAACCTATTGGTGGTTATTTTCCTCGTACACCGATTAGCTAATTCGTGGAGCTCTGATGTATACTCACCCTAAAATGAATAAAATAACTTAACATTCAAAAATGTTTTGCAGCGCCACAAAAGCCAATATCATTTGATAGACAAAATTTGTATGTCTGCAGGCTTCATCTAACTTAGTCTGCACTTCTATTATTTGTACACATTTCGCTCTTGAAAGGGTTCCCACTTTCTAAACAAGTTGATTTCATTGTGTTTGCGAAATTGCTTATTAAATATTAAGACGCTTGGAGTGCGGAAAACTTCGCGCGACAAATAAAAACGAAGTCCATTTACTATAATAACGCAATATCTACTTACTCGTAAAGTATGTGATCTTTAATTGAATTATTGTATTTGACAGTAGTAAAAATCTATTCGGCTTACAATTCCAAATTACCGATAAAGTAAAATAACGGAAATATATAATCTGAAAACATCAAGATTGAACTTATTTTTGCTAGTTTAAAGACTTTAAAATACATCATCAACAGATTGGACGCTGTTTGACGATTGTAACGTACACGGTGCAGACGTATTTCCCTAGAAAATTAACAGAGCGTTTTTAATTTAAAAAATCTGATTTGACTATATACTCCAGGCAAAATACGGTTTTAAAAAACATTAATTTATAATAGCGTTTTTTTTGTTGATTTCATTTTAAAATTTTATTCTAAGATGATTTATTCAAGAATCCGGCAAACTTTCCACCCGGAAGTAATTATGTAGCTTTAAATGAAGCATGCATTGTGTTTTTTTGTACGATTTATATTGAATATTATAGAGCAAATGTAAATGAACCAAAATAAAGACAAACATGTTTATTAATATTTTTTCTGACTTTTTAGAAGCTAGTTAATTTATCATTTTTTTGATGTCTGAAATTTTGTCGGATTTTGTCGCTGGGCAACTATTTAATTGATAATATATCCGTTACACATCAAAAAGAAGCTATTATAAATTATTTCCAAAATTGACATTTTTTCCATACAAGTTGTCAGTTCATTGACTGGACTAATAAGTCAGTTGTGACGTGAGACCCATTGAAACTCTTAACTATACTTATTTTGAGATCACTGTAAATACCATGGTTGCAGCAAATTAATGAATATATTTATGAACACGCAATATCATTTTTTTTATCACATACGCTTGCCTATGTTTATGTTTGAAACCACGATACTGCTAAGTCTAAAGAGTATTTATAAATCCACCATGGATATCCAAGCTTTGATGTAGGTTCGGACAGAAATATAACAGATAGCTATTAAAAAAATAAAAGAATTGTAGGTATATGGCCTTGGATCTGCGTATAACCTAAACACATCCTGCAATCTTATTGTCGTGGAGTCATTGATTAATGGCGACATTGGAATAAAAAGGAACGTACATTATAATAGGTATTACGGCAGTGTATATGTGAGAAACCACTATAAAAAGTTAAGTTAATATATTTTTTTAAACCCGCTGTATTTTAACCGGCAGCTGTCATTTCATACAAACTTGTAAAATTCCATATATTCAGATTGTAACGACCCAGCCTTTACCCTATGTCGCTGTCACAACTGAGACGAAGCTGTAAAGCGTGCCAAAGAAATGGACATACACTCTGCATACTTCTGCGGCAGTTAGGTGAAAAACAAAACAAACATATTATGTTACGAGAACAGTATTCCTCTGCTATTCCGCTAAAAACGTGCTGGTCTATCAGTGAAGATAAGATGCAACTATTTGCGTATAAACATGCAAAAAATTACAGCAAACCACCACCAATAATGAGAAAACCTCGACACGTGTTTCGCGTCTCTACGAGGCATCATCAGGAGATGTTGCTTGCGCCACGTCCACTGAGCCGAGGCGAGGTTTTCTCATTATTGGTGGTGGTTGGCTGTAATATATTTTTGCATGTTAATACGCAAAGTTGTTGCATGTTTAGACCAGCACGTTTTTTAGCGGAATAGCAAAGGAATATTGATCTCGTAACATATCATGGACTTCCCGCAAAGTAACGCCTGATTCAATAAATTATTTTAAAACAAACATATATTTGTGAGTAACTAGGATTTTCAATTCCATTATATATAGGTAAGCAAGTAATGGACTCGTCAGAAATTTCAGTTTGTCTGTTCTCTAGAATACCCTACGCTTCTGATGAAGACGTTGACGGATTATTCATATTAATTCGATAAAAACCCAGCGCCAACTTAACTACCTACAAGTAAGAACGTCACCTCGAAGGATTTTATTTAAGGTCCACACAAAAACGGTTTTTTACGAACAATTTGATACATCATTAGGTAAATCCGCTATCGGTTATCGGAGATGCTATTAGAGATATCTTTTTTATTATGTTGTCGGCCCATTAGGTGCCCGTTACACTTACCCTTTTAAAGTAAATAAGGATTTGCTATGTTGGCAGCATGCATGGTCAAATACAGGTCCCTCTTCGCCAGCACAGAGGGGCTACCGCGAAACGTAAACGAACTTCGTTCGTGTATCTCCCTCTCTGACGCTCGAACTAGCAAGTGCGACAGAGACGGGGATCCACAAACGAAGTTCTTTTTCGTTTTGCGGTAGGCCCCCAGGACATCTTCAGCGGGCGTAGCACGGTTGCCATTTTATCACTTATCGTTTTGGTAAAGACGCCCATCACGCTCTGACAAGTATGCGAGTGCGAGAGTGACGGATGCCTTATCCACAACGATAAGTGATAAAATGGCAAGCGTGCTACGCCCGCTGAAACATTATAATTATATACACACAGATTATACAGTAGGGTACAGTATTGGGTGAAGCGTCTCTAAATTTGAGCTAGAGGGCAGTGAAGCCTTGAATCAGTTTATATCCTAAAACGTAAGACAAGGAAGTGTAAGATTTTGAAAGGGTCTGCAATATGTGTGCACGACCCCTGGAGTTACAAGCGTCCATGGGGTGTTGTGGCGGCTTAACACCCTGTTTGCCTCCACTTGCAACCACACCTTGTTTGCCGTCAAATTGTGCGCGGGTTTCCCCAACTTAAGATCAACTGACTGACTAACCTTAAGTATGGCAACGGCAGCTGTCTTCCCATAGAAACTTGTCAAACTTTCCATACATTCAGATTTTAACGAACACCGCTCACAATTGCAGACGGTTCGGTGTAAGACTGCAACCCATTCTATGTATTTCCGTCGTGGTCACCACGTACCCTGAACGCGCAGGAATCAGCGCTATTTCATTGATTAACAGCCTGACACTTTCGATTTTCCAATTAGTTGTTAGCTCTCGCAACCATGCGTGTACTCGTACGGAAGCGGAGTGCTTAATCCACTTACCTGGGCTGATGTTTCGGTGTTTCCAATTATGCGAGTTTTTCGTCGAGATTTTATGAAATACCTGGTTTTAACGAACCTGACAGCTTCGGTGCACCCGTGCGCGGCCGCAATGAGCGTCATACGTCAGTCGGTTGCAGGGTTTCGATTTCGATAAATTAAATCAATATTTGTGGAAAATATAACACGAAGCGACCTAGTCCCAAATATAGTAGGGCTTGTACTTTTGAAATGACTTAATTTATGAATAGCCCCTTACTCATAAATATCTCCCATCGCTCTTATCTTATGTCATGTCAGCGGAGGATCATGGTTTCGGTACATCTCTATGAGAGGATTAAATCGATAGGTACATATTTTGGCACTTGAAGTATACTGTACATTGAGATTTTATTTCAATGTTTTACATTTTATATGTATGGGGCATACCTTGTGTAAGTTTATTTAGGCTCTAATCGCATCACCATCATCATTATCAGCCTGTAATGGCCCACTGCTGAGCATTAGCCTCTCTTCGAGTATACGCATTATTTCTAATGGCATACTTTAATTCTAATTTGTTATTTCTCTGACTGATAGTTGAGTAGGTCTTTGAGTTGAATACAGGCCAAAATTACGTCCGAAGTTGGAACCGCCATTTAAGGATATTTTTCAATTACAAACGTTGGGCTCCTACCGATATATCCTTAATCCTTAAAGCTATTACCTTAAATCTCTTACCTAATATGAGTTTTACCAACTTATAGGGAATATAAATAGTAGGTATATAAATATTAAATAAATAATTACTGTTACACAAATTGAACTACGTTACCCCACAATAAGGCTTATGTTATGGGTACTAGATGACGAATACTTTAATACATAGAAAACATCCAAGACTCAGAAACAAATATGCATGCTCACCACACAAGTATTTGCCCTTACCAGCTTCATAGGCAGCGTCGATCGTCGAAACTAAACCTGCATATAGTGCATATACATATATTCGAAGAAATTCGAAGGTCATATCAAGTCCTCAACGCAGACTGGGCCAGCGTGGGGACTTCTGCCCTTCCCTTAGGTTTTCTTCGACCTTTGAGCTCTTGCATTAAGCTCCGCTTCTTGACCTGGAAAGTTCGTTATTCCGTAGCCGCTCGAGCTAAACTTCACTGAACAGGTACACTGCTTATTGAGCGGTAACGGCAGTAACTTATTTCTTGCACAAAGCCGTGTAGGCGAACAAAGTCTGACTGAGGCGTGGGTCGCTTTATTCCACCAAGTAGAAATAGATGAAAGCAGAAAAATGTTCTCTGCTGCATTAATATCCTTGTGACACTCTTGCAAAGGAAACACAATGAAAGTCGCTACCCGGAAAGGAAATATGTCGGTATAAATGCTCCGGATAAAATCAGTTTTATTTACGATGCTCTTTGCTTTATTTAAAGACGGTTTCCTAGGGAGTGGCAGTTCTGTTAGGATTTATATCTAATGTTGCCTGCGTCTTAATTAATTACTGTGACGGGACGTGGGAGTTCTGACAGGTCCGCTCCTACGTGCTAGGCTATAAAAAGGTAAAACTTACTAACTTTTAATGACACTTTCTCGGTACGCCCTCCCACACCTTCTGAAGCACGGGACCCTTAAAAGGGTGATTTTGATTGCGACTCTATTTTTTATGCTCTGAAAAGTCGATAGTTTTTGGATCGACTATGTTTTTTTTGTATATAAAACCTTTTGACAAGATTTATATTAACTTGCCTTGTTTGTTCGTTAGTTAATCTTGCAAGTTAAATTTGACCAACTTCCCGGAGTCCAATCGAGTTGAAATTGTGGACAATTATGTAGGTCAGATGACAATGTAATACTATGGAACCATAAAGTTGTTCTGTCTGATAATTATTGCAGAAGGTGGCCATAGGAATTACTTCCTCGATTACACAAGATAGATCCTTTGTGTTTGGGATTTGAACCCTCTCATCTTCTCAATGAGTATTTGACTGTGCAAAAAAGCACAGTCGACAATACAAGTTTATACGAAAAAAGTGTTTTTGTCAGAAACTTATTTAAGTAGTAATGTAATGAAATATCAGCAGCTGAACCGGATCCATAATAACTTATATCGATCGCAACACGTGGCTCTTAATTACACAACACGTCATGAAACCATACGGCAGATGACTTCATTCTCCACGATATTATGTTTAATTAGTTGACAAAGGGGCGTAAATTGATTTTAATTGCCTTGCAATCTGCCACGATCGAAACTGATTGTCCATGCCGTGAGTAGACATTGGTGTTGTTCTATAAGTCTATAACTTACCTCATATAACAAGTCTAGCCGATGATTTAAACTACACTCGGACTAAAACTGGTACACTTTGCTTAGAAATCCTTTACAAACTGTACCTGCTTTCTTAGCTTTTGAACATACGAGTAGAATCTAGGAAAATAAAGTTATATGCATTTTACCGCCACAAATCTCATGGGCATGGACTCATCAGTATTTTGGTGTTGTCAATGACATTACGATGCATAGGCTGGCTGCGTAGTTCATTCGCGGCATTGTATTCGATTTAAGAGTCCGCAGTAAGCTCGACTCTCCATACAAATGTAGTTACGCTCTCATTTTAAAACTACGCGTTTATTTGTAACGAAACTTTGCATATACAATGACATGAGGTATATCTATGTCTGTAATTAGTTTATGTAGCTTCAGATACCTTGGTAAAAAAAAAACAGCGAATTAAAGTTTTTCATACAAAACTTGTTTTCGCTGTATTTCTTTTGTTTTATAAACTGGAACCATATAAACTAATTACAGACATAGATATACCTCATATCATTGGGAATGCAAAGTTTCATCACAATCCAAGACGTAGTTTTAAAATGAGAGCGTAACTACGTTTGTATGGGAAGGTGAAATTCGGCCGAGCTTACTGCGGACTCTTAACAGGTTTAGGACTTATCAATTTAAAAAACTCCATATCTTGCATCGGTGCCTTTTCTGTTTTATGTATGTATGTATGTAAATACTTTATTGTACACAAGACACCGGTAAAAATACAGACAAAATGGTTAAATCGGTACAAAGGCGATCTCTTCCAGTTAACCTCTGAGCAATTGAGTTGAGATCAGGAACGAAAAGATAGACAAACTAACACACAACACACCAGTTTTAATGATAATGATGCTATTACAATGTCTAGACCGAAGTAAACACATACAAGAGTCTCAAGTCTGCCTACTGTCAATCAAATATAAAGCCACCGTCTGGTTAAGAGTCCTCAATAAGCTCGGCCGAATTTCACCTACCCATACAAACGTAATTACGCTCTCATTTTAAAACTACTTGTTGGATTGTGACGAAACTTTGCATATAATACAATGACATGAGGTATGTCTATGTCTGTAATTAGTTTATATGGGTTCAGTTTATAAAACAAACGAAATACAGCAAAAACAAGTTTTATATGAAAAACTTTAATTCGCTGTATTTTTTTTACTATGACATCTGAAGCTACATAAACTAATTACAGACATAGATATACCTCATGTCATTGTACATGCAAAGTTTCGTTACACTCCAACACGTAATTTTAAAATGAGAGCGTAACTACGTTTGTATGGAGAATCGAGCTTACTGCGGACTCTAAGCGCCCAATAATCTATCATTTTAACTAGACGGATACCTAAAAAGATCGACAGTAAAGTAAACACATCAATAATAATCGACAGGACAGCGCTATATTTAATCTTCACGTGGGCCACTAATTCATCAAATTCATGTTTCCGCTGCGCCCTTCTGCTGATCTAATTCATATCTAAGCTTCCATTAGACCTCGAGGACCCTCTGATAAAGAGTCAGTTTAGTCAGTCGCGGCCCGCTCCGACCTCGTCCGGTCGTGTCTAAGAGCGTCTTCACACGTAAACGTTGTTTTTATTCCAAGTTTCCTTCGGACAATTACAAAACTGCAAACAAATCAATTGCGTACTAATCGCGTCAATTAACGTGTTTGCGAAATGCTTGTTTATTTACAAGTGTGTTAGTGATATGCGAGGTGGCATCGGTGCAAGGATGCGTTAGCGATTACTGCTATCGACAGTGTTGTGTAAACAATGGTTACTCTGTGATTATGTTTTGTGCGTAGTTTTGGCAAAGCTTCTCACATGTGTTTGGGTGGAATAAGAATGTACTGAGTACTGCATTAAGAATTAACGGTTTGTGTAGCCTGGCGGAGGGCCATTTATGTTAAAAATAGTGTGCCGCAATGTCTTGAATGTTACATTTAAAAAGTTACAGTTTTATTTGACCACACACGCCAAAGAGGAGTAGAAAAAAAAATCCTGGTCCTTGCATCCAATGATACATATAGCAAAAAGTAGAATCCGTTAAAGATTTCTTTTAAAATTAACTGCTAATCTAGCTACCTTTTATGTCCTGTACCAGTTGCATGCTTTGATGTTAACAAAAATGAGTCCTTGTTCTTAACTCCTTGGTAGGTATCTACTAGTACTAAACATGTTGACAATAGAGCTAAGTTTACGTAATCCAAGTACTCCTATATACTGACTCGTGTAATGTAATGTATATAACGTCGTGCTTTGTACTGTTAATGGACATTATTGATCATTGACACAGTATCGGAACACTGGAACGCTATTAGGTGGTAAACGCAGTTCCCGCTCACTGAGCCATCCGCATCTATTTATAGAAAGTAGGCGTATCTTGAACAAAGCTTGCCTTTATTTTGTTTAGGAATATAGACAACACCTGTGATACTTGATCTCAAAATAACGTGGGCGTTTATACTCCCCTATTAAATGGAGAGTAAAGTGTCGAATGTATTTGCCACAACTGGAATGCCACCACATGGACGTTAAGTTCCAAAACGTACAGGAAAAGGTCGTTTATATAGTGCCTATCAAAAATAGAGGTGTTTATTTCATTGTTTTACTCGCAACGTTCAATTAATCAAATAACTTATTGATTTACAATTGGACACGGCAGTAAGAACAAAACGTTAAATTTTCAGGTGGAGGCTGGAGACGTATTGCTCAAGGTTAATGGGACTGATGTAAACCGGTTCACGACCAGAGAAGGTAAGGAATTTGCCATTTTAACACGCACGCACTTGTCTACATCAACCGGCGGACTTTCATTTAATACGTTATTTATCGGTGTTTATAATTTAATGAACAGCCACTGTGACAAGTCCTAAGAATTTGTAATAAAATTAGCCCGGTATTTTTAATTATGATGGAACGTTTTTTATTTACGTGACGTTATCGTGACTGCGCGTAGTGTGTAATTAACTGTCGAGATTTTTTTGTGAATAAAACATCAAAAGTTAGCCTTATCTATGGATTAGAACAGTAATACGATCGCAGCACGGCGGCGACGGGTCCGGCGCACGCGACCTCCGTTTACATTTCACGCGGACGGGAAGGGCCAGGCAAGCCTGCCCTCGGCCTTACTACCCTTGGCTGCTGCCTCTAACTACAACTCATTTACAACGCTCCGTGCCTCTTGCAAAATTGATTTCCTCCACTCTCATCAAGATCCTAACATGCTACCAACCATTGTTAACTCAGCTTTATTCCACTTTCTTGGGCTTCGCACTTGACGAACGTTATCATGCTTGTGTTATCGATTTATTTATGTTGTTTTAGCAAATAAATAAATTGATTGTTGCAGTTTTAAAATGTTTGCGACTATCGTCGGATCCCGTCACTTTAAGACTGAAAAAGGGTGAGTTTGTTATTAACAAGAATAATTTATCTGGTGGGGGTGGCTGACCTTTGACGTTCCGCACGGCATCTATCGTGTCGGTAATAAAATTCCAGTAGTATTCCCGAGCGGTCGGCTTGGCGGAGCAAGCCGCAACAAATAACGGTTGCGATATGTGGACTATTTTAGCTGGCTCGCGGGATCCCGGCACGGGATAACACTCGTTCACAGTGGCTTTGTTCCCTTTAATAATGTAATTTTCCGAGGTGTCGATGCGCTGTTGCCTGATATGATTTGCTATGCTTGTGTGCTAACCCCCTGTCAATATTTAGTGTTATGTTCGAGGTTACGAGTGTGTATAAATGTTGCAGACCCACAGATCAAAGCGAACGTGAGGCGGTACTTATCGTCGGGCGAGCGGCGCGCGAGCGGGCCCCGCACCAACCACGATAAGTGAGTTTATCTATCATTTAACTGTTTGAACCCCAATCGGATGTTGGAGTTAGTCTGCAGTGGGCTTTATGTAATTTGGAAGATTATACGTCTGCCGCGAAGTAGCCTCCGAAGCGTCCGCGACATGCCCGAGCTAGACGGAGATGTCTAGCCCGATTTTACTTGAATATGCACTTATGTCGGCTACTCGAGATGATCCGAATATTTTGCACTGCTTGCGGTTTGTTTGTCTTTATACTTTACTGTCTTAGTACTCTACGGATACCTAATCCTTTTAGCTTGACGATGTGAGCTCAACTGTAACTGAAATTGAGGCCATATATTCATTAAATGATATTGCTATAATGATAATGATATCGCCGAAGACATCTGCATGTTATGAATTGAAAGTACCTACTTCAAATAACGGCACAGGCAAAATGCTCCCGTTTATACGTACGTGAATTGAATAGAATGTCACAATTATGTATATAATTATGTAATAGGATGAAGTCTAGAATACCTAACGAATAAGCCTTATAAATTCGTATTTTCATATTTTATAATGAGCTGTTTGCTTGTCGCATCGAAAACATCAATATAAGTAATCTTGATCGATGTACGGTACGGACATTCTTTATAACGACCGTTCATATTGTTAGGCGCAGATCACATCATAATTTTAGGTGTATTTTTCTTCTACATTCACCAGTCACACCACTTCCCCCGTGATCTATTCAAAGACTGTCAGTCACCACGACCCTGAGCTGAACCCCTAACTAGTCCCGATTGATTCGTGTACACGGAAGGCAAACATACAAGTGAAGACGAATTAGTTTCCATCAATCGCGCCCCACGTAACCGGACGCCAGCTGATTTCCGCCGCGATAAACCATTAGGACCATGTGTCGCGCCCAAAACTAGGGTTGAACGTTTCTAATCACCAGAATTATATTTTGTATTGTCAATTAACTTAGTCACAGTATATATATGGGTACAAGCAGTAAAACAAAACCTTAGTACACAGGTCTGATGCGACGCACCCACACGCGTCGATACAGTATACTTAGGCGGTGCATTGGAAATTATCGCGTGCTTTGAACCGCCGTTCTGACTAGATTAAGAAACAAGAAGGTCTGATTTTCAGATATATGATTCTTGATTGTTTTTCTGATTTTACCGATTTTATCTCATGATTGCTTAAAATTTCCTCGATAGAAAAAATCCAGAGTAGTTTTTTTACTCAGCCTACACAAACGATACATTATTATAGTATTTTATCTCATCTAAAATCTCACTTTATGAAATTTAAATAAAATTTCTCTAAGTTAGGTATTTATCGAAATTTGACGAAAAAAGCCATTCCCGAAGAGTGTTACATCTCTTTTTCTCGTGCGCAGAAGGCATAAGCGTGTCTTTGTCTAGGGGGCGTGTTCGACTCGTATCAAGGCATCCCCTTAAGTGCAAGTCTGGGTAGTAGGCGGTACATCAGTCCGCTCTCCTCTCGTGCGCCTCGTGGAATTGCTATTAAAAGGAGCGCAGGTGTAGGAAGGTCTTAAGCGACGCTAGACGAGGCACCGCTTTTGCTAATACCGTGGCCTAGTACACAGGCATCCTCCTCCTGGCGTTTTCCCGGTTGCACGCTTCGGCACCTAATTCGTCGTAGGCACTAGTTTTACGAAAGCGACTGCCATCTGACCTTCTAACCCAGGGGACAACTAGACCTTGCTGGGGATTAGACCGGTTTCCCCAAATTATTATCTCTTATTACATTTTACCCACTCGTAGAGCTTATATTATATGTTAATAGCTGACGCCCGCGTGGTTATAGGAAAATGTAACATATTGAAATTTCCCGTGGGAATTAGATATTTTCCCGCTGGAAAAAGTAGCCTATGTCACTGTCCTGCTTCTAAACTATCTCCATACAAAAAATCACATCAATACGACGCTCCGTTGCGACGTGAAAGAAGAACAAACATACACACTTTCGCATTTAATAATATTAGTAAGGATAGTAAGGATGTGGGTACGTTGGTCAAAACCTGTCCATCATCATCATCATCATCATATCAGCCGAAAGACGTCCACTGCTGGACATAGGCATCCCCAAAGAGTGCCAAAGTGACCGGTCCTGCGCCACCCGCATCCAGCGGACTCCAGCAACCTTTACCAGGTCATCAGTCCGCCTTGTGGGGGGCCTACCCACGCCGCGCCTTCCGGTTCGTGGTCGCCACTCGAGAACCTTTCCGCCCCAACGGCCATCGGTTCTACATGCTATATGCCCGGCCCACTACCACTTAAGGTTAGCGATTCGGAGGGCTATATCGGTTACCTTGGTTCTGCTGCGGATAGCCTCATTTCTGATGCGATCACGCAGAGAAACTCCCAACATAGCCCTCTCCATAGCCCTTTGGGTGACGCTCAACGGTTGAGGCTCAACCTTCTTATGAGGCCCATAGTAAGCGACCACGTTTCAGTGCCATATGTCATATGTCAAAACCTGCCCATATGACAGCTATATTGTGAGGTTTATATCAAAGTTAAATCTCCGTAGATTTCAAAATCAAAATCAAATCAAAACATTTATTCGTGACAAACACAACACAGATAATAATAAAAAAAGCACATTTCCTTTTTGTCACGAAATGGACCCAGCTCAGCATGTTGCTAGCTTTGCAGCCAGCGCTGGTCTCCGCAGGGTCCATTCGGTGATTTCTGTCAAAAAACTCCTTTTTACGGTTCCGTAGCCAAATCGGAAAAAACGGAACCCTTATGGATTCGTCATGTCTGTCTGTCTGTCTGTCTGCCTGTCTGTCTGTCTGTCCGTACGTCACAGCCACTTTTTACCGAAACTATAAGAACTATACTGTTGAATCTTGGTAAGTAGATGTATTCTGTGAACCGCTTTAAGATTTTCACACAAAAATAGAAGGAAAAAAACAATAAATTTTACAACTCGATTTTTTTTTTAATACGTGTGGTGTATACAGGTACTATGGATAGGTCTTCAAAAATGATATTGATGTTTCTAATTTTTTTTTTCTAAACTGAATAGTTTGCGCGAGAGACACTTCCAAAGTGGTAAAATGTGTCCCATTTTAACTGTAACTTCTAAAATAAGAGAATTATAAAACTAAAAGAAATATATGATGTACATTACCATGCAAATTTCCACCGAAAATTGGTTTGACCGAGATCTAGTAAGTAGTTTTTTTTAATACGTCATAAATCGTAAACCGCAATTTACCTTTCATTCAACGGATAATGGTACGGAACCCATTGTGCGCGAGCCCGACTCGCACTTGGCCGGTTTTTGGTACAAGCTTTTATTGGCAACTGTACTTTTCTGTATACCGTCATCAACTATTCATTGATGCGATTCTAACGAGCCAAAACTCAACGAGTTTACGTCTGTTAAGTCCTGAATTCCCATCCATGACCACCTTCTGTCTCCATCATCAGATCAGCTCGAATTGTCATCCACACTATACTTATACTAACTAAATCGGTTAACTGGTTCAAATTCAGTTCCAAGATTGGTCCCACTCTACCAAACAAACAAACAAACCGATCAAGTTAAATAAAAGCTTGTAAAAAGGGTCCCAAACTCACAGAATTATCCTTGTTGATGACTAAAGACCGTATATTTTGTACTATCTTCTGCCCGCGATTCCGTCCGCGTGGAACTCGTTTATATCGTAGCTCGATACAAACCTCAGGGGATGATTTCCGGGATAACAACTATCCTATGTCCTTCCCCGGGATTCAAACTATATCCATACCAAATTTCATCTAAATCGGTTCAGCGGTTTAAGCGTGAAGAGGTCACAGATAGACAGACACACTGTCGCATTTATAATATTAGTATAGTATCGATTAGTATGGAAGTATGGATAGTTGTTCGGCAGATAATAAAGTAATACATTGGACTCGAACTTAGCTTTAATTCTTATTAGATAGTAGCTTAATAGGATAGTGACTAATGGAAGTGCAGTTTTGTCCAGTTTTTAAACATTATGGCCGACACAAACAACCGCAAGGAGATATTGCAGCCGACTAGACATCTTTAATTTGAGTGTACTTTTTACGCGTCTGACAGTAAGGGTACCTAATATAATGTCTGCAATTGTACGTACGTGCTCTGCAGGTTAAACAATTTACTAAATGGTTTCTCTATTAAAACGTAAAACCTCACTTCACCTAACTATGGCCCAAATTAACTTCAATGTTACACGAACAAGTTAATAAACATTAAGAAAATTCAGAAAAATGTTCTTACTATTGGCAGAATAGTTATTTGTTATACAAGGGTGCAAAGTTGTATTTTACCAGCGAGTGTGGAAACACGAGTAAGCGAAAGAATGCTATAGTTGAACCACGAGCGAAGCGAGTGGTTCTAAAAACGCTGAACACGCTCCAAGGTCAAATTACTTTCCCCACTAGTGGATAAAATGCGTTTTTGCTCACTGGTTTTAAAGGATAAAAGACGGCTTTCCGAGGCAGTGAGGGGAAAATTAATAAGTCAACCATAGTTGTTCTTTTACAAATACAAATAGTTTAATTCTTTAAAAAATTGCCTACCTATTACAATAGACATGGTGCCTCATGTTCAAATTGATAACGTATTGATGCTAAATGGATAGTAAACCAATTATCGTAATTAAGTATAAATTTTGAAATATAATTAAAATCATATAAACATATAAACCATAGCATATTATGTAAATAAAACAAGTTTTGAAAGTGTGTAAACCATGAAAGTTAAGAAAAAATATGCATTTTTTTTTATTGTCCAAGAGTAAATTTAAAGCCACCAATAGAATCCTTACGCTTTTATAGAAACAAAATTTTATGAGAACTATGTACTTAAACGCAGTATTTCGCGACCGAATCAACAATTTTCTTTCCATACAACGATTAGTACAAATGTCAGTTGTGACGTCATATTTGTGTGTCTATCAGTATGAAGCGTTTTGCGCTGCCGCCAGCGAGGTCAATCTTTGTCTCAATTTTTTGGGTATTTATGTTCTTTAATTATAGTTGCTCCCACACAAACATTTGTTCCACTCCAAAAACTGGTTCGAATGACATCATAAAAAAATCTTATTCATCATCCCTATTATGCTCCCCATATTATGAATTCTACATACATTTTTATATATTTCCAATGACACCCAGTGTTAAATAAATGAATTATAAGGCCTCGGTCATGACGTCAGCCGGGCGATGAGCGGGGGGTTCCTACATTTGTTCAAGTACATTTAAACGCCCGCTCGTTGCCCCGCTGCCCGCTGTCATCCACACCGCGGCCAATAGTGGTCAAGCGCTGCGGTTTGTTGTCGGCTCATTCGTTGAACTTATTGACAAGACGAACTTACATGTTGACCTATCGACTAATACGGCATTTGATGAATAAATCAAATGTAAACAATACGCTGGTTGACCGGGACAGTTAGCGGCAAAACATGTTATTATTCAGAGAAATAACACGCACCGCCAACAGGCGTTAAACATAAACAATGGTAGACAACAGTCTACCATTGTTTATGTTTAATTTATCTCTATTTTTCTATTATGTACTATTTCTGGTGATCAAAAAGGAATATTTGTATTGTATTTTATTTGTATTATGAACATTATTTATCAGTAACGCAGCTGTCAATTTAACTGTCTATTTTCCTCATTTGGCCAGTTCTCTGACGAAGAAAAGCACGTTATAATCTTTGAATGCAGTACTACTTACTTAAAAATAAAACAACGTCTCTATGAAATAAAATAATACATCATTTATCTTCCATATTTACCGTACCTTCCCTCTAGTCGAATGCTCTCCTCTATAGTTGGTGACCGTGTGTTCCTTATGCTAATCATTACCCGCAGGTGCACACATAAAATGACATAGTTACTAGTAGCATGCATGCATAAACAGTTCATAATGGATCTAATTTTCACAACTCGTGCTAATATCTGATGTTGACCTAGATTGAACATCAGGGTGACATACTATTTTTGTCCCGAGTATAATCTGTTTATATGTGATATAGAATTTAGCAGCCCCGCAAAGCGAGGCGTTTCCTGTTTAAAGGGAACTGCAGTGTAGAAAATTTAATACCCTGATTCCCTGAAAACGCGCTTCGTTATAGTCTTAAGAATTTCCGTTAGGTATATTAACTAAGGTTTCTTACGTAAATACATTTTGTATTAAGCACTAACGCTGCTAACGAAATTGTAAATTGCAATTAAAGGAGAAATTGAAAAATTTAATGCTCCGAGCCGGATTCGAACTGGCGACCACAGGCATTCACGGCCCGTCGCTACTAACCAACTGAGCTATCGGAACAATCTGTCTCGGCCACTAAATTTTCAATCAGTTCCTTCTTACAACTCCTTAGGGACGCGTAGCGACGGCCTATGGATGCCTGTGGTCGCCGGTTTCTTACGTGTTTATATTTTATCGCTGGTATTCTTTTCTGGTCTGGAATAGAAGAGCATGATGCCTATTGTAATATACATATCATGTAGTAGTTACATATACGGCGTGTGTATTTCACATGACCTTATATTTTAAACAGATAGTTTTCGATTTTATAATCTGAGAATGAGACCTTAGTAATTAAACTGATTAAGGCGATGCCTTGATTTGAGTCGAACACGCCCCCTAGACAGAGACACGCTGATGCCTTCCGCACACGAGGAAAAGAGATGTAACACTCTCCGTGAATGGCTTTTTTGGACAAATTTCGATAAATACCTAACTTAGAGACGTTTTATTTAAATTTCATAAAGTAAGATTTTAGATAAGATAAAGTACTATAGTATTAACTTGCTTGTGTCGTAAAATAATGTATCGTTTGAGTAGGCTTAGTAAAAAAAGGAAAATACAGACACAACTTCGGATTTTTTTTCTATAGAGGAAATTTTAAGCAATCATGTAGTTATCGATAAAATCAGATAAACAATCATATAGTAAAAAATCTGAAATTCAGACCTTATTGTTTCTTAATCTAGTCAGAACAGAACGGCCTTTTCAAGCACGCGATAATTTCCAATGCACAGCCTTAATAGAAAGTATTTTTTTTAGTACAATCTGGCAGTAAGTAAAATTGCTATATTAAAGAGTTAGCATTCACTGTTATGGCGCGTACAGTCAGCAGCAGAAGTTGCTAAGCAGTTCTAGTGCACAAAATCACACGAACTCTAATGCCAAGGGAATAAGGATCTGTGTAGGTCATTTTGAGCGTGTTACTTTTCTTGACTGACGACGTGTCAAATATATCTGCGCGCTTTATTGTTGTGTCGAAGATGATTGAAAGTGACTGCAGGTATATACTCGATTACTCGTATATTCATGTGGTACAAGTACACGATGTATTATTAATATTGTTATGTTATACATATATGAAAAGAAAACAATTTCTTAACTCGATACTAAACGTGGTTAAAATGTATGAGCTCATAAAATATACACGCTGCGTTTGATTAGCATACCAGTCATTCAATTTACAACGTCATTGTGACTAATGTCGAAACAAGCGGTTACTAATCCATGGTGGTTTCTGCAACCGCATTCATAATACATATATGTACATATAATAAACTCGTTTTACTGGTGTACTGCTATAGATCATTCAAACCACGATGACACAAATATGCTCCTATTGGGTCTAGTGCCAGCCCTAGCACGCTCTGTTAGGGCTACCTCGTCGGCACAGCGGGGTAGGTATCATTAGTTTCGTAAAGCTACTGTAGCCAAGCGGTAAGGCAAGCAACTGTCAATCTGTCGTGGCTATCACTTGGTTTAAAAAAACCTTATGTACAGAATATCATTTGATATTGAACAATGGGTTTTCGTGACTGCATGGGTTGGAAAGTCTGATGGCAGGCGCTTTCTTAAAACTAGTGCCTATGCCAAATCTTGGGATTAGATGCCAAAGTGGACCCTCGGCTCCTTTAGAGCGCAACAGGGAAAACTAGAAGAATAGCGAACGTCTTTTATGGTACTTCTCTAGTGTGGAAACATATTTTACACTTTCGTAGTAAACGTTTTATCCATAAATGACTGCCACCTGACTAAAGAGGCTCTGCGACCTGCCAAGTGGTCTTGACCCATTTGACCCCCCATACACTGAAAAACACTTGTAGAATTATTCATTTAAAATGTTTTGAGAATTAATTACTGTCATTTGAATGACAACTTAATTCATGAACACTGACAACAGACGCGGATTATCCACGGTTAGGACGAGAGGGCGCGCGAGCAACAAACAAACAAGAGCGAATCGAAAGGAAAGTAAAAATGAGTGCATCGATATATGAACTGGGCAGTAGGCACACACGTGGCGGCAAGAAACGAGTTAAATTTTGAGGCGGTCTCACGTGAAGTCCTTGTCGTAGTTTGGTGAAATCCGGCTTCAAGACTTATTTCGTTTGTAGGAGAATTTGACGGTCGACAGCACTATGCTTCTATTATGGCGACTTCGATTGTAAAATTCGCTTGACGACTAGCGATAAAAATGGCGAAAGATTCATGTTGTTTCTTCCGAAACTTTGTATCTTTCCTATAAAATACATGTAACTTTCGAAAAAACAAAACTGACGTTTGTCTGACAAATACAATCATACACGTATAATACCTGTTTTATACTGTGTATTTTACATGTTTATTTATTAATGACTTGATACAATAATAACCGGTCCCGTGATAATGATAAGGCAAGACATACAAATAATAATAATATTTGTGTCTTTAATTTATTTTTTTAGATTAACGATTCCAATGTATAAGTATTTCGTCATAACTGACGAAACCTGGGGTGGATGCTTTATCTGTGGAATGACGAAACCTGCGCTGTGGATCTTGATGGTATGTACTTGGTGGTTCGGTTTTATTCTTTTTTGTGTTTTTTTTTACTGAATAATATACCACATATCATTGTATAAGCAAAGTTTCATTGATAATTTCAACCTCTTTAGTTAACTGATATTCATATCTAAATATAGTCTGAGCGGAATGAAAAGTCACCTTTTTGTATTAGAGCCAATACATTCCGAGTCACTATTCATAATATAATATAATAATGCGAAAAATACAATGTATTTTACACGTAAAAATACAGGGGCCTTTGAAAGATACATGTATCTTTCGTGTAATTTTCATCGCTAATGACGACCCAATTTAAACCAGGCGTAACTTGCAGCTGGTCTCAAAGTTTAAAACTTTGATAAGTTATTAGTACGAGATCCTACTCACACTTGCAGCAAATCTATGAATAAACTCGCTTTAACCACGTTTCATACGATAATGTAGATGACGAATATCTTCACTCGTCAGTGCTCGCTGACACACAAACTTTTAATTTATTTTGTATATGTAAAATGGTTTGAATAGGTTGATTTTCTAGAAGCAAACGGTCGATAGCCGGCCCTCGACATTGCCCCTTTTGGGTCCGACCCGTTTACGAATAGTATCTCAATCTCATGCATACACGCTACCAAATTAAGTAAAAGAACAATTCCCTACCCTAATACTACCATAGCGTCGTGACAACCCTAGCTTACTCTATTAGGGTGAACATCGATACTCGCCGTGGGGCAGACGTTCGTGCAATATTGTATGACGTGTCATTTCACTGACATTACTTACAATGACTCACATGCGGTAACATTTTGCGTGACAGGAAGCATCGTTTGACTTATTGTAATTTAATTTTACATTAGACACGAAAATAGTGCGTGTCAATCAAGTATTTCTTGATATTCTGTCCCGTGTGACAGGAGACAATTATGACGGAGATTCTTAAAAAAAATAAGAATTCTATCGTGATTAGAAGTTAACGTTGTAAAAAAAAATAAGAAACTCCGTCTCCCTTTTACACGCCTTAGAAAACGGGGTAAAAGGTCAACAAAACTCTACATTTGGTGGAGCAGTAAAATCACAATTTTAATATAAAGTGACCCAGGAGACGTAACCACGGTAACTAGCGACTGAAATAAGTCTATTCCCCTTGTCCGGAACGTTGAATCCCATGATGTTGATGAAAACCGCATTTCTTATATAATACGGGTGTAAAGGTCGCCGTCGACGCGACCCCCCGGCGTGCGGCTCGCGCTACGGCAGCCTCGCGTATCGTGACGTCACACACTGCTTGCGTTTTCTCTCTCTAACAAGCAATATTAAAACGGTTGTAGCTTCGTAATTCTTAGAGATATCTGAATGGTATTTTCGTCACTAGGCATATTTTTTTGCCTTCTTTCTTTTGAAGTAATAATAATTTTGGAGTCTACACCCCTATTGCTATGCTATGACAAACGAATCCGCGAGCATGTGATTCGTAACACTATTACCGCGTTCTAAGGTCGTTATTACAGAAAATGCGCATAGACTAGGTATAAGTCATGATAAACTGTACACAGACAGATACCCTCACGGGGCACGCTGATATTAAAGTCTATACTCATATGATAAAGAGAAACAGTCCGTGAGGTTGTATGTTATGTAGGTGCTAATTACTGGAACTAATAATCCGATTTCAATAATTGTTTCACCTGTGTATAGAACTGACTTTCTGGATAGACATAGGCTATATTTTCCTTCGCGGCTTTGCTTGTGTCTGTGCAAAACATGGGTTGAGCCGCGTGGTTAGCTATAGTAATAAAAAATTATCGCTAAAGGCGTAAACTACGTGTAAATATGGTTTATGTATCAACTAATGGATTCAGGAAAATATGAATCCAGGCGTAACAGCCCATCCAAGCTTGACACTACGTCATTGTAATGATGGGTTTCTTGACTGACGTCTTGGCAGATCGCATGGTTATGCGTATGGTAACACATGGAAATGTGTAATTAAAATAAATTAGTGAAATAAGTAGTACTGTCTTGGTCTGCACTTTGGACGGATTTCATATGTAAGTGCTGTAAATATTTATTTGTTTATTACTAGCTGCCCTCGCGGCTACGCCCACGTATTGCAAACGACGCAGGCGAACCCGCGGTATAAAATATAGCCAATAACCATCCAGAAAGTCCATTATACACACAGGATTTTATGGAATCGGACAAGAGGTTCCGCTCATTACCCATTACATACAAACCTATAAACTTACTAAGCTACAATCTCAGAGACCTTTCCGATTTATAACATTGTATGTATAGTTATTATTCGGAGAATGAACAGCTGCACATTGGTTTTACACAATATGAAGAAAAAAAACAATTACCACCAGTACTACTGCGCGATAAGTTTGGGTGTGGATGTGTCAATTTTGCCTTATAATATTTGGGTTTTTTTTTTTTTTTTTTTATGATATAGGAGGCAAACGAGCAGTCGAATCACCTGATGGTAAGCGATAATCGACGCCCATGGACACTTACAACACCAGAAGAGTTGGAGGTGCGTTGCCGGCCTTTAAAATGGCCGATGGATGGTATTTGACAACAGTGAAAATATATTGTTTTTTTTTATTAGCAACAGATAAACATTACGAAAATACTCTGAAAGTCAATCTCTCTTTTTTTTATTCATAAATAAATATTAGGGGACAATCTTACACTGATGTAATATGGGTACTAGACGGTGATAAACATACTTATATACATAGATAAATTAATACTTAAATACGTAGAAAACATTCAACAAATATTCGTGCTCATCACAAAAATAAATGCCCTTACCGGGATTCGAACCCGGGACCTCTTGCTTCGTAGGCAGGGTCACTACCAACTAGCAACTAGGCTAAAGCGGTCGTCGAATAAGGACGTTGTTTGATTGTAACGTCACAAGCAAGTAATCCATACATATTCCATACTAACAGAGCGTTTTTAACGTTTCATAAAAAGACTGCATCACAAAAGCCAAGTAAATTATATTTTCAACACAATTGCTCGTAACGTACCTCTTATTGTGTCGCTTTTAGGCTCATAATCCTGGATATTAAACACGCGTGTTTAATAACATTACGATACTTGTGTGTTATGGTTATATCCCGATTAAGTCACGTTGCCACCTTGCAGCAAGATGTATGCATGCACACGGTGCATTCTTAAACTAACCGGGTTGTACAGAATGTACAGCTTTTTTTTAATTCTCGGCAAATGGATTCTTACTCGACTAAACAAATTAAATCCTTTTTGATAATTAATTGACTATTTCTTTTTGGATATGATATAGTAACGGTTAATTTAGTAAAACTTTTACTACTTTTGATAACATTTTACATGAATTAATAAAGATAACATTTTAAAACTAAATTATTTATTTTATTTTGTATTGGCTGTTTAGAGATTTCATCTAATGCGCGCGCACTGCGCAAACTTCACAAAAAAATTTGATGCGCGCCATTATAGGTTATTTCACAGATATTTGTAAACATTGTTAATGCGTGTTTGGTTATTAACAAAAATGTTGATTCGTGGTGACTAGAAAAGTGATAAAAAGAATGGACGCCACTAGAAATTCTTGACGATGTATTCAACATGTGAGTAAAAACCTGATGTTGACATCAATAAGTAAGGAAAATAACTTGGCAGGCCTATAAAATTTTCATCTTATGAAAAGGATTTTTTCCTCGCAAAATGTGTTGAAAAACGTCGTATGAAACGCGTGAGCTTTGATAATTACATCCTCGGCTCTCTTATCACGCTCACCTGCGGCTCGCGTGATAATTCCGCCTCTGATGTAGTTATCAACATACCTCACTTGTATCACAATGTACTATTATTAAATATATCGTCGTTCAGTACTCATAACAGAAGCCTTATAGAGCTTTCAATGAGGCTAGTTCAATTTGTGTAAGATTGTCCCCTAATATTTATTTTATTTAAACAAGCTGCCCTTGGCGAACATTAACAATGGTAGCTTAATTTGTGTGAACTTATATCAATTTGTTCTGAATCTTGATCGGCATCTAATTGAGTTATGTAATGTGTTCCAAAGCGGGCACGCGAGCCGGCCATTACCTTATTGGCCGGGCCTCCTTCAAAGATACGAGTTTTCTAATGACATTACGATGTTTTGTTTGTCTTATAGCGAATACCAATATACTCACTGAAAGTTTCCCAAAACTAGATACTTAGAATGTATTCTGGGAACCATGCCATTAAAGGAGCAAACGAGTAAGTACGCCTCCCGTTCCAATTCCAAGTTAGTCTTATCCAGAAGTAATCCGTGATCTTCCTAGTATCGGCCGCCCGTTGAGCTGGTCGACGCTCTTAAATAGCGAATATCCTAGGAAAAAGTTTACTTTGTATTTTTCACTCACAGCGCTGCGTGTATAACGCGATTAAATCTACAACAACTAAAGTCCGTCCTATAAAATATTGTTACTTCGATAACCGCCGACCCCGATAACGAGGATATTCGAGTTCTGACATGTTATTAATTGAATCACTCGCAGCGTCGAACAGTTAAAATCTAACTAATGAAATGAGCCTTTCAAATGTCAACAATGTTTAACACACTGTAACTACTAAGCGTGGGTAAACACCGCTTGGCCCGATTGAAGGTAAAATAATAAATCTGATCGTCGATTCTGTTGTATTAATTTGATTGAAGTTTCACGGGGACGGCGCTTTATTAAACTTTATCGATTATTTACCTATCAACTCTAATCCCCTAGGTAAGGGCGTAATGTATTTAATCGAAACGAATTACTTTAGAGCTGCACTCGGTGACTTTTAGGAAGGTGACACGGTGACTTTACGCAGCGCTAGTTTTGTTCATGTATGGCTAAGTAATTATGGATGGGTTGCACCACCTGCACTAAACCGTCCTTAATCCTAACTGGTGTTCGATAAAATCTGAATGTATGGAAATTTTTACAAGGTTTTATCGAATGATAGGCTGCCAGCGCCATATTTAACGTTGATCGGTCCGTCATAAATTGGTGCAACGCGTTTGTATCGCTACAAAAAATCGCCGTAACCTTTTTTACAATACAGCGGGTCTCTTGAACAAGCGCTCCTCTGTGCATCGGTGATCGGTGCGAACTGCTATTTCGGGCCGGTGAAATGAAGCTAGAATTAAAAAAAAAAAGTCGCTATGACCTTCACTGTGTTATACCTACTATACTTATACACAAATAATGCGGACGGATTTTTGGGTTTAAAACTTGTAAGTAACGTGCTTTCATAGAATGATACCTTAGATCTTTAATCGAATTCAAAACCGTAGGACTTTAAAATTCTTATTTTAATTGAAAGAGTATACTCCTGAGCTGGTCCCATTTTCACCAGGTCAGGATCTGATAATGGGATCCCAGGGAAATTGAGGGCAACCCTCAAATTTTATAGGCACGTTTGTAGTGATTTCGGTATTTTTAACCGACTTCAAAAAAGGAGGAGGTTTCTCAATTCGACCGTTTTTTTTTTATGTATGTCCGCGGATAACTTCGTCGTTTATGAACCGATTTTGATTATTCTTTTTTTGTTGGAAAGGGAGTATCCCAAGGGTGGTCCCATTGTAGGGAAACCAGGATCTGATGGTGGAATCCTGAAGTAATTGAGGGAAACTCTTGAAAAAATTGTCTTTCCGACTGTGTCCGAGTGTGTTCCTTAATATTATTCAATATAAAGAATTTTAAAGCCCTATTATTTTCCCTAATAATCAACGCATTTGCTCTCGGAAATCAGTTCATGTGGTAAATTGGAAAATAAATGTGGAAATGTTCTCGTGGCTTGGCGGAGTACTAATTTGAAGTCGGTTAAAACTTCGTTTTTAAAGTAAATTATCTATTATAACTAGTACCCTCGGAAATCGCAACGTAGTGAAGTAGAACTGATGATGAAGATTACAGGTGACTTAAACAACTCCTCAATGATGTAAAGTACGTCGAAGATTCTGATATGATTCCGTTGAAGTGTCAAAGGTGGTTCTGGAATCGACGGAACTGCTAAAATAGCGATTTGGGTCTTTTCTGTAATAATCAACGCATTTGCTCTCAGAAAGCAGCTCATGTGGTAAAGTGGAGAGGAAATGTGAAGATGTACTTATGTGGTTTGGCGGAGTACTGAATTGAAGTCTCTTTAAACTTTGTTTTTAAAGTAAATTATTGTGTATTCCGTTCTAATATAAAGTATTTCCATCCAATCAATCTCGAACGAATCCTTGTAAACTCAGTCGGAAAGTTGTTTGTTTTTAAATGAAGAAATTCTATGAAATACTACCGCACAGACTAAAGACTAATAAATAATTTACTTGCTAATTAGTATGTGTGCGTTTCGCTTTCACGGTCTAGCGATCCAACAGTTTCATCAGATTCGTAGTATACCTAAAGTGTTTTAATAGTTGATGTTATTGATTAGTTGCGGCGTTATGTTTGACATTAGTCAACCACCTAACGTGAGAGTAGGGTCAAGACAAGGTTATATTACTTACTCTTGAACCTATCTAAGTAGCTCAAGCGTAGATCCCTTCATTGATTATAAATTTCAACTTAAATGAAAAATTAATGCTCTGAGCCGGATTCGAACCGGCGAACACGGGCATACACATATACTAACCAACTGAGCTATCGGAACAATCCTTCTCGGCCACCTAATTTTCCAATCAGTTCGCTCATACAACGCCTTAGGGAAGCGTGTAGCGACATCTACATAGAAGACCCAGACTTCCTAACGGCACCAACGTCTCAAATAAGTCGCATTCATCGATTGACCAAGGTGTCAGGCAACCGCTGCGTCCGTCTGTGCCGTCGCGACTACGAATCTATTAATTTGAAGCCATAAGCTCTCACTTTCAAAACTAGCGGTTAACGAATAACAATCTGAAAGTAGATGATTACGTCGAACGTGTTGTAAATATCGTGGTAGTAATTTATCAGTCTAGACTGCGAAATTAGTTCTGAGTGGCGTCCATTGTCGGCTGCTAGCATTTTAAGAATGCGTTCATTTCATATATTAACTGCACGGGCTTATTTGTTTATAGCTGCCTGACAATCAATTTTGAATAATGGTCACATTAAAATAGGGTTGAAATTTGATAAACCTTTAAATTCAACGACTACTACGAGTTAATACTCTGCCCTAATGGCGCACTCCATATTTAGGCAAATTTGACTACTTCGCCAACCCCTAAGTTAGGTGTGTCTCAAAAAGTTAAACATTGTGACATGTTTAGTGGCAGTTTATCGGTTTACTAATGTATCGGCGAAAATTATTTAGCAATTTTTTTTACTCCTGACCTATTTATCCCATATTTTTATTTGGGGGAAGTTTTATTTAAAACTCAACGTTTCGCACTGATATAATTTCCCTACGAATGATTTGATAAATCATTGTTAGACAAATTATTACTTGGGATTTTTTTAATATGTCATGTATGTATTCGTTAATGTATTGATTGGCATACCATACTTTTAGCAACATATTTATACATTTATAATTAAATTAGATATTCAAAAAATGTTCGGTTCTGGCGTAGTAGTACTGTAGGGTCGCAGGAAGAATCCTAAAACTCCTCCTCGCTTCGCTCGTCGTAATCTCTTACTACACCGGCTTGCCTTTTCTACCATAAAATATTATGCTAACTGTACGTTAATAATATCTAATAGTCATTATCATAATTGGCCCAAATTACATTTGACGATTTGTTTTTTGCCTAAGCAAATCATTTGTTTCATAATTATTTGCCACATAAAAGTTTGTTGAAGTGAAATTTTGCATTATAAAGATGTTGCCAAATGAAATTTCTGCGAAAAGTTGGTAGCGAAGTGAAATTTGGCGAAACATATTTCGCCTAAAAGGCAGTATACCCAGTTTATCATCGATAAACTGAATGACGACGATGACAAACTAATAATCCGACCGAATCTGATGACCATGCGTTAAGTATGCGACAGTGTAAAAATCATTATTGTTTCGTGTCAAGCGTCGGGCATTCAAATTTAATCATCGATACAATAGCCAATGATCCTTCCATGTACACTGACAACTGATTCGCTTTAACTACTAAATCAAGCTTAAAAGGCGCAGCAGCCAAACGGCATCCTTCAAACTCTTATTCAACTCACGATTTACCTTCCAGATCCCCGCCATCCAGCAAATCCAGCAACTCCAACAGCAACTCATCAAGCAACTCGTCGAGCAACGGGTCCGGCGTGCAATCGGGCGAGAGCTGCGAGGCCCTCCTCACCGAGGACCGGGTGGAACGGCGGCCGCGCGCCCACCAGCCCAAGTTCGAGGCCTATATGATGACGGGCGACCTGATGCTCAACCTGTCGAGGGTTGAGCATCCGCACCACAACAACCATGTGCCTATGCACCGGACACATTATCATAGGTAAGTCCCATCCGCAGTTAAGGATATGTTTGGTTTGGAGGAATGTTTTGAAAGTGGAACGAGCGAAGGTGAAAATGTGCCAGGATCGTATTCTCTTTAGACATACTGCCGAACTTAACCTTACTGTAAAAAAATGTAGGCTAATGGATGAGGTTGCTGGAGTCCGCTGGACCGGCGCAGGACCGGTCACTTTGGCACTCTTTAGGGGAGGCCTATGTCCAGCAGTGGACGTTTTTCGGCTGATATGATGATGATGATGATGATGGATGATGATTGATGATGATGACAGGTACAACTCGACGCCAGCATCGCCGATCGAGAGCCGGCTGAGCGGCGGCCGCGCGGACGTCGCGCAGAGGCACAACTCCTCACCCGACACCGGTCTGGTTGGAGACCACTCGAACAAGTTGTGAGTCATGTTTACCTCGGCGAAACCCACGTTTGCGCGACGTGTCTTTCGTGTGCGATGAGTTATGTTGGCGCACACCTGTCACAACTCTGCTCGTCGTCTATTGTTTTTCCCATACATTACAGATGTAATCACTGCGCGTCAACGTGGCTTTTGTCCATGTTTTCCGACAAGCACTTATGGGCTGCTATGCACATCATTTTTTTTATAAATTCTTTCAACACTGATGCTACTGCATAGCCACAAAAGAAAATTGTTCTATAACCGCACTATGTCTACACTAGCAGATTTCTACAAATCTGCTAGTTTGGCCCCACACCGGTTTCTGCATTTCTCCATAAAAAAATAGATAAACTCATCGAAATGGCGGCAAACAAATTATTATTATTATTAGCAACGTAGACAGACATGTTTAGCCATTTACTTTATAAGTTATTTTTGGAATTCTATTCAGCAATTATAAATATAGTATTTGCATGTCTTTATGGTGGCGATAAGGATAATGTTCTGTCCCCGAAGTGTAATTTTCCTTAAGTTTCTATGTTACGGCCAAATATAGAGAAATACGTACAAAGGTGTAATTTATACTACGACCGCAAGTCAAGTAGTAAATACAATAATTAATGTTTCCACTAGAACTTGTATGTTTAGGTAAATTGCTGTGAAGGTTTGGCCGCTTTTGGTATATTAGAAATTGTGTGAAGGAAGGGACACAGCCTGCGAAACTGGCGGTCCTGGGTTCAATAGTATAGTGCAAACGGAGTTATTGTCAATCCGTACAAACTGACTCGCGTTGATAGGAAATGCTATACACAGCAATGAACGCGTAGCCATTGTAATGGTGGCAATATTAAGGTGGGAACGAGACACCTCTGTTGTGCTGACCTGCCATGATTGGAGGGACAGAGAGCGCAACGGAGGTGTCCATTTTTATTGATGCCCGCTTTACCCTGCCTACGAAGCAAGAGATCCTGGGTTCGAATCCCGGTAAGGGCATTTATTTGTATGATGAGCACGAATATTTGTTTCTGAGGCATGGATGTTTTCTATGTATTTAAGTACTTATTCAGCTATATCAGTATGTTTAACGTCGTCTAGTACCCATAGTATAAGCTTTGCTTATATAGTTTGGACATTGGCCGATTTCTGTAAGATTGTTCGCAAATATATATATATATATATATATACTAGCTTCCGCCCGCTACTTCGTCTGCGTGGACCCGGGAAAAAAACTATCCTATATTTTAATCTAGGCTATAAACTATCTTCGTGCAAGAATTCGTCAAAATCGGTTGAGCCGTTTAAGTGTGATTGAGTAACAAACATCTAAACATCCAAACTTTCGCATTTATAATATTAGTAGGATTGCCTCGTGCGCAGCGAGTGTTTGAAAGTACAGTCAAGTGCAAAAATATCGAACGATAACATCCTCTCATAAATAAGAACCAAAACTTTAATCCGCTGACATAAGAGTTATGGGACATATTTATGAGTAAGTTGTATGCAGCCACACCCATATACTCGTATTTACACTTGACTGTACTAGTCCGTTGACGGCGAAGACTGTAGTTCCTAGCTGTACCGCGGGGACTGATTGTGAATGCCCCCCTGTCAGGTACAGCTCGCAGCCCGCGTCGCCGGCGAGCGCGGCGGCGGAGCTGGCGGCGCGCGCGCCGCTCGCCGTGCGCACCTCGCGCTCCGAGGACCATCTGCAGGTGCGACTAAACTTGCGAGTGACACCCGCCCACTTATCATCGGTCCCCGCTCTGACCAGCCCGCAGAAAACGTTATGAAAAAAAAAAACGATATTATAACGATATGTTTCGTTAGTGTTGAAAAATTACGTTATAACAAAATCAGTATTCTCCATAACGATATAAATATCGTAACAGAATTAATATCATAACATTATAAAATACGGTCATTGTCACGATAGTGATAGTGGCTGCTACATCAACTGATGAAAAAATCAGTTAAAGGAGCGACCACACCGCTGCCTGCTCAAAATACGCTAACGCACCGTAAACGCGGCAAAATGTATGAAGAATACGTGACACATTCGACACGTCAACGCGTATACGCAGCGTAAAGCACCGGTGTGGTCGCTCCTTAATATGTTTACGTCACTCTGGGCGGTAAGTGAGATTTACCGCCCTCGGGCGCAGCTGCAAATCTCGCTTCACACCCAGAAAAAGACGTAAAATTGTGTACGCACCACGGGCGGTAATTCGTAAAGCCCCAGATCGCATATTTATAACCTTCACCTTCGGTTCGGGCTGCAAACATCTGCGATCTGAGGCATTCACGAATTCACCGCCCAAGGTACGTAATGTACTATAAATAATTAATTTTTTCAAACTTGCAATGAAATGTTGACATGACTTACTTCAAATTAGGTTCGGAAATACTATGAGTGAAGATGATATGTAAAGGTATTTCATACAGCCTTACACACCTAGGCCTGTAAAGCAACCTTCTTTTGTTTTTAAACGGGGGGCGCGGCCAGCTGCCGGCGCGGCGGCGGCGGCGCAGGCGGTGCACTTCACAAACGTATTATTTAGTTGTGTTAATGTTAACCTACGAATAAAACAAATTGACTAGCTGCTTTTTATTTTTATTTCATTGCATCTTTGAGAAAAGCACTATACAAATCTCGACGAGAAACGGGGTTGCCGGCCGCGTATCCCTATCCAGCCTCGCTAATACGCTCGGCCGTCTATATCTACTTGGCCTGCAACCCTTCGTTTGCCGGCCTCTATAGTAATGTACTAACATTACTACAAGGCGGTCCACTAAAACCTCATACAATGGGAATGTTCTAGAAGGAGTCTTCCCTGAGCGCCGTGGCAGTGGATATGGAGGAAGACGTGACGTCATCACTAAATACGCTGTTAGACGCGCGGCCAGATTCCGCGACACCTGGCCCTCGCTCCGAGTCCGACCCCGTCCGGGACAGGTTAGCTATTCTGGGCCTTATTGCTTTCACAAACAATTCAATTTAGAATGATCGGCGTCGCCATCGCTGGTGCACGTCGAGTTTGGTACAGATGAGTCGGAGACTCCGTGTCTAGTTTGAAAGGTTGGGAGAACGTGACACTATTGCTCAATACGTGGCTGATCGCTCGACCATCCTGCTATATGAGTCGACCCCATCCAATTATTATCAATGTTTTTCAGTTTATAGAGCTGGCAATTGGTATACAAGAGATTTATTCATGTTTATAAAGCTATTTGTCAAATTATCCTGGGTTCAAATCACGCGGGCGTAACATGGTTGCCTTTTTATCACTTATAGCTGTGGTTAAGACATCCATCACGTTCCTACAAGTATGCGAGTGCGAGAGTGACGGATGTCTTATCTACAACGATAAGTGATTAAATGGCAACCATCTTAGGCCGTGGCAAGAGCAAATAAGCTTATTGGCTAAGTAAAGTAAATATCGTTAGTTAATCAGGGACCGGAAAACCCGTTCATTTGCCTTACCCATTCATTTGGGTAACCCCTTCATATGATAAGCTAATCGTTTGGGTAACCCGTTCATCCGGTTACCCAACAATAATGATAACCCATATTATTCAGATTAACCTAATCGTTACAAGGGGTTACCGCTTACAGGAGCTGATTCGGTTTGTGTTTTGCGTGTACTAACCGGTAACCTTTAGGTTTAGGGTAAGCCTTACCCCTCTCCTCTCCTTCCACTCGTGATGGAACTTTTAATGCCTACTCCATGTAGTGGAAAGAGTAGAATAATATAAAATTTATTTATACAATTCGCTAGGTCATGCCGGGGGATAGGCTAAGTAAATCTGCCCCCAGCGAGTTTTGGCTTGCAATTTTTTTCGATGATGTGGCTTTGTATCGGTTACCAGCATGCAAAATTACAGCCCCCAAAAGCTTAATAGATTATTAAAAAAAAAAACTAAATATGATCTTTTTAGGGTTCCGTACCCAAAAGGTAAAAACGGGAACCCTATTACTAAGACATCGCTGTCCGTCCTTCTGTCTGTCACCAGGCTGTATCTCAAGAACCGCGATGTCTAGACAGTTGAAATTTTCACAAATTATGTATTTCTGTTGCCCCTATAACAAAAAATACTAAAAACAAAATAAAATAAATATTTAAGGGGGCTCCCATACAACAAAGGTTTTTTTTTTCAGGCTTTATCTCAAGAACTGCGGTAATAATAATAATAATATAAATTCTTTATTCAGATAACTGAGATCCAAGTTGTTAGTATTACATCCTTATATGTCTATTATTAGTAGGTACACAAATTACATATTTTAAATCTAGACTCTAATTAAACTACGCTGTACAGTGTCCCCTTACCTTAGATAGCTAGACAGTTGAAATTTTCACAAATCATGTATTTCTGTTACAATATTTTTCTATATTTCTATAACAAAAAATACTAAAAACAAAATAAATAAATATTTAAGGGGGGCTCCCATACAACTTTTTTTGCCGTTTTTATAGATAATGGTACGGAACCCTTGGTGCGCGAGTCCGACTCGCACTTGGCTGGTTTTTTCTTTTTTTCTAGCCTGCCGATTTTGACATGCGTCACGTATAATGTGCATATAAAAAAGAAAATTATATGATATCAATTATAGGTTATGTTGCAATACAAATAAGTATTTTTTTTTCTTTTTTCACCTAATCTAGCCTCTTTAATAAGTTACAAAATGAATGTATTTACTTTATTTTATCTATGGTAGAACAAGGTGTTTTTTTTTTAATTGAATACTTTACTTAACTATACATTTTGGACAGTTTATGTGAATAACCGGCACAGAAGGGACTTTATTTTTATACTTGGCCAGTCTTCGTTACAACCATGCACGATTCTATAAAGAGTTTTTGGTTGGGTATAGGAGGACAGGGGGGCTGGTAATTTTTAGGGTTCCGTATCCAAAGGATAAAAACGGGACCCTATTACTAAGACTTCGCTGTCTGTCCGTCCGTCTGTCACCAGGCAGTATCTCAAGAACCGCGATAGCTAAACAGTTGAAATATTCACAAATTATGTATTTCTGTTGCCGCTAAAACAACAAATACTAAAAACAAATAAATAATAAATATGGAAGGGGGGCTTCCATACAACAAACGTTTTTTTTTCTGTTTTGCTGTTTTTATAGATAATAGTACGGAACCCTTCGTGCGCGAGTCCGACTCGCACTTGGCCGGTTTTTTCTTTTATATTTGTTTTTAAATGTTCTTTTCCTATCGTAAAAAATGCGTCAAAATAAGCATGTTTTATTCTTCAAACTTTTTTCTCAGATCGATATTTACCGGGATATTTGGGTTCAAAGGTCAGTCATTCAAACGGTTCTGGGAAATTTCGGTATCGTGAACCGACTCAGATACCGGATAGGTTAGAAGATGGCGGCGGGAGCAAGTCTTCGTGGCTATTTTTTTTATAAAAGAGCGGAAAAAACTTCTTAAGAGTAAAGTTTTGCAAATAAAAGATGCTTATTTTGACGTGTTCTATACGTAACAATCATTTAAAATAGGTGTTATTATGACACCACTTTGGCAAAAAATGTTGAAAGTGCTGAAATGTCCATGATTGCTCCACCCAATAATGAACTTTGAACTGCTCTAGTTCGTAAACGGTCAAGTTAAATAAAATAAAAAAACCGGTCAAGAGCGTGTCGGGCCACGCTCAGTGTAGGGTTCTGTAGTTTTTCGTCCGTGTGTGTGTCCCCATTTAAGCGTTAAAAAATGGCCTATTTGTTACATTGAGTTGACATATTAAGTACAAAACCCTAAAAACCCGACATACAGCGACATCTATCGGCAAATTAAGTAAACTATTGCGCTCGAGCTTAAAATATGGAAGATGATTTTTATGGGATAATTCTTTATTGCGTGAACCGATTTTCACCGTTTTTTTACTTTATTTGAAAGCATTTCATTTCATTGTGATTCTGTAGAAATTACAGGTACAATAAACACCTGGTTATACGGTTAAATTACAAACTTAGTTCAGAAATTATTTTGTAATTTTTTTCAAAAACTATTCAACCTATCAAGTTCAAAATAATTTTCCTAAAAAGTTTTTATAAAGTTCTACTTTTGATATTTTTTCATATTTTTAAAACTTATGGTTCAAAAGTTAGACACATTTTTTTTTTTACTTCTGGAGCGATTATCTCCGAAAATAATAACATTATCAAAACATTTTTTAGCAAAACCCTATTCATTTTTAAATACCTATCCAATAATATATCACACGTTAGGGTTGAAATGAAAAAAAAAACACACCCCACGCTACGTATAGGGGAGGTGGTACCCTAATAAATAAATAAAAAACACTATTTTACCACTGTCGGCGTGATTGATATACCAAATTTCAGCTTTCTAGTGCTAACGGTTACTGAGATTATCCGCGGACGGACGGACAGACAAAGCGAAACTATAAGGGTTCCTAGCGACTACGGAACCCTAAAAATCAATAAAAGATGCTTATTTTTATGTATTCTTTAAAGTTCTTTGAACTAGTCAAAATGCAAAAAAGGCCTAAAATCCCCACCTTTGCTATACGCTGACCGAGTTTTTAATTGAGTTGTTTTAACGAGCGGATATAGAAAATGTATAGTGATGTATTCAATTTAAAAAAACCCCTTGTTCTACCACAGATAACATTAAGTAAATACCTACATTCATTTTGTAACTTATTAAAGAGGCTAGCTTTGGTGAAAAATTTGGGTTATCACTGACGTGAAAGTATTTTTTTTTTAATAGATTGTTTTTTTTTCTTTTTTGTATCTCAATATATCTTAAAATTATTGACGTCATATAATTTTGCACGAAGATAGTTTATAGTCTGGATTAAAATATAGAATAGTTTTTATCCCGAGTTCACGTAGACAAAGTCGCAGGCGGAAGCCAGTATTTAATAAAAGCGGCCAAGTGCGTGTCGGACCACGCACAACGAAGGGTTCCATGCCTATTAAAAAGGTAGTATCGTTACTGAAATCTTATGGCTCTTAAGTCCTTTTCTTTAAGGAAGGCAGTCTTTTAGAAACATTTTTTATTCATATTTTTAAAATACACGGTTCAAAAATTAGAGGGGGGGGGACACAATTTTAGTGACTTTCGGGGCGATTATCTCCGACTATTCACTTAATCAAAAAAAATGCTGAGAAAAATTATATTAATTTGGAAGGCCTATCGATTGATGTGCCACACGTGGGCTTGCAATGAAAAAAAAATGTTGACCTTCAGTTTTATGTATGGAGTGCACCCCAAAAAAATTGTTTTTAGGAATTTAATTACAAAACTATGTAGCGGCTAACAAAATACACCTATCCTCAAAAAATTATTCAAATACACCTTACTTATAGTTTTCGAGTAAAATGCCTGTGACATACGGACGAACAGACAGACAGACAGACATGACGAAACCATAAGGGTTCCGTTTTTTGCCATCACGTAGGTATTCAATTGAAACGCCGAATCTTCGCGGGAGCACGAGAGATGTGCACAGACAGCAAACGATAAAGAAAGTGGTAATAATAGGATTAATAAGTAAGTACTAAACAAAAATATACCAAACTCAATGCAACACCTTATAATTGGCCATTTGTTGTCTTACATGTGTTTTGAAATCTGCGCTCTGCGCCACATGACTTAACGTAAACTTTTGTTTGAATTTTTGATATTAGGTTTAGGTCGGCGAATTACAAAGCTTTTGACAAATGCCGCACGCGCAATGCTGCCGCGCGCGTAGGTAGGGAACCGCCATGTTTGGTGTCTTGCGCTACGATAATAGACCATATACAGTTTACGTAAAAGCTAAAACAGCTTGCTCGTATTTAATCAGCGCTTGAAGCGACAACCCTTTCCCGGGTTTTTGATATCGGTAAGCACTAACCTGAATTAATTCAAATAAAAGGGTTAGTTTATTAACCGGTAAGCCAATGAAAAGCTTACCGAAATGAAGCGGTTTTTGGACAACACCTTTAAAAGAACCCGGGTTTTTGAACGGGTTAGGGTAAGCGGGTCCGGTCCCTGTAGTTAATATTGTGTGCCCTAACAGGGCGTCATGGACTGACTATTGCAATGTAAGACCTTAATTGATATGTACATGATTTTTACAATAAAATAAATGAAATATGTGTGCGATGAGCATGAGTATTTGCTTCTGAATCGTGGATGTTTTTCTATGTATTTAAGTTTTTATATCTATTAAATCGTCGTCTAGTAGTTCTAATAACCATTACACAATCCTTATTGAGCTTAATGTGGGGCTAGTGTAATTTGGGTAAGGTATATTAACAACACATAGCACATAAAAACCGATGGCCGTTGGGGCGGAAAGGTTCTCGAGTGGCGACCACGTACCGGAAGGCGCGGCGATGTAATATTTTGAATATTATTAATAAATGACTTATGACTTATTAACAACGAGGAATCCGGTTTAATCCCAATAAGGTCTAGTCTTCCCTCTGGATTAGAAGGCTCACACTAAATCTTGGTATTAGGTGCCCAGGCTCGTTAGCACTACGGGGAAAACGCAAGGGGTATGTTGTTCCTGCCATTTCCAGTGGTTCCTGTATATTAATTATGATTGTAACAATCAGCAGGATCGTGTGGACGTACAACGCGCCGGTGTCCTCCGCGTCAGAGCGGACGCACTGCAACGGCTCCGGTCACACTTCCAACTCCACCTCCATCTCCGACGGCATCTCGCAGAGGTATCTCTCCCTTTCTCACTGCAACGCGACATATTGCTACGTCTCCCTCTCGTCTGTGATTAAATTAAGAACGTGATGACAGTTTTTTTAAAGGTAATACTTGGGTTTTTATTTCAGCACAATTGAACCGAACGCCACAATTTTGATACATTTGTTATTTATTTATTTAAGGACCACCAACGGATAACACATCTAAACGATACATTTGGCTTAAATACAAAAAATACTAATTAAGATGCTTAGCTTGTTATAGGTGACCACAGCTCGCACATGTCTCATGTATCATTTGTTTCCAATTCGTCCCCAACCCGCATGGGCAGGGAGATTTTTATCCATTCCATCTTATCCACGAGGCCCACCTCGTACAAATCCAGCAGTAGAGACGTGTAGGCTGATTGTGCTTCGTTTTCAGTTAACCCTTTTTAAGGTCGGCTGATACTTATCTGACGTGTTGCGTGACGCGAGAGAACGATATCGTTACATACTAACCCCACATGTTAACCCTTTCGTTCCGGGTGACGAGTTAACTCGTCTTGTGCAATGTGCTCTCAGATCCGTTAGACGAGTATACTCGTTTTAAAAAAAATTGACATTACATCCTGGATTAGGGCAATCGACAGTCACTTGCACAACCGGACACATTGCGTCCTGTACTCTAGGCCTCTGGCAACATTACCCTCATTTTGACAATATTAGCTAACGAGTTTTCTCGTCTACCGGCTCTGAAAAGCGATTTACGTGGCCGAGTTAAGACGTAAGAGCATCATCTCGAGTTAACGTGTTAACTCGCCTACAGGACTGAGGAGCAGGTATCATTTCACTGGATCTGGAAAACTGGGTAGATTTTGTGTATGACTTTGCCGGAACGAAAGGGTTGTGCGGTTTGATTCGCACTCGTGTGATACGCTCTGACAAAACGGCTCTTTTTGCGTCGGACGACGGAGCGCACCAGAGAGTATCACGTCAGACAAATATGAATGCGGCTTAAGGACATAGATTTCGAGAAGCTGCTGCAGTGGTGGAAGCGAGAGGCCTGGTTCAGGTGTGTCGCTCACGCGTATGACGCACTCCTGCCGTTGCCTACTCAAAGTCGGAGCCAAGCTGCAGATATTCGATTCAAGAGAGTAGGGAATAGACATCTTTTTTTTTGAAGTGAAAACTTCTTTAGCGGCGCTGTGCACTTTTTGTGATGGGGAAAAAATGTTAAACTCGCGACAGCTCACGTGACCGACAGATTCGTCAGATTGAAAATTCGTAAGACGGACACGCTACTTGATCGAAAAACAGTAACAATTTCATTGAAGCCAGCATTTAATTTTTTACCACATAAATGATAGTACTTTTATACTGATAATTAAAGCAATTCGTGCAAAATTATTCCCTAACCATTGCAAAATATCAAAAATGCACAACGTTAATATTCAAGTTTTCACTTCTGCCGGCACTCCCGGAGCCGTTGTTTTTTTATTACGAAAATCAAAAGTATAATCCAGAGGAAAATCAACTGTAGCATTAAAACTTTCTTATGATATTTTAACTGATGTAATAGGCATTTGAAACCTGCACGCGCCGGCACCCACAGAAAACGATCGATGTATGTAAAACGGGAATAGAGTATGACGTCACAATGCATATCCTCGGTGCGTTTCCTATGGAGTTAGTCATTAATTTGCAATTATCTCCTTGAATATTGCGTTTTGCGTTCAAGTCTATAATTGACATACAAAATATCATTTCTTATTCAACATTCTGTCTAACTGATATGTAATTTTATCGAAAAATAAAACAACTTTTTTTTTCGTGATTTTAACGTGAGTTAATACTAATACAATAGTTTTTGTAGTGAAAACTTCTTTAGCGGCGCTGTGCACTTATTCTCACGGGGAAAAATAGTTAAACTCGCCACAAGTCACTGACCGTAAGATTCGTAAGACGTGAGATTCGAGACAGGTCACGTGACCGGAACACGGACACGTGACCTGATCGAAAAACTGTTACAATGTCATTGAGTTTTCACTTCTGCCGGCACTCCCGGAATGCAACCCGGTCTTTTTTTATTTTTGGTGTATACTATTTCTAAGTGTATGTATCCGCATCGATATAGTGCAATTTATTCAAAATTGAAGTCTCATCACTATTGGTTATCTGTAGAATTAAGCTTACGCGTGAGCGCTCCGAGCGCGGTGGACGGCATGAGCGGTATGAAGTTATAGGATAGAGCGAGACAGGGATACAATTTCGCTTCAACGCCGGCCATCCGGCACTTATCCACACGGGCCGAAATCACTGCAGTCCGCCACGCTCGGATATCTGTAGAGATAGGACTTCAGAATTGGGTACACATGTTCAGGAGCAGCCTTGAGTGGATGTAATAGAATAGAATTATTTATTTCTGGTTAAAGACTCGTATAATACATCGTTAGTTACATTTGTGTTTATTTAAAACTAACACAGTTTTATGTCTAGGCAGTTATTTAATTTATTTAACATACGATCTTACTTGCCCTACCCAGTGTATCAAAATATAGCAATCAAATCTGCCAGCTAATACCTTCAGGATACTATTTTGGCTACTTCTGAGTCACACTTGGTTCTTGGATATGACTACAATTGGTTTAAAAAGAGAACATAATTGCAAAATAGTCTATAATTTTATTGTTGTAGTAAATCATCATTTTTTTTTCTATATTACATATTTTCAGTCTATTGCTTTTATGGTTCACTATCCACTTTTTTATTTTTTTTATTTAGATTTATTTTATAGGGAAAATGACCTCTACATCTACAGATGTATGAGGTGCGTATTCGTAATGTGATACTTCACCATTATCAGGAACAATATCACCATCAATCAAATCTCTTATAAATTCATAATCTGGAAATTGAATAAATGTGTTATCCATGTTATGATTTGGTGAGTACATTGCCTCCATCGTCCGTCCTCGAGTAATAAGTGCGCTGTCCCCCTTGCCCGCAGGTCGTCGTCCCCCGCGTCGCCCACGTCGGCGTCGGCGTCGGCGTCGGCGTCGGCGTCGGCGTCGTCGTCGGCGCGCGCCACGCCGCCGCCGCGCGCGCCCGCGCCGCACGCGCCGCACGCGCACAACCACCGCCCGCTCAACGGTAACATGATATTGATCTCATTGATATTAGTCGTAACATTTAATTATATATAGATGCAATAGTACAATGGTCCCATGACAATGGTATCATGCTAAATGCAGAAAAAACTAACCTACTTGTAATTCATTCACCATATTTAAAATTACCCGACTATACTCCCCGTTTAGTTGCCCATAGTTACCAGTGTTTGCATAATAAACTAGTCAACTGTACATGTGATCCCATACATAAAGTAGAATGTGTAACTTGTTGCGGCTTGCAACACCGAAGCGAAGATCGCGCCCAATTAGATGGCGGCATCCCGCGCATGCGCGCACAGCAGCGCCGAAGTTTTTCGAAAGATATCGAGAATCGAGTCGAAGTATTTAGGAGTAAAGATTAATACTAACTTTTCTTGGTCACCGTACATTGATTATGTATGCGAAAAACTAAGACTGTTACCAAGTACTAAGTACTCGCCAACAAACTGTTCCGTCAGTTTGGCGAGTAAATTTGTTTTTTTTTTTTTTAAGTAAATTTTACCATCTAAGTTATAAGGTTCCTCTCGGTGCCTTAAAATGTTTGTACTTCGCGCTGGTAGATTCTTTGCTGAGACATTTAAAACTTACTTAGACAAACTAGAATCCCTTCAGTTAAGATTTTTGAAACTACTTGTACCCAAAAAAGTAAAAAACTTGTAAAAACGACTGTAGAAAACTTTATAAAATTTGTAAAATCCTTCCTGTATCCTTAAAACATTAATACCTTTTGGCCACTAACAACCATAGCAATCGGGAGCAAACCCTGCAAATAACTACTCATCTTCATAGCACTAGATTATTTATTTATTTATTATTATTATTTAAGATAGAACATTAAAAAATCGTTTGCCATATTATATCTATAACAACTTGCTTGAAGACATCAGACTTGAACAAAATGCACACTTATTTAAAAGAAAATTAAAAAACATTTGCTAGAATCCTAAATATTTATTAATACCTACATAAATATACCATTAGATATATATTATCAAAGCATATATATATATTACTATACTGTAGAATTAATTAACGAGTTTTGTAAAATTAGATAAGTTATTATAATAAGTCTTCCTGCAGTCAAACTGTTAAAACAGTTTTGCAGGACTTAGTAGTTAATGTTTTTGTAGATTTTTTTATTAGTAACAAATAATAAAATAAATAAAATAAATAAAAACGCACACTACTATTGGCTACTTTTCTTATTTTATAAACATTATGGGACAAACTTACACAAATCGACTTAGTCCCATAGTAAGCTCAATTGGGCTTGTGTTATGGGTACTAGAGGACGATATATTTAATAGTTAAAAATACTTAAATACAAAAATCGTCAAAAACAGATGACGTAATTTATGGACAAGCCCGTAGCTCCTAAACGAATGGAGCCGTTTGAATGCGATTTCTTTGTCCGATAACTGACGTAATCGAGATGATTCTTAGCTACTTTTTAACAACGTCGACTCGGCCGGTTTTGAGATATTCAACTTTGAAACGAAAATGTCGATTTTTAAAGTTGTTAATTATTTGACGGTGCAATTCAAACCAGTTTTCTGAGAGGATCAATTGCCTATGCGGGGCTAACTACAATTATAGCACATAGAAAGACAAACATGAATCAAAGATGAACCTAACGAAAAATAATTATAGGAAAAGTATAGGCTCGCTAGTTCTACAGCTCACAAAGCCTCTAGTTTAAAAAGTGAGCTAATCATTTCATAGTTGACAAAGCTCACCTAAAAGGATCGTGATAACATATAACAATCATTTAATAATATTATAAACCATAAATCAGTATTATACGATTATATCCAAAGTTCACTAGTAGAATTCAATAGATTACTCTATTTAAAATGCGTCGTCACTTAATCACCTAGCTGGCACAGGAATTAGCTAATTGCGCTATAAACAATTAATTTACGAAAAAACATCGTATACCACAACAATCGATTCGTTCTTTACGAATCAGTTGAGCTACAATCGGCGTACAAGTGGGCCAAGTATTCGGTAAACTAGCCCAAGTTAAACTAAAATGACCCAAAAAACTAGATATATTTCGATTATGCATCAAAATGTGTTATTTAATAGCTCTCAAGTACGATTGAAAAGGCTAAACTGGCCATTAGGTAAACCTTATTCCGACCACATATGTTCTATTAAAAAGAAATCTAGTGTGTTTATTGTTCATCATCGTCATCATCATCATATCAGCCGAAAGACGTCGACTGCTGGACATAGGCCTCCCCCAAAGAGTGCCACAATGACCGGTCCTGCGCCACCCGCATCCAGTGGACTCCCGAGACCTTTACCAGGTCATCAGTCAAACTTGTGGGGGGCCTACCCACGCTGCGCCTTCCGGTACGTGGTCGCCACTCAAGAACCTTTCCACCCCACCGGCCATCGGTTCTACGTGCAATGTGTCCCGCCCACTGCCACTTAAGTTCAGCGATTCGGAGGGCTTATATCGGTTACCTTGGTTCTGCTGCGGCGCACTGCTGTGTTTATTGTTTATGTTACTAAATGTAAACGATACTTTCCAGGCGACATGAGCCTCTCAGAGGCCGTGTCAAACATCTCCAGTCCGGACTACCAAGACCAAGACGACATGTTCGAAGCCGGGCGAGAATGCCCGCGAATGGAACTCTCCGACCCGTCGGACTCCGACTCCACAATACTAGTCTCAGAGCCTTGCCACAAGCGGGCGAAGTCCAACTCCTCATACTCTAACGGCCATGGCAGTGACGTCACGCTGAACGGCGACAACAACGACTATAGAATAGTAATACAGGTTAAGGGACCGGACAAACAGAACGCTAATGCGGAGAGTGTAAATAATAATAATACTTATGGGAATGGGAAGGAGAATGGACATAGTTTGCCGGAGAATCAGGGGTATCAGGTGTGTGCAAACGGTTTTTTTGTCTTTTCTAATATAAGTGAACCAAACAGAATGCTTACAAAATTTTCAAAGTCTAACCTTAAAATGGCTTTCTGTTTCTCATCAAACATCAATTCCAACTGCCATTGATTAATATAATATATTGATATCGAATTACTCTGGGAATCAATTCATCGTCATTTTTGTATCTAGCTTGCCTCGCTTTGTCTACCTAGAAACTTGACCCATTCCCTGTTAGACAGAGAGGTAGGAACTACCCTACACTACAGTCTACGCTTTGCTAAAGATGATGTGTTCCCGTTATCCCTCATTAGGGACATAGGGTTTGCAGAAGAGTACTCCTTTGTCACGATCTTACCCACCAGCATTACCACCGTTTATCAGGGAATGTCTCAAATTTGTTGCCCGACAAATGAATGCATGTGACGAATGAATATTGTGTGGTTCCAGGAGCTGTGCAGCACGTCCGAAGCGGGCTCGGGCTCGGACTCGGGCTCGGACGGGGACTCGCTGCACTCGTTCCACTACAGCCCGAAGGCCGTGGACATCCCGTCGGCCGAGCGGCTCGCCAAGCGGCTGTACGGGCTCGACGGGTTCAAGAAGTCCGATGTCTCCAGGCATTTGAGTAAAAAGTTAGTTATGGGCCGTGTAGCGTGTTTTAAGTAGTTCCTTCGATAAAATAGGTAGCTAGTGTTCGGGAGACTCACCTCGAACTCATCCGTCGCTCGGTTTGATGTTCTGGGCGCCCCCTGGTGCTGTATTTCCTCACAGGCCGCTAGAGTCTGTTTTAAATAATAATCGCGTGTCGCGTTTCGGTTTTGAAAGTTTTATAGGGTTTTTTTAAGCTCCAGCAATCTCATTGCGAGCTGTAACGACGCGCGGTAAAGCGGAGATTGCCATATCACCCTCAGTGTTGCTAGCTTTCCGAAAAGCGTTTGGTTTCGTCTCCGTCAAACTAGCTATATGATTTAATATCCTTAGATTTCGAAAATTAATGAATAACACGTTGTGTTTTGTGCTAGGAACGTTGAAATACTGAACAGGCCGCGTTTATACCATTTCAACGACCGTGACCGTGAATGAAAAGTGACCATGAGGAATGTAATGCCTTTATTCATAATCGTCCATCGGTTTCAAACGTCATCACTGTAATCATTTTTCTAAGAACATCTGACCCAAAATATGCTACACAGTATTATCAAACTTATACTTGGACTTATTCGTGTTCTACTTTTATTGAGGAATTGATTCGGTGAAGGAATACATCGTGAAAGAACCGGTTTAGTTCCAACAAGATCTAGTTTCCCCTCAGGGTAGGAATTTCAAGAGCAGTCGCTATCTTAAAACTAGTGCCTAAGTCAATATTTTAAATACCATTTCGTTTCCAGCAACGAGTTCTCTCGCGCCGTGGCCGAAGAGTACGTGAGACACTTCGACTTCGCGGGCGCGACTCTTGACGCGGCGTTGCGCGACTTTCTCGCGCGTTTCGCGCTCAGCGGCGAGACACAGGAACGGGAGCGAGTGCTCGTGCACTTCTCGCGGCGGTATCTCGAGTGCAACCCGGGCTCGTTCAACTCGCAAGGTTAGTCGAGAAACTATATTTTATATACTACTAGCTTCCGCCCGCGACTTCGTCTGCGTGGACCCAAGATAAAAACGATCCTATATTTTAATTCAGGCTATAAACTATCTACGTACAAAATTTCATCCAAATCGGTTGAGCCGTTTTAGCGTGATTGAGTAACAAACATCCAAACATTCACATTTATAATATTAGTAGGATTACGTCACACCTGGAAATAAAGTGGTAATTAACGCCCGTTACGGGTACGGAAAATCCCATTATCTGGCCAAGGGAGAAAAGTTTTGTACTCACCACGAGCGGTATTAAAGTATGCCTCTTTTTCGCCCTTACCTTTGGCTCGTGCATTAAATACTTGCGATGTTTTATCAGTTCTATCACCCTACGTGAGTAATGTACTATTCTTTCTAAGTACATTACTCACGTAGTAACAAAAGATTTAAGCGTGGGCTGCGCTCAATGGCAAGTATCTCTTTTAGCGGCACCTACACCTAGGTTTTTTCCTTTGGAAGCATAGTGGAACTCTTTGGAAGCGAGGAAGGAGATATTAGTACATTGTTTAACGAGGGGCGTAAGTGGAATATTTTTGCGAGGAATCAAATACATTTTAGATGAAATCAATACAAATCGTAATAAAAACTGCGACATGTCAGTTATCCATTTTGTTGAATTTGACGTGAGGCGCGTATGAAAAAGACCCTTCGGTATACAGCCACGATTTGAAAACACTTAAAAACATTTTACATAGACACTAAATAACTACATATTAAATCTGTAAATAATTCTGTTAAACATGTTTTAGTAGTGTTTTTAAGTTTAAGTTTATTTATAAACGTTTTCAGACATCGTATTTCATATAAAACCTCTTTGCTTTGTAACTGCCGCATGAGTGACAGATACAATTTAAGAAAAAAACCATTACGCCCGTGGGCGTAACATAGACTATTACAGCTCTGTATGTCTGCGCATTATGAAGCCCGTTTCGAGCAAGTGTGATGAAAAAATATTTGTCTTTTCTAGACGCCGTACACACGTTAACGTGCGCCATAATGCTCCTCAACACGGACCTGCACGGACTGGCGTCGGGCGGCGCGTTCCGCCGCATGTCGTGCGCGGAGTTCGTGGACAACCTCGCGGAACTCAACGACGGCGAGAACTTCCCGCGGGACACGCTCAAGCACTTGTATCACGCCATCCGTACGCAGCCACTGCAGTGGGCGCTGTGAGTACCGTACACTAGAAACTCCTAAGTCAGGCCCTAGCTTATTTGTCCCGCTCGCGGTAGAAACGACTGGTTGTTGGGGTTCGGAGGCCAGAAAACTTGTCAAGGAGATCGGGCGCCGTCGGGCGGAGAGGGGTCATGACCCCCGGTCCGGGTCACCGCTGGTGCAAGTCTGTCCGTGTCCATCGCGAGTCAGCGCGGCAGCGGGGCACCGCGGCGCGCGTGATGGACACCTTTCCGCCGGGGGTGCCGCGGGGCGGGCGTTTTAATTCTAGGCTAAGTTGATAATTCATTATTGACCCATATTGTACCCTTTTATTTCAATTGATCTGTGACCTGTAATATTTGGCCCTAGCCTGTTTACAGTGTTTACACTTTGATTATAGATCGTGGGCCCACTCCCAATACGCGTACGTCACATGAAATGATTTAAAAAAAAATCTCCTATAGTTTTACAGTTGTTTAGTTATTACTGTTTTGCTGTGTAACTTGTTTAAATAATTAAATAAATAAAATGCATGGCAGCAGGTCGCGAAAGTAGTGCTGAGTAAGAAAAAAAATAGCCAAAGGTTAGAAAATTCTTCACTTCCGGTCAAAATTTGTATGGCTAGGTATATTTACATCATGTGACAACATTACGAGCCATGTGGCATCATTTAGAGAGAGTAAAGCTAAGTCCTCCAGTCCTGAAATGGCCCTAAAGTACTTGGCAGACAGCGTCAAAGTTGCCAAGTCCATACAAATACTCCCAACAAAATAGGACCGCTTGTACTGTATAACTCGCAGTATTTACTAATCTGTGTATACAAGCCATTACAGAGGGTTCACTCGCAAGGCTACGGCAGCTGTCATTCCATAGAAACTTGTCAAACTTTCCGTACATTGAGATTTTAACGAACACCACTTACGATTAAACGGTTTGGTGCAACCCACTCTTACCAGGTCCAATGTCACCAACTTGACGTTCAGGGTTTCTAGAATGTATTTTGTCACCAGGTGTAGGTGCCAAAATCTACCATGTTTATTAATTTCACTGCCAGGAACCCGCCTAGCAGGCGCCTACCCCGTTGGCACTTACCGCTACATACGGGGAAAATCACAGGATCGGCTACAAGCGTAGTGCGTAGCGATTCTTGCCAGTTAATGTGTCAATTAAATCAATTAAATTGAGTGGTGGATTTTGAAAGCTGCTATCAAAAAGACTTCTTGCCACAGTGCTGCCAGCTTGTTACATAATGCGTTCTGAAAACCCTCATTGTCAAGGAACCGTAAGTGTAACATGTCTTAAACACTTCGTTCCAAAAGTGTCAAACGAGATTGAATTCGCAGCGACACGGACACGCCCGCGGCGGCGGCGGGCGCGGGCGCGGGCGCGGGCGCGGAGGCGACGCGGGCCGGAGCCAACCCCTTCCTCGACGTGCCGGACCAGTCGCGCGCCGTCGAGTACAAGAAGGGATACGTCATGAGGAAGTGCTGCGTCGACCCTAACGGCAAGAAAAGTGAGTATACACCGTTAGAATACGTGCAGACATAATAAGTATTTAGGCATGCACATTGATAATAATTTCAATTGGAAAACACATGTCACTACAGTTTGTTCTAGGATTCGCTCAGTTCTAAGTAAGCTGTACCACTTAAACAGAATAGTTAGTAAAAACCATGCTTGTTGTATATTACGCATTAGGCGACTCTGTTATTGGTTATGGGCTCCGTGTTTATGGTCGAACTTTTCGAACATATTTAAATGAAATTAAAAAATTACAAATAAGATGTATGAAATACCTTGTTAGTAAAAAAACTAAAAATAACCTTAGAGGTGATTATGACAGGTTGTACAAGATATGTAAAATATTACCTATACATCAAAGGGTGCAATATATGATAGCTGTAGAAAACTATTTTAATAATAAGTATAAAGTTTTAAAACAAAATAAATATAAAACTAAAAATGAAAGGGCAAATAAATATGTACAGAATTCTGCTAAAAACTACTATGGCAAAAGAGCTAATATATTTATGATACCAAAAATATACAACGAGACTGATTGGTTAAGAGAAGAAAATAAGTGCAGCAAAGTTGAATTGAAAAATAGATTAAGAAAGATATTTTTGGAAAAATTACATTAATACTTACATAGGTAAAAAAGAATGCTCGCAGTAAAAAAATAATTGAACAAATAAATAATTGTAAAAGTATAGCACTTTAAGTGCAGAGGTGAAGTGCTCAGCCATTGTCATGTTTAGTGTGTAAGTTAGTGTTTAAGATCATATGTGCCTAGTTCATATAGCATACCTAACATAGTTTTAACATAGGTACTTAACATTAGTTAAAATGAGCGCGGTCTCGCCAACAAACTGTTATCGCAATTTGGCGAGTAACATGACATTTTTAATTGTTTTGTACTTTTGATAAATAAATTGAAAAAAAAACAATCCCAAAATAAGGACATACTACTACTACTGCAGATCTTTTATAGATCTACTCTGTTTAGCGAAGTGTATATCAAGAGGTCTTACTGGCCTCACCGGAATTCCACGTTACAATACAGGATCAGTGATCTAACGTAGACAAAAAAAAACCGGTCAAGTGCGAGTTGGACTCGCGCACGAACGGTTCTGTACGGCAAAAAGAAACACGTTTGGTGTATGGGAGCCCCCTTAAATATTTATTTTATCTGGGGGCACGGTAGTCGCACCCCGCCAAGTTGAGCAAAACAGCGGCACGGCCGTACCATCCTACTCTCGAAGCAGTTCCGGCCATTTTCGACCCCCCTATAACTTCGTTGTGCATAAAAGTAGAAGCCTGAATTTTCAGTAACCAAGCACGCATTGTATAAACACGATATATTTCACATTTTATTCAATTTGACCAAATAGTTCAATAATTATAACTAGTCAAATTTTCTTCATTTTGTCACTGACTGACTCACCCATCATCAAAAGTCTAAGGCACTTCTAGCAGACATAGAATCTTCAAATTTAGAATACAAATAGTGTTTTTGTGTATAAATCAAGGGAAAACTAAAAAACATGTTTCTGACAAAAATTTAATTTTTGCAACAAGCTTTTATTGCCGGCTGTACTTTTCTGTATATCATCATCAACTACTCATTGAGACGATTCTAACGAGTCTAAACTCGGGTTGCGTCGGTTAAGTACTGAATTCCCATGGCCACCTTCTGTCTCCATCATCAGATCAGCTCGATGGTACCATAATATTGAATTGTCATCCAAACTATACTTATACCCAAAATTTCAGCTCAATCGGTCACCGGGAAATGGGACAAATTTAACTTGCAGATTTGATTACAGACAGAAACAGACAATGGGACAGGTGAAACGAAATAAAAGCATGTACCCGTTTTACCCTTTGGGTACGGAACCCTAACTAGTTGAATGTTCCACGATGCGAGAGGCGGCTCGCCCTAAGGAGCGCTGGTTTGAACTCCCATAAATAATTATAACAAAATTATACTCAGTAATCTCATTATTAATATTACTATTTAAAATCTATCTTAAAAACGACTGTACCAATAAAATAATTACCTTTACACATTACAAGACCATACCATATATATACCCATCATCCCATACACCTGTACTGTATCATTTCATAGGTAACGCGCGAGGAGGGCTCACGATTGCGCTCCTATGAAACAAGATTCAGTACATTGCCTAATACGAAATCCAATAAGAGTGAAAGAGAAATTTCACCACAGTCCTGCGCGTGAAACAGAAGATTTTCTATGAAAAAATAGCCAAATTCGAAGCGCCGCTCACGCGACGTTGCCGGTTAATTTTACCGGGCGAAGGCGCGACAGCGATTGATTCAGATTCAGATCATTTATTCATAAATAGTATAAACATATTTATAGGTCACATTTTAAATAGGTACCTACACACAGTTCATAAATATCAGGTGTTCAGTTTACATTAAATTAATATTATTAGTAATAATTTATTACATTCCCTTGTTATTCAGACGTACATTTGGGTAAAAAGTTATTTTTAAAGTTATTGCCTGCGACGTTGCCACTCCTATATAAACAAACACTAGTCAGTTTAAATGCATGCGCGCGAATGCAAATTCGGGTATTTTCTTATTAATAATCATTTAATACGTGTTGAAATAGCCTGTACTTATCAGTTATTACTTGTGAGTGTTAAAATGGACAATTATAATGTGGCGTTCATAAAAAAAAGTGAAAAAACGTTACAAATTCGGCTTGAATTGAAGGCAAAGGGACCGCGACGGTCTGAACTTGACCTTACGCAAACATGTACGACGAAAACCAAAACATATCCGCGTGTGTTTAAATCCGAATAATATGTGAAAAGTGTGAAAACACCGTAGTTCTGTGGTGGTGATGAGAATAACAAACTATTTCGTTTTCCGTGTCTTTCTGCTTGGGCTGAAACGGGCGTTTTAACGACTTATTAGAACTTATTAGAACTTATTCTAGCTCATCTTTCAATCAAGATGAAAATAACATTCACAATCTCGGTAGGTACCATTTATTTGTTACATGAACTGCAGTTATTATAGCGTCTATCGGACGACAAGATATTCGCACGGCACTAGATTCCGCGTAAGTACCGAAAGTCTATACGCGAGTTCAATGACCGTGTTGACGAAAACAGGCATATTTTACGAAGGTTAATAGATTTTGCACTATGACTTCGGAATCCCTGAATCCCGGAATCTGCTAACGCTATGTATTTTCATTATTTTATTTGAAGTGAACACCCATACAATGTTGTCACGAGCCGCCTCTGCACGATGCTATACGTTGTTATCAACAAAACCGCTTGCGCGCGTGCTATACATATGTGAATCGGAGACAATAAACGTCTTTATGAATTTCGTAGTGACTTTGTTTTCGAGTTATCAGTTCATGTTATGACTTATTAACCAATCAAAAAAGGAGGAGGTTCTCAATTCGTCGAAATCTATTTATGTATGTTCCCCGATTACTCGAAAACGCCTGCACAAATTTGGAAAAATATGTTTTGTTAGAAAGGGTATCCTTCAGGATCTTCTGATTTGGGTACTGATTTGAAGTCGGTTAAAACTTGGTTTTTAAAGTACATTATTTATTCAACAACTTTATAATATTCAATATCAACGATGGATGTATAATACCTAAATTAAGGATTAATAAAAAAAAGACCAGGTTGCACTCCGGGAGTGCCGGCAGAAGTGAAAACTTGAATATTTTTACATTTCGAATCGACGAATACCGTAGCGACAGAAGTAAACTATTTCACTTGCAAATTAGCACGTGAGAACTTATTGTGTGTCGGCCGAACGGGTAAGCGCCGCGGATTGCATGGCGTTTGCGCCCTTTTTCTCGCAAACTCGAATGGCGCAGCCAGTCTCAGTCTCAGTCTACTACAGCATCGCCCCCCCCCCCCCCCCCAAGCCTCGTCCCGAATCTCTCACCATTTACGGTCACGTGACACCTGTGGCGAGTTTAACAATTTTTCCCCACCCCAAAAAGTGCACAGCGCCGCTAAAGAAGTTTTCACTTCAAAAACTTTAACTTGGACATCGCTACGAGATAGTTTCCCTTCAAGAGCTGTTTCTTGTCCAGCGCCATTCGGCCGGCGCGGCTGGAAGATGTTCTACTGCACGCTGCGCGACCTCGTGCTATTCCTGCACAAGGACGAGCACGGTTTCCGACGCGGGCAGATGTCTGACAATCTGCACAATGCTATCAGGTCTGTGGCTATCATAGTTCCTAATAGGGGTACACCTTCGAAAATTATTATTACTCCGAAAGACAGAAGGCAAAAAAATATGCCTAGTGATGAAAATCAGATTCAGATATCTCAAAGAATTACGAAGCTACAACCAATTTAATATTGCTTGTTAGAGAGAGAAAACGCAAACAGTGTGTGACGTCACGTTACACGAGGCTGCCGACGACGGGGCGCGGCAGGTCGCCGTCTATAGCGACGTCACAATCTACAAGCGTCATCGTGTCATATGAACAAACACCGGTTTGGCGGGGGCAAATCTGTACTGACGTTTAATAGTGCGAGGACACATTAAACTAATTTTATTAGTTGATATCGATAAAAATGACGTACAACCGTTGGGTAATTTCAAGAATTTGAATGAAGAAGAAAACTACATACACAAAAATAAACTTTTTGCGTAATTAACTTTTTTAATATTTAATATAATTTTCATAATATACAATCAAAATTTTCTCCACATTTTCAGACTTTAATCTTCGTCGCCTGGGTGACAATATCCATTTTAGCCAACTAAATGACCTTTCTAGGTCAACTGTAGTAATTGGAGCAAATTCAAATAATTTATAGTATTGATGAATTTCTGCTATATGACTCAGTTCTATTTCTTTTCCGATAAGTATAAATGAAAGAGGTTTGCACATAGTTAAACGTATTCAAACTTAGCCATTAGTTTAGTTATGATAATGATGGTTAAAAATTTATTTTTATCGATGTCGATAAACTTAGTCGATTTTTAATTAATCACTAGCACTGGTACATTTTTGCCCCCGCCAAACCGGTGTATGCATATGAAGTTACGTTTTGCAGAAAAGGGACAAAACATACCCTTTTTTAAAACTTTGGACACTTATAACTTCGTGATTATTTATCCTTTTGCGTTGATTTTTTCTCGATTTTTTTCGAGAAAATATGACATTATCGATTATTTTATTTAGTGTATTGACGATTGTGTGTGACGCCTATTTCTTGTTATTATATCTATCGCAATAGGGGTGTAGGTTGACACTGTATTCTGCCCCTTTTCCGTAAAACGCATCTTCGTATGTAACGAATTTTATTTACTATGACGCTTGCAGCTCGTGAAGTCAGTTTCAAGCAATATTAAAACGATTTTAGCTTCGTTTTTCTTTGAGATATCTGAATGGGATTTCCGTGACTCTGCATATTTTTTTACTCCCTTTCTTTTTAAAGCAGAATAAATTTTGAGTCTACACTCGTATTGTTGGCAACGAGATTGTTGTTAAACAAACCCAGCTTAATGGGTTAATAATTTGGGTTCATAGTGTATAAAAAATAAACTTTATTTTAGAATACACCACGCCTTGGCGACGAAAGCGACGGACTACACGAAAAAGCAGCACGTTTTCAGATTGCAGACGGCGGACCAGGCCGAATATCTCTTCCAGACGAGGTAACATCTAAATATAAAACCTTGGTAACTGAAATATGTTGTATCCCTTTCTTACAAACATGAATGTCAAAGTGACAGATAAAAACAAAGGTTTCTCGCTCCGCCTTATCCCGCGTTGGCGATGCACCATCTTACCGACAAAAGGAACGTTAATTATATGCAATTTTTTTTACGAAACGGTATTTAATCGTGTGTAATTAAGGGGCTACCCGAGGTTTTCATCGATTTTTTCCGAGTTTTAAATCGTATCTCCTACTTTTGCACTACAGATAATATTATAAGTCAAACGGCTATCGATTCTTCAATCTTTTATCTCCATTTTTGTCTACCGGATTTTGAAAGAAATTAATAATTTACAGCTTTTTTTATAATCGACAAATGGATTCTTTCTCGACTAAACAAATTAAATACTTTTTGTTAATTATTTGACTATTTATTTTTGGATATGATATAGAAACTTTTAATTTAGTAAAACTATATACTTTTGATAACATTTTAACATAAATTAATAAAGATAACATTTTAAAACCAAAATATTTATTTTATTTTGTATTGGCTGTTTAGAGATTTCATCGAATGCGCGCGCACTGCGCAAACTTGACGAAAAAAAAACTGTTGCGCGCGTATGGTTAATAATAAAAATGTTGACTCGTGGTGACTAGAAAAGTGATAAAAAGAATGGACGCCACTGGAAAGCCGTTGTTCTTAATATAATAAGCAACAAAAAACATAGAAAAACTAAGGGATTCAGATCCAAAGTCATTGGCGTATGGGAGCCCCTTAACTTATTTATTTACCTCCCGAGGTTTAGCGACGTTTCGGATGTTGTGACATGCGATTAAGTCCCGTTTACTAAAAATAGCTGTATGCAATCCCAATTCAATGCAGGAGAAAAATAACCATTATTGGTTTTCTTTCCAATAGGGTATTTGGCAAAAGATAAATCGGCTTCTTTCTGTGAAACGTCAAATACGCTCCGCGTTGGTATCAATCAAACAACGTCCTTATTATTAGTTTATATGAATTTTAAAAATCTTAAAATTGCAAACATAAATGAAATATTTATACTGTCCGAGTATTATCGCAATGTTTATCTGTTGCTAATGTAAAAATAATTTATTTTCACTGTTGTCAAATACCCAATTAGTAAAAGTAGCGCTATGTCTCCAGTGACTCGAAAGAGCTATGCTCATGGGTGGAGACGATCAACTTCGTGTGCGCGGCGTACTCCGCGCCGCCGCTGGCCGGCGCCGTGGGCTCGCAGCGCAAGTTCCAGCGCCCGCTGCTGCCCTGCGCGCACACCAGGCTCTCCATGGTACGTGGTCACCGTCACCGCACATGGTCACTGCTCACACTTCACATGGGTGGAGACGATCAACTTCGTGTGCGCGGCGTACTCCGCGCCGCCGCTGGCCGGCGCCGTGGGCTCGCAGCGCAAGTTCCAGCGCCCGCTGCTGCCCTGCGCGCACACCAGGCTCTCCATGGTACGTGGTCACCGTCACCGCACATGGTCACTGCTCACACTTCACATGGGTGGAGACGATCAACTTCGTGTGCGCGGCGTACTCCGCGCCGCCGCTGGCCGGCGCCGTGGGCTCGCAGCGCAAGTTCCAGCGCCCGCTGCTGCCCTGCGCGCACACCAGGCTCTCCATGGTACGTGGTCACCGTCACCGCACATGGTCACTGCTCACACTTCACACGGGTGGAGACGATCAACTTCGTGTGCGCGGCGTACTCCGCGCCGCCGCTGGCCGGCGCCGTGGGCTCGCAGCGCAAGTTCCAGCGCCCGCTGCTGCCCTGCGCGCACACCAGGCTCTCCATGGTACGTGGTCACCGTCACCGCACATGGTCACTGCTCACACTTCACATGGGTGGAGACGATCAACTTCGTGTGCGCGGCGTACTCCGCGCCGCCGCTGGCCGGCGCCGTGGGCTCGCAGCGCAAGTTCCAGCGCCCGCTGCTGCCCTGCGCGCACACCAGGCTCTCCATGGTACGTGGTCACCGTCACCGCACATGGTCACTGCTCACACTTCACATGGGTGGAGACGATCAACTTCGTGTGCGCGGCGTACTCCGCGCCGCCGCTGGCCGGCGCCGTGGGCTCGCAGCGCAAGTTCCAGCGCCCGCTGCTGCCCTGCGCGCACACCAGGCTCTCCATGGTACGTGGTCACCGTCACCGCACATGGTCACTGCTCACACTTCACACGGGTGGAGACGATCAACTTCGTGTGCGCGGCGTACTCCGCGCCGCCGCTGGCCGGCGCCGTGGGCTCGCAGCGCAAGTTCCAGCGCCCGCTGCTGCCCTGCGCGCACACCAGGCTCTCCATGGTACGTGGTCACCGTCACCGCACATGGTCACTGCTCACACTTCACATGGGTGGAGACGATCAACTTCGTGTGCGCGGCGTACTCCGCGCCGCCGCTGGCCGGCGCCGTGGGCTCGCAGCGCAAGTTCCAGCGCCCGCAGCTGCCCTGCGCGCACACCAGGCTCTCCATGGTACGTGGTCACCGTCACCGCACATGGTCACTGCTCACACTTCACATGGGTGGAGACGATCAACTTCGTGTGCGCGGCGTACTCCGCGCCGCCGCTGGCCGGCGCCGTGGGCTCGCAGCGCAAGTTCCAGCGCCCGCTGCTGCCCTGCGCGCACACCAGGCTCTCCATGGTACGTGGTCACCGTCACCGCACATGGTCACTGCTCACACTTCACATGGGTGGAGACGATCAACTTCGTGTGCGCGGCGTACTCCGCGCCGCCGCTGGCCGGCGCCGTGGGCTCGCAGCGCAAGTTCCAGCGCCCGCTGCTGCCCTGCGCGCACACCAGGCTCTCCATGGTACGTGGTCACCGTCACCGCACATGGTCACTGCTCACACTTCACATGGGTGGAGACGATCAACTTCGTGTGCGCGGCGTACTCCGCGCCGCCGCTGGCCGGCGCCGTGGGCTCGCAGCGCAAGTTCCAGCGCCCGCTGCTGCCCTGCGCGCACACCAGGCTCTCCATGGTACGTGGTCACCGTCACCGCACATGGTCACTGCTCACACTTCACATGGGTGGAGACGATCAACTTCGTGTGCGCGGCGTACTCCGCGCCGCCGCTGGCCGGCGCCGTGGGCTCGCAGCGCAAGTTCCAGCGCCCGCTGCTGCCCTGCGCGCACACCAGGCTCTCCATGGTACGTGGTCACCGTCACCGCACATGGTCACTGCTCACACTTCACATGGGTGGAGACGATCAACTTCGTGTGCGCGGCGTACTCCGCGCCGCCGCTGGCCGGCGCCGTGGGCTCGCAGCGCAAGTTCCAGCGCCCGCTGCTGCCCTGCGCGCACACCAGGCTCTCCATGGTACGTGGTCACCGTCACCGCACATGGTCACTGCTCACACTTCACATGGGTGGAGACGATCAACTTCGTGTGCGCGGCGTACTCCGCGCCGCCGCTGGCCGGCGCCGTGGGCTCGCAGCGCAAGTTCCAGCGCCCGCTGCTGCCCTGCGCGCACACCAGGCTCTCCATGGTACGTGGTCACCGTCACCGCACATGGTCACTGCTCACACTTCACATGGGTGGAGACGATCAACTTCGTGTGCGCGGCGTACTCCGCGCCGCCGCTGGCCGGCGCCGTGGGCTCGCAGCGCAAGTTCCAGCGCCCGCTGCTGCCCTGCGCGCACACCAGGCTCTCCATGGTACGTGGTCACCGTCACCGCACATGGTCACTGCTCACACTTCACATGGGTGGAGACGATCAACTTCGTGTGCGCGGCGTACTCCGCGCCGCCGCTGGCCGGCGCCGTGGGCTCGCAGCGCAAGTTCCAGCGCCCGCTGCTGCCCTGCGCGCACACCAGGCTCTCCATGGTACGTGGTCACCGTCACCGCACATGGTCACTGCTCACACTTCACATGGGTGGAGACGATCAACTTCGTGTGCGCGGCGTACTCCGCGCCGCCGCTGGCCGGCGCCGTGGGCTCGCAGCGCAAGTTCCAGCGCCCGCTGCTGCCCTGCGCGCACACCAGGCTCTCCATGGTACGTGGTCACCGTCACCGCACATGGTCACTGCTCACACTTCACATGGGTGGAGACGATCAACTTCGTGTGCGCGGCGTACTCCGCGCCGCCGCTGGCCGGCGCCGTGGGCTCGCAGCGCAAGTTCCAGCGCCCGCTGCTGCCCTGCGCGCACACCAGGCTCTCCATGGTACGTGGTCACCGTCACCGCACATGGTCACTGCTCACACTTCACATGGGTGGAGACGATCAACTTCGTGTGCGCGGCGTACTCCGCGCCGCCGCTGGCCGGCGCCGTGGGCTCGCAGCGCAAGTTCCAGCGCCCGCTGCTGCCCTGCGCGCACACCAGGCTCTCCATGGTACGTGGTCACCGTCACCGCATATGGTCACTGCTCACACTTCACATGGGTGGAGACGATCAACTTCGTGTGCGCGGCGTACTCCGCGCCGCCGCTGGCCGGCGCCGTGGGCTCGCAGCGCAAGTTCCAGCGCCCGCTGCTGCCCTGCGCGCACACCAGGCTCTCCATGGTACGTGGTCACCGTCACCGCACATGGTCACTGCTCACACTTCACATGGGTGGAGACGATCAACTTCGTGTGCGCGGCGTACTCCGCGCCGCCGCTGGCCGGCGCCGTGGGCTCGCAGCGCAAGTTCCAGCGCCCGCTGCTGCCCTGCGCGCACACCAGGCTCTCCATGGTACGTGGTCACCGTCACCGCATATGGTCACTGCTCACACTTCACATGGGTGGAGACGATCAACTTCGTGTGCGCGGCGTACTCCGCGCCGCCGCTGGCCGGCGCCGTGGGCTCGCAGCGCAAGTTCCAGCGCCCGCTGCTGCCCTGCGCGCACACCAGGCTCTCCATGGTACGTGGTCACCGTCACCGCACATGGTCACTGCTCACACTTCACATGGGTGGAGACGATCAACTTCGTGTGCGCGGCGTACTCCGCGCCGCCGCTGGCCGGCGCCGTGGGCTCGCAGCGCAAGTTCCAGCGCCCGCTGCTGCCCTGCGCGCACACCAGGCTCTCCATGGTACGTGGTCACCGTCACCGCACATGGTCACTGCTCACACTTCACATGGGTGGAGACGATCAACTTCGTGTGCGCGGCGTACTCCGCGCCGCCGCTGGCCGGCGCCGTGGGCTCGCAGCGCAAGTTCCAGCGCCCGCTGCTGCCCTGCGCGCACACCAGGCTCTCCATGGTACGTGGTCACCGTCACCGCATATGGTCACTGCTCACACTTCACATGGGTGGAGACGATCAACTTCGTGTGCGCGGCGTACTCCGCGCCGCCGCTGGCCGGCGCCGTGGGCTCGCAGCGCAAGTTCCAGCGCCCGCTGCTTTGCCCACATGTTCAGCAATTTTCATGATAGCTCGGCCCTACCACACAGATGATAGCAAAGAGTTAAAATAGCAGACACTATCACCCTCATTACGACTTGATATTTACCGTTTTGATAATTTGTTTGCAGCGTGAGCAACTAGCGGAGCACGAGGAGCGCGGCGTGCGGCTGGAAGAGGAACTAGCGGCGCTGAGACACGCGCGGGAAGGGGCCGCCAACAGGGACAAGGACCTCTACCTGCAGTACGAGGTATGGCTACTTATAGGCCTATCAACTACAAGGTGTAACAAAAATAGCGATTTTGCCGGACCGTGGTAGGTGGTTGAAGATCGTGTCCACTGCCCGACAATAAGTACGATGTTAATGAGGGAGTTGAGAGGGTGAGTGTGGACTACACCCTAGAGGGGTTTATGGCAGTCCACACTCAGAGAGACACTCTGAAGTACTGTCTATACAATGGTATTTATTAATTAATGAACACAGTATATATACCCGTGTGGTGTCGGGTTAGAATTTCACCACCCCTTTTCTTCCCGTGGGTGTCGTAAAAGTCGACTAAGGGGTGGGGGGGGCGATGGGCTAGCAACCTATCACCGCAATATCACATTTTGTCGATCTTTTATACCCACATTATGCTAAAAGTGGCGCTGTAATATACGTTTCATGTGCTCTGCCTACCCCTTTTGGGAATAAAGGCGTGAATGTATGTATGTATGTATGTAGTATATATACAAGTAGCTACATGCATAATCATTCATACATCTCACACGTACTTAATCTATGGCTAATTTTAAGCACGTATTTAAGAATATCGTATCGCTAAGTGCCTTGTCGGCACAGCCATGATCCGTTTAAGGGCATAACAGGTATCGTCTGCTGATAAGAAAAAAATATGTTTTTTTTTGACGCGATTTTTTTTCCTTCGCGTCAATTTTTTTTTTGTTTTATTTGTAATCAGAACTCGATACCTATTGTGCCCTTAAACGGATCATCGCTATTTTTGCTACACCTTGTTTTTCTTATTGTTATCTCTGCCCCCGATCATGTACCATGTACTATTTGGATAAAGGGCTAAAAGTTTGAGACCAAGATCTAGACTCATTAATTGAATACAACTCCTACCCTACCTTACACAGCCACCCTCATATGTAATTATGATATACAACATCTTCCCTCTTACATACCTACCTATATTACCACAAATTCAATATGGATATTATTATGCTGTACGATTGTGATGAAGAGACCAGACCAGACAAGACTCAGTTGTTAGTGTAACAGAGACCCGTTTGACCTGCTTTAACTACTTTTACCGTTTTCACTATGAAATACATAAGTTCTACCTACGTACGTGCTCTTTTATCATTTTGTGTACTCATACTTGCTTACAATACTTATTTCTTGGTTATTGTTTTTCACGTCACTGCTCGGAAAGTGGCAAAAGATGGTCAGAATTCAGGCTTCAAAGCTGGGGACATCGCACGAACAGGCCAGCTATGAGTTCAAACTGTCCAACAATGTTAATCGCTGCGCTCAATCTCAGGGCCTAACCGCCCGCGGTGCCCCCCCCCCCCCCACTCGTCCATCTATTGCCTACTTTCTAGCCTTTACAACAATGTACTATTGTGGTGTTTGTTTGCTGCGCACTCGTCCCGAGGTTATTATTCGTCCCGCCCGTCATTGTCTATTTTTCGTATATAAAGCTAGGTCCAGACGGTGAAGACTTGCGCTGCGCAGACTGTTGCACGGACAAAAGTATGTGCGACTCACATCGTCCACACGATACAGACATGTTAGTTGTTCTTTAAACCTCGTGGTGTGCGGACGTTTGCAATGGCAGATATCAATCGACGGCAATCTACTCTTTGGACTTCACTTTCCATACAGCTGGAAGGGACTTATATAGATCTATAAATTCAACTAAGAATTCTCTCGAATATGTTCTTAAATCGTTAATTTTTATAATAAAAACAAAGTAAACTGTGAATTAATTAACCAAAGTTGTCGTAAGTTGACCCAAACAAGTCTGAACATGCGTCCACACAGTTAGTACGGTGGCAAAATCGCAAAAAGTCGTCTCCTTCACGATTTTCGTGGACATCTCTTCTATATACCTAAAACTGGTATGGATGTGTGCCTTGTTGTCTCCAGAGTACGAATCTACCGGTTTAAGTTAAGGGAGAGGGGGACGGACATAGCTGTGACGTCACAAAGATGGCGGCCTACGGTCATCGATTTTTGTTCAAATCTCGGGTTCCATTTTACTGATTGCTTCGCGTGAGGTGTCATTTGAAAGCATATTAAACGTACTATAATTTATTTTTGGGACGCTATGACGTACAATCAACAGTTTTTAATTATTAGAAAAATTATGATTTTTTTACCGCGCACGTTTGCATGAGTACTGATAAAACACGCTTGTAACTCAATACATAATAAATTTAGCGCAATTAAAGCTATTATAAAAAAGATAGGTCATTTTATAAGCTTTCCAAAAATATCGATTTTGTTGGTGTACATTAATAAATAACGAAGTAATAACAAATTTTGTTAATTACGCACCGATTAACTATCACCACGCTCGCCTCTGCTAGCGATCGCTGTCGTCACGTCGCGCCTTTAGAAACTCTTTTTTTTGTTTTCTGAGTAATTATACGATCATGATACGCACCTAAAGCAGTAAAATAAAGGTCACCTCAGGAACTTTGTAGCCCGAGCCGAAGGCGAGGCGAGTGCTCTGAAGCCTTTGTTTTTCACTCCCCCCATTCACAATTTTACGCCTTCTTTTGGGTGTCAAGTGAGATTGTTATTGCCATTTTACGCCTGGGTGATGTTAAATTAGACTAGTTTCTAGTATTACATTGAGAATCCTACTATAATATTATAAATGCGAAAGTTTGGATGTTTATAGATGTTTTGATATTTGATATTCAATCATGCTTAAATCGCTCTTAATCTTAAATTTAGATGAAATTTTGCACGAAGATAGTTTATAGCCTGGATTAAAATATAGGATAGTTTTTATCCCGAGTCCACGCAGTCGCGGGCGGAAGCTATTAAATAATAAAATAATGAACGCAAGCAGTTTTATTAGACAACAAAACTATCCTATATTTTAATCCAGGCTATAAAATATATTCGTGCAAAATTTCATCCAAATCAGTTAAGTTAAACGGCTCAACGTGGTTGAGTAACAAACATCTAAACATCAAACATCCAAACTTTCGCATTTACAATATTAGTAGGATCAGTAGGACTACTTTTTGCCTGAGATACCTGTGTTGTACTTTGACTTGTATTTTCCTAATCTGACTTGTATTTACTCGCAAAAGAGAAGTGAAAAACTGCTATGGGAAGCGAAAAGCGGGAGAGAGATTTGTAACTGAAACGTTGCACGGACCGAGTGTGTGTCCACTTGGTGAGTGTTTGAGTGTTGTTTTTAAAAGTGTGGGGGGAGTGTGTGGCCGCGTTGGCTTGCCCTACGAGTCTTCGGCCCTCGGGCATCGGCCCTAAACGGAGCTCGGCCTTCGGCCTCGCATGCCTTGCCGCTCACTTTGGGCCTGTGGCCTTCAGGTTCGCTTGTAAAACAGTCATGGGTAGAGTGTCCGAGAGCGCGCCCTGAAGGGGCGCTACAGACCTTCGTCCCTAGCTCGGCCTGCTGCCTCGCGTGCCATGCCCTCAGGCTCGCTTGTAACACATTCAACAGTAGAGTATTCGAGAGCGTACTCTGAAGGGACGCTTCGGGCCTTTGGCCCTCGGACTCACGTAGAGAGCGCGCTCTGAAGGGATGCTTGGGGCCTTCGGCCCTCAGATGCGCTTGTAAGATACTCAGGAGTAATAAAGTGTTCGCGTGGGCCCGCCCTTCGAGCCTTTGGCCAGTGCTTGCGTGGAGAGCCCGCTCTCAAGGGACGCTTCGGGCCTTCGGCCCTACGCAGAGCTAGGCCTGCCCTCAGGTTCGCTTGTAGGACGCTTAGGAGTAGTAAAGTGTCCGCGTGGGCACGCCTTTCGGACCTTTGCCCCTCGGGCTTGTGTGGAAAGCCCGCTTTGAAGGGACGCTTCAGGCCTTCGGCTCTACGCAAAACTCGGCCTGCAGCCTCGCGTGCCTTGCCGCTCACCGCTCGCTTGTAACACACTCAGGAATAGAGTAAATATCCGAGAGCGCACTCTGGAGGGACGCTTTGGGCCTTTGGCCGTCGGGCTTATGTAGAGAACGTGCTCTGAAGGGACGCTTCGGGCCTTTGGCCTTCAGATTCGCTTGTAAGACTCTTAGGAGTAATAAAGTGTCCACGCGGGCCCGCCCTTCGGGCCTTTGGCCCTCTGGTTTGCGTGGAGGGCCATCTCTGAAGGTACGCTTCGGGCTTTCAGCCCTCAGCTTCGCTTGTAATACACTTGTCAGTAGTATTATGCACGTAGGCTCGCCCTTCGGGTCTTCAGCCTTCGGGCTCGCGTGAAGCGTGTGGCTCAGAACTCTCAGAAGTAAAGTATCCGAGAGCGCGCTTTGGCCCTACGCGGAGCCCGGGTATGCGGCCTCGCGAGCCTCGCCGCTCACCTTCAGGCCTTGTTGTTCTGTTCGAACTTGGTGCCTGCAAAACTGCAACGACTTGCAGTTCCATAGTTCACAACATGTATCAGTCGACAACCCGTATTTACGGATAGATATTTATCTACACGCATCTCCAGAGAAAAAAATGTGTTTTTCTATAGCTGTTAGGTAAATGTAACAAATCACCACGTGCAAATGTCTCAATTCAATCGCAATTTGCCCTCGAATGAAATGAAATATGCGCGGGCGTGGGGTATGGCAAGGGTAGCCTTGTCGCCAGTTTGGGTCCTAGTCCTCCGGCTTGATTTTGGCGAAAGCTTGCGGCCCACAGTCAACGAAGTTAGGAATTTAAAATGCGTTTTTATTGAAACATATTTACAGAATAAATACGTTCAAATGGCTGATAAATAGGCGTCCTGGGCGTAAAAGAACTCAATTCGCCGATTATAAATACTAATCGACGCATACAAATACACAGTTAAACACAATATTTATTCATTCGATTACAGTACCTTTCATTTGGGAACACCAAAAATTAACTATCAAAGTATTTCAATCATACAAAGCATGCCGGTTGGCGCGGACTTGCGTTACGGAATTGGCCATAAATTAAATTACATGTTTATTATTGAACGGCGACAAATTGCATATTTTTGGCAAGCTAATAAAATGTATGATCTTTTTTATAATGACATTAATCACGCTAATTATGATGGTAAGTAAGCAATGTCTAAGGTAAAAAAAAAACTTTTTTTTTTTTCCAAAAGTTTGGTTGTACGTTATAAAGTTCCAGAAAACAATTATATTACGTTTAATATGCTTTCAAATGACACCTCACACGAAGCAATCAGTAAAATAGAACCCGAGATTTGGACAAAAATCGATGACCATCGGCCGCCATCTTTATGACGTCACAGCTATGTCCGTCCCCCTCTCCCGTAACTAAAACCGGTAGATTCGTACTCTGGGGACAACAAGGAACACATCCATACCAGTTTTAGGTATATAGAAGTCGTGTCCACGACTTTTGTCAAAATTTGCCATTTTCCGCCGTACCAAGTGCAGTAGTCGGCGCAAACACGCATGTCTGCGCCAACTTTTTGATGCCAGATACAAAAATGCACAGATGTCGTTACAGACTTGAGACTTCACGTCCACACGTCCCATTTGCCCCGACTTAAGTCTGTACAGACACGCTGCGCAGACTAAAGTCTGTGCCGTGTGGACCCACCTTAACTCAATTTCACGATTTACACCTGACACCGTGTAATGTTTGGATATAGGGCTATAAAGTAAACCACCAGTTTGAGAGCAAGATCTAGACTCATTTATTTAATACAACTCTTACCCTACGTTACACAGCTACCCTCATATGTAATTATGATATACTACATACCAGAAGGCGCAGCGTGGGTAGACCCCCCCACAAGTTGGCCTGATGACCTGGTAAAGGTCGCGGGAATCCGCTGGATGTGGGTGGCGCAGCACCGGTCCTCGTGGCACTCTTTGAGGGAGGCCTATGTTCAACAGTGGAGTTCTATTGGCTTTAGTAGATGTTACAGCATCTACTTCTAACCTGCTTAGAAGATAGCCCATAAAAAAGAGATTCAAGAAAACCCACATTTGGTGAAAAGTTATCAGGAGACCATGGCAACTAGCGACGGCAAAAAGTTGATTTACCCATTCAATAACTCGTACAGCATGTTCTAATTCATGCGTGATATAAGTTTTTTCTCAAACATGGAACGAAATATTGGCGTTGTGTTGTGTTCTTCATAATGAGCTTCGAAGTGTCACGTTTCGGGCGCAGCGAGACGAGAGGTCCGTAATGGCATTTCATACAAAATTGGAGGCCTAGGCCGGCAAGATGGTTTTTTTTAATTTCCATTCCTTAATTTGTGACACAGGATTGATGATGGAAATTAAAGTTTGATTTCTTGGAGTTTTTTTAATTTATTTCATTGCATGTTTGAGAAAAGCACTATACATACCTCGGCGTGAAAAGGGGTTGCCGGCCTCATAACTATCCGTCCTCGCTACGCTCGGCCGTCTATATGTACTCGGCCGGCAACCCCTTACTTCCCGGCCTCTGTAGTAATGTACTATTAATGTCCCAACTTTTCACGTTATAACTATTGATTTTCTATTCGAGGTGGTAATATTCATGATGTGGTTGATGTGGTTGTTGTAGACGATGTGATTTATATGTGTGTGTCCACAGGTGAAGCGGTACCGGACATACGCGGCGGTAATGCGCGCCCGAGCGGGAGGCGCGGGCGCGGAGGCCGCGGCGCCGGCGCTGCCCGCGCGCGCGCCGCCCGAGCGCGCGCCGCCGCCGCCCTGACGCGCCATGGCGGTACGTACCGGGGTCTACTGTACCCACTAGAGAAACAAACCACTGCCCGGAATATCATTGTAACTTGGTGATGCGGTACCGGACATACGCGGCGGTAACTACTATACCCACTAGAGAAACAAACCACTGCCCGGAATATCATTGTAACTTGGTGAAGCGGTACCGGACATACGCGGCGGTAACTACTATACCCACTAGAGAAACAAACCACTGCCCGGAATATCATTGTAACTTGGTGAAGCGGTACCGGACATGCGCGGCGGTAACTACTATACCCACTAGAGAAACAAACCACTGCCCGGAATATCATTGTAACTTGGTGAAGCGGTACCGGACATGCGCGGCGGTGATACGCGCCCAAGCGGGTGGCGATAAATATATAGCCATTATGGCACTATTAAACTATCTTCATCGTTTCACCCACTTTTAGTAGCAGGCTACTTTCGTGACAAATAAAATTGGCTTCTCCAAATGAAATAAAGCGACGCATTTATATTTTTTAAAGCTAGACCGTATGTTGCAGGTGTTCGCCGCCTGCGTGCTGTGACCCGCGCCCCGCCCCCGCCCCCGCGGCCCGCTCGGCGCCCTGCGGAGCCTACTCTGCGGAACGCACGACTAGCGACCTCTCCATTGGCACCACTACCTCCCTGGATACACACGTGTAACCATTATCAATACGGCACTTTACGTCAATAGCAGAGGATTGTATTGCGAATATCGAGCGTAGCGTGCGATTCAAGCACAGAACTAAGAGCTATATTTATGTAGAACCAGGCGGCAGACTTTAAACTACTCGTAGTTACATCGGAAAGCCTTTCGTTCTTAATAGCTGGAGTAATTGCGAGTAACGGCTCGTACAATTATAAGATATGTCATCATTTAACGATTGTCATAACTGTCCGTCTCACTAGATGTTGAATTGTCACTAGTGGGTAGTACTAGGAACGCAATTGCGATCACCAGTGATTTATCCTAAATCATGATGGGTCCGAGCGCAATTTCCGTGGTAATTCTCAGTAGCCTAGAATTGCTGTAAAGGAATAAATCTGTTCCAAAGTAAATATCCCTATAGTATAATCTACTTGCTTTTACGACAGTGTTAAAGTGGTTCAATTCAATAAAATTATCTTTGAATTCGTACAGCCGTTACCCCAGGGTCGTGAAATATTGTTTGTGTTTGAGAAGTATTAGACCAGTCGATGTATCCATATGGGAGGTTCAAATTTATCCCACCTTTGCTTGTCACCAAAAATAGAGTTAACAGAGGCTCTAGTATAAGTTTTACCGAAACAAAACATTACGATCGCGTTTGCGTTTTACCCTCAATTTCTATCGGATTTGACAGCTAAACGCGAACGCGGTCGTAACGTTTTGTTTCGGTAAAACTTACACTAGAACCTCAGGAAGAATCCTACGTCCTTAACATGAGAGTGTATCGTCCGTATTCTAGCGACCTAGGCATTAAGCATTTAGTTCACATGACAGCGATATTTCAATAGTTACTAGCCCTAGCTAGTTCTAGTTATGAATAAAGATGTGAGCCCCAAACTAGTAAGCCTTTTGTAATTGATGACATACAAGTTTACTGAGAGAAGAGTTTAATGAGAACTCCAAGGGCAAAGCGGCTTGAGCTCACTCTAAACAGTATGTTATGAAGGTACGCAATATGCGTAAACCGCGAATGTCCGTGACTAATCGGTCCGTCAATATAGTCGCTCACGTGTGTACTTGTCAGCTCAAGTATTTACTATCTTTCATTCTGATGTATTGTATTAGTAATTATAGCAAGGATAATACTATCTTTCATTAACGATTTGTAATAAATAAAACATCGGTCGAGTTTTTATAAGAAAAAAATATATTAAAATTCATGGTAAACTAAACTCAATTTAGTTTATAGACACGAGCATCGCGGTATGCGTAAGTTATTACTCCAAATCCCTTTCCTAAATTAACTTAAATACTAGGTCGTATCTACTCTAGAATATCTTATGGCCGCTCCACACAATGGGCCAACCTGACCCATCATACAGGACGCAACTATGCGTTAAAGGGAGTAAGACACATTTAAGTCTCGTTCTACCGCATAGCCGCGTCTTGTATGATGGGTCAGGATGGCCCATTGTGTGGAGCGGACATTATAATATCGGTCTATTTAAAGTAGCTGGGGCGGCGATGATCGGAGGTTGGGAGTCTCGGAAGTTCAACCCGCTTATACCATCACTATACTTCGCCGATAAGACTGATATTCTCAAACGACATTCCATTGCAGACAACAATGTTCGCTCGAGGCTCCCCGGGGGGAAGACGGCGGTGTATTACACTTTAAATTGTACAGACGTGGTTAATAATTTAAAATAATAAAAAATATAATATCGAATCATCTAGTCCCGTCTTCCTGGCAATTAATATTGCTTTTGAACGTATTCCTTGTGTATCTCGGCGCTTTGAGTATATGTAAATTATTTATTTTTCATAGCGATGTCAATATTTTAACCCTAGTATACTCCATGATATTATTGAAGCTAGCTTACGTCTCGTCCGGAATTTAGTGGATTCCCTTATTGGCATACGTAAGCTGAACGGTAGCCCTTACGAAGTAAGCTTGTTCTCTATTATATGCTAGAGCGAGGATGGAGATCCCTATGTCGGATCAGATTGGTATATACCTATTGTATAAATTGCGTATTTCGTAACCTAGCGTCGCATTATAATCTAACTTGGTTGACAGCTGCAGATGTCACATTAATGCATATACTTAGGTAACATCTCATAAATTATATAAACATTGGCTTGTTTGTGTACATTAAGATGGTCGTTGTCATTCCATTTATGTATTATAACTACTGTACTCTTTCCTTCCCGCGGCCGGCCTTGCTGATTACTTATTTTAACTTATTTCTATTCTTGTGTTGGTTGGCGCCCACAACTGGTTCATTACGACATTGTACATAGATTTTAAACGTGGTGAGACTGATATGTGAAGTTATTTATTTGTTTGTAAATCAACCAGTGTCAAATCTTAGGCATCGATAGCGTATCGTTATACCCTAGGATCTCAGATGTAAAATATGATAGCTCTAGAATGTTTCGATATAGTTTGCAATTAAAAATTATGATGATTATGAAACAAGCTTTATTTATTATATACTTTCCTTAAATTCTACGTATATTTGTAAATGAGTTGCATTAAAATTAGCATATAGTGAAGTGATATTAGTGACTCTTGTTTGTACATAATGATTGTGTTTTAACAGTTCGTTCAGCGTGCGGTTTCAAGCTTTTATTGCCATTCAGTTTTAATTGTTTGAAATTGGTAAGGATCTAAAGAAAAATGTAAATATGTAGTTTATTTTATATGCATCATTTACATGCTACTTTTATTTTTATATCATTTACTCAAATGTATGTCTTAATAAGTTTGTTTTAAATAAAGTGTAATCGTTTTTGCAGTTTGCTTGTTGAAATTGATTTGCAGCCGCGTTGGTTTGATTTCTAATAAGTAGGTATCACAGAATATTCTGATTATAGATGAAAGTTGGAACATCTGAAGTTGCCTTTCAGATACATTTATACTGGAATGCTCTTTCTAGAAATATTTAGATATATATTTATTTCATATTCTTTTTGTAATTATTTTGATATTGTCTGCTCAATTCTAGTTTATACCCTAGAGTTCATAGTGTCCTGGGCAGTCTCAGGATCAACACACAGTATCAAACATACTTGTCATTCATAATCTCTATGTTAGGAACCTACAGCTGTTAGTGTATGTATATCTGGTAAGTATGGAATGGAATTAAACTGGCTGTGCTGGAAATTAGAATTTAATAGACTTTCATCAAGTAAGTAATTAGCATATGGAATCATGTTGAATTAAATTACAACATAAGGATTGTTGTTAAGCGCCGGTGGTAGGGCCAGGCGCAGTGCCTATGGCGATTGTAGGGATAAAGCAGGTTACCCACTGCGCGCAAGTGTGGCAGTGTTTGAAACTGTTGTGTAATAGTCCTAGTTTTTTTTTATACCATCGTAATCCCTTAAAGAGCTGAAATAAATATGTCAAAAGAATAGCCTGTTGTTATTTTTGCTGCACTATTTTTAACCTGTGGAACGAGGAGGGTTCATATAGGTAAGGTGAGAGAACCACATTGCAATTTAAATTCTAAGTATGCGCAGGTAGGTTTCAAATTCCAAAAAGACTGGGCGCTTATGAGGTGCTCTACGAGTTAAGCAGTTCATAGAAAGAAAGAAATAATACATTTATTCAAGTAGGATTCTTTGAACCACTTTTGCATTGTCATCAGCTACAACGATAGATACATTCAGGTTCTATAAAATATACTATTCCATACTAATATTATAAATGCGAAAGTGTGTCTGTCTGTCTGTTACCTCTTCACGCTTAAACCGCTGAACGGCCCCGGGATTCAAACTCGCCATGAGTGGACCTAATTTTGAAGATAGCTTGTTTTCAAGAGAGGTGCACAGAATTTTAAGACATACACGAAATGTACCAAATATCTGACCATTTCATTTAAATTCCTGAGGTCCACCTGCCATCCCAATACTCACATGAAAGCAGACTTGTTGGTATAACAAATGAATAAGTAGGAGGCAAAAAAAAACAAATGAATATATTTAGTGATTTATTGTCTAACTCCAAAAGTATAGTTGGCTAGCCGCTGCAGAGGTCTCTGTAGAGGATGAGCCAACAACTTGGCGATGCAGTCATGGATCTTGGTAGCATTCCTCGACACTTCATAAACATATGAATAACCATCGTCCAAGTCTTGAAGTGCATCATATATCTCTTCACATTTGTTTTCTCTGCAGTCTTCTTCATGGGCTAACAGTATGTCTATATAAAAATAAAACTGTTTTCTAAGAAAGTTGTAATAAGGATCATCTTGTGGTATGAGTGGGACACAGTAGGACCTCCCATACAAAACTAGCATGCGAACCACAAACGGTGGTGGTAAAATACACTCTTCTTGCTTATACTCTGGTATTTCCACTTTCTGCTTGATAATTTGAAACACCCTTTTAAAATCAAATGTTTCCGCAGTGCATCCTTCAGCATTTATGTAATCTATTGCATTAAAGATATCCTTTAAGTTGTTGGTGAAATTTTGCACCCAGAGTGGCTCAGTGTCCTTCATAACAAGAAGAGCAAATTCTGTCCGTTTGTTAATTGCATGCTTGGAATGCAAGAAGAAATCCAGAATCCGTTTCATCATGTTAATTGGTGTAAAAGTGGTGCCATCGCCCAGTCTATACAGGGAATTGTTGTCATCGTAACAAACATCGAGGCAAATAATAATCCTCTCCGGAACATTAACATTTGGTAAGTTCGGCTTCTGAAAGTTAGCAATCACTTGTTGTTGTAGCTCCGTAATATGATCTCTCGAAAGTTTGGTGATACTCTCAGAATTTCTGAAAAAGACCGGAATGATTTATATATATTTCAGTGATTTCGTGTTCAGGTCATGCTAACTTTGTTTGGAAATTACACTACGTCTTACCCTAGTTCGTTAGTGTCTTCGGCTGTATGAGAATTGCCAGACGATATAATTTCGGGTGAATCCATTGCTGAGGTGAATATTTGGTATTAATTGTAATAAAATGCACCAAAATAAACTGAACAAGGCTTCGTTAGGTATTTACCACTTACCTATTCCTATGACATTGACAGATAAACACACAAGTCTACGATGTGGTACGATCCAAAGCAAGTACAATTTTCATTTTGTTATCATAATGTATACGTAATTTAATTGTTTGCTCCGACTGGTTTTGTTTCACGTTAGGGGGTATACACATTATGTGATTTTACCCCAATTTGTCAGTACAACATGTCGAAGTCATAATTGGGTGTGGCGTACAAATGTATATAGATTCTATACTCCTACTACATGTGCATGCAATTTCTCAGTACAACTCTTTCGACAGTTGGATCAGTAGCTCAACATGCCTCCAGACAATAGCAATTAGTCAGCATCTGATAAATTGGGGCTGTCAAATCATGACATATAAAGGCCTTCTACACGATCGGAACCAACCGCCAACCATCGTGTCCTTGATCGGGTTGATATATAAAAATGGACCGGATTTGGCGGTAGAGTGTCGATAGCGTACGGACGTTAGCTTAAAAATATTTTTGAGTTTAGTGATTCCGATCGATATTTTTCGGTGAAACCTTATAGAATTTAGTTTTTAATATAGTTACTATTCCTTTCCATGGTTGTGGGAGGTGGGGTAAGTGGTTTGTGTCTGTGATTTAGAAGTAGTATAGTTATAGTTGGTTTTTTTCGTAGTTTAGAGGGTAGACTGGGTCAGCGTCCTCATGAGTGAGGATGCTGATTTGGTCGACCCTGGAGATGGGGACTTCCGTCCAGTATTAAAAAATGTAAGTCTATCTCAACACGAAATATTTGAAAACTCACAGGCGGAATTTTTCACTCCCGCTATGGCTAATCCCAGAAAAGAAAGACGTAGGAGGGCACGCGAAAACAGAGAGCGTAGCCTTGAAAATAAACGATCCCGGTCAACACATTCACCAACGGAGCGTAGTTTGGAACATCAGAATACTACAGTGGTTAGTAATCGGTCTCAGGAAGTTGATTCGCAGATTCCCCCCGGGCAAAATATGATTACCCAGCCTCAGATCCCGGCCACGCCGCCGGCACATTTAATCGTTGATACTCCTGATTTGACGCACACCGAGTCGCCGGCTTCTCTTTTTACGCCAGTAGGGCGCGAAAGGTACATCACAAATGACCAGGGTCCGTATATCGTACATATCCAAAAAATAGAGACTGCGCCAGATTCAGGGGTAACCCTACATCCTGTTACTTTCGGATTATTCCTACAAAAGAGAAAGCGGGAGTTCCAAAATATCATAGAAGGCTCAGTCAAGAGAATAGGGCGAAACCGTGTGTCCCTAGGCTTCCACTCGGCTGAGGATGCTAACTCTTTCCTGGATTCCCCCACACTAATGAACAATAATTATAAGGCATTTCTGCCAACTTTTAATGTTACTAGAATGGGGCTAGTGCGTGGAGTCCCGGCAGAGTGGACACCAGAGGAGGTCCTTGAGCAGGTTCAGATGCCGGTAAACTCGGGAGGCGCTCGCCCAATAAAGGTCAGACGTCTTAACTTTAAAAAAAACAGACCGGACGGTACCTTTAGCTGGTTGCCCTCCGAATCGGTTGTAATAACTTTTGATGGACAATGTTTACCAAAAAGGGTTTATTTGTGTCTGAATTCACTGCCAGTCGAATCATATCAGTACCCAACGGTACAGTGCTTCAAGTGTTGCCGATTTGGCCACACTAAGGAAAAGTGTCGGTCACTTCCTCGTTGTTTCCGGTGCGGCGGTGCCCATGCCGGAGAATCGTGTGAGGTTGACCTAGAAACCCATGGATCGTTCTGCTGCAACTGCCCCCGAAGCGTGGCGGCAGGCCATTGCGCTAACAGTAAGTCTTGTCCCGAGTATGCTAGACAAATTAATATTAAAAAAACCATGACAGACGAAAACATTTCATATATCGAGGCATCCAATCTGCATGCTAAAATCTCCCAGAGGTCTTATGCAAATGTAACATCTGCCCCCATCCAATCTCCACCAGTTCTGTCGTATAAAAAGACTGTTTTTCGTCAGCCTCGGTCACCCCCCCGCTTGGACAAAGGTTATGATAGAAGGGCTCATGAAGCTTTGACCAGGGACCCTGTTGTCGAGTCCAGGCCAGTATACCCCGAACAACGACAATCAAGAGAGAATGTAATTAGCGAACTAATTAAATTACTCTCGTCTGTGGTTAAGGTACTTTCTCCTTCCAGTCCCCTGTCCGACCCTGCTCTGCTGTCCCACGCTGCTCCTTTTATTTCGTCTTTCCTGTTTCCTTCTAACAATGGATCAAGTAGTTCTACAGTGGAACACTCATAGCATCACGAATAAAAAGCAAGATTTACTTTATTTAATTAATAAATACAACCCTGTCATTCTAGCCATATCGGAGATATGGCTTAAAGATGGATCTAATTTTAAATTACCGAGTTATTCATCTCTAATGGACTGTCGGGCTGACGGCCGAGCTGGCTGTGCCCTCTTCATTAGAGATCATATTCCTTTTTCTTCTGTTAAAATTGCTCAAAATTACTCAAATTTTCACTTAACCTGCGCTCGTGTGGAAGGTATTACTTATTTATCTCTTTACATCCCATATCCCTCCGCTATAATCCTCAACCAACTTAAAAATATTATAGAAAACCTGCAACACCCGGTCATAGTCCTTGGTGACTTTAACGTTCATCATGTTTTGTGGGGTTGTGACAATAGTGACCCTCTAGGTGAACAACTCCTAGAAATTTTAGACAAGTGTAACCTTTGTTTATTAAATTCAGGCACATCAACTCTACGTACTCTCCCTAATCAAACAGCTAGTGCAGTTGATATATCCCTTTGCTCTCCTATACTTGCGTCTCAAATTACCTGGGAGGTGTTGGATAGCACATTTGGCAGTGATCACTTTCCTATTTTACTTAGATCACCTTTCGTATCTACAAAGAGACCTACTGTCACTAAACCTTTGCTAATTTATAACATTAATGGCGCAGATTGGGATACTTATAGAAAGCATCTGCAACAGGAAGTCAAACAGTTACCCCCTATTACTTTAGAATCTACGCAAACATGCTCTGATGCTCTAGTTTTAGCTATAAAGAATTCAGCGGATAAGGTTTTCCCTCTTAAAAACACTGCTGTGGGTAAGATGGCCTCTCCTCCTTGGTGGGACAAAGAGTGTACTGTAGCGGTTAAAAGTAGGAAGAAAGCTGAAATTGCTTATGCTGTGAACATGTCATCTGAGAACTTCCAGCTTCTCACCAAAACTATGGCAGAAACGAAAGCGTTATTGAGTTCTAAGAAGCTAGACGGATGGAAGTCTTTCTGCACAACGTTGAGTCCTTCTACTCCTGATGCAATCGTGTGGAATAATATCCGAAAGTTTAGGAGATCATTTAATGATAGTAGATGTCCCTATCCTATGTCCTTACAATGGGCAGAATCTTTCCTGGACAGAATAGCACCTTCTTATGTCCCAGGTGTTCTTGACTCTACAATAGGGCTCCTAAATAACAACTCGTCTGATCCATTAGATCAAGTGTTCACCTTTTTGGAGCTCACAAATGTTTTAAAATCAGTCAAAGACTCCGCTCCGGGTCATGATGGAATTCCTTATTCATTTATAGTTAAAGCACTCCAAAAATATCACTCATTCCAAAAATATTTCCTTGAATTAATTAATTGCATTTTTATATCGGGCCATCCTCCTCGTACTTGGAAAACACAACTGATAATGCCTATCCTGAAAACTGGTAAAGATCCTAATGACCCTCGTTCTTACCGCCCAATAGCTTTATCGTCGGTTCTTACAAAGATTCTAGAACATCTCATTAAGAATAGACTGGAATGGTTTCTAGAAAGTCAAGAACTACTTGGTAAATTTCAATTTGGGTTCAGAAAGGGAAGAAGTACCATGGATAGTTTAGGGATTTTTACTACAGATATTAGACTAGCTTTCTCTAACCGAGCCTCGGTAGTGGCAGTGTTTCTGGATGTGGAGGCTGCCTATGATAATGTCCAGCTCCCTCTTCTCAGGGAAAAATTCCATAAGCTGAGAATCCCGGAGAGGCTGGCATGCTTTGTGGGTAATCTTCTTTCAGAGAGACAAGTTACTTTTCGAGGCAAGGATCCTAACATTTACCCATCAAGATTGGTTTGGCGTGGATTGCCTCAAGGCTCAGTCCTTAGCCCATTACTGTATAACATGTTTACGTACGACCTTGAGGGGTCGGTTGCTGACTGTCAAATACTTCAATACGCCGATGATATATTAGTTTACTCTGTAAATAAAAGTATAATTACTGCTTATGAAAATATTAACCAATCCCTTCAGTCCTTGAACACGTGGCTAACAAATAATGGTTTATCCCTTTCCCCATCAAAAAGCTGCGCCGTTGTTTTTACGCGTAAACTAGCCCCTCCTACCATTAACATAACTATAAATAATTCTTGTATCCCAGCTCGTACTTCCTATAAATTCTTAGGGATTATACTAGATTCTAAACTGAACGGAACTTCACATTTTGAATACTTGATTAAAAAAAGTGAACGGGGCCTCAATACGTTAAGATGTCTTTCAGGGGTGTGGTGGGGAGCTCACCCCACCTCTCTCAGATTAATTTATAATGCTACGATTCGTAGCATACTAGATTATGGATCCTTTTTATTGGTCCCAGCAAACAAGGCGGGTTTAGTTAAGCTTGATCGTGTCCAGTATAAGGCATTGAGAATAATATTGGGAGCGATGAAGTCTAGCCCCACCAATGCTTTACAGGTAGAATGCGCGGAACCCCCTCTTAAACTTCGCCGGCAATTTTTGGCAGACAGTTATTTCTACCGAGCTTTACAACTCTCTTATCATCCTATAATCCATCGTCTTTATGATCTTAAGGCGGCTTCCCATTGGTATGAGGAAGACGCGCCTTGTCTCGTAAAGAGCCTAACGAAATTTCAGCTTGTTAAGGATCCTGTTTTCCACTCCACTCGGCTTCCTCTGTTTGAATTTAGCTATGAAATTGTAACTCATCAGCCCCGTATTATTCTTAGTATGGACATTTGTCATGATGATCCCCATGCCGATGAATATCTACGCCAGATTCTTACCCGTGAGTGGATTGGTTGGAACACAATATACTGTGATGCATCTAAGTTGTCCCCAGCTGGTTGTGTAGGGGTGGGAGTTTTCCATTCCCAGTATGATATAGTTCAGAAGATTAAATGCCCTCCTGAAACTTCGGTGTATACTGGAGAGTGTATCGGCATCTTGGAGAGCGTGAAATATATTTTAATATTCAATTTAAGAAAAACTATAATTTTCTCTGATTCCCTTAGTTGTCTACAAGCGCTTCTCTGTAACCCGTTTTCGGTCAGGTTCCATAATCCTATTATCTATCAAATTAAGGAGAATCTCATAAAATGTAGAAATCGAGGGTGCGAGGTTGTCTTAGCCTGGGTCCCTGGTCATACAGGGGTTACAGGAAATGAAAGGGCCGATCAGGTAGCAAAGGATGCGGTGGTCTGTGGTGATAAGTTTCCGTTCAGAAATTATTGTCATGATTTGGTCCCCTTGGCGGCCCGGTACCTTATTAAGGCTTGGTCTGCCGACTGGACATCATCTAGTAAAAAACGGGCACAGACTTATGCACTCGTTCAGCCCACGGTGTCGCGAAAACCGTGGTTCTCAAAGTTATTTCTTCCAAAACCTTTTTGTTCCACTGTGATACGAATGAGGCTGGGTCATTGTTGTACTCCTGCTCACTTGAAAAAAATACACATCCGGGATTCCTCCCTGTGTGAATGCGGACTAGACGATGGGGATCTTAATCATATATTTTTCGCGTGTCCTTTATATAATCACAATTGCTTATACGACGAACTTATAAGACTGAAGGTCCCTCTCCCAACTCACATTTTGGAACTTATTCAAATTAAGAATAAAGATATATTGATGGCCTTGGGATCTTTTTGCCAAAGTAACAATCTTAAGATTTAAGCTATAATTTTATTTGTATGTATTTGTGTTGTCTCTACATGTTACTAACTTTGTAGTTATGTCTCGTTACTCATAACTGTGTGGTATTTATCTGGGCTTCTAATTAACTGATTTGTTTTTCAGGAGTAGTAACTATTTCTGTTATTGAGTCCGTTTAGTTATTTTTCTTTTTAAATATAAATCGACATGACACTGGCTAATCGATACAAGTAGCCACAATAAAAAAAAAAAAAAAAAAAAAAAAAATGGACCGTGTAAAAAGCGGTTGTTCCGACCGATATTCGGTTGATGCCTTGATCTCAGCGCATCTCTCGCGACGGGCTGCGTCTGTGGTTGGTCCCAACCGTCTGGAACGGCGTAATCCGAGATGAATCCGAGCAGAGGGGCTACCGCGAAGTGAAAACGAACTTCGTTCGAGTATCTCCCTCTCTGTCGCTCGAACTAGCAAGTGCAACAGAGAGGGAGATACACGAACGAAATTCGTTTTCGTTTCGCGGTAGGGCCTCAGTCTCTACACACTAAAGAGTACAACACAACATATATACTTACACACTGCTACCAACTGCTACAAAACAAATGTCAAAGTCAAAATGTGTAAATTAGCCTGACAATTGACAATTGACATGAGACACGACAAAATATTTCTTTCTTCATCACTTTATTTTGATTTCTTTAGATTTTTTGTTGTGTAATAAAACTGTTTACAACGCCAATTCTATTTTATAACAAAATTTAAGCAAAAAAATGGAGAAGCCTAATTCCATCGAAGAGCTCCTTCTTCTAGTAGATGAGAAGATCAAATGTGGCAAAGAACTCGTGTTATTGCTACAACCTATACAAAGTATCGATGGAGTCATGAAGTTACAAAGGAAAATACGTCAAGAAATGGAGTTTCTGAAAAAGGTAGATAATTATCTATTACTACTATTAATTAGTTTACATTCTTAGGTTTGTCTGTAACTGAATAACTATTTCAGCTACAAAAATCTGGGAAAATGAAACTTGAGCAGCTGTCCTGTTCAAATTTGCGGCATTTAGGTGCAATGGTTGATTGCGCTCTGAGGCCCGGTGTGGTTGCAGTCTGTAAAATATTCCACATAGACGACATAAGCAAACTAGTTATTGATGTAATTAGCGATCAAGGAAAAACGTGGACCAAAGGTAATTTACATGTAACCTTTGTAATTGGTGTGGGCTTTTAAGCCCGTAGCACATGTCAGGTACCTCGATCAGGTTATAGAACCTGACATGATTCTTAGAATATGGTGCACATAGTTATTGTTAATATACTGCTCAAAAGAAAATAAGGGCCATTGTAATTATTGGACAAACTAATTGATAAGCGGCTAATTAATGAACTCCCGTATAAGGATACGAATGTATTCTGAAGGCAGAATCTTACCTCTTTCATGCTGGAGTTTAAGTCTAAAAGCTAGAAAAAATATATATTACTGTTTAATATAATTTTCACGTAACAATCACCATACTTGTGGCCCCTATTTTCTTAAGAATCTTGAGTAGTATAATTTTGTATTTAACAAAAAAATTAAAAAAACAGCCTAATATAATATGTTCCTTGTGTGACAAGCTCTAGAATATGACAATTTGCATAAAACGCACCCAGACCTCCCAAATCATGTCAGTATATCTGATCTTGTACCTATAACAAAATAAAGACACCAAGCACATATCTTTGTGCCTCTATTTATTTTGTTATTGAATGATTTTACAAGTTCATAACATATTTAATTTCTTAACTAGCTATTTGTTTTCAGTCATAGCAAGAAATCCCAAATCCCTCTCTGCCCTCAGTTCTGGGAATGCTTCCTATGGGGCTCGGTCCATTCTAGACCAGGCTGAGGATTATTTGGAGTGTGCAAAGCTGTACCCTTGCATGTACCAACCTCCGAAGGTTTGAATACTGAACAATATTTATGAATTATAATTTTTAACAAGTTTTCCAGCAGAATCTACTGTCATAGGACAGTTGGATAAATTACATAAAGTTTGTACATATTTAAAAGCCATAATATAATTATGCTTGATTTTTTCCTTTGTCTAAAAACAAGTAGTGATACATTACAGTAGTGTTATATGGGTAACTATCATTACATTGCACAATGGAAAACTATGTATAAGTATAGTTTTTTTTTATAGTCCACACATTTATTGCGCAAACTGCAGCAGCTTCAGAGGTGTTTATATTTTTAATTAAATTTATCTTTGAAGGTGACATTCGAATTTGTAAGTGGTATTGAAGAAAGTCTAGCTAAAAAATTAGCAGCCGTTGGTATACTAGTCAAAGGAGACATTTTGCCGGATTCAAGTTATGCTGAGGAATGTGACGATTCCTGCGACTCTCAGTCTAGTGATGAAGAAGATGAATCTCTGCATGACGGGTAAATATATAGCATTTACCTGTCACTTCGTTGTGTGAACTTCTCCTCTGTAATTTCAATTCCATCATTTCAATGATTTTCGGGATGAAAAGTATCCTGTGTTAATCAAGGTAATAAAACTTTGTGCTATATTTCATCAAAATCCGTTCAGGCGTCTTTGCATGATCGCGTTACAAACATACACACTTTCACATTTATGTATCAGTAGCGTGTAATATTGGTATTGAGAGCTTCGGTAGCCTAGTGGTTCAGGCATGCGGCTGTCAAGCGGTGGTCGTGGGCTCGGACTAATGAGTTTTTCGGAACTTATGTACGGAATATTTACAGTTAGCTATTCGGTGAAGGAAAACATCATGAGGAAACCGGTCTAATCCCCATAAGGTCTAGTTTTCCCTCTGGGTTGGAAGGTCAGATGGCAGTCGCTTTCGTAAAACTAGTGCCTATGCCCAATCTTGTGATAGGTGTCAAAGCGGACCCCGGGCTCCGGGAATAACGCTAGGAGGGTGATGATTAGCGTGTAATATTGGTAGAATCAATCTAGTGGCAAATAATATTTCATGTTCAAAATTGGAATTTGGATAGCAATCGATTTACATTCTGCACTGTTTATATTAATAAACAGTTAGATTAAATATTTTTTTCATTCCAGTAAACCAACAACCCTGCCAATGTCCCAATGCATAGACGAGCACCCGGAGATCACGACGCTCAACCTGGACGTGACAGCCATGATGGCGTACGTCAGCAACATGACCAACGGGCACTGCCGCTACCGGTTCCGGCAGGAGGTCCTCACGCAGCAGGCCGCCTGGGAGGCTGAGAGACCTGTAAAGCTTGTTCTGGACAAGATATTTGAGGGTGAGGGCTTATATTTTCTTCATTACAAAGACAGAACTGAAATCAAGAGAGGTCACAGCCGAATGTCTAGCCGAGGAAGTATCTTCTATTCTTTACCTTACAGAAAATGACAGCCTGACAACAACACTACTTGCTCTGTAGGTATTTGGTGTTGTTCTGATGGTAAGTAAGATCACCAGAGCTCCCGAGGATAGAGTGTTGAGAGAACGGTTTGCATAAGTCTCTTGCAGTCGACACAGTGAATCATCACATCATTTACGTGGCTGGTTTGTTATGCTGTGAATCGTTCAATACACGAGGAATCGTCATACGCGTTATTCCCTCGCAGCACGCGAAGCAATAAACCGTAGCAGTAGCACCAGGGCTTCTGTCGTGCAACTGAAATTACATTAGGCGCAACTATCATTGTTCTCCCACATTTTATTGTTCCGCGTGCAGCGAAGAAAAATATGACTACCTGTACGTTTTGTTTCAACAAAACGAGTGAGGTGCGCCTTTCGAATCCCGTGGCTCCCAAAGGGCTCTGAGACTTATTTCTGACAAAATTTGGTAGTATTTTCACTGAACTAGTGTATTGAAAGGCTTTTACGGAATACGCTTTATACCTAATCGTAATAGACTCTTTTCTTGAATATATCGCCACTAAACCGTTATAATTAGAAAAGGATGCCTCAATCAGGGAAGAGCCTGGTCTGCTGCAGAACCGCCTGGGACGATTTCCAGAAGATCGTGAACACGCTGGGCGGGGAGCTGGAGAAGGAGCGCACGGCCGCGCTCAAGGACAGAGTGCAGGTCTACCCGGACGAGTATGCAGGTTAGGTATTGCTGTACTCAAATTTAATAACGGATGAATCAAGAGTACCGCCAATATCTACACAAATTCGTGTTTATTGTAAAAAAAATCGGCCAAGTGCGTATCGGGCCACGCGCAGTGTAGGGTTCCGTAGTTGCCTCTTTCTTAGTTACATCAACACGCGGTAACTATTTTTCGTGACAGTTTTCCTTTGAAATTTATTTTATTCTGTTTTTTTAGTATTCGTTGTTATAGCGGCAACAGAAATACATCATCTGTGAAAATTTCAACTGTCTAGCTATCACTGTTCATCAGATACAGCCTGGTGACAGCGGAGTCTTAGTAATAGGGTCCCGTTTTTACCCTTTGGGTACGGAACCCTAAAAAGCATCCCGCGTCCTCTCCATAGCGACACAAGACTGCAGGATTTTTAGGGTTCCGTTCCAAAAAGGTTAAAAGGAAGCCTTATGATGCGACTCTGTCTATAGCTGCGTACGAATTAGAGCAGCCTCGGGTTGAGGCACGCATGGCTCACCTATTTCGCTCAAATTCGTACGCGCTCACGCGCTGTGCGCGAGCAGCCCGCGAGCGGCGCGCGGCGAGCCGTCCAGAGGCGGTCTTTTGACGGGGTGCTCTATTTGGACGTAATTTGGACGTGTATCTGAGCTTACCGCGGGCAGAGCAATACGTTCTGACTTGTTTGTGGGCGAGGCGCGTATGAATTTGAGCAAGTGGATGAGCCGTGCTTGTGTAATCGAGCTTGTTCGTAAATGTATTAATATAATTCGGTGAAATATGATAAACGCAGCCGCAGCGGCTGTCATCGTGTCCGATTTTGAACGACGCACAATGTCGGCTCGCCGCGAGCACGCTGCCTCGCCCGCGCATGTTTATGTACAACAATTTGGCTCGCGAGCAGCGCGCCGCGCGGGGCGAGCATGCCTCAGGCTGAGCCGCTCAAATTCGTACGCAGCTTATAACTCTACTTATGCTATCGATTGGAAATACTTGTAAACAGGCTAAAGGCCTGCGCAAACCGGTGGAGGGCAGCGCAGATCACAATACAATACAATACAATACAAATACTCTTTATTGCACACCTCACACAAACAAAGCAGTTAAAAAGAAAAACAATACAATAACATGTAGGTAGAGGTAGACAACAGGCGGTCTTATCGCTGAAGAGCGATCTCTTCCAGACAACCTTTGGGTATCACTTTAAATTTATCATTCTTGTAAGGGGAATCCCCACGGCGCGGCACGTCACGTTGACACTTCGTGCGTTCGGATAAGCGCAAGTGCGGAAATACACTTTCGAATACTTCGAATACAATTCACTTTCACGAGCGCAATTTTTTGTTATTATCAATCGATAATTATCTATCTATTATTAGGATAATTATCGAATTATCCTTTCGAACCCTGTTCAATTATTGCATTTTATTTATCCGTTACAGGGGAGGACGATTTCCCGAGACAAAACCTGAAAGTTCGAGGGCACGTCCGTTTAAGATCTAGAATTATCTTCAACTTCGGACATCGAATTAAAGCTATCACCGTATCCGCCAATGAAGGGTTCGTCAGAGCAGCGCATCAACAGGTAACCTGTCTTGATCAGTTGTGACCAGGAGGGCCCATTTCACAAAAGCTAGTAAGCCTCTTTTCAACTACTTTTAGGGCCGCTTCAGACAGGAATGGCAGCGGCCGGCAGCGGCGCGGCGAGCACTTTCAGTGTCAAATAATTTCAAACTTTATCTACATACTAAAAAGTCCAGTACCGCTTGAAAAGCTCGAAAAGGTCGCGCCGCGCCGCGCGGTGTCGCGTGGTGACGCGAGCAGCCTCGCGGCCGCGCGCCTCTTGGCGTACTGGACTTTTTTAGTATGTAGATAAAGTTTAAGATTATTTGACACTGAAAGTACTCGCCGCGCCGCTGCCATTTCGGTCTGTAGCGGCCCTTACTGGATTTATAATTATCTAGGAGCGAAAGGGAGAACAAAAGCAATGAGAGTGGAAAATGTAATGGCACACATATTGTTCAAGGGTCATACAGGTCTCCTGTCAACATAGCTTCAGTTAATCTCTATAAAGTCCAAGTTTTGGTTGAACTCATAATCCCCATAAACGGAGTCTCCTAGCCTGATAAGCCATTTACTATTGACCACATTAAATAGTTAAATAAAAAAAAAAAAAAAAAAATCTTTATTTCGGACTTTAGTTCCATAACTTGTTAGTAACAAATTACTTACAACTAGTGTTAGTGACATAATCTTTAAACCTAATATCTGCGGGGAGAGGCACGCACCGGAGTGTGTGATTCCTCCCAATGTCGCATAATCGGGCAATCTACCCGTTCAGCCAGTGAACTCAGGATGCTGTTGGTGCTACCTCGCACCCTTTGCATCAACGATGCTATTCTGTTGCGTAAAATTGCATAGAATCCCGGCACGCCCGCCGCCGCGAACATGCCGGACGCACTGCAATAGCGAGGGAGACCCATCAGCATCCTGAATGCATTGTTGTATTGAACTCTCAATATATTGACGGCCCTTTGTGTATAGCTAACCCATAGTGCACACGAGTAAAAAGATTGGCAGAATGCCTTAAACAAGGTAACCTTAACGCTATCACTACATCGTGCGAATCTACGAGTCAGCATATTACACCGGACCGCCATTGCTCGACGTTCCCTCTCTATGTCTTGATCATCGCATAGCGTATCTGCTACCCAGTGCCCCAAGTACTTAAATTTGGAGACTCTGTTTAGCGGTGTACCGTCAAGTAAAACTGGTGGGACAATATTGTAGGTTTTATTGCCAGCCTTAAACACCACTAACTCACTCTTCGTCGCATTGTACTTAAGGCCATGGACAGCAGCGTAGCGCTCGCATACAGCTACCAACTTTCTCAATGCACTGATGGATGGACTCAGTAACACCATATCGTCGGCGTAGCTGATGTTATTTATTACTTTTCCGCCCACGGAGCAACCTACAGGAGTGTTACTGAGTTCATCGAGCAGCCCATTCATATAGAGATTGAAGAGCTTCGGAGACGTCAGCCCGCCCTGTCTCACTCCACACTTCAACCGATATACGTCAGATACGCATCCGGCCCATCTTACAACATTAGTTTGATGTTTGTACCAATACTTAAATATATTCACAATGGCCCCCGGCATGCTTGTCTCTTTAGATAATTTTGACCACAGGATATCGTACGACACTAGGTCGAAAGCCTTAGAAAGGTCCAAGAAACAAGCATACACAGGGGTTCGCTCATTAGCATAGTACTGGACAGTGCGCTTGAGACAGTAAATAGCTGATTCAGTGGATAACCCAGCTCGGAATCCATACTGGGCGTCATTTAACTTGATATGAGTATTTAACTGTTGATCAAGCAGACTATCCAGCACTTTTGCAATTACAGTCGCTAAAGAGATGGGTCTGTAGTTGTTTGGATCTGACACGTCACTCGTTTTATTCTTAATGATCGGGATGATAACAGTTTTCATCAGATCATCGGGCAGGTAAGAGTGACCGAGGGAAAAAGCAAACAACATAGCGAGAACTCTCGGCAGATGAGGACCAGCGCATTTCAGATGCTCTACACTGAGGCTATCGTGGCCCGGCGATTTACCACGCGACATGTTCCGAATGACATTAGCTATCTGTATAGAGGAAAAATAAATAGGTCGCTGACAAGCGCCGGCACTAACTCTCCTAGCAGTGGTCAGCGTCTCATTCAATAAGTTATGCCGAGGTTCCACTGCAAAATGCGTTTTAAAAAGATTTGAAATATCCACGGGCTCACACATACCTCCGACGCTCACAGGTAGGCTCGGCCTGGTGTTCAGGCTATTGGTTTGTTTCCAGAATGACCCAAACCTCTTTGCATCGTGATGTGATGCCAGAATATCCATTTTTATTTGGTTCGCGTGATTTTGACACCACTTAAGTTTCATTTTAAAATATTTCCTTGCAGAACACATAGCCAAATAGGTAGGACCGTACTGAGGCTTACCACAATTAACCCACTCAAGAAATGCAAGCCGAGCCTCTCTATGAGCGTCTTTAACATATGTATTCCAGCCCGTGATGTACCTGCCATTACGAGGTTTTTTTTATATCGTAACTAAGGATCGCCGCCTCACTAAGAATATTAACTATTTTAGTATATAGGTCGCGAATATACATTCTGTGATTATCATTGCTACACATTGTATCACAACATTCCCCTAGTTCAGATGGAAAATCTATTTTCGAAAGTAAACCGTTACATATTTCGGTATACTTGGAGATTTGAGACGGTTCTCTTGTACCCCAAATAACTTTATTTTTAAAACATGGCAGTTCACTGGTTTTCCGCTTTAAAATATTAAAATTAACTATTATTTCGAGTGGGAAATGGTCAGACCAAAACACATTATAATTCACACTAACATCAACTATAGAACCACAAGCTGCCTCAGTTACAAGACAGTGGTCGAGCCAGCTGGTAGTACCATGAGCATCACTGTAGAACGTAAAAGTGTCGGAGTCCGCACCCAGTTTGTCTAAGTCCGCACACCGCCACTTCTGCTCAGCGCAAAAACTCACCAGTTCGTTTCCAAAACGCCCACCTGGGTGTGCATTAAAATCTCCTACAATTATGACGGACTCCACGTTATCGCTCTCAATCACTGCACTAATCTCACTTAAGCACTCCGTAAAATGAACATGAACATGAACATGAACATAGGCACCACACCCAGCCAGGAAGCAAGCCTGACCCGGACTAGCCGGATATACCAGGGGGCGCAAGTTTGGGGCGGAGGGACACGCTCTGGGATGGGAAGGGAAGACCGACCAGCCGCAACCAGTCGGCCACAATCAACCGGCTATGCAGCCTTAAGCCAATATTGGAAAAGAGGAGGGGAAGGCTACTTCGTCGGGGGATGAGCGTTGGTGAAAATGATGCACGTCGCTTTATATAAAGTCTTCTGTTGAAGGTGTTCTCGGCGATCGGTTCTACATTCAGGCGATCATTCTACCTGTTCCTCTTATTCGCAGTCAGTTTCTTCCATTACGTCGATTTCTCGTGCAGTGTTGTTAAAAATATCTTTGGTTGTTTGCTTCTGTGGTTGTATTGTCATGAGGTTATAATATGACTCGCAACAACGACACCTTGTATTTTCCAGTACCTATCCATGTGCGGACTTGCAGCTTGACAAGAGTATACGCGATATAGACACTATTACTTTAAATTTTGTCACTACACACTAACCATTGTCTTCACTGATACCAGCGTTTTTTAACTGTAGACACAGACACAACATTAATTATTTACATAAACTTAACCAAGATATTAACATTGCTCACTGCACAACAAAACAGAGTGTAACAAACACTGTCACTGGGAGAGTTGACCGGCAGCCATTATTTAATTTGCCTGTTTTCGTGGTTAGGCGACCTTCCTAGGGAGAAGTCTTCGTCATTTTTTTCGAAAGGTTCTACAGTCTTCTGAGGCTTGCATAACAATTCAACGCTTTTTTCTCCTCGCGTATGCTCTAGGTATTTTTGCATCCAGTTTAATTGGAGTTTGGTTTCCTTTTCGTTTTGGTGTTTTATTTATTACAAGTTTATGAACCTAGCATTATTATCCTCTATGTTTTTAATATCGCTCGCCTATTCAAGCCCATCTGGCGTGGCGTGGGTGCATACGGTCCTAAAATCTGGACATTTCAAGAAAGTGCATTCACGCGTAGTAGGTAGAAGCGGATCTTTTTTGCGTTCCCTTGTTTAGGGTTAGGCAGATGTATCGCTATTCATTGCTCGTCCCCGGCGTTGTTTCTTTTAGAAATCGGACGTGTTGATTATTACATCATGGGCTAAGTTTCCTTAGTTTTAATATATTTAGGTTCACGGAGAGTGAGCGCTAACACACTTGAACCCTGTTTAAGTCTCGTGTAACCCCTATCCACTACTCTTTGCGTTAGGAGGGGCGCCAAGCGTATTACTTGTGTAACTGATCTAGATTTCATTCATCAATGAATCTATTCCGTAGGCCTCACTATTTTAATAATATTACTTATAAGTACCAAATACTACTTACATATATACATATATTATGATATACTACCTATACGTATGACACTGCCGAAGCGTCCTTATGCCTAGACACGGGCTTATTACGGGGTTCATTAAAGTGTATAAGATAAATTGAGTGTTTGGTAATTGATATACCGTAATCTAACGTAGAATATTACTAAGTTACAAAGGCACTGGAGGCAACGCCGAATAAGTACAATACCAAAATGATATATCTAGTACGTATAATCCCTTACGTTTACCTATGTTATGGACCAGTAGGTTCATTCGGGCGTCTAGCCTGGCCTGTAATTTGAACTCTAATTGCGAGAATGTAACCCGGCCTGCTTCATTAAATAGGTTATGATACCTAAAAGTAATATGGAGTGCTCTAACCCCGGGCCTGTGATTGCGGCTAATTGTTGGTTCTGCCGTTGCGTTGCTGCGCGTAATCGCAACCCTTTAGAGCACTGTTTTTACGCACCTACTACCTAGATTGAACTCGTAATAGCCGCGTAACATACGCGGTACCTGTACGCCGTGCGTGCGCACTGCGCGGAAGCGTGTGCAGTGCGTCGACACATGAACCAGTCGTTATAAATATGTACTAGGAGTTCTGTGTTTTTACGTCCCGTATTTTATGTATTCCCTCTAGCGGGCTCGTAACTCCACATTCTTGTGATTTTTTGCATTAATACCTACAGTAAGCGAAAGTTGGTCTGATCTCACCGGATTTATCTGTTGAGCTGGCGAAGACTTGCACCACCCTCACATCAGTCGCACTCACTGTTATATAGTATATAGACGCACTGCACATTTGTTTAGACCGGTATATATCGCGAGATGTATATACGCATATCGGAGAGGATAGCGTGGTTAGGCTACGACGGGGACCGCGGCGAGGGTTTACTAGAACATCTGGCGATAGGCGCCTTTTGTTTTGCGGTGCTCTTTATGCAATTTGGAGAAACAATGACAGAGGACGGTAAGGATCCATGCGTCCGTTCGGCACGGCGGCTCAAACGAGACTCTCCTCACTTAAGCACTCCGTAAAATCCACTAAATTTTCCGCACAGTCAGTAGGCATATAAACACAAACAATTATAATTGCCCGATTCGACATCTCAATTTTTACTGCTGTGATACGTACACTACGACACGGAAGTACAGTTACGTTCGTGAAAACACTCTTCCGCCACAATATCGCCACTCCACCGTATGGTCGTCCTCGTAAAAGACCGGCAGAGGCATCCACAGCCGATTTTCCGGTATAGCTGAAATCTGGACTGATGCTATCTAAAAACGGTATATCATGAGGCATCAACCAATGTTCCTGGATTGCGATAATATCAGCTGATTGTGTCATTTACCTAATGCATTCCACAGATCTAGTAACCGATTTACAGTTAAAAGATATAATTTTGTGATTATGTATGTCACTATTCATTGACTGGATGGGGTACGACACCTTCCTTACACTTTACCTTAAAGTTTACAAATCGCCTGAAAGAAATTCCCTCGGGCCATAAGTTGTCATCCATAAATAATTTCAACTTTGGGTACGGAACAAGACACTTGAATGCATTGTGCCCTTTTTCTCTTAACATTGACACTTTTTCGAGCTTCACTTTCACTTGTGTTTTCATGAAAATGTACTCGCTAATGTCATCTTCGGTAGCTTCCTTATGCACATTAGTGATAAAAAGTTCGATCTGATTTTTCGCAGCTCTAAACTTCAAGTTACTTTCGTTTTGCGCTTTACCCAATTTCCCTATAAACCGATCTTTCAAACGCTTTCTGTCGTCGCAAATGTGTGTTTCATGTTACTTAACTCGCTCTGTATGATTATAATATCTTTGAGAAGCCTCGTCGCATCGATGTGGTCAAATGTAACCGGGGGCAATTTATGCAGTTCCCGTGCGACAAACATTGGAACACACTCCGAATCTGCTTGTTTGAGTAAGGAAATTATATCATCAAGATCTCGTTGAGATTTTCCTTCTCGTTTCCTGGTGATCTTGCGTATTGTTGACGGCACCGAGTCAAACAATAAGTTCTTAGCAGCTTCGATGTCCGTGGCGCTAAACGCCGTGCTACAGAGCCGCACCAAACTCTCCTCGCCCATCACTTCAAGTTTATTTTGGATAAACGCCAGCACCTCACAAATCACAATATTGCAGTTTTTGCACTTTAACACGTTTGAACCCATTTTATAAGAGGTCCACCTCGCTGCGCTCACACTGAACCGTACGCACGCAGCGCCGCGCGGCAGACGACTGAACTGTCGTGTCGACTGAAGTGTTAAGCAATGCAACGCGTAGTTTCAGTGTCTGAGAGGCAACCGGATGGCTCGCGGTATTCGAGCTCCCGAAGCGTTGTGGAACCGCCCTGTGGAACCCGAACTGAGCTAACTTGGTCTGGGGCGGAAATTGGAGGGGAGGTGAAACAAATAAAACTGTCGCCGGGGGCCCATTTATCAAAAGCTTGTAACTTGTAATACATAAGCGGACGCCTCTTTTCCACTCTTTCTATCAGAAAGTGACTTCCGCTTGTATTAGAAGTTACAAGCTTTTGAGAAATCGGCCCCAAGTATTCGATTGAAACAGCATTTCATTATATAAAATACACGGCGTACTGCCACAGCTAACTGACCATCGGTGCACCTTAAATGCATTGTAATAAGGTTCTATATAAACACAGGATGGTCAGTTAACAGTGTTGTCGTTTGTCGCACTTTCAGGCAACGGCTGTTTCTATCGGCTGCCTTGCGACAAAAACTTTTTCATACATTTCTTCTATTTCGGCATAAGTCCAAGTTGGCGGCGCTTCGGGAGCTCACATACCGCGAGCCATCCGGTTGCCTCTTGGACACTGCAACTGCGCGTCAAGTTTCTATGGAAGGACAGCTGTCGGCGCCACATTTAACGTTGATCGGTCTGTAACCGTAGGTCGGTGCAAACACCCTAAGATATCACATACATACATTCACGCCTTTATTCCCAAAAGGGGTAGGCAGAGTACATGAAACTTATGTTCCAACGCCACTTTTAGCATAAATGTGGGTAGAAAAAAGATCGACAAAATGTGATATTGCAGTGATAGGTTACTAGCCCATCGCCCACAACACACTTCAACCCATCTCCCTATATAAAGATATCACATGTGTGATAAAACCCTTTACGAGCAAGTGGGATGAAAAAGTAACAGCCACTTTAGAATTATTAGTGCAGATAACAGAGCGAATGGGTTTTGTTCCAGGGTGTGACGTACGCAGCATTTATCCACGAGTCCCGAGCTCTCACCGAGGGCAAGGAGCCCACAGCTACCAAGCTACCTTCATGATATTTAATACAAACTTTTAGGTGGCTTCTCTTTATATTATTATTTCAACCATATTTCACGTAGATATCTGCAATTCAGCTTTGTTGTACTCTTGTACTATAACCTACGTTAACCACGTAGGTAATAAACAGGATTCATTTGAGTAAGGTTTCAATGATCAAAATGTACAGCTGGTAGCACTTGAAATAAAAGAATGTATTTATTTATTCATAGTCTTTTATTTTACTAAATGCTACCTTTGCGACATGATGGTAAAGGTCGCGGTGGTCCGCTGGACGCAGGTGGCGCGGGACCGCTCATTGTGGCACTCTGTGGGGTCTATGTTCAGCAGTGGACAGCTTTCGGCTGGTATGATGATGGTGAATGCCACCCCTTACAAACTGGACGACCTCGTTAATCAGTATGTATGTTTAAAATACTGTGAAGAGAGAAGATAAATCTCGCTGTGCCCGTGTTATCACTAAGCAATCGGTTCTGCTCGGATGGCTTTTGCAGGTTAACTGTATTTTACAATTCATCTCACGGTTTGACACTACTGTGAATTAGTTTATGCAGCTTTAAACTTGTGCTATCTACAAAATTTCTACAGCATATTTCGCAAAAATAAGGTTTCTGCTCATGTATTCTAATGTGGTCCTTCAGATGGCTCTTTTGCGCAAACGGCTTTTTACATCTATCGCAACTGTATGGTTTGAGCCCAGTGTGAGTTAATTTATGCGTGCTAAGATAACCTTTCTGCCTAAATTGCTTGTCACATACATCACAGCTATAAGGCTTGTCACCAGTGTGAATACGTCTGTGCTTTGTTAACGTGTACTTCTCCGTAAATTGCTTATTGCATATTTCACAACTATACGGTTTTTCACCTTCGTGTATCCGTTTGTGACTTATCAAGTGGCTTTTCTGCGTAAATTGTTTGTTACATACTTTACAGTCAAAAGGCTTGTCACCCGTGTGGCTTCGTTCGTGGTTTCTCAGGGCAGTTTTATCCGTGAATTGTCTCTTGCATATTTCACAGGCATAGGGTTTGTCACCGGTGTGAATTCGTTTGTGATTGACTAGCGTGCTTTTGCGCCCAAATTGTTTATTGCAAATATCACAGCTAAAAGATTTTTCACCGGTATGTATGATCATATGTCTGTCTAGATGAGATTTTTTTGTGAAGCCTTTACGACATGTTTTACAGGAGTCGGATCTGGGGCCCAGGATAGTACGTTCAAGTTTATTTGAGGGAGCTTTTTTGTTTTTCTCTACACACGTATTAACACTTATATTAGGCATCGTCTTTATGGGACTCAGGTGCTTCGTGTCTTGGTATATCTGGCTTGTGTGCGGCGCCTCATCGACGCGCGGCCGCACGATCGTCGTCTCAGTAAATGCGACTAAAACAAAAATAGTTACATTCATGCAATCAAGTCATTACAAGGTTACAATGCAATGTTACAAAAAAAAGCATTCGGTCAAAGAAATTGAAACACAAATTGAATCATTTTATATAGGCCAGTTATATTTGACCAGAAAAATCGCTAAAATCGCAAGCTAACGGCTAGTTGTGATTTTTTAATATGTTTTTATAACCACTACCAGTACCGTATATCCATGTTTGCAGCTTCTAAAGACCTGTGCTAACATTGCAGCACTCGAAAAACCACAAAATGTCCGCACTTTTTTTGGTATTTTCAATATGTCCTAAACTATACGGTTTTTAAATAAAAAATTAGGCGATTATTGAGAGACCAGATCCAGCTCTGTAGGTTCAATACTTACCGAGATAGAGCTCTGCAGAACTTTTTGTTGTTTAGCCAACTCTAAATCTTTATAAATCCTGTTATTTTAACTAAAAAAATATTCAAGAAACCTAGTTAATAATGATTTTGATGATAAAATACTATTTAACGATATCCAACAAGACATAGTTGAATATGAAAATGAAAAAGTTTATTGTATAAGGGCAACATTACAATATAAATCACGACCTGAGCTAGGAAACCCTGTGTTACAGGACCCAGTTTCGTTGCTCCAAATACTTATTGTTACTTATTAATACTTAGTTCACAGACTTTTTTTCTTTTCTTTTTTACAATATGGTGTCTATAGGGGCCGTAATTTTGAATTTTGATTACTGTTATATCTTAAATGACTATAGTAAAACTGATGTACATTATGTTTTATCAATAAATTATTATTATATAATATTATATCTACTAAGGATGAATGTATGAAAAAAATGCCGCCAGAACAGCAGCCGTCTATGTCAGTATGATGTGAATACTCACGTGATATGCAGTCCTCTTTACTCTCGTGATCCGACACCTCCGACTTGACGGGCTGCTCACCTGGATCCAACAAAGAAGGAAATGCTGCATAAGACCTGAAGGAAACCTGACCTGAGGAATTAACCTCCAGGTATGTTCGTATCGCTTCTCAGTTTTTGTACATTGTGTACAACATATGTAACATGTTTATTATGACGGTTTGTGTTAAAAAATAAGACTTGGGTTACAAAACAACACCAGATGTTAGGAAGATAAACGTATGGGATCAGCATATCATCCCCCTAGCTTTTTCCCGGTAGTGCTCAAACGATCCCAGGGCCCGCTCTGTCACCTGATCCCCGGATTGGGGCGTAGGCATCAGTTTTAACGAAAGCGACCTCCATCTGACCGGATGAGCCCGGTCTCCCCACGATGTTTTCCTTCACCGAAGTGCCACTGTTAAATATCAAATGATATTTCGTACATACCTTTGTTTTTTTGTTAAACCCAGTAGTACGAGCCGGGGTTCAAACCCAAGACCTCCAGATTGGCCAGAGTGTGGCTTCAATATGAGATCAGAATATCTCGACAATAAAATCGACATTCACATTTTTGCAGGAGTAAGGTACTGTATATTCTTCAGTACATTACAAAGTTGCGTGTAACAGTATGTAAAGTGGTCATGGTACAATCATCGTTTAAAATTTACAGATCTGTGACATACCGACAGACAGACAGCGGATGCTTATTAAAAGAGTGTGTTGACACACCAATGCCCGGTTTTATAAAGATGCACAGATTGCATAGGTCAACTTTTAGAAACTCGGTATATATTATGACAAGGTCTAACGGATCGTTATAAAACTGGGGGTCAAAACAAACATCGCAACACAGACGCTCCTAGCCATTGCACGTCAAGTAGTTAGGTAGATGTGGCCGGCAACCCTTTGGTTTTGTTGTACAACAAACATTTACTTACCCAATATAGAGTCCTCACTAGTTCTGACATCCTCCACCTCCAACTTTACTGGACGCTCTTCATCTGAAGCAAAAAGCACAAAAATGCAATTAAATATTGACGCGGACATCAAAAGGGATATCCCTTTTGATGACCGCGAATTCGTTTTGTCCCCAGTTTTTCGTTTTGGGTGTGGCGAGACGAGAGGTCTATAATGAAATTTCATACAAAATTGAAGGGCTAGGCCTGCAAAGGCCTTTAAATATCTACTTGGCCGGCAATCCCTATTTTCCCAGACACTTTTTATTTTGTACTAATAAATACACTCTTATTTTGTACCTATGGCTATGCAATATAGTTATAGTTATTTTATTATACACATTTGAGAAATACCAAAATAAAATAATAGATTCATTCAATCCTGCAAGCCAGATAATGTTGAGGAAGCATTCTATACTGGCCACATTTTAGTATCACACCAATATTATCTGTAGATGTGAACACACTTACAAGAAACAAGTCTTACATAACATAACCTCAATGATCCCCTTCCCTTCTTCCACCTCCACCTTGAGTAGGGGTAAGGGCACTTCATCTGAAAGCAAAATTAAATCTTCAATGAGTAAACAGTTTTCAGTTACTTACTATCCATATATTTATATAAAAAAAGAGGTAAAGTAGTTCAAAAATTCTTTCGCCACTGCATATTAGAATAGACCTTCAGGCTATATTTTATCCCAGTCTTGCATTCTTTGTAATACACGGGCAGATAGTAAATTATATCATTAAGACACATTTGGATCTTTTCCCATTCTACTTCTACTCAATTTCGTACTTATAATCTGTACATAGAGAGTAGGTACTGACACTCCATGTCATCAGTTGTCCCGATGTCATCTAACATCTCCAACTTGACTGTAGGTTCTCCATCTGCAACATTAAATAAAAAATAAAAAATTGAACTGTTTATTTCAGAGAATGAAATATGTTACATTTCCAGCGATAAAGGCTTAATCTTATTATTTTACACTAGCTTCCGCCCGCGACTTCGTCCGCGTGGACCCGGGATAAAAACTATCCTATATTTATTATTTTTATTATTATCCAGGCTATAAACTATCTTCGTGCAAAATTTCATTCAAATCGGTTCAACCGTTTAAGCGTGATTGAGTAACAAACATCTAAACTTTCGCATTTATAATATTAGTAGGTTGAAGTGCTAATTAAGTCAAAACCCTAAAATCAAGCAAAATTGTAGTAATTGTGTTTCTTTGTTTAGCTGCATGAAAATATTTAATGAAACTGTATTCTTAGTAGCATATGCTAGTTTCAGAGACTTTACAATTACTCACTACAATTAGTCAATAAAAAATATGATGTAAATAAAAAACAGCTGTGGCATATAATGTAATCAAGTTATTTGATTCGTTGATCACGAGAATTTAATCAGGAACTTGGAGACATTATGGGATTAAAAACGGTGCTCTTGATCTCGTGTCATCGTATCTCTCGGAGAGAACACAACGAGTAGTCATCAATGGGACCCAATCAGCAGGGACAACTGTTGCTCTTGGTGTTCCTCAAGGCTCGATTCTGGGTCCATTTCTTTTTTGATTTACATAAATGACCTACCAAATGTGTTGCAAGATAAACATGATATAGTGTTATTCGCTGACGTCGCTTATCTTCAAGGTAAACAGGAAAGAGAAAAGCTTCGATGGTATTAATGATGCGCTCAACACTGTTGTGAAATGGTTTACAGCAAATAATTTACTGCTAAATTCCAAGAAAACAAAGTGTATCAGATTCACTTTACCTAATGTCAAGCAGGTAAACAATACCAAGATCCAATTAAAGGGTGATGAACTGGAATTTGAAGATAAAACAGTGTTTTCAGGTATCACCTTGGACTCAAAACTACAATGGCATGCGCATATCGCCGCCCTAGCCGGAAAACTTGGTTCGGCAGTCTATGCAGTAAGACGCATAAGACAGTTAACAAACGTTGAGACGGCCAGGCTGGTGTACTACAGTTACTTCCAGTGTTATGTCCTACGGAATCCTGTTGTGGGGGAAAGCGGCTGATATCCAGATCATATTCGTGCTACAGAAACGAGCTGTACGCTCCATATACGAACTAAAAGCTCGAGATTCTCTCAGGGACAAATTTAAGGAGGCAATCATTCTTACTGTAGCATGCCAATACATTCTTGAGAATATCATGTATGTGCGGAAAAACCTTCACGAGTTCAAACTCAACAGTGATATCCACGACTACAACACCAGAAGTAAAAACAAGATCGCAGTGAAGGCCAGTTGTCTCCGCAAGGTTAGCACGTCGTTCGTGGGGAACTGCATACATTTTTACAATAAAATACCCACCGAAATTGTTAATTTACCATTCAGTAAATTTAAGTCTCATGTTAAAAGTAATTTGCTGAGCAAGGCGTATTATACTGTCAACGATTTCTTAAATGACAAAAATGCCTTTAAGCCAGTAGTAGTCTAATTCTATTAGGAATATACCTAAATACATGTAATCATTATAAGTACCTACCTGAAATAACTATTCCGTTTTATGTAAGAAGAGAGCATGTAATGCTGTTTCTCACCGAACAAGTCGCTTAATCTTTGTTATTATCAATGTCCTATGTCATGCTCGCTTAAAGGGCTTTGCTTACGGTGGTGTTGTTGATCGGGTCACCACCTTCCCTAAAATATGGTTGAGGGAGGCGATGGCTGAGATATGCGTCATACTCGTGATTGGGTGCTGTTGTGGAGTCTGGACTGTTCATGCTTGCAAGGGCATAGTACATAGTTAACTAATTACATACTAGTGTTATTATTATTATTATCATATTGACGAGCGACATCATTCTGATCTTAACACGTTTTATTGTTATTGACCCTGTACATCTCTGACAATATTACATCAATGTTCCTTTTTGTTTTGACGCTTAGAGACCGTATACATCTCTTAGAATATTAGAATAATTATTAATTGTATTTGGACGCTCAGAGACCTTATACATCTCTGGAATAGGTACTGAATTAATATTATTAACTTCTTGTTAATGCTGATACAGATCTTATATCCAATGTAATGGTCATATTTTGCAATTTTGTTTTGTTTACCTTTTATATATAATTTTAAATTATTATTGTGTAAGATTGTTATTATTATTATTTTATTGTAAATTACGGTTTGACATGTAAAAGTGCCCTTATGGCCTATTTGCAGAATAAATAATTGATTTGATTGATTCTAAACAAGTCCATTGAGGCAGAGGCTACCTCTGAGTTGACAAGCTCTCTCTAGCCACTTCTGCAGCTCCACCTGGCTGTGCTGTACTTGCAGCTTGAAGGCGCTCGCGTCCCGCAGACGGCCCACGCACGGCTCGCAGATCCCACACTGGTCACCATCTTGGATCAACTGCAATGAAATGAAATTTGATGGGCAGATAAGGACGACTGACCAGTAAACCGTCTGGTTCTCTCTCTCTCTGCACTACTACCCAATTTATCTACTATAAGGAGAAGTATATTATTATTTATTACGTGTATATTGAAGCATTCCTTGAGCATGTTCTCATATATCTCTTCGTTGCCTAGATGCGTGAAAGGGGTCTTCAAATTCCTGTCTGGAGCACGAAGTAAGCAACAGCGGCAGGAATTTATCGACTCCATTACAATTTTTATGGCTATTTCTCGTTCGATTATACGGCAGGAGATATTTGACTAAACTGTTATAAACTATCGTTTTTATTTTAACTACTTCAAATAAATAAACACGATTATAGTATCGGTGACTGGCTTGAAAAGAATGAAAAGTTTGACATTGACAGTCTATCTGCCTTTCTGTGTAATCTGCGGCGCTACCACGAACTTCGAAAGTCGAAGTTCGTAATACATGCATCCTTGTCACTCGAGTAGGGAGTGCCATAGAGATGCTATCGACTTTCGAAGTTCGTGGGAGCGCCGCTGTGACGGGGCGCGGCGGCGGATGTGTGTAATGTGAGTATTATATTCTTTGGTGTATTGACAGTAGACACATCCGCCGCCGCGTCCCGTCACCGCCCCGTCCTGCCCCGTCCACCGTCGGGTAGCGTCTACAGCGGCGGTACCACGAACTTCGAAAGTCGAAGTTCGGGTATTTCCATCACTATCGCACTCCCTTATTCGAGTGACAAGGATGCATGTATTACGAACTTCGACTTTCGAAGTTCGTGGTAGCGCCGCTGAGCAATAACCGCGAACTTCGAAAGTCGAAGTTCAGGTATTTCCATCTCTATCGCACTTGCGTCACTCGAGTGACAGGGATGCGAGTATACGAACTTCGAGTTTCGATTTTCGTGGTAGCGCCGCTGCTCTATGTAGTTACAATAAGACAAGAATATACATCTTTTAATCTAAAGCCGGGTCCGCTGCGCCCTGTTTTCGATGTTTTTAAACATCTAACATGTCATCCGTCAGTTTCGGCAAACAAATAGGGTATTGTTTTGATTGGCAAAACATGTTAGGTGTTTATGTTTAACGACATCGAAAACATGGCACAGCGGACCCGGCTTAACTGTAGCCAGTTGTTCTGATAAATTGCTAGTTGTGTAATGGCTTTAAGTAAATCAAAGCAAATAGAAAAAAAATACTGCTTGGGTCGTATAACTCGTTTTGGAACATTGCGTTGTCATGGTGCTGTCAAAAAAACGTCTATTTTATCAGCGGGTGGGTCCGTTGTTTTTGAGTTGGTGAAAGTGAAAAGAAGTTGAGTAGATGTTGATTAATGATGTTCAATGATTAAAATGAAATGTGTATTTAGAAAAATACAACGGTACTGGTTTTAAGGTGCATGCTTAAATATACTATGGCCGAAGGGGAGCTTGCTGACTCGCAAATAATAGTAGAAAATGTGGGCTTCTTGGACAACTGCTTCGATTTCTCGTTCCAAATTCAGAACACCTTAGAAGTGGTCAAAGAGTATGTTTCAGAGGAGCAAAAGAAGCCGATGCACGTCAGAGACGGTTTTAACAAAAGAGGAAACAATACTGTGCGCAATTCTTCTGCAATTGTAGATACGAGTATACATAATGAAACTAAAATAACACAATGTTCGCAAAACAAAAACCTTAAGGACTGGGGCTTGCCCGCTGAAATTGCCAAGAAGTATGAACAAAAAGGTATCACTGAAATGTTTGAATGGCAGGTAACATGTTTAGGTAATGCTAAAGTACTTATGGATTACTGTAACCTCGTATATTCTGCGCCTACGTCCGCGGGGAAGACTCTAGTTGCCGAGATCCTGACCATTAAAACTATCCTAGAAAGACAAAAGAAGGTTATTATAATACTACCATTTGTTTCTATAGTGAGAGAGAAAATGTTTTATTTGCAAGACATATTATCAAGTTCAGGGATAAGGGTTGAGGGCTTTATGGGCTCGCAGTCACCCCCGGGCGGGCTCCAAGCAGTCCACGTTGCTATTTGTACAATAGAGAAGGCGAATAGCTTGATCAACAGACTGTTAGACGATGGCAACATTTCAGATCTCGGAGCTGTCATTGTTGACGAGTTACATTTGTTAGGAGATCCGCATCGAGGCTATATCTTAGAGCTCCTCCTGACCAAAGTTAAATATGTCACATCTCAGGTGGAGGGTGTGCAAATTCAAATAGTTGGCATGTCAGCTACATTGCCCAACTTGGAAGTGTTGGCCTCCTGGTTAGATGCAGAGTTATTTGTCACACAGTTTAGACCAATTCCATTGAACGAATTTTGTCTAGTCAACAACAAGTTTTATGATAAACAGGGGAAATTAGTGGGCACTATAAATGATTCAGCTTTAGTGGCTGAATCAGACAATGTCTTGAAAATTTGTCTAGACACAATTAAAGAAGGATGTTCAACCCTAATTTTTTGCATGACTAAAAATAGATGCGAGAACTTGGCAAAGAGTATAGCATCATCTTTCTTCAAACTGGGGTGTTCAGCAAATGAAGATGGTATTGTCTTAAGACAGCAGTTAAAGAGTGAAAGTATTGCTGAAGTACTGGAACAGCTGAAGAATTGTCCAGTAGGACTAGACCAAGTTCTTAAGAATACAATTTCATTTGGTGTTGCATATCACCATGCAGGATTAACATTTGACGAAAGAGATATCATAGAAGGAGCATTCAAGTCTGGGGCGATACGGGTCTTGGTGGCCACATCCACTTTGAGTTCAGGAGTCAATTTGCCAGCAAGGAAAGTAATTATAAGGACACCAGTCTTTCAAAGGCAACCAATTAACATATTAACATACAAACAAATGATTGGGAGGGCTGGCAGGATGGGTAGAGACACCAAAGGAGAGAGTATATTGGTGTGCACTGAGAATGAGAAGAAAATTGGTTTTGATCTGATGATGGGGGCTTTGGACCCTGTGGAGAGTTGTATTGAGAGTGAAGACAAATACATGAGAGCCATATTAGAAATGATAGCAAGTCAAGTGGCTTGTTCAAAGGATGAACTAGATATGTATTCTCAGTGCACTTTGCTGTACACTCAACAGAAGATAACACCCTCACAAAACCTACTTTTAAAAAACACTTTGGAAGAATTAAAGAAGTATGAGCTGGTGAGACTGCAGAATGAAGGAGATGAGATGCAGTATGTCGCTACACCTTTGGGGAAGGCTTGTCTATCGTCATCGATGGCTCCTAATGATGGATTATCGTTATTCTGTGAGCTACAGAAGGCGCGCCAGTGTCTTGTTTTGGAAACTGACTTGCACTTGATTTACTTGGTGACTCCTTATAGTGTTAGCAGTCAGTGGGCAGATATAGATTGGTTGCATTTGCTAACACTCTGGGAATCCTTAACGAAAGCCATGAAGAAGGTTGGGGAGCTAGTGGGAGTGCAGGAAAGCTTTATAATACGATGCTTAAGAGGAGCTAATAAATTCAACAATGCTCAGAATAAACTAAATGTTCATAAAAGGTAAAACTCGGCTATTGTATTATTTTATGTGTAATCTTTATGGCATACTTATTGAAGGGTTATTATTTTAAGATTTTACACTGCATTGGCATTGCAAGACTTGGTTAACGAGGTCCCGCTGTCGGAAGTCGCCGCCAAGTTCCAGTGCGCGCGAGGATTCCTGCAGAGTCTCCAACAATCTGCTGCAACTTTTGCTGGTAAGTTCACTTATTTTTCAATACATGATACTCCAAGAGTCTGCAGTATCATATTTTTGAATGTTGGGATTATTACGAACAGTCAATGGCACCAATATGTATACACCACAAAGTCTCAAAAATATGTAGGCACACATATCTATAAAGGCACGTTCTAGAAGTACCTATTATAGGAGGTAGGTACCGAAAATATAAGCACATATTTTGAAATTCAATATTTTTGCAAAGGAATTGCCTCAAAGATTCAAGTTTGTACAGTCGAGTTCTCCAATATCTACCCAGACAATCTGTCAAAAACATTTATTGACTTTATTGTTACTGACATAAGACACATGTGTAGATATTTTTGAAAGGTTGCCTTTATAGATATTGGAGACCTCGACTGTACATTATTATAAAATTAATAAACCATTGGCTTTAGTAAATATAATATAAGTAAACCTCAATAAATTTTCTAGGAACTAACCCTATTCGATCTTGGTCGACTCAACACTATTGTTGTAAAGTTGATAGATAACATAATATGCGCTAACTTGCTGATCATGCTGTGTGCACTTGCCTGGGATGTCATGCACCTAATAAAGGAATAACAAATAAATTAATAAATACGACATGGAATTTCATTGAATTTGCAGTTTTGTATTATAAAAAAGCGAAGTTGGCTCGGCCGAATTTACCTACAAGCGTTCTGCGGCCCCTTTGATCTCGGGCAAAACGCCGACAGCGTTCGGCACAGGCGAGGCGTGTGGCCGAGCATGCGGACCGTTCGCCTTTCTGTTTGCCGAACGGCGTGGCTCACCGAGGCACATTTACACTGAGCGCGCACGCACGGGCGAGGCGGGCCGGCACTAGACACATGCCTCGGCCGATGCATGCGTCTAGTGTTGACCCGGCTATTCGTCCCAACCGTGTGCATTAGAAATGTCAGCTAAACTTAAGAACGTAAAATAATTAGAATTAAATAAAATTAAAATAAACAAGATGATTTTTGTAGTGTTGCCTTTAGAAATCTCGTACAATCGCGGATTGAAAAGGATATTTTTTTTAAACGTTCACGGCATTGCTGCAATAAAGAGGCGAGGTGGCAAATTTGTTATTTCCTTGACTGTTATTATAACTAGTATACTATAATAGTCTATTAGATATTACAATAATACGTAGTCAAATTGCTGCTTGGACATAAAAACGTTGTTTTTGCTCTTTAGGAATGGTTACAGCGTTTTGTCATCAACTTGGGTGGAAAAACATGGAAATGCTCATTTCCCAGTTCCAAGATCGCTTACATTTTGGTATTCATTCCGAATTGCTGGAGCTGATGAAGTTACCTTCTCTAAACGGTATGCGAGCGAGGAGTCTCTTCAACGCCGGCTTTGAAACTATATCCACCATCGCGACAGCAGAAACTGCTGTCCTAGAAAATGCCCTGTACAAGGCGTTGCCATTCCAAAGTGAGAAAGAAAGAGAAGGCGAGGACACCGATGATACAAGAAAACGTAATAAAATTAAAAATATTTGGGTAACCGGCTGCTGTGGGATGACTATAATGGAAGCGGCTGAAAATCTCATTTCAGAAGCTAGAAGATATTTAGAGCTTGATATAGGAGGAGAAATAAAATGGGAACATAGAAATGTCAAACCTAGTCACACTGAACACGATAAGAGTCTGATAAATACTCAGTCAGCAAATAATGAAATAGAAATAAAAGAAACGACTGGCTTATATACTAGTTTACAGAGTGTTATTAAAAGTGAAAATGAACAATGCTTACTTGGTGAAACTACTGCAATAAATGCCCAATCTGATGAAATTAATAAATCCAATAAAGATACATTGGTAAAGACCAATGACGATGTCGACAGTGATTTCATACTTGATAGTCCGGCAAGTGGTGATGTATATTTGTCGACTAAAAGTAGTAAAATGGAAGTTACGGTCAGCAAGAATAATCTTACTAAATCTCTAAATCAACCTATAACTAATATGACATCTACAACATTGAACAAAAACATATTTATTGGAAATAATGATATATCATCGCAGAAATCTAGTCCAATTATAAGTTATCTAGTCAATACTACCAAAAAATCTTTATCAATAAATCAAAATGATGATATTATTTGGGATACAATGAATTTTACTGATATCCCTATTGATAACATTACTAAATTACGTACGTCTGAGAATATGTTTTCTCCAGATATAAGTTTCGGTGACGCTGAAGAGAAATTAGAACCGGTGAATACTGAATTATCTTTGACCGAAACTACGTCTAAAAATAATAGCTTGTTTTCTGATAAAGATAATTCAAATCTCTTTGAAGAGAGCTTACCACTTGATACAATACCAACGAAACTAGTCCAAGACGACGCTGTGGTGGATCAAACGCCTAAATCGAACTTGCACGTCAATGCTTCAAAATACGTGCATTTAAATTCAGAATCAATCATAAATGCGTTTAAATCGACTATAATTGACATCGAAGATGACGAAAACATAAAATTAATATACGAAGAAGATAAACTGGGTAATGATTTGAATGACGACGTAATTAGTAATACTCAGAATATTAAGGAAACATACATTAAGACGCATTTTATTAGTCCTCTGAAACGCAGTGCAGATAACGTTGCGGACAAAATAATGAGTGGTCGCCAGCCAGCGAAGAAATTAAAAGTAGGGACAGAAAATGATTCGAAAATAGAAGGAAAGCACAATCAATCCTGTATCTGCTCAAATAAGTTTAGCATACAAATTAAGGAAACAAATCTAAAATGTGCCGTCTTGAAAGGGAAAGATATTAACTTGAATCTTCACTTTATAGAAAAAGTAACAAATGCAGCCATATTATTCGACATTAACAATAGAACCTTACCATCAAGTGAACCAATAGGTATTAATATTGTAAGAAATCAGCCCAAACTAACAATCAAACATACTGAAGAAAAACATACAGAAATACCAGTGATTAAAAGTATCGCAATATGCACGGATGAAGATAATTGTATATTTATAGACGTGAACTCCCTGAATGGCGATTATTTGCTTCTTAAGAATAAGTTACGCAATTGGTTTGTTAATACCGAATTAAATTTGAAGACGATGTGTTTGAAAGGCATTTACAAATATGTGAAACAGTTTTTCGACGTGGAAATAGTGAGCCGGTGTGCGGATGTTTCACTAGCCGAATGGTTGATCGACAGCGATGAAAAAATACCGAATGTGGTGATTTTGGTAAGAACAAGTTAACTATTCTTTACACTTTTTATATGAGTACCTGCCATAATATACATATAATAATATAGCAAAACATGTGACAAAGCAACTGGACATTGAGCTTAGTTGGTGAAGTATAAACTGTCCGCGAAAGGAAAGAGGGGGAAGGTTCTAAACCTAGTTGGTAAATTCTTTGTCATTGTGTTTGATGTTTGTTTCAATAATTATTCCCTGCAGGAAGGTATTAGTCGTATAGTAGCGATAAGTTTTCTCACCTTATTATTCAACATTATTTTTATACATACAGTCAATAAATTTTTATAGATAAATAGCTTCCGCCCGAATATTTTTATAGATAAATAACTTCGAGTGCGAGGACCCGGGATAAAAACTATCCTATATTTTAATCTAGGGTATAAACTATCTTCGCGCGAAATTACATCCAAATCGGTTGAGCCGTTTAAGCGTGATTGAGTAGTAAACATCCAAACATCTAAACTTTCGCATTTATAATATTAGTAGGATTAGAAGGATCTGCTTTGCGTGGCTGTGGACGTACATGCCATTAAAAACAGACCGACCGTTTAATGTTCCTTTTGTTTTACAGATGAAAAACTACTGCCAGTTAGATTTGTCAGCGACATCTTTGAGAATAAGCAATCGCATAAAGAAATATAAGAATTTGGATGCAACCGAGGAGTTGTGTGTTAAAACCTGGTGCGTGTGGAAAATTGCTAGCAACCAAAATGCACATTTACTAAAATTGTACCAGAATATTCAACATATTATGAGTAAGTGATTTTCCGATTCCTACGCATGTCTATAAACCTAACCGTACCTAAAACAATTTTATTGAAAACGATTATGAATATGGTACGGAACTACAAATTCAAATTACGCTCTCATTTCTTTCTAAATATAAATTTCACCCTCGACTTCCGATTGCTTCCCATGAAGCATCATGCTCTTCACGAATAACTTATACGTTTTTTTATTGTTTGTCTAATCCGACCCTTCGTTCACTTCAGTGCTTAAATCAATGGTTGTGATATATAGCAAGTTACCTACTACGGGATTATTCCTCAGATATAGAAATTCAAATAGCGAAGATCCTGGGACGCTGTGAGTATTACGGGGTGGCTGTGGACAGAGACCTTGCATCGCAACTTTTGATTGATGTGAAAACTTCACAAGAAATCCTTCAGAAGAAAGCTTACAAAATATGTGGATATAATTTCAACTTCAACTCGTCGAAAGATGTCGCCAAGGTACCTATATTATATTTCATGTTTAACAATTTATGATGCTTATTAAAATAGAGGTAATATTCTATTATTTAGGTTCATTGGGTTGAATCATCGCTAGTTATACTTGGTAAAGTATCCAATATTATGTTCTGTTCTTGGGCACAGTCACCAGCAGCAATATCTGCTATAACTAAGCGGGCAATAATATCTGACACGTCCTTACGACCCTGGAGATAGAGTTCTGTCAGATATTTACACGCGCTTTGTTGTGGCACATATTAATGCTGGTGACTGTACCAAACCCAAAGGTTGCCAGTGAGATTATTACGTTTTATTACATAGGTACTAAGATTTCGCTACATGTCTGTTCGTCTGTTCTCCCGTCACAGGGCTGTATCTCTTGAACTGGAATAGATAGATACTTAAACTTTCCACTAAGTGTTATACATTTAAAATATTCTGTGTTTTTTTACGTTTGCGGTACTGATCATTTCTTTTGTGAGTCCAATTTGTAAAACGAGATCCCCAAAGTGCTGTATGGGTAATGTACGAGTATCTGGAAACGGTAGATCGACTAATCTAAAAATGAATGCCTTCTATTCCATTACCCAATCTCTGCGTACACGAACGTTTTTTCAACGCACTTGTTACTGAATCGCGACAATGTTCGTCGTTTCCCTTCTTACAGTCATTAGATGAACACTTAGACCCGCGATTAGAATGGAATTGGAGGTGACAGTTTAGTTCAGTTTGCGATATAAATACGTCAAAGTTTATACGAACCGAATCGCGGTTGAATAATATACATATACTAGCTACTGCCCGCGGGCGACTCCGCGAGTCGCGACTCCGTCCGCGTGCAACTCGACATCGATACAAACTTTCACTCCCATTTCACCCCCTTATGACCCGTCACACACAAAAATATATATTTATACCCCTATTTAACCCGCTTAGGGGTGGGCTTTTCTAAAACCCTAAAATTACTTTTCTTGTATGGAGTCCATACACAAAGTTTCAAGTCTCTCACTCAAAATTTTACTCCATCCCCATACAAACTTTCAACCCCCTTTTTACCCCCTTGTGGGTGGAATTTTCAAAAATCCCTTACTTTATATAAATACCTATTGTAAAAAAACCGCTTTGTAGGTTCAGCGGTTTGGTGTGGGCGTTGATTTAAGTGAGTGAGTGAGTCAGTCATTTAGGCAGGACTTTTACGTTTATACATACCTATATATAAGATATGCGCCCAGTGTCTCAAGGCGAGAGTCTTTGACCAATGTGTTTTGCCAGTGATGAGTCATCACTCATCACTGGCAAAACACATTGGTCAAACGTATGGCACGGAATCGTGGTCGCTTACTATGGGCCTCCTAAGAAGGCTCAAATTCACCCAAAGGGCAATGGAGAGGGCTATCTATGCTGGGAGTTTCTCTGCGCGATCGCATCAGAAATGAGGCTATCCGCAGCAGAACCAAGGTAACCGATATAGCCCTCCGAATTGCTAAACTAAAGTGGCAGTGGGCGGGGCACATTGCACGTAGAACCGATGGCCATTGGGACGGAAAGGTTCTCAAGTTCCTTACCAAGTGGTCGCCACGTACCGGAAGGCGCAGCGTGGGTAGGCCGGACAAGGTAGACTGATGACCTGGTAAAGGTCGCGAGAGGCGTAGGACCGGTCATTGTGGCACTCATTGGGGGAGGCTTGTGTCCAGCAGTGGACGTCTTCCGGCTGATATGATGATGATATATGCGAAAGTTACTATCTGTCTGTGTGTTACCTTATCACGCTTATTTATGCCGTTGAACGGATTGTGATCAAAATTTCGCATGCACATAGTACAAGATCCGGGGACGGACATTTTTATCCCGAATCCGATCCGTATCAGATTTGTCTTTACCCGGGGGGTAGTTTCTATAGAAGTGCGATAAAGAAAACAACGATTAATGTATATAATAATAAATCCGCGGATAGTTTTCCTTACCCAGCAGTTACATTTTGACACATTTTCTACGGGCAATCTGTTAAAGTTAAGAAAAGAGCGCATATTCGCCGACAAACTGCCCTCAGTTTGGCGATCTGGAAATGTATACTTACCGCTTAGATGTTTTTTTTGAAATAAATACTTAAATTAAAAAAAAAAGTGTAACAGCTGGTAAGGAAAACTATCCGTGGATTGATTATTGGGGATGGCCGTAAGTGGACGAAATCTGTAAGAAGAAGAAGAAGAAGACAAAAGCTAGTTTCTAACAACCATTTGTTTCAGGTACTAGGAATATACAGAGGTCGTAAAGTGAGCACAAAGAAGAGCGTGCTCAGCTCCCACAACAGCACTATGTCCAGCATCGTCACCTATTGGAGGAAGCTGAACTGTATCTTGACGAAGACTTTGTACCCTCTGACGGAGCAGGCTTGCATCTACAGTGAGGGAAACAGGTATGCACAAGTGCGTCATATTTTTAGTGCATGGCGTTTCGGATGAACATGACAGGTGTCTTTCATATCATAGTCGTATCATATTGCTGTATATTTAACACTGGCTTCTGCCAGCGACTCCGTCCGCGTGGAACTCGTTCCATACAAACTTTCACCCCCATTTCACCCCTTTAGGGAATGATTTCGGGGAGAAAAACTATCCTACGTCCTTCCCCGGGATTCAAACTATCTATATACCAAATTTCACCTAAATCGGTTCAGCGGTTTAAGCGTGAAGAGGTAACAGACAGACAGACAGACCGACACACTTTCGCATTTATAATATTAAGTATGAATTGTGGCCCTGCGTCGCCATTCATACTCATAATGCGGCTGTGAACGGAGTTAGTTAAATGTAAGCCCCGATGACCGCCTACCATCAGGCGGGCTGTATGCTAATTTGCCACCGACGTATTAATAAGAAAAGAGTATTCTAAAAAGGGTCTTGCCCTGTCCGCTTTTTCCTATCATGTGCCACTTTGGAAACTATCGGCCTCAAATTGATGTACAATCAAATGAAGTTGATTATTTTGACGAACCTGTGGTGCCGGCCTATTATTACTTTAATGTAGTTGTAAATTTTTACTATACTCTAAGTCGACCCCAATTACGAATAAAGTTAATAGAAGAAAATGATTTGACTAAGTAATTAATGAAAAACGTTGCTCGGTTATTTATTATCAATCAATATGCGTTGATGCATTTGACCGATAATGACACAATATTATGACGAGTGTGCCCTAGTTTTTACTTACTTGTGGAGTGGAATGTGCTCCATCCAACCTGACTACACAAACGTATCATTCAATCGTCTTGCACTTTATTCGTTTTTTACAAAATGATCAACTCCGAATGATAGTGCTTTTGTTGTTTGGGGCACTAATTTCACAGAACTGCAATCTAAAGTAAATTACCTGCTACGGGATGTAAAGCACTGGTTCACTATCAATGGTATGAAACTTAACCTGGAAAAAACGAATGTAATCCAGATAAACCTTAGGGGTTTGCCACCCCAGAAGCTGAATAGTGTGCTGGATAACATCGAAGTACCCTTAGTAAACAAGGCAAAATATCTAGGCTTCACCTAAGACTCTGCATTGCAGTGGGATACCCATATAGATGAGCTTTGTAAGAGGTTAGGCAAAGCGTGTTTTGCAATTTCGAGATTAACAAAAATGCTTGATGAGCAATGTGTCAGAAATGCATACTATGCTTACTTCCAGTCAATTGTAACGTACGGCATTGATATGTGGGGACAAGCGGCGGACAGACAAAGGGTGCTTATATTGCAAAAAAGGGTAATTAGGATTATGGCTGGGGTGCCCTGGGACACACCTGCCCGCAGCCTGTTCCGGAAGTTAAGGATCATGACTGTTCCAGGTCTGTTCATATTTGAAGTAGCAAAAGTAGTCCGTAAACATCTTAATGAATTTAAAATGCGTGGTCCTAACTACCGAAATGGAAATAATCTCCTTCCCAACCCACACAGACTAAAAAAATCCGAACAATGTGTGTGGTACATAGGTCCTAGAATCTATAATCGTTTGCCAAATAACTTAAAGTCAGCCGAATTATCAGATAACATGTTTATAAGTAAGCTTAAGGAATATTTAATAGAAAAAGCATTCTACTCATTAGATGAATTTATGAATAAAAACAATGTTATGTAATTATTAAAATGAGATACTTATTGTTGTTAATATAATATAGACATAGGATGTAAAAAAATAATAATATGTATAATAAAAATTGACATGTAATTGAAATGTTCATTATAAAATTTATAAATAAAGAAACTGAAACTGATACCTAATATAATAGTAATAAATGTAATGATAATATGAATTATTTAATGTTGTCTGTACCTATATGAAATGTTCAAATTAATATTCTGTGTAAACTGACCTGTAACCATGTTATCAATAAAGATTGAATTGAATTGAATTGAATCTATAGGCATCTCATAGCGAAAAGCGTGACGTAACGGACACGCGTATTGTGCGTAATAGTACATTGTGATACAAGTGAGGTATGTTGATAATTACATCAGAGGCGGAATTATCACGCGAGCCGCAGGTGAGCGTGATAAGAGAGCCGAGGATGTAATTATCAAAGCTCACGCGTTTCATACGACGTTTTTCAACACATTTTGCGAGGAAAAATTCCTTTTCATAAGATGAAAATTTGCCAAGTTATTTTCCTTACTTATGTCAACAGGTTTTTACTCACATGTTGAATACATCGTCAAGAATTTCTAGTGGCGTTCATTCTTTTTATCACTTTTCTAGTCACCACGAATCAACATTTTTGTTAATAACCAAACACGCATTTGTTTACAAATATCTGTGAAATAACCTATAATGGCGCGCATCAATTTTTTTGTGAAGTTTGCGCAGTGCGCGCGCATTAGATGAAGTCTCTAAACAGCCAATACAAAATAAAATAAATAATTTCGTTTTAAAATGTTATCTTTATAAATTCATGTAAAATGTTATCAAAAGTGAATAGTTTTACTAAATTAACCGTTTCTATATCATATCCAAAAAGAAATAGTCAATTAACTAACAAAAAGGATTTAATTTGTTTAGTCGAGTAAGAATCCATTTGCCGAGAATTTAAAAAAAGCTGTACATTCTGTACAACCCGGTTAGTTTAAGAATGCACCGTGTGCATGCATACATTTTGCTGCAAGGTGGCAACGTGACTTAATCGGGATATAACCATAACACACAAGTATCGTAATGTTATTAAACACGCGTGTTTAATATCCAGGATTATGAGCCTAAAAGCGACACAATAAGAGGTACGTTACGTTACGAACAATTGTATTGAAAAATACCTTACTAAAGTTCCAGCTATTATTTAAGTTCTCGATAATTATAACCAACGTTGCCATATAAAGAACTTGGCTTTGTCGCCTGACCCAATGCCGTTACTTGAGGTTGGAGATTTAACAGTCATATAAGTTATAACATTGTTATGACGTAACTGTCACAGCGACTGTTGATGTGTCCTATCGATATGACAGGCACGTTAAATCTCGCAATGTATCCCAGGCGTAGAACCCGTCATAAATTGTGCAAGTTATAAATATAAGATGGCTGTCGTGTACCGCCCTCACGTGCACATAGTAATTCTGTAATAGGAATCTTTAGAGTAGTGAACAACCCTTCTACTCGAATAGGATGCATCTACCGGATCCAACGTTTTCCTAGAAGGGCAGAGGGTCTAACTCCCCGCAGACATTAAATATTTGCGGACAATCTTACACAAATCGGCCTAGTCCCAAACTAAGCAAAGCTTGTACTATGGGTACTAGACGACGATAAACAAACTTAAATCGATAAATAATACATATAAAATATCCACCACTCTAACAAATATCGTGCTCATCACACAATTAAATACCCTTACCGGGATTCGAACCCGGGACCTCTTGCTTCGTAGGCAGGGTCACTGCCAACTAGGCTAAAGCGGTTATCGTCCTTTCTCAGTTTTATTGTTAAATGTGTCGTTTAAAGGTACAACGTACTGACTTGTTATTTTTGCCATTAATGCCTCATAGACAACTAACTAACCAAGTGGGACAAACCCAGACAGCTGACGTAGCTCACACACATACACACACAACCGCCAAAATTGACTTAATGGGACTGGGCCGGGCACGTCTGCCTGGCGTGGGTTCCACAATACTGAATACGGTGTCGCGACGGCGACGAGCTAGGCATCTTTGACCAAGACTGGTCGAAGGCCCAGGACAGGGATATGCGGGAGGAAAAGAGGGAGGTGTTTGCCCAGCAGTGACACTTGACACCAAATAATAATAGTATCCACTCTGCAGGATAACTCCGTCATACACCATGCACACTTGCTCGGGGCGCATCAGTATGCACGAGCCGAACCTGCAGAGCGTGCCGCGGACCTTCACAATACCTTTGTCCTACTTGTCCGACGCGTCTACAGATGAGGTACGTACAACTATCTGCCTGTACGGACGCGTATAAATGTTAAACTGATGTATATTCATAGTAAGTTTCATCAAGGTCCGTTCTTTAGTATTTGTATAAAACAATATCGAACACTTCACAAAAATCTTTACAATCTTAGCCTTTATATGATAATTGTAGGACTGGCTTTTCAATCGCCTAAAACTTACCTTTCCATGCAACCTTCCGTTGCCATTTTTTCCCATTCAAGCTGGTGGGAATTATATTCTATGGACGTGACGCTACTGATATCTACATACCTACATACATACATTTACGCCTTTATCCCTAAAAGGGGTAGGCAGAGCACATGAAACTTGTGTTCCTGTGCCACTTTTAGCATTAATGTGGGTATAAAAGATCGACAAAGTGTGATATCGTAGTGAGAGGTTGCTAGCCCATCGCCCAACACACTTCAACCCTGTACCCCTAGTCGACTCTTACGACACCCACAGGAAGAAAGGGGGTGGCGCTATTCTTACCCGACACCACGCGACACCACACGGAGGTATCTACCTACATACCTGTATGTGATTTTACGCCTACGTGGTTTTTTTTCAACCCAATGGGTAATTATTACATCTATACAGGGTGTATTAAACAAACTGGGCAGAGGGGGAAAATCTAAAACTACAAGATATACGGAAATACCTTAAAAGTCACACAACCGATTTTAGAATGAATAAACTACATTAAAAGATTTTCAAAAAACCCTCAATCACGGACGGCCGGAAATCGAACCCGGTCGAATTTGTCAAAAACCGGCGTACGTTTTTTGGCGCAACGCTATTACGGTCCTTTCTTTTCCCCCCGCTGTCCCGTTTCAATAATAATCTACTTACGCCATGTATATAAACTTCAACGATAAGGAGGTAGAATTCAACTGCCGCAACATATTCCGCGCGTCGCCGGGCCACGTGCTGGTGTCGGCCGACTACTGTCAGCTGGAGCTGCGGATCCTCACGCACTACTGCCGGGACGAGGTGCTCACGACCATCATGCGGTCCGACATGGATGTGTTTAAAGCCATCGCGGCGAGTTGGGGAGGCGTGCCGGAGGACGAGGTAAGCGATTTATTGTACCCTAGGACCTAAATGGTCGCGTATGGTACGTTTCAGAGAAATTTCCTCCCTCGGGCGCTTTGCTGGTGGAATGAGACAGTATGTCAGGTCGGCAACGGACATCACTCCTGGAGTAACAAACCTCCATAGGCTGACCGCTTACCATCAGGCGGGTCGTACGCTTGTTCGCCGCCAATGTGGTAATAAAAAACCTAATATAACCATCTGCCCAAGACTTGGTCTGCGCAGAGAGAAATTACAGTGTGAGTGGCGCGTCAAACATTAATGTTCCGATATTTGCAAAATGTAACCTACGTCATAAATAGATAACAGTCATTTTGTTTACCGGTATGAAAAGGGGCATGTATGTCACAAAAAGCACATAGGTATAATGCTAGCCTTATAGGTAATAAATAATAATAGATCAGCAAAGACGGGCTCGTACCTACGAGAACCTCGCCTACCGCTCGCCTCTCGAAATCACTTATCCATCTATTGCTTAGTTTGTCTTTCGTCTCGTTGAATTCTTATCGTTCCGGCTCTATAATGCAGGTGACTTTATGACTACATTGAATTAACTGAGCTATCGGAACCATCTATCTCGGCCACTAAATTTTTCAATCAGTTCCTTCTTACAAAGTCTTAGGGAGGCGTGTAGCGACATCTATCATCATCACGGGTTTCTTTACGTCGTAAAGTTTACGGCGCCAACGTCTCAAATTGTATTTGAGAAATCGTCAGTAACGATGCGCCACCCCATACTAAATTAATTTTGTAGTTTATTGTTCTAGTTGGTTTTTAGCGACGGGCCACGAAAGCCTGTCGTCGCCGGTTCGAATCCGGCTCGGAACATTACATTTTTTTTCTTTTAATTTAAATTTATAATTTTGTTAGCGGCTTTACTGCTTAATAAATTTACATTGAATTACTACATTTACTCAACTTTACACGAAATTCATATCTGAAAGCTTATTCAACTATATACGCATTCTAAGAATACATATTTTTTTAAGGATATTATCAAGAATCCGCTGTTAAGTAAAAAAAAGTAACACCTCTAGTTATGTATTTTTTACTCAGTAATAGGCAGACTAACGCTATAATATGTCCATTTGCACGAGTGTATTCTATTCTATCGCTATTGCCGAGGGCCGCTCAGTCACGTCTTACATAATCGCCGCCCTCCGCTAGTTCTAAGCTGGCTAAGCTGTCTTATACTTAAGGGGCTCCACGCGCTTTTTGACGAGTATTGAGTTGATATCCCTCCGTCAAAACTTTAGATATCTTTATGGCCCACACGCTTATCGGTTCTCCAATCCTTTATCTACATATGCACGAAGAGAATTTTGAAAAAAAAAGTTTTTTTTTAGTGATTTATACAAACATGGTCCACAAAAGGTCTGTTTTCGATAATAGTATGTTGTTTATGCACATTAAATATGAAATCTACATATAACTGTTCCTTATTGACGTTTCTAACAACATACGAGAAATTTTTATTTTAAACTCTTTCGTACAAGTTACGTCCATAAAACTTTTTTTGGACTAAAACTACCAAAGTTTGGTGGTTTGGTATCTCGAAACCTGTGAGTTTTGAGTAAATTTGGGATACTATATCGGTAAACCTCGTGGTTGTAAATACGATAAGCCATACAAAACAGGACATTTACAGATCGAAGGTCATTGGGAGCTAGGAGTCCCCTTAAGGGGGGAATAACGCATAATAGGCACGCTGGACGTCGTTGCGGAAAATGCCCAGGAATACTAAGGGGAGTAGCTATGCTAGGTGATAGTTTTTGGAATACTAAGGCTCTTAAATAAACTGTTGAATAAATCTGAAATAATATATGTTCCTTTTATATTTAATTAATAAGTAGAACTTTAGAATTTCTTGTAGATCATTAAATACTATGTCAAAAATAACTTTAAATGAGTATAAATTTGAAATTTTCTACTGCTTCTAAACAAAAAGCGGTATTCTCACGGTTCCTTAGAAAAAATACTGGCAATTCATTTAACCTAGTTAGGAACCTAACCTAACCTAATTAAGGATAGTTGTCAACATAGTATTTTTCACTAGGTACAAAAGGTAGTAATATGTATATTTATTAGTGTATATTATTTGGTATATATGTGTATGTTTATTTCAGTATGTATTTGATAGAAGTTTATCTTGGATTAAGTTTTTATTTTAATTTAAATGCCTGCACCAAATGTTTCTGTTTTGCCCAATGGTTGACTGGTAGAGAATGCCTCATGGCATTAAGTCCGCCATTTGTACTTTATCAAAATAAATAAACCTAACCTGTACCGTGGTATTCTGAAATAAAAGTTCATTAAGTAATGACGATATAAATGATTACCTATTCAAATGTCGTAAGTTGCTCCGTGCGCGGGTGATGCAGATGAGCGCACTGTATCGCGCTAACGAGACCTGATTTTCGAGGCTACAGGCGCCTTAAGCTGTTTATTGCGTTCAGCTAAGCTCTTAATGTTCACCTCGAGTTCCGTCTGTCGCTAGTTGATAATGAAAGTTTGCGAGCTAATCTGGGATCTTGCCAGCTATGCGATTCACTAGCGTCTCTAACCCCCTTATTCATAAAACTTAAAATGCCTCTGCTTTCTTACGAACACAAATGTCAAAGTGACAGATAAGGACAAACAAATTTTAACGCCATTTTAGTTAAAACAGGCTTGTAGTACGTTTATGAATACGGCCGTAAGTCTCTTTTCTACCGTTTATCCCGGTAATGCGCTAAGCGAACCCGGGGTCCACTTTGGAACCTAATGCCTAGATTTCTCTATCGACGACCGCTTTAGCCTAGTTGATAGTGACCCTGTCTACGAAGCAAGAGGTCCTGGGTTCGAATCCCGGTAAGGGCATATTTGTTCCCGAGTCATGGATGTTTTCTATGTATTTAAGTATTTATTTATCTATATAAGTATGTTTATCGTCGTCTAGTACCCATAGTACAAGCTTTGCTTAGTTTGGGACTAGGTCGATTTGTGTAAGATTGTCTCCTAATAGGTATTTATATTTATATTATTTATATTTGGCGTAGGCACTAGTATTACGAACGCGACTGCCATCTGACCTTCCAACTCAGTGGAAAACTAGATCTTATTGGGATTAGGTAAACCGGTTCCCTCACAATGTTTTCCGCACACCGAAAAGCCACTAATATTAAAATCCAATGACACAAGGTTCTCTCACCAATCGAACGAATTTGTAACTTTAATCTAAGATTCGTTAAGACTGCGTAATTAACGGTTGCACTTATACTGGTTCTGTTTTAGCGAGAGTGCAGGCGTGGTGAATACTAACCCGGCATTGTTGTTTGAGGCTAAGTGCTTTTCGGTTTTTTCTGTGCTATATTCCACATAAATGTATCGTATAATATACGATTATAAGGAATGCTTGCGTGGAATATACAGGTTTATTATATAAAAAGTTAGGACATATGACATACTCTAAGCTACGGTAGCCTAGTGGATCAGGCATGCGGCTATCATGTGGCGGTCGCGGGTTCGAATCCCGACTCGTACCAATGACTTTTTCGGAACTTATGTACGGATTATTTACCGTTAGCTTTTCGGTAAGTACTACCAGTAGGGTCAAATTTTCCCTCTCTAGGTTGGAAGGTCTGATGGCAGTCGCTTTAGTATAACTAGTGCCTATGCCAAATCGTGGGATTAGATGTCAAAGCGGACCCGGGGCTCCTCTAGGGCACAACCGGGAATAACGCTAAGAGGATGAGGACATACAACATACTCTAGGAAAATTACTTTTTTACACGACTGTCCAAAAAAAGAGTGTAATGTTTTTGCCGAACTCTACAACAAACGTGATTTTTTTGCCGTTAATTGAATGGTACGGAACCCTTCGTGCGCGAGTCCGACTCGCACTTGTTGTTTATACCACGACGCTGGCAAACAGTCCTATACCCTGTCTGAAAATGGCCTGCACATATGAAAATGTATATATACCTAAATAAAGTATCTTACAGTGCGTATCCTTATGAATGGGACATAGTTACAATAGTAATATAAGTAGTAAGAAAGGCTTCTTATAGCCGCACGATTAAATAAATAATATCAAACTTTCTGCCCAAGCACCCAATGCTCATAATAAACGATTTCCACCGGCTAGCGGCTGATCGAGTTTCTCGCTACGTTAGTCATAATTTATAGTCGTGGGTGGCAAGTCTGGTCACACTTGTTACATCCAAATTCCAGACCTTCCTTTTAGGGTCCCGTTTTTGTGCCGATTTTATTGTCTTGACAATTTTTATAGTTCGTCAGAATTGTATGGATACTTCCTTAAATGTAATGAACATTCGGACAAAACGTTTCGTAACTCAGTGTATTTGTTGTACTTATATATTGTATTTATATTGCACATAATCAGGAGCCCACTTTTATCAAATTGTGTCGAAAAACAAAAACCGGCTAAGTGCGAGTCGGACTCGCGCACGGAGGGTTACGTACCATTATCTATAAAAACGGCAAAAAAATCACGTTTGTTGTATGGGAGCCCCCCTTAAATATCTATTTTATTTTGTTTTTAGTATTTGTTGTTATAGCGGCAACAGAAAAACATCATCTGTTAAAATTTCAACTGTCTAGCTATCGCCGTTCTTGAGATACAGCCTGGTGACAGACAGACGGACGGACAGCGAAGTCTTAGTAATAGGGGAGGTATTCGTTTTTGCAGCTTCTTAGTAATAGGGTCCCGTTTTTACCCTTTGGGTACGGAACCCTAAAAAACGTCAATGAATAAAAATAGGCCCATTTAACTGATCCACGTCTATGAAATCGTTTAACAAGTTAATGTACCAACCAACTAAATTATTCACTTGATATTTATACGGGTTCACACTTATCTCTTGATTACCTACAATAATTCTCAGCCGAAAGCAAGGCAGTTTGTTGTCGACTAATGACTATACGGCTGTATAAATTGGCTAATTACCTAATGTGTTTATGCTGTATTTTGTTTCGAAACAAGATAATATTACCCGACGTGATATCTATCGTATACGAGGTGGTTGTTTTATGTTAAATGGTAAAACACTGCATAAAGTAGCTAACTTAGGTACTTGTCATTTGTCTGTTGGGATTGGGCGGTCATTATCTACATAATTATGCGATCCTAAGTTTATAATTATATCCAAAATGAATCGGCATCAAATTCGCAAAATGAAATATACATTATGTACCCTACATACATAGTCACACAAGACCCTGGACGGACAACCGAAGTTTTTTTTTGCAAAAAATGTATATTAATGTATTTGTTTTTGCAGCTTCGGTTTAGCATAAATGCGTCTTGTAGTTTAAAAGTCCGCCTTTTGCAAGTTCGATGTCAATCCAACAAGTTGTTTTGATGTGAAAATATGGAGATCATTTGCAAATGTGCTCTTGGTCATTACTAGTCAACAACTCTTTACTAAATCAAATTGAACATAACATTGTCCTTTTTTATTGAAAATTTACTTCGGTCGCTGATACACATAAAATCAAATACTTAGGTATACTTTTTAATACAAAAATGTTTTCCCATTGTTTACCCAACGCAAAACCCATCGGCTTTGTAAATAACATCAAAAGCGGCTCTTAAAGCGAACCAATTAATTAAAAGCTATTGAAATTCTTTTGTTTTGTTGATTGGGTCTCGCTTAATTACGAGAAATACAGCGAGCTGTTAAAGAGTTGTTCGAATTTTAGACGGTAATTCGGCGATTTCTAAGTTTTAGTGATAAAAGACTACGATACGATATTTTGAATTTTCGGTATTATCCAAAAGGACATTTGAAATAACTTTTAAAATATTTTCTCCTGTTTATCATCGTTTCATACAGCCTATGAATAATAAATAAAAGATGATTTGTCATTGATTCGATCCAGACCAAATTTAGATGGTTTATAGGTTATAGGGTAATTCCGGGGTAGATGGCCATAAGGGGGAGATGGCCCATCGAAATATTTCATGGAACCAGTGACTTGATTTCGAAAGCTTTTGTTTATTTCGCTTCGCTTCTTGCGTGGGAGCACGGGTGCAATTAACAATTAGGCGAAAAAAAAGCACAAAGTAAGTAAAATCGTCTTTGATCAATGTTTTTGTCAATATTTTTTGGAGAGTTCATGTTTTACCTGGTTTTGATGTTATTTTCTTCAAATAATGCTGTTTTTTAAGGTTGCAAAGTATATGAGTGTCTCATTGTCCCAAGGTCAGATTTTGGCAAGTCGTGTCATGACTTGTTTTTATGTTAGGTGTGGTCATCTCTCCCGGAAGAAAAGTAGAGATAGCCACTGGCTAGTTTAAGTTGGTATGCCATATGATGCTGAATGCGTGTCAGAGAAGAGTATAAAAAAGGAGAGCATATAACAAACCAGGAAAGCTAACAATGAAAATATATTCAAAACTGGGCTAACTCGGTGTGTAACAAAAAAGAAACTACTGCGGCTGTGAGGAAAATTATGATGAGTTATCTTCTTCGAAGACTGGTTTCAGCGTGGTTTGGGCTACTTAAGAATTGCACCGAATTCGAGGACATATGCTTAAGATCAAAAATAAAACGAAAAAAATACTAACTGAGACATTTAAGTTATGGCCATCTTTCCTGTAAATGTATGGTCATCACACCCGAACACCTTGGGAGAGATGGCCAATCATGTTTTTTTTTTACAGTTTTTTTCGAGGTGATTGATATAAATGTTATACTTTTTTTTTGTTTAATAATATAAAGTTAATTAACCAAAGTTTAATAAGAAACAGAAAAAGTATACGTAATGTGTAAGCTTTTATTTTAACTGTGTTCCAAAAAAACTATTGCCAACTACTCCGGACTTACCTTAATATAACCCTCAACGATTCTTTGCAGTAATACTCGTCAATATGTGTCTTATAACACGTTTACATAAAATTAAAAAAAAACATACATTCAAACCACAGAACCTCTTCAATTCTGAATCATGTTAATAAATGTTCTTTTTGCTGTTAAAATTTTAGTTTAGTACACCAGTATACGTGTTTACTCAAGTATTTAATTATTAAAATAAAAAAAATACTAGGCATTTAAATCGTATAGTAAGAATAATTTCATAATATTCGCATTATTTTCCTTACGATACGACTGTTTGCATGAAATATTATAAATGTGCCTTTCTCAGGTGGACGACGATCTGCGACAAAAAGCCAAGCAGCTATGCTACGGCATAATCTACGGCATGGGAAACAAAACACTCTCGCAGACCCTGGACGTGAGCGAAATGGAGGCAGCCGTGTTCATGGACACCTTCCATAACACCTACCCTTCTATAAAAGTGTACACTCAGGCAGTTATAGAAGATTGCAGAAAGAAGGGTTATATTGAAACACTAACGAAGAGGAGGAGATATCTGCCTGATATAAACGGCAACGTCGCTTCTAAGAAAAGTAAGTGTCTAAAGATCAGTTTAAGCATCTGTAATTCTTATCAAGCATCAGATCTAAAAGCAATAAACTCAATAGCAGTACAACTATACAGAACACAGCGAAAATAAACAGAGGCAAACAACAGGAGGTTTTATAGCAAAACATTTGTATTCTTGTTAAAGTTCAAATCTGAGTTTTTTTTTTTTTTTTTTTTATGGTATAGGAGGCAAACGAGCAGTCGAATCACCTGATGGTAAGCGATAATCGACGCCCATGGACACTTACAACACCAGAAGAGTTGTAGGTGCGTTGCCGGCCTTTAAGATGGGAGTACGCTCTTTTCTTGAAGGCTTGAAGGTTATAACGGTCCGGAAATACCGCAGGCGACAGTTCATTCCAGAGTTTGGCTGTGCGAGGCAGAAAGTTTCGGGAGAAACGCACAGTTGAGGACTGCCAACCATCTACGTGGTGAGAATGGAAAAGCTGTCGCGTAGGGCGATGGCGGAAGGAAGCGGCAGGGATTAATCCGAACAATTCATCGGAACACTCCCCATTGTACATGCGGTAGAACATGCAAAGCGAGGCTACATCTCTACGCAGTGCTAAGGGATCAAGCCGATCGGAAACACGCTGGCAGCCGACAATTCGAATCGCTCTCCGTTGAATGCGGTCTAGAGGGAGGAGCTGGTACTGAGGAGCCCCTGCCCACAGATGACAACAGTATTCCATATGTGGACGGACCTGCGCCTTATAGAGCTGTAGGCGGTGAGCCGGCGTGAAATACTGTCTCGATCTGTTGAGCACACCGAGCTTCATCGAGGCTAATTTGGCCTTACCCTCCAAGTGGCCGCGGAACTGGACTTCTTTCGAAATGTCGACGCCAAGGATTCCGATGCTGGCTGTGGCTACTAGGGGAGTGCTCTCAAATCGTGGAGATGCCGGAAACGCTAACTTTTTTGCGGTGAATGCACAAACTTGTGTCTTCGAGGGGTTAAAACGGACTAGATTAAGTCGGCCCCATTCTGAGACTTCTTTTAGGGAAGACTCAATTTCAGACACAAGTTTGTTTCGACTCTCAATGACGTTTTCCCGAGAAATATTGGCACGGCCGGTGTAAAAGGCATCACCCGTACTATCATCCGCATAACAATGAATGCCGCTGATTTGCAACATGTCATTAATATGCAGGAGGAACAGCGTGGGTGATAGCACACAGCCTTGGGGGACACCAGCATTTACAGACATGGAGTCAGAGCATTCACCGTCGACTACGACTTTTATGCTTCTGTCTGCTAAAAAGCTGCTGACCCACTCGCATAATTTCTCTGGGAGCCCATAGGATGAAAGTTTTGCTAGAAGTGCTTTGTGCCAAACTCGATCAAAGGCCTTCGCTATGTCCAAACTAACTGCCAATGCCTCACCCTTTGTCTCGATTGCCTGCGCCCACCGATGTGTCAGGTAAACTAGAAGATCACCAGCCGAGCGACCCCCACGGAAACCGTACTGTCGGTCACAGAGCAGCTGGTGATCCTCTAGGTACCGAAGCAGCTGGCGATTGATAATGGCCTCCATTATCTTGGAGAAAAGGGAGGTTATAGCTATTGGCCTGTAGTTGGACGGATTTGAGCGGTCGCCTTTTTTAGGGATCGGGTGCACCAAAGCTGACTTCCACGAAGTCGGGACTACGCCAGAAGAATATGAGAGCCGAAAAAGTTGCGTTAGGACCGGTGTTAATTCAGGAGCACACATCTTTAGCACAATCGCGGGGATTCCATCAGGCCCACTCGACTTATGAATGTCGAGGGAAAGCAGAGCTCTACGCACTGAGGTTTGGCAGAACCGGACATCCGGCATAGAACTCTCACACCGCGGGATGATCGGCGGCGCGTTTCCCCCGTCATCCAAAGTCGAGTTGGACGCAAAGAGTTTGCCAAGAAAATCGGCTTTGTCTTTAGCGTCGTGGGCCAAGGAATCGTTACCTATGTGCAAAGGTGGAAAAGATGGCGTACAGAAATTCCCCTGGATAGCTTTGGCAAGAGACCAGAACGCACGAGTTCCCGAAGGAAGGCGCTCTAATTTCTCGCCAATCCTACCAATGTGCAAGGACTTCGCTTTAGCAATATCTCTCTTGAAGGACCTAGAGGCAAAGTTGAACTCCTTTTTGAATGCACTGGTTTTTACATCTCGTACCGCTGCCGCATTTACCCAGGCTTGATAACACCCTTGTTTTCGGCGAGAGGCCGCTTTGCAAGAGCGACCAAACCAAGGTTGGGATTTGCCACCAACGGGGACCGCAGAGGATGGTATGAAAAGCTCCATTCCCTGCAGCACCACGTCAGCCACAGAATCAGCAACGGCGGTAGGATCATCCGGCGTGAAACAAACCTGCCTCCATGGATAGGATGCAAAGAACAACCGCATCTCGTCCCAATCTGCTGACTTATAGTGCCACACACGGCGGGTACAGGCAACTCGCCGGCGCGGCGGGCGCGTGATTGGCACAGCACTCCGGATCAGGCAATGATCCGAAGAACCGAGTGGGGCTATGACAGAGACAGAGTAGTCAACCGGATGGGAAGTCAGCAGAAGGTCCAACAGGGAAGGTTCTTGGCTCACCACATCTGGGATTCGCGTAGGCGCTGTAACCAATTGTGTCAAGCCATATGCTAAAGCGAAGTCGTATACAGATCTCCCCGCATGATCAGTCTTGCTGGAGCCCAGCCATTCGGCATTATGAGCGTTAAAATCGCCAAGAACTATGATCTCTGCGGATGGGATCTGCATCTGCACGGAGTCTGCCGCCGTTTGGAGCTGCTCCAAGAGTCGGTCAGTTTCGGCATCGCCACTATGGGACCTATACAGGCACGAATAGACGCGGGGATGGTCATCGCTGTCTATACGTAGCCATAAGGTGGAAAGGTCCCTACCTTCAAGATTGCTGAAGCGGCGAAAGCTGATATCATCTCTAACGTACACGCATACCCCGGCCCTGGGCAAAAAGGAGTGTTCCAGTTCGTATCCAGGATAGGATAAGTATTTAGTGTCCGCTGGAGATGATATCTGCGTTTCGGTCAAAAAGAGCAAGGCCGGTTTCTCTGTCTCGAGGTGATGGTGGACAGCATTGAGGTTAGAATGTAGGCCTCTGATGTTGCAGAAATCCACGGCCAGGGTGGCAGGGGATGCCTTGCTCTTGCCTCGGATGGATGGCAGACGATTGAGCGCGGTTTTGCCCCCCCCCCCAGAGTACGATTTGGGGCGGTCTCGGCGTCCACGCTCAGGCAAAGTGTTACCTGAGCATGGAGGCCCAGAGAGGGATTCTCCAACGCTAGCGCAGCTGGTACCCTCCTGGGGTAGCTTATTTAACTGCGCCATCATCATCATTAGGAAAGGGGGCAGGAGGTTTGGAGCTCTGGAAACCTTGCTTACCATCAGGAACACAACACAACATACCTACAGAGTAAGCAGCAGTGCTATTATGGCTGTGATCTTTCTGCAAGGCGGAGGTACTGCCCCAGGTGGGCCGCTCCAGATTCAAGCGAGATGACATATCGCTAGGCCCTACCTCTCTTAAAAGGGGCTGTTCATTTAGCGCTACCCAGGGGACACGTGTGGGTATCTAGAGCTAAAGCCCACGGACGCGAACAGCATTATCCCCCAAAAGAGTTAAGTGAGTTGCGTTTGCATCCTACGTGACCGGCCGCATACAGACATGAACTGAGCCAAATGTAAGTCAAGTTGCAGTTGATTTTCGATTCATACGAGTTGCACCTTCTACTGCACAACAATGCTGTGTCGAAAGATGTGATTGTATCCACAGTTGGCCTAGTGAGATTGCCGTGTAAGTTGATTAAGCCGGTCTGCAAGGTCGTTTCTTGTTGCTTAACTTAGGATCAGCTTGGATTTTGTTCGTACAAAGGAGGCATTATAACAGAGGCAACTATTTTCAGAATAAAAATTGTTAAGAAACAATCACACATCACTCTACTAGTTATTTTACTGTATATTTATCATGATATAATGAAATATGATGTAAATTCAGGTTATGTTAAGACCGATGGCTATCGCTTTCGTAAAACTACGCCTACGCCAAATCTTGGGATTAGCTTTACCGGGAAATCACTGCGAGGATGATGAATGAAATATGATGTAAATTATACATCGCGACAGTCTATTTTAGTTTGAACAAGCACAGTACATAAGGGATTTCCCAACAGTCAATACCAAGTGCGCGCCTACACGGAATTCATTATGCAAAGTTAATGGTTTACGTCTGGAAATGTAAATAAGGTTCGGTTTATAAAACAGTTTTCTAAAAAATCTATCATACTTTTTTAGCTATAGAACGAGAATTCGTCAATTTTTATTCCAGTTTATTCCACAAAGCCATCGTCTAGAAACTTCCAGAAAAGTTTCCCTTAGGTATTATAGCCTCAGTTAGTGGTGTTAGGACTGCTTTCAAGAAACCGTTGTTTTTTAAGTTCCTAACATTACCCCTACTTACATACTTACAAAGTAACATCTATTAAATATATTGTCTACCAGTACCCATTACACATGCCTTGTCGAGCACCATAGCTAGTTTGATTGGTGTAAATATATTATAGTACATTACTGTTGGAATGCGTGTGTGTATGCCTTAACATTAGATGGAACCAAATATGTCGCATGCTGGCAACACTCTCTTTTGTCTTCCGCCTTTCCTAAGATAAGTTGTGTCTGTCCCAAATATTTTATTTTATACACTTTTAATATAATAAATTATATACAAACGATTGCCAATAATACATAATTCAGTGTCTGTAATCGTCGCCAGTATTTATAAAGAAATATACACTATTATACTGCGTGGAACGGAACGATGGACTTTCCCGTAAGAGGGGGATTATTGAGCGCTAGTACGTCACATTTTCCAAATAAACTATTTTTTTTGACGCGATTTTTTTGTTACCTTTGTATGGAGCGTTGGCCGACTGGAGCGACGAGCTCCATACAAATGTAAAAAAAAAATCGCGTCAAAAAAAATAGTTTATCTGGAAAATGTGACGTACTAGCGCTCAATAATCCCCCTCTTGCGGGAAAGTCCATCGTTCCGTTCCACGCTGTATACCAGCAGTGCATTTTACTTGGTCGGACTTTCTCTCACGCTCTTCCACTGCCGGGGCACGCTCCAGCTCCAACAATTACTTACCAAGGGTTGTAAAAGAAAGAAAGCCCGATATCGCAGGTATTTGTGACCCGAGCCGCAGGCGAAGGTTGTAATTATGCGATAGAGGGCTTTCTTTTTTACTGCCCATGGTGAGTACACAATGTATGCGCAGCGTGCGGTAAAACTCACATTAGGGCCAGGTGCGACGTAAAATATCCTACTATAATATTATAAATGCGAAAGTTTAGATGTTTGGATGTTTGTTACTCAATCACGCTTAAACGGCTGAACCGATTTGAATGAAATTTTGCACGAAGATAGTTTATACCCTAGATTAAAATATAGGATAGTTTTTATCCCGGGTCCACGCGGACGAAGTCGCGGGCGGAAGCTAGTATATTATAATGTTTGAATTGAGTTGATCCTCTTGTCACCAGGTGCGGCCGAGCGCCAAGCGGTGAACACCACCATCCAAGGCTCAGCGGCAGACATAGCTAAAGCTGCCATGTGCGCCATCGACTCCAAAACATGCGACCTCAACAAACCGCGCCTAATCCTCCAAATGCACGACGAACTCATATATGAGGTCCCTGAAGCCAGCAGATCTTCGTTCGTAAAGGTTTTAAAGCAAGTTATGGAGAATAGCGTGAAACTACGAGTGCCTCTGCCCGTCAAAGTGAAAAGTGGGAACACTTGGGGCGCGTTACGAGAGGTCAGACTATAAATAAACTGAGGAAACAGTTGAAGTGCGGAAGCAAATGTGATATATTTATTTGAGCGGAGTCTCATATTCAGGTAAGGCTGATATTGGGTCAATCAACTATTTCTTGTTATTCTGACCCGTTAGCCAAGAGACAATTTGACAGAGTTTCTTAGAAACAATGTTACTACAAAGAGGTCTAACATGCTTCAAAGATGGTCTTAAAAAAGGGTTTAAACATGACAAAACACCGGAGTTTTTTGGACATAAACCCATAAAATCGCAGTTTTTCAAAGTGACCCAGGATACGTGTCGGTGACAGAAAGTTGATCATCCATTTTGTAAATGGTGCTTAAGAGACTAGACGCGAATGTTTTATTGTGAATCTAGCGCTATTTACCTATTGAATTTTCCCATAAATGTATCCATTGATCATATTAGTTGAACGGTTGTTTTCATTGTTACCCCGACCCAAAAGTTGTCTGAACTGAAGCCCCATAGGTATGGTAGTTCGGTAAGTAAATACCCTTAAATTAAATATTACTGCTTCAACGGTCTGTGGTCCGTTAGCGAATTTAGTTTTGGATTTCGGGCTTTAAAATCCTACTAATATTATAAATATGAATGTTTGTATGTTTGGATTTTTAGATGTTAGTAACTCAATCACGCTTAAACGGCCCAACCGATTAGATGAAATTTTGCACGAAGATAATTTATAGCCTGGATTAAAATATACAATAGTATTTATCCTGGGTCCAAGCGAACGATGTCGCGGGCGGAAGCTAGTCATTCATAAATATAATAAGAAGAGTAATTACTAATAAATATTTTGGTCTTTTTAAAATATTAAGTGCCTTTACGTGATTTTAATCGATTTATAGCATCAGTTATGTTATGTCCACACATAATATCACATTTATATTATATCCACACATAAAAAACGCGGTTGCGGGTGGCGCAGGACCGGTCAATGTGACACTCTTTGGGGGAGGCCTATGTCCAGCAGTGGACGGGTCTCGCCTGATATGACGATGACGATAAAAAACGCGAGTGGCTATACCTAGTAAAGTAAATAAACGTATATGATGAAGTATATTCTTATACAAATATAATGTCAAAATAACCCATTAACGCAGTAAGTTAATTTGGTTTCAGACAGTTTTTTTAGTATTCTTTATAGATATGTAACGAATGTCTTCTTTAAAACCAAGAATTAATGAAGTGTTAAGTAAATAATTTTAAATTAAATTAAATTGAAATTGATATTTGTACGCTAGTTTGTAGGCATAATGTGGAGATCAGAGATGTATACATTTAAGACCGTTTTGTAAACTCACTATTAACAAATAAAATATTCTTTTATTCATTCATTCAAAAACTAATACAGCTCCTACAAATATTGCAATGTATAAAAATAACACTCTTTTTGATCACGAATTCATATTTGCCGAGCGTAGAGTAAATTCTGTGGATGTAAGAAATTCCATCATCAAATAGACATTTCAATTTCCTTTATTGCATTATAAATGGGCTTTTCATTCGCACTGATGCGTTATGGCACGTGTAAGTACCTACTGCATACTGGTTCCGTGTAAGAATGTCACAAAAACCCACCCACACACCTTATCTTGCAACCAACGATATATCAATGGGTATTCGTTAAACTTTACAATTTACCTCTGTTTTTTTTATAAGTGTTAATTTATTTATAAGAGTATATAGGTATACAAGGAATTCTGAATTATATTCTCGGATTGAGATTAACACAAAACTGTGTTTTAGTCTCTGTTATACTCTTGTCAAGAGTATTTTAAGTGATCCGTTTTGAGATTAATGACTCAAGAGTTTTAAGATCGGTATGATCGCATATGATTTCCGCTCGCGTATCAATTTTTATTGCCTGGGCGACCGAGGTCTAATCTAAGGGGTGAACATATGAAAAATACAGAGAACACGAATTTTCCCAGATGAGACCTAGCTAGATCGATAATTCGCCCCCGTACACCCCTTTATTCCAAATTACATTGAAATCATTAGAGCCGCTTTTAAGAATGTAAATACAAATATATTTAGGTGTATATATCGATACCCTGTTCACAGTCGTACGAATTACATTTTTTTTGCCACTGAAATTGTAACTATGATTTGAGCACTATCATACTAATTACACCACTTTTTCCCCCGATTTTTTCATCGATACATTTATAAACAAATATTGCTCGTTTAAAGGTATAGGATAGGATAGAGAATTGTTTTTTTTTAAATTCTAGATCAATGCCCGTGCGTATCCCTTGCTCGGAAAGTAGATGCCTATACATAATACCTTTCAATTTCCCCTCTCGTTTGGTCTGTTCACCTTGTAGAGTTCAGCTATTTAAAGCTTAATTAATTACCTAACCATTTATAGACAACTAGCTACAGCCCGCGACTTCGTACGCATATATTTTATAACTAGCCTATGTTCCATTCTGATGTCTAAGCTACATTAATGGAAAGTTCCGTCAAAATATGTTCAGTAGTATTTGCGTGATTGAGCAACAATCATCTAAACATGCGAACATCGAAACTTTCACATTTATCATAGTAGGAGGATTAATTTGGGACAACTCCCTTCCTACGCCACTTATTTCAAACCAATTTCTGGTTAAAACTCTTAAAAAATCTAAATCTAAATCTATTTTAATCCAGGCTATAATTTAACTTCGTGCAACATTTTGTCCAAATCCATTGAGCCGTTTAAGCGTGATTGAGTAACAAACATCCAAACTTTCGCATTTATAATATTCGTAGGATGTGCGTACCTTCCTAGTTCTGGATTGTAAATAAAATTGTAGAAGGAACTGTAAAGCAATTATACAATGTACATTCCAAGCAATAATAACTAATATTATATCGTTCTCAAGCTGTTGTTCTGGGTGGTTACAAATCGATTACATTGAAATAACTTCTGGCGTACCCCAGGGCTCTCACCTCGGGCCTCTGTTGTACGACGTATGTTCTGCAATATATATGATATTAGACATCACATCACTAACTGTTTCGACAATGCTAACTATTGATCATACGCTGATGATAAAAAAGTTCATATGTGTATTAAATCTGAAGCGGACTGTGAGCAATTACAGTGATCTCAATAATGTACTAAAATACTACTCGCAAAATAATGTCACTTTAAGCATAAATAAATGTCAATGAATACATCGATTTTTCTCGCACTATACCTCTTGTTCTAAGTGTTCTAATAAGAGAGAGACGGATAGTGCGAAAAAATTCGAGAGAGCTCGCGCGCCATTTTATAATAATCGTGCTGATAAGAAAAAACTAAAATAAATTTCTTTTTACGTGTATTTTTTTACATTGTATGGAGCGTTGGCCGATTGGGCCGACCTGCTCCATACAAATGTAAAAAAACGCGTCAAAAATAAATTTATTTCATTTTTTCTTATCAGAACACGATAACTGTTATGCCCTTGATCGGATCACACCCCATTTTTGGTACACTCTGTATATACCCAGGTACGTTCACTAATGCTGTGTTGACACAAGTCTCAGTCGTTTAAGGCGCGAAGCGTAGACAGACAGTTCACATTGACTGTTGGTAAAGTCGACGTTTGCTCAAAGTTATTAAAGAAACGAGTAAACAAGTGCGGTTTTGAAGAAACAAACAACGAGATAACTAAAATTTGAAGATTAACTTTCGGTATTAATAGTTCTTACTCGTATAAATCAAGGGTTATTCGCGAAGCCAGAACAGATCGAATGCTCATCGGCTCTAGCCATATTCGTAAAAATGTAACAAAAGTTCGTTAATTTCTATAATTAAGTAATTTCTATGTAAGTATCTTCAGCCTTCTACCGTTTTTCCCAGTAGTGCTCAAACGAGCCCGGGCTCCGCTTTGAAATTTAATCCCAACATTTGGCGTAGGCACTAGTTCTACGAAATCGACTGCTATCTGACCTTCATACCTTGGGATTAGACCAGTTTCCTCTGGATGTGTTCTTTCACTATTAATATTTTGCCCCTCTTCTATCCATATATGATGAGCTCAAAGATGAGTTTGTTGTTTGAGCTCATATAGCATAGATTATACCTAAACAACCAAAGGTTTCTTTTTTCCCCTTTCTTGAGAAATAATGTGAGAAATTATTCCGAAACAATTCGATTAACTCCAAACTCATTTTCTTTAATCCGCCCACAATTACTTAAGAGTTGTTATAGTTGTTTCTAAACATAACTTCAAATAACTTGGAAAACAAGGCAGGCGTCAGAACTCAGAACAAGCTAATTGAAGCGCCCTCTCAGTTTCCCACGGGTTTCCCCGCTTTTCCGTGTTGCAGGGCGCGCGCGCTAGAGGGCGCCGCACCGCGCCCCGTACGGAATCAATACCTGCGCGTCGTGAGCCGAGCCTCGCTGACTTGCACCCCAGTGCCCGCCGCTGTCACCGCCGCCGCCGTCACATCGCCAGCGGCCCGCGTATAACAATCCGTCATTAATGAAACATGCACCAAAACTGAACACGTAAACTAAAATGCCCCCGAAAACCACGGCCCCGCGAAAACCAACCCGCTTTACCTAGTGATCGGTGTTATTTTAGTGTTCATTGTCGAAAATGCATCTCCATTTCGAGAGGAACGTGAACGCTAAGTGTGATTGCACCATACTGTCGCTGTCGTGGATGGGGAAGGTTCCTGACGAGCTCCCGGAGGTAAGTGTTTGTTACGTCTGTTGACGACGGAAGCACGCCAAGGGAATGCAGAAATAGCTCATGGTCAATGGTCAAGGGGATTCGGATTCGCGAATTTAAAACGACATAGATTAACGCCTGCACGGGCACTGCATTTGAATTGCAATGCGGTAAGTTATGTTGCTAAATATGACGCATGGCCTAAGGATTTTTGTAAAGATTTTAAATACAAAAATTATTGAAGACTAGCTTCTGCCCGCGACTCCGTCCGCCTGGAACTCGTTTATATCGTAGCTCGATACAAACTTTCATCCCCCACTTCACCCCCTCAGGGGATGATTTCCGGGATAAAAACTATCCTATGTCCTTCCCCGGGATTCATACTGTCTCCATACCAAATTTCATCTCAATCGGTTCAGCGGTTTAAGCGTGAAGAGGTAACAGACAGACACACTTTCGCATTTATAATATTAGTATGGATACAATAGTTGTTACCTATCACAAATACAAACGTGCAAAACACATCTCATGAATAGATTAAAAAACGGTAGTTGTTATTTTGCCTCGGTCTCAAAGCTATCGACACTCGCTTTAGTAATTAGAAGCGACGTACGAATAACTACTTTAATTAGTCAGCTGGGCTACATGTGACACGATGGTTACGTGAACCGCAGAGCGCTCCGTACCCGTGCCATAAACAGAACAATTACCCGCAAAACACGCGAAAATCTATTTATTCCATCAAATAATAGCGTAATGGCTGCAGATTGCCAAATACAGTACAGGCTAAATTAAATTTCCATTTGTAAGATGTAGATTGAAAGCGATTTGCTGCCAGCAACGGCAGTGGCAGGGAAAGTTCGGGGAATAGTAATCTGCGTTGCACGAGTGAGGGCTCCCATTCAATTAACCTTTCTTCGCCTCCACGGCTTTTGACCTATTTAGTTACATTTCTATTCACTCTAGCGCCTAGCAGTAGTGTCGGTATTTTCCCGACGTGCTAATTGCAGCACGTCAGTTTCCTGTGTTGGTTGCGTCATGTTGTTTTGACTCCTACACGAAAGGGACGAGCATTCTGTTTTCGACACCAGCCCCGCTATTCAGTAACTTGATTTAACCTCAGGTCACCGTTCACCCACGAATATATCTTGACGCCGCGATTCGTAGTAACTAAGCGTAGTTAGAGGCAGCTGGTGGTTCACTCTGTGATTTCGTCGCACCGCTACAGGTAAATGCCGGCCGGCCGTCTTAGACGGTCTATTAGTGCTACGGAGCGCACGCGTTCGCGCATTGCATCGTCATTCGCCTCGTAAATTAAGCCTAAACCAAAAAAGTTAAAACGTATTGTATCGCAGCGGGTAGTAAGAATAACAACAAAAATTCGGAAGTTTCGTTTTTCTCGCTGCCGTCGGGACGGTCGGAGAAGGTTATCGAAAAGTAACGAAATGTGTGATTCTGCACTGTTGGAATTGCAGGGACCTACTCGACATCCTATATATCTTTTATATCCAAGGTAGCTTAGTAAATTACTTACTACCTACTTAAAGAAGAAGGGCGGAACGTTTCTATATTCTTAACATAGTTACAAAGTATTTAACAGCTAGGTATTAAAATTTATTATTCTATTATATAGGTACCTAGTACCTACTCATTTACGTAACATATAAAATTGATCGCGAAGCAAACAATATAGCTAAAGACTTTAGATGAACATTGAAATCTATTTTTGAATAGGTACCTATCAATTTTATTTGAATTAAAACATTGTTCACGCTCAATTTAAAATAAGCCATAATTGCTAAATACATATTGCATAGCACAGAATTAGTAATAGTATCTACTAGCTACGCGTATAATTTAATAGGTCGAGCTGGCGGCAACCCTAACTCTAAGGCCCCGCCTCTGAAAGAGCGTGTTGCATGCGATAGAAAGAGATGGCTATATTTAGGCACGTCAGGCGTGACGGATGAACTGAATCGCATTAGGGCGTCCAATAACAACCATGCTCTACAGTATCCGTAAATCGCACGACCTTCCTCTTCTACTGTATCAGTTGTTTCCACTCCTACACGAAAATGATTAGTAGGTATTTCTGTTTTCGACACATGTTTCTCTATCGTATCTGTAAATTGCACGAACCACTTCTACTCTACCATCATCATCATCATCATATCAGCCGAAAGACGTCCACTGCTGGACATAGGCCTCCCCCAAAGGGTGCCAAAGAGACTTCTACTGTATCAGTAGTGTATTTGTATCGCAGTGGGTCACTAGCGGAACACATTTGGAGTAGAATTATAAACGTGGTTTGAATGTCATATTTGTAGTTAGGTTTATTTATATTTATTCTTATGGCATGGTACAGTTCGTTACAAATTTATAAAGTAGTTAGGTAGAACACGAAATTAAATAGGGTTTAACAGGTACTCGTGTGCAGGAAAACAGTGCCAAAAACGGTGTACATACCGACACTACCGACTATACCTAAGGACAGTCTCTACTACATGTACTTAGTAATCTGGATTAGAAACATACCAAACGCCATTACTTGCTGCAAATAAAATGCTTAACCTAAATATCATCATTAAATATTTTCCTTAGCTTTAGCATTCCAGTTACTCGTAATTTGAATAATTGTTCAAGGGGGTGAATTTTAAGTATCGCGCATTGGTCAAGCGTGCAAGCGAAATTTATGGATTTTCGTCTCGTCTTATCTGTTCCAGTAAAAAATTGGAACAGAAAAAGACAAGTACTACCCATTCAGCGCCAATCACGAAACACATGCGTCAGAGCGCTATTACGGGCGCTTTTTTTTTTTTTTTTATGATATAGGAGGCAAACGAGCAGTCGAATCACCTGATGGTAAGCGATAATCGACGCCCATGGACACTTACAACACCAGAAGAGTTGTAGGTGCGTTGCCGGCCTTTAAGATGGGAGTACGCTCTTTTCTTGAAGGCTTGAAGGTTATAACGGTCCGGAAATACCGCAGGCGACAGTTCATTTTAGAGTTTGGCTGTGCGAGGCAGAAAGTTTCGGGAGAAACGCACAGTTGAGGACTGCCAACCATCTACGTGGTGAGAATGGAAAAGCTGTCGCGTAGGGCGATGGCGGAAGGAAGCGGCGGGGATTAATCCGAACAATTCATCGGAACACTCCCCATTGTACATGCGGTAGAAAATGCAAAGCGAGGCTACATCTCTACGCAGTGCTAAGGGATCAAGCCGATCGGAAACACGCTGGCAGCCGACAATTCGAATCGCTCTCCGTTGAATGCGGTCTAGAGGGAGGAGTTGGTACTGAGGAGCCCCTGCCCACAGATGACAACAGTATTCCATATGTGGACGGACCTGCGCCTCATAGAGCTGTAGGCGGTGAGCCGGCGTGAAATACTGTCTCGATCTGTTGAGCACACCGAGCTTCATCGAGGCTAATTTGGCCTTACCCTCCAAGTGCTTTTAGTTACATATGGACATTAAGGAGCTACGGACTACGGCGTAGCGCTACAAGCGGAGCGTGGTGGTAAATGGGTTAAAATTAAATGAGTTTATGAACTACTAATAAGTAGTCAGTTATTCTCGATTTGAAATTGAGGACAGCATGGAGCCTAAAAAACGTTTTATTTTTCTTATAACGTGTAACAACACGTGGTTCCTTTCCTTTATTAGATATATATGTACAGGAAATACATAAGAGAAACAAAAAAAAATGTTATATCCGACTGCTTTTAACGAATATTTAGCCTATGTCGCGTCGCTTTCACGACCAAGACGAATCTAACAACACTTCGTATCACTTGTTAAAAAGAAATAGAAACACAAACATACATATAATCAATAAATATAGCCCTTCTTCCGCCGCAGTCGTGTAAAAAGTGTAATTGAACACATGTTTTCTATTTATTTCTAAGTCCGTGGCACGAATTAATAAGGGCGTGTAACGTTAGTTAACAACTTAACAGCGATACAATACTTCACTGTATTGTTTGGAAAGCGGAGCATATTAGAACACATTACTTGTACCAAATCTGTATTAACACCCTGTGATGTTAATGACTATGTAGGTTAAATGCATGGAAGCTGGCGCGAATGGGTTGAATGATGTACGACGGACACGTCGACATGACAGTAGATTTATAATTATTTATGCTTAACAGCTGCAAAAACATGATAGGAGTCTTATATAGTAATATTAAGTCAATTAAATGAACTAACAGATATAAATGAGATTTTAAAAAACGTTATTTATTACCGGCGTGCATATTGAAATGAATGATTCAATTTTCAACAACGTACGTAAATACCTAAACAATTACCTACAATTTTTTTATTTTTTCATTTATTTGGGTCAACAAACAATCGCTACAAGGTTGCTTAGTTGAGATTTTTTTTTTAATAAATACAAATATGCGCGATCCACACCGTTAACCACCAATTAACATTATAATGTTGCAAGTAAACTAATTTTTTTACTAAATATTATTAAGTTCTTCTTAAATTTTTACAAAAATACGATTACTAAGCGTATGTGTAAGCTACATATAAGACAAAAAATAAAAACAAAAAGGAAACATTTAAAAGAGTGTTAAGTGCTACTTTTCGAGAGTATATCTATTACGTATTGTCTAAATAAGGATTCTCTATTTGCAAATATATCTATCTTACAAAACAATTTGTTATAATTATTGATAATCCTCTGGAGAAGCGCGCGCGAACCGGCGTGCGTGCGACAGCGGCTCTCGGCGAACAGCCTGTGCGGGCGCGCCTCCCGCTGCCCGTGGGTTGGGATATTGTAACGGATTTAGTTGTTAAGCGCAATGCAGTCATGCTTATTGTTACATATGCCGTAAAGGGTCAAAGCGTCTAACATCAGTCTTCTAGAATTAAGATCTAATATTTTATATTTAGTTAACAATTCATTATATGATAGGCGGTTTTTATAACATCCATATTGCATGGTTCGTAGAAACTTTTTCTGAACATTCAATAGCTTTTCTATACTTACTGTAATAAGGATTCCAAATTGGTACAGCATATTCTAATTGTGAGCGAATCAGAGTCTTAAATAGGTACACATATGTTAAAGGACGTTTGAATTCAGTACTTGATCTCATGACAAAGCCGTACATTTTATATGCTTTACTGACGATTTTATTGATATGAAGGTCAAGGTGTAACTTAGAATCTAAAGTTATGCCAAGGTCTCTTATGGATGTGACTTTTTCTAACTTTGAGTTGCATAGATAATACGTCTTAGGTAAGGTCTTTTTTTTTAGTGAAAGTGATAGTTTTACATTTAGGTAAGTTTAACATGAGTTTATTAGTACTGCAATAGTCGGATAAACGATCAAGATCAGACTGAAACTGTTGGAAATCATCATTATTTTGTATTGTATGATATATTTTTAGGTCGTCTGCATAAAGTAATATATTGCAGTACTTGAAACAATGATCTACATCGTTGATAAATAATGTAAACAGTAGTGGTCCTAAAATGGACCCCTGGGGGACCCCAGAACTAATACTATATGGCTTCGATTCATGACCGTTTATGAGAACTTTTTGTGTACGCCCGATAATGTAAGATTTGAACCATCGTAACAAATTACCTTTGATTCCATTAAAAGCTATTTTTTCCAATCATATTTTATGGTCCACTCTATCAAAAGCTTTGCGGAAGTCGGTGTATACGCTGTCTACTCGTATATTTTTATCCATATTTTCAAAAAGGTAATTAGCATACAGTAGTAAGTTAGTTGTAGTCGATCGGCGTTGGACAAAACCATGCTGCTGCGGTATAATATGATTATGAAGAAGTGGATAAATTTGACTATGCACAATTTTCTCGTACACCCTTGATATAGTGGGCAAAATAGATATTGGCCTGTAATTTTCAACATTGCTCTTACTTCCGCCTTTATGAACAGGTACTACGTTGGCCATTTTCCAGGTGGAAGGAAAAAAACCTTCCTGAAGGCATTTATTGAAAATAATCAGTAGTGGTGTACTTATTGTAGTAGCCGTATTTTTCAAAAATACTGGAGGTATATTGTCAGCTCCACCACTCTTAGTTAGATCGAGTGATCTCAGTTCTTTTTCAATTAAAGACTTTGATATTGTCAATTCTGAGATATGTGTATTATGTATTGAATTGATATCATGAGGGCAAAAATCGCTGTGTAATGTGGAAGGTGGAATTGGAAAAATGTTGAAAATAAATTACATATCTCTTCTGGAATTGTAGCAGTATTATTTTGGTAAGTCATACTATTCGGGAGTTTAGTTTAGTTTAGTACCATTTGCAACAAGTTTGTGTTAATTGGATGCAAATTAACGCGCGTCCGCGGTGTTAGTTATTATTATTGAATAATTTTATTATACTATAAGTATACTAATATACGCGACGCGACGTCTATATATACTATATACGACGGTGGCAAACAAGCCTAATACGGTAACCGGAGACCGTGTACTAAAGGCAAAATACGGTTTTGAAAAAGATTAATTTATCAAAGCGTTTTTTCCCCGTGTGGTGTCGGGTTAGAATTTCACCACCCCCTTTCTTCCCGTGGGTGTCGTAAAAGTCAACTAAGAGACCAGGGTTGAAGTGTGTTGTGGGCGATGGGCTAGCAACCTATCACTGCAATATCACCTTTTGTCGATCTTTTATACCCACATTTATGCTAAAAGTGGCGCTCGAACATACGTTTCATGTGCTCTGCCTACCCCTTTTGGGAATAAAGGCGTGAATGTATGTACGTATGTAGGTATGTATGTTTTTTTGTTGATTTCATTTGAAAATGTTATTTAAGATGATTTACAACATGGCATGTTACAAACTTTCCAGCCGGAAGTAATTATGTAGATTTAAATGAAGCATGCATTGTCTTTTTTTGTATGATTTATCTTGAATATTATAGAGCAAATGTAAATGAACCAAGTTAAAGACAAAAATATTTATTCATATTTTGGTTTGACTTTTTAGAAGCTAACAGTTAGCTTATCATTTTTCTGATGTCTGAAATTTTGTCGGATTTTGTCGCTGGGTACTTAACTATTTAATTGATAATATATCCGTTACACATAAAAAATAAGCTAGTATAAATTATTTACAAAATTGTAATTTTTTCCATACAAGATGTCAGTTCATTGAATGGACTAGTGGTCTATGGACGCTTTTGCGACTCTAGAATAATCACAAGCGCGCTACCGACACTTTATTGATGTGAGTATTCGTTTTGTTGACAGCTAGAGACAAATGTGTCGCTTAATCACTCAGATAAATCCACTCTGACCATTTGGGAGATACTCGTAATTGAAAAACAGTGATAATAACGTTAATTCAGTGATTTGACGGGCAGTATTTTTTATTATGGCTAAAGCGTTAAAGAAAGCGATCCTGTTCGGCAAATTCAGCATCAACCATCCATTCTTTAGAAAAAATAAAATTTAGATTGGAGTTACCCTCATTTGATATAATAAATAATCGATTGCAATTTATCTATCTTTAAAAAATCTCAGTGTGGATTTGTACAATTTTGATTTAACGGAGTTATCTAGATTTGAAATAAGATCGCAGCGTTTACGTCAACTGACAGCCACGTTGAATAAACGTATTTCGCTGATTGGCTTGGATGACTTACCTACATTTGAAAATACTGTCATATGGATTTTTCTCATTTTTATTAAATATTATGATTTAACTGTATTTTTCTCAAAAGCACACGGAATTATACTTAACCGATAATTTTTTTACAAAACTAGTTTTTTACGCTTTTATTTGATACCAAAATCTAAAAAAATGGCAGATTTGGATTTACCCGAGTTTGAGTTAAGCAACTCAAATTAAAGTCCCTCACTCTCAACGCAGTGCGTCGTCTTGAACACAGGCGATATTACCTACTCACCTCCAAGAATACAACACTAAATAGATAAGCAAGTCATATTATGGCTATGGTGTTAGGCCAAAAATAACCTATAAAGGGCACTCACTGCATTGCAAATTTAATTCAAAGGAAGGGTTGCAAAAAGAGAAATATGTCGGGCCACGGGTAAAAGTTAAGGTTCTTGATATTTTTAGGTACTTATAAATATATTCAAATATCTTCGACTCATACATAATCCAAAGGAAATAACATTTGGCATACGATTTGCCAAACATTCTGTATAGTTACAGTCGGTAGGTAGTCGGAGAAGGGCGGAAGAGCGGTAACGAAGTTATGTAGAGAAGTTGAGATTAGGTTGACCCTTGGGTAGGTGGAATGAATTGTCATTCCCGAGATACCTATATCCGGTTATCTATATGCTGCTTATCTATTTCTATACTACTTAATATTATAAAGAGTAAAAGTCTGTGAATTGACTGACGTAGTAACATTTTTAGATTATAATCTTGACAAAAATGTGAACTGGAAAACTCATGTAGATTTCCTATGCACTAAACTGGAGCGATTTGTTTTCAACGCAGCACTAACGGCATATCACGGCTATGTTTCTTCGGTCCTAAACTATCGGCTGTTAATGTGGGGAAATTCTGTGGAATCTGACGAGTTTTCAAACTCCAGAAAAGGTGTGTTCGCGCCCTAGATATGGGGCTTGGTTTCTGGACAGCTGCAAACCTTTGTTTCGAAAGTTTGATATACTTCTGCTTCCCTGCCTGTATATCCGTAATGCCTGTTTATTTGTTTAGGAAAATCCCGATTATTTCCCGTGTCGTAGTGACACTACTGTAAGGCACTAGAGCTCAATACAAAAACCTTTTATACCAGCCTCCTTGTCAATCAGCCATTTATAAAATAATTTACTTTAAAAACAAAGTTTTAACCGACTTCAATTTAGTACTCCGCCAAGCCACGAGAACATTTCCACAATTCTTTTCCAATTTACCACATGAACTGATTTCCGAGAGCAAATGCGTTGATTATTAGAGAAAAAAACCCAATCGCTGTATGTGACCCGATAATATTTGAGGACTTCCGTCGATTCCACAAGGATCACCCTTGGCACTTCATTAGTTGCTATTTCAACGGAATCTTATCAGAATCTGTGATATACTTTTGTACTTTTAAGTACATAATTGAGGATCAGTCATCTGTGGTCTTCATCATCAATTCCACTCCACCAATTTATGATTTTATACACGAGTTATAATAGAAAATACCAAAATCACTACACGCGTGCCTTATATAATTGAGGAGTTCCCTCAATTCCTCATGGATCCCATCATTCAATTGAATTTTCAAAAAAATGGGACCCACCTGGAAATGCTTCCAGGTGGGTCCCATTTTTTTATACTTACAAACAAAAAACAAATTTTACGAATCGGCTCATCAATGACAGAGTTCTGAGGTATTGTTACCTCAGAACATTGAAAAAAAAAATGATTAAAAAAAATGAAAAAATACAACCGAATTGAGAACCTCCTCCTTTTTTTTGAAGTCGGTTAAAAAATGCAGAACCTGTTACCATATTCTGGCAAATAAATTGATTTGATTTGAGATTGTAGCTTTGTAAAATGTAAGTTTGTATGTTTTGTGTAATCACCGGAACTACTTATCCGAGTTCAATAATTATTTCACCCGCGTGTAGAATGGACTTTCTGGATGGTTATAGGCTATATTTTATCCCGCGGGTCTGCCTGTGTTCTTTGAAATACGCGGGCGAATAGCGGGCAGCTAGTACAGATGTAGTGCCTAATTATTTTCCATCGTATTTTAACGGAAACGTACGAACGTGTCTTGCTATTTCAGTCAGTCTCGGTAGTAGGTACTGAGGTTGACTGAAGTAGCATGACAAATACGAACGTTCCCGAGAAAATTCGATGGAAACCAATTATGCACTACATCTGTAATAGGTATTATAAAATGTCTGTGTGTAGTTTTGTAAGTTTGTACGTAAAGGAGAGGGTAACACGATAGTATATACTCATATACTTAGAAAGGCCAACTTTCGTACAAATTCGGCCGACGCAACCATTTAGTTGGCGCACGCGTGTCGATGTAACTAAGAAAGACAGCCAACTATGGAACCCTACACTGCGCGTGGCCCGACATTTTTTCTTTAATGCGAGCGGAGCCGCTCCGGAAGCAATTTTTTTAATATAAGTACTTGTGGCATTTACCTGCCTATATTCAATGTACTATTTCTCAAACATGCAATGAAATATTGACGTTGTGTTCTTCATAATGGGCTTCGAAGTGTCACGTTTCGGGCGCAGCGAGACGAGAGATCCGTAATGGCATTTCATACAAAATTGGAAGCCTAGGCCGGCAAGATAGTCTTTTTTAATTTCCACTCCACAATTTGTGGCACAGTATCACGGCGTTCAGCCATGAAAATAAAAGTTTGATTTCTTGGAGTTATTTTTTATTTATTTCATTGCAGGTTTGAGAAAAGCACTATAACCTCATAACTATCCGACCTCGCTACGCTCAGCCGTCTATATGTACGGCAACCCCTTACTTCCCGGCCTCTGTAGTAATGTACTATTTTAGTCGCTTTTCGACGGTCACTGTGAGATTCGTTCGATAGCTCTCTACTTACTTAATTCAAATTGTTATGCTATTATTAACGATTTTGCATCCGTCTAGTTGTCAAGATTTAAACAGGGACTTAGGGTGAGTTCACTAGAGCTGTGCGAGGTAGCGGAGCGGTGTGTGAGGAAAAATCCACTAATAGCATGCTAGCCTCGCTCGCGCATCTCTTCCTATTGATGGAGTTTCACCGGTTTTTAACGAGACATACAGGCGCGCCATATTAAATGTATGGCCGCCAGAGCTCTTTTTACGTGTGTCGACCAGCACGTCTAGCATGCGACGGCCGCGACATACTCTCGATTTTTATCGCACTATATCTCTTGTTCTAAGTGTTCTAATAAGAAAGAGACGGATAGTGCGAGAAAAATCGAGAGAGCTCGCGCGCCGTCGCATGCTAGCCGAGCTGTACGAGCCTGTAGATACCAAAGTGTTGTAGCAAAAATGTTCGAAACACAAGTGTGTAGCTGTGCGCAACATGTGCGTCATACGAACTGAGAGGAAGGGAAAAACTCATTTTCGTTAAAAGAGGTTTTGTAAGCTCTTTAGTTAAAACAAAATATTTTTACGTGTAATTTGTTTCACGAAATCGTGCCACATGCTAGCGAAGTGAATGAATCTCATTGCCCCGAACGCGAATCTTCTTTTTCTTCAAATATTAGAATAAAAACTATTTCCATTATAAGAAAACAGTCAAAAGGTAATTCGAGTCTTTTGCTCCAGAAAATTGTATTACCTATACCTATACCAATTTGAGTTAGTTGTAGTTATTTCGCTGTTAAATTAGAATCGTACCTAGGTACTATAGGTATGTAGACCTTAGAGGAAGAATCCCACATATACCTATACGTGCGCTACTAGAGACGGAAATGCTCCTATGCAGTAGGTATGCAGCTAAATTGAGAACATGTTTTAAAATGGCTGACGGCTACTAAACAACCTATTTACTTAATTTGGGTGGGTAATCGTCACATCTGTCGCAGAACCGATGGCCGGTGGATTGAGCAGGTTCTTGAACAGAGGCCAGGCCCGATGGACCGATGACCTGAGGAGGGTATTAGCGGGTAGTGACTGGATGGCGAAAACGGGAGAGCAGGTCTCGTGGCGTACTTTGGGGGAGGCGTACGTCCAGCACTGGATTAGTGGACTGAAATAGGCTGACGTATGTATGTAATCGTTGTTTTGCCCCAAACAGCAGTCCCTTATTTTACTGACAAACGTTTCGTCGAATGCATTGTTTCCCCGAGTTTTAATTTTCGAACATTGTTTTCTCAGAAACCGTTACCTTTTTTGGTAGTATAGTTAAAAGGTAATTTTTCAACAAAATTGCTCGTAACGTATCTATTGTGTCGCTTTTAGGCTCATAATCCTCGATATTAAACACGCGTGTTTTATAACATTACAACACTTGTGTGTGTTATGGTTATATCCCGATTAAGTCACGTTGGCACCTTGCAGCAAGATGTATGCATGCACACGGTGCATTCTTAAATTAACCGGGTTGTACAGAATGTACAGCTTTAATTTTTTACTCCCGGCAAATGGATTTTTACTCGACTAAACAAATTATATCCTTTTTGTTAATTAATTGACTATTTCTTTTTGGATATGATATAGAAACGTTTAGTAAAACTATTCACTTTTGAAAACATTTTACTTGAATTAATAAAGATAACATTTTAAAACGAAAATATTTATTTTATTTTGTATTGGCTGTTTAGAGATTTCATCTAAGTCTGGCTGAACACATGCGCGCGCACTGCGCAAACTTCACGAAAAAAAAAACTGTTGCGCGCCATTATAAGTTATTTCACAGCACGTTTCACAGATATTTGTAAACATTGCTAATGCGTGTTTGGTTATTAACAAAAATATTGACTCGTGGTGACTAGAAAAGTGATAAAAAGAATGGACGCCACTGGAAATTCTTGGCGATGTATACAAAATGTGAATAAAAAGCTATTGCCATTAATAAGTAAAGAGAATAACTTGGCAGGCCTATAATATTTTCATCTTAAGAAAAGGATTTTTTCCTCGCAAAATGTGTTGAAAAACGTCGTATGAAACGCGTAAGCTTTGATAATTACATCCTCGGCTCTCTAATTATCAACATACCTCACTTGTATCACAATGTACTATTGTAGAACCTATTACTTTGGAAGGAATTTGTAAACTAGAATATAATGGGTTCATATAGAATTTTAAGGCTATAATTGCAAGGCTATACAGAGAATCTCACAGCACATAAACTTAGAATAGGTAAAAAAAATCTTCAAAATGATCGTGACTTAAACTTTTCTAGCCCCGCTATTGCTTAGGTAATTTACGAGGAGGGGCGAATGTACAAGTCATCGTTACAGGACTCTGAGGGCCTGACGTTTAAAGCCAGAATTACGCTTTATTTACTCCGCTAACCCGCTATCACCGCCATTAAGGACTACGCGCGAAAAAAGTTAGTCGCTTACAATTACCCCGCCTGTCCCAACACCCGGGTTAATTATAAACGAGACTACCAAAAAACGTTTTTTTAGATTGATAATTGTGATAAGTACATTATTAGGCGAAAGCCTTTTGATTACCATCTACACCGTGTCCAATAAGTTCGAATACAGTTATGATCCTTAACAAAATAAATGTACGCGTAGTTTAAGTTATGAAAATTATATTATATGAAAGGCACGCTTATATACAATATTTACCACAAATGTTTTGGAATTACTCCACCTTTAACTTTTTTTACAAGCTTCAAACGTTTCTCAAAAGAGTCACAAGCTGCACGCACCGCTTCCATCGGCATATCGTCCCAAATTTGCACGATAACCTTTTTAAAATGGTTCAGGTTTGCGACTTTATAATTATTTAGTTTCGAGAGCATGTATGACCATACGAAATAATCTAGTACGTTTAAAACTGGAGAACTTGGTGGCCATTCGTTTTTCGGCAAAAATCGGTCAAATTAGCCTTGCACCAAGCCTTGAACAGCGTTTGCCGTATGCGACGGAGCTCCGTCTTGTTGGAAAACATAATAATCATCTCCAAACATATTTTTTTAATTTGGGGCAACATTTTTCTCCAAAACCTCCGATTTATAATATTCCGCATTGATTTTAACGCCTTTATCAATAAATACTAAAGGCAGTTTGCCTCTCTTTCAAAGAGCACCCCAAACCATCACTGATGGTGAGCTCTGGAACCTAGGCACATTCCTTTCATAGTCTGGAATGTCTTTTATCCTTGCTGACCACAACCGGTCGTTTTGGGCGTTTTGAGGCTGCTCTAACACAAAGAGTTTCTCGTCTGAGAAAACAAATTCGTCCCCTGCGTGCCAAGAAAGTATGGTGCTACATCTTTCTACTCTCTTTTTCTTGGTCGCATCTGAAATGCCATGTACTTTTCGTTTTTTGTAGGCATGACATCCAAGCTCTTTTTTCAATATATTATGTACAGATCCCCTGGAAATTTTCAGATCAGCAGCTAATTTTCTAATAGAACGGTGTTTTTTCCGTCGAATTCGGTCTCTTATAGCCTTTACCAGTTTTTTGGTTCTAGCTGAGCGGGGCCGACCGGATCTTTTCCTGTCCTTTGTAGAAGAGATCTCTTTATACCTTTTTATAGCAGTATAAACCAGATTCCGTTTAACTCCATGGGGTTGTAACGCCTTGAAGATAGCACATGGCCTGTCGCCATTAAGGAATTTTCTAATAATTTCTTCACGAAAGTGCTTCATCGTGTATTTAAACCAAACTAAAAATACGTGACTTATGAAATTATTGTATTATGTTTATGTCAATATACTTTTTAAATTAAAATAAGAATTGTATAGCCAGCAATCCGTATGTCTATACAGCAAGTGCTAAAAGTTTGTATTGGAACTTATTGGACAAGGTGTAGACATTATGTAAAACAAAACGATCAATTTACGTACAAACAGTCAAATACCTGCTCAGCCAATAACGTCTGTCGTTATTGGCTGAGCAGGCATTTGATTATTAAAAGTTTAAGGTGTTAATTTTGGTGTAGTAGTGTAGCAAGGCAAATAGTAAGAGTATCAGTTCTCACCAGTGATCGGAATAGGCAGAGTATATTTACCTACACTTGGTAGAACATAGATAAAAAGTGGAGACTTCCTTACGACTAAATTTTTTTTGCGGGATAAAGTCCCGGGAATTTACCGAATAATTAATATTGTTCTGAATAGTACAAAACACAATACAAACTGCTTCAATACAATAAATAGGCATAAAATAAAACAACCAATATATAAACGAATTCTTCTATATTTATTTTTAATAAACTCTCTTTATGTACAAAATTATTATTATTTTACTAAATCTAAATATAAATAACATTGCAACTTAATCTACAAATACAAAATTATTATATTGATTTAAACTAACACCATTTTCACACATACCTATTATTAAATGAAAACGGGACTTAATCGCGTAACACTTATATTTATATTTGGCCCAAGGTTTCGGATGTCACATTACGTATTACGTCCGTAGTCAGAGGCATACTGGTAGGGAGTTGTGTCAACATTTTCTAACTATACGAGTTTTTGGAATTACCCGCACTTGATTTTCATTAGTTACTTTTATGCTAGGGTAAGTGCTACGCGATTAAATCCAGTTTTCATTTAATTTACAAAATTATTCGTCACTATCAGAATCAAATTCATAATCATAACCTTTATTCATTTCAATACTATCATTATTCTCCTGGAGATGATTGAAATATATTACTATAATTTTTTCCACATTTTCAATTTTCAGTCTATTTCTTTTCACGCTTAAAATCCACTTGTATGTAGAAAATGACCGTTCAACGTGTACAGATGTGAGTGGTGCAAAATTATAAATCGAATCATCATCTGCATCGATCCCTTGAACAATTCTCTCACTTTTTTCTCTAACAACGTCATAGTCAGGATTGCGTTCTATAACTTTCTCTAATTTATTTTCTATTATTTCGTTCGACGACCAGTTCAAAACACATCTAACGTTGTCAATAATATCAAAATATTCTGCTAGCGATAATTTAGACTCTTGTAATTTTGTAAGTGCTACTTGAATTATTCGATAGTTTTCGTGAATAAAATTTAGTTGGGATTGAATATTTTCTTTTCTAAACGCGGCTTTTGCTTTTCTTTGCTTCATTGCTATTAAGATTACCTACAACATCCGATATTTGTTGAAAATGTTCCGCATAGTACGACGTTGCCTTTAGCCATGTACCCCATCTAGTAATTACTGGTTGAGGAGGTAGCGGTAAATTAGGGTACATATCCTTAAGTAGTCTTACTCTGTTAGGTGATTTTAAAAATATCTTTTTTACATTGGCTACTAAATCATCAACGTTTTCGTATTGAGAACGTATTTGTTCTGCCACTCTGTTAAGGGCATGTGCTAAGCACGTTACGTGCAACATATTTGGAAAATCGATTTTTAACAAACGTCCGGCTTTTAACATGTATGCCACGCTGTCAGAGCATAACATAAGCACATTGTTAGATTTTTCTTCAAATGATTCTCCCCACATTTCGTTTAATGATCCGTTCACAAAATTTGCTATAGTTTCCCCGTTTACCTTTTGTAGCACTTTACATGCAATTAAATACGGTCGAGTCGCTACATTTTTTATTAAAGGCATCACTAATAAATGAACCACATATCTTCCTAAAAAATCAGTTGTTTCGTCAAGAGATATCCAGACCTTATTGTTTCCTATTGTGTCGTATATGTTTCAATCGATCTTTATAAAATTCATCTAGATACTTTTTCCGTAATATTGATTCAGATGGCACTTTCTTTTCTACGCACACACAACAACCACTGTAGCAAAAATATTTGCCAAAAAAAGATTGGAACGCAGAATTATTAACTTGCGACCAAGGGATGTTACACAAAATTAAAAAATTTACTAAGTCGAAGTAGTATTCTTTCTCAGTATTTTGTCGCCTGCCTTGATGTATGGCTCCATTGATGTGCCGATCAACGTTGCCTTTCTTCGTGGCTTTGAAAGAGGTCTCGCATTTGGTGCAAAATATGATACCACTTGCTTCGTCATATACAAGTTCCGGATTATTAACAATCCAACTAGTGACTAGTTCGGGTCTCACTTTGTTCGCCATGTCGACAACAAAAATTATATAATATATTCCGAAGCGTACCTGAAATAAATTATACGAAGTGTTAGCAATGAGCTTTAAATATTTCAGAATGAAGGGTAAGGTTTCTCTTAACCTATCGACGCGAAATCGGCTTTAGCCGACCAAAAATAGCTCGTTAGTATGAAGACGCGTACGCATGTTCATACTAACGAGCGATTTTTGGTCGGCAGTATGTACAAAACACATTTGTAGAAATATTAAAAATATTTGAGACGCGCATTATCGAAGAGCTGAACTTTGTGTAGCAAAGCTGCAAATTCCCATCAGAATCAACACGTGCAAACTTGCAAATAATACAAAACCCCATTTTAAGGTACAAACTTCAAACTCCGAGTACAGTTTACAACCGTTTTCTCAAATTTAGTTGTAGTCTGGCAAGTATATAGTGTTTTTCGCATATATTTATGATTTAAATCTTTACAAGCTTACACGTGTCTATTTATGTACAGTACGGTAAGTATAATGTAGGTAGGTTTAATACATTACACGGCCAAATTATGAGCATAGGTAAGTGACTTAAGTCAATAGTCATAGTTCGTGACCATATATGAAAAAGGTAATTTTTTTTAATAATAAATAATATTATAATATTTTATATATCTTACCTTGAAACTTGGTAGTTTTGCAGTATCCGTGGTGTTTTCAGTGTCCAGTAATCGCCAAATCCAATCAAAGCAAAATCGGTGTCCGAGTTCAGGCCGTGTGTAATCAAGTATAGCAGGCGAAATTCCAGTAAACAAGCAAATGTCAAATATCGAAAAAACACAGTATCTACACTTCCGTACGTACTCGACAAGGGATAGTAAGAAACTGATGTCAACTTTCTATTTAAGTAATGCATAAAAAGGGTAGCAGGTAACAGCGATAAGTGATAACGACATCTGCTTTGTCTTTTAGACGATAACAATGGAAAGTACAATTAACATAGTTGATAGTAATACTGTTATTTCTATCTCTTTCACTTAAACACAGCTGGTATTGGTGTAAAAGAGACGGACAAGTTTGAAATAATATAAATACAATAATGTTATATTATCACCTGTAAACTAGTACAAACTTGTAGTGTTATGGTTACTATTTAATTTAACGTACATTGGGGATCCATTGTGAGATTTTATTTATTTTACTGATTTTTAAATCCGGGAAGTCCCGGAAAAAAAATGTATCGCAAGGAAGTCTCCACTTCATGACTTTGTTCTACCAAGTGTAGGTAAATATACTCTGCCTATTCCGATCACTGGTTCTCACCGTCATTTTACGCAATTGTCCAATTATTTATTTTACAAAATGAAAGAAACAAAAGAAAATTACATGAAACGAAATAAGTTTCGTACAAGATGAGGGTAAATATAATTTAACAGGCACCCTGGCTTTAAGGTCTGGGGCACGGCAGTGCCGCAGCCAAGGCGAGCCAAAGGGCACTGTCTACCTTTTCTCAAAGCAATCAAGCGAGCTCGTTTTTTTTATCGGGACCTGCACTGCTATCACCGGACGGCCCGCGAGATGTGTCGCGGCGAGGTAGATTATCCGTCTCTTTCTAATTAGGCTGCTTAGAAAGAGACGGATGATCTATGCCGCCGCGACACAACTCGCGGGCCACGTTGTGATAGCCATGCTGGCTGTACTCTTTACATAAGTACAGTCAGCTTCGTATAGTTAGTAGCAACCAAAGTACCCAAATATATCGTAACACAGCCTTACTCTTACAGTAATAAAGACGTGTACCGAAATATTTGGCTACTTTGGCTGCTACTAATTATATGATGCTAACTGTACATAGGTGCAATTTGTAATGCAGCCTCTTGAATTGTGGTCGTTCCACGGGTTGCTATGATCTACCATACCTCTATTGTTGGTGGAGTTGGACTTGCCGAAAATGTTTTTAACCGACTTAAAAAAAAAAGGAGGAGGTTCTCAATTCGGGTTTTTTTTATGTTTATTACCTCAGAACTCCGTTATTGATGAGCCGATTCGTAAATATATTTTTTGTTTGTAAATATATGCTTCCAGGTGGGTCCATTTTGTTTCAAAAATTCAGTTGGATGATGGGATCCATGAGGAAGGGAACTCCTCAATTATATTAGGCACGCGTGTAGTGATTTTAATAATCAACGCATTTGCTCTCGGAAATCAGTTCATGTGGGAAATTGGAAAAGATGTGGAAATGTTCTCGTGGCTTGGCGGAGTACTAAATTGAGGTCGGTTAAAACTTTGTTTTTAAAGTAAATTATTTGTTTTGTTTACATGAGTTTCGAACATTTGAAGAAGGTAAAGCGCTTAAGAGCTTAATTGACTGCATCTGACAGCTTCCGAGAAAGCGTTGCGAACGTCCGAGTCTTGGCAACTGTCTTTACACGAAATGTTTTAGCGAGATTTGAAAATCTGTCCCGCGGGCCTTGTGTGTCTGATCCGACGTTACTGTTTTATCTATATACTTGCAATATTACATATTTCTTTATAATGTTTTGTTACTGGAACATGAAATGTACGGGCTTTTGTATTTTGCTTTTAGCTATTAATAATTTTGAGCTGAATCTAGATTTATAATACATCTCGTTCGAATCACGAAGCCTACTTTTAGTGGGTCGTTGATTAGTTAGCCGTTACTACAAAAGCTGTAAAATATAGATATAGGGATTTTAAATATTTTAGCGCTTAGATATTATTTTTCGCAAAAACCCTACACGTGCTACGTATGTGAAGCGCAACATAGGCAGATACATACTAGGTATAATAATTAAAATTACTTTCTTAACCCAATATTTGTTCTAAATTCGACGAAAGTATTCTTGTTTCATCGGAAATTATGTAATGCGTAGACTTGGTTATATAAATTGACCGATTAGAAATTCTACGATGGGACAGAGCCCAATATAGGTGCTAAGGATTATGTATTACTGCCGCATTTATTTCCGATGTATGTCGGTAGAAACAGCACAATATATAATTGTTCCTTAAATTTCATACTTAGGTACTTACTCTTTTAGAGAAACATAAAAGATTAAAAATCCTTTTCCTATAACGGGCTGCCAGCTCTTCATAACAAGAAAGCAATTCTTGCGCCAGTTTTTCTTTGTAGTTCTCATATCTGCGACCTCAAAGCGTGTGTTCACGTCTTTTAATATGCCTTGGCTGTCTTGGCCGTATATACGAACATTGGATAGGAGCGAAATTGGCAGTACATTTCTTTGTTTCATATTAACATGTATGTACGAGGTGCGTTTGTTATCATACTCGCAACACAACCTACTTAAGAGTCCGCAGTAAGCTCGGCCGAATTTCACCTTCTCACACAAACGTAGTTACGCTCTCATTTTAAAACTCCATGTTGGATTGTGACGAAACTTTGCATATACAATGACATGAGGTATATCTATGTCTGTAATTCGTTTATATGGTTCCAGTTTATTAAACAAACGAAATACAGCAAAAACAAGTTTTGTATGAAAAACTTAAATTCGCTGTTGTTTACTATGGTACCTGAAGCTACATAAACGAATTACAGACACAGAAATACCTCATGTCATTGTATATGCAAAGTTTCGATACAATCCAACACGTAGTTTTAAAATGAGAGCGTAACTACGTTTGTATGGAGAATCGAGCTTACTGCGGACTCTTAAATATGGATCCCATTCCTCTGCTGACAGCCGAGAGGACTTCCGGTTACATCAAATTTTCATATTGTTTATTTTGGGTTATCAGACATCGTCGTCGGACATCTATCTATCCAATCCTATACAATTAAACTAGCAATCTTTGTATATATGTGTTTTTGCATTCACTTTCTCAAAAACGGCTCTAACGATTGCAATGAAATTTGGAATATAGGGGTTTCTCGGGCCACGAAAGCAAACTAGGTAAAATTCGTTTTCTCCTTATTTTCTGTGTTTTGCCCAGGGACAGTTTCTAAAAGTACCCTACTAATATTATAAAGACGAACAATCTGTGAGGTTGTACGTTTGTTGATCATATCCGGAGTTACACATGTGATTAAAAACCTTAACCGTCAATACAACGGGCTTTCATGATGGACCTCAGCAATATTTAATCCCGCGGCTCCGCCTGGGTGCTCTGTAATACGGCAGCTAGTCGGTTAATAAGTCGCTGTAAATAAGGTCGGCAGAACTAGGTACGTCATGTAATCAGGCAGGCTATTAATTATAATCATAAAATGTGTATTAGTTGGTATTCCGTTTTCGTGATTGCTTCGCTTCGCTACGTACGTAACCTGTTGCTTTGAAGGCATGTTATGTGATTAGGCATGTTAATCCCAGGAGTATTTTGAAAGGTAATGGCTTTAGAAATTGGCGCTAATTGAGCAGGTTGGATTAACCGTGAGGGGATGGGATCACGTAATATCTTGTTAATTGACAATTTCGTCTTCGATCTCCGGTGGCGCGGCCGGCAGGACGCGTTCATACGACTGCTAATTGCCCTGACTTCCTCGTTATAATCTAAACACCTGGTATCGTATGTCGCCGTTTTCGAGTAAAACCTAATCAAGGAATCCGGTCCAACTCGTCCTGTTGCGAAAACGATTTCCTTTTCGTTCGGCTTGTTAGTTAGTTTTAGGATTCTGTACCCAAGGGGGAAAAGGATGAGTATCCCGAGTTTAAAGTACGGTGGATATTTTTGGATTGGATTCGGGGGGTGACTGATCAAATACGTGTTTCTCTGAAATCATTGTTTTTACTTCTGGGTGGACTGTGGCAGTGAATATATTAGTATTCTATCTTGCTGTTTACTCGATTAAATCTTCTTAATTTCTTTAATGATCAAATCCCCATTTTTTTCCTAAACTAACGCCGGTTTACGGTACATACCTAAACATTGTTTCTTTTGATAGACTAAGTAGGTATGTGTCATGTGGTGTCGCGCACTGGGGTTCAGTACAGTAGGTAGGTACTTAGGTACTATCGGCCAAAGCCAGAGTCGACCAATTTCAAAACAGTATCGCTTGCAAACGTTGATTTTGGACTTGACCCGCCCCTAATTTCTTGACCAAAGAGAAACAAAAGATCCTTTTTTTCCTATGGAACGGTTATTGTTATCACGTTTAGTTTTTTTTTTCACTTTTAGGATAATTGTTCAATTATGATAAATAGTAACAAAAATAACAAACAAAAACCCTACAACCCTTTCATTGGTGGATGAAAGAGCAGATGTTTCTGCACTGCAAGCATAATGACCCTTTAAGGTAGGCTTGGGCGATGGTACCTACTCACATTATAGTACCTAACAGAGCTCCTGTCATGAAAACCCTTTCTCAGTTTGTTTGTGAAGTATCTATTCTACACTTATCCTTCATTTTTAACCGACTACAAAAAAAGGAGGAGGTTCTCAATTCGGTTGTATTTTTTTTTTTTTTCAATGTTTGTTACCTCAGAACACCGTCATTGATGAGCCGATTCATTTTTTTTTTTTTTTGTAAGTATATGCTTCCAGGTGGGTCCCATTTTTTTGAAAATTCAATTGGATGATGGGATCCATGAGGAATTGAGGGAACTCCTCAATTATATTAGGCACGCGTGTAGTGATTTTGGTATATTCTATTATAACTCGTGTATTTACATCCGGAAATCATAAATTGGTGGAGTGGAATTGATGATGAAGACCACAGATGACTTATGGAATTCCTCAATTATGTACTTAAAAGTACAAAAGTATATCACAGATTCTGATAAGATTCCGTTGAAATAGCAACTAATGAAGTGCCAAGGGTGATCCTTGTGAAATTGACGGAAGTCCTCAAATATTATCGGGTCACATACAGCGGTTGGGTTTTTTTCTATAATAATCAACGCATTTGCTCTCGGTAATCAGTTCATGAGGTACATTGGAAAAGAAATGTTCTCGTGGCTTGGCGGAGTACTAAATTGAAGTCGGTTAAAACTTTGTTTTTAAAGTAAATTATATATTAAAATCTTGTATCTATTTTTTACTGTACGTTACCACATCTTCTCATAGATACCTAGGATATAAAAGTGTGTATTGTAAATAATTTACTTTAAAAACCAAGTTATAACCTCGAAGGCTCAAAGGTTAGCTGGAAGAGATCCCTTATAGGGATAAGTTAGCCTTTGTACTTTGATCTATTGTGTGACATGTATATTCTTTAACCTTTATTGTGTACAATAAAGTGCTTACAAACATACATATTAACCGACTTCAATTTAGTACTCCGCCAAGCCACGTGAACATTTCCACATTTCTTTTCCAATTTACCACATGAACTGATTTCCGAGAGCAAATGCCTTGATTATTAGAGAGGAGTTTTGGATGACTATCCGTGGTCTCCTTCACCAGTTCCAAATGCTACTTTCTGAATGCAAATGCTTGGTTTATTTCCGAAAATACTAAAATTGCTATATGTTACTCTTACATTTTTGAATAGTTCCCTAAATTCCTCATAGACCTCATCATCAGAAATGGATTTTGGTGACAACGGGACCAATCTGCATGTATACGCTTTCAAACAAAAAAGAAGTTTTTAAATTGGTTCATAAATAACCGAGTTATCGCGTAACAAACACACAAAAAAATACAGTCGAATTGATAACCTCCTCCTTTTTTGAAGTCGGTATAAAAATTTCACTGCCACAGGCAATTCCAAAACAGCCAATGCTATAAACGTGACACTTTGCAGTCGGCTTCCCCAAGTGGATTCACAAAAAAACCGCGGTTACCATTTAAAATGCACCTTCATGCATTGCGTTATAGTTGAGAATTATAGCAGGCTGGCATGGTGGTTAAAAAACACATCATCAAGCAACATGTGACCATTGAAACGTGCTTTCCAAGGGAACCGACTGCAATTCACAAAACCACCTATTCATTGACAGGGGGACCAATACAATCCTGACCTCCGATTACGAGTAACTATTACGCATAGTGTCTACGATAGAGTTCTACTTTACGCGCCCTGCGCTAATGGGCGACTGTCGTTTCGTGAATACACCCTACTAGGGGCTTGGGATGGGTACGTATTTGAAGATCGAAAATTGAAATATCTACAGTGAAAACATCAAAGTACACAAAAATACAAAATATCGAAAGATCGAAATATCTAATGTTATTATATTGACGTCTAATTGGTCTAAAATACAATTTCCGAACCATTAAAATATCGAAAGTACAGAATATCAACAATGATAAATAATAAATAATCAATACATACATACATATAATCACGCCTCTTTCCCAGAGGGGAAGGCGGAGATCACGGATCTCCATTTGCTACGATCCTGACAAACCACTTTCGCTTCACTCACTTTCATAACATTTCTCATACATGCTTGTCGGTTTAGGTTACTTTTGACCCTGGCCTTTTAGTAAGATTTCTCCAATTTGATCGGAGAAAGTTCGCCTAGGTCTTCCCCTTCCAACTGGCCCTTCCACTCTTCTTATATACACTCTCTTCGTTAATCTTCTTTCATCCATCCTCTCTACATGCCCAAACCACCTTAACATACCCTTCTCAATTTTCGGGACTATATCTCCATCAATTCCACACATCTTTTATACCACATTATGTGTCAATTGTATTGTATCTGTACTCCCTTTGTCTCTGTGTGTCTTTTGTGTAGTGAATAAATGTCTTCTTTCTTTCTTTCTTTCTTTATAACACTGTTTCTGACTCTATCACTCAATTTCACTCCATACATACTTCTCAACGCTCGCATTTCTTTTTTTTTTGAATAATCAAGAGGGATATATTAAAAGTTCGAATGACAATATATCGACCATTGAAATGGCGACGCTTAAGTAATCGAAAAGTAAAACGTCGAACCATCAAAATAACTAATATTATATGTTCTACTTGCATAGCTTTGGTAAAATTATTAAAATATTTTTGGCGGATTTTCGGGAGCGTGTTGCCTTTAGGTACCTTGCCTATTAGTAGGGCTTTTTAGCAGCAACGAAACTGTTCACTCTTTAAAAAAAACAAGCAATTTACTACCTTATATTTAGCTCATAAAGCCCATTATGCATTGTGTATACCAACTGTAATATATAATGACATTTTAAATATTATTGAAACGGTAAGTATAGTAATAATATCTGGTTACCTCTACTTTATATATACTAGTTCATAGTAGTTTCAGAGAGACTAAAACAGGTCGGTGTAAGTACGACGACGAGCGACGCGAGGAAGAGTATTAGGTGAACTGCGACTCTACAGCAGTGCGCGAGCTGAGCGAGCGAAGCGAGCGTTCCGCGGTATAGCGGCCGGCGAAGCGCCAGAACCGAAAATGTTTTATTTCCCTTTCTCATATTAATTAGATAATCCCCTGGACTTTTGTGTTTACCTATGTAAATATAATACCTATGTAATATTACATAGGTAGGGTCGTATAATACACCTAAGACTCCTCCTCGCTTCGCTCGTCGTCATACCTAACGGAGACCTTCCTTAGGGTAGAATATAGGTAAGCTACACAGCCCGCAGCGCCGGAGCTAACGCATGAGTAAATTACGTTTAGAACATTACTATAATGGGACACGTCATTTTACATCATAAGTAGGTAGGGTATTTAGAGATTGTACAATCGAGATTCTTGTAGACTTTCGATATTTTCTTATGTTATAATAAAATTTCGACAATTAGGTTCTCGACATCTTAAATTATTCGGTAGCTAAATGTAGAATCAGACGGTTCACTTGAATGAATGTTCACTCGATGGGATGCTTCATTTTTCTTTCATGTTTTGTTTCACTTTTCGTTCAGACGTGACCTTTGAATGAAAAATGCAAAATGAAACAAGAAAATTAAAGAAAAGTGATGTGAAGTCTGATTCTCCCTTAATACTTTCGACGTTTTAAACTATGGTATTATGAACTTTCGTTCAGTTTCGAAATGGTTATTTCGATATTTTAATAGTTCGGTAAATTAAACTTTTTATTTTGAATTTCGACCATTCAACCGTTCGATATTCTGTTGATGTATCAATTTTCGATCTTCAAATACGTACCCCTTGGAATACTTTTCATTTGTTTCAAAACTGTCTTATCCAGTTATCCCTAAGCAATAAGGTTCAACTTCGTGCAAAAAGTAAAGTTCTATAGAACTAGGGAAATACCCGAGGCTTGCGGTGCAGGGTTGGGTTAGGAGTCCCCCGGGTCTCGTTGTAATAGTGGCAATCGCTATTCCTTACCTACAATCTACTCTGAACTTCCTCCTTGCACGGGGAGAGTTGGAAAACGAATCGCAAAAACTAACGGGTTCATAAAGCAGCAACTTAATTCATAATATTCGCACTGGAGTGTTGGAATTTAAGATACCTTCAACGGCGTCAACTCTTTAATCAGATGCAAAATTGTCTCCCATGCATGGCATGGCTAAAAATATCATAAAACAGTTTTTTAAGGGGTATATATCTATTTCGGTCGCTCTATTTTCCTTTTACCTTAATAAAAGCTACCATTGTTATGGAACAAGCCTTTATCTAAATCAGTATCTTATGGAAGATACTGATTTAGATAAAGGCTGACTTACAGGTGACATCGTATTCTTGAGCAGGATGGTGAGGAAGTATCGGTAGACCTTTATTTTAGCATGGAAATGTCTGTAGGTAGGTAAATACAATGGCGGAACAGTATTTTTAACCTAAATTACTAGTGACATGAGTGTGAATTCATTCATGAGTAAAATAAGCAGACATTTAGGTACCTACTTATACCTACAAGGAAAAGAGTGCTTGAATAATCCTCGAGTCTGCTGAGTCGATCTCACATTTCGACAAAGGAGAATCTACCTTATTTATGTCTTCATTTTATATAACGAAGACATTTGAAATTAATAAGGTAACGGAAAGTAACGCCTCTATATATAGAGGCGTTCAAAACTTGACCTTATCTTCACTTAGCTAGCGTTTTTATTAATTAGAACTTTATTCCACAGGAGGAAGGATGGAAATTGAACCGCAACAACTACTACCAAGAGGGTTGGCTGGCGACGGGCAACGTGCGCGGCGTGGTCGGCGTGACGTTCACGTCGTCGCACGCGCGCCGCCCGCACGAGCTGCCGCTGCGCACCAATTACAACCTACGCGGGCACCGATCTGATGTAAGTTATTATATATTTAAAAAAAAACACACTACTGAGGGCTGGCTTGCGACAGGCAACGTGCGCGAAGTGGTCGGCGTGACGTTCACGTTGTCGCACGCGGGTCGTCCGCACGAACTGCCGCTGCGCACCAACTACAACCTGCGCGAGCACCGATCTGAGAAATCAAACAGTTTATCATCAACTCGTCCCAAGAGGGCCACCCGCACGAGCTGTCGCTGCGCACCAATCACAACCTGCGCGGCCACAGATCTGATGTAGGTGAGGCCATGGAAACCATTATGGAATCACTATATTTGACGATATAGTTTGGCATTCAATACAACCGAACTGATCTTCGAGACGAAATGGTTGAACACAAAGGTGTCATCATCATATCAGCCAAAAGACTTTCACTGCCGGATATAGGCCTCCCCCAGAGAGTGTCACAATGACCGGTTCAGCGCCACCCGCATTTAGCGGACTTATACCAGCCCAGCTAGAACGATAGATTTTATGGTAAAATTTTACGACTGAAATGGCTCAAAACGTCACGTAAATCATGAACATAAAACCAATCATGCTAGCTGCCCAGGTCGTCAGTCCACCTTATTTGCTACAAGTGTGGTCTAACTTAATTTAATAGTCATTGCTTTTATAGGCCTCTAATCAGATTACCTAAGTATACTTTTTCATCTATTGTGGGATTACACCTACACAGACCCATACACATTCGCACACTAATAAACAGTACCGCTAACTCACTAACAGACCACGCAGCGATCGTAACATTTTGGAATCGGATAACTGTTCAGAAGCACCTTTGTTGTTTTTAGCAAAGGTCATTAGTGTGCATCCAATCCTTTGACCGATAAGTTCGAAAATATTTGTCAGATGAGAGCATCAACAGGTTTGGAACGACAAATTGAAAAAATTGAGCGTCGGATGTTACGCTTGCAGAATGTAGATTCGATGTCGTTAGGATTTTATTTGCACGAGATTTAGCAGCGATATTCAACAACATATCTATAAACGTTTTAAGCATTCAATCTTTCTTAGTAAGATCATATTATTTTCTGATATAATTGATATATTTCATTATATGTATAAACCCAAATTATCTCCGTAATTGTTTGCTAACGAAAAACGTCCAGCAAGTAATTACCGTGGTAAATCATGTACATTGTTTCCAGTTGTAAAATACGCCAGAAAACTCATTATGAGCAACATAAAGTACGCGTTTTAATTGTAGAGGAAAATGGGGAGAGTGAGAGCGACCTTTATTAAACACTTTCCCGACGAGTTTAATAAAGACGCCCGTTCTGACGCCATATTATTCCGGTTTTGCGTACCACAACCGGCAACACTGGTCTAAATGCCAATCCTTATTGGTCGAGCGCATGTTCTTGGCGATGGCATTACCAAACTCTAGCGGAGTTGGGCAGGATCGTTATTGGTCGAGCGCATGTTGTTGGCGATGGCATTACCAAACTCTAGCGGAGTTGGGCAGGATCGTTATTGGTCGAGCGCATGTTGTTGGCGATGGCATTACCAAACTCTAGTGGAGTTGGGCAGAATCGTTATTGGTCGAGCGCATCTTGTTGGCAATGGCATTACCAAACTCCAGCGGAGTTGGGCAGGATCGTTATTGGTCGAGCGCATGTTGTTGGCGATGGCATTACCAAACTCTAGTGGAGTTGGGCAGAATCGTTATTGGTCGAGCGCATGTTGTTGGCGATGGCATTACCAAACTCTAGTGGAGTTGGGCAGAATCGTTATTGGTCGAGCGCATCTTGTTGGCAATGGCATTACCAAACTCTAGCGGAGTTGGGCAGGATCGTTATTGGTCGAGCGCATGTTGTTGGCGATGGCATTACCAAACTCTAGTGGAGTTGGGCAGGAGACCTTGCCAGGCAGAGTGACGGCAGGTAGGTTAAATGGTGTCAGATTAGTGGCCACTTCTAGGTAAAAGAAGCGTCGGCCGTCCACCAGCTCGATGGGTGGACAACATTAGGAAGATCACGGGTCACTTCTGGATTAGATTGGCTCAGGATCGGCACAGGTGGCGTACTCGAAAAGAGGCCTATGCTGAGCAGTGGGGCCGATTACGGGCTGAAAATGGTGAATGATGAAAAATATTAAAGAAACTTTCCAAACTGAGCGATGACCATCCCCATAAAAGTCACTGTGTGTATGATATGTTTGTGCGAAGTGTAGATAGGTAGGTATGCACCTACCTACCTATGTTAACACTTTATATAAAATGTGTCTGCATTGCTCTCAAATTATGTAAATTCCTGATATGTCAGGAGAAATCGCCTGGTACCGTAAAAGCGAGATTGTTCTCGCCTTGTTGTCTCGGCCGAGAGGCTGTCACTTGCATGCAGCCGTCGGCTTTGTGGTATGATTTGAAGCGTCATAGGGGCGGTTAGCGGACAATCTTTGTTTGTATCAACGGCAAGATTGGCGATCTATCTCGTTGTTAGATTACTTCATCTTGCTTTCGTAAAACTAGTACCTAGGCCAAATACAAATACAAATACAAATAACTTTATTTTGCATGAAATATGGTACAAAAGGTGTTCAGACAATGTTATATAAGTAACACATATTTCACCAGCATCTGGCATGCAAACAATTACTTACAACTAAAGCTAAGCTTACACAATAGTCAAGGCCTATATAATGATCACTTATCTCTGTCAAAAGATGCCATGTAGGTATTCCTCGACGGAATAAAAAGCCTTTTGTAAGAGCCATACTTTTAGCTTTACTTTAAACATTTTCAAAGGCAACTGTTTGATGTTATCATCCAGTCTATTATATATTTTTATGCTCATACAAAAGGTGTTTCTGCCATATAAAGCTGTTCGCTTGCGAGGTATTGCTAGCCTATCAGGGTACCTTGTATTAAAATTAGATACATCTTGAAGTGTCTTAAAAAGTTCTGGGTTCATTTTAACAAACATACATATTTCGTATATATACATACAGGGTACTGTCATTAGCGCAAGATCTTTGAACAATGGTCTGCAAGATGTCATAGTATCAACATCGCAAATTGCTCTGATGCATTGTTTTTGAGCTATCAGCGCTCGCTTTGCATGGTGTGAGTTTCCCCATAAAATGATGGCATATCTAAGTAGGGAGCAAACATAGCCATGGTAAGCTTGTATGGCTGCCTTCTTACTACAAGTTTTTACCAGTTTCCACAAAGCATATACAAATGAATTTATCTTGCCACATACTATATCAATGTGACTTACCCAAGAGCATTTTTCGTCCAAAATAATTCCCAGAAATATTGTATGACATGATTCTGCTATAGGTTCATTATCAATTAATACCCTAAGTGGCTGTTTTTTACCATTGTGATTTATGAATTGTAAGTATGTTGTTTTCCTTATATTTACATTTAAGTTGTTATTGTGCATCCATGTTACAACTGTGGAGACGGTGTTGTTAATGTCATTATTATAATTATTTATGTCAGAAAACGGGATAACAATCGGTACATCGTCAGCAAAAAGTATGCAGTCAAATCCCGTTACATCAGGAAGATCATTTATGTACAATAAAAAGAGCAGGGGTCCTAAGACACTTCCCTGTGGTACCCCAACTCGGTTTACTTTGGTGGAAGATTGATAAATCGTCACAGTATTTTTATAATTGATATCTGATACTTTTAAAAACTGTGTCCTGTCACTTAAATAACTTTTCAGCCACTCATTAGCTGTACCTCTGATACCGTAAAGCTCACATTTTTTTAGAAGAGTTTCATGGGATACAAAATCAAATGCTTTACTCATGTCAAAGAAGACAGCAGTAACAGGCATGCTCTTATCCATGTATCCCATTACTTTATTTATTAATGAAAAGGCAGCCAATGAGGTTGATTTCCCTTTTTGAAACCCGTACTGTTCAGCGTGTATTATATTAAATTTGTCAAGAAACTTTACTATACGCTTATGCATAGCCTTCTCAAATATTTTTGAAAGTACTGGTATCAAAGAGATGGGTCGATAGTTTTGTATGCATTCTTTACTATCCTTTTTATGTATGGGGTTAATTAGCGACATTTTAAGGGGTTTTGGAAAGATACCATCAGAAAAAGACAAGTTCACCAAATAGCTCAGAACGGGTGATATTATTGACCTAGATGTTTTTAAGATGCGTGTTTGTACGTCATCGTATCCCGCTGAGTTAGTCGTTGAAAGAGAGTTTATAATCACTCTTACTTCATACTCATCTGTGGGAACCAAAAACAGAGTGTAGTTGTTCGATTTCACTCGTGAAGTGTCAGTTGTGATAATTACATTGGTTTAAATTTGTCATGTTTATATAATAATTATTAAATTCATTGGCAATGTCAGTAGGATTATCTAATATTATGTCATCTACAACTAGTTTACATGGATTTACTTCCATATTATGAGCTCCCGCCATGCTTTTTATGATGTCCCAAGTAGCCTTACATATATTTTTAGACCTAGCTATATATTTGCAGTTAGTCAATTTCTGAGCCTGGTGTATGCATCGTTTCAGAAGTCGAGAATAATTACGATATTTATTTTTATAGCAGATAGTTTTACTCTTGATATTTTTATAATACATAAATCTTCGGATTAAGTGCTAAAGTGGACCCCGGGCGCCTTTAGGGCACAACGGGGAAAGACGATAGTTGGATGATGATGGCGGATGCACGAACGCGTGTTCATGTACCGATCTTCACGTCGATCGGTCCGCCGCGCCGCTCGTCGAATAAAACGGTTAATTTAGTTTAAAAAAAAAACCTAAAACGTTTATGTTCTCAAGAAATGTTCGGAACTTAGCCGTAATAAACCGGTATTACGTATTACCTATATTGTTTTAAACCGGTTCCGAGCTTTGGTGTGGTTGCAATGACATTGTTTTTTGCAAACAAGTGAATCGATTCAACCATTCGCATTCTATAGTCAGGGGTATTCATGTGCGTACATAAATATCTGTACAGGACTCTATAAAGGCGTGTACAGCCTACACGCTCTCAACATATATATGTCCTTATTTATGTACGTATATTAAGGGGCTCCCAGCTCTCAATGACCTTCGATCTTTAACGGTCGGTTTTTTCGTGTTTTGTATGGTTTATCGTATTAACAACAACGAGGTTTACCGAAATAAATATAAAAAAACCAGTTTTTGGGACGTAACTTTTGTGAAAATATGTTAAAAATAAAAATCTCTCGTGGGTTGTTAGATACGGCAATTAGGAACATTTTTATGTAGATTTCATATATAAAAGTACATAAACAACATAATAATATCGAAAACAGAGTTTTTTTGGACCATGTTTGAATAAATCATTAAAAAAATGTATTTTTTTCAAAAAAACTCGTGCAAACGTAGATAAAGGATTGAAGAACCGATAAGTGTTCGTGTCATAAATATATCTATAGTTTTGACGGAGGAATATCGACTCAAAACTAGCCAAAAAGCGCGTGGAGCCCCTTAATACCCCTCACTGTACAACGTTTTCATGGCAATGAGCCGGCAATAACGGATTCCTGATACCGGGTATGTTGTCGCATTGCCGCAGCCGGCTGAATAATATATGTAGACCGCCCTTTATGTTGCCAGCTAGGAAAACGTATAGGTTATAAGTATACTCCCAGTACCGGCACTATCGGCACGCTCCGCTTAAATAAGGGGATGCCACGGATCTTATAAACCACTCCTCCGTGTAAGAGACTCGTTTAGATATGTATATTGACAATACAATACAACTCTAACAGGACAACTGCATCTGACTATTCGTAGGTACAGCTGTTAGAGGTTGTCTGATATTTAAGAGTGATTTTACATGTATACATATAGGTACTCCTAAGACGTCATTGTAGGCAATTGCAGGTATTAGAAAAGAAAAGGTATATTTTCACATCAAACATGCCGTTTTAGAGGCGATGATCCTTCTATTCTACAGTTTTATTGTGATACTACTCAAGCACTCTATAAACGATGCAATCTGTCACGCCAACTCGCAATAGTTAGAATGGATGGTATGTACACTTACCTAATGCTGTATTATTCCTAATTCCTAATATTACCGATTTAGACTATAGTGAGTAGTAACCCTACCTAGGAAGCTGACGGTTGAAATCCTGGTAAGGGCTAATATTTGTGTGGTGAGCATGAATATTTTTTTCTGAGTCTTGTTTGTATGTATTTATATATATTAAGTATTTATATATATTAAGTATCGTCGTCTAGTAGATACCCACAAATAACACACGCCTTATTGAACTAAAGCCTAATTATACTTATTACAAAAAAATGTCGAATCTTGGCTAACACAAATATACCGGAAAGTCGATCTAAAAATACTTACTTTAACATCAATATACATTTTGGAAACATGTAAGTTTGTAAAAAAATACCCTCAATTGTATACCAAACAGTCAGACATACCCCGACGTTACGCTAGCAGGTTTCAAAATAAGCTGGTGTAAGTTATCCCCTCAAAACTATAACTACACTCAAAAAACACCAAGTCCGACAATGAATTCTTTAAAAAACTAAAAGATCACCTCATTAAAAAAGCCTATTATACCTACATTAAACGAATTTTTACACGACCAATAATTGTAATGAATACCTAAAGTAAGAACCTATTAGACAACAAAAATACTTATATCATGTTGTACAAAAAACTCGATCTGCTCCTGAATAAACTGTCTGCCGTGCCCTCCAGGGTGTCATGTTGTACACAATTCTATGCTAAGTATAGGTTAAGATACAATGTGGTATGCAATAAATATTATTATGAGTATGAGCTTACTGTGGGGCTAGTTCGATTTGTGTAAGATTGTTCCCTAACATTTTTTTAAGAATAGCAAGTTGTTGTTACTTATTAAATTGCATGTGCATAATGGCCTTGAATATCGCTTGTTTCATAAACACACAATGTTCCGTAGTGGCTAGACGGCGCGGCGGGGCGGGAACTGCCGGAATGCCGGCCAAGCACGTCCGCTAGGCCCAAAATACCTCCCAGCTTTATTGTCGGCCCGCGATAACGTTTACTCCATTCCCTAAATTATGTATGATTATTTATTTATTTATTTGGGATCCAGCCACCTGTTCTGCCCGCGGATGAATGTCGGCGAGCCTATATTTCTTCTTCCAGTCTTATTTATTTAGTCATGGTTTTATTGAAGCGTACATGGGTACATTTTATGTGTATAGTTTAAAATTGATTGATAGTTTTAAGTACTATGGTGGAGTATCAGCAGTCAAATGCATAATTTAAGGGGTTCTATTGGTGAGAGAGATTGGTTAAATCTCAGACAAGACCAGAGGTTGTTTCTTTGTACTTTGTACTCGCATGCATCTTTATATACATACTAGCTGCCCGGCCCGGCTTCGCACGGATTACTCGTTTTCCCATAGTTCATCAGGGATAATGTCGGCTTCTAATGGTAAAATAATTTTTCAAATTAGTCCAGTAGTTTCGGAGCCTCTCTCAGAGTCAATACAAACAAACAAACAAACAAATCTTTCCTCTTTATAATATTAGTGTAGATAAAGACGCATGCAAGTACATATCGTGTAGGTACGGTCAAGGGCACATTCATGGACCTTTTTGTATGTATGAATCGAAAGTGGTCCCTGTTTTACTGTAGTATCAAAATATGAACCGATTTAAATTCTATCCAAAGCAACACTGACACATTAGTATGTGTCAGTGTTGCTTTGGCTAGAATTTTAAAAAAAACAATTTTAGTGTAGTCACTATGTACTACAGGCATCAATATATCTGCGACAATAAATCGCATATAAATATCGGACACGGCTCTATAGGTATACTTTAAGTGTCAGATATATTTGCCCGCTTTGTTATCGCAGATATTATCTAATGCGACGCCCTTACGGCCGGCTAAACTCATGTTCGCATATTTTGCGTTGTCCAAACATTCATATCTGAAGTCTGTACATGCTAACCCACAATCCCTTTGTGCAGGTGATCCTTGTGAAATGGAACGAGCCCTACCAGAAGCTGGCGTCCTGCGATAGCTCCGGGGTGATCTTCGTGTGGATCAAGTACGAGGGCCGCTGGAGCATCGAACTCATCAACGACCGCAACACCCCCGTCACGCACTTCTCCTGGTCGCACGACGGACGCATGGCGCTCATCTGCTACCAGGTCAGTCTAATATTCTCCTTCTCAATAGGATGTACCGACGTAGGACGTAGTATGGTTAGTATTCTTCCCCAGGAGTTTCGGTCGGCTGCCTATTGGAGGCTGAGTTAACCGGCAATTTAAGATGCTAAGCCATCGTTTAGTGCTTCGGCTTCTTCGTCATATGATATCAGCCAAAATGGGTCCACTGCTGAACATAGGCTTCCGCAAAAGAGTGCCACAATTATCGATCCTACGCCACCCGCATCCAGCCGACTCAAGCGACCTAGTGATTATTAGGAATCAAAGACAACGCAACATCAACGCTTGTTGCCATTTGATTTATACATGACGGACATAGGTTCTCTGATCCCTATGGTTCTATAGTAATTGTGTGGTTGACTTTTTAGAGAGAGAGGATTAGTAGCACACAATTACCTACAGACAGCCTACGTTGCTCAATCTGCGTTTAGGTACATAGAAAGTGACCAAACGGCGCGAAAAGCGCTTGAAACGTGTATTTATCGGTTTAAACCGAAAAAATATTTAAATGGAACCTATACCTACAGTAGCGTAGTGTTTCTAGCTGTGAACATAATCTTTTTGGGGCAAAGCTATTAGCTCACTTGTAAAAGTTAGCTTTGGCTTTTAATACAATACAATACAAATACTCTTAATTACACACCTCAAAACATGAATCAAATACAGGATATAAAAACTTTAAAATAGAGGGTAGGTTGACCTAAATCACCTACGGGATTTTTCAGTGAAATCACTTATTTATTATTGCACCTTTAGTTCTGTAGATTACGATGATTGTGCCTTTGATAATCAATCGTATTAATGAACCAAGGACAAAACAAAAATCAATAACAGAACGTTATCCACCCTTAATCCAAAGAAAATTTGTTCCCCGATGCGTAGTTACCTACTACTTATTTATTCTATGGCCAACCCTTTAACTAGGTAAGATGTTTAGCGAGCACGCGACCGAGCCGGTCCTATCAAAGAGAAAACGTTGAAGTATAGTTGCTCGGTTCTTCGTGCGCCCAGACTGATGTATTGTCAGATCGAACACGCTTAGTAAAATATAAATTGAATTCAATTCGATAAGTTTATTGGAATAGGGTCCCTGTTTTATGTTAACCACTATTTAAAGCTTCTATTGTATCCATACTATCAGTAGATGTCTGTGGCTATTTTATTTATGGTCAAAGAACTTTATTTATCTCTGATGAAATTTACCTTTCACATAAAACAGAGAAAATATAAATGTTTTTACATATTTTAAAGTGAACAGTGAGTAATGGTACCATTTAGGTACATTCATTTAAAAATTAATACAATGTTTAGTTTAAGTGCGTAGGTACATATTAAGAAAAAAGAAAAAAATCACAGCAAATGCAATAAGTTGCGATAGACTAAGTTATTCTAGTTGATACAATGCATAATGAACTCTAATACAATGTGCTTGTATGTATTTCACTACTATAACGAGTCGCATAAATATGTTCCTATGCCAGTGTTTCCAAAGCCGGAACCGGAGCTAGGTGTTAGATATTTTTGGTTACATACTCTTTTAACTTATATTTGTAAATATTAAGACTATTTAGCTTATGGAGCCCACGATTCAGTCACGCCTAAGTTTTGGAAATAGGTACTTATCATTGAATACTTCATTTCAACAATAAAACATTAAACTGTGATCATAACAAATGTTGCGTGTGGTAAGGAACCCAAAAAAATGTTTTTGCTGCGTTATTGCATATTAGGTACCTACTCGTATTTACTGTATTGTACCCACTGGGATACCCGCAATAGACTATACCCGGTCGTAACAATGGAGTCTCTGTCTTTGAGAAATATACCGTTTTACACCCGTCGATTGCGTGAATAGGTGAATATGCGTATCGCTCTTTTCCCTCTTTTTAGGGTTCCGGACCAAAAAGGTAAAAACGGAACCCTTATGGTGCGTTTCTGTCTGTCAAAGCGTTAAATATCTCAGGAACTACTAATGCTTTCAATTTGAAAATTGGAATAAATGTATACAAAGCTAATCCACGTTTATGGAAAACGAACATTTGAAATATTTTTTTTAAATTCTTTTTAAAACGACGGATAAGAAGGGGGCAACAATTATAAGTCTAATAATTAGTAGGCCAAGTGTGGTATCATATGAAAGGGCTTGAGTTGCTCATTCTAAATCACTTTTTATTTCTACAGTGGTAACATTTTGATCCCATAAAAAACGTTCCATGTAAAAAAGAGGCCAAGTCAAGAACTCTTCCGCCGTAAAAAGTTGTGACATATTTCGTAGAGCCATGTTTCAGGCATTCTTATTGATCTTTATTTGCTTGCTAAATAATATTCTGCAACTTGGCAATCACACAACTTTACTGCATTTATGGATTTTTGCACACCTAAAACTCTGTTGTATTTGTGCGCTAACGCTTGCTCGTCGTATAAACTATAAGGGCGAGTTGCACCAACTTACGATTACAGACCGATCAACGTTAAATATGGCGCCGGCTGCTGTCATTCCATTTCTCTTTTCAAACTTTCCATACATTCAGATTTTAACGAACACCGCTTACGATTACAGACGTTTTGATGCATCCCACCGTAGGAAGGATAGTGCGCATGCTTTAGCGCCTTCATTTTTGGTTTTTGTTTTTTTTTTAATAAAGCGGGGTAGTGAATGTATACTGTATGAAAGTTTGTACGGAACCCTCGGTGCGCCAGACAGACTCGCACTTGACCGGTTTTTAAAGGATGTTGCTGTATTATCATAAAACTAAATAATATGCTGCGCATAGGAAAACTCTGTAGCTTTTCGTTTCACAAACCATTTTAAGTCATCTTCCTTCCTGACTTGTTACATTATACAGTTATTGGTGTATTTAAACCAATTGGTTTTCAGCTTTAGCCAAATAATATACGTTTATGTCGATAAAACATGTTCTGGTCAACATAAGTAAATTGTTGAAAACAAACCTTTTGCGGAGTGAACCCTTATTTGACAATAATAAACGATGTGGACACCCGAGTAATAAGTCAACCTCGTAGCGACCGCGGTCTATGTGAAATAACGTATTGGTTTGATATCAAAATAAGTTTGTTGGGCGGAGTTCTAATTCTGTCACTTAAGGCGCTTGAAAGCAAGCGTGAGCGATAAATGTAAATTAGATATCAAATGAGCACGAAGAGTCAGATAGGGCATTATTCAGAATTTCTTACTGAGCACTTTGCCACAAGCGGACCAGTAAGTCAGGCCTTCGGCTAGGTATTCTTATTATGAACCCGAGAGCCGTGATATACCGAATAACTCATCAGCACAGGTTATCTTAATGGGATTGGCCGACTCCAATCACTTAGGTCAAAGTTTACATAGAACAAATACCATTGTACCTATAAAACTCGTTAAAAAAATAAAACGCGGCACAAATAAACAAAAGGCGGTCTAATAATTAAAGAGCGAGGCCTATTAGTTGAGTATGTATTCTTACCGATTCTATTGAAGATAGGTATGTTATTATCTTATTGATTTCGTCAGAATAGATTTCTGTTTCGCTTTATTTATTTATTATAAGGCTTACAAAAACAGGGTACAGACATTATAAGACATATAAATAAGTAATTTAGTTTTTAAATTGTATATCTACTAGTTGCCACCGCACGAGATTCCCTTAGCTACTTCGCTTCTCCATAAGCCTGGCCCCATATATGATAATGCTACACCAATACAAATTCAAATGGTTTATCGCGTTCCATGTGTTCATGAGGTTTTAAAACTTTATTACAGTCTCAACATGAACCCTGCTAGGGTATAGCAACGTAACTAAAACTAAAGCTACCTATTTACTAAAACTATTGCACTAAATTCCTAAAACAAAAATAACACATTCATATAAAATAACGTATAATTTATTGCTCATTTCAAAACTCTTGGACGGAATAATACTGGTAATTTATTACGATTATTTCGCGAGAACTTGGCTAAACCATCACACACGCCGTTTTCTTGGAACTCGACGCTGGTGCGAATTTTCGGTAAACGTCTATTGTCCCTGAAAATCTTATGTATCCGAAGTTGGTCAGTTTCCTGAAGCTTGATTTACTAATACCTGCCTACGAAGGTATACGAGTCATGCGTATACGAGCGAAAACTGCTGCTACGCGCTACGGCGTAGCACACGTAGGCCTCGAATGGGCTCTCCGTTCGAGTGGAAGGGAGTGGACACTACACATTGAAATCAAATTGTAGACAAATTGCTGTCTTAAATTTATCGCCTGAACTATTCTTATCGACAACGAATGTGACATTTTTATATCCGATAACTGTTATCAACGCTATTTTAAGAGTCCGCAGTAAGCTCGATTCTCCATACAAACGTAGTTACGCTCTCATTTAAAAGTACGTGTTGGATTGTAGCGAAACTTTGCATGCACAATGAAATGAGGAATATCTATGTCTGTAATTAGTTTATGTTGCTTCAGATATCATAGTAAAAAAATACAGCGAATTTAAGTTTTTCATACAAAACTTGTTTTTGCTGTATTTCGTTTGTTTTATAAACTGGAACCATATAAACTAATTACAGACATAGATATACCTAATGTCATTGTATATGCAAAGTTTAGTCACAATCTAACACGTAGTTTTAAAATGAGAGCGTAACTACGTTTGTATGGAGAATCGAGCTTACTGCGGACCCTTAAAATACCTTTGATAACAGTTATCGGATATAAAAATGTCACATTCGTTGCCGATAAGAATAGTTCAGGCGATAAATTTAAGACAGCAATTTGTCTACAATTTGATTTCAATGTGTAGTTGTCCACTCCCTACTCCGAACGGAGAGCCCATTCGAGGCCTACGTGTGCTACGCCGTAGCGCAGTGTTTTTTTTTTCTTAACGCGGCCAAAAAAGGTCTAACACATATTGTGTCCTAGTCCTACGTGATTTGACTCGACCTCTCAGCCCAAGTAACGGTATTTGACAAAATCGTCGGCTCGCCCTCACTTCGGCTTTAAAAGAAGCAATTTATCCGAGCCTCGGTACAATGCCGCCGAACGCGGCTACGCACGCCCGCAGGCGATCAATCCTGCCTCCGACAAAAGATTTCGCGGCCAGACAGATAGGCACTTTATTTACAAATAAGTAAACACTCGATGAAGTTGCTGTATCGCGTGACGGGGTCGACTCCGTAAATAACTGCGAATTAATATGAGGCTTTTGCTAAACGATGTGTATTTAGGTATTTTCGATTGTTTCTCGAATTAGTATTCTGCAGTGAAACTAACTAAATGGGCACCCAAAACGAGATTATGTCTCATCTCGTCAGTTGTTTATGACCCCCGATTTAAACGAAGGGTGTTATCTGTTTTCTGTTTTATTTATTTATTTATTTATTTAAACTTTATTGCACAATAGAAAACTTATCGTACAAAAGGTGGACTTAATGCCAAATGGCATTCTCTACCAGTCAAACCTTAAGGCAAAGCGGAAAAGATTGTTTTATTCATAATTTCTGTTTTATTCATCTTCATCGGAATATATCGGTGTGAGTGCTTCATCAACTGACTTAGTACTCCTCTGCACCCTCGCCCTCGGCACCGGCAGAGTCCATGTCGACCTCTTCGTATTCCTTCTCCAGCGCCGCCGTAGTCTGGTGTATAAGGTGGTATAGGTATCAGTGTGTTTGTCCGTGGCATAACTCCCAAACGGATGAACCAATTTGAGTGCGTATTTTTACGCACTATTTTTCGGTTATTTTATCATTGTAATGGCATTTTTAAGGTTATTTTTGTGGAATCTAATTATGGTTTCAAGTATAGGTACTAACCCGGGACTGGTTGGATCTTTTGCCAGCTCTACATACATTCATACATTCACGCCTTTATTCCCAAAAGGGGTAGGCAGAGCACATGAAACGTATGTTCCAGCGGCACTTTTAGCATAAATGTGGGTATAAAAGATCGACAAGATGTGATATTGCAGTGATAAGTTTAACAACTAACGCCCATCGCCCACAACACACTTCAACCCTGGTCCCTTAGTCGACTTTTACGAAACCCACGGGAAGAAAGGGGGTGGTGAAATTCTAACCCGACATCACACGGGATTGCCAGCTCTAGCATAAAAATAATTTAGTTTCACTATGTAGACTCCTAATCTGACGTGATAATCTCTGATGCGCTGTGACGCCTAACACGACAGGGGCCCAAAGGCGCCTAAATGAGAACGAAACGGAAATGTAATGAACTCGATATCGTCCTGTCGCGTCATTTCAGATATATACGAGGGCTGCTACTTATGTATCCGGAATCCAGGACTCCAACTTTCTTAAACACAATTTTTGACCTCCATGGTAAAATTTGAACTTTCTTTTAATACTGGCCGCTATATTTTTTTTTCTTGAGTACGCTAGTCTTTTGTTTTTGAAGGGTTTAAAATATTATCTCGTAGCAAGAATTGAACTTACTCGTGAAAATATTCGTGCTATGATTTATTACGATTTTCGGCGTGGCTTAACGCAACAACAATGCATAGATCAATTAACTTTGACTTTTGGTGATGAAGCTCCATCAAAAACTACTGTGTATCACTGGTTTAGTGAGTTCAATCGTGGACGTAGTATGCTTACGGACGAAGTTAAGGAAGGTCGCCCGAAATCGGCCGTTGTACCACAAAATATTGAAGCAGTGCGGAAACTTATAATGCATGACCGTCATGTTACGTATCGCGAGATAGAGGCAATTCTGGGGATATCTATGACGAGCATTAATAAGATATTACATGAACATTTAGCAGTAAAAAAAATTTGTTCGCGTTGCATACTGCACAATTTAATTAAGGATCAAAAAGAGGCTCGCGTCGAATGGTGCAAAAAAATGTTGAAAAAATATAACCGTGGTCACTCAAAAGCTGTTTATAATATCTACACAGGTGACGAATCTTGGATATATGCGTATGATCCCGGAACTAAACAGCAATCAACAGTGTGGGTGTTTCAAAATGAGCCGAACCCTACGAAAGTTACTCGTGCAAAAAGCACCTTGAAGCAAATGGTCGCCTGCTTTTTTGGTATGAATGGCCATGTGGCTACAGTGCCACTAGAAAATCGTAAAACGGTTAATTCGGAGTGGTACACGACCATTTGTTTGCCAGAAGTGTTTGAAGAAATACGTAAAGACAACCAGCGACGCAGAATCATTCTTCACCATGACAACGCCAGCTGTCATACATCACGCGAAACAACTCGATTTTTGGAAGGTCAAAATATAGAATTAACGGGTCACCCACCGTACAGCCCTGATTTGGCACCCAATGATTTTTATTTATTTCCAAATGTAAAGAATAAATTACGTGGTCAACGATTTTCGACCCGTGAAGATGCGGTCGACGCGTTCAAACAACACCTTTTGGAGATACCTCAATCAGAGTGGCAAGTGCTTTAAAAATTGGTTTACACGTATGCAAAAGTGCATCGATCAACACGCAGAATATTTTGAAAAACAATAAAACTATATTTAGTAATTTACGTTTGATTATTTTTTCTATTCCGGATACATAAGTAGCAGCCCTCGTATGAATCAGGCTTCAAGATTATTCTTAGGGGATGCCTTGATTTGAGTGGAACACGCCCCCTAGACAGAGATACGCTTATGCCTTCCGCGCACGAGAAAAAGAGATGTAACACTCTTCGGGAATGGCTTTTTTGGACAATTATCGATAAATACATAACTTAGTGAAGTTTTAGTTAAATTTCATCAAGTGAGATTTTAGATGAGAGAAAATACTATAGTATTAACTTGATTGTGTCGTAAAATAATGTATTGTTTGAGTAGGCTGAGTAAAAAAAAGAAAATACAGACCCAAAGGATTTTTTTTCTATCGAGAAAATTTTAAGCAATCATGTATCGATCAAATCAGATAAAAAATTATATAGTTAACAATCATATATCTGAAAATCAGACCTTATTGTTTCTTAATCTAGTCAGAACGACGTTTCAAAGCACGCGATAATTTCCAATGCACCGCCTTAATCATCCGCATTTTTCTGACGCGCAGGTCTGAATCGAATTGAAATTTAAGAGTCCGCAGTAAACTCGGCCGAATTTTACCTTCCCATACAAACGTAGTTACGCTCTAAACTTTGCATATACAATGACATGAGGTATATCTATGTCTGTAATTAGTTTATATGGTTCCAGTTTATAAAACAAACGAAATACAGCAAAAACAAGTTTTGTATGAAAAACTTAAATTCGCTGTATTTTTTTTTACTATGATATCTGAAGCAACATAAACTAATTACAGACATAGATATTCCTCATTTCATTGTGCATGCAAAGTTTCGCTACAATCCAACACGTAGCTTTAAAATGAGAGCGTAACTAAGTTTGTATGGAGAATCGAGCTTACTGCGGACTCTTAATGTGAGAATGTCCAATCCGCTACGGAATAACCAGCCGTCAGCATAATGCAGTCAGCATAAGAATAATGAAATTCACTCTACGTTTGTGGATAATGTTCCAGTAAAAAGCAAACTCCATTTACATTGTTTGCTTTCCATTCCAATATTATCTTTCTCATTTAAAATGTAGGTACTATGTTTAACATTATACCTACAGTCTCATGCAATCATATCAGACACTGCAAAGCGCGCAGAAATATTTGACACGCCCTAAGGCCGTGTTTGTGGACAAGCGCAGCGGGGCGTTCGGCGGCACGAGCCGCGCATCGGATACGCGCAAACACAAACATATTAGTCCAGTAAATGAACTGACAACTCGTATGGAAAAAATGACAATTTTGGAAATAATTTATAATAGCTTATTTTTTATGTGTAACGGATATATTATCAATTAAATAGTTACCCAGCGACAAAATCCGACAAAATTTCAGACATCAAAAAAATGATAAGTTAACTAACTTCTGAAAAGTCAGAAAAAATATGAATAAATATTTTTGTCTTTATTTTGGTTCATTTACATTTGCTCTATAATATTCAAGATAAATCGTATAAAAAAAGACAATGCATGCTTCATTGAAATCTACATAATTACTTCCGGGTGGAAAGTTTGTCGGATTCTTGAATATATAATCTTAGAATAACATTTTCAAATGAAATCAACAAAAAAAACGCTATTATAAATTAATATTTTTCAAAACCGTATTTTGCCTGGAGTATATGGCGTTCAAGTATTCTTTGAACAGGCATAAGCGTTTCCATGCGCACGCGCTCTCCTGGCTACAAAACACGGCCCAGCAACTGTACTAATAGGGTGGTATCGGCATGTTTCAAGGCGTAAGGGGTTTATAATTACCCGACTGCCGAAGGAGAGGAGGGTTATTTTATAACTAGCACTTAGGGCGGGTTGTGTCAACCGCACTTTTACTGACCGGTAATAGATATGGCGCTGACATAGCTGTCATCTCATAGAGAGCTGTCAAATTCAACTACAAATAGATTTTAACGGACGTTAGTTACGATTACCGATGATCTGAAATTACCGAGCCGAAACCTACAAATAGTAATCCGAACTGTAAAGCCAAAAATTTGTAGTACGTACAGTTCGCGTCATATAGTTAGTAGCAGCCAAAGTAGACAAATATGTCGGTACTCGTTTTTAGTACTGTTATTTAGAATAAGGTTGTGTTACAATATACTTGACTACTCTGGCGGCTACCAACTAACTATACAATGCTGTCTGTACGTTTACCTCAGTGTAAAATAGTTTGGTAGAGTACTCTGCCTATAAATATCTCAGACAGCCTTCTTTAATCTTCTTAGTTATTGCTGCCTCGCCATGTATACGTGTGTACAGGTTCTGACTGAAAGCACATTTGAATAATCTTCAACTGGGTTTTTTTGTGTTTATGGCTTTTGCTCCTTGCTACGTTTATTATTTTTAAGTCAAACCTGGCCATAATGCGAGTTTTACTGCACGCTGCGCGTACGGTAAAACTCGCATTGTGGCCAAATGAAGACGTAAAATTGTGTATATTTTATATTTAAGGCCCTTCGGTTCGGGCCACAAACAACTGCGATCTGGGCCATTCACGAATTCACCGCCCTAGGTACGTAATGTAATATACCAGAGTTCAACAGGGAGTTATTGTCTATGCGGTAATTCGGGTTTAGTATAACAACGACATACTCAGAATACTGTTGAGGCTGCCAAAGCATTGTAGCGCGTCGGGCATGTTCGCCGAGACGCACACCGATGATTTCTTTGCCATCAGCACGTTTATCATGCGACGGCCGCGACATACTCTCGATTTTTCTCGCATTATATCTCTTGTTCTAAGTGTTCTAATAAGAAAGAGACGGATAGTGCGAGAAAAATCGAGAGAGCTCGCGCGCCGTCGCATGATAGCCGTGCAGGCGAAAATGACTAACGTCGCTACGGAGAGGAGTGAGAGTCTTCTGAGTGTTGGCGGAGCGCCTCGGGAGGGCCAAATAAGCCTGAACCATTTAGTTTTGTAAGTTTTGAGTAATTTATTATTGTCACTAACGTAGTTCATAATTCTCCACTGTTACTAACAACATTTGGATCGAAAAAAGGTATGAAATGAAGATATTTTATTTTATTATTTATTTTAAGGCTTCCTACCTACCTTACAATGTTAACAATGTTGATGACGAAACGCAACTTAGACCTCGTCCAAGCGAATTGTTACAAAGGTAAAAAGTAAGCCGATTAAACTTGTTACGGTGCAGAAGGCCAGGGTAATCCACAATTAGCTGGCACGTGGGGGCGAATGTTATGCAATGCCATTGTTGTCCGGACTTTCGGGCTCGACGTGGGTCGGTACGTTGAGTACAAAAACGTGTTTGTGTCCGGAGATGATTATTTGTTTACTTTTTGCAATGATGTAATATAAACGTAATAATAATATATACGTTGTCTATACGAAATTCCTTGTTTAAAAAGGCCACCAAATCTGGTAGCTGAGACACGTTTCCATTGGCGACGCGGCTGAGCCAAGTTGGTGCAATTGACTCAATTTTAGTGTGCCACTTTTGAACTACTCTTTTATATATTACATCATTGACTTTCCGGACTTGTTTTTTTAAGCAACTCACTTGGTCGAGGAACCCGCTAGGTGGTTCTGCTCGTAGGCCCTGCTACAATTTTTCGCATATTACCTGCTACGAGCGTAGCGCTACGAAACCGTGAATGTGCTGGCAAAGAAGCCTACGTCCCGCCTGGTAGGCTGTCACCCCAGCCTATGGACGCTTGTTACTCCAGGGGCGTCAACATATGCGCGATATCGACCCTCTTGCATTACTTTTCTTTGTTTTTATATGATATCGAAAGAGATTTAATTCAAATATTTGGTTGTTAATATCCGTTTTGACAACGTATATGTATAGCGAAAACGAAAATCAAAGAAGGTAAAGGTAATAAAGATCGTAGCTTTTTCACGTTGCGTCAAAAGACGTTTTATTACATTAAATAATGTTTGTGCGACTACTGTAAATAAACAATATTGTTCTGGGTTATTCAAAGCTTGTAAAATCAGGGCCCAGTAGAATACTAAATACACGCAAAGCTTAAGTGCCCATTAATTACTTAGGTTGGCAACATAATTATCTTCTGTCGAGTTTACCATTTTTTTTTCTAATTTGATAGCAAAAAGGAATTCTCCGTTTCAACATCTTGCTTACCTACTCATATTTAATGGTCGCCATCATCATCTTTAGAACATTTCCATCGGTACTTATTTTATAAATTTGGTTGATGGTCAAAAAATATTATCGTCGCGTGCTTTGATGCGTTATTCGTATAGAAATAGAGTACCTTATGGAAATATAAAAGAAAGGAAGGTGCATCTCGTACTAGATTACCGCTAGCCTAGCGGCGCTAGGTAGCGTGGTTATCTTTTCAGGCCGTGTCCACCTCCTCCATAATTACTAATATTGTAAATGCGAAAGCCTGTCTGTCTGTTACCTCTTCACGCTTAAACCTGCTGAACCGATTGAGATGAAATTGACAATGGAAATAGTTTGAATCCCGAGAAAACTTAGTATAGTTTTTATCCCGAAAATTAACCCCTACCGAGGAGAAATGGGGGTGAACGTCTGTATGTAGCTAGGATGTAAACGAGCTCCACCCGGATGGAGTCGCGGGTAGAAGCTCGCATTACAATAACACTAATAATTACACGGTCAAACTCACGTATTCAATGTGTAGTTTAAAAATGTCTCACAAAAGTTTATATTCGTTTATCCTATAAAGTACTTCCCCGTTGTTTTCAGGCGCCTGAAACATCAGTTACCTACCGCGCGTATGTTGAAATTCTCCGTCTCCGTACCCACAATATTAAATAACCCTTATCATTAATCATAGGGTAGGGTAACGTGGGGTAACTGTGTTAGATGCGTCCATTGTCAGTTTGCCCCAGCGGTGAGTGCTGTGGCGTAATAGTTTTATATAGGTAGGGAGGTGTGATGAAGGGCTCTAGTGCCTCTAGTCAAGAAAGTTGGTAGTTCAACTTGTAGGATCTAACTTCTTTTGTTCCAACGCACAGTGTTCCGTGTAGAGCATCGTAGCGGACTAAAGTATTTTTTGGCATTTTCTGACACTATTGCCTTGATTGAATATTGTAATATCCTTTTTTTATATTATTATAAGCTTTTATTGAACTTGACCTGATCGTTTTTCAGTTTTTTAGTGAGGGACAAATCTTGGAACTGTATTTTGAACGAGTTTACCTCAACCGATTGGGTGAAATTTTGGGTATTATTATCGTTTGGATGACAATTCAATATTATGGTACCATCGAGTTGATTTCATGATGGAGATAGATTTTTTGGAATATGGTATGTGTGAACTGCAAAAAATAAATAAATTAGTTTTACAACGTTTTGCTGTAATCAAATATCATATTAGTTAAATATAGATTGGCGGCTATATCATACTTAAAATTTAGAGGAGGATGTGGTGGGGCTATGTGATTTCTAGTCTAAGGAACTTAGAAAACGAGTAAAAAATTTTCAACTTTAAAGTTACGGTAAAAATTAAAAATGCACCGAGTTTTTATAATTAAAAATTATAATATAATCCCTACCTTTTATACCTACATTTTACTTCTAATTCCATCACAAATGTTTAAAATCAATAGCAATATAACAGTAAACACGCATCTCTCCAAGAGGAGAAATGCGAATAATTTCAAGCGTACTTACCTTCTTTATTATATTGACCGTAATTACTCATCATTAGTTAATTATCCTGCAAAACTATTTACATATTCGTAATGTTCAAGGGTTTGATTATCGACTGTAGAAAGTCATTTCGATAAATACTTCAATGACTTTTGTCCAGCTACGATGTTCTACACGGAACACTGTGCAACGTTGTAAGAATAGATAAGGCCTAAGCCTATGTATTATTATTACCTAATAGCCGCGATTCCAGTCGTCAGACGATAGAAGCTAAACCCTAGGATATGTAGTTATGGTTTCAGGTTTATATGAGATTCTGAAAAACAGATATATGAAAGTTTTATCTCTATGGGATTAAGATAAAGATTTATCTCTATGAAATGCCGTGCCGGGGACGTCAAATTTTGTCATCTCAATCGGGTGCGCTGGAGCATATAGTTAGTGCGCTATCCCGTGTTAAAGTTATTAACCTGAACCGTGTACATTTTTCATTCACGACTATATCCCTAATTTTCAAATCAAAATTCTATTAGGTAATCTAATAAAGTTCTTGGATAAGTAGGAAAGAAAACTCAAAAACAACCTCTTTAACGATGGACGTGTAATGAGACATCTGTCTGATGTCTGCGATTTTCTTTACCAGAAAATGGTTCAGGTAAGAATAAATATTTAATATCAAATTACTGTATTTTCCTTTCAATATAAATCTTATTAAATGTCACTTAAAACGATTCCTAGGACTGATAACTACGTTATCTTTTTATTTGTTTTTTTTTGTGTGTAGGTTAGGTTGTGTGGAGAATATTTATCTTGTAGGTAGGTACTATCTCTCGCCCGCAACTTCGTTTGCGTGGACTCGGGATAAAACTATCCTATATTCTAATCCAGGCTATGGCTATCTTCACATTTATAATAAAAGTAGGATTGTTTATAACATGTTACGAAGTACAAAGTAGCACTCGTGGCCAGTATGAATTAATAACACATAATACTTGTTGAAATGATTCGTGAGCGTAGGTACTACCAGCACGTCTAGCACACGACGGCCGCGACATACTCTCGATTTTTATCGCACTATACCTCTTCTTCTAAGTGTTCTAATAAGAGAGAGACGGATAGTGCGAGAAAAATCGAGAGAGCTCGCGCGCCGTCGTGTGCTAGCCGTGCAGTTCGCGCTAAGTTTGCCGTTGGCGATATGACGTCACTCGAGGGTAGCGACAGTTGGCCATAGGACGCGCATTCCACGGACCGGCAAACTTAGCGCGAACCTTAGGGTTGTACTCGCCTCCACGCTTGCCAGGTTAATATGCCAAGAGGAGCGCGCAAAACATACTGAAATGCAAAACCAGATGTGAAATATCTGCAAGTGAATAAAAGTTTTATACAATGTCGTCAAGTGAACCTACTAATGTTGATTTCATGGATGATTTCATATATTTGATCGCATACATGCTGGGTGTACCTCTAGTGTATATTCATCATTATGTGCAATTCCAAAAAAAATATCAAAAACCTCCCACTACTTGTATCATGGGAATATAAAAATACTAGCTTCCGCCTGCGACTTCGTCCGCGTGGACCCGGGATAAAAACTATCCTATATTTTAATCCAGGCTATAAACTATCTTCGTGCAAAATTTCATTCAAATCGCTTCAGCCGTTTAAGCGTGATTGAGTAACAAACATCCAAACATCGAAACTTTCGTATTTATTTCAAAAGGTATTGGAAAGAAATTGTTAGTTGCCAACGAAGGCACTGAAAGATTAATGGAAGCCAGCCACAATCGGCAGTGATTGCGGTATTGATCCAAGTGCTGAGTATAATCTAATTTACGGTTCGTTCTATGTTGATCTTCGCTTCATCTGATCAGAAGTTGGTCGGATTTGACAGATTATCAAGATGGCTCAAGCGTTTTAGCGACGTTTAGGCGGACATTGATAGTTATAAGTTTGATTGGGAAGACAATAAATACGTTTGGTGACTTAGCCCATAATCTCTATGAGGAGTTTCGGGTATTTTAGGACGGTAGCAGACTCAGATCATAGTTGTATGATCTGAAGTGGCAATCAAGCAGCCTGATAGTAAGGAGAGACCGCTTTGCGACTGCAGAATCATAAGCGCGTTGTCGACCCTTTATTGGTTTGAGGATGCGTTGTGTTGACAGCTGAGACAAATGAAAAATTTAAAAACTGGCCAAGTGCGTGTCGGGCCACGCGCAGTGTAGGGTTCCGTAGTTGCCTGTCTGTCTTAGTTACATCGACGTGCGGTGCGGTTGCGTCGACCGAACTTTTGTACGAAAATTGGCATTTCCAAGTACACATTAAGTTGGTCGACTATTACTCGGTACCTAAAAACTTATGCCTACTAGTCCGTGATAGTTTTCCTATAAAATCATTAAATGTACTACTACCACGAATTGGGAGGGACGACCCACCACCACCACTACCACGAGGGGGGGGACACATGACTCTAACAAAAATTTGGGCTTTAAGGACTAATATCTCAAGCGAATCATTGATTTGAAAAATGGTTTCAATAATATTATGAAAACGAGCTATCCAACGACACCCCACACCATGAGTTTAACGAGAAAAAAAATTACATCCCCGATTTAGGTGTAGGGGAGGTACCCTAAAACGAGGTACGCGAAACTATAAGGGTTCCTTGTTGACTACGGAACCCTAAAAATGTAAATGAAAACACCCAAACAGGTCCTTCACTCCCACTAGTCCCACTGCACTCCCAACACATTCATGAAAAGCTCTTAGGAGTTATTTGTTGCTCGTTTAGGCAAAAACTACTACAAACAACCACTATTTTATGAAACTTTCTAGAAATATTGCATAAGTATACATTAAGAATGACATACCCTATAAGTTATAAATAATATGTGCGCGTACGGAGTCGTGGGTAGGTGTTATAAGACATTTTTATTATATTTATTGTAAAAAGTACATAAAAACCGTTACCACAAAGGTAGGTGTTATCATAAGTTACATACACATTTTATTCATTTATGTTCTGGATGGGATTGAATTCTGTAACTTTTTAGCAACGGTTGTGTTGCTGGAATGCTTCAAATAACGAGTTTTAGGTACCAACTTACAAAATTTTGTTAAAAAACCCGTTGACCCTTATCCTGCAACAGCCGTTATATATGGACGTGAGCCTATAAACGGTAACCACGCAAAAACGTGAACTCGATGCGACATAATTTATGGCGGTTCTTCGGGTTGGGATGTTTATAAGTTAAGTAAGTAAATTTCCGTAAATTGAATTGATTCGTTCGGGGCACTTATTTCGTCAACAAATATATTTGCGTTTTCGAGCTCTTATGCGAAGTTATCGTGTTCCGACTGGTCTTTTTACCTTCGGCGTAATTAGCCTTGTAAGTAGCATTTACAATTCGTTTGCTACCCTGTTGTTCACAACACCTCCCCACTATTTCACTGTCAACCATTACGGGCTCCTACAGGATATGAATAAACAAAATGGTTAAAACAAATAACTAATCGATTTTCATTTATTTTGTCTCGATCGATTTTAGAACTTGTGAAAATTGAAAAGTATTATCCAAACCGATTGTTCAAATTAGGTTAGGTTATCTAGGAATCGGGGGAGGGGGGGGGAGCATCGTGGTAGAATGCACTAGCTATCCCATGGCGCCCCCCTAAACGGCAGAGAGGGTAACGCCGCAGAGGTTTTAGTGGGTATTCCCTTCCCTTATGGAGGGGCGAGTCCCACATACCCCCCAAGATGGGTTACCCTGGGCCCCGGGGAATGCGTGAATGCATTTCCTCTGCGTCAAAAACAAAAAAGGTTAGCTAGGAATCTCAGCCATGGCAATCCCACGTAGCATGGTTGCCAATTCATTACTTATCGCTGTGGATAAGACGTCCGTCACGTCTTGACAAGTATGCGAGTGCGAGAGTGACGGCTGTCTTATCAACAACTATAAGTTATAAAATAGCAAAGCCCGCTGGTGAATTATGTGCTCCTCTGAGCAATTGAGTTTGAAAGAAACGGCAAGGGGGCCAACCCTGCAAACAAGCAGCACGAAAGACGTAACATGCGAACGAATTACTACGCATTATCTTGTCTACAACTTGGCAACGGTACTGTTGTCAAGTGAATAATACTACTTAGTCAATATGAGCAAATATGCTCATATAATAACTCACAGTAGTTAATCCGTAACGACTTCTGTTAATGTGCACGCCACGGGTGGTGAAAAATGGAAATTGTTACACGTGTTTACACCACGTACACCTGCGGCTTTATTTGAGTTATTCTTTAGTTCTACTAAAGCCCCATTGCAACTTGAATACGGACGGCCTAACTAGTCTCTGCACTGTAACCTTTGTACCGTGCCGCTTTAACGTCATGTTTAAACTGCCATACGAAGTTGTCAAGCGGTTGAAAGTGACAAAGTACCAAGGGTTCAGCAAGTTGTACTTAGGAGTTCGAATGTTCACGCCGGTAATACTGAAATTTATAAATTGCGCGAAACTCTCATTCTGTTTAGTAATTTATCAATGTGGTCTATTTGGACTACGTTCAGAATTTTGAGACTATACAATACAATACAATACAATACAAATACTCTTTATTGCACACCTCACACAAACAAAGCAGTTAAAAAGAAAAACAATACAATAACATGTAGGTAGAGGTAGACAACAGGCGGTCTTATCGCTGAAGAGCGATCTCTTCCAGACAACCTTTGGGTATCGGAGAAAGAGATAAAACTAGATTATGTAGTAGGTGGTGCAGAGATTACAATAAGCCAAAAATCAAAATAATTATATTAATGCACGTACATAAATAGCTCTATATATAAACATACATACACAATCATACATATATACAAATAACACAAATAAAAATATATAAAACAAACAGTCAGCCAATAATAATAATAGTAGGACAGTCAGGGTTAGGGGAAAGACAAATAATGTTCTTTAAGAAGAGATTTGAAGTTGCCGATAGATTTAGCTTGTCTTATATGAAGAGGGAGAGAGTTCCACAGTCGAATAGCCTTAAAGGTGAACGAACTACTGTAAAATTTGGAAGATGACAAAGGCACAGTTAATAGCAAATTGTTAGAAGATCTAACAGAATTCAAATAACTAAAACGCTCTTTAAGATAACGGGGAGTTGCAGGGTTAAAAAGGACACTAAACAGAAGCGAAATAATGTGAGAGTTACGGCGATAACGGATAGGGAGCCACTTGAGTTTGGAACGGAAACTAGAAACGTGGTCATATTTGCGTAACCCAAATATGAACCGAATGCAGACATTTTGGAGACGTTCAAGCTTATTAAGCTGCTCCTCTTCTGAGGACCTTTCTAGGTCGAGATAGGATACATCAGCGTAATCAAGAATAGGAAGAAGTAAAGTTTGTGCAAGCGCAATTTTAGTTGCAGTAGGCAGAAAATTACGAAGCCGCCTGAGAGACCCCACTGCAGCAAATACCTTCCTGCTCACTTCACTCACTTGAGGCACCCAAGACAAAGAGCGATCCATAATGATCCCAAGATTTTTCACTTGGATCGAGTAATCAATCTGAATCCCATCAAAAAGTATTGGAGGGAGATTTACAAAATCAACCCTAGAAATCAGATTGTTGCTGCTAATAACAATGACTTGGGTCTTCGTTGGGTTCACACTCAGACCATATCGTTGACTCCATTTCAGAATGCGTACCAAGTCATCATTAGTTCTTTCTATGGCAGAAGGGAGATCACCAAGCACGGACTGTGTATAAATCTGAAGATCATCGGCATAAAGGTGATAATGAGAGGATATATTGTGTGTGATGGAATTGATGAAGATAGAAAATAAGAGAGGAGATAGCACACCGCCCTGCGGAACGCCCGCCAGAGTACTACACCAAGAAGTACAAGAAGAATCTACCTTTATTCTTTGCCGACGATGATTTAAATAACTACGAAACCAGTCAATTACTGCAGGAGATAAGTTAAGAGAGCGTAAAATAGCGAGCATAATGTCAAAATCAACAGTGTTGAAAGCATTGCTGAAATCCAACAGAGTTAAAACTGTAAGCTTTCTGTCGTTCATCCCCAATCGGATGTCATCAGTGATCTTTATAAGGGCTGTACTAGTACTATGCCCTGAACGGAAACCCGATTGAAATTGGTTTAAAATATCATTTCTGTTTAAGAAGGAAGTTAATTGCTGATGCACTAGTCGTTCCAATACTTTGGATAGAAAAGGAAGAATGGAAATGGGACGATAATCAGAAAAGGAACTGGGGTTGGACTTTTTGGGTAAAGGGATAATATCAGCATCCTTCCATTGAGAAGGAAACATGCCAGATGAAATTGAAAAATTTAGGATACTGGTAATAAAAGGAAGCAGTAGGTCAAGGAGCGGAACTATCATCTTACGACTAATGCAATCAACACCAACAGCATTTGAAGTGATGCTAAGTACGCTCTTCCTAACTTCACTGTCAGTGAATTGACGAAAAGAAAAAGGAGAGAAATCAGAAGTTTGGGAAGATGAAATATAGTTTAGTGTATCTACCTTAATAGGACCGCTAAAAGAGGTAGATGAAGAGAATAATGAATATATTTAACCCGCAGCTTATAATACCTAGATGCCTAACTATCGACACAATTCTAAGGTAATTTGTATTCCTAAACTAAAGCTGGGCACTCAATCAATCAGTTACACTTGGTAATTAATTTCACTTTGAAATTCCAAATAGTCTGTTTTGGCCGGCTATAATTAACCAAATTCTGCAAGATTTTCCAAAAGTTATACTAACAAATCATGCGCTTAGCCTAGCCACAAATTTATAAACTACTAAATACACTTAGTCCAAGGATCCACAACAATAAAATTAGTGACAAAATATATAATTGATTAACTGGTATGTTACAACTTATTTTGCTCCAAAACACTAAATTTAGTGTCAAATGTAACCGAAACCGCTTTCATTAACAAATGAGAGACTAATTGCAACTAAATTACCAATGCAAATCAGACAAACGCCACCAATTTTTACACTTAAAATAACCTCAAAATTTCGCCACGAAGACAAAACGTGCGGTAAAAAAAACTTAAAATTATGTCGTTTTCGACCGTGAACCGATAATCAACCACGCTAGCTCTGCTACCAAATGTTTGATGCCTCACGATACGTGGGACCTTATGATAACCACTTAAAAAATTAGTTAAAATGACCGAATGTGGGTAGTGAGTGACTTACCGAGTGTAGGTTTCCCAACAGATTCTAAAAATTTTTCCAATAGGCTATTTTCTTCTATCACAATTAAATTATGAAAGTATGTTATTTCTATAGTTTTGACTTTAGGAAATACGAATATATATATATATATATATAACTATTTTGTTATAAAAACATAAGAAATATTTTTAATTTCAAAATTAAAATCGTATATTTATTATCTGTATGTCACGTGACCAAAAACGCTAACTGCCATTTTGTCTTCGGTGAGTGACGTCAGAACAGCAAATACAAAAACAAGTTTTCGGAAAAAAGTTAAAAAATATCTATATTGTAGACTCAAATTGTATTTATTTGGACTTTGGTACGCTATTTTACGCTATCTACGATGGAGGTTGGATTTGTAAAAGCCGACAATACAAATCTACCGAAAATAGACGCACTAATGATTGCAAAATACTGCGTATAATACAGATTTCTTTTCTGCCGAATGCAGAAATATCAAAACAGCTTTGTAAGTATATTCTGTTTAATTTTCCGAAACTATATTAGAACAATATAATGTTGTATATTTCCGATGATAAGTTTACACTTGGAGCAAAGTTTACATGTTTTGAGGAGTCTTCAACGTTGAACTATTACAAGTTGGCGCAACACCAACGATAACGAGTATGAAAGCTCATTTTTAGTTATAAAATCCATGAAGAACCAGAACTATCAGAAGGCAAAGATTAGAAGTAATAGAAGTTTGACATTTGACGTGTATCTTCTTAGTAGTCTGTGGTTTGTTATTGCGGTTATGACGTCACGATAATGGCAGCTGCCTTTTTGGCCCGAATATATAATGTTCAAATTTCAACCATTATTTATTTGCTTAAAGCGATATTATTTTGAGGAAATAAAAATACCAGTTGACTATCGAATCTATACGAACATTTTAAAATATATTTAAAAAAAATAGTAGAATAGCCTATTCTCTCCGCAGCCCCGCGCTGCTTCAAAGGGGAGGTTATATTACAAGTCCGGGTGGCCCAAAAAATCTCAATTACAAGTGTCACATTGACAGGTGTCACTCATTTTACTTTTTTTATAATCCGCCGGTGTTCCCATGTGAATAATACTCGGGCCTTTCACACGGGCCCGAACAGGTTCCATAAAAAAAATGGCGATAGAATCTGCAATCTTACCTGATATGGAGTCCCATTCTGACATAGAGGCAGAGTATCAACACGCCTGGCACGAAGAAAAAGAAGATGCTGCTGAGCTCCAGTAAAGGTGAGGGAGCCATCAGGGCGCAGAAGGCGGACTCTGTCGATCTGTTGCCGGAATCTGCCAAAAGATAATTTATTTATTTATTTATTTATTTATTTATTTACAATAATACATTGAAAGCTTACAGTGTAAACACCAAATCGCTTACATGCTAAAATAACAAAAGAAAAAAAAAAAGATAAACATTCACTGGTAAAAATGTCACAAATCGTAATTGTAATGTCAATCGTAATTATAATGTCATTCCATTCATTAAATGCCAATTCAAAAATATCCTGGCAATATTGCACAAGTATGTCAACCGATCAGCGAACATGTCAGCGTCTTCGTGCTGAGTGAGCATTCGATGCAGCCACGTCATGGCACGGGCGGTAGGCGCGTGGCTCGCGTATCGCGTGCGAGCGGACGGCCGCTGCAGCAGGCCCGGCCGGCGGCGGGGCGCCACCGCCCCGCCCGCGTCCGCGGGTATCCGCGTCGGAACCACCAATCCGATCCGAGCCAACACCTCTGCACTATCAACTCGGTGATGGACAATTGACAGATAGTGGACTAGCAGCAATAGCTTTCTTCGCAGCGCCAGCGTGTCCAGCCCGACCATGCCCGAGACAAAGATGGAGGGATAGAGGTACGGGTAGTAACCGTAGGCTTTTTTGTACAGCCAGCGAGCAAATTTGCGTTGTACTTTCTCAATCATGAGAGAGTATTTGCTCTCGTACGGATCCCAAACAACAGCACCGTATTCTAACTTGCTCCTTACAAATGCGCTAAAAAGAATCTTAGCCACTCCGAAATGAAATTGTTTTGCAATCCTCATCACAAACTATAATAGCTACATTCTTCCTTTCAATTATCTTCTTAATGTCTAAGTGTTCTTAATGACTATATTTAGTTGTGGCATCAATTTTCTGTTGAAAGCAAATGAGACTGGAAACAATCAATCAAAATAACTGTTGTCCTATTTACTTTCATGACCTTGCAATTCATGTTCCATTCATAATTCAATTAAAAGGGGAACAGTATGTATAGGAGTTCAACAGAGAATATAGGTACCTAAACGATTTCTTTTTTGATCAATGTGTTTCGCGACCTTGTTTCCATGCACGCGCACCGAGCTGACGTTTCTAAACTTAAAGAGCGCGAGAAATCAAGATTTATTTGGGGAACGCAAAGGAAATAAACCTAATTGAAAGCATCAAATAAAATAGTAATATATCGGCCATGTCGCGAGCTGTTCTCGTGCCGAATTGAGCCCCTGAATTGTTAAGTGCAATAGCAGCGGCGGGGCATCAAACATATTTATTCGTAGCTAATCCTTATAATCTGGTCTACTTTTTACAAGGCTTTATACAAGAAGTGAGGGATAAAGTTCTGAAGTGTTATAAAAATAACGCGTTCATTACTAACCATGGCTGCACGCCTACACTAGCATGCATTAAAGCGTGCATAAGTGAAAAAGAAGATGGAAAATGCGTTCTATAAATATGTACTAACATGTGGTGTCCATTAGTGCAGGCGACGTATTAAAACCCGTAGAAACTCGCATGAACACGAGGATGGAGCATCCTCTGACCATAAAAGAGAAAATATAAATTGTCCCGTGGAGTGAGAAATGTAATCCCATAAAAAACATTCCATGTAAAAATGAGGCCAAGTCTCGAAACTGTTTCTCTGTAATAAGTTGTGATATACCTATTCCGTAGAGCCAAGTCTCAGGCATTCTTATTAATCCTTATTTACTTGCTAAATAAAATTCTGCAACTTGGCAAACACACAACTTTACTGCATTTATGGATTTTTGCATACTTACCTTAATCTATGCGGTATTGTGTGATTGCCAAGTCACAAAATTTTATTTAGCAAGCAAATAAAGATTAATAAGAATGCCTGAGACTTGGCTCTACGGAATAGGTATCTCACAACTTTTTACGGAGAAAGAGTTTCGAGATATGGCCTCATTTTTACATGGAATGTTTTTTATGGGATCTCACTTCTTTTTGTAGGTTATAGTGTTATCAATACATACAAATGATGAATGCAGTCCCATTCTTGCTTTTTAATGTTTTGTCCCATTCACGGCTTAACTTTGTAATCCTATATGTTTATATAGGATTACAAAGTTATTTATGTAGTTAGTGTATCTAGAAAACTGAACTGAAATTGTATTTTTTTTAAGTTTCCCTTGATTTATACACTAAACACTAATTGAATTCTAAATTTGAAGTTTCTATGTCTGCTAGAAGTGCCTTAGACTTTTGATGATCGTTCAGTCAGTCAGTGAGTGACAAAATTAAGAAACTGACTAGTTATAATTCTTAAACTACTGGTTCAATTGAATGAAATTTTAAATAGATCGTGTTTATACAATGCGTGCTTGGTTACTGAAAATTCAGGCTTCTATTTTTATCCACAACGAAGTTATAGGGGGGTCGAAAATGGCCCGAACTGCTTCGAGAAAAGGATGGTACGGCCGTGCCGCTGTTTTGCTCGACTTGGCTTGGGGGTACTGCCGTGCCCCCAGATTTTGCGAAAATTGTATAGTCCCCATTTTTCAAGTAGCAATTTAATTTTTAGCTTCATTTTAGTCCCATCTCAATATCATTACATGTACTCGTAATAACACACACTTTTCAAGACACGTTTACACAAAAGGGAGTGCATGGACACTGTTTTTATTACACGTACGATATACTTACTTGACTCTTTACACGTACGTATCGAAATTATAAGTACAATCACCTGCAAGAATATAATATACGCGTTCAACAATTTTTTACGAGCTATTTTTTTACGACCAGTTTAGCTTAGTTGGTGGTGGCCCAACCTACGTTTGTACTATTACATTATTATAATTTAATGGCCCATGAACTCCTGCAGATAGTTTGGACATTCGGTCAGGAGGTTAGTTTTAAGTTTATTATCAAAGGTGTTTTATTACATTTTTAACCGAATTAAAAAAAAAGGAGGAGGTTCTCAATTCGGTTGTATTTTTTTTACTATTATTATATCTTAACACTCACTGCCAGGACCCGCCTAGCGGGCGCCTACGCCATAGTCGCTTTCCGCTACATACGAGGAAAACCACGGAATCGGCTACGAGCGTTAATTTGTTATTTGTTGCAGAATTTTATGGTAGATTCTAATTGTCATTTTATTTCGTAGCGCTACGCTCGTAGCGGATAACATACGAAAAATCGTTTGTAGATGAAACGGCCTGCAAGCAGAGCGCCCACCCAGAGGCCTCCTAGCACTGAAAGTGTAATTGAACATTGTTAGATTGGCGGGAATAACCATGGTGACTATTTTTTTTTCATGATGTCTTTCGAACCAGTTTTTGGAGAGGAACAAATGTTTGTATGGGAGCAACTACAATTAAAGAACATAAATACTCAAAAGATTGAGACAAAGATTGACCTCGCTGGCGGCAGCGCAAAACGCTTCATGCTGATTGACAGATAGGTATGACGTCACAACAACATTTGTTAATACAAAGTACATGTATCGTTGTATAGAAGATCAAGTAAACTGTTGTTTCGGTCGCGAAATACTGCGTTTAAGTACATAGTTGTCATGCAATTTTGTTTCTATAAAAGCGTAAGGATTCTATTGGTAACTTTAAATTTACTCTTGGACAATAAAAAAATGCATATTTTGTCTAAACTTTCAAGGCATATCATTTTACAATTTTAATTATATTCTATAATTTATACTTTATTTCTTTAATTTGATGGTTTACTATCCATTTAGCATCACTACGTTATCAATTCGAACATGAGACACCATGCCTATTGCAAGAAGCACTACGCGCATATTCGTAGCACTACGCGCGTAGCCGATAGAGTTCGTTTTCTGCCTCGTAGCGAACTACCTACGAATAGAAAACATATCGAGCGGGTTTTATGCAACGAAAGTGCTAACACACTCAGCGAACTGTATATAATTTACTTTAAAAACAAATTTTTAACCGACTTCAATTTAGTAGGTACTCCGCCAAGCCACGAGAACATTTCCACATTTTTTTTCCAATTTACCATATGAACTGATTTCCGAGAGCGAATGCGTTGATTATTAGATAAAAAAACCGAATCGCTGTATGTGGCCCGATAATATTTGAGGACTCCGTCGATTCCACAAGGATCACCTTTGGCACTTCATTAGTTGCTATTTCAACGGAATCTTATCAGAATCTGTGACTTACTTTTGTACTTTTAAGTACATTATTGAGGAATTCCATAAGTCATCTTCTGTGGTCTTCATCATCAATTCCACTCCACCAAATTTATGATTTTCGGGTGTAAATACACGAGTTATAATCGAAAATAGGTACCAAAATCCCTACACGCGTGCCTAATATAGTTGAGGAGTTCCCTGGATTTCCCTCCTTTTTTTGAAGTCGGTTAAAAATAGAGGCTCTGTGAGCTGTAGAGCTCGCGAGCCTGTCGTTGCTCGACTACGGCAGAACCGAAAGGAAGGGATATGTTTTTAGCAGTCCGTGGTGCGGTTGCGTCGGCCGAATTTGTACAAAAAAGGCCTTTCCAAGTACACATTAAGTTGGTCGACTATTACTCGGTAACTACTTATGCCTACTTGTCCGTGATAGTTTTCCTTTTTTAATTCATTACATGTACTACTACCACAACAACAAAAATTAGGGCTTTAGAGCCCAACATCTCGCAAACGAATTACTAATTTGAAAAACGGTTTTAGGAAACCCATAATATTTTTGACGAGCTATCCAACGATACCCCACACTATGGGTTTAGGGGAGTACCTCCCACTTTAGGTGTAGGGGTGGTACCCCAAAAAAACGGTTTTTTTTTTCAGTAGTGGGGTTGTAGTTTTTTGAATATAATATGTTTCTAATTCTTTTTTATTTCCAAAAACTGATCAGATTCGATTCGATTCTCGTGAAATTTTGTGACTATAGATAAATCTATAATAATCAATTGATCTATGATAATCGGTTGAGAAACAGACATACGAAAGAGTTTTTACCCAAGCCGAAACGGAGAACTTCGCTCGCTTCGCGCGCTCTCTCAATAAATTAGTACGTACTAACAGTGTCTGACATATTGCTACAATTTCACAACAATTTCAGCGTACACCGAAGTGTTCACCTACCTACCTAATACGTGGTGACGCAACCTAAAGCCCTTTCAGGATGATACAAAGGAAACATGGACTAATTGTGTGTATGACGGAACCCTTTTACTTGAGCTTAATGGATATTATTAAGGCACCCGTCGCCCTTTGCCCTCGGCTGAGATGATATAGCCGGCAACGCAAATAAGACCCATACAAACAAACGTGATGCGTGTATTTAGTTACTAATTGATTTTCTAAATTTTAAAGCACTCTTAATACATTCACTGCCAAGAATCTCTCTACGCGCTACGCTCGTAGCCGATCCTGTGGTTTTCTCGCCAAGTAGAGGAAAGCGCCTACGAGGTAGGCGCCCTTAGGCGGGTTCCTGGCAGTGAATGTGTTAAGGGTCCCTAAGCACTGCACAGTTATGAAACTTTTCAAAGGTCTGACTTGGGAGAGACTAATAGAACTAGTTTTCGCGTAAACGTATCCTGAGTACCTTTATATTTAGATTTTTGTCAGAAGCCAAAACACAAATGCTCAAAATTTCCTCTTTAGAAATAAACTGTTATTGGGTCTTTATTTTCTTTATTTACTTCAGCCAACTCAAACAATATATTATAATTTAACCGCCGTTATCGAGTAGAACTAACGGTATTTTACCTTGTCTTAAAACTCATACACGAGCAAATAGCAATACAATGTGAAGCTCATAACACCCCTCGCTTGCGTCGGGGATTCATAAAACGGATATAGGGCATAGCACTACTTTATACACGTTAACGTAAGTTGGTAGATTCTTTACCAAATGAGTGCCGTTACCACCTCGTCTCAGGGCTCTCTATTAACTTGACAGCCTACACTTTCAGCTTATATTTACCCTCGAAAATGTCCAAACTGTGCTTACGGCGTCACACGTATGCCATGTCTCGCCTGGCGGCGAATCAAAGTGTCGCTCCAATTTGCTAAAAGGCTTCGCGGTGAACCCGGCCGCAGAATGCTATGTGACACCTCTGGTATTCGCAATACTTTACAATAACAACTCCCATAACCAGTATAAGCGGAACTGTCATTCATAAGACTAAGACCTCGATTAAACGCACTAAGACCCTCCTCGCGTCTTGCCTCTTTGGTTCTCGTTCTGTGATGTCATCGCCACCATTCTGACGTAGTGGTCGTGGTGGCGACTCCAATGACCCTATTTAGTTTCCGCTTTCGTCGGGCAGGGGACCGCGTATACTCTATAATCGAGCTTACACAATTGTTTAAGACTGTTTATAAGTACTATTGGATGCCCCTCCCTACAGCCACTCTAGAATAATGGCATGTCAGCCGGAGTACAATTTCACAACAACTGCAGTGTACCTATGTGTCAACATATAAACTTACCTAAGTTAACTAAATCATCATATCAGCCGAAAGACGTCCACTGCTGGACATAGGCCTCCCCCAAAGAGTGCCACAATGACCGGTCCTGCGCCACCCGCATCCAGCGGACTCCCGCGACCTTTACCAGGTCATCAGTCCACCTTGTGGGGGGCCTACACACGCTGCGCCTTCCGGTACGTGGTCGCCACTCGAAAACCTTTCCGCCCCAACGGCCATCGGTTCTACGTGCAATGTGCCCCGCCCACTGCCACTTAAGTTTAGCGATTCGGAGGGCTATATCGGTTACCTTGGTTCTGCTGCGGATAGCCTCATTTCTGATGCGATCGCGCAGAGAAACTCCCAACATAGCCCTCTCCATTGCCCTTTGGGTGACTTTGAGCCTTCTTATGAGGCCCATAGTAAGCGACCACGTTTCCGTGCCATACGTCATCACTGGCAACACACACTGGTCAAAGACTCTCGTCGCTGGTGCTGGACACCTGCCAATGCCTGTCTGGCAAAGACAAGTTAACTAAATAAGTAACTTAATTAAGAGTGTGGTTGTGGATAAAGTGTTGTTTTATTGGTACAGATTAGAACACCTACAAGCAGTCATATACTGACTAGTGAGACGGCTCGCTACAGGTTGTGAATCGCGTAGTTGAACGTTAACACTCTCGAAACATAGTGCTCGCCCTGTTTTCTCGGGACATATAGATACGAGTATGAAAGGTTGACAGAACAGCCTTCAAAGAAAACTACAGACAACATTTGATAATGATTAACTTCAATGCACGCGAAATCACAAGAGCGAAACCGATGCAAAGCCTCACTCATATTTACTCACAGGTTTTTGATAACGGTCAGGATCAGGCTAGATTGGATTTTGGGAGAGATTTTAACTTTAATTTCATACACGTAACGTAGAGAATACAAGCAAAACAACTCGATGCGAGTTTTTTACGAGAGGTGCAGTTCTATGTTTAAAATAGGTAGTCTAGTAAATAAGTGTTTATTAGGAAATAATTTAATCTTGAAAACGTCCTTACATGTTTTTTTCAAATCCCACATTACTGAATGGCCTGTTCCTTGGACCTTTTCACATTAGTAATAATATTAAAGTTCTTTATTGTTACTCTTCTTGTTTTAATCTTTATTGTCTTATTGTTCTACTGTCATTTAGTTCTACGATAAACACTGCGCCACTTATTTTACCGTACATCAGATAGATGGTTAATTATTTTCATTTGTTTTATATTTGTTGGTCTAATTATAGTTTTCATAAGTCTGAATAGAGTATCTTATCTTATCTTATCTTATCTAGATGAGGGCCCTTTCGGATGCACTTCGACCCAGCGGGATCTTTTGTGCATTTTCCCTCTCCTTTATGCCTACTCCCAAGCTCGCTCCATCATTACCACAAAGCGGATGATACAGCTCAGCGGGAGCACCTTGAATTCCTTTGGATGCGGATAGCCGCTACCAAAGTAATTCATTATTTGTCTGGCAAGGGCATGACATTCACACAGTAAGTGTTCCATGGTCTCATCCTCCTCGCCACACATTCTACAGTCTAAACTATCCGACAGTCCCATCTTGGCCAAGAGATCCTTGACCCCGAAGTGACCTGTGAACACCCCAGTTATGATTCTGAGTTGCTTCCTACTGGATTTCCAGAGCTTGTTAGTCCAGCCCGAGTCCACTCCTTCTATGAAGCGCTTAGAGTGCCTTAAGCCGGCCTCATTCCTCCACTCGTGTTGGTGTTTGGTTTTGGCGTAGGCTTTAAAGGCCGAAGTTATGGTTCTCTGCGAGAGTCCCACAAATGGCTCTGGACCTACAAAGTGATTTGTAGACCCCCCTCTTGCAAGCTCATCCGCTCTTTCGTTGCTGATGAAGCCCTCGTGCCCTGGTATCTAAACTAGTTGCACCTTATTGTGCTTTCCAGGCTTGTTCAGTGCCTGGACGCCATTATAGACTAGTCTAGAATCCACTTTCGGCGCCGTAAGCGCTTTAAGGGCCGCTTGACTGTCGCTGAGGATATAGATGGTCTGCCCTCTGGTTTACCTGTCTATATTCTCCTGTGCACAGGCAATTATGGCGTATGTCTCCGCCTGGAAGACGGTTGCCAAACTGAATAGAGTATATTTTTATATGGTTGTCATCATATTGATGTAATTAATTCACAGCCGTGCGAAGCTGCGGCGATAGCGAACAGGTCTATCTGACCAGACGTATTGAAATAATATTTACATTTGTAGTACGCACTCGTTCTGACCCTTTCACATATTCACTGCCAGAGTTTACGTAGCAATACGCTCGTAGCCAACAACATTTTTTTATATATAACGACGGTGACAAACAAGCTTACGGTCCGCCTGATGGTAAGCGGACACCGCAGCCTATAGACGCATGCAACTCCAAAGGAGTAACATGGGCGTTGCCCACCCTTGATATATTTGAGGATTCGCCGTGTTGACAGCTGAAGGAACAAATTCCCTCGCTCTCAACACAACGCATCCTCGGGAACTCTGGCGACCTTGCTCACCTCCAGGAACACAATACTACTACAGAGCAAGTAGTAGTGTTATTATGGCTGTGGTCTTCTGCAAGGCGGAGGTACTTCCCCAGTTGGGCTGCTCCACATTCGAGCGGGATGACATTTCGCTGTGCCCTACCTCACCTAAAGCGCCTACGAGCAGAGCGCCCAACTCGCGAGCTCCTGGCTCTGAAAGTGTTAGGCGTAGCGCACGTGAAAGCAAACATTATATCAAAGCAATACGTTAGGTAAAATAGACACCCAAGTCTAATAACCAGCGGCGCCCGAACCCAATATTTAATCTTGTTAACTACTAGGGTAAATGATAATAAAGTATAATGGTCGCATAATTAAAAAAGTTCATTATAGATAACTGCTGTCTGGAAAGTCTATTACTAAGCTGCAAAGAGTCGGGAAAAGTCTTGCACGTAGATACTCGGATTCCATTTTAATTAAAACAGTTTTAGGGTTCTTTATGCTTATGACTGAAATCGCCTGCGATAGCTCCTGGTAACATTGTATTAGATAATCGTTTCGAGAGATTGAAATGAAATGAAATGAAATTATTTATTTGCATAGACACAGTACAGGGATGTTTATAATATATTACGATCATGTGTATCTAGCTTGCATGCAAGCGTGCAAATATGTATGTATGAATTAAATTGGCAAAGAGAAAACATAAATTAGAATAACTATACAATGTCAAATTGAATTGATATACATTATTTACATAATTATATAATCATAATAATCGTCAAAGAGGCAGAATAAAATGATATAACTAAATACTACAAATTCTAATGCTATTGATGCTCGAGATACGCCTTAATGCTATAAAAACACCGCTCCAGAAGCCAGTTTGTTAGACTGCGTTTAAAGGAGTTTCCCGCTAACATCTTTATTTCCTCTGGCAGGTGGTTGTAAATAACAATGCACATATTGTACACGTTTTTCTTGTATATAATTTTGTGACTTCGAGGGTGATACAAAAGGTTCATAATTTTTTGCCGTGTTTGCCTTTCGAGAACTTCGCCACGTGTATTAAAATACGAGAGATGTGACCTAACAAAATTACATATTTCTCTCAAGTACAGGCAAGGCAAAAGAAGAATTTTATGCTTTTTGAAAAGTGGCACGCAACTTTCGTCCCACCATGAATTACTTATGACTCTGACACATTTTTTTTTGTATCTTGATCTGTCCACTTCCACTGCGTTGCCTCATAATATTAACCCATAACCAAGGACAGATGATACATAACTATGGTAAGCCGTTAATGCTGCTTCATTTGATACAGTGTCTCTCAGCCTTTTGAGCGCAAATACAAAACGGCCTAGTTTATTGCAGATTTTGTCAATGTGCGCCCTCCAGTTTAAGTGGTTGTCAACTGTGATTCCGAGAAAATTAAAAGAGTCAACCTCATCTACTGCCTTTGTTATTATGTTTAATATTTAACGGTATACTATTTGTTATATGATAAAAATTGAATTAATTTAGTTTTAATTATATTTATATGAAGGTCATTATTATACATCCAATTAATTATGTTCTGTAATGAGGTATTAATGTCATGTTCAAAATTTTATTTATTATTACATTTTATTACAAGAGTTGTATCGTCAGCGTATATTGTTATTTGTGTTGTCGCCTTCGATAAATCATTAATATACAGGAGGAATAATAGTGGTACCCAAAATGCTACCTTGTGGGACCCCGCTTTTATTAGTTTTAAATTTAGACCTATACACATTCTCGGTAATGGCATTGTTTGAATAAGCAATTCTGTGAATTTCAATGCATTTTATTCTGTCTTTTAGGTAGTCCTCAACCCAATCAAGAGCTCAAGCTTACGCAGGAGTTTACCGTGGTTAACGTAATCAAAGGCTTTGCTCATATCGAGAAAGACAGATGCAACTGGAGTGTTGTTGTTAATACACTCAGTAATACACTAGTAATACACTCAGTAAAATGCTTTTTCAAATCCTTTTGAAAGTATTGGGATTAGGGTAATAGGCCTGTAGTTACTTGGGTCTTGCCTGCCACCACTCTTAAACAAAGGTCTAACTATGCTCAACTTTAATAAGGCTTCAAAATCCTAGTGGTGATGCTGTCATAACCACTTGACTTAGTGTTTCTAATTGACATAATTATTTTATATAGTTCTTTAGGGTCGACTGGTCTCAGGAACATCGTGTGAGGATTACAATCCGATAGGGAGGGTTGACTAGAATAATTACCCGATGATGAGCTCGGCAAATTGGTCAGGTCTATAAAATATTGATTAAGAATATTGCAAATGTCATTGGGATTGGAATATAATTTATTGTTAAATTTAATTACGCTAATGTCATGTAACTTATTTGCTACGGTAGACGAAATCAAGTCCCAAGTTGCCTTTCCTTTGTTTTGGCAGTTATTAAAAAAAATAGTATTTTTAATTTGTTGGGCACTTAATAAACATTTTTTTAATAATCTAGTATAATTTTTGTATGTCAATTTATTATTTTGCATATTGATCTGGTCATGTTTAAGCTTAAAGTAAAGAATCCTCTTGTTTCGACAAGATTTCTTTAATCCTTTTGACATCCAGCTTAGTTTGTTGGACCTATCAGTAATTTTTACTTTAATTTTTAGAAAGCATAAATTGTAAAAAAGACACACTAAGTCATAAAAACTATCAAATGCCCTTGCCGCATCGGTTGATTTGATGGTTTCGGAAAATGAAAGTGAAGACATGCATTCGCAGAACTTACGAATGTTATCCCGGTTATGGTCACGCCTATACTCGTACCACGTAGTATAAGCTCTTTGTCGGTTGATGGTTGGCAGTGTCAGGGATTGCGCAGTTTCGTGGTCAGAAAGCCCAAGATAAAGGATCTCTGCAGTTACCATTTTTATGTTGCTTGCTAGTTGGTCAATACAGGAATTCAATCTTGTTGGTTTTTTAATGTGTGCTACTAAATTGAAGTTTTGTAATAGTTCTAAAAGGTCTCTAGAAGTTACGCATTTTTTCAATGTTAATAACCAGTCTCTGGATATTACAATAGGATTGAGCAGACCGCAGAGCTGATCGTATAATATATGAATATTTGGACGCGGGTTATTGGGCTGTACATTATTGGGCCGCGCATTATCACTCTTAGCAAACTTGGTCCGCGGCAGTCATTGGAAGCCAGTTTTGTCCTGGCTGATAATGCACGGCCCAATAATCCGCGTACAACAATGTGGACGCGGATTATTGGACCGTACATTATTGGCTTCTATCGCTGACAACAATCGTCTACCCTGTCCCGTAGTTGCCTCTTACGACACCCACGGGAAGAAAGGAAGTCGTGGTGCTACCCTAATTTGTGTAATATGGAACGTTGTACTATACAATAAACGAGAAACTAATCAACCCTTATAACATGCTGGCAGCATATATATATGTATATATATACATATAATTGAAATCTGCCAAAACTGTTTCTAACAACCCCTCCAGACGCGTGGGCGAGCCAACTCAACCTGCGTACTTGTACCTATACATGGAAGTTGTCAGCTCACATACACACACGCGTGACCAGTCAATTCGGCCATTTACGTCACTTCAAGCCTTATTGGATTGGCATATTATCTAGCGAAATAGAATATAGGTCACCGGTTGTCTGATCATGTCGTCAAAGGTATTTCTGAAACTAAGATTTGTAGAAGATTAGGTAGCGCCATTGGATAACAGAGAAAAGGAAACATTTAATGTGTTTTTAAATGTCACACAGCATTTCCTTGTAAAGGTTGGCGATTATATTAGCAGTTTTGACTGGGCTGATAATGTATGTACTTTGCGCCTATCAACTTTTTACTGTCACTAGTGGCCAATCGATGCTATCGTTACGTCACCTGGGTCACTTTTTAAAGCTGATTTTACAGAATCAAATCCACCGAATGTTGGCTTGTGCTGAGCATCTTCTAAACATGTTAGAAATCCATGTTGCAATATTTATTCTAACAAACTGTAATTTTGTCTCCTGGCTAACAAGACAAAATGACACCAAAAATAGCTGATGGACCCACTTATGCTATAGAGCTTTATTAGTCTTTTAAAACCGATGCTATAGAGCTTAACATATCTTATACTTAGTCTCATAGTACCCCATCGATTGAACCTGTATAATAATTTATTGTACCTATCTAAATAATATGCAAAATTGCTCCAGAAATAGGTTAAGCCCCCGTACTGGGCGGAGATGTGGACGTTCCGTGAAAGCATTCAGACTTGTTGATTAGGTAAAACGTATACCTGTAGGAGGCTGATTAGCATTCGGGAGATTCCTCGTCGAAAACTTTGTTGTAAATGTTTTATGATTTTCTGTGAGTTTGGCGTCACGTGGCGGATAGGTGAATGCGTGGCAAGTCTGTCACAACTCGTGACGAGGGTCAATTGCGTCGTAGGCACTTAGAACAAACGCGGTAGTTTTATATTCCTGGAGCCGCGTTCACATTTGTCCGTCGTGTTGTGTTGTGATGCATCAGAACGGTATCGGTTTCATACATTTAATATGGTTGCGTTTAGATCTATCTGATGCCGTGTGTTGTGACTGCTTATGTTGTGTCGCATCACAAGTGATCCCGGTCCGCGTCAGAACGGATGAGGTGCGGGGGGGCGGTGCAGCAACACGACACAGCGCATCAGACTAGTGTGCACGCGCCAGTGTTGTGTTGTGACGCGTCATAGCAACACGTGAAGTATGGACGACGAACATCCTCCTCCGAGAGCCAAGACCGAACTGATATAAAAATGCATCATAACACGTCAGATAAATGTGAACAGCAACCATGACGACAGAGCATCACAACACAACACCACAGACAAATGTGAACGCGGCTTTAGTTTATATATATTAGGTCCTTACCTATGAAATTGGCGTTATGTCGAACTAGACGCTTCGATCTCACATATCTGGCATTTGGTTCAGAACTCCACTGAAAACATGAGTTTGGAGTTCTGAACCAAGTGCCGGTTCGAGGTTCCGCTGACCAGCGCTGCAGAACGAATTCATGGGGAAGCTAATGTAAAATAAAGCACTGTACGTTTTTGGTTTCCACGTTTTCATTCTGGAATTTTTGACCTACCGAACCAACCCCGCGGACGACCGGAGACCCTAGTTGACAATGAAGAATTAAAAGCGATCGTGGCAGCGGATTCATCGCAAACCACGTCAGAGTTGGCTAACTTCTGGCTTTTGGCAGGCTTCGGATTGAGTTAAAACAATTTAAAGTCACTTGCGACGAATTGGAAAAGTGAAAAAAGCTCGAGAAGTGAGACCTGGTATAAAGTTCTTGGAAGTACGCTTGATACGAATGGCGCAGGACCGGTCATTGTGGTACTCTTTGAAGGAGGCCTATGTCCGGCAGTGGAAGTCTTGCGGCTGATATGATGTAGCTGCAGATGACGAGTGTTTATACTGCTTGGTTTGAGTCCTACCCCTAACTCAACGCGCAAGTTATACCAGTTTCATGCTGCTATATAACCTCGACCTCTACACGTGGTGCGTTTACCGAGTTTTGCCCACCCGGCCCTACTTCTAGACTGACTCCGACCTTGAATCAGACCTATATGTTGCATTGCCCTTGTTTAATGAAGTTACTTGCTGACCAATCTACACGTTTGCAGGACGGCTTCGTGCTGGTGGGCTCCGTGGCCGGGCAGCGCTACTGGTCGTCCATGCTGTCGCTGGACGCGCGCATCACCTGCGGCTGCTGGACGCCGGACGACGGGCAGGTGTACCTCGGCACTGCGTCCGCGCAGCTCGTCGTCATGGACGTGCACGGTGCCATGGTCTCGCAGGTACCACTGTTGTTTACTAGTTAACAAATAGTTATATAGGTACAAGTAGAGCAGAGCGCAGTGATCAAAATAATAAACTAAGCCAAACCTAATTATCCGGGCGTTTTCTATGAATAGGCATGTATTTCGGGCGCTAAATGACACTTTCTATCCAAATAGACCGAATGTGGGTCGCACAAATTAATTCCCTGGCGCAAATTGCTCTGATATTTCAACTCGGACGTGTTTTCAATAGCTACTTAGCCAGGTAGAAGTAAAAAGGATTTAAATGTAGACTGAAAAAAAACCATTATACCTACTTATTAAATAATAACATTTTGGTATAGGAGCAGCTAGGGTTCATTGTTAAACTACTTTTAACTAATTTTCACACGGTAGAATACTCTTTGTTTTCTTGACCCTTTTTTAACTTCGCTACAGGCATAACGTTCCTCAATTTGTATGTGTTTTACGAGTTTGCTGCCACGCAACATGTCAGCATAGATGGTTTATCTGCCGCGCCAGTTAGACTATCCATCTCTATTTTATTAGAATCTTTTAGAAACCGGCGGGTAGTAGATGTATCGCGCGCGAGACGGGGCACGGTTTTGTGCTAGCCGCTCGAAAGATATTGAGATATGAATACGATGTGAAAGTGATGATTTGATGAACTAAATCAAGTCCCTGAAAGATGGCGAAAGTGAATTTACAAAACAAAATGTCTAGTCGAATTGGAAGCTCACGACCGATGCGCGACTTCGAATAATTCGACTAATCGAATAATTAGCGATTACTAATATGAATAATCAATTATATCATTATTAATATACTAATGTTGATAATCGAATGACGACAACTAATTACTAACTACTAATGGTAAACTATACATAAGCTTGTAATGCCACGGCTCGACTAGTCGCCAGCCATTCAGTTCAACTACTTGAATTCGACTTGGATCGAGTCGACTCTGCGTTCATTAGTAGTGAGTGACTAATAATCGAATGATTATAAATTGAGTCGAATAAGTCGAATGATTATTATAATCGACTAATCGATTTAGTATCATTCAAAGTCGCGCATCGCTAGCTCGCGTAGGTGAAACAACTACCGTAGTAGGTACCTGGGCATTTTCAATAATTAGTGTAACCAATTAGCGTGAGTTGATAAATAAAAATTAACTCCTTGTCAGTTTTGTTACGTCAATTAAGTATTCAGGTTGTATGAAATTTACTTTTTATGTTTAATTTATAAATGATACGCATATACACGTTAATAAAAATGTGAAACAAGTTCATATTCACATAATTTGTATGCTTTATTTTCGTCACAAAACGGACACTGCTTAAATTTTTGTTTAATAACTAACGCTAATTGGGTACATGAATTATTGAAAATGCCCACCTACGCGCGTCAGTAAATTTGTACCGCTCTAATATTTAGTTTTAGGAGAGCTTGCCACTAAAGCGTAAACACCTAAACTAATATTGGACGAGAACATTAAATGAATGAAATTGTTATGGGTATTGTGTGTGGCTGTATCCTAGCCCTATCGGAGTTGATCAAACATTAATATTCCCGTTATGTGAAAAGAAACTGCTCGTGAACAAAGTTTTATAAATCACAGTGTTTAATTTGGTATTAAATACGGGGTCAAATAAAAACTATAAGTAGGTACCTACTCGGTTGGTAGTCGATGGCAAACGATCATATTTATAGTTATAAAACTTATAAAACGGTAAAGTTAGATACATTTTATACCATCACCACCTGCTTTGTCGAGGAGACCAATATGCGATCTGAGACTTTCTTTATTACCGCCCGTGGTGAGTACAACAGTCTACGTCTCTCCCTGGTCTGGAAGCGGGATTTTCCGCTACTTTGAGGTCAGGTACGACGTAAAGAGTTATTAGTATTTCCAATTAAAGGCCGAAACGCACTGACAGCGGTCGTGGAGCGGTGGAGCTCCGCCACCGCTGTCAGTGCGTTTCGACCTATACACAGGTGCATGGGTACCACAAAGCATACCTGCATAAGATTTAAATCACTGCCCGTGTGACACCACTAGGTACTACACAATTTACCATCTACTTAGAGAATGCCCTAAATTTAACTTGAGTAGAATAGAACACAAAATCGTGTGTAACAATATTATTATAGACCCATACGACATCAAAAGTATAAAAAACCGTACAAGTGCGAGTCCGACTCGCCCACCGATGGTTCCGTACTTAATTATAAATGTATAGTTTTCAGATTGTTGCCTGTACTTTGTAACGGTTGGAATTTAGTGTGTTAATGAAAGACAACCGGTCAAAAGAAAACAGTTCAATTTATTGAAAAGGTCGTGGCCAAGGTCCGATTTAAGGGGAATTTGCCCGTCTGGTTCCACTGGTATAATGCGGTACTCCCCTACGTGGCTGCGAGCTGGTCGAGCAGGTCCAGGGGCGTAATCTGTATCACGGGGAGCGCCGTGGGCAGCTGGTGGTTGGTGGGCGAGCGATGCCGGAGGCCTAGGTCCCCAGTATGACGACCGTCAATTTACAGCCGTAAGGTTGCACCCTGGAATCAACGTCGTCCACATTTAGGGCCATGTAATAGAATGCCGCCGATTATGAAACCCTGGTATGTTGCAGGCTAGCCGGAAAAGGAGCAACAGTTTAAGTAGCTGGTGGGTGTTCATAATCAGAACGGAGTTACTAGGCGAGATTGAAGGCAAACGCTATAGCAAAGCGGCCGAGATTAAAAATGCATGAGGTGCTAAACTATAATATTAATTGTTACATGTGGATACTCTATAATTAATATAAACACAAGCTTTGTAATTCAAAAAAGGGTGACGACATGCAAAGATACCGTGGTGCACAATGTATGGGACGCCATCTTATAACGGTACTTTTTGCCAACGCGCGCAGCGGTTACTTACATATGCTTGCGAGCGACATCATTACATCTGCGAAATAAGTAGCTCAAAGCGAAGCGCATACAGCCTGGCATTGCACGATTAAATAACTAACATTCTTAAGACTAGGTAACGTTCAACACTTACCCTTACGGGGTGAAAGACGATATGAGGATGCGACAGGTACACTATTTCGTGTCGACGCACAAATTGCTCCGGGGCCTTCACTGCCGGAATACTTTTAAAACGTTACTTGTTTAAAACAAAGAGTAAAATTTCTGCATGCGCGTAAGAAGACACAGAGTATATGTGAACGCGGCTGCAGTAGGCGATGCGCCTCTCGTGACGCTCGGGCGAGAAATGCATCGTGGCGCGGCTGCAGTGGAATATTCCGTCGGCCGTGCACAAATGCTGACCTCGCGTTACTACGCGCGAAGCGCATAGAGTAACGTTGCGGTCAGAGTGTTTGTTCGAAAATAAACATTAATGTTTTTCTTAATTTATTTTTAATGTTAATTCTTCATGTTTGTTATTTAATTAAATAGGTAAGTTGATTAAGCGTTACTTTGATAGTTTTCAGTTATGAATTAAAATCATTATTATTTTTTAAATATAAATCATCTATGTAAATATGTATATATGTACGTACAACGTTACATTACCCCGCGCGCCACATAAGGATTTTATTACTGATATATTAATAAAATCCGCTCTTATCGTCGCGTATTCGCATTATTCTTACATAAAACTACTTCCATACATCACGCGATTATTTTAGGCGTTAACAGACGTAAATAAATGTGGAATGTTAACGCGTCCTGCCATTTGGTAAGGTGTTCCATCATTGAAAAAACTGGAAGACCCATACGAATACTTAGAACAACCGGTGTAACTAAGGGGCAAGGGTATTTGAGCACATATTTCTGTAGATACGTACAGACATAAACACATACGCGCTAGTGTTCCCAGAAGGGGTAGGCAGAACACATGAAATTGAATTTTCATTGCTGCTACTAGTAATGTTGGTTTATAAATAGAGAGGATGTGATATGGCGGTGACAGGTTGCTAGCCTATCGACCACTACACACTTTAACCTCATCCCGTAGTCGACTCTTACGACACCCACGGGAAGAATGGGGGTGGTGAAATTCTTACCCGACACCACACGGGGAAGAACATGCATATCTAGCTAACTACTTGTTGTGTCCTGTTAATTTTATGTCTTTGATGTGCCAGGTACCAATATTTTTTCCAGACATGTCAGCTAAGACATAAACTAATGGTGATTTTTTATCTATTATGCGACACTTAATAAATTTGGGCGCAAGTTTTTTACTAAAGAACTTATCTTTGTCACTCAAAACATAAGCGCGTTTCATTACAACTTCACCAACGTTAAACTCCATAGGCTTGCGCCGAAGATTATAGTGGGCTGAGTTCTTGACGTGAGCATGCCATAATCTTTCTTGCACAGTACTGAATACCTCTTTAAGACAACCCACATTCTCCGCGTAGACGTCCCGGGGAAGGAACAAGATCTCCGCGCCTAAATCGTTGTCCAAGTAATGCGAGCCACAAGGAACAAGTTCCCTGCCGAACACCAGGAACGATGGAGTGAAACCAGTTGCCTCACTCACCGAATTGTTGATGGCAAACTGCACCTTCGGAATATATGTATCCCAACTGCGATGATCGTTGTCCACGAAAGTTGAGAGACAAGATATAATAACTTTATTCTGGCGTTCAACTAAATTAATTTGCGGCGTGTACTTGGGCGTAAAGAACACATTAGGAACTTTATAACGCTGGAACAGTGATTGAGTGACCCCTGATATGAACTGACTTCCATTGTCCATAAATATGGTCTGAGGGACACCATGGACAAGAAAAACAGACTCCTCAAGTATCTTCGCGACTGCAGTAGAAGTGGCACTTCTAATCGGGAAAATAAGACTATACTTCGAGAAAGCGCACGTGATAACGAAGATGAAAGTGTTCTGTTTCCTAGTGACGGGCAGAGGGCCCATCAAGTCGATTGATATCATTTGAAATGGCCTAGAACATTGTTTAGGGCGACCCATCTCTCCTAACGTTTGGTGGTTTTGTGCCTTGTATGCTAAACACTTATCGCAGGAGGCAACAAGGTTCACCACGTCCTGGTGCATACCAGGCCAAAAATAGCGTAAGGCCAGACGGTGATAGGTTTTAAAAACGCCAAGATGTCCTGCCGTAGGTTCCGCATGATTTTCAGTGATCACCTGCTCACGTAACTCACAAGGTACGACCTCCTTCCATAAAAACTCAGACGAAAGAGAGTGATTATCCTTAGCACGCCTGAATAACCTGCCATCCTTGATAATGAAATTTGGAAAGGTTTGCGGCTTAGACAAGCAAGAGTTATAAATATTCTTATACCATGAATCTGTAGTGACTAGGTTCGAACCGGCAGTACTAATGGCCGAGACAGGAAGAGCTCTAGAGAGGGCATCGGGAACCACGTTGTCCACGCCTTTACGATGCTTAAATTCTAAATTAAAGGTGGACAACCTTACACCCCAACGAGCTAACCTACCTGACGGGTTCTTCAGGGACAGGAACCATTTCAACGCACTGTGATCCGTATAGACAGTGAATGGCTTCCCGTTCTCCACATAGCACCTCCAGTGCTCCAAGGCGATGACCACGGCTAACGTCTCACGCTCCGTGATACTGTAGTTCCTCTCTGCTGCTGACAACGATTTGCTCATGTAAGCAATGGGATGCTCCTTACCATCTATAGTCTGCGTCAGCATAGCTCCCACGCCGTAGTTGCTGGCATCTGTGTGCACCTCAAACTGCTTATCGTAGTCAGGACAGGAGAGAACAGGAGCGGTAACTAAGCATTCCTTAAGTTTATTGAAAGCGGCATCAGCTTCCGCAGACCAGACGAAAGGAGGTCCACCCTTCCTACTCGAAGTCAACTTGTTTAGAGGCCCTGCTATTGTGCTAAAACTTGGAACAAAACGACGGTACCAAGTAGCAGTCCCGAGAAAGCGCTTGACGTCCTTTCGGCAAGAAGGTGTCGGGTAATTGAGGATCGCTTGAACCTTCTCGGGATCAGTACGTAACCCAGAACTATCTACCACATAGCCTAGGTACTTAAGTTGGCTACGGAAGAATTGACATTTTTCCAGGTTAATGGTGAGGTTAGCCTGCTTCAATTTATTAAGGACCCGAAGTAACAGGGAAACATGGGAATTGAAGTCGTTCGAGACGATAATAATGTCGTCTAGGTAAGCGAAGACTTTGAGGTCAAATTCCCTAAAGAGCTGGTCAACTAACCTCTGCTGCGTAGCTGGCGCATTAGTCAAACCAAAGGCGGTACGCTTAAAACGAAAGGTACCACGATTATTGACATAAAACGCCGTCTTATCGCGGTCCTCCTGTGCAATCGGAATCTGCCAAAAGGCTTTGGATAAGTCGATACTAGATAAATAGCGAGCATCGCGAAGGTTATCCAAAATCTCGGAGATGTATGGAAGATTGTAGGCGTCACGCTTCGTGACGGAATTGAGCTTGCGGCTGTCGAGGCAAAATCTAGGCTGACCGTTCTTCTTGGTGACAATGAGAACCGGCGAAGACCAAGCACTCTCGCACTTCTCGATGACGTCCAATGCCAATATCTCGTCGACCTGTTCGGCGAGTATACGCTGCTTCTCCGGGGACAATCGGTAATACCTTTGGCGAACTGGTTCAGCATCTCCGGTATCAATGCGGTGAGTGATCAAACTCGTCTCTCCCAATCCCCGATGCTCGGCAGAAATGTCGCTAAATTGTGAAATTATATCATCCGCAACGGCTCTTTCCGAAACAGATAAATTGTCGTACGCCTGGATGAAAGATGGGCAATCTGTACTAAGGCCAGCATTCAATACCGCGGCATTAGCAAACGTAATGCTCGTAAGATGCCCGGGAAAAATCTTAAACTCGCGCCAAAAATCTATCCCTAACACGAGATCTATATTGATGTCTGGCACAACAAAAGCCTTAATAATATGGTACTCTTTCTCGAAATGCATAGGAAGAAACATGTAGCCAATGCTGGTCATAGACTGACCACCCGCAGCAGTGACTGTAATTATGTTATCCCTATGCAATTGTAAACCTCGTTCTTCCATTCTTCTATAAATGTTGTCCCCCAAGATGGAGACAGCTGAGCCTGAATCTAAGAGGCCATATAGCTTAAAATTATTAATTTGGACGCAAGCGTAAGGCCTAGGGTCATGCGATGGTCTGTCCAGCAGAACTGTATCAACCTTGTAAGAATTGAAGAAAAAGTTAATTGTTTCAAGCCATTTCTGCCAATCCTCTTGCTCAAACTTGGATGGCTGGCCTTTGGTACAATTCTGCTGGTCTACTCGTTTTTTGACGTGCTTGGTTTACCCTTACCGCACTTAGGGCAATCTGGCGATTTGACACCTTCATGGCCGCAAACGAAACAAAATACCCTATCCTTATTGGCCTTGCATTGACGAAGATTATGGGTGTTATCACGACACCTAGGACAATATGGAGGCTTCTGCTCCTGATGTTGCACTGCATGTATGTAGCTATTATTTTTAGTGTACGATTTATTCGCCGCGTTGTACGTACCGGTGTGTTCATTGTTTTTGTTCCTATCGTAGAAGTTATTATAAGGCCTTTTATTAAAATTTTGACTACTACTGTAACTAAACTTGTTTGAAGACTGACCAGCGTAAGCAAACTCGGGAGCCAGTGTTCCAGAAGAGACCTTGGGAGGTTCATGAAAACCTACCAGACGAGCCTGAATGCTCTCGTAATTACGGCAGAGCGAACGCAAGGTGTCGAGATCTGAGATCTTCGGAACAGAAGCCAAGGTGCTGGCGTAGCATGGGCGGATGTTGTGCAATAGAATTTCAAGTTTGTCCTCATTCGACAGGCCATTGGACAAACGTGAAAATAGCCCAGTCATAATGGACATGTAAATAGTAATATTTTCTGCCTCGCCCTGGGTTCTGGCCCGAATTTCTGACAACAGCCTATAATCATAATCGGCCTGGTCGAAATCTTCCTTCAGAAGGGTAACTAAGTCTTCCCAACACGAAACCTGGTCCTGCACAGCACGGAACCAATGCAAGGCATCGCCGGTAAAAATTTCTGTACAATAGGACAGCAGCTTTGCCCCAGGCATATTCCTCGACTTACTGAATTCATTAATGCGCTGAATGAAAGCACGGACGCAAGATTTCCCATCAAATCTCAACTTAGTGAGTTCCCCAGCCACGCCACGTTCACAAGTTACATTAACATTAAGAGGTGGTACGCTTGAAACTGGGTCGCTAGCCGTAGAAGACGACTGGAAGTCCGATGCGGTAATGGAATTATAACGTTCCGACAGATTATCCAATTCAGAAACGCAAGTATCAACCGCTTTCTGGGCCGATTTATCACAAACTATGCGATTTAAACGGTGGTGCAGGTGGTTAAGAAGGTTACGAGCACGCAGTAACGTATTTCTATCGCGTGGTGCCTCGATATACGTTCTCAGCTTAGTTAAAGCATCGCCAACTCCCTTCAAGTCGTCACTAACAGAAAAAACACTCTCGAGGATGTCTTCTGAAGGAAAGAGTGGTCCTAATTTTGCTATCTGCTCGCGTAACTTTTGAACTGTGTCTGCAGGAGTGGCACCACGGATAGCAACCTCGTACTCCAATTCCGACTTTTGCAAGGAAAGAAATTTTACTGGGTGCGACATTATTCAAGTTCTCTTTTAAAGAAGGTGAGCGGAATAAACAAAACGCTGTCCCGGGACCGTTAATAGGTGAGTGTTGAACGCTACCGACTTAAACTACTCCGTTCTGTTACAAAGATAAATAGATACTAACAACGTTCTTGCTGGTTAAAACAAATAAAACAGGTGTCAGCTTTGTAAAGAAGCAGCACAAATAACAACTGCCAGCAAAAATTAATAAGGAGCAGCGCAACAAAATCTGCAACTAATGTGTACCGCACAATAAATAAAATCTCAAAAGGAAATACAATATAAATAATCTAGATTTTAAAATAATAATAAAAACGCTTGCGTGACTCAACTGAACTAGAGTTCTGCAGCAACAATAACGATCATTTAAAAAAAATTAAAATTAGTTGCAACAAACACACAAACGACAAAATGATTCCCTGCGCGGCTCAATCGAACCATAAGTAGTCACTAATAACAACTATGGAACCAAACCTCTAATAATTAAATCAGACTCCGTGACTGCTCTGGATGCTAACTACTCTGCAAGTATGATTGACTGTGGGTAATAACATAGAGTACGTAAAAGTACAGAGTGAGCTGCTAAAAGTTGTTAGAAAAATTAAATCGGAATTAAGATAATAAGTTAACCTATAGCATAAAGAGGACAAACACTTTTAAAATCATTAAAATTCATAAAACAGTTGAAAATCTAAAATTTGTACACATTAGTCGCTGCAACCTAAAACACAAAGCAAGACGTTTCACATACAGAAAAAGACACAAACACCAACTACTTCTACGCAGTGAAACCAGACCATTTTTACCACGTTTATGGGCGCCAGTGTAACGGTTGGAATTTAGTGTGTTAATGAAAGACAACCGGTCAAAAGAAAACAGTTCAATTTATTGAAAAGGTCGTGGCCAAGGTCCGATTTAAGGGGAATTTGCCCGTCTGGTTCCACTGGTATAATGCGGTACTCCCCTACGTGGCTGCGAGCTGGTCGAGCAGGTCCAGGGGCGTAATCTGTATCACGGGGAGCGCCGTGGGCAGCTGGTGGTTGGTGGGCGAGCGATGCCGGAGGCCTAGGTCCCCAGTATGACGACCGTCAATTTACAGCCGTAAGGTTGCACCCTGGAATCAACGTCGTCCACATTTAGGGCCATGTAATAGAATGCCGCCGATTATGAAACCCTGGTATGTTGCAGGCTAGCCGGAAAAGGAGCAACAGTTTAAGTAGCTGGTGGGTGTTCATAATCAGAACGGAGTTACTAGGCGAGATTGAAGGCAAACGCTATAGCAAAGCGGCCGAGATTAAAAATGCATGAGGTGCTAAACTATAATATTAATTGTTACATGTGGATACTCTATAATTAATATAAACACAAGCTTTGTAATTCAAAAAAGGGTGACGACATGCAAAAATACCGTGGTGCACAATGTATGGGACGCCATCTTATAACGGTACTTTTTGCCAACGCGCGCAGCGGTTACTTACATATGCTTGCGAGCGACATCATTACATCTGCGAAATAAGTAGCTCAAAGCGAAGCGCATACAGCCTGGCATTGAACGATTAAATAACTAACATTCTTAAGACTAGGTAACGTTCAACACTTACCCTTACGGGGTGAAAGACGATATGAGGATGCGACAGGTACACTATTTCGTGTCGACGCACAAATTGCTCCGGGGCCTTCACTGCCGGAATACTTTTAAAACGTTACTTGTTTAAAACAAAGAGTAAAATTTCTGCATGCGCGTAAGAAGACACAGAGTATATGTGAACGCGGCTGCAGTAGGCGATGCGCCTCTCGTGACGCTCGGGCGAGAAATGCATCGTGGCGCGGCTGCAGTGGAATATTCCGTCGGCCGTGCACAAATGCTGACCTCGCGTTACTACGCGCGAAGCGCATAGAGTAACGTTGCGGTCAGAGTGTTTGTTCGAAAATAAACATTAATGTTTTTCTTAATTTATTTTTAATGTTAATTCTTCATGTTTGTTATTTAATTAAATAGGTAAGTTGATTAAGCGTTACTTTGATAGTTTTCAGTTATGAATTAAAATCATTATTATTTTTTTAAATATAAATCATCTATGTAAATATGTATATATGTACGTACAACGTTACAACTTGTAGTATAAGACGATATTACTTGCCAAATTTCATAGTTCTAGGTCAACGGAGAGTACCGTTTTTGCGGCATAAACGGCCGTCACTATATTTTTTTCGCTTACATAGAAGTTTGACTTTTTCACAGCAAAGTTCTAGTTCTAGCGCACAAAGTTCGCCCGTATTCCGCACGGGGTCTTTGAATCAAGAAAACATCCTACTATTTCATATTATACTCATACTCATTTATTGATAACACGCACAAGTGTGCATAAAAGCGAATGTTTAGATGTTTGTATGTTTGTTCCTCAATCATGCTTAAACAGCTCAACTAGTAGTTTATATATTAAGAAAAAACTACTACTACTACGATTTTACAAGCCTACACTGGTAACCCTGAGATGATTCACCAATAACGAGAGGCCATTAATTGACCAGTGTTGTAAAACTTGTTGCTGGGCATTTTCAATAATTCATGTACCCAATTAGCGTGAGTTGTTAAACAAAAATTTACTCAGTGTCAGGTTTGTGACGAAAATTAAGCATACAAATTATGTGAATATGAACGTGTTTCACATTATTATTAACGTGTATATGTGTATCATTTATAAATTAAACATAAAAAGTAAAGTAATTGTCGTCACAAAACTGACAATGAGTTAATTTTTATTTAAAAACTCACGTTAATTGGGTACACTAATTCTTGAAAAAGGCCCAGCTTCGTGGATCGGGCCCCAGAAGTTTATTGAACTGATCCTAAGAAAACATAAAGTTGTAAGTAGGTCATTATGACATGTTATACGAAACTGAAAGTTTATTTAATAACCCTACTTGACCGTCATAGCCTACGTGCCCGAGTGGCCGCCAACACGTGTGGGAAGTGAACACGAGTAGAAGGGCAAATTGCAAAGTGGCCACACCGCGTTAGGAGTAGGTATCGTACCTTCACCATTCACTAGCTTTTATCTGTATTTTATATTCATATAATATTCATATTAATATTCATATTATATATAGATTCACATCCCAACATAATAAATAATGATAATAAAATCATTTATTTCAGGCATAAAAGTAACTATATTATCCCTTTTCTTATTTTATTTTTTACTGCTTTTCCACTTGTTGTTTTTGTTTGTTTTATTATTTTCTTCATCTGTTTCTTGTAAATATTTATACCTAAGCACGGTAATTTGTTAGCCTGCGATCGATCGACCGATCTCTCGGGACCAGCCCCCCTATTCTGTAACTTGTTTTAAGCTCACCTCAATGCTCACCCACAAATATATCTTGACACCGCGATGCGTAGTAACCAAGCGTAGGTAGAGGTCTAGTTTCGTGACGGGTGAACGGCGGGGTGAGCCGCATTAACGCTTAGCGAACAACAGCCCAGTCTGAAAACCAGCACTGGGGCTGGGCCTCGCCCAGCACATGCTGAGACTGGGACCCGTTGTTCACTATTTTTTTTTCTCTATTGTTTGTACCTATTTAGTTTGTAAGTTTATATTTTCTCTACTTGTAATTGTTTGGTTTTTGTTTTTCTTCTTTGTGTGGCAATAAATACTTTTCTGATTTTGATTCTGATTCTGATATTCATTGATTTGTTGCTACCATCCCGGCAAATAAAAGGTAAATCTGGATTCTGGACTCCCGTTATTTCGAAACTATAAATCAGCATCCTCCTAGCGTTTTTTTAGCGTTTTTGGAACAAGCCCTGGGTCTCCTTTGGCACCTAATCCCAAGATTTGGCGTACGCACTAGTTTTACGAAAGTATAAACGTTTTAGGTAAAAAAATATTGGAAATAACAGTAACAGTGAGCTGGTCAAGACGACACTGGAAACACTGAGGCTCTTGACCAATAATGGCCCGACATAAATAAATATTACGGGATAATCTTGCACAAATCGAACTAGCCCCATAATAAGCTCAATAAGGCTTGTGTTATGGGTCGGCTATTCTCAAATTTTGTATCTGCGGTTGCGTCTAATTACGACGACCATTTACGAACATCTTATATGGAGTCGTGGTAATTAGACGCAGATACAAAATTTGAGAATAGCCGGGGTACTAGACGACGATATCCTGCTTATATTATAAATGCGAAATCATTCTTATATTATAATATAAATGCGAAAGTTTGGATGTTTAGATGTTTGTTACTCAATCACGCTTAAACGGCTCAACCGATTTGAATGAAATTTTGCACGAAAATAGTTTATAACCTGGATTAACACGTTCGCAACCAAGAACCCGCCTAGCGGGCACTCTTAATGTTTGCTTAGATGCCGGCTGAGCCTGCTAGGCGGGCAGTAGTTCGAGCTTACAGGCCTAGCGAATTCTGTCGGTTTCTGGTGAATTGTTCCATTTTTAGTCCGGTTGCGAAAGTGTTAATATAAGTATATGATAGTTTTTATCCCGGGTAGCTACATAGAAAACATCCAAGACTCAGAAACAAATATTCATGCTCATCAAACAAATGTTTTGCCCTTACCGGGATTCGAACCCAGGACCTTCAGCTTCGTAGGCAGCGTCACTACCCACTAGGCTAACCGGTCATCAAAATAAGTGAAATAAATTCCTAAAGCCGGGCGCTTACTAGCGAGTCGCAATTTTAACCGAGCGGATACAGAAAAGAGGTTCCATTTAATGTGTACCTACGCGTTTAACGATCCTTGCTCGCTGCGTCCATCGAACCGCTTTTAATATAACCTGTGATGTTGCAGGTCCAGTTAATCGCTGAGGGGGGGATAACGTCCATGGCGTGGTCTTGCGAGAAGTTCAAGATGGAGGAAGGCGAGGAGGGGGGAGAGACAAACGGCGGGCACGTGCTGGCCGTGGCCTTGGGTGAGCGCAGCACGTAATAATGGCATACGTTGGAAATTTTTAATGAGTCTTTAAGGCATGGTTCACAAAGTTTGATAACATGTCCGAAAAATATGCTGCAAATGGTGTTCGAAATCGGAGCGATTGATCTTAAGGCCATACGAATCAATTTGACCCATGGCACGAAAAAAAAGGAGAGGAGTTATAACGTCATATTTTTTAGTATGGGAATAAAATATTTTTTGTTCTGAAACCTATCGTGTGTGGTATCTAATGAAAGGGCTTACTAAGCCGTTTCTAAAAATATATAACATCATTATATTTCAGTCACTGTTTTTGTAGTCCAGTTTGAACAGAGATTCGAACAATCACAGTTCCCCCCGCCCAGTTTGCGTTTATGCTCGCTCGCCGCCCCTTGTTACGCGACTCGTACTTTACCTACTGGCAAAATATAAATGCTCCTACCCAGTCCAGCTACTCTGACCAGCCATTTGCTTTTCTTGTAGGCAACGGCGACGTTGTCCTGCTCCGCGGGCACGACGACGTGAGCCCCGTGCGCGTGCGCACCGGCATGCGCGGGCCCACGCTCGCCATGGAGTGGGCCAACTCGAGGGAGCTCCTCGCCGTGGCCGGTACTCTCAACCCAGGTGAGTCCTTGTTTTATAGGTTTGCCAACAGGACCGTTTTACTGAGGCTTTAATGTTTGTCCGTCTATCACAGCACTGCTTTTAAACCGTTATAGGTAGCCACTTGAAATTTATATTATGGTTGGTTTATTAACAAATATTATAAGATTTACAAGTTATATGAAATTAGCAATTAGGTATCAGAGCGAGCATACTTCGGAAGGCCTGGCTGCCGTATGGGTGGTAATTATCTTGCCCTCGGCAGTAACAAGATCTAACAGAGAAAAGAGTGCCAGAGGGGTTATCGGGAACCGAAAACGAACTTCGTCGATCTCTGTCGCTCGGACTAGCAAGTGCGATAAAGAGGGAGTTCCTTTTCGTTTCGCGGTAGGCCCTCAGAACCGAATATTCGTCAGAGCCACCAGACATCTAAAATTGGTTTAGATGGCACGTTTGTTAAAAGTCACAAGTTGGTCACAATAGTAAGAATGTTAGAGACCGAATAGCGTAGTCAAACGAGTCCATCGTTCTAGTCACGTCAAGTGTTAACTATCTTACCTTCACGGCGGTGCAACAGCCATCCAATTCACAGTAACGAGTCACGAAATCCATTAATAAAGATAATAATTAAGCTACATTCTGAGCTCTAGTGCCTTTGTAAAAAGAACATGTAACAGAAGGTAACGTTATTACTTACTCCGTAATAGCTACCCAAGTCGACTACAAAGAGATCGATACGGCCAAAGTTACCATTTTTTTTATCTTTTCTCCTTCTTCGTCGTTTCACTCGTGACAGAGTGGTCGTGGTCATCATTTCAGGCGTTGGTAGCAAGCTTCACAACACGCCGCCATTCCTCGCTGACGGTCGCCTTAAATGCTTGCGTGTAGTGATGCAAAAATATGTATACACGACCTTAATGTTAAGGCAATACAGTCGTGTATACATATTTTTGTAACTTTGTCCGTATCGATCTCTTTGTAGTCGACCGTACGATGCAGATTGGTTTTAAAAGCCTCGAACTAGGTCTAGTTATAGTAGCTACCTACATGATAAAAAACCTCCCGCTATTCACTCCGCAGCCTATAACACAATTTACGAGCACTATCAAAGTTTACGGTACGGGTTTACGCGAGTTGGCAGAACGGCTGTTCCAGCCAATGTAAAGCTGCACGAGGAAAATCACCCAGACGCGTATTATCGGGCCGTACATTAACCGGCACCGGACAACCTAACTGATAGTATACGGACGACCCGCGCTCGTTTTGCAGGGCTAGCACATCGTTATATTGGAACACTTAGAAAGAGACGATCCAGTCTTCTTTCGGATACCTACTCACTTTTAAATTATTCTGCACATCCACTACAAAAAGGTTGTCTGGAAAAGATCGCTCTATTGGATCGTCTATTGTTTACCATTATAATAGGTAACTACAAAAAAACACCTACAACATAAGGACGTTGTATTTATATTGTTTTTTATTTGGTGAACAATAAAGAATAATTGCATTGCATTGAATCTCGCGCGCAGTCTTGTGCTAGCCGTACTGGCACGTTAGTTCTGGAAGTGTGAAAGAGCGCGCCAAACAGATGAGAATCAAATTGGAATTTGAAACGTCTGCATCAAATTGGAGTCGAGGATTTTTCGACCTTTTTATGACCCCTTGTAAAAAATGTTTTCTTCAAAACTCGCTCTATATATAACTACGTGTATAAGGTTACGTTTAGTGAATATAAGTACCTAAATATTTCGTATGCAGAGGGCGCAGAGCCGCCGGACGCGCCGCCCTTCAAGAACGTGGTGAAGTTCTACTCCGACACCGGCGCGCTCATCTACACCGTGCCCATTCCGTTCACACAGGTAAAATAATAGTATAGCTCACTACCAGTGTCCTGTTTCACTAGCAAGGCAACACTGTTCAAATAGCCCGTTGTTATTAGTTTGAGCGCCTCAATGTTGCCAGTTCAGAATGTTTTTAACTTTTAGCTTCGTAAAACAGGTCCCTCTTGTTACTTCGGCTAAACTCGCCTCCCGCACAGCACGTCTAGCATGCGACGGCCGCGACATACTCTCGATTTTTATCGCACTGTATCTCTTGTTCCAAGTGTTCTAATAAGAAAGAGACGGATAGTGCGAGAAAAATCGAGAGAGCTCGCGCGCCGTCGCAGGCTAGCCGTGCAGGTGTGAGTTCGGGTGAACGCGGCTGACACGGCCGTAAAGTGACATCTTTCGCACATGGTCGGGTTCCGGCGTTGTCACTGTCACAGCAACACACACGACAACTTTTTGCAGCGCTGCAGAGGCGATACAATAACGATACAGGTGATTTTGTCAGTTTACGACTAGTGTCTCGCAACAGTCGCATACCTACGTGAAACGCGCGTTTGTATCGCTGGAAAAAGCCGCCGTGTGTAAACGGTCTCGGTGGCACACAAAAGGCGACAAACTTAACTAGATGAAAGAGCACGTGCGGGATGACATGATTTGTGTTTTTTGGCTAGCCAATCATCGGTTTTTAGAAAGAGGACCATCTGTACATAAGTACCTAGTATTTATTCTGAGACACTACTCAGGATGTAATGAAAATAATGTCAAAATATTTATTCAGAAAAACAGTGCATGTAACGAGAACAATACTCCTTTGCTATTCCGCTAAAGAACGTGCTGGTCTATCAGCGTGACAGTGACAAGGTATCAAGTATTTGCGTATTTTTGCATGCTGTTAATGCGCCCACTCTCCCACCGCATGCGCAAACATGCAAATACTTGATACCTTGTCACTGTCACGCGTTTGACCAGAGGTTTTAGTATAAGTTTTACCGAAACAAAACGTTACGATCGCGTTTGCGTTTTACCCTCAATTTGTATGGGATTTGACAGCTAAACACAAACGCGGTCGTAACGTTTTGTTTCGGTAAAACTTATACTAGAGCCTCTGTTCGTATAGCGGTTTAAACGTGACTTTAAAACGACACAGTATAGGTGCCTGGCGGTAGAAAGGTGCTCAGCCCCTTCTTAGTTCGACCGTACCGTAGATTCACAGCTGACTACTCCTTTGATTTACAGAGCTCACGCTCACGCTGCCTTTAAGTGCAATACATGCCCCTCAGACAGAAGGACACAGTGTATAAAACAAAATTCTTCTCTTCTGTGGTCAATAATTAAGAGCTCACGTGCATATAAATAATGTTTTTATCGCATAGTAATATAGAAGAGGAGACGCCGTTTATGCGGTTTAAGAGTCCAACCAGAAATTAGGCTTCGTAGCCCTTAACTTTGATAATGTCCACAGGAAAGACGCGAACGTAATTCTGTGTATGACCCAGAACACGATTTAACAGAGTTAGCTAAATCGGTTAACTAGATTTGAGTCAATGTCTGACACATTTAACCAGAGGAGAACCTGCGGCAATCCATTAACAGGGCAGGAGTTCACTTAACTAGCCACGGCTGTAGATCAACCACTATAACTGAGACCCCCGATTAGGCTCTATTGTTACAATTCTTCGGTCAAATTATACTAGCAAGTTCTCAAACGAATAAACGGTTTAAGAATGTCATGCCAATAAAAGTTCTTAGTGTTAAATGGAACAATGTTGCTTTAAACTTGATTTCTCGCGTTCGCTTCTAAGTATTTTATAGGAGCCATTTTGATTTTATGCTGGATCCAACTTTGCGGAGGTTTATGCTGAAAGTAAAGCAAGAATGTATGAGAACGAGGTTATGAAATAGCCCTACGATACTTCTTAGTTACAGAAATTAATTGAATTTAAGACAACTATATCTAAAAACTGAATGAAAATCTACCTTAGATTTTGACATTTATTTAACGTTTACGTTAATGTATAAGAAAAAGCAAAAACTTCCTTACACAGTATTTTTTTAGGGTTCCGTACCCAAAGGGTAAAAACGGAACCGTATTACTAAGACTCCGCTGTCCGCCGTCTGTCTGTCTGTCTGTCTGTCCGTCTGTCACCAGGCTGTATCTCATGAACCGTGATTGAAATTTTTACAGATGATGTATCCGTTGCCGCTATACAAATACTAAAAAACAGAATAAAATAAATATTTAAGGGGCTCCCATACAACAAACGTGATTTTTTTGCCGTTTTTATAGATGATGGTACGGAACCCTTCGTACGCGAGTCCGACTCGCACTTGCCCGGGTTTTATAACAATGAACACTTCTATCGCCATACTGTAGCAATGGCACTAACTGAGCTATCGTGGTAGACGCTCACACCAAAGGATTTTAGAACAATTAGGCTTTCAATATAGCTATGCGTATTTATTTAATATTTGAAGAACCAACAGCTTCAATTGAGAACGGATAATTGTTAGGCTTGGACTTGGATGTATTCTATACATGTATTTAAGTATTTATCAATTTTTAAATTATACGACGACCGGTTGCCTAGTTGGTACTACCGTGCCTACGAAGCTACAGGTTCTGGGTTCGAATCCCGGTAAGGGCATTAATTTGTGTGATGAGCACGAATATTTGTTCCTAAGTCATGGATGTTTTCTATGTATTTAAGTTTAGTTATCTACATAAGTATGTTTGGTACCGTCATCTAGTACCCATAGTACAGGTTTTGCTTAGTTTGCGATTAGGTCGATTTGTGTAAGATTGTCCGCACATTTTTTATATAGGTATGTCGTAGTGTAGTAGTAACACAAGCCTTATTGAGCTTAATATAAGGCTATTTATACGTGGTATTTGTGTAAGATTGTCCGCTAATATTCATTTATCATTATGTAGAAGAATATACTCTCTCCACCAGGCGCGCGTGACGGCACTAACATGGGGCCACGCCGCACGACGCCTATTCGTGGGCGTAGGCGGCGCTGTGTGCACGGCTCGCGTCTGGCGCGTGGTGGCGCCCCTGCAGCTGCTGGCGCGGGTGCGCGCCGCGCAAGCCCTCAGGGACCCGCGCGCCGCCTCACAGCTGCCGATACCTCCGAGATTACAGCCGGCGTTAGCGAACCTCTTCGCGCACACTATTCGGGTGAGTTCTGAACCGTATTGCAGTGTGCCACTGCAGCTGCTGGCGCGGGTGCGCGCCGCGCAAGCCCTCAGGGACCCGCGCGCCGCCTCACAGCTGCCGATACCTCCGAGATTACAGCCGGCGTTAGCGAACCTCTTCGCGCACACTATTCGGGTGAGTTCTGAACCGTATTGCAGTGTGCCACTGCAGCTGCTGGCGCGGGTGCGCGCCGCGCAAGCCCTCAGGGACCCGCGCGCCGCCTCACAGCTGCCGATACCTCCGAGATTACAGCCGGCGTTAGCGAACCTCTTCGCGCACACTATTCGGGTGAGTTCTGAACCGTATTGCAGTGTGCCACTGCAGCTGCTGGCGCGGGTGCGCGCCGCGCAAGCCCTCAGGGACCCGCGCGCCGCCTCACAGCTGCCGATACCTCCGAGATTACAGCCGGCGTTAGCGAACCTCTTCGCGCACACTATTCGGGTGAGTTCTGAACCGTATTGCAGTGTGCCACTGCAGCTGCTGGCGCGGGTGCGCGCCGCGCAAGCCCTCAGGGACCCGCGCGCCGCCTCACAGCTGCCGATACCTCCGAGATTACAGCCGGCGTTAGCGAACCTCTTCGCGCACACTATTCGGGTGAGTTCTGAACCGTATTGCAGTGTGCCACTGCAGCTGCTGGCGCGGGTGCGCGCCGCGCAAGCCCTCAGGGACCCGCGCGCCGCCTCACAGCTGCCGATACCTCCGAGATTACAGCCGGCGTTAGCGAACCTCTTCGCGCACACTATTCGGGCGAGTTCTGAACCGTATTGCAGTGTGCCACTGCAGCTGCTGGCGCGGGTGCGCGCCGCGCAAGCCCTCAGGGACCCGCGCGCCGCCTCACAGCTGCCGATACCTCCGAGATTACAGCCGGCGTTAGCGAACCTCTTCGCGCACACTATTCGGGTGAGTTCTGAACCGTATTGCAGTGTGCCACTGCAGCTGCTGGCGCGGGTGCGCGCCGCGCAAGCCCTCAGGGACCCGCGCGCCGCCTCACAGCTGCCGATACCTCCGAGATTACAGCCGGCGTTAGCGAACCTCTTCGCGCACACTATTCGGGTGAGTTCTGAACCGTATTGCAGTGTGCCACTGCAGCTGCTGGCGCGGGTGCGCGCCGCGCAAGCCCTCAGGGACCCGCGCGCCGCCTCACAGCTGCCGATACCTCCGAGATTACAGCCGGCGTTAGCGAACCTCTTCGCGCACACTATTCGGGTGAGTTCTGAACCGTATTGCAGTGTGCCACTGCAGCTGCTGGCGCGGGTGCGCGCCGCGCAAGCCCTCAGGGACCCGCGCGCCGCCTCACAGCTGCCGATACCTCCGAGATTACAGCCGGCGTTAGCGAACCTCTTCGCGCACACTATTCGGGTGAGTTCTGAACCGTATTGCAGTGTGCCACTGCAGCTGCTGGCGCGGGTGCGCGCCGCGCAAGCCCTCAGGGACCCGCGCGCCGCCTCACAGCTGCCGATACCTCCGAGATTACAGCCGGCGTTAGCGAACCTCTTCGCGCACACTATTCGGGTGAGTTCTGAACCGTATTGCAGTGTGCCACTGCAGCTGCTGGCGCGGGTGCGCGCCGCGCAAGCCCTCAGGGACCCGCGCGCCGCCTCACAGCTGCCGATACCTCCGAGATTACAGCCGGCGTTAGCGAACCTCTTCGCGCACACTATTCGGGTGAGTTCTGAACCGTATTGCAGTGTGCCACTGCAGCTGCTGGCGCGGGTGCGCGCCGCGCAAGCCCTCAGGGACCCGCGCGCCGCCTCACAGCTGCCGATACCTCCGAGATTACAGCCGGCGTTAGCGAACCTCTTCGCGCACACTATTCGGGTGAGTTCTGAACCGTATTGCAGTGTGCCACTGCAGCTGCTGGCGCGGGTGCGCGCCGCGCAAGCCCTCAGGGACCCGCGCGCCGCCTCACAGCTGCCGATACCTCCGAGATTACAGCCGGCGTTAGCGAACCTCTTCGCGCACACTATTCGGGCGAGTTCTGAACCGTATTGCAGTGTGCCACTGCAGCTGCTGGCGCGGGTGCGCGCCGCGCAAGCCCTCAGGGACCCGCGCGCCGCCTCACAGCTGCCGATACCTCCGAGATTACAGCCGGCGTTAGCGAACCTCTTCGCGCACACTATTCGGGTGAGTTCTGAACCGTATTGCAGTGTGCCACTGCAGCTGCTGGCGCGGGTGCGCGCCGCGCAAGCCCTCAGGGACCCGCGCGCCGCCTCACAGCTGCCGATACCTCCGAGATTACAGCCGGCGTTAGCGAACCTCTTCGCGCACACTATTCGGGTGAGTTCTGAACCGTATTGCAGTGTGCCACTGCAGCTGCTGGCGCGGGTGCGCGCCGCGCAAGCCCTCAGGGACCCGCGCGCCGCCTCACAGCTGCCGATACCTCCGAGATTACAGCCGGCGTTAGCGAACCTCTTCGCGCACACTATTCGGGTGAGTTCTGAACCGTATTGCAGTGTGCCACTGCAGCTGCTGGCGCGGGTGCGCGCCGCGCAAGCCCTCAGGGACCCGCGCGCCGCCTCACAGCTGCCGATACCTCCGAGATTACAGCCGGCGTTAGCGAACCTCTTCGCGCACACTATTCGGGTGAGTTCTGAACCGTATTGCAGTGTGCCACTGCAGCTGCTGGCGCGGGTGCGCGCCGCGCAAGCCCTCAGGGACCCGCGCGCCGCCTCACAGCTGCCGATACCTCCGAGATTACAGCCGGCGTTAGCGAACCTCTTCGCGCACACTATTCGGGTGAGTTCTGAACCGTATTGCAGTGTGCCACTGCAGCTGCTGGCGCGGGTGCGCGCCGCGCAAGCCCTCAGGGACCCGCGCGCCGCCTCACAGCTGCCGATACCTCCGAGAGTACAGCCGGCGTTAGCGAACCTCTTCGCGCACACTATTCGGGTGAGTTCTGAACCGTATTGCAGTGTGCCACTGCAGCTGCTGGCGCGGGTGCGCGCCGCGCAAGCCCTCAGGGACCCGCGCGCCGCCTCACAGCTGCCGATACCTCCGAGATTACAGCCGGCGTTAGCGAACCTCTTCGCGCACACTATTCGGGTGAGTTCTGAACCGTATTGCAGTGTGCCACTGCAGCTGCTGGCGCGGGTGCGCGCCGCGCAAGCCCTCAGGGACCCGCGCGCCGCCTCACAGCTGCCGATACCTCCGAGATTACAGCCGGTGTTAGCGAACCTCTTCGCGCACACTATTCGGGTGAGTTCTGAACCGTATTGCAGTGTGCCACTGCAGCTGCTGGCGCGGGTGCGCGCCGCGCAAGCCCTCAGGGACCCGCGCGCCGCCTCACAGCTGCCGATACCTCCGAGATTACAGCCGGCGTTAGCGAACCTCTTCGCGCACACTATTCGGGTGAGTTCTGAACCGTATTGCAGTGTGCCACTGCAGCTGCTGGCGCGGGTGTGCGCCGCGCTGGCGGCTGGAGTTCTCAGCTGTCCCGTGTTACGTTTGTGGTACCACTCTAATTCCTAGCGCGGTAGCTGTGCACCTGCCGCTGCCGTCACGGTTACAACTGGTGCTGAATAACCTCTTGGCGCACGCTATACAGGTAAGCACCTAATTAGCTCGACACGCTAATAAAGCCTGTAACACGCGTCACTCGCACTAACACACAAGGCGCTTTGAGAGCCTTGATTAACGCTATCCACTTCAGATTAACATGCAGTCTTGTTTGTAACCTATTTCATAAATTTACAAAGCCAATGTCCAATAATGGCCCCCTCACCACGCTAGTTTTTTGAATGGGGCTTAGAACTAAAACCTCAATCCTGGTAAGGCTCAAGCCGTCTAAACCAGCCTAAACCTTGATGACGTGATGCAACCCTGGACAAGTGCCAAGGGTCCCATGACTGACGTAACCTCCATGAGCTCCTGTCAGTTCTTGGACTAAGGATCATCATATGGTTCTCTGGGCGTCTTTGAACGTGTCCGTACTTCTGTAAGCGTTTCTCTTTAGCCTTATCTATTACCTAATTATTTTTGTAAGAGATGCACCTGTTTAACAGAGTTAAGTCCAATCGGAGAAGATACCAATTGATAGTTCCAAAAGGCAATAAAAATTTACCACGAGTGCATTAAAATTTATAATAAGCTACCTAATCTGTCCAAAAACCCAAGTCTCAACCAATTTAAGAAAATGCTAAACATTAGGTGAATATTTCACGTTGCACTTGAATAACTATATCTGAGACCAAATTTATCAGCAATGTAATAAATAGTCATTTGCATTTTTCATTTTCTAATTACGATTATTTTTTAACATATAATTTCAGTGCAACGTGCCCGAGTCGCACGAGCTCCGTCGCTTCGTCTCCCGGCCGCCGGGGGGCGCCAACAGTGCCGGGACCCGCTTACATTGCACCATGTTGAGGCATGATGACGAAGAGGCTGGATACACGCTGTACTTGGAACATCTTGGGGGTTTAGTGCCGCTGTTGAAGGGACGGCGGACTAGCAAGATACGACCGGAGTTTGTGATCTTCGACCCTCAGGGAGAAGGTATGTTCAACGCAGATAGACTTCGGTCCAAATCAATCTGAACCGTCACAATGGTGGTTTAAAACGGAGGAGACGCGGCTTTTGCGGTCCCCCTGTTTTGGCATATTTTTTTTAGTAAGAATTATATTTGGCGTAAGTAATTGACTTTGCGCATAAACTGTTTTGGCAGAATCGAGATTCGCATAGTTCGATTACACCGAATTTCAATAGTCCGAATATGATTTGTGCATAATTTTGATGCTCCGAATCATGTTCACGCATAAAATATATGATTTTTTTTTCGTCTAACGCTATTCTCGCAGAAATATATATATTGGCATAATATTATTTAACAGAATTTATTATTCACACAAACGTATTTTAACATTCACAAGTACCTTGTAAATTATAGAAGCAATAACATTTGTTATTAAAAAAAAAAAAAACTTTACTTAACCTAACCTAAACCTAACCAGCGTCTCGACGTCACGGGGTGCCTATTTGCGCTCTAAGGGACACAAGCGAACCCTAACCTAACCTACTAATAATATCATTGTTACGATTGTCTGGTGTTTTTGTTACTGCGGGAGAGGCCCGAGCCCCCCTTGTGAGGGGCTTCGCCCCCCCCCCCCCTTCTTCTAGTTGCCCTAACCTAATCTACTATATTATAATCCTTATCGAAATCATATTATTATATTTTAGTTATATCTCGTGAGACGTACCCCGTTTTAAGTATGCTCAGTAAGTTTCGGAGAATTGATAATATGCCGAATAAAATTATGCTAAACAAAATTATGCGTAAATATGGTCGGCCATAATAATAGTATGCAAATTTAGATTCGGCCAAACACATTTTCGGAATTTTAGAAATTCGATTAAGCAAGGTGTCTGCCACATTAGATATTAAAATATTAATAAAACGTTTTGTAAATTATTAGTATTTATGTGGCTTTTTTTATGAAAAAAAGGTGTAATTGTTTTTTTTTTACTTTTCTCAAGTAATAAACGCTCTTTGCGTCGGGCTGACGCCGTAGTTAAAATTAAAAGATGAACTGGAAAGGTTAAGGCACTAGTGCGGAAAAGTTGCTCTTTCCGCACGATTTGGCAGCTTGGAAATAGTACATTTCGATGCTAGTTCGCAAAGCACGTCATCATGCCACGAGCCGTAGGCGAGTGGCAAGACTCGGGACGAGTGAAGAATGACATTTCCGCTCGTGTGTCGAACGACGTTTTTTAATACAGTTGCGAAAAAATAAGAATAACAACCTGTAGTGAATTCGAAACTTATATTATTAATTCTGTAACATCATTGTACAGTCAAGGGCACGAATATGTATTCACTCAAAGTTTCATTAATATGTATACTTCAACCTTATTGTAGCAGAAATAAGGTGTGCCTACACATTTTTGAGACTTTGTGGTGTATAGATGTTGGTACCCTTGACTGTACTACTACACTTGACTACCTAATACAGTTGAATAATAATGAAGTTGTACAAAAAACATTTTTCTTTAATACCTACAGTTCTATCTTATTTATTTTTTATTGACAATAATGAATGGTACAATTTGTACAATTATTGATTGGAAAAATTGATAAGCACTAGCTCGAGAAAACCAACTTTCCGCACGCTAAACAGCTACGTAAAGTAGCACTTTTTGAGCAACTGATTTAAAAAAGTTAAACACATTATCATATTTCCAGAGAGCGTGATCCGCGCCACGTGCGTCCGCGAGAGCAGCAGCAGCAGCAGCAGCGGCGCCGGCAGCTCGACCAGCAGCGGGAGCGCGCCGGGCCGCGCCTCGCCGCTCAAGACAGACTCCTCCGACAGCGACCGGGAGGAAGGTACCTTGCAAAATCACGTTTCTTCAATAGTACATTACTATTAAGTCCGGGAAGGAAGGGAATGCCTGCCGGGTATTTTATAGAAGCGCGGGGCGACGGGCACGCCTGCAGCGTCCCGACTCGCTGACAATTTCCTATACAGGTCTCATTATTCACCTGTAAATTCGTGACGCCCGCAACGCTGTTTCGCTGTATCCATTTCGTAAGTAGGTAAGTATAATATTACCGAGCATGTTTGAGAAAACGCTGTAGCTGGTGGCACGACAGAGGTATATAGGTATGTGCCATTGATTTGTTTGACTCTTAGACGTCTGCTTAACGCTTAACACAATTGCGCAACATTTAATAATAAGGCAACCCTCCGTACAGTAAATCCAATTGCGTCAGTAACATTATTGTTTTTTTCTACTCGAGCACTTCTATCCGTCAATTAAATGACTGACAGCTATATAATATTGTTATAATCAGAGGGGGATTTATTTATCAAAGAAAATAATGTAACCGTAAATAGACTTTAATTATACAACAAAAACTTAGTCGCACTTATTTAACAAAACCTATTCAAATCTAGCTCAATCTAATTCCAAGAATCAAATACGTCCGTTCCGTCCGAAAGTCGCCTTCCAAGTGCCCTGCTGCGCTGCGGTAAGCCGACCGGCTCCCTACTCCACCGTCCACGCCGTGTGACGTCACGATGACGCGCTGCTTGACCCCGCCTCTCGGTCTGATATTTCTAATACGGCCTCTCCTGAAGGCGAGGCGTCCTCGACCGCATATTGTCCGGATGACTCCCCGTGGTCTTGCCGACTCTCAGCATCATCATCATCTGAAAAGCGACATCATTATAGCCAAATATTCTGTAATCTAAATTGTGATAACAATTAACAGCTCCGTATCACAACTGTAAGCGTGCACTCAAACACTTGTGACCAGTGCATGAACATTGCTATCTAACAGTTATTTACATAAATTATGCAAAAATACAAGTAATGAGACGATGTCTCCCATAGCAAGGCTATATACCAGCCAGTAAAGGCTGCCAGCACACACCATAGGTAGCTGCCATAAAGCAAGCGCGTGTGGCTGCGAGGAATGTAACCTCAATTGAGAAATACTGCACACGTCATAGGTAGCTGCCGTAGGGCAAGCGCACGCGGCTTCTCAAACGACAATGCACACGCCATAGGTAGCTGCCGTGAGGCAAGCGCACGTGGATTGTAAGTCACTCACCACCGGAGAAGAAGGCTGCACACGTATCTGGTGTCCACTCTCCGCGCCATGGAACCATGTGTTCCTTAGCTGCCTGAGTCCTTTTGCCATAGGACCCCGCCAAGAGCTCCAACTCATATCGGTGATGCGGGAGCTGCTGGATTACTTTATAGGGACCCCTCATGCCCGAGTCCAACTTGCCGGAACTCTGCGAGCTTTTGCCGACGAACACAAAGTCGCCCAGGGCATATTCACGTGGCGGCTTCCGCCTATCATTGGTAAGCTGATCTTGTCTGGTTTGGTTCGCTCCCAAGAGTTCTGAAGCATGTTGTCGCCTTAATGTCATCAGTGCCTCGCGGTTTGCGTGCGAGTTTTCCAGTGCTACATCTCTGACCAGCGCTCTCAACACAGGTGTGGTTGCTTCGACTCCAATTAGAAGTTGTAGGGGTGAAGTCTGAATCGTAGCTTGTTTGGTGATATTAAGAGTCAGTTGAATTTTCCATAGTGTGTCGGACCAACTACTGCTTTTATTATTTACCTCGACACGTAACACGTTTAAGACGGAACGGCAGTAACGCTCAGCTTGTCCATTTTCTTGGTGCATGCCAGGCGTTATTAAATGCGTGGCACATCCCAACCCAAGGACCCAATTTTGAAATCCTGAACTTTCGAACATTCTACCCCGATCGGTCACAATAAGAGAAGGTGTACCGAATAACGAAAGAGCGTTTGTGAATACGCGCTTTAGTTCGTCAGTATCCTGTCTGCGTAATGAATATAGCAGGCAAAATTTTGAAAAGGCATCTATTAGTACTAAAACGTACTTGAATCCATTCGATTCGGGTAGTGGACCTAACACATCCATATGGACAGTGAAGAAGGGACACTCAGGTTTAGTCCATGATTCTATAGGCTGATGGGGAGCCCGTGGAATCTTTTTTTGTGACAGGCAAACCACACAATGGCCAATGTATTTTTTTACAAATTGCCTTAGGCCCGGAAACCAGAAATGACGGAGAATTAAATCGATAGTTTTATCCATGCCAATATGTTCATGATCGTCGTGAAAAACGCATAGGAGGCTCAGTCTGTGACCTTTTGGTATAAAGCATAGGAGACGTGACTCTTCGCCAGAATTACTGTACATGTAGTACAAAAGGTTGTTCTTAACAACATATCGGGATGGATCCAACTGACCGTTTCTCAATTTCTCCATCAGTTCCTGTGTCTCGGAATCGGCTGTTTGGGCAATTTGAGCCCAGTTATTAGGACGGCGAATATGTGACACATTCAATGGGTTTCGACTTAAAAAGTCTGCATGTTGCATTAGAGCACCCTTTCGATATTCAATGGTGAAACGAAAGTCTTGCATGTAGACCCACCAACGTGCTACTCTTGGGATGAGGTCTTTCTTTCGTTCGGTTAATTTCAGTGAGTTACAATCCGTCACTATCTTAAAGTCAATGCCAATAAGATAGTGGCGAAAATGTTGTAGTGCTTTAACTATGGCTAAAGTCTCGAGCTCATAGCTGTGATATCGAGACTCCGCGCCATGAGTTGCTCTACTGAAATAACCGACAACACGTTTTCGTTTACCTTCATGCTCTTGTAACAAAATCGCGCCATAACCGATCGCACTGGCGTCAGTGTGAAGCTCAGTGGGCAATTTTGGGTCGAATATTGCAATTACCGGTTCTTCCGTTAAACAAGACATGAGCAAATTACGTGCCGCGTCTTGTTCTTCACCCCAAATAAACGGTTGACCCTTTTTAGTAAGCTTCACAATGCTAGCGGTTTTAACTGCGTAGCTAGGTATATATCGTCTAAAATACCCAGCTAGACCCAAAAATTGCCGCACTTGCCTAACATTCGTGGGTTTAGGTGACTTTAACAAAGCTTCTACCTTCCTTGAGCTCGGTCGTACCTGACCTTGTCTAATGAGTCTTCCTAAATACTCGACTTCTGTGTCTAAAAAGGTGCATTTTTTCAAATTTATGGAAAACCCAGCGTTTGTAAGGCAAGCGAGCACCTGACGTAGCAGGTCTAGGCCTTCCTCTATCGAATCTGATAAGACCAACACATCATCTATATAGCTAAGGACCTTGCCAGTGTCGATTAACGGTTTTAGAGTTTTGGATATGATCCTCTGATAAACCACCGGTGCATTTGTCAAACCATAGGGCATTTTTAAATATTCAAAATGGCCCTCGGGTGTGACAAACGCAGTTTTCTTAATGGATTCATCGTCCTTAAGGGGCACCTGGTGGAATCCAGTGGCCATATCCAGACTCGTGAAAAATTTACTGTTGCCTAGCTTGTCTATGTGGTCGTCAATCAAGGGCAAGGGGAATCTCTCTTTAATGGTATTAGCGTTTAATGCGCGATAGTCGACGCACATCCTATCAGACCCGTCTTTCTTTTTGATGAGTATGATAGGACTCGCGTACTCGGACTGCGACTCTCGGATGATTCCTTTACTTAGTAGATCGCTTGTAATGTCGCGAACCCTCACCTTTTCATCAGCTGAAAGCTTATAGGGACGATAATGCACAGGAACATCACTTTTTAACTTTATTTCCATACTGCCAGTATTAACAGTAGATGTCGCTGTGCCGGTAACGAAAGAATTGGAAAATCCATTAATCAGTGAAAGTAACCGATTTTTCTCCTCGCCCATCAATGGCGTATTTATGAGATCAGACTCTAAGTCACGTATGTGATGTACCTGAGCTGCACTATCTAACCTTATAAGCCGTTGTCCCTTACCGGTACGTATATAGGTAACCCCTTTACGGTTTAGGACATCTGTGCCTAACAATACGGGTGCACTAATACAACTGGAAGGCACAACAAATAGATCCACCTCTATGGATATCTCAGGTAATTCAATCACGGTCGTTACATAGTAAGTAGATTCTATCTCCTGACTTCCTATACCACGCATTAATCGATATGATGGAACCCTATTGCAAGTTAGATGTTTAAGGATCGCTTCAGAAATCAAAGAAATATCAGAACCACTATCGATCAAGACGTCTACCGGAACCTTATTAATTATCGCTTTCATGGCATTACTGCATCGGGCGTCGTTTGACAAAAATTTACTTTGTTGCTGCCCTAACCTTTGGATTCGACGCGTTGTCTGGCAAAACACTTATCAGCAGTATGCCCTAGCTTGCTGCAGTAGGTACATAGCATGGAAGTTTTATTTGGTGGTACAAAGGCTGTAGTTGAATTATTAGATTCAGTTTTCCGCCTCTTAGGACAATTAAATTTAGTATGACCGAAGTCACCACAGTTAAAACATTTCGTATTTGGCTTTGAAGTCTTATGTTTACGAGAGTCCGATAAATTTGGGTTCAACGGACGAACAAAATCGTGGGTACCTCGAGAATTCGTCTTCGGTTTCGTATAAACAGATAAGAATTCTACCAATTCGTTACGTTTTAATTTAGCGTTCGAAGCGGTGGCTTTGATCTGGGGGTCTGTGATACCTCGAATAACAATAGCCGTTTTTAAGTCATCCGATAGACCTTTCACAATATTCAAACGCAACAACGACCTACGTGCGTATTCGGCATATGAAGGAAAGCTACTAGAGTCCGTTTTCATTACGTCAAATAAGATATTCGCGACATCAATGATTCGAGGACAGAGTGATCGGAATTCTGCTTTAAAATTGGTCCACGAACGATCATTGGACACCCAATCGTCCAGCCACGTACGCGCATCGCCTTTAAGACAACGCCCTATACGTGACAAACACTCATGGTCGTCCCAACGATTAACCTCGCGACCTTTATCAACCTCTGCACACCAAACATCGAAATCGCGAACATTAGGGTCAACATTTGAGATGTAATAATGACTAGGTTTGGTGATGAGCGATGTTAACGCAGTCACAATCTTATTTGTAGTATCGCAAGCGGGCTCAACCGGCGCGGTAGCTTCACTTGTAGCAATAGGCAACGGCGGAGTGTAACGTTCACGCACTGAACGTGGCGGTTCAGATACAGAAGTAGAAAGTCTGTCCTCAATTGCATTTAATCTAACGAGAATCGTGTCAAGTGCGTGATTGTAAGAACTGTCAGGTCCAGCGCATGAATTATCGCGACGTCGCTTATGAGTAACACGATGAGAATGAACATGACCCTCCCGTGACCTACTACGATGTCTACCTGAACTATCAGATCTCTTACGAGACCGGGAAGAACGCCCCGTCATTATATAATTAAAGTGTACTTACGGTTTGTGATGACTCACCACAACACTGAACTAACAAAAATTGAGTTTTAATTAATCAGAAACCAGAACGAGCAAGGCTTCGTGGTCTATCCCTACTTCTGATGTTATAATCAGAGGGGGATTTATTTATCAAAGAAAATAATGTAACCGTAAATAGACTTTAATTATACAACAAAAACTTAGTCGCACTTATTTAACAAAACCTATTCAAATCTAGCTCAATCTAATTCCAAGAATCAAATACGTCCGTTCCGTCCGAAAGTCGCTTTCCAAGTGCCCTGCTGCGCTGCGGTAAGCCGACCGGCTCCCTACTCCACCGTCCACGCCGTGTGACGTCACGATGACGCGCTGCTTGACCCCGCCTCTCGGTCTGATATTTCTAATAATATATAATCAACGTAACGTGGGATGTTTTTTTTTCATTTCAACCCTAACGTGTGATATATTGTTGGATAGGTATTTAAAAATGAATAGGGGTTTGCTAAAATCTTTTTTTGATAATGTTAATATCTTCGGAGATAATCGCTCCAGCAAAATGTGTCCCCCCCCTCCCCCTCTAACTTTTGAACCATAAGTTTTAAAAATATGAAAAAAATCTCAAAGTAGAACTTTATAAAAACTTTCTAGGAAATTTATTTTGAACTTGATAGGTTGAATAGTTTTTGAAAAAATTACAAAATAAATTCTGAACTGAGTTTGTAATTTAACCGTATAAGCAGGTGTTTATTGTACCTGTGATTTCTACAAAATCACAATGAAATGACGTGCTTTCAAATAAAGTAAAAAAACGGTGAAAATCGGTACGCGCAATAAAGAATTATCCCATAAAAATCATCTTCCATACTTTAAGCTCGCGCTGTTAAGATTTTTCCTGAATTAATGGGGTCGGAGCAGGTGCGCCCATACATTAGGTCGAAAATTTGTCTTACTCGAATTGTCTCTGGTCGTTCGTTGTCTAATAATAAAATTGTTCGCTAAGTATTGTATTGTGTCTGTCTATAATACATGGTCGATTTGATTTGAAAATTTGAACTCTCTTGCTCATACATTCGGTTCACGGAACGGGCTACGGAACCCTATACTGAGCGTGGCCCGACACGCTCTTGGCCGGTTTTTAGTTATTAGTCGGGTTCCTTTTGAAATTAAGAATAAATCGCATTTGACCACTGTCTCACCTAATGATAAGTGATGATATGAGGTCGAGGGTATCCAGTACTTATTTATTTATTTATTTATTATTCGGAGAACCAACAGCTAACAATTCAAAATAATAATATAAGCTAGTTATATAACTTAAGTAACAGAAAGCCAATTAAAGGTTCCCACCAGTAGCAACAGGTTAACATACAATTGGTGGTTATCACTAAATTTTACAACGTGTTACCCACAAGCATACAATGAATACCTATGTAAGAAAAAAAAGAAAACGTATTATTTATTAAGTGATATAAGTCAACCGTTACAGTAATATGCTGTCGCGCATGCGACTCCCTCACTTAAAAAACTCGTCTGTTAAAATCCGTCTTATAGTGGTGATGTTGTTATTGAAAATGTCAATATCCCGCTCCTTCGTTAGTTCATTAAGGTTTTTACCAGCTCGCAATTTAGACCTAGATGGAGTATTGAAGGAGAGCTTAGCTAGTAATTCCGGATAATCAATGTTACCATTTAAGATACTAAGTACCTATATAAATAATATCTGCAATTTGACGACGTTTTTGCAATGGAATGAGGTGATGTTTTTTACAAATATTTTCATAATTAGACGAATTGTAAGGGGTTTTTAGCTTAAAGCAGAGGTATATCATAATTTTTTTATTTATACGTTTCAACCTGTTAATGTAGATATTGTAAGAGGGGTTCCAGATTTGAGACGCATATTCAAGTTTGCTTCGGACATATGTGCAATAAAGAACTTTAATAGTTTTAATTGGGGTAAAATGTAAGGAACTACGCATAATAAATCCTAATGCCTTAGTAGCACTAGCTACCATACTATCAACATGAGTTTCGAATAAAAGCTTAGAATCATGGGTGACTCCCAGGTCCCTCATGCATGACACAGTTTTGAGCACATGATCATTAAGCTTGTAGATGGTCGGGATTATACTACGTTGTCTTGTGAAGGTTAAAGTAAAGCATTTAGATACATTAAGGTCTAATTTATTGGTCTGACAATATGCGACAAGACGCGTAAGGTCATCTTGTAGAAGGGCAGAGTCATCTAATGAATTCACTTTAATAAAAATGTTCATGTCGTCAGCAAAACATAGCAATTTGGAAGAGTGGAAATAATCACTGATGTCATTAACAAATACATTGAAGAGCAATGGCCCCAGCAACGATCCTTGCGGGACGCCACTGGGAACAGTTACCCAACCAGACATATAGTTGTTAATGACAACAGCTTGCGACCTGTTATCAATATAAGATGCGAACCATCGCAATAGATCACCATGAATACCTATGTTGTTTAATTTAAGAATTAGCAGTTTATGGTCAATTCTATCGAACGCCTTACTGTAGTCAGTGTACACTACATCCACTTGGCTACCTTCGGACATGGCTTTAGTTACATAATCGTTAAGGAGTATTAGATTCGAAACGGTAGACTTACAACGCAGGAAACCATGCTGGAAAGGACTAAAATAGTTCTTAATTACCGCATATAATTGAGCATGAACTACTTTTTCAAGTACTTTAGCAAGTATGCAAAGTTTTGAAATTGGCCTATAATTAGTTACTTCAGTTTTTGGGTGTAATGTAGGCTGATTTCCAAATCGAAGGGACATGACATTCAGCAAAAGAGCGCTTAAACAGTAGCGATATTGGTACCACAATAGTTTTCGCGCAACCAATCAAAAATTGAGCCGGCATATCATCAGGTCCAGCTGTTTTGGACGGATCTAGTTTTACCAGTAAGTTTGTGAGAACATCCGAGTTAACTTGTATTTATACATATACTTATAATGTATACATATTCACTCTCGTCTTGAAAATAACCAAGTTATAAAAGTAGTTGGACGGTTTGCCCTTCGGGCATCTAGGGAGCGATTTTAGACTTTCTAGCGCTCGACTCTCGCTCAAAAACTTGTAAAAACGATTAAATTATATTTTGAAATAGCGAATGATAATTGCAAATCGAGAGTCGTATTGACCACTCGTATTCAATTAAATCGGTAGAAAGTAAGTGCCTACAATTTTGCCACTACAATCGTATTTCATTTTCGAGCGTTCGAAAGTTGACAATCGGCCCCCTGAAGCTACCTACCTAACAAACGTATACTGTGGCAGGGTGCAGCGGGTCCCCGCGGCTGCAGCGGCGGCGGCGCGCGCGCACGCGCCGCAAGCGCGCCGACCGGGACGCCGCGCCTGTCGAGCTCGCCTACATCGACTCCTTGCCGGAGGTACGTAGAGTACGTGGCAGGGTGCAGCGGGTCCCCGCGGCTGCAGCGGCGGCGGCGCGCGCGCACGCGCCGCAAGCGCGCCGAGCGGGACGCCGCGCCCGTCGAGCTCGCCTACATCGACTCCTTGCCGGAGGTACGTAGAGTACGTGGCAGGGTGCAGCGGGTCCCCGCGGCTGCAGCGGCGGCGGCGCACGCGCACGCGCCGCAAGCGCGCCGAGCGGGACGCCGCGCCCGTCGAGCTCGCCTACATCGACTCCTTGCCGGAGGTACGTAGAGTACGTGGCAGGGTGCAGCGGGTCCCCGCGGCTGCAGCGGCGGCGGCGCGCGCGCACGCGCCGCAAGCGCGCCGAGCGGGACGCCGCGCCCGTCGAGCTCGCCTACATCGACTCCTTGCCGGAGGTACGTAGAGTACGTGGCAGGGTGCAGCGGGTCCCCGCGGCTGCAGCGGCGGCGGCGCACGCGCACGCGCCGCAAGCGCGCCGAGCGGGACGCCGCGCCCGTCGAGCTCGCCTACATCGACTCCTTGCCGGAGGTACGTAGAGTACGTGGCAGGGTGCAGCGGGTCCCCGCGGCTGCAGCGGCGGCGGCGCGCGCGCACGCGCCGCAAGCGCGCCGAGCGGGACGCCGCGCCCGTCGAGCTCGCCTACATCGACTCCTTGCCGGAGGTACGTAGAGTACGTGGCAGGGTGCAGCGGGTCCCCGCGGCTGCAGCGGCGGCGGCGCACGCGCACGCGCCTCAAGCGCGCCGAGCGGGACGCCGCGCCCGTCGAGCTCGCCTACATCGACTCCTTGCCGGAGGTACGTAGAGTACGTGGCAGGGTGCAGCGGGTCCCCGCGGCTGCAGCGGCGGCGGCGCGCGCGCACGCGCCGCAAGCGCGCCGAGCGGGACGCCGCGCCCGTCGAGCTCGCCTACATTGACTCCTTGCCGGAGGTACGTAGAGTACGTGGCAGGGTGCAGCGGGTCCCCGCGGCTGCAGCGGCGGCGGCGGGGGCGCACGCGCCGCAAGCGCGCCGAGCGGGACGCCGCGCCCGTCGAGCTCGCCTACATCGACTCCTTGCCGGAGGTACGTAGAGTACGTGGCAGGGTGCAGCCGGTCCCCGCGGCTGCAGCGGCGGCGGCGCGCGCGCACGCGCCGCAAGCGCGCCGAGCGGGACGCCGCGCCCGTCGAGCTCGCCTACATCGACTCCTTGCCGGAGGTACGTAGAGTACGTGGCAGGGTGCAGCCGGTCCCCGCGGCTGCAGCGGCGGCGGCGCGCGCGCACGCGCCGCAAGCGCGCCGAGCGGGACGCCGCGCCCGTCGAGCTCGCCTACATCGACTCCTTGCCGGAGGTACGTAGAGTACGTGGCAGGGTGCAGCGGGTCCCCGCGGCTGCAGCGGCGGCGGCGCGCGCGCACGCGCCGCAAGCGCGCCGAGCGGGACGCCGCGCCCGTCGAGCTCGCCTACATCGACTCCTTGCCGGAGGTACGTAGAGTACGTGGCAGGGTGCAGCGGGTCCCCGCGGCTGCAGCGGCGGCGGCGCACGCGCACGCGCCGCAAGCGCGCCGAGCGGGACGCCGCGCCCGTCGAGCTCGCCTACATCGACTCCTTGCCGGAGGTACGTAGAGTACGTGGCAGGGTGCATATATATAACCATACCACGTATAATGTTATAATATACATTTATACCATATAGCTCGGGGAAGAATGAGTATAGAGGGCCTCACACATAGAATCACACATAACTGACAAAGATGTAAGTATAGACAATAAGAGAAGTGGGAACGAGACATAATGGGTTTTTTTAAATTTTCCATACACGTGCGTTAGCCTTCTTTACAATAGGGAATATGCATGTGACTTCAATATTGGATAAATTGTACTCAATCGATGCAGACGTAGGAATACGAGTATCATACAACAGAACATTTTTTTTTAAACTTTCGTATTATTTTTATCTTACGTTAAAATCAGGTTTTTTTCATTTTTAAATAAAATAACATAGCATTTAGACAGAATATTTAATTAGAAGTGAATAAAAGCATACATTCATTTTCTAAAGGATATACAAGAGGATAACTGACATTGACTAAATTAAATCATAAAAACCAGTTGTACCAAAGATGCTGGCGGCATTTCCTCGCTGAATTGCAATGCTGATGCGGTACGCGAGAAAGCCGCCAGCGCTTCGGTCACCAGTTCGTCAACTAGACGTTTCGCGATTTCCGCAATTATAACTTTTGCGCACTGGGACCCCACGGACTGAGGGTCTAGACGCCAAATTATACAAAATTGTACTCTCTAGAAATGATACTTTGTATGACAAGTATAGACTTAAAAATATTTTTTAAGGAGATAATTGCAAATTAATGACTAACTCCATAGAAAACGCGCGGAGACTATGTATTTTATTCACACTAAATGCCGCAATTTACGATTCTATTATTTATAGACGCGGCTTATACTAGCCTGTTAGCCTTTCGTTGTGTCATGATTCCAAGAAAATACCAGTGATCAATTTCAATAAAAATGGTTTATTAAAATACATATATTTTCTGGATTAATATACAAGCAATACCTTTGACTTTGACATCTCTCTATCTCTGTCTCTCCTTAGCCTGATTAGACCGAAGAAATTAAAAATCACCAACATGCAATACAAACTACAAACGATATAAAAACAATACAAATGCTCTTAAGCCTATATTTTTAAGACTTCTATTCGTAATTTAGAGTTAGGCGTGCCGCACAAGCACTCGTCTTAAGACAATCCTATTAATATTATAAATGCAGAAGTTTGGATGTTTGGATATTTGTAGTGACAAATATCCAACATCCAAACTTTTTTAAATCACGCAAAAACGGCTGAACGGATTAAGATCAATTTTAGTATTACAAATAGTATAGCCTACATTAACATATAGTTAGAATATTTTTTGTCCCAGTAAAAGTCGCGGGCAAAAACTAGAAATAAAATAAGAATGATATAGGTACTCTCGCTGTAACCAAGATAAACGTATATATCATCGGCTCTTACTACTAAGGGCGGGTTGTTTAAAACTCTCGGTAATCGTAAAATACGTTCGTTAAAATTTGACTGTATAGGAAGTTAAACAGTTCTCGACAGGATAACGCCTGCCGGCGCTATATCTAACGGTCTGACTCTAAAATGTGTTTGATGCAACTCGCCCTCATTTTTATTAAAATAATTTTCATATTCACAATAATTTCAGTTGCGATCGTTCAATCTATGAGGACGCATTCCACTCCTTATTGCATACTAGTTTTTCCATGGAGTTCGTCGGTAGAATGATCGATAGCAAGACTCATTAATAGCTATAATCGATATAACGTCCGTAGCTACTGCAAGTCATCATGCGCATCAACAAACAGCAAGTCCTCGTAGAGCTCGTAGAGGCCGTTATAATACGCGTAGACAGTCGGGGCAGGACTCAGCAGCTCGTCCAGAAACGCCATACGGTCAGTCGCGCGCTCGGCGGCGCGCAGCAGGTTGTAGGCCAGCGTGCCGTTGTAGGTGCGCGCGAGCACCGGCGCGCGCAGCTCCGCCCCGCACAGCGCGTTCAGCGCACAGAGCTGCAGCAGACATCTCTGATATTCCACCAACGGATGAAGCAATTTCACATCGACTTCCTCTTCACCATCTACTGTGAAATACTTCTCCGTTATAGCGGCCGCTATCCCGCAGTCGACATCAGTCACTCCGCTCCTGTCCAGAGAAGAGTCCAGGATCGGATTCCTCTCAAATGGAAAATTTGGCAAATTGTTGTGCTGATAGTTGGTTCGACCGTCGAGAATAACGTACGTGAGCAGCGCGGCGGCGGGCAGCGCGGCGGGTGCCTCGGGCCTGCGCCGCGAGCAGCAGGCCAGCGCCAGCAGCAGCAGCCGCGCCTGCTCCGGCGCGCGCTCGAGGCGCCGCAGGCTCGCCAGCTGCAGCGCCGAGCGCGCGAAGTGTTCCAGCAGCCCCAGCGACCGCACCGAGTCCCACCCGTTCTCGAACACGCACACCTCCGCGTCGTAAGCCGGTCTCGGAATACAATGTGTTCTCGCTACTTTCATTTTCTGTTTCTCCTGGTCGGCCCTATCGGTTTCATAAATTAAGGTAAATCCGTCGTTTTTGAAATCCGTTAGTAAATCGTAGGCATAGTATATAATATCCAGGGATATGAGTATGGGGTTGACGAAGCCCGTAATGGGATCGGCTCCATACAATACTTTAGAGCGGTAGAGGTTGACGTAGTCGATGGCGACGTGTCCGGCGGCGACGCCCTTGGCGAACCAGCGCGGGTCGGCGCGCGCGACGCGGCCGGCGCCGCGGTCCAGCAGCCACGCCGCGCCCAGTCCGCCGCGCTCGCGCCGCTCTATAAACTGCGCTGCTTTAACTTCCTCTTTGAAGAAATTCTCCCTCTCTTCAACATCTTCATGTCCATTGAACAAAGCCTCTAAGATTGTGTATCTGCTATTTGTAGATAGCCAATCCAACAAATACAAATTGCGTTTGTAAGGCCCTTTAACTTTTCCATTAAATATAAATTCGAAAAAGTAGTCGAATTTGTTTTTTGGGTATATGTGTTCGTCGGTCAATACGATAAACGTGGCCAGTTTATCCGCGGTCAAGTTGTGCTTTCTCAAGAAATGCTCAAGTAAGAACACGCTACAGCCAATGGTGTTGTCATTTTCGTTGAATTTGAGCGTCGGGCTTGGTATGTACTGGTGTCCCGAGAAGCAGTACTCCACGTCGAAGCTTATTATTGGACAATTCAGTATCTGTGCCAACTCTATAACATCCTTTTTGCTTTCATATTCACAAACTATGTATTCAAAGTTACTTTCTTTCATTACATCCATGATGACATTCTTCGTAAAGGCAGGTCTTTTCAGATTAGCTGTTGGTGGGTGTCCTATTATCTCGAATCTCTCCTGAAAGTCTTGTGAGCCTCCTTTGAATAGGAAGTAGCACTTGATGTTGGCCTCGTGGAACATGCGGAGGCGTTCCGTCAGGTAGTGGGCGTAGCGGTCGCACTCGCAGCCGAGGCTGTAGTTCAGGCCGCTCTGCTCGTACGTGAGGAAAAAGAAGTTGTGTCCGTCAACCACGACGGTTTCGTTGCTTAACGTACGTTTCTGCACTTCGTTTAGTTCCACCAACTTGCTAAATGTCCTTATTCTCATTGTTGTAACTGAAGAAGAAGAAAAAAAAAAGTTATTATCAAATAACCGTTAAAGAAGTCTTCACACAAGTTAACACTGAATGAGACTTCAATATTTTATGATAAAGGCCTTAAGTGCACACGGCAATTATCGCGAATGGATAACTTAGTAGGTACTACGTTACCTGAAAAACATTTTATGAGACGTTAATATTGGAATTTTGAAATCATAATGGCATTCAAATAATTATGAAAAACTGTTTAATTTTTGCTAAAAATCTGTTAAAGTTCTTGATGTCTGTAGTGATCGACAGCTGGCACGGAAAAATCACTTCACAAAATTTACAAAATTATCACAAGGCTTAGGTATTCCTACATTAACTTTGATTAAAATAATCAACCTTTTTTTAATGATTTTTCCTTCAATGCTATTTACTCGATTAGATTAAATAGTATTAGCAGCCCAACGACAATGTCTTGATGTGGTATACCACGACATTTCGTTATCTATAAGTATTAAAAAAATGGTGTTTGAAAGCTATTTTCCCTTTGCGATTCCTCATATTTTATACGGAGAACAATATTGCAACTTGTGTTGATTTTTGCTCACCTACTCTACAAAAGTTCTGGTGAGTCGTCAAAAGCCATTCTTTATAAATAAAGAAACGATTTACTATAAGCCTGAAATATCACGCTTTCCGGGACTGATCGAGGTTTGAACTTTGTAATACGGCAGAAAAGCATGAAAATTTGCCATCATTTCAATGTTAACTTCAGCCCTGAATCATTGGCATAATGAAATGTTTTATGGTAGGCATAGCGCACATATCAACATAATTTATACTTAGATAAACAAGTGCGAGTCGGACTCGCGCGCGAAGGGTTCCGTACCATTATCTATAAAAACGGCAAAAAAAATCACGCTTGTTGTATGGGAGCCCCCTTAAATATTAATTTTATTCTGTTTTTTAGTATTTGTTGTTATAGCGGCAACAGAAATACATCATCTGTGAAAATTTCAACTGTCTAGCTATCACGGTTCATGAGATACAGCCTGGTGACAGACGGACATACCTACAGACAGTACAGTCCTAGTAATAGGGTCCCGTTTTTTCTTTTGGGTACGGAACCCTGAAAAAGAAATAAACCATAATTAAGTTACACATTCGATCGGTTCCTTATAGAAGGAAAATACGAGGGGCATCCCAAATGATTGGGAATAGTCCCGATATTACCAGATACGAGGGGACACCGAAATGATTGGGAATAGTCCCGATATTACCTAATACGAGAGGCACACCGAAATGATTGGGAATAGTCCCGATATTACCTAATACGAGGGGCACACCGGAATGATTGGGAATAGTCCCGATATTACCTAATACGAGGGGCACACCGAAATGATTGGGAATAGCCCCGATATTACCTAATACGAGGGGCACACCGAAATGATTGGGAATAGTCCCGATCATTTCGGTGTGCCCCTCGTATTTGGTATTCATTCTGTACGAAAAATATCTCTTGTAAAAAGTATCTTACAACAACTCCATTGCACGCTACCTATATTCGAAATGCGAACAATATTTTTTATAATACCCAGCACTATTAATATCGATCACTCTCTAAGAACTAAGAGCAACTTCAAATCTCTTCTTAAAGAACATTATTTGTCTTTCCCCTAACCCTGATTGTCTTACTATTATTATTATTGGCTGACTGTTTATGTATTATATATTTTTATTTGTGTTATTTGTATATATGTATGATTGTGTATGTATGTTTATATATAGAGCTATTTATGTACGTGTATTAATATAATTATTTTGATTTTTGGCTTACTAATCTCTGCACCACCTACTACATAATCTAGTTTTATCTCTTTCTCTGATACCCAAAGGTTGTCTGGAAGAGATCGCTCTTCAGCGATAAGACCGCCTGTTGTCTACCTCTACCTACATGTTATTGTATTGTTTTTCTTTTTAACTGCTTTGTTTGTGTGAGGTATGCAATAATAGTACATTACGTACCTAGGGCGATGAATTCGTGAATGGCCCAGATCGCAGGTGTTTGTGGCCCGAACCGAAGGTGAGGGTCATAAATATGCGATCTGGGGCTTTACGAATTACCGCCCGTGGTAAGTACACAATTTTACGTCTTCATCTGGCCACAATGCTAGTTTTACCGTACGCGCAGCGTGCAGTAAAACTCGTATTATGGCCAGGTTCACACCTGGCCATAATACGAGTTTTACGTAAAGAGTATTTGTATTGTATTGTATTGTAAGAGGCTCGTTATGCGTAAGTAGACTGTTCATAGATCTGTAGGTACCGTATCTTTGCACTTGTGATGTTTGAAGGTGTGAACCAAGATAATAATAACACTGACCGGCAGAAAATTTGCCCTAAACACTTTTCACGATTGAACTATAAATTGAATAGATTAAATAATGTTTTAAATAATTAAATGCATTTTTCTAATTTGGGCCAAATTTATTGCCGTTGAGTATATTTTAATTTTACACAAATAGAATTGTTGATCAAAGTTAGTTGTATTATTTAAATATGCATTAGATACGAAAAATACCTATTACTATAATTGACTTTTCAATTATGTTTTATTTACTAAATGCACTTAGGTTGGCGACATACAACTTTTATAAATGACCTTACCTGCCTATTGCGGCCGCCCTTAAGGGTCCCACTGTGGCCAGGACGCTCGACTCTCCATACAAACGTTGTTTGGTTCTCATTTTAAAACTAAATGCTAGAATAACATGACACTTTGTATACACAAACTCGAAATACTCACCCGATTATCAAAACTCCGAAAACGAATACTTATTTTTTTTTCGTTTCCCAATTTTGTAGTTATATCTTTTCATATATAATAAAGTAGCGTAGTAACATAGGAAACTTAAGGCCTAATTTCTGTCCATTTTTGCAAGAATTCTTTTATATATGGCTGTGTTTTATAAATAAATTAAAAAAACAAAAATATATATATATTCAAGTATATATTAATGCTCAAAGGTTAACTAGATGAGATCCATTACAGGGTCAAGTTCGCCTTTGTAACAATCTATTTTGTCTGTATTTTTACCAATATCTTGTGTATAATAAAGTATTTACATACATACATACATATTGTCTGAGATCCGATTTTTAACCGTTGCTATTTTATTTCGTTTCTGTCCCTAGAAATTAAAAACATACTACGTTGGTATGGAGAGTCGACATCGTTCTGGGGACTCTTAAACCGAACTTGTCTTCTTTATCATCTAGAATAGAATGTATAATAAGTAACTTCTACATTATAGTTTCTATGCTAATGCTAAGTAAAAACTTTGATGTGGCGTAAACTTTGGTAATGTAACAATAATAAGATAACACTACAATAAAAAAATCGGGCAATGCTTTCCTACAACAATGCTCACCTGTAATACTGTCATTACCCATTTAGCTTTGTGCTTTCTCCAAAGCAGTGATAATGGTAACTTTTCAGTAATTAACACAAATGTCATACTAAGTAGGTACCTACTCACCAATATTATCACCAGTTATTCACAATTTAAATTATCTCTTCTAATAACTTTTCTTTATTAATCTTTTGTTTGTATAACTCAGAACGTGTTTAGTGTCCATAAGCTAAAACTGTACTGAAACAAAAGCATGGCTCAGCTTGCCGAAACGATTAAGTACCTTTATAATAAGGGAACGGGTAGGGGGTGCCGGAAGTACGTAGCGAAATAGCTGCGTTCCACTTTGACATTTGGACTTACGCTTAGACGAGGTATTAATTCGTCGGGGATAGTGCAATACCGCGTAACTAGCACTAGTAAATACTGCGTATCTACACAACACCCATAGTGCGAAACCGCGTATCTAGCACTGGTAAATACCGCGTATCTAACAAAAATAGCCAAACTAAAATTTTCCCGCCAACGAACGTAAAATCCTGATTACAATTATACCAAGCTTCTCCTGTAAAGTTGGGTATTGTGTAGATACGCAGTATTTACCAATGCTAGTTACGCGGTATTGCACTATCCCCGACGAATTAAAACTTAAAAATACCCCCGCGCCATAAACAGCAAACATGGAACCATCCCAATCGACGCGTTTATCCATAATAACAACCGCACCGAAGTTACTTCATCCGTTTGTGAGCTACGATGCCACAGACATATACGCATGTTAAACTAATAACTCTCGTTTGCTTTAAAAAACAATACGATTATACTTAGCCGCCTGTATGGCGTAACCTAAGCTTATTATCGATATCCGACCAAGATAGTGTTAAAAAAATGAATGGCAACAAAATTAGGTTATTATTAGAAAGGAAAGCAGAAGAGAGTTAGTCAATAACTCTGCTCTATTTACTGAAGTCATCAAAGGTAGTGTCTTATATATATGTTGTACCAGACTTAAACAAATTATTGAATTAGCGAAGGTACATCGAGAAAGTTACAGTAAGAGATTTGAACACTTATCTTCGTTCTGTATTGAACTTACAAACCAATTAACAGCAACCGACAGAGATAAAAATATAAAAGATATATTAGAGTCTCATTCTAACTATCTATGGCTGCATCTCTGACGGTTGTTGCAATAAATTGCTACGTTTGTAATGTGCTAAAGGTGTGGCGGAATGTAAATCCTTTTCTCGTCTTATGCATGCAGTCTGGATCCCTGGGATGAGCTATGATGCAACTTTAGTTACTGGAAGTTTCCTATACGCAAGTGGAATGCATTGTGACTAGAAAAAAACACCGGGGAATAACTGACTCGTTCATGTTGGTTTAAGGACCATAGTGTGACGCAATAGATGTTCTCCCTTATGTGGGACCGAGAGAGCCATTCGGCTAGCATCAATCATTTAAACAAGTTTCTGTCAAAAAAATCATTTTTGGTACAAGCTTTTATTGCCGACTGTACTTTTCTGTACACCATCATCAACTGCTCATTGAGACGATTCTAACGAGCCCAAACTCAACGGGGCTACGTCGATTAAGTACTGAATTCCCATGGCCACCTTCTGTCTCCAGCATCAGATCAGCTCGATGGTACCATAATATTGAATTGTCATCCAAACTATAGTTATAACCAAAATTTCAGCTCAATCGGTCACCGGGAAGTGGGTCAAATTTAACTTGTAAGATTTGACGGACAACTTACTTACATACATACTTTTATACTTACATACGAACAAGTCAAGTTAATATAAAGCTTGTAAAAATAATGGCTTCGAAGAAAAGCCCTCAGGCCCTTGAGCTATCGGAAGTGTTTGGTTAATCTCATCTAGTAGAGTAATAAGTACAGTTGCCCACAAAAATGACTTCGCTACAAAACAGGATAAAAATATAATGTGTACACACTTTATTTATTTATTTCCACGCCAATAGGTACCTACAGACATCGGTCTAAATGCAATTTTTTTAAGACATTTTCATTGCGGTAAGTTCGACTATTGTGTGATCTTCATGTGGTTTTCTAGGTTGGTAACTTAGGTTAGGTAGGTAAGTTTCTTTCTTTTGCACCGATACAAGTATTTTATTGTTCCAGGACGTGCGATTAGTAGAGGTGACCTCTAACATCTGGGGCACGAAGTTTAAAATGCACGGGCTCGTAAAGAACGTGCCCGCGAACCTCGGGCAGGTGACGTACAAGACCTCGCTGCTGCACCTGCAGCCGCGCCAGATGACGCTCACCATCGCCGAGCTGCGCGACGACCAGACCCCGGCGCCCGACCCGAACTTCAACCCTAACATCTTCTCCGAAGACGAGGAGGAGGTCTTCCCTGACAGACGCAAGATCGCAGATCGCGCTAACTCCAACGTCCCCACGCCGCCTCCAGACAACCACAACACACACAACAACAACGCTCACGCGTCGCTCGCCCGAGCGGAGTCCTACGACGAGTTCCCGTACATAGACACGGCCGAGCCCGCGGCCCTGCGCCGCGTGGGCACGCCGCCCGTCCCCAGCCGCCACGCCATCTCCCCGCTCCGCTGCGAGGGCTCCGTCCCCGCCCTGCAGTCCCCCAAGAACGCCGTCGCCCCCACCGACATCATCTTCGAACGCCCCTCCCCCCAGACCGTCACGTGCGGCGGCCGCGGCGACTTCTGCGGCGGACGGGCCGACTACACCGTCCGCGGAGACAACGTCTCCTTAAAGGGAAACATTTCTAACATAGACCAACAGTTCAGCCTCAACCTCAGCTTGGAACCGAGCCGGCAAGTCACGATAAAGAAATGCGACAACCACGTCACGGATAACTGTCTTTCGAAACTTCGCAAGAACATCTGCGCGCGCGGTGAGTCCGCCTCCTACGAAATGAACACTAGAATACTCAAGTCGCTCTGTAATAAGAACTACGAACATGAAGTTCATCCGGACGCGATGAGTCGACGCACGGAGACGCTGAAAAGCCTACAGAAGGGCGAGGACCTGAAGTTTATAGATGAGGAGACACCGGTGGAGTCGAGCGGGAGCGCGCGCGTGCAGCGGACCACCACGGTCGTGCCCATCAGCCCGGTCTGCGGCAGCGTGCCCGTCTACGACACCATGACGCGCAGCTGCAGCGTCGGGTACCTGGACATGGTGGATCCCGCCGTGCTGCACGCGCGCGTGTCGGTGGCCGCGCTCCGGGAGCCCCCGCGCCGGCTCGTGCTCGTGGGAGACTCTGGCCGGCGCCGCCGCCGCCGCCGCGAGCGACACCAGGACAAGCCGACTCTAAAGAAGTGCGGGAAATCGCGGAGTTTAGACTCGAGCGAGCTCTCGTTGGAGAAGAAGCAGACGCGACAGTCGCGGCTGGACACGCTGGAGCCGCGGGCGGAGGCGAGCGCGGAGCGGGGCGCGACGCGGCGGCGCGACTACCCCGTGTGCACGGCGTGCCGGCTGGTGTCGCCGTACGACCGGCGCGACGTGGACGCGGCGACGTACGTGTGCGTGGCGTGCACGTCGCGCATGGCGTGCACGCCGCGCGCGCCGCCGCCCGCGCGCGCGCCGCCCGAGCCGCGCGTGCCCGCCACCGACAGCGACTCCGACTACAGCAAGTATTATAGTTAGTACGACGTAGTTGCTTTCCACTCGCCACGCGATACGATGGTGACGTACCCCGGAACCAAAGTGGTAGCTTACCCTGTAGACGCACTCCGTGTAGACGGCGCGAGGTAGCCGGAGTAGGTTGGTATTACGACTCTTGGAAGGAACGCTAATGTTTGGCGGAGATGAAACGTCTGGTTCCTTCAGACGACTTCAGACGAATGAAACAGATGCTTTTCTGATGCCGGCACCCCACTGCCCTATGTGCTATTCGTTATTCGGCTTATGCGCCTGTATTCGACGCAGTGTGGACGGTTTATTCGTCTATGTTTGCCTTATTCGTACGCATAACGCATAAGCACGAATAGCGAATACGCGTATCCGTCGACACGTCGGTTTTTTGGTACACATCAAAAGAGGCGAATAAGCCGAATAGCGCATTGACTGCCCACACTTCGTTTCACTCACTCATTTGCTCGCTAGCGGCGGTCGTGTCTGTGGACGGGTTCGGTTTGAATAATGGAGTGGACAAATGAAAAAGTTATACGATGCATTTAAGTAAAAATAATAATTGCTGCTGTCAACTCGTCCATCGCCGCTTTTAACATTAGCGACGCAAACAACCCACATATTTGGCATGTTCGGTACACCGGCACGCAGTGTGGTGGGTATGTTTGTTTGTTCGCGCACATAACAAATATTTTCGCAAATACGGCGCAGTCACATAACGAATAGCGCATAGCGCAATAGGGTGCCGGCATGAACCACAAAGGCTAGTTCCAAGAGCTCTAATATCGCAATACCTCGGGCCTATGTTGATTGCGTTTATCCCACGACAAAGATGAGATATGTCTCATTCTGACTCCATTTACTAGAAGGAGATGGATACTTAGTATTAGTCATGTGAAAAACGCAACTACGATATGCCTTCTTATGCTCCCAACGCTCGCTGATTGTCGAATTAGTATCGAGCCCTTTCAACTGTGCTTTCCAAATCAAAGCTTATCAATTTCTTGAGCACGAGCTGCATGTATGATACACTTAAGACGGCTGAATTAGACTCGCGCACCGAGGGATCCCCACCTAGCACTTTGGTCGGGAGGTCTGCCATTTAATAATTTCTTACAGCAATTCACACTATAGAAGATATAGTCTGGCCACCGACTGAGAAAGTAGCATAGAGGCTGGAAACACATTACTTTGATGATAACTCTTATTTTGATTGAACAGTGCTTACCAGCACCTAGTTATCTCTTTCATTGAATTGTCAGCTCTCTCAGCTACTCTCAGCGACAATAGCCGGCCAGAGTATACGTAGGTACACAGAGAGTCGTAGCAATACACACACACATTCACACATCAAATAGAGAATCAGAATATTATAAGAATGAGTAGACTCACATTTTAGTTGAATAAAAACATTAATTACAAAACAAAGGTTTCGTCTCATTCTGATACCACTGCATCGAAAGGGACAGATTTGTTTTGTTCACACTTCATCCATCTTTAATTATTTGGGACCTTCTAAATATATCATTGCGAAAAACCATCTTTGAATGGTGAAGACATGTCGGAAGAAGATAACTGATATTCTAATTCTATAAAACAATTCACTTTGCACGAACAGTAGGTATACACTTATACACCTGTAATAAATTACAACAACTAGCAAACACAGACTGATTGTAATTTGTGTTTCGCTGCCAACAATTTCGTAGCGCTACGCTCGTAGCCGATAGCAAACCCATTTGTACAGGAAAGCGCCTACGAGAAAAGCCCCCTAGCGGTAGTGAGATAGACTATCTGTCTCTTTCTAATTAGAACGTTTAGAAAGAGACGAATAGGCTTTGTCGCCGCGCCACAGCTCGCAGGCCGTCCTGTTACATTGACAGCGCCGTGCTGGAACCTGAGACACAATTTGGCTCATCAGTCTGTGTGTGACTCACGAAGACTAGAAGTGACGGTAACTCTCAATCAGGTTCGTTGGAGCAGCTGGCGCTGCGGCTGCTTGCGTCCCGCTCGCGCAGCTCGCGCGAGAGGGAGAGCAGCTCGGCGCCCGTGTCCCCCCGCCCCGCGCGCTCGACGCCCGCCTCGCCGGCGCCCGCGCCGCGCCGCCCGCGGTACTCGTCCGCCTCACCCATTAGGTACGGTACCTGTCCAGCTCATCCAGCTGCCCAGCGGCCCAAATGGCCCAAAACTGACGTAAAACATGACCATAAAACTTACCCATAATAAACATTCCATGTAAAAAAGAGGCCAAGTCATGAAACTCTTCCATTGTAAAAAGTTGTGAGATATTTAGTAGAGCCAAGTCTCAGGCATTCTTATTAATCTTTATATGCTTGCTAAATAAAATTCTGCAACTTGGCAATCACACAATACTACATAGTTTTAGGTATGCAATCCATGAATGCAGTAAAGTTGTGATATTGTCAAATTGCAGGCTAGCTCTACGAAATATCTCACAACTTTTTACGGTGGAAGAGTTTTGACCTTGGCCTCTTTTTTACATGGAATGTTTATTTTGGGATCTCATTTCTTTTTGTAGGTTATTGTGTTATCATAATGCTTTTTCATTTTTTGTCCCTTCACTGCAAATGTAACTTTGTAATCCTATATATTTATTTTTTGCAGTCATCAAGGAAAAACTAAAATACATTGCAATTTAGGTCCAGTTTTCTATATACACCAATATAGAAAACTGGACCTAAATTGCAAAATATTTTAGTTTTTCCTTGATTTATACACTAAACACTACTTAATTGTATTCTTCAATTCTATTTTAAAGCTTCTACTGGGCTGTCCCAGAAGTAAAGAGACAATTTTATTTTCAAAATATTTAATATAGGTATAGTAAACTATAAAAGTTATAATATTGGTTGAATGTTGTAACAAAAGTAATTAAATTATAAGGTTTATATTAAATTTGCACCCACGACAACTTTAAAAGCAATTTTTCTTAGAGTTTTGACGGCACGCCGCATTACGGCTGTTCCAAATTTTTCAGCTACTTGTTTTGACAATCTGGTCCATCGTTGCTTAAAAGCTTTTAAGGATTTTGGTTTTTCGGTTTGTTTCTTATATCTTTTACATAGGAACCAAAACATCTCGATACCGCGAGCTTGTGGTACATTTGGAGCGTTTTTTTCTTTACGTACAAAGTCGATTTCTTCACACACTAAGTACCGAGTAACTTTAGTAGCGTAGTGGCACGTTGCCATGTCCGACCAAAAGATAACCTTATCTCTGGAATTATGCTTGTCTATGAAAGGTATCAACCATTTAAATGGCAAATAAAACAAATAAATTTGTTAAGTAGGGATAAATTCTTATTTATCGCCGAAAATTGTATGGCCGATTATCACTTCCCAACTCACGTTTCGCGTAATTTTATTTCGCCGAACGTTCATTTCCCTACTTAACAAATTTATTTGTTTTATTTGTCAACTTAACAGTTACCAACTCAACATGTGGTCTGTGTTTTATAATGTCATTTTTCAAAACGCCTAGTTTCATGTTGTATAATGTTTTAGTAGGCAACATACATTTGGTTGTTTATTGTTTACCAAATGTTTTATTGAGTATGTTGTATTCCTCCAGGACCACAAGGTTGAATTCCTAAAATGTTGGATTTGCATAAAGTTGAATTTGCAGCATGTTGAATGTTAAAATGTTGAATTTGCATAATGTTGAGTTCTTTTTATGTCCAATTCGCATAATGTTGAAATATTCAAAAGTTGAATTCCCACAACGTTGACTTAAAACGATAAATAATTCGAACAGTTTTGACGGAGCCCCGCAGAGCGGGGCTCCTATTTCTGGTCTGTTTGCCCTTCGGGCATCTGAAGATACCTAACGAACCTAACCTACCTACCAGTAGTACCCACCAGGTAGTTCAACTGGTAGGTAGGTTAGGTTCGTTAGGTATCTTCAGATGCCCGAAGGGCCAACAGACCAGAAATAGGAGCCCCGCTCCGCGGGGCTCCGTCAAAACTGTTCGTATTATTTATCGTTTTAAGTCAACGTTGTGGGAATTCAACTTTGGGATATTTCAACATAATAAGAATTCAACATTTTGCGAAACAAAATATATTCAACTTTCTGGGAAAGTCAACATTTCGGGATTTCAACATTTTAGGAATTCAACCTTGTGGTCCTGGAGGGTTGTATTAGGTATTTAGATCGTCGTAGGATAAAAATTACAATATTTGTGTTGCGAACGAGTATTTCCGCTCTTTTATTAAAAAAAACCTAACCTATCCGCGATCCGAGTCGGTTTTGCCACTAAGTCCCTGCTGTTCCTGTTGCCGTTGTTCTTTGAAAAACTTGAGCGGTTCGTTTCTGTTGTTGATGTAGAATCTCTCTTCTCTTGAACCCTACACCCCTATTCAGGCTTCTAGTTTTATCCACAACAACGTTACAGGGGGGGAACTGCCTCGAGAAAAGGATGGTACGGCCGTGCCGCTGTTTTGCTCGACTTGGCGGGGGCACTACCGTGCCCACAGATCATGCAAGCTGCCCTGATGCATGATGTAATGTTCAGTGTCAGTACGGTAGAGTAGCTGTTGATCGTTCGGACACCACACGCGTTATTGTGTCCCGTCCACATCGGACGTAGGAACGGAGCGCTACCTAATGACTTGAACGATCCCTTACCGCGCTAAGGACATCTATAATGTTATTTATTTTTATCAAGAATTTTCAGGCCCGGTGTCATTAAATATTTTGTAGTTGCACCGTTGCATGTTAAGAATTATCAGTGCTCCGGACTACCTCGAAGTTATCTTAAGGACAAGTACCTATCCTCTGCACCTCTCTAATATCCAGCCTCATGGATACGGCTGAGTAATAGGAACTAAACTTAACAACCATGGTTTTAGTAACCCTTTCATCTGATAAATAATCCTCCCTTGTCAGACAACTACTGAACTCGCCGCTGCTGTCGCGGCGACGCAAGAAGCCCTCAGAGAGCTCGGACGACGAGTATTCCGGGTACAGCGAGGTCAACGGCCGGAACTACCGCGACCTCGAGAGCTTCCAGAAGGCACAACTCAGGAATAAGGTAACTTAGCGGCCCTCTGAGGAGTTATAGTATTTCGAAACACTTCCCTGCGCGCGAGGCAATATAGTGGCAACGGGACACCTCTGTTGCACTTAGGTACCTGCCATGATTGGCGAGTGTGATAAGCAGTATATGCCAGTCGGTAGCAAAATTATTTCCTTCTTGGCGTAAATGTAAATACTTGAATCCATCATTACGCTTAAGATTCTATATTAGAACAGCTCACTACGCTCGGGATTATATATACAACCCTCGCCGTAAATATATAATTTTCATTCCTGCTATTCAGAAAAGAGTCGTTGTCCTCAAGCTCTCAACTCGGTAGCAGAATTCTTTCCGTCGAGGGTGTAATCACTTGAATCCTTCGTTACGCTCAAGATTCTACTTTAGAATCCCTCGCTAAGCTCAGGAATCTATTATAGAATCTTTCGCTTCACTCAGGAAACAACGTGCCGCCCTCGCCGTAAATAAATATGTTATTTGCTCCCTTGAACACAATCTACTATTTCCTCCCTTGAAACATAATCTACATATTGTATGTTATCTTACCTACGCGTTCAGTTGAAGCGCGCGGGCGGCACAGCGCCAGCGGAGCCGCGCGCCGGCCCGCGGCGGCAGCTCGTGATGCACAACAAGGCGCCCATGTGGAACGAGAACAGCCAGGTCTACCAGCTCGACTTCGGCGGCCGCGTCACGCAGGAGTCCGCCAAGAACTTCCAGATCGAGTACCACGGGAAACAGGTGAGGACAGCCTTCTAGATAGATCATTGTATGATAGGTATGTACCTACAGTTTAGCTAGTCTTCGTCGATTCAGGAACGTAATAAGCGATACCGTCCCGAGCGCCAAATATTCAGAGGAAGGCGCATATCACGTCCGGTGCTATATAAAATGTCAATTGGTCCAGAAGGACGTCACAGTAGATTCCTATAAAGGTGCTGCGAGCTCATGATACTTATATAATATGCGCCTTTATAGATCGACATAAAACAGGCGTACCAACTCAATCTCGGCGGAAAGAGCAGCTATTTCTTCTGATTATCACGCGACAAAGGTAAACATCATATGCTCGATAGGTCCCTTTAGCCAGATACGAACGTTGACGTTGCATTTACTGTATTACTTACTTGTACAGGTGATGCAGTTCGGGCGGATCGACGGGAACGCTTACACGCTCGATTTCCAGTACCCCTTCTCCGCGCTACAGGCGTTCGCCGTGGCGCTCGCCAACGTCACGCAGCGCCTCAAGTGAACGCCAACGCCACGCTACTCAATTTCGATATTGTCGACCGCGACATGTTTGGGATAGCAGTCAAGTATAAAACAAAACCAGCTGTCTATATAAAAACATGGCTGGCATGACATCCGCCTGTATGTATTACATCGCTCAGCTGAGCTCCTATGAACGAGAAGGAATAATATGAATACAGGGCCCTCGCCTGCCTTTTGATACACCCGACACAGCACCATAAAGAAATAGATCCAGGTTGGTAACTAGACTATTCGGGAGCTAGAAGGTTTTGTGCTAGCGTAATAATTACGCCAGCGCAAAATACGGTAATTTGTATAATGAATGTCTACACGAATATACTTTACCGTCAAGCAATAGCTCATTTCGCTTTGATGTATCTGCTGACTGTACACAGTGACATTCCTTCCCACACTAGCGTAAGTGCGAGGCCGATTGAACTTGAGTGGATGATAAGATTGATAAGTGTGTGCCATACGAAGTACCTATGTGTGTAAAAAAAGTTCAAAGATTTGGCAACACACATTCCTATAATGTATATGAATTCAGTATTCAATGCGAGGTATTTTGATCTAAGGTTTACTGGATGTTGAATTCCAAATATGAACTAGTTATGAGTGAAGATCGTGACATTCGTAACCCGCTAGCGGCCACACCGCTTTGCTACAAATATGTGCCGTTGCACAATTTCTAGCTCGGCCCAATGAGAATTAAACTTTTTGGGTCTAGTTTGCTCGCTCATGCAGTGTCAGTACAAACAGCATCAATTTATACGTATAAATTAGATGTTGTATGTGCGGTAGGCCCGCTTGCATACTGCCCTCTAGCATAGTCCCGACATATACAGATATTTTGTACACAAGCTTAGATAGGTAGCTTCTGAAGTATTTCATTCGGCCGCTACAACGGAGTGGAGCAATTTGTGCCCTTAGAGTCCATAGCACCGACAGCGAACCAATCGCAATGGTCTAAAAACTGATGAAATTTTGAAATGAACTATTTATTGATTGTATTTTAGCACGTCGCGGATTCTGATAAACGTGAAATCGGTCAGTTTAGGTAATATGGAAACATCTCACCGCACCTATACTAGCATGACTTGATTCCCCTTCCTTATAAACAGAAAAGAAAATACATTTAACAAAGTACTAATAGTACATTACTAAAGAGGCCGAGAAGTAATGGGTTGCCGGCCGAGTACATATAGATAGTTATGAGGTTGGCAACCCCTTTTCACGCCGAGGTACGTATAGTGCTTTTCTCAAACATGCAATGAAAGAAAGAAATAAAACTCAAACTTTAATTTTCATGGCCGAACATGCTGCCACAAATTGTGGAATGGAAATTAAAAAAGACCATCTCCGATTTTGTATGAAATGTTATTACGGGTCTCTCGTCTCGCTGCGCCCGAAACGTGACACTTCGAAGCCCATTATGAAGAACACAACGTCAATATTTCATTGCATTATTGAGAAAAGAAATGTAAACTTTTGCCTCTCAGTTAATGTTAGCGATTATAAGTAACATGTAATTTCGCATTTTAAGCAGCAAGCAATTGCCAGGAGAAGTTAATTTACAGGAGCATTGGTTGGCGGAACATTGCGACGTGTGTGGTATCTGCTGGGGCAGGTGCTCTGCCCTAAGGATGAGAGTAAATATTTAGGTACAATTGTTAAATATTTTGTCACGATAGACGGTATGCCACCGACCCTTGTGAAATAAACTGTATATTGGCCTATAGTTAACGTAATTTACATTTAGTCAATGTTGTTGGTCCATTTTTGATCGACCTTTAGTCTTCAAAGGTCGTATGAGCAAAAGTTACTCAAATTTTAAAACTGAATTTTATGTACGTATTCCGGAATACTCGATATTTTTAATTATATGATTGGTTAGTCTATAGATGTTATGCACTGAATTTATTCATATACACCATGTTCATTGTTTCCTATTTAAATTGTAACAAAGTACTTTAGTATTGTTTCGTTTGAGCGTTTTTCATTTGTTGATTTGTTTGTAGATTTATCCATTATTTGTTGATGAAGTTCGGCCTAGTCGGTTCGATATTTTGCTAGAATGTATATTTCCCATAAATATATACATAGATGTCTTTACTTTCCAAATTTTACTTTAAGTAGACGGGGCTTTTTTATCATTTCCAAGTTGTAAAATCTTTTCAAAGTACAGTAGTCACAACACAGTTCCTATGCCCCGTTTTGTGAACTCGCCATGTACAGTCGCCGCAGCAGGTAAGTTCGCCGAACTCTGTTGAGGACGAAACACAGTCGGGAGCAGTGATACACGTATACCCGGCGAGTGTACCCGCTATCGGCTCACTAAGTCCCTCGCCCATTTGGGGCTACTTAGCAACAACGCGACACGACATGACATGAATTCACCACCAGCACCCGCAAGAAAAAATCTCGATGTTCGTTTTGTTCATCTCTGACGCTCGAGTAATAAGGGCGATAGGCTCACCTCTTATTGGACGACGGGCCTTACTATTATTGGTGTATTGTGTGTTCCTCTATAAGGTTTATAGTATCCAATAGATCTTGATATTACCTTTATATTAATGCATAACATAAAGTTACGGACATGACTTTGCATGTAATATATCACCCAATTTCATTATTTTACTGCAATTTTCACGAGTTTTTAAATTTAACTGCATTACATTATATCGTCATAGCAATATGTATAGTATTTTGTTGAATTGGTTATCACAATCACTGTTACACTTTATTACTAAATCACACATGTTGTGTGTGTTTTTTTATGGGACTGCCTTTACAAATTGATGCGATGGAAACCTCTTTACTAATACTCTCAAAAATATAATGATTCATTTTGAGTTATTGTAAGTACCGCGATGTTTTTGCTCCCTACCATACCGTTGATTCCTGTTTAGAACAATCTATCACTGTATCAAATTTGGGTCAGTTTTTTGTCACGCATCCTAAAAAAACTAAGCCCCACTGAATTTCATTTCGAGGGCAAGCGAAGCACTTGAGCCACTTTATCGCTTGTGTTATGTGACTGTAAGCACCTTAGAACAAAGTTGTCGTTGTTTTTTGGTGATGATGAAATTATGTGACACGTCATTTGTTTTTATAAGAAATAGCTGTACAAACGCCAACACAGTTAACTGACCATCCTGTATTTATATGGAACCTTATTACAATGCACATAAAGTGCACGGATGGTCAGTTAACTGTGTTGGCGATGGTACTTATTCCGTTCCGGGAATCCAGTTGGTTTGTTTGGTTGGTTAAATACGATAAATTTAACTTAAATATGCGTGACCTATTTGGGTATGATTTGACCAAACTGGAATAAGGACTTAATCTGAGATTAAACGTCAAACTTGTATGGGCGAATCTTGAAATAAATCATATATAACCTACCCTAAATTTTACGCTTTACCAGTTACATATATAATTCTTAATATACTACCTATCACCAGTGGCTCATATTACAAAGCTACAAGTTACAATTTTACACGTCTGTAGAGGCAATGTAGGTCAAACGGCAGTCGTTAGGTGAAGTGCCTCATTGTTGCCCAGTTACACTTGTGCAGTCGAGTTCTCCAATATCTACACAGACGACCTTTCAAAAATATCTATACAGTTGTCTATATATTCTGTATTGTCATGTGATGTTGAACAAAGTTTTTTTTTTAATTTATTGATTAAGATAAAAACAAAGAATATCATTATAAAGCCCATCTAGGCAAAACCTTGGAGAGGTTTGTGTGCCAATGGGGAGTTCTTAGTATTCTATTGATTTAATTTATAGTTATATTAAAAGCTAAGTATTTTAAGTAGGTTAGTTAGTACAACTTAGTTTACAGAATATAGGTTACATTATTGCATTTTAAAAAGTGCATCTTTAATATTTTTCTTATTTTACAACCTTTCACATATAAGTTTTGTACATGTTCAGTTAATTGATTTATTATTTTAGGCAGTAAGTATGAGTATATTCGAGCACCATATATGTTATTATATTTAGGTAAACAAAATTGGCTTTGAATAACTTTCTTAATCAAATCGTCTTTTCTTAACTTTGAGTTTTGTAACATTGTGATATTCTTCAATTAAGACAGCTAGTTTAATTTTTCTATTCTATTCTATTCTATAGATATTGGAGAACTCGGCTGTACAATTGTAACGTATGTTTCGTGAAATGGTTCGGAGTTTGATCTCAGCATTTAATGATAGTCTGTTAATATATTTTTAGTTCGCGACATTTGATTATTGCTATAGATCTAGGTATTTATGTGTGCAATACATAGTCTAGCCACGCCAGCCGTCGGCCGAAAATACATATCTCCGGTTAATTATTATTATTACGGATCGAGACGGAACGTACGTTTTGATTTCCGCTCATTGGTTTAAGACTGCACATAGGAAATATATTTTGTGATACTCATTTTATTGTGTTTCTAAGTAACTATTAATTATAGTTAAGTAACGGTAATCTAGGTATTGTATAGCCCGAGTTAGATTTGTTTTGTTTGCGTATTATTAAGTGCTGGAGTCGTGATGTGTGTGAAGAATGGTTTAGCTTACACACGCACATTAGTGCGAAAATGAACCTTATTGTATTTGGCGCTTATGCTATTATAATACCGGCAATCGCGGTATTTGTATCAGCGTACCGTAAATAATGACGTAAACGTCGACTACAATAAGGTTCCTTTTTCCTGAGAACTACACATTTTGTTACAGTAGCATCACTTTTGCCAGCTCAGAAGAATCTGTTATGTATAGAAATTATCGTGTTGTAGAAGCTATTTAGAATAACATGCTTGGAAATTCAATCTTAAAAACTTTGTTATATGGTACAAAATCCACTGCGTTTATTGACTACTTACTATGAAAAAAAATGAACTTTTTATTTCTTGAAAAAAGTATGTAACATTACCATTAAGGTTTAATCTTATTATTTATATTGGTTATGCATTCAATAGGCGCAATTGATCACGTGGTAGCATGTTCTAATCAATGGTGGCTGTTTGAAGGTTAATATGGGACGATTATTACTCAATATATGTTTTGCAACTTCAAGTTCATGCTTAGGTCAGTGGTAGATATTGTTGCCATATCCATTGAAAAGTTGGTTGAGTTGAGTGGATACCTCGGTAACCAAGGATTGACTGCCCAAGCTTAGTAGGACATAAACATCTCTTTCTCACTCATTTAAGATTTTGATTGCTCATTTCGAATGCAATGTTTCTGCTAATACAAGAAATAGGATAGTGTGTAGTTTTGTCAGCAGCATGTTTCAAATTCATCGCGACTCCAGACGAATATTGATTGTTTCGTTTCGTTACCTGAATGTTGACGTATTCGTTGTCCTGTCGCTTTTTATTTGGCGTTTCACTTGTCATCTGTATATATGTACCTACTATAGTGACAAAGTGTAAATAAAAAATATTCTCCAGATAACTCTGTGTTTTATTGAAAACGATTGCTTATTAATAAATAACTGCGACAGAGGGCGCTGTCAGATCTCTGCATGTGCTGCCATTATATCCATTGAAAACACTCGCAAAGTCCACCAGTTACCAGTCAAGGTCAAAGGTATGTGTAAATTTGCACCGAATTTCGATGAAGTGTGGTTTTGGACCTATAATACTTAGGACAAGCTATACGTATTGCCAAAATGAGGGACGGGTGCTCATATGCAGTTAAATTAGGAACTGGTCTTGAAATGGCTGATCCATAAACATATTTAAATAGGGCGGGTAATGATTTATTTGCCTGGTTACTAAATCAGTTGCGGCAAATAAGGAAAAGTGGAACTGGACAAGGACAACGAATGATATTTCCCTTTTTGTCACACTTATTGAAATATTGATGCTACCATTTCGCTCGGACGTGGTATTGTTATTTTATTACCATAGCTTGTCGTGAATATTATGTATGCCCATGAGTTTGGTCATCAGCGACAAATACATCAAGCAATAGGGAAACCACTAGTTCGTCCCATTGCCATACAATCGATGGCGTACAATCGAAATTCCAAGTACAGTCAAGGGCACCAACCACAAAGTCTCAAAAATATGTAGGCTTTTCTGCAACAATAAGGTTGTAGTATATTTATGAAACTGACGGAATACATATTGATTGGTGCCTTTGACTGTACATACAAATATTCGTTCACAACAGATAGTAGAGTGCTGAAGTTAAAGGAAAGTACGGATATTAGTTTAATTAGATGGCGGCACTTTAGCGCGATGCACTGTGTTGGCAGTGACGCACGCATTTGTCGCACCAGTTACGTTTACATTGTTATACGGCAAATTCTTCTTGATTAAATAATGTAATCTAAAATAGTCAAACCATTGTAGAGATAAATGGGAACATTGATGCGCACACACAAACAAACGATCTCTCACCCTAAATGCATATACCTTCTTCGTTTCGTCCTGGCTAAACATGGTCGGCAACGAGTGTGGCACCCTTGTAGCCAACGCTAGTAGTAGATACAAAAAACATCTGAGTCAAATTTAACGCACTTTTTACTTTAACACTTTCTTAGGGCCTATGCACACCGCGTTTTTTAAACGCGCCGTCGATTGCATCATAGCACGTGTAGCCCGACACAAAAGCGCGTCGAAGGCAATATGCACATAGCATAGCACATAGACCCTAACGCTCTACTCCCATCACAGGCATAACACCTGCCTTGCAATACATATCTATTGATAGAATATTATTTGATTCTGATTATATATTATATCGGTAATATAAACAAACTGCAGACCAGAATCTCTAATGCTAGCAGAAAGATTCCAGCACATCCTTTTTTTGAGCACTTATTTAAAACTAGTCGCAGGATGACATAGGGCGAGTTGCACCAATTTACGGTTACAGGCCGATCAACGTTAAATATGACGCCAGCGGCTGTCATTTCATAGAAAATTGACAAACTTTCCATACAATGATGTAATATAAAAAAGAGGTAAATTCCGTGTTTAAAAATGGCCACCAAATCTGACAGCTGACGTTTATACATGTCCATTGACGACTGAGGCAAGTTCGCGCAATTGACTTTTAGTGTGCCACTTTTGGAGCGCTTTTAACCTATCTACCTCTTTTTTTATATTACATCATTGGCTCACGATTACAGACGGCTTGATGCAACCCACCCTAATTATTTGATCTTAGATCACTTATTAACGTATAGTCGTAAAACATACTCTTTGATCCTGACCGATTTGACAGATTTTTTAGCCAGAATTTTGCTACCGACTAGGGCCGTTGTCGCTCACCGACGTGTCTCGCTAGTCGCTGTCGCTGCTCCGTCCAGGCACGTAGTCTTCGTCGTCTTCGTCCGAGATGTCCAGGTCTTCCAGGTCTTGGAACAGGGATTCGTCCACTTTCACCGCGTCGCCTGCAACCATATTGTAATTTTATAGTGTTTGTTTGTGAGATGAATACTAAAAAGTTCCATTTGTAAGAAAGGTTTTACTTGATGGCATTGAAACAAGGAAGGCCTCTGTGTCATATATTTATTAAGGCACTGACATGTCTTATTAATGGGAACATCCATGAATTTTCTCACAAGCATAAAGGGATATCTTAAGGTGCCAATACCTTAATATTGACTGCCAACTGATGATCGGGCATCATCATTTGAATAATAGCCCATTAATACTTTATTTTAACAATGACAGCCACAACAAGGTCTGTCAGACATGAAAACTGCATGCTAAGTATGCCGTCGGCGTGCAGTTCAAAAGGTTGCACTTGGAATGCTGCCGTACTTTTTTTAAAGGCAGTCTTCTTCATACAATTTACTTGATGACTGCCTTTTTAAGAATGACGGCAGAATTCAGTACGTCTGTTCCAAAGCTTTCAACCCAAACAACTGCTGGTTCGCCGCGCAACTTTTAATTGTTTGGGCCCGTACAGACCCGAGAATTTGAAGGCGTTAAAAAGTTAAAGAAATATCAATGAAGGAAAGATAATAACCATCATCCAGGAATTTCAAGTCTGACTCATTGAGCGTGGTGTCTCTGAGGAACAGTTCTTTCCCGGTGAGCTTGTTGTTCCCCTTGGCCTCTCGCTCCCGCTTCGCCGGGATGCCCATGTCGATCTCAAACTGTTTCCGCCACGCGAGGAACGATTCGACCGTCACCCGCGTGCCTTCGAACCTTTTCTGTAACGAGAAACATCACTATGAGACTACTGAATTGGGATCAGTTTACTAAAACGCGGAACCAGGAGTTCGTCCACAAAATCCAAGACCAGTTTTGCCTGCTCCCACTGCCCACTTGCCCAGTATGCAAATAATTCATTTTTAAGCCAGGAATTACTGTGATCAACCGGGACTTATGCACCTTTAAATATGTATTAGAGTACATCATCCTCCTAGCGTTATTCCCGGTTGTGCCTTGTTTAAAAGAGCCCGGGGTCCACTTTTACGAAAGCGACTGAGGGTAAAACTTTATTGGGATGAAACCGGTTTCCTCATAATGTTTTCCTTCACCAAAAAGCTAACGGTAAATATTCCATATCTAAGTTCTGAAAAACTCATTGGTACGAACCAGGATACCCACGACTGCCGCTTGACAGCCGCAAGCTTCGTAAATATGTAGTAAAGTACATTTCTATTAAATTTTAACGACTGATAACAGCATAAAGAGAGGCAGGAGAGAATAACAACAAGAAAAAGTTGATTGATCCAATTATAAAAAGAATAATATTATGTGATGTTATCCTCAATTTCGTGATAATCGTGATAGTTTCCTTGAATCTCGATATTTTCGATCTCGAATAAGAAGTTTATTTTGTTTATTACTTATGTTTACGTAATTGGACAATTGGGTAATTTTATAATTGGACATACGTAAACATAAGTAATGTGAAGGTGAAGGAAAACATTATGAGGAAACCAGTTTCATCCCAATAAAGTTTTACCCTCAGTCGCTTTCGTAAAAGCGGACCCCGGGCTCTTTTAAACAAGGCACAACCGGGATTATTATATTATATTATATTATGATTATATTTATGATTATTGATTACATAATTTCGTTATGTTTACTTACATAAGTTGATTATTGATTATATAATTTTAATTACATTTGGCAGTTCAAGTCATCTTTGCGCACGGGTGTATGTGTGCGAGCGCTTGTACCTTGTACGTATGCAGTTTTGATTTGTGCGGCAGTGACACGGCAGTTTTCGTAAGCGCAAGCAGTAATAAGCACATGTACAGCCGCGTACAAGATGAGTTGAACTATAGTTGAGTTTGAATAGAGGATCTCAAATCTCAAAGGATGATTTGATCTCAAATCTCAAATAGATAAACGGGTTGTTTAACTAAACTTTCAAAAGTAGTAGTTTTTTTTATGATGACATTTTGAATGATTGTTTCATTAGTATTTTTAAAGCAAACCAATATTTGTTACACCAGGCCAGCATTATTTGCCATCTAACTTGACAAAATGTAATTTTTTTAATATCTGATCCGGCCGGATTGATATTTAATAATTTATTTTTTACCCCAGATATATAACAAAAATAGCTAAGAACCATTTCTTCACACAGACTAGGAATAAAGTGTGTACCTGTTCAGCCTCCTCGTCAGCCTTGAGCTTGGCCAGCACAAGTTCTTCCCGCTCCTTCTTGACACGGTCCCATTTGTCGCTGAGCCACTCCTGCCCCGCTGACACTAATGTGAATACCACCACCATACCCACATTTTCTTTTGCCTGCAATGTTATACGGGGAGTTTCAAAAAAATTGGCAGGTTAAGGTTAACTAAAGTGATGTTTAAGTCACATCTAACCTGTCGTAACTATCCGTTTGAGGGTGATAAATTAATGAATATGCCCATACTCATTATTTATATACTGTTTGCTTTTGAGACTAAAAATATTCACTTTAAAATATATACCAAAAGAAATTTTACAAACTAAACTTTAATATTAAAAACAACCTAAATCTTATATGGTCACTTAGGCTGGGTTGATTCAAACCATTAGTTTTTGTTACATTTGATAAATTTGGATTGTATGGGAAATTTGATAGCCTCTTCTATGGGACAACCCCAGTGTCATATTATATTGACCAGTTTGTCAAATGTGACTGTGATGTTGTCACCATTATGGTAGTTTTAAAAGGAGACCAATATAGGTATCTTTATGCTGTTGAGATATTTTTATTTTTATTACCCAAACAAATGTATGCATATTTTGCCAAATAACCACCATGATTACAGGGAAGCAAACACCCCTCCTCTCCCACTGACTCATATGTGTGTCTGGGTATTTAATAACCAACGTTTCCATGTTTTTGTTTAAATTAGAATTTTAATAAATAATATAATTCGGTTTAAAGTAAGTTGTGCATATGTGTGTCAGCGGGAGCTATCGGAGACAAAAGGTGCCGATATAGCGGCCATTGGGGAGAGGAAGGGTTCATTATATTTTTGCTAAATTTTAATAATAAAAGGGGGTTGTGTTGTGACTTTTGCGGACTATGCTCGGTATACATACCTGTTCTATTAAATGTGTAAGTAATTCCTGCTTGTCTATTATGTTATCGAAATTCTCTTCATCTTCGATTTCTATAAGGGGCACCTCGTCTGGATACTTCGCCGTGTATGTGAACACCAACTGACACGCAAGGCCCTCGCCGTCATCGAATCCTTCTGACTTTATTGGTATCGAGAACTTGTGAAATGGCTGAGTTTCTATAACTGAAATATAAATCAAATAAGTAAACTAGCCTATCAAACTTTGATGCACTGATTTTTGAGTATTTCATAAACCGCGTACTTTGCATATCACCATAGTAGATTGAATCTAGAGCTTCTACTTCACTGGTTTGTTCATAATGGTAATCCATGGTTATTTATCTTGTTCGACAAAATCTAATTTAGCTTCATGGATAATCGCCACCAGCCACCACCGCTGCTATTCAACAAAAGTAGACAGTTGACATTGTCACGTTCATGTGGTTGTCATGTCAGTTTCAATGACATATGCGAGTAGTGTTTTTCTACAGTAGATGTTATTATTTTCATTTTGTTTGATGGTTTTCTCTGGAGGGATATGACGAAATAAATGATCATGATATTCCTACGCAACCCTTTCTTTGGAGTTTTTAGCCCGGTTTTATAATGATCCGTTGAACCAAATGCGAGACCGAATCTCGGTAAATTTCTTGATATTAGGTACTTGCCGATAAAAGGACTGAAAGCGACGCCAAACGTCCGAACATCGCCTTTGGACTTAATTTACGAAATTGACGGACGGTCAAGCCTCTGAATAATAATAAACATGTTTATTATTATTCCGAGGGTCAAGCAGTCACAGAAAATCGAATTGACCTTGATTTGGCTGGCCGCCGTACTTCCAGCACGCACGTATCCTCACGGCCCGAAAGCACGCGGCGGCCTGCATGCATTCCGCCGATTTCGTACCGCTACACGTACGAAATCTCTAATAATAGGGACAGATTTTTGCAGGACACCAACGCATACTTACTTTACTCTTTGCACCAACGCCGTGCTTCCGGTATCTATCCTCAAATAAACACGACAGACTGCATGCAAAAAGTGATGCGAGAATCGGACGTGTATTGAGTAGTCGGATCCGACCAACCGGACTTGTATGGATCCCGATTTAAAGGGTGACAATAATACAGGAGATTTCACTTCCAATTCTTGCACTAAGATTTTTCTGAATTAGCGGCGGCTTGACATTATTCGGGTCTTCACTGCATCTCGTACTATGTTCTGGGATCTAAAAGTCTCAACCAGTTTCATATATTGATTTGAGACTTGATAATAAATACTAACTGGGTTTCCGCTATATAATATAACTTCCGGGCTCTAACTTGCTTGACAAAGTACTTCAAACTTATGCATGTGGATAATGAGTGGGTCAAAATGAAATGAAATATTATTTTTCAATATAATAATGTTATTATTTATTTTATACAATAAAATGTTATAAAGCGCAATACAAGTACCTGCTTGAAGGGAAGTTTACAACTAAAACTAAGCTTGTCTTTTAGTAAGATAAACGATATCCTTATTATGCTTACTGCTAAGTATACTAACAAAACATTGGAGACTGTATTCAAAAATAAATAATTACATATTCCGATTAATATAATTCTAATGCTACATATTATTCATGCATATCGATTTACGGTTAGCATAACTTATGTTTGTCGCGCCTTTTTTTGTCATGCCAGACTCGCGCACTAGCGCTAGACGTGCTGAGTAGCAAAATTAACATGGACAACACAAAATTATTTACAACACTGCGCCAATCTATGTATTGTTGATATTAAATATCACATCGAAACTCGCTAGCTATTCAAAATTTAGATATAATATTTTGTAACTAGAGCAGTTATAAAAAGCTGCGTTCATTTTAAGCCCCTAATCTATAAGAAACTTTTTATTGTTATATTAATTTGGTATCATTCTTATGACCAAAAACTCTTAGTGGCATGTTCCTATCTCTGATGTTGCATTTTTTCTTCAATTACAATCGACAGGTATATATTCCGTATCCAAAATAATCTATCAGTCCTCTCCTGCCTTCTAATGATCTTAATTTGTATACTTTGATATTGAAGATGTTACTTCTCTTTACATGCTTGGAAACTACAATAAGTATCATTGTGCATTCTAAAAATATGCTAAATACTGCAAATATTGTATATTTTCCAGCATATTACGAAATTGTGAGATTAAATTACAAGAATGTGTCAATATCCTGTGGGCAATGAAGATTGAAAAGCGATGAAAGTATATGGTATAAATTTCAATTTTCCAATTTTCAACCATGTTAAACAGGTTTCTTGTTCTAAGATATATTTCAATGGGAAATAAAAGTTGGGCTAGTTTTTAATTCTCCAAACTAGTAGTCCAAATCAAACTTAAGACCACTATCCCGAGTATCACATTCGCCCGAAACATACAATTTCCCTAATTTTAATTATTAATTCCGTTCTGGATACTATGATAACAGAAGGTTTTATTTAGTCGTATAGCATACAATTCATGGTCGCTTTTACAGATTTACAAATTAATATCTAGATTCTTCACCCAATCGGTTGCGTTTTCGATTAGCTTAAGTAAGTCCAGAGGATCTCCCGTGTACTTTCTGTTTGGGCACTCGTGGACAATGTGGTAAAAGGACTGTACAGGTGCTCCACAGTCGAATGATCTACAGATGCAAATAGATACGAGACGGAAACGGAAGGTGAGACATCTGATCTGTTGGTATAATGGTGGGTTGCATGAACTTACGCTTACAGGCCGATCAACGTAAGATATGTATATCAAACTTTCCATACATTCAGATTTTAACGAACACCGTTTATGATTAGAGACGGTTCGGTGCAACCCATCTTAAGTAAACGATTTTGGAAAGTTTGCGAAATGATATTTCGTAAGTGAAGAGTTTAAGTCGACAGTTGTAAGTCTATCGTAGCGGGTTGCTAGCCAGGCTCGTGAGGCTCGGCGGGCCGCTGGCCAGACTGAGCCGGTCCGTCTCCTCGTCCGCCTGGTTGTTGCGCAGCTCCTGCAGTGTGTACACGAACTTGGTCCATTCGTCGTGTCGGGGCTGGTATTCACTCTGTAACAGAACATAATTATTTTAGCTAGTAGTCAATTTAGCCCGATATAAAATATCGTCCATGTACACGAAGACGCAGGCGAATGGTGGATAATTTTAACGTTGGAAAACAGATGGTGCGTTTACCAGCCCAAAGAGCATACTACTATATTCGCTTGACCGTAACGTGTTACAAAGGCCGTTATCTCAGGAGCCTTATACAATCTTGTGCAAAGTAACAAAACTCCTGCACAGTAAGGGCACTAGTCTTCAATAAGAGCCTCCCTTACCTTACTCGTGATGCTCTTTCTTGATTTATGTAAAGTTCTATTAGAGTTAGAACAATACGAATGAAATATAATGAGAGATAAGAACAAAGATTGAAGTAAAACTTCGTAAATTGGTTTGACCTCGTAATTACTATCTCCTTCGTTTGTGCTGAATTATAATACCTAACATTGCACTGAAGCAACATTGATCGCGTGAGGCAATTAATGCGATGCTCCTCGATCGGCAACAGCACACACGTTATTAGGTTTAATGTTTACTAAGCAGAAACGTCCGCTAACAAGATTCTAAATTTCAATAAAAAGTGGAAAAATTAAAATCGAATAATAGTGGCGAATCATTTTCAAATATTCCACTTTGATAGGAACTCATTAGGTTTGATCAAGAACTAAAAACACATGGGGCATACCTCAGCGAGCTCATAGACAGAAATCTTTCCGGCGTCGTCACCGGCCGTGAGGTGAGCGCCGCTTGGGGTCCATGACACGCGATTGAACGCGCCTCCATCAGACTGGATCGATGCCACCGGCACCTGCAAGCGCCAATGTGTTATTATAAAATACAAATAATTCTGCTGTTACATCATAGAAAGATGTGCTTATGGTCCATTAGGCCTGTCAAGTGAAAGAGGGGAGCAGGCCGAGCGGGGTTGGCGTGTAGTTGGGGCAGTTGTGTGTTGTACAGGGACCGTTACCGGTATTAATTCAAATTAAAATATCTTCTTCAATTAGGACTTGCTTTGACAGTGGATTAGAATAAGAAAATATTAATTAGATATCGAAATGGAATACCGGTTAATTAGTACAACACCGATATCGGTCTCTGATATGGCCGCTATCGGCAGCCTAGCGAAACTGCTTGCACCGACTGGTCCAAAACCTATGGGGATGTCCTTATTGATGGGCGTGCGTACCTCGGTGTCCCGGTTGAGGTTCCACAGGTCGAGCCGCAGCGCGTCGGCCGCCGCGAACAGCGCGGGGTGCGCCGGCGACCAGCGCACGTCCACTACGTAGTCGCCGCTGTTCTCGAATGAATATAACGCCTTGTTCTCCTGTTCGAATAGTTTGGTTTAGTAGCTTTTTCATTGAGCATTCCCTGATAACTTCTACGACCATGTATTAAATGATATGTAAACGAACCGCAATGCTGTGTAAAAAAGTTAAGTAATGCCCAAATTGTACGTAGTGGTGACGTGTTTGAATAGACATTACATATTTATAATTCGAAACACAGACAATACAAACGCCTATTTTGACGACCGCTTTAGCCTAGTTGGTAGTGACCCTGCCTACGAAGCAAGAGGTCCCGGGTTCGAATCCTGGTAAGGGCATTTATTTGTGTGATGAGCACGAATATTTGTTCCTGAGTCATGGATGTTTTCTATGTATTTAAGTATTTATTTATCTACATAAGTATGTTTATCGTCGTCTAGTACCCATAGTACAAGCTTTGCTTAGTTTGGGACTAGGTCGATTTGTGTAAGATTGTCCCCTAATATATATTTATTGTAACAGGTGACAATTAAATACAAGAAAGCCTCTCACTTAAGTTTTTTACCTACACAAAATGTGTCATCACCATCAGTCAGTCCATGATGAGCGGAAGGTGGCTATGATAAGAACTAGGTAATAAGAAACAACGCAACTTCATTAGAATAGCAAGTATGTGTGGTAAGTAAGTGTGGTATGAGAGTAGAGTGAAGTGAAGAAAATGAAGTCCAAAAGTATTTATGTCTTTTTAGTCGACTGTACAACAAAAGTAAAGCAAATCTTCTTTCAAGCTTGAAATGAATACTTTGCTCCAAAAAAGGAAAGTACAGATGGTATGTGGGAAGTAAGCATCTGTAGGAACGGTAACCGCTTGCCATCATGCGGGCCGTGGCTTGATTTACTGCTGCTGAAATCATCTGTTTCGCACGAAACTATGTTTGATTTTTAAACCCACTTTGAGACTCCACAGTTTTACGCTCCAGTCCATGGATGAGGTGAGGAAGAGGTGGCTCAGGTCGACAGCGCCGCCTGCCTGATGAGCTGCCACCCCGGTGATGGGGCCCGCGTGCCCTTCGAACATGTCCGTCACACCCGCGCGCTGCCCGTGACGACAACCTGACGAAAATTGTTACGTAAATTATACGATGATTTAGCTGAACGTTTGGAAATACAAAAACAATTTTTTGTTGACGACGAAATACTGTTTGTGCGATGAAACGTCACTTGTTCCAACATCTGCATCATCCCTGTAGATCAGGGTCAAGTAAATACCAGGAGCCTATAAATCTATCGCAGTTCAACTAACCAATTTAAATAATCCCACCTTCTCTCAGCACGAAATTGTTCACGACTGCGTAAATAAGCAACGCAGGTGGTTAAATAAACACGAAGTTATAAGTGTCCAAAGTTTTAATCCGCAGATCATGTCAAATGCCCATGTGCCCATTACAATCGGACACTTTACACTCGAAGTTGTAGACGATTATGTATACCCAGGACAGACAATCCAGTTAGGTAGGTCCAACTTCGAGAAAGAGGTCAATCGTAGAATTAGACTCGGCTGGGCAGCATTCGGGAAGCTACGGCACATCTTTTCGTCCAATATTCCGCAATGACTCAAGACGAGGGTCTTTGACCAGTGTGTGTTGCCAGTGATGACATATGGCACTGTAACGTGGTCGCTTACTATGGGCCTCATAAGAAGGCTCAAAGTCACCCAAAGGGCAATAGAGAGGGCCATGTTTGGAGTTTCTCTGCGTGATCGCATCAGAAATGAGGCTATCCGCAGCAGAACCAAGGTAACCGATCTAGCCCTCCTAATCGCTTAACTTAAGTGGCAGTGGGCGGGGCACTTAACATGTAGAACCGATGGCCGTTGGGGCGGAAAGGTTCTCCAGTGGCGACCACGTATCGCAAGGCGGGGCATGGGTAGGCCCCCACAAGGTGGACTGATGACCTGTTAAAGGTTGCGGGAGTCCGCTGGATGCGGGTGGCGCAGGATCGGTCACTTTGGCACTCTTTGGGGGAGGCCTATGTCCAGCAGTGGACGTCTTTCGGCTGATATGATGATGATGATGAAAGTTTTAATAGGGGGTGTGGGGACAGACCCTTTTCCGCAAAAAGCAACTTCATATGAAACGATTGTCATTTCCTATCACGCTCGCAGTTAGTGACGTTACTAACTGCGAGCGTTTTCTCTCTCTAAGAAGCAATATTAAAACGGTCGTAGCTTCGTAATTCTTTGAGATATCTGAATGGGATTTTCGTCACTAGGCATATTTTTTTGCCTTCTTTCTGTTGGAGCAATAATAATTTTCGAGTCTACACCCGTATTGTTGGAGTCCTTAGTTTACTAACCGGTGTAAATGTTTCCATCCTCTGCACCCAGCACGAAGTTGTTCACATCAGCGTGAGGGAACGCCATGGCCGTGACAGCCACGGCCTTGCTCTGTCGGTGCTGCAGCTCAAGGGTCTCTTGTGGTTGCGACAGCATGTCCAGGGACCAGGAACACATGCGTCCGTCGGAGGACACGGAGATCAGGTTGTGGGCGTTTTGGCTGCCTACTACTGATAGGCAGTACACTGGATGCTGGATGGAAAACAGAATATTTGAATGTGAAGACAATGATCTTGGGGTCTGTTGCACCAAACCGTCTGTAGTTCTTTATCTGTATGGAAAGTTTGACAAGTTTCTAAGGAATGACAGCTGTCGGCGCCATATTCAACGTTGTTCGGTCTGTAATCGGAAGCTGGTGCAACCCGTCGGGAGTTCGCCTCTAGTATCTTTATTTAATAAAGCAGTGTTTTGTACCAAAGTGTGTACGAAAAATCATGCCAAGAAAATACTGCTTGTAAATAAAGCTTGATAAAAGGAATGTTTGCTTACTGTATGAGCGAGTGACGATAGTGGGGTGCGTTGTATGGGAGTGCGTTTTGGCACGCGGTTGTCCCACAGCACGATCTGGCCGGAGTACGTGCCGCCTAGGATCAGGTTTGGATGGAACCTGACAAAAAAAAACAATAAATTAAGTTTCACTTTGCACAATTTCGCGCGCACCTTCATGCCTTCTTAACTTGACACGCTTGATATAGCCTCCTTGAACTTTGCTCCGTATCTGTGACAAACGCCACATCGCAAAAATCAGTCGTAGACGGCTAGGAGGACCCATGAGTGTGCCGGTATCCGCATTGATTATTAGCGCTGCTTAAGAAGTGATCAGTCCAAACATACGGAACAGTCTAGAAGGGTTGGGAAGACAGTCTTTGGTACTGCTAGAGGATTAACTAACCTGGCAAAAGTCGCACTCATGACCGGCGATTGGCAATGGAAGACATCCTCAGGCGTCGTCTTCTTAAACTTTGTATTCCACACCAGACACACGCCGTCCGGGTCATGCGGCGCATCATCGCTGTTATGGTACGAGGCCAGGAGTAACTCAGGGTGGGCTGCCGACCAGTCCAGACAAGTCACGCAGCGGCCTCGCGACCAGCGCTCGTCGTAGAATGTCCGGACTAGAGACAGGCGAGCGTCGGATTTGTCATCCCTGTGAAGTTATTGACGTTGATAACTTGTATTGCATGATTGAAGCCACACGACGAAAGAAACCTATATACAAGGGCTATTACATGGTATATGTATACGCAGGGTCGGTACTTGATGAAATCTAAACATGTGGTTGGATTCTCACAGGTCCGCTATGTTTAATTTACGGTTAATATGCAAGAAAACTCATCTATGAGACTACTCTCATTCAGAGAGCCTGTGCCCAACGGTAGGACGTATATGTATGGCGATAAATTGGTCGGAATCTCTCAGTGGTCAAGCCCGAGCAGCGATTTCTCTACGAAGATGCGCTGCTGTGTTGTTGTGGTCTAGATACTCGTACTATGGTAGACTGGGTACTCACTGCGCGTTTTCGCCGTCGCCGCCGCCCGTGTAGTCGGTGTAGATGTCGACGGACTCTCCCAGCGCGCGCTCGATGACGCGCCCCGCCTTCGTGATGAAACGCTGGAACTCCGCTGACAGCATGATGGTGTGCTTCTCGTCGGTGCTCAGCTCGCGAACTGAAAGTGAACTTTAGCGTTATTGTTATTTATAATAGTGTTATTTACATGGTTTATTAAGATTGGGCACCGTTAAAACGGAAATATGGAAAAATAGCGTCAGTAGCAGAATCGAACTATTTCATTTCAAGGAATAAATCTGATAGTTTTATAATGAAGAAGAATTTATTCCAATATCAACCCTTACGCTCCTCCAAGCCCGAATTTATTCACATCAGCGCAAGAGGGAACGCCATGGCCGTGATAGCCACGGCACAACTTTGCTTTATCGGTGCTGAAGCACAAGGGTCCTTTGTGATTGCGACAGCATGTCCAGAGACCAGGAACACATGCGCCCGTCGGAGGACACGGAGATCAGGCTGTGGCCGTTCTGGCTGCCTCCTACTGATTTTGACGGTGTATTATAGATGTAGTATGTCCTTATTCCGGTACGGACAAATCGGGTTTGAGATGTAAATTGTGAGTGCTCCAGCTCCTACACGGGTCTCCCAAAAGGTTCAGTTGAATGCTGACGCTGTTGACGCTGCTAGATTCTAACGTACGTAACTTTGTTGGGGGCAGTAGCACTATGCAACTTTTGGTATTTGGTCGACATTCGAGAATACGCATTCTCCAACAGCAGTATACATGGGAGAAAGCAGTGTAACGTGTTACAAGTAGTTACAATCATTATAAAGTACGATCACCGACCAAGAAGAATTGCACAAAGAGCGTTCTCTGTGCGAAATTATTCGTGCTTGCCGAGCGCGCTCTATCTTTAACTCTCACTCACCCTTCTTCTCCTCTGCGTCCTTCTTCTCCGCCGGCGCCGCGGTGACCGCTGGCTGCACCTCCTTCACAGTGGGCAGCCCGTGCGGCAGTATGCCCGGGGGAGCTTGCCGTGAAACTCTCACTCACCCTTCTTCTCTTTCTCTTCGTCCTTCTTCTCCGCCGGCGCCGCGGTGACCGCCGGCTGCACCTCCTTCACAGTGGGCAGCCCGTGCGGCAGTATGCCCGGGGGAGCTTGCCGTGGAACTCTCACACACCCTTCTTCTCCTTCTCTTCGTCCTTCTTCTCCGCCGGCGCCGCGGTGACCGCCGACTGCACCTCCTTCACAGTGGGCAGCCCGTGCGGCAGTATGCCCGGGGGAGCTTGCCGTGGAACTCTCACTCACCCTTATTCTCCTTCTCTTCGTCCTTCTTCTCCGCCGGCGCCGCGGTGACCGCCGGCTGCACCTCCTTCACAGTGGGCAGCCCGTGCGGCAGTATGCCCGGGGGAGCTTGCCGTGGAACTCTCACTCACCCTTCTTCTCCTTCTCTTCGTCCTTCTTCTCCGCTGGCGCCGCGGTGACCGCCGACTGCACCTCCTTCACAGTGGGCAGCCCGTGCGGCAGTATGCCCGTGGGGAGCTTGTCGTGGAACTCTCACTCACCCTTCTTCTCCTTCTCTTCGTCCTTCTTCTCCGCCGGCGCCGCGGTGACCGCCGGCTGCACCTCCTTCACAGTGGGCAGCCCGTGCGGCAGTATGCCCGGGGGAGCTTGCCGTGGAACTCTCACTCACCCTTCTTCTCCTTCTCTTCGTCCTTCTTCTCCGCCGGCGCCGCGGTGACCGCCGACTGCACCTCCTTCACAGTGGGCAGCCCGTGCGGCAGTATGCCCGGGGGAGCTTGCCGTGGAACTCTCACTCACCCTTCTTCTCCTTCTCTTCGTCCTTCTTCTCCGCCGGCGCCGCGGTGACCGCCGGCTGCACCTCCTTCACAGTGGGCAGCCCGTGCGGCAGTATGCCCGGGGGGAGCTTGCCGTGGAACGCATCGTCGTCGTCTCCTTGCCGCGCGCCGTCGCCGTCGAATGTAAGCACTGGACGGTGAATAAGAATGGCCCTTGCCGGGTGGGCGAGCGGTGCGGACGGCTGATTTATTGGCGCGGGAAAATGTGCCCTATCTCGGATTTGTAAGGTCTAAATTGATTTGAAAATGAGGGGTTTCAGGAACATTCGCGACGGGTAGGCTGGAAGTGATGTCTCAGACTTCTAGTTCGAAGTTACCTTCATCTTAATTCCTCGCTTTGCAGGAACGACAGTGATGGATTTACCGGTATTTTGATTCAAACTGTATGATATTAGCCCAGTTTCAGAAAACCCTCATTGCTTGAAGATCATTGATGTGTGTCGCGGTTGCGTCAGTCGGTCTTGTAGGAAAATATGTAGGAATGCTTATTCGAATTATTATAAATCAGCCGTTTTGTAGAATACTTTCATGAAGTCAGACATTTTTGGTTCAAAAAAGTTACCATACACCATTAGATTTTTAATCATTCTTACAAAGGAAAATAGGAAAATAGATAAACTTCACAAAAATATTTATTGTTTAGTGTTGGGATGGAGTGTAAATTTAATAATGAGACTACTTGTGATGTAGTAACTACTAGCTACGGTGAACGGAAATATTTACTCTTGAAACAATGTTACAGAAATATGTTTACAGCAACATGTGTATGGAAATTGAAATTACTCGTATACATATCCGGCGAGCGTTTAAAGTTCTATCTATACCCACTGAATTAATAAGTTTTTATTTAAAAATAAATAAATTTGTTAGCCACTGAAGAGTTCCGTCTTCTGGCTCCATCATCAATTCAACTAGTTGGTACCAAATTGTTATATTTTCATTTATGTTATACGTATAATGCTAAGTTTCAAATCGATACGCCAAATGTCAGTGTGTAAAAATCGACTTGCAAGATGTGATTACATTCATGCATACATACTTACAGATGAAGTTACTCGTTATAATATACAAGCTTCAAAAATGGAACATTTTTATGCTGTTGACATACTTCTACATAACAAATGCGTCAGCTAGTAATCTAACAGAATGGAAAGTTTCATATTAAACTGAATGTGATTTCTGATGAGTGTTAGCACATTACGAACCACGTACAAGATTGATCAGTTAGTCCTTCAGGCCAAATGTACCATTTTGTTGTTAATCATTAATAAGGATTTTTTATTTGCATCTAGTTTTGTTGAATACCGACAAAATGGTACCTTTTGCCTGAAACTGATAACAATATGCACCTCTAGAAGACAAATGAGGTTAATTTTGTATGAGATTGGCAACCATATAAATGATATTTGAAGTGGAATAGATACAGTAATTTGTATGATTTTTCAATAAAATTTAACTAGTTCGGGATTTGGGGAATTGTTTTGAATAGCTGTATTAGCTGTTTGGATCAGAAGAGTCCCAAGAATCTTGGTATCAAATATATTTATAAGTAAATGTACTAAAAAAACCAGAATAATCTAATATAAATCACACTCTCAATAACAAATTACTGTAGCTACTGTCGCTGTCAATATATTTCCGATTTGTCACAACAACGATTTAACATATCTGTAAGACATTTGTTTTGAGAATTCACCGAAAAACATTGTTCATGAACACCGTCTCAGGCCAATGTGTTCCTTGCTAATAATACTAATATGCGATATGTAACTTCAAGACGTTAAAGAAAGTCTTCGGCACATTGTGACAGACTGGAAGACCACAGTAAAATTGGAAAATTATCGATCTACTTAAAAGCAGGATGGATACTAGCTATATTTCCACTATTGATTTCAAGTGAAGCGAAAACCTAATTTACTATCTTCGAGCATAATATCTGCTTGTACTCCGTTAAGTATTCCTTCAAAGATAAATCAACCACATCCTTTGACAGACCAATGAACTGGTAAAATGGCAACTTTAAGAACCCATGCACGACGTTCTTATAACTTGAACAATTTATGATTTAGACGACCCGTTAGCCTAGTGGCTAGTGACGCTGCCTACGAAGCTGAAGGTCCTGGGTTCGAATCTAGGTAAAGGCAATTATTTGTGTGATGAACATGAATACTTGTTCCTGAGTCTGGGATGTTTTCTATGTATTTAACTATTAATATTTATTAAATACATCGTCGTCTATTACCCCTAACACATGCCTTATTGAGCTTACCAAGGGGCTAGTTCGATTTGTGTAAGATTGTCGCCTAATATTTTTGGTAGTCCGGGGTTTGGAATACTTTAGGTAACCTTTTCAACACTCTGTCAAAGAGAAAAGTTGTCAACCACACGCCAAGTCAACAAGACATTTAGTGCGGAGTTAAACCGTATGCTAATGCAAGAAGGTCGCTATCGCGCTGGGCTCCTTGACCCATATATCAGTCGTTGGCGTTGGACCTGCGGCGGATATATGCGTCGATGGCGTCGAAAAGTTTCAGTGATATAACCCTGTAATGAGAAGGTTGTCATATCGACCGAACACATTAATTAGTTAATTGACCAGTGAAAGTGCCAGCTATATGATGACAACGTTCTTGCAGCTAGTACCTACAGAGTGATCTCTTAAATCTCCCAAAGTACCCCACGACCCATTTTGCAAATTATAGTCAGTTGTTTTCCAGCAAATCTAGACCACATGATCTATAATTGACTTGGAATCACTGAAAACCAAAAACAGCAGTGTAATCTCTAAAATATATAATGAGCGTATGATTTAAGTAATTTCATTTCAGGACAGTGAAAGGTGCCCTCTAGTAGCAAATTGGGCTTGTCCTTTAAATACACTTGAAAAACCAGGCATGTGGTTGTTTAGCTCTGCAAGGATATACTTAAAGAAAGTGCAAAAAAACTCATGTATGTGCAACTATAACAAATCTTATCGTTAAAAAGCAACACAATCAAACTTCCCGAGCTCTCCACTAGAGAGATACATGATCTTATATACGTATAAAATATAAATATCATTACACTACATTGATATGCGATGATTTGTGTCATGCACTCACACATATTTGTTCTGTTACATGCAAAATATTTCATATCTAGCTTGTAACAATTTAAAACAGTACGGTGACAAGATCACTTCACAATTGTATAGATCTTATCAAACCAAATTGACATGCATACAGGATACTATTTCACGGTAGGTACTTAAAAAGTTTACTTCAAAAGCACTAAAAATCCAAACTACAAGCTACCTGTATCGTACGCCAAAATATATCCAGTATACAACCTGATGATTTAACAACTGTGCCAAGTTAAATGTTGTTGTTAGCGTCTAAAGTAATATAAATAGCGTTAAATATATAGATACGATGTATGTTACAACACAGACATGCTCGTGTGACAGCACAGGCGCTACCAAGGGCAGGATTAGTTCCACAAAGACTATGATCCGAGTTGAAACCTACCTGTAAACTCGTCCTCCCACTCTAAACCCGGGTTTAGATTGTACTCATCTTGAAAAAGGGAGGAAAAACAAAAAATGTCAGTATCTTTCGACCATTATAAAAAAAAACACTATACATAGAATTAGCAAACAGTGCTTTAATATTTAACAGTATGACCTAACTGTTAGACCGGTGCAGGGTTAGTCGGCTCGAGACAGCGTGAGATGATACGGCGTCCCATACTACCACCATACGAGATATACACATATATTGGATATGCGCCCGTGATATATATACTGCGCCGTGGACGCGTGGAGAACTCTGGAAGGCCACATGGGACACGACACGACGAACTTCTGACGATCTGACATCACTCGACCCCATTACAATATATTTCAGATTGCTTGATAAAAAAAGAAAAATATATATTTCTTTATTCATTTAAAATTTATTACATCAAGTAATCTGAAAGTATCGCCTAAACCGTGTTAGTGGGAAATAACTAGAAGCGTGGATAGTCTCTATTTACAACTATCGAGATGAAAACTATTAATATATTACAACCGACACCAAGTTATTAGACAGAGACAAAATGTTAACAATTAACAAACGGGAGGAATCATGACTTACCGTAGTAGTCGGTTGCGTGTGCTAGAACGAGACAAAAAATAAACACATTCGTCAGTCAGTATAGCGTGTTGCAAAACCTGCTATGGCTACGTGTATCTTATAATATTGCTCCCCCATTATATATGTTTGCATAAAACCTCATTTAGTTTAATGTGGATGATATTCACAATGATGATTACGGCTAGTCAAAAAATGTTTCGTTTATTCTTTGTATTTTCATGTTTCTATTGGCGATGTGGCGCATGGCGTGAATGAAATTTAGCAAGATTAAGACCGACCTCGAAGGACCACGGCCTGAAGAAATTCAAAGGTGAATGTGAAGTCCCCAATGCGCACTGGGCCTGCGTGGGGACTACTGCCCCTTCCCTCTCATCCATGAAAGGAGGCCTGTGCCCAGCAGTGGGGCGCATATAGGCTGATTTATTATTATTTATTTATTAAGACCAACTTTAAATTAGCTATTTTGAATGTGTTACTGAGTCTGCATTCATAAATTACCTAAATACATCTCTCCACAGTCTCCACCCATAAATTCAATTTTAGTAAAGCAAACAAACGATGCAATTTGCTATACCAACCTTGATAAAGTTAGAATGAAAGATAGGTGTCTCCTTCCAACTATAGCATGTTGTTGTGACAAATGACTACAACTTGGCAACTGCACTGTCTTTTCGAAGATCTCACGGTTCCAAATACACTGATTTGCCATACGATAAATAAATCTAAAGCCCTTAAATTGATTTTTACTTGACAATTTCTGTTGTTGCCATATTATACTTTGAATATTCTAATCTACGTATTTTATTTATTTATCATAACTTTTTTAACGAGCCGTAACTTTTTGACTTGTGTTCATTAATTTGTTAATTATGTTATGGATTATGGACCCCATGCGGTGAGACATGCCAGTGACTATTTTTTTCATCCCGTTGAAATACCAAACAAATCACTTCAAGTCAGATTATCACAAATTCATGCATGTTGATTTTCCAAGCTTACTCAAAATTTTAGCAATAAAAAATAAGCAATTTTAAATGACGTACGCATTGGAAAATCGACCCATTTCAATAATTTTTAATCATCTTAAAATGTGTGTTCCCTGGCAAAAGCCACCGGTTTGACTCAATTCAATTAATGACGGTAATTAATTAAGGCTATTTTAAATACATCGTTATCCCAAAACGTCTTATTCATTTAAGGAACTACCGACAAAGTGGTACCTTGCCTGAGAACAACACAAATGCCCTCCAGGTTTAACAAAAACGGTAAGAATACAATTTTCCACAATTGTCTAATAATACGTTACGAAGTTACGTTAATTTTACGAAAACTTTTAACAAAACAAATGAATAGTATTTAAATATCAAATGTCCCACTTCTGATAAAACAGTTCATGGAAAATTGTGTTTTATACCAACGTTATAAAGTCGTGTTTACCTTTGCGGGGCCTCCACCAGTCCTCCATGTATCCTGCAAGCGGTGACGCATTGGAAGAGCCTTGTTTTATGGTAGCACGAACACAAACATTGCACCAAACACTCATACAGTATTTACTTTTGCCGACGAATATAGTTTGTCTGTTGAGTGGCGTCCCTAAATGTGTGTAATTTAGGGACGCCACTCAACTGAGACAAACTAAATTTTGGATGATAACTATCTGCGGTCTGAACATAACATGATGAAGAAATACAGAAAGTAATTAAATGTCTGATATTTTAACCAATATTTGTTTCGATATTTTAAGCAATATTTGTTTTTATTTATTTTGCCATAAGGTTAGATTCACAACCTTATGGCGAGCAAAGGAAATACATATCTAAAAAGAGCTAACTGATACATTCAATTTTAAATTGTTACTGGAATATAAAGTATTTTCTGTTTTATACACACAGCAAGATGAAATGCCAAAAAAAATGAAGAGTGAAAAGTAAATACTGTCGAACTACAGGTGCCATTGGTTACGATGAGAGGGCACTAGCAAATTAAATTTTAGATATAATTAAAAGTTATAACTTATGGGGGTTAATTTATAAGACTGGACTGCAGACACACCTCGAGTTTTAAATGAATTTGCTACAATACTTATAACACGATATACATCGTAAATCTTGATTAGATGTCAAAGCGGGCCCCGGGATCATTTAGGGTAGGGCAAAACTTGGCTAATCGGTTATATTCAGTAATTCTGAGATAGATTATTTATACCCTTATTGCGAAGTTAGTATATAATCTGTATTTGTACAATATTTACGATAACTAGCGCTATTATCAAAGTTAATAATGACATAAAGAGTGTAACTGTAGATTATAGAGTAACTTTGCAATGAAGAGTATAAATAAACTATCACATATAAGTAGGTATCACCGATTAGCCAAGTTTTGCCCTACAACCGGGAGAAACGCTAGGAGGATGACAACTAGAATAGACAACGAGAGATCAATAAAATGTTCACCACCCCTTAATCTGTGAAACCTGACAGCTGAAGTTTGTTTGTATCTAATTAATTACCTAAACCTTTTAAGTATAATAACGTGATTTACATAACACTGATAGCTCAGATCATGCCTAGTTTCTAGGATTGTACTGAAACTAGGAATGGCGTATGGAATCCTACTTACTACATATAAAAAAAAAATACTTATTCATATCTCTTTCCATTCCCTATAGAACTTTTGAAGCGAAAGAGAAGGGTGCCGTGTGTCGTGTGTCTCGGGCCAGAGGCTCTAGTATAAGTTTTACCGAAACAAAACGTTACGACCGCGTTCGCGTTTAGCTGTCAAATCCCATACAAATTGAGGGTTAAACGCAACAAAACGTTTTGTTTCGGTAAAACTTATACTAGAACCTCTGAAGATATCTCAAGTAAACATTAAACTATAACTGTAAAGTGTACAGAAAGTAAGTTGCAAAACATACTAGCGCAGGTCCTATATACGTTACTATCATAAAAAATAGGTAGAAATGTTGTCGGTTTTGTCGGTCGGTTCGCACAGAAACATTAAGAACTGTACGGCGCCTGATTATTGTTATTCTAACTTTCTATGGACTGTAATGGCCGTCATACACTGAGGTATCGTACTGGCACACAGCCTTACCTTATACCTGTATGGAAAATCAGAGTCTAGTAACAAGCAATATTGTGCTTTACCCAATAACAAATAACATTTAAACATCGTGGTAATGCATGCAAATGTGTTTAGCTTTAGATGGGTTAGAGTGATTAAAAGAAGTTAAAACATTTGCAAATGGCCTAGTTAATACCAGCACCCGACATTGCTGTTAATACATTTTCAGTTGTATGCAGTCCTTTAAAAAGAGCAAACAAAATCATCAAAACCATTACTCTTACCAAATCTCCTAAGATAAAGAAAGATATTTTTTTATAGGCCTTTGAGTGGCTAGAGGACCTATACCACTAGCAACTAGCCACTTACAAGGCCTATTCAAAATATCTTCCTCTTCAATGGAATTTATGCCAGTCTAAATTAGAACAGAGTTGCATTTGTTATGTGTCGTTCGATTTTAAAACGAAACTAACTCTATTTTCTATTACAGTTGATTCAAATTACATGTTTTTTTTTCTATAAGGTGTGGCTAATAGAAAGGTTCTGTTTCTCTTAATTTCAATGATGTAAAATTAATGAATGTAAATCAGATTTGGTAAGTGCAATGATAGAAACACAATCGTAAATGTACAAAAAATCACAATAGAATTCGTAGTAAAGAAAATCTTTCCATTCAAAATGTAACACCAAAAATCATACATGTTCAAAAGTAGTGATCCCTTAATAATTTTGAAAACAGTTTAATTATTTTATATTTTCCCTTTACCCCAACGAATCTAGGTAATCTACACATTCCATAGATATGTCTAGACTCAGTAACAGTAGAAACTGGCTTCCACCACTCTCGGAAAGGACAAGTTTCCAAATTGTTATCAGCAAGAGGTCGCCCACGTCCCAAACGTTGGCGGCGAGCGTATTTCGGCTCTCAAAATGTGTAAATAAAGTTAATTTTTGCGTCCTTATGTCCTTTTAGATTTAAAATAATATTAACGGACGACAACAATGACAATTATTTTTTGCATGAGAGTGGTATGTGCTATAATATGATGTGACTTTTCAAACATTCCGGAAACTTACCATCTCTGATCTCAGTCATTCCGGAGGTAGTGGTTTGTGTTTGCTTGGCGTAGGTGACGTTCTCTTTAGGCGGGATGTCTGTGGACTGGACTGATATGATCTGAAGTTGGGCTGCTTTCTTAGGACCCCTGGAATTAACATTTGACTTATGTTCTCAACTACTCATCTAGTGGCAATCAGATTTAAAAAAAAACTTGGCAAGTGTACTGGTCTTTGACCGAGTTCTATTACGCTGGTCCTTCTCGTGGGAGAGGTTGATTTTTCGGAACTAGTGGTAGTATATTGCCATTTATTGCCGACCTCTGTAGCCTAGTTGGTAGTAACCGTGCCTACGAAGCTGGAGGTCCTGGGTTCGAATCCCGATAAGGGCATTTATTTGTGTGATGAGCCTTCTGTTTGTGCGATGAGATTTGGGTTCCTGAGTAGTATGTTTTCTATGTATTTAAGTATTCATTTATCTATATAAGTATGTACACTCGCGAGCAAAATAATTGCATCACTTTGCATTTTTTCGTGTGCAACTGATATCTTTGTAAATTTTTACACGAATTTAAAAATTAAGGTGGCAATTGAAAGCTGACAATGTAACCTAACTAAAAACGTCAAAGTTTGAAGTAATTACCTACTTAAGTATAGAAAAAAGGTAGATGGCTTGACATAAGTCGGAAAACGCTTGAAAATTTTACTAAGGGAATGGAGAATTAAAGGCGTTTTTGTTAGGAAAAGTGTTTATTTAAATCAATCAATACCTGGTGTTACGACCATACGCCCTTCCTACGCATTAAAGACGGCGTCTCATGGACCTAATTAGGCTTCTTATGTAATCCTGGGGAATGGCGTCCCACTCCTCCAGCAAAGCAGTCTTCAGGTCTCCAATGTCGGCAGGAACAGTATCTCGCTTGCGAACTCTTCTTTTCAGACGGTCCCACATGTGTTCAATCGGATTCAGGTCAGGGCTCATCACTGGCCAGTCCAAGGTGTTGACGCCGACCTCCTGAAGATACGCTGCAGTGGCCCTTGCGGTATGACAAGGGGCATTATCCTGCATGAGGAGGAACCCCTCGTCGAACATACCGGCGTAAGGGAAGACGTGCTCCTCTAGGATGTCGGTGATATACTTTGCAGCTGTCAAACCACCACCACGGCCGCCACCAGGCACGAAAACCAGCTCCGTCCGCCTGTCAAAGGAAATGCCGCCCCAGAACATGACGGAACCTCCTCCGTAGGCGACCCTTTCAGCGAAGCAGCATTGTGCAAATCGTTCTCCTGGCCTCCTGTAGACTTTGTTCCGTCTGTCAGAGACATTCAAGCACATCCTGCACTCGTCCGAAAAAAGAACGGGTGTCCATTGCTCGGGTGTCCAATCCCTGTGTTCTTCAGCGAATATCCGTCGAGCTGTGCGGTGACGCTGCAGCAGCCTGGGCCCCGTCGCAGCCCTTTTTGGAGTCAGGTTGGCTTGCACGAGTCTTCTCCTCACTGTCCACTCGCTGACAGCCACTCCTCGTGCCTCTTGGAGACGCTGCTGGACTGCAACTCCAGTTAAGTGACGATCACGTAGCGATGTGGTGACGATGAAGCGGTCATCCCTCTCAGATGTGCACCTTCTGCGGCCCGTTCTTGGTCTCGGCGTAAAGGCTCCTGTCTGCTGGTACCGTTTGTAGACTCTGGAGACCGTGGATTGAGTTAAATTTAACTCGGCAGCCACGGAACGCTGACTACGCCCCTCTTGCAGCAAGCGGACGACTACGGCGACTTTAGCTTCAGTTGTGTGCATTTTTTTCAGGTTTTCTTGGTAGTAACAGATGCGGAGATGTGTACTGGTAGACTTCTGATAAGTGACTGATAACAAAGCTTTTTTTTTTTTTTTTTGAACCTGACTGTTGCTATAATAGGACGAACCCAATATAGCGGTCGAATTGCGTGATAACAAAGCATTCTTTTACCCCCTTTTTATGGGGGTTAAAGGGTGCTCAACTCGTGGGCGGGGCAGGCCGGAAATGCCTACTAGTCAGAAAAATGCCTGTATTCAGAAAAATATGGGACCGATGTGTCTTATGTTTTTATAAAGATTAAACTGTAATGATTGTAATTTAATTAAAATATTTCAGCAATTTACTTTATTTACAAAAATATCTGATGCAGACGAAAAAATGTAAAGTGATGCAATTATTTTGCTCGCGAGTGTATATCGTCTCGTCAAGTACCCACAGTAGGTACAAGCTTTGCTTAGTTTTGGACAAGGTCGATTAGTGAAGATTGCTTCCAAATATTTATTTATTTAAGACGATTACGAGCCCAAGCTCGATGGGATTGTTTCCATATATTTATTTATTTAAGACGATTTCGAGCCTAATCTCGATGGGATTGTTTCCATATATTTATTTATTTAAGACGATTTCGAGCCCAAGCTCGATGGGGCAGTCTTGTTCTACAGGCTTCATCATCAAATCAACTCGAGGAGATAGAATAATGCAATTGTTATCTGAGCGCCTACCCCGAAACGAAAACGAAGTTCGGTCATGTATCTCCCTCTCTGTCACTCGAATTAGCAAGTGCCACAGAGAGGGAGAAACAGGTCAGCTCAGATTTGCTCAATTTTACTTATATATTCAAAATTCAGCTCAATTGTCAGGATTTTGGGTTAGAATTGACAAATTTAACTTGTAAGACTTGATTGCAGTGTTTGTCAGCAAACAAGTCAAACGCATATTAGACCACTTTAGTGTCACCTAACAACAACTCTACTAACCCTTGTACAGGCAAGCTGGCTGTATGCAGACTGGCGTCCGGTGAAGCAGTCTGCGGAGGCGTGAGCGACTGCATGGAGGACAGTGAAGACAGCACATCCTTTACGGGGGCCACGCCGAGGGATGAGAGCATCTCGTCCAGATCTCGCCGGCTGTCGAGGCTCGACGTGGTCGACGCTCTTTGCTGTACAGAGAGATGATGAATCAAGTATATGTAACAAGGGTGAAGCTGTGTATGAAAACATATATATTTGTCACCTAGACGAGAAAAAATGCTATAGGATGCCAAATAGCCGTGTCTACACCGGACGCATGCTCAGCCGCACGCCTCGCTCGAGGCACGTCAGCACTGAGCGCGCACGCCTAACGAAGTTTTGGTATGGTTGCATTACCAGTGATTCTTCAGCATCTTTCTGCTCCTTCTCTCTGCGCCGACGATCCTTCTCCTCACGAAGGGCTTGCAGCTTCGCCTTCTTGCGCTCCAGCTCAGCCTTCCTGTCCGACATGCTCGACATGGCTGCTTCTGTAACATTATGAAAATGAAAAGAAAATGAAAATTGAAATGAAAATGAAATGAAAATTATTTAGTCGTAACAAACAAATATGTCTATCACAATTCACATACACACATATTGAAGTACTAAAACTATTTATTTGTTACGAAATGGTACCGCCTCAGCAAAATGCTGGCTCACAAGCCAGCTCTGGTCTTCCGGCGCTTTATGGAGGTCATTAGTATGTATAACGCCTAGGCTAGGGAGGGTGCGGGGAGGGAGTTTGTGGGCCCAGAACCGGTCCTTACCTTCTCGGCTTAAGTCACAAAGGGGGTCATAGAAAAGCTAAAAGAACAAGATGGGGGGAGAGAATGGAGCTAAGCATCTGGATGTAGACAGACAAAGATGATAGGAGATATGGATCACAGAACCGGGTATCTGCTGAAACTGGGTAAGAGCAATCCGAGGTTGTTGACTGGTATCGTAAGCGGGCACAATACTCTAAATAGACACTTCAAAACAATAGGTATCAGTAATGAAGAAAGGAAGAAAGAAAGAAAGAAAATGTTTATTGTCACACAAATAGTATTTAAGCAAAATAGATATAAAGGTAAAACAATTAACAAGATTATTTGTGTGACAAAAGGAACGAACTCAGCATGTGCTGTGACAGTGGCATGCTGTACAGCGCTGGTTTTCAGTTCGTCCCCTTATCATTCACATCACATTAAAAAAACAAAATAAATAAATTAATAAATATTAGGGGACAATCTTACATAAATCGACCTAGTCCCAAACTAAGCAAAGCTTGTACTATGGGTACTAGGCGAGGATAAACATAATTATATAGATGAATAAATACTTAAATACATAGAAAATAATGCTTCCTGCCTTCACTGCGAGGAGGATGAAACCAGTAAGCATGTACTAGCGGAATGTGTTATGTACGCGGCACCGCGGTTTAATGCATTCGGTAAAGATGTGTTAGAGGAGAGAGAATTGAGGGATGGCAACCTTAAAGATGTCCTTCTGTTCCGAAGGAAAAGGAGAAGTAAGTATGGAAGAATTTGATGTGAGAACGCTGCTGGGATAGCAACCTTAAGCTCCAACCTTAGGGAATGGGGCTGAGTGAACGCGACAAGCGAACAACTGCCCGCCTGTTTCTGCCCAGGCCTTCACAACTTCAACATGTATAAGGCCTACTAATGAAGGTGGCCAGCTGGTAAATAAGGTAAATGCCAGGGGCTCATTCTCTAAATACGGGTGTAGACTCAAAATTTATTATTACTCCAAAAGAAAGATGGCATAAAATATGCCTAAGTAGTGACGAAAATTCCATTCAGATATCTCAAAGCATTACGAAGCTACAACCGTTTTAATATTAGAGAGAGAGAGAGAGAGAGAGAGAGAGAGAAAACGCTCACAGATAGTGACGTCACAATCTGCGAGCGTCATAATAAAAAGGGAATATTACTCAAAACTCTGCGTAGGGTAGGGGGCGACACTAGCACATACTGTAAACAAAGGACCGTAAACACATCACACAATATTTATTAGTATCAAATAATACGTGCAACCAAATACGCAGCAATGATGCATTATTGTATTGCATTAAAATATTCTCTACTCTATTATATTATAGTAATTTGAATACCTACAGAGCTTTGAAGGACTCGTCAAAAACTGTTTACAGTATGTGCTAGTGCTGCACTCTGGCGGCAGAACATTGCAGAAATACTCCCTAATTATACCCTTATTTAACCTCTTGCTTTGCTTTTTTCTTCATTTGAATACATTCTTAATCCTTTTTCAGGAAAATACATTTATTGATTATTTTATTTAGTGTCTACACCCCTATTGATAAAGAAGTATTAAAATTTAAATAAGCTTCTTACATTAATGCTTCTTGCATATGCATGCTACATTATCAAACATGAACATTAGTCAATATAAAAAGCCTTCTGTAGATGGTGGCACTAAAGGGAGGTCTGGTAGCATTTGTTTCACCATAGGAGTTTTTTTTTTGCTTGAGTTCACAACTATAGAGACATTCAAATGGCAGTCACTTTCATTCGTGGAACCAGGAAATGGCTTAAGATTTTATCACACATACATAGACAAATATCAGTACATGTGTAAAAAAACTGTAAAATAAACCAGGAAAACAATACAAATATTCTTTATTGCTCACCAAAAATAGTACAAAATAGAAACAAAAATTGAAATAAACTAACAATGGTAAACAACATGCAGTCTAATCGCTAAATAGCGATCTCATCCAGACGTTTGGGTAGTGGACACAATGTAAAATAATTCTATTCAATATTATTCTAGTTATATTTGTATTCCTAATTTTCGGACATTAGCATGAAAATTTCGGGAACTTTTATTTTATTTCGGGATAATTCATTAATCATTGATTTATTTTCTTAAAATTGATGTACTCAACTTACTCATACACTATGTAATAAATAATAAAATACAAAACATTCATATATTTTTATATTTAAAAACCAATTACCTAACATGGGCAAACCAGGATAATAACATTTTGGGGGCTGCAGTCACAGTGTTCAGAATATTAGTTTGTTTGGTTTGTATACTTGATTATTTCGCATTTTATACTGACCATTTGCAAAAGGCACATTTAGTGGTTTTTGGTACTGATTTCTCAAAATTCGGGACAATGTTCAGCTAAATATCAACACTGAAAATCGGGATGTTGGTAACCCTACAGGAATCCCATAAATGTATGGCATATATGAATGAACATGGGTAGTAACCAACATGGACATTCACTAGGGCTTCCAATGCCAGGATCTTTAGAGATCAATATCCAGAGATTGTCTTTACTAAAAAGTGTTTGATTTAGAATCCCTAGCACAGTAAATACTGACATATTTTTAGAAGGGCTGATTTAATTTTAAGAATAGTCGCATCATAATATTAATCTTTAGCACAAATAATATTAAAGGCATGCAAACAAACAGAGATTGTAAAAATACAGTCCAGCCAGTCAGTGATTCTGGATCTACCTAACAGTGTAATAAGAAAAATAGTTAAATTAATCTTTTTTTTTTTTAAGTTTAATGAAACAAGGTCAGCCGGGGTGTTATGTACTTATTTCACTAATTGGAAAAGTGCTGTTCACAAAATACCAATACGGTTGACAGCAGCAGGTCTGATGTCACCACCCGTCCCAAACTTATTGGGACTCAATGATTCATTGCAAGCCTGTAAGGATCCAAATGTTCGTGCCTTACCTTATATGTAATCCGTAGATTAGACAATGTGCATCATTTCAAACCAATTTATAGAATAAAAGGCCACAAGAACGTGGCACCAAAACTAATAACGGGAATCGAAAGTGTGGAAAACAATCAATGACTACAACAATTAAACTGCACCGGAGTTTTGGAATGTAAGATACCTATTTGAACAATTTCACGATCAAATCATATGTTACCGCTATGTTATTTTGATAATGTGGATCAAAATACAAGAAAAATCAATCGCGCGTACAACTTCACATATTTTGGGAGAAAACTAAATGTTGCCATTACATTACATGATTTCCATTACCCTGGTTACCTGTGTCTCGGGTAAAAACTATTTAAATCTAGCTATTCTAGCTTAATCAAATGTAAAATTGGTCTAACTACTCCTGAGCAATCTGTACAAGATGCCTTATTCAATATCATAATATAAATATATTATAAACTTTATTATTGCACGAAAAAAACAAAAAAATGTTTTTTCTTATAGGCAATGTTACTAAAACTTGCGCTCTGAAACCAAATTGTAGTGGTAAAAACTAATTTTACTTTAATACGCTACTATAATAAATTAAAGGTTTTCCTGATTAAAAAAACTAAAACAAAACAACATTTTTGACTTAAGTTTGTTTATTTTTGGTTTCACAATGTTCGTTAATATATAAATAAATAATAATATTGAAGAATGCATCAAATTCTAATCCACTAGTGGTATTTGAACTGTATCAAGTATTATCAAATTTGTGTTTATTTAAATTCAGTTTTCCTTATTTAGCATTTTCAACTGAATGTTTTAGTTTAGTTTATTATTTAAATTCACTTATTACATATAGAATGATCCAGAGATGTTTATAGCCACATATATTTGACAGGTATTTGGCTATTCCGTTCCGGATTTTACCCGCCATTGTGATTTCATATCCGAGTCACGTGACTGACATCCATACAAACCACAAACCTAACCACAGTTTTTGAGAAATGGCTGACGATAAAGAAGTGGAAAAAACGATCGCGGAGGACTTGGTTGTGACCAAGTACAAACTAGCCGGACAAATTGTAAACCGTAAGTCATTTGTACAGTGAAGTTTTATGTGAAATCGTACTGAAACCCTGGATGGTGCTGTAGGGTGCTCGAGTGGCTGGAACCGACGCGTGTCATGTCATCGCCATGCGGGCAATGTGCCGAGTCCGTCTAAATTCTTAGGGTTCTTGGCATATTCCTGACTTAATCTTTTGTCTGTACATAGTTCTTATCTCTTACAGGTGTTCTAGAGCAAGTGCTTGCAAAATGCGTGCCGGACGCGTCTGCGCGAGAAATCTCGGAGTTGGGAGACAAGTCTATCCTGGATGAGACCTCAAAGGTTTTCAAGAAGGAGAAGGACTCTAAAAAAGGCATCGCATTCCCAACATGCGTGTCTGTAAACAACTGTATATGCCACTTCTCACCCATCCCTAGCGAAACTGACTACGTCCTGAAGCAGGGTGATTTGGTGAAAGTGTAAGTTGGCTAACTTTTAACTTCCATTTCAACCTTTCGTCTGTGTTTGGTTAGGACCCTTTACATATTTATTTCAGAAACAATTGTATTTGCTCTATACGGCGCAACAAAGGCCTTTTTAACCAATCGCATAGAAAAAGACAATGCAGCATGTATGTTACGAATTTTAGTTCCCTCAAAAAAGTTTAGTTCCAATTTTCTATTGAATCTTGCAAAATTATATTCCATACTATCCATTACGCTAGTTTAGCTTTCTTATAATAATACTAAAAAGAAAGGCTTCTGCAAAAACAATTGTGACAAACAAAACAAATATTTTTTTAAATAAACAAGATTTTGCGGTTATGATAGGTACATACAATACACCTATAAGTTTCAGTAATGATTGATTATTAAGTATTGCTCACTTAATACTATTTCATGTTTGTGAAATGTTCACAAAGAACCTGATAACAAACAAATATTGATTCACTAAAAATACAACAAGTGACTAGTAGGTATTTTCTTGATTACACATTATAGTTGCCTTCTAGTGCTACACAATCAACAGAATATGCTAGTGAGGTCAAAGTTTTGTTTTTATAAATCTTGGCCTAAACTAGAAGATTCCAATGATTGACTAAATATTTTAGTGAGAAACATCTATGTCCTTTACTCATAAAATTAAGTCAAATGATAATATTGGCTTTTCATATCAAACATTCTGCCATGGTATTTAGTTGGAATTGCATACTGCTTCAGAGGCATAAGGAAAGTGTGCACTTACATACAAAAAATTGTCAGTTCCTGCATTCTTTCCAAGTATGACTTATGGGCATGGCATGGTTGGCAGTTCTCAGGGAAAAGTATCTGTATAAATATTTTATTTTGTTTTTAGTATTTGTTGTTATAGCGGTAACAGAAATACATCATCTGTGACAATTTCAAGCATCTAGCTATCGCGGGTCTTGAGATACAGACTGGTGACAGACAGACGGACGGACAGCAGAGTCTTAGTAATAGGGTCCCGTTTATAGATATTTATGTCAGCTGTAATTCAATTTTTGGGATTAATTTCGAAATTTCTAGATTTTAATCTTTGATTTTGTAATTTTCATGTTTGCATCATAAAGGTTATTTATTTTTCTTTACTCAAATAGAATATCGACGCTATAATGTTCTGTGAATCTCTGCCCAGGCTATTAATTACCAAATGCAGGTCATAAACGCTTTTAAATCATGCTAGAAGTACACTCATCTCTATGCAATCATTTTAATTTAAACCTTAACTGGCATTATGTAGGATTTCACAACTTTTTAGGAAATAAATATGGATTTTAGATTTTTTTACATAAAAAAGAATAGTCAATTGGCAAGCTAATTGTGAACCACCTAGACCTACTAGGTGACAGTGGTGGTTTTCGATGGCTACTTTTTTTCGTGAACAAGCCTTAAATTTAGATGTCAGTTTTTAAGGACAATACACTGTCAGGGTCCATGTGATACTATAATTAATTTGTTATAACTGTAATACCAGATGTGCATTATAGATTATAGAATTATATTATATTATTATGTTATGACTGCATTCAATAACATAACATAATATAGTATATTACTAATGATCAAATGATTATTATAATCAACTAATTGATTTAGTATTATTCAAAGTCGCGCATTGCTATATAGGATGAACTTCATTATCAACTTTTGCTTCTTCATCCCAGCACGGCTAGCACGCGACGGCACGCGAGCTCTCTCGATTTTTCTCGCACTATCCGTCTCTCTCTTATTAGAACACTTAGAAGAAGAAGTATAGAGCGATAAAAATCGAGAGTATGTCGAAGCCGTCGTGTGCTAGACGTGCTGGGAGTCGATTTTCGAAATAAAAAGAATACTGATTTATTCCAGGTTATAAACTCATTCAGCCATGATTGAGTCGGATACATCCAAAATATTATTACCCTTTTGAGTAAATAAAACTAGCATTCTTTGTGAAACAGGGTTCTAAAGAGTAATTTTAGAGAAGTAACTCAGTAGTTACTTCTCTAAAATTACTCTTTAGAACCCTGTTTCACAAAGAATGCTAGTTTTATTTACTAGTTAGTAGTTTGCTAGTTATAAGCCAGTGCTTATAACCCTAAAAACATGGTTCTTTATCTCTGTAACATATGATTGACTGAAACATTAACTTGCAGAGACTTGGGTGCACACATAGATGGCTTCATTGCAGTGGTGGCACACACTGTCTGCGTGGGAGGAGGGGAGGTGACGGGCCGCGCAGCTGATGTTCTCCTGGCCGCTCATTATGCGAGCGAAGCTGCTTTGAGATTGCTCCGACCAGACAATGAGGTAATATCCTTAACATATCTTTTCCTGTTGTATCCCGAAGGAGCGCGGGGTCTGCTTTGGCTTTGGTGTAGTCAGCAGTTTTATGAAAGTGACTGCCATCTTACCATAGATACTTTGACTGTTAATTATAACAGTTTTAACTTAATTATTTATATGAACTTTAAACTGAAATTAATTTAATAAAAAAAAGTGAATTTATTAGTAATAATTAATATTTAATAAGAAAGTACTCGAAACATATAAATAAATATATATCAAATTAATTTTAAATGCTAAATATTATATTCAATAATTACTTTTACTTACTACCTATGTTTATTAAATACTGAATGCACAATAATTAATTATTAATCCTAATGTTATTGATAATGTAAATTAGAAATGAATTATGTGTTAGATAATTATTATAGTATAAAACTGCCATCAACTTATTAAATGATAGGATTATGCATGTTTATAATTTTTCTGAATAAGAGGCTATTTTATTTTAATTTAAACTGAAATTAATTTGATAATTCAGAGTACCTATAAATAAGGGCATGCAACAATCATTGTATTTTTTACAAAGAAAAATCAGATTTAAATGCCACAGGAATTGAAGTCGAAAGGCCAGCAATTTGCATATTATTCCATTGTTTACTTAGAGATCCAGATCACTTAATTTGATTTTGCACTAGATAAGGCATCACTCCATTGGTCAACACAAGTAAACAATGGAAGTGTATAGTATATCCGATTGTTAGATCCATTTTGTGAGATCAGTGAACTGTTCATGTAGGACAATAGCCGTGTCTACACCGAACGAGCGGCTCGCCCGAACACCGTTCGCCCAAACGTGCTCGCCCGGTGTGGACGTGATTCGGGCAAACGATGGCTCGCCCGAGCCGTTCGGGCGAGCCCCCGAATGCTTGCCCGAACGGTTTGCCCGAGCCGCGACCGGCTCGGCCTATGTGGACGGTGGTTTTGTTCGGCCGAACGACAGAAGGCGAGGGCGATTTTTGTCCTACGTATTATTATTCTAATTTGTACTTTATTGTTAACACCATAAGGTTGTAACACATTTTTCGTAAATGCAAATTCCATTTTGTTTTATCACACTTTTATATTTTGCTGTTAGCCGATTCGACTTCATTCAAAACTGAACGCTATTCGTAAGAGTATAAAGCCGTTAAACACTTTTTGCAATTGCATATTCTGCAAATTAAGTAATTTTGTTCACGCGTCCTTTACCGTTTTGCTATTGAGCAAATTCGAATAGTTCGAATTTGGACGTTATTGCTAAAGAGATAAAGCTTTGAAAAATATTTGGCAATGGCAAAAACAAATTGATATTTTATTTCTTCGTCTCCATCAATTTTGCTGAGTTAGGTTGAACTATAGCGTACTACTAATAAGGTTGTTATTAGATATATTGGCACGCAGGGGGAGAGAGGGGGGAGGAAGGGTTTTTTTTGCAAAATTAAAATTTATCAAGTTTTCACTTCTGCCGGCACTCCCGGAGTGCAACCCGGTCTGGTCTTTTTTTTATCAAGGTAACTTATTAAAGTTCATTCGAAGTCGCTGCGTTGGAAAAGGTCAAAACTAGGTTGACCCCTGGGTACCTACATTACATATTGATATTGGGAAATTAGGGATCAAGTTATACCTACTGGCGGTTGGTAACTTGGTAGTGAGACGAGTTGAGGCGGATTTGGGACTTGCGTAACTGAGTTCGACACGCATGGGTTTGTTTGTCAGCTGGAAGGATTGGTAGATTGAGTAGTACCTACCTAGTAGGAATTTCAATATGTAGGCGTCTTCGCTCTGATCATAACACAATTGATCAAATAATTTTATCCCGGCCTCTTTTCGGTTCTCAAAAATTTTGCGCATCCACATTTTGCGGCTTTTTTTAAAAATACATTTCTTCCGATTTCGAATTCGAACAAGCAAAAGCAAAATTAACGTTGTCGCAGCGACAGCTGTGCGCACGTGCGGCTTCATCGTGATCGTGAGCTCAACTATCGGTAGGTAAATTCGCCCGAGCCAATCTGGCTCGGGCGAGCCGCGCGCGTTTGCCCGAACGCCCGTCCACACCGACCGAGCGCTTGCGGCCGACCCTTTTGACGGCTCGCCCGAACCGTTCGGGCGAGCGTTTTTGATGGCTCGGGCGAGCCGCTCGGCCGGTGTGGACACGGCTATTACAAAAGCTATGATATTGGTAGAAAGAAGGAGTTTTATTCAAACAGGTGGAATGGTAAAGGTTCCAAGTTTCATTGATCAACTACTTTTTACACTTCCTTGGTAGCATAAATCGTTCACTTATAAATCATAATATAAATATCTTCACAGAATTTTAATTAGGCATTTTTGTAATAATACGTAGGTAAGGTCTCTTGAGCAATTGTGTATAATTTGAACAATGTTCAAATATGTGCAATACATACGAATATGTTATTGTATTCTACTTGCATTGTTAGTTCAGGCATACCTTCAGTTACTTTATTTAGTACTTTGCACAAGGTTTTATAGAGTTGTCTGCATACTTAGCTACATTCTAATAAATCTCTGCATGAATACCTACATACATGGCTTCCATATTCTTAAGCTTTTACTCTGGCCTGGTTTAAAATTGACACTAGTCTTATTGTCTTTACATGTTGGTATACTGATATTGATATTGGTCATGCGAACAAAGCCAGCTTACATTACATAATTCAATCTTTTTCCAGAACTATGCAGTAACAGAAGCCGTACAGAAGATCACCGCAGAATTCGGCTGCAAGCCTGTTGAGGGCATGCTGTCGCACCAGCTGAAGCAGTTCAGGATCGATGGCGAGAAGAGCATCATCCAGAACCCGTCGGAGGCGCAGCGCAAGGAGCATGAGAAGTCCACGATGGAGACCTATGAGGTGTACGCCATGGATGTACTGGTGTCAACAGGAGAGGGTGTCGTAAGTTGATTGCGACTTCTTTTTTCTCATTCTATTCATACAAAGTTTTACTATGCATTCGGTTGCCATAACATTCATCAGGGTTTATTTAGAAAGTGAATAAGAATCGTAAATATTACATTAAGTTTATAATGCACCTTTATGCCAGTATTTTCTTTATGAAATGTGCAAGTTGCGGAAAGTTCTAAAAATATGAGAACCTTCTGGCACATTAAGAATTTGAGTAGGTTCCCATTTAAGGGAATTCTCCATAAGAAAGTTTCGCAATTTTGGAAACTGACCATCTGCACTATTACTTCACTAAAATCCTCCTAGCGTTTCCTCGGTAGTGCCCTACACGAACCCGGGTTTTACTTTGGCACCTAATCCCAAGATTTGGCGTAGGTATAGTTTTACGAAAGCAACTGCCATCTGACCTTCCAATCCAGAGGGAAAACTAGACCTTATTGGGATTAGGCCGGTTTCCTCACGATGTTTTCCTTCACCGAAAAGCCAGTGTTAAATATGTAATGATATATCGTACATAGGATTTTTGAAAGAACCGGTACGAGCCGGGGTTCGAACCCGCGACTTCCAGATTAAAAGTCGCTCGCCTTAACGCTCTGCTACAGTGGCTGTAAGTCAGTAATTTAGGACACTACTAAAATTGCGTTATAAGTTTCTCACATAACATATAGTTAATCTTATAGAATCAATAAACAATTTCATGGAATCTAGAATAATACACATACCTAAAATCATCTGAACCCTGAATTCTTTCCAAGTATGTATGTCTAAAATGACATGCTTGGCAGTTCTCAGGCAAATTAACTGTATATTTTGTACCGTGAAATACTAATTGTTTCTTGGTTTACTTATACATATTCAATGGTGTTGATGAGACTAAAGGAGTTTTGTTTAAACATGCTTAATCTAGATTTGGAGAAGATTATGGCAGATTGTCGTGAAGTTACAAATTTGAACCTTAATCCTGTGAAATTCACATTAATCAAAGATTTATTAATATGTACCTTATATTAATAAATCTTTGATCCCAACATTAATGTGAATTTTCTCTATTATTCGAGGGCCGTGAAATGGACACGCGGTGTACGATATACAAGAAAACTGATGAGATTTATCAGTTGAAACTGAAGGCGTCCAGAATGTTCTACAGTGAGGTGAGTGGCCTGATGCTATTTATATAATGTAGTTCTATTCCGAGTTATTATTACATAAAAAACCAACACATGGCAACTTTTTGCAGCATCGCTGGATTGATTTAAACATGCTACTATTTCGAGCAACAGCATGTAATAAAAGGGTGGATGGGCTGTCCATAGATTCACGCCTTTATTCCCAAAAGGGGTAGGCAGAGCCGCAGTAGCTCATCACCTACAACTCACTTCAATCCTGCTCCCTTAGTCTACTTTTACAACAGCCACGAGAAGAAAGGGGGTGGTGAAATACTAACCCAACACCACACGGGGATATATGGATATTTTATTTTTTGCGTTTTTGAAATTATAGGTTAACAAATACTTTGGTACCCTTGCACTTCCACGTGTTTGACAAGTTTGTATGGCAGTTTATACATGACGTTAAAGCGACACGGTATAAAGGTGTTCAGCTCCTTGTGAAGCCGACCGTACATAAAACTGTCGTATATTTATAGGTTCGCAATAAACACGGGTCCATGCCGTTCAACCTGAGGAGCTTCGACAAGGAGACCAGCGCGAGATTGGGTGTCGTTGAGTGCGTCAACCATAAACTCATAGAACCGTTCCAGGTATGTTACACTAGTCAGATTTATGTTGTATATTTCAGTCAGCAAACTGTACTTTTATGTATACCGTCAGCAACTACTTGTTGAGATGGTTTTAACGAGCCCAAACTCAATGGGGTTCCCATGGCCACATTTTATCTCCATCATCAGATAAGCTTGATGGTATCATAATATTGATTTGTCATCCAAATTATACTTAAACCCAAAATTTCAGTTGAAGATATCTGCTTTAAAATTGAGTCGCAAGATTCCACCCTAACAAACATACATTGTCATTGCAAGTTAAATAAAAGCTTGCAATAAAAGAGGCAGCTAACCCCTCCCTATTATAAGGCTGACATGAACGTGCCGCTGGGGTCATCAACTCATCACATAAGTGACCTCTAACTCACACTTAAGTGATGAGATTTGCGACCTAACGGTTATGATCGCATTTGCATGTTGATTTTGGTTCTATTACAAAACTTGCATTCATATTTTCTTTGCAAGTGTAATAAGATATACAAATGGTCGTGCTTTATCTCGCTACTGGATTTTATTTGTATATGTATTATTAGGAATTGCATCACATCCCTGAAATATTTCCAGACCACATTGTTATACTACTGTGCGTTTGGTACAAGACCAGGATACAATTGAACCAAATTCGCTGTCTAACACATTTGTTCGTGTAATAATTTCGACGATTACAGTTCCATTTTAATTTATTCGGAGTCTATTATAACTGAAACCGTACAATGTAAACAATTTTCTATTTGTAACATGAAACGATGTTATATATATTGCCGAATGGTAATTTCTTTGTCATTGTAAACAGTATTGTTTATACTTTATTTTTGGAACATTAAAATTTAATTTAAGCCTTCGCCCTACACTTCGCGTGATGTTGGATGTTGGCGGTGTCCTAATGTATGCCGCATGTCGTTACATGCCCTCACATCCCACCGGCATCGCGCGCGTCTGTGGCCTTTGTTTTAGGAACTTTGCTATCCCATCTTTTGTTTTGTCATTCTTGGGTTTGCTTATATTTTTAACCATAAAACTTGCAAGTGTATTCAAAATTCAACTTCTCTCAGGTTCTGTACGAGCGGCCAGGCGAGCTCGTCGCCCAGTTCAAGTTCACGGCGCTGCTGCTGCCCTCGGGGACGCACCGCATCACCGGCCTGCCCTTCGACAAGAGCACATGCAAGAGCGAGCGCGCTGTCAAGGACCCTGAGCTGAATGTGAGGCACCTATTTAATAATAGCCTAGCTGTTACATGGAGCATGGTGGAAGGAGAAACAGCCGCCTCCGTCATCCTGACAAGGCATGAGGTTGCAGCATACCAGGCAAAACAGGTTACCAGAGGTTTGCCATGTTTTCTAGTGAAACCGGGGAACATCGTGCAAAAAATAGGCGCATTTACGACGTCGAGTAGCGGAAACCCAGCCCGCGAATACCTCGGCTATGGTCCTCGCCTGGTTGCGCGCGGACGGTATAACGGGCTCGCGGGCGTCGTGCGGGGGGCGACGCGTCGGATATTCCATGCATCTAGATTCAAATTACCTTACCTAACATTTTATGGCCGCTCCACACAATGTGCCATCCTGACCCATCATACAGGACGCAACTATGCGTTAAAGGGAGTAAAACATATTTAGGTCTCGTTCTACCGCATAGCCGCGTCCTGTATGATGGGTCAGGATGGCCCATTGTGTGTAGCGGCCATTATAAGGCTTACCGCCTGGTACAGCAGTGTTTTTAAACCTTCTTCATGACTCAAACACCTTTGGAAACGTTTTATATTTTACAAATATCACATCCTTACATCACTTTATCTTGAAAATGACAAGAACCTGCAACCCCTTTCAAGAGGCTACGCGACCCACAGGTTGAAAGTAAAGTGGTAAGTAGTGTTACTCTTTAGGGTGCGCATTATCTGCATTTCCCTGAAATCTTTCCAGACCACATTGTATACTGTGCGTTTGGTACAAGACCAGGGTACATTATAATGTAATATTTGAGCCAAATTTGTTATCTATTAACACTTTTGTTTGTAAAATTACGACATTTTCATATCATTCCGTGTGGTGCATAACATGTATTATAAATATATCATAATAATGTTCTGTATTTCTCCGACAGTCCCTCCTGAACTCCTCCGCGAAAGCCAACAAGAAGAAGAAAAAGAAGACTGCCGAGGAACCTATGGAAGTTGAAACCGTTGCCTAGCAACCGTCTAATACCCTGGAAGAAATCCATTGAAATCAACAGCTTTCGCATTCTCCCCCCTAAGGACAATCCACAGACATTCAAGCTCTATTAGATTAGATTTCTCAAATTGAGACTCGTAAACAGCTTAAGGACCCTCCACAGATTGATGTAATGGAATTATAAATGTGTGTATGAAATTGACTGTTATCGTAATTGTTCATATAGGTGTTTTATCTAAGAATGTAATGACCTATCATATCCTAAATACAATAGAGATGCAGTAGCGTTTTTTGTATTTTGTTTTTATTTTGGAAGCTACGATTTTGTGACAAGTACCATTAAACAGTTATTATAATTTGTACATACTGAAGACGTTACTTCGTAAACAATAATAACAAAGCATAATGTGAAAACAGATGATACATTTGATTACCATTCCTTAGTGACATTATTATCACGATTTTGTGCACAAATCCGTTCTCACTTGTATTATAAGATACCTGCAATCTCGATGTTTTTGTTACCAGAGGCTCTAGTATAAGTTTTACCGACACAAAACGTTACGACCGCGTTCGCGTTTAGCTGTCAAATCCCATACAAATTGAGGGTAAAACGCAAACGCGATCGTAACGTTTTGTTTCGGTAAAACTTATACTAGAGCCTCTGGGCGGTCCGCTTAAGTGTTAAGTTATCCAGTTGTGAAGATTCGACACTTGTGAGAAAGGAATAAATCAAACTGTGCCACAAATGTGGGCTGTTTTTTAACCGATCTTTTTTATTCATCTAACCCAAGAATACCTTACCTGTTATTCATAAACATATCCAGGCTACATATAATTGTACTTCTTATTTGTGCAATAAAGTTTAAATAAATAAATATATAGTCGAGCCCAAAAATACATGGACGGGTAAAGTGATCTAGAATATGTGAACACGAATTTATTGGTAAGGGCCTTTTATTAAGGGGGTGCATTAGAAATTATCACGTGCATTGAAACGCTGTTCTGACTAGATTAAGAAACAATAAGGTCTGATTTTCAGATATATGATTCTTGATAGTATGATTGTTTATCTGATTTAATTGATAATGATTGCCTAAAATTTCCTTGATAGAAAAATATTCCAAAGTTGGGTCTTTATTTTTTTCACTCAGCGTACTCAAACAACTATACATTATTTTACGACAATCAAGTGAATACTTGGTTAATACTATGGTATTTTATCTCATCTAAAATCTCACTTAATGAAATATAAATAAAACTTCACTAAGTTAGGTATTCATCGAAATTTGTCCAAAAAAGCCATTCCCGAAGAGTGTTGCATCTCTTTTTCTCGTGCGCGGAAGGCATAAGCAAGAGGCGCGGTCGACTCGAATCAACGCATCCCCTTAACGCACCATCGACGCGCGTTTAGATAACGAGGTGTGCTTATGCCCTATGAGCTAGGGTTCGTTCACACGGCATTGTCCTGCACGTTTTTTTGCAGTATACATCTTAACGTATACATAGTGGCACATACAAAATGTTGTTTAAACGAATACTCACCGGACTTGTCAAGCACACCGAATGAACGTGCAGGACAATGCCGTGTGAACCCAGCCTTAGGTTGCTCAGCTGGCCATTTCACGAAGCTACAAGTTACAATTCTACTAATCTAAACCGGCAACCCTGGTCAAAAGGCCAGTCGATTCATCATCATATCATCTAAGACGTCCACTGCTGGACATGGGCCTCCCCCAAAGAGTGCCACAATGACCGGTCCTGCGCATCCAGCGGACACCCGCGACCTTTATCAGGTTATCAGTCCACCTTGTGGGGAGGTCTACAGACGGTATTGGTCAAGCGCCAGTGGCTGCTTAAGTAATACTTAACTGGTTAAGTATTGATCCACCGCCTTTGGTTTGCCTGTAAAATTGTAGCACCGAATAAATAATAGTACTACGTACAGAAGGTTCTCTGTTAACAAATTCCCTATTTAGGTATGCCGAACGTGCCTAAACGTGGCATCCCTTTATATCGCATGCAACGCGCTGCGATAGAACGCGTGCGTGCTGGGCAGCGCTAACAAACCGGCCCGACCCGTAGGGCCATTTACTTAAGGCGGTGCATTGGAAATTATCGCGTGCTTTGAAACGCCGTTCTGACCAGATTAAGAAACAATAAGGTCTGATTTTCAGATATATCATTCTTGCCTATATGATTGTTTTTCTGATTTTACCGATACATGATTGCTTAAAATTTCCTCAATAGAAAAAAAAACAAAAGTTGGGTCTGTATTTTCCTTTTTTTACTCAAACAATACATTATTTTACGACACAATCAAGTTTATCAAGTGTTAGTTAAGTATTTTACCTCATCTAAAATCTCACTTTATGAAATTTAAATAAAACTTCTCTGTTAGGTATTTATCGAAATTTGTCCAAAAAAGCCATTCCCGAAGAGTGTTCCATCTCTTTTTCTCGTGCGCGGAAGGCATAAGCGTGTCTTTGTCTAGGGGGCGTGTTTGACTCGAATCAAGGCATCCCCTTAAGGGGCTCCACGCGCTTTTTGGCTAGTTTTGACGAGTTTTGAGTTGATATTCCTCCGTCAAAACTATAGATATATTTATGGCACAAACACATCGGTTTTCAATCCTTTACCTGCATTTGCACGAGTTTTTATGAAAATATTAATATTTCTTTTTTAGGATTAATCAAACATGGTCCAAAAAAGCTCTGTTTTCGATATTAGTATGTTGTTTATGCACTTTTATATATAAAATCTACATATGAAGCGGCATTTACACTGCGTCGTTCACGTAATGCGGTCGCCGAATTCATTTAAACTAATCTTCACATTAGTCTGTCTGCCTACTTATAAGCGTTGGCAACTGTCGATCGCCGAATGCGGCCGACAAAGGTGTTCTTTACACTTGCGTTCGCCGCATGCTGCATGCGGCGAACGACGAAGTGTAATTGCCGCTGTTTCTTATTGACGTCTCTAAAAACCACATGGCCACATGCGGCCCGCGGCCCGTGGTCCGCCTGTTGCCGACCGCTGCACTAGATATTATGGCGAGTTGCACCGATCAACGTTAAACATGGTGCCAGCAGCTGTCATTCCATAGAAACCTGTCAAACTTTCCATACATCAGATTTTAACACCGCTTACGATTACTGACGGTTTGATGCCTTGGTGTTGGCTAAAGTTGCAATAGATGAATTCATATCTCCAACAGAGCCTCAAACTCATTTATCTATTTTATTGTTTTTACTTCCAAGCTTGTGTAACAATTTTCAACAGTAAAAGGTCAGTAAAGGTAATATTAAACGACAGCAAAAAACTAAAATCACTGTTTCACATGTTTAATAAATTATAGATATTGCTTTACTGTGGCCTATAAAACATATTTCATTTATCTTTTGCTTGAGTAAGGTTTGCGCTGGTTTCTGCTGATTCCAAGGTGGCTGATACCAAATCAATGGTTTTGGATGTTAAATCGGTAACATGCTCGGGAAGATCCACAAGAAATTTGAATGTTGCTTTTACTCCACTATTCCAGTAATACTTAAATAGATATGACAATCTATCATTGGATGGAAGTGGAGGAAGCTGGAAAATAAAACACTAAGTATGAATATTAACACAAAAAACAACACATACAATATTTTTTAAAGAAATTTTCAATAGAAAATTGTTTATTTGGCTAGTAAAGACGCTATAACGCTATAAAGTGTCAATAGCATATCTTTGTAATGTATTTATTTACCTCATAGGGTATTTGTTTCTTGAACTCTCCCACATAAGGAGATGCTCCCTTTTCGAGATCTTCGTATAACGCACTCGTAGTGACGCTGTCTCTCCAGACACCTTTGTCAATCGTATAATAAACTGCTGTGCCGAAGATAGCAGACTTAATACCAAACCTATAAACAAGGCAGTGAAAACAAGTTGAAAAATCTTAACTACAACTACATATATGAAATGATAAACTCAAAACTTACTTCAGCATTATGACTGGTTAACAAACATAAAAATATAGTATTTAATTAATAATAACAAATGTTTGTTTCCTGCAGGAATGTCTTTGAAATTATGTAATTCAGGTTAACCTATAATTGCAATTTTTTCTCTTGATTTTTTTTTGTAGTGTCAGTTGTCAAAATTGCGTTTCAATATTGCATTTGTTCGAAAACAAATGCCTTATAAAGCCTCTTGCAATGAAATGAAGCAAGAATGGAAGTGGGAAGTAGGTAACGCAAGCACTGCACGGCCAATTTCTCTATAAATTTTATGTAAAAATAAAGAGACAGTCAATATACCATTTAATACTCGATTGCTACATGAAGTTTGCAAGAAGTTACATGCAACAAAGCGTCAGATTATGCGTAAAAAATACGCATAGTACGATCAGCACGTGTACAAATACCTTAAATATCAGTTTATCAGTGGTGTGGTGTACCCACACTAGTGCAATGAACTGCAGTGATCAATCGATCAATACAATATATACGAAGTTTGAACATACCTACTTGATACCTACCATAAAAAGTTTCGGGGATCCGGGACGTCGTCGGCGAAGTGTGTTTGTTTGAAGTGTTTCTAAGTTAATAGTCTGAAAATGGAAGACACGATTTCCAAGCTAATGCAAGGGATAGAAAAATGTTTACTACCTAAACTTGAAAGAAATTGCGAAGAAAATAAACATCACAGTGAATACAGCTATCGAAGAGATACATTAGCGGAAGATTTTCCACCAGTATTTAATCTTCTTGGTGATATAGACCTGAGACATGTCCCATCTGTCTCAGATATTTTGTCATCGCTATTGATAATGTACGAAGAATTGCTGATAGAGGTTGTATGGAACCCGCCGGTGGCAAAGGATTATGCGAAGAGACTAAATGGATTTCTCGAACTGTCATGCGAAGTTACATTTGATAACATTTTAAAGTCAAAAAGATCTTTCTATGAGTCGCAGGAGGTCTTTGACTGTTGCATGGAAAAAATACACCGGAGGCTTACACCTGACTATTTTAAAATGTATCCAGCTACTATTCACTTGTATTGCAAACTTGTCCAAAATATAAAAGTAGGTATAATAATCTTTTATATTTATGTTTAATTTCATTTAAACTTTTATTTTGATTGAGCTGACTGAGTTGTTTAATGACTTATGATATCATAGAACAGGCATTCAGATTTAGACTAGGCAATAAAATCTTGTCTGAAAACTTTTAGCAGTAACTTTCTGCTCTTCCATAGTTTCACCAGACTTAAAAAAATTGTTCTATGCATTTTTGCTTGCAGGCATACAGCATATCTGTGAATCCACAAAAGACTCTGCCAGCAGCGCTGCTCCTAATTGATGACTATGTGACGATGCACAAGAAGAAAGGTTTGATGAGCTGTGCCGCTATTCTGAAAAGCATGGTGAGAAGTATTAACTAGGACTTGGCAGAGTATAAGAAAACTGTAAATTATTTATTTATTTATTTGCTTCAGGCAACAAGGCCCATATTATATATTAATAGAATGTATCTGCTTTATAATAATGATAACAAAAGAAAAGACAAAAACATCATATAACAATGTTGATAAATTGTTTTCATTGTGTTTTATCTTTACATATTATTTCCCGTGTGGTGAAGGGTAAGAATAGCAACACCCCCTTTCTTCCTGTGGGTGTCATAAGAGTCGACTAAGGGTACAGGGTTGAAGTGTGTTGTGAGCGATGGGCTAGCAACCTGTCACTACAATATCACATTTTGTCGATCTTTTATACCCACATTGATGCTAAAAGTGGCACTGGAACACAAGTTTCATGTGTTCTGCCTACCCCTTTTAGGGATAAAGGCGTGAATGTATGTATGTATCATTTCTGAAACTGCTGGAGGAGAACAGCCAGACATCCAGACAGATGAAAGAATTTTGGCCCAAGCTGAAATGGGAAAATAAATACACTCGTTTAAAAATATGCGTAGATAAAGAATGCTGATTAAATAAAATATAAAAGATTCCGAAGAATTGAGAACCTTTTTTTTGGAAGTGGGTTAATAAAGGCATGGGTTCTGAAATGAATCATGCTGACTAGACGAATGCTAGTTCTAGCATTATTAAGTTATTTCTGTAACATTATTATTATAACCTTTCTTAAGGGGCTCCCATACGCCAATGACCTTTGATTTGAATCCCTTAGTTTTCTAATGTTTTTTGTAGCTTATTATATGAACAACAACAGCTTTAAGCAATACAGTATCCCATATTTACTTCAAAGTTCATTGTTTTCGAGATATTTGTCATCAAAGTTGAACAATTTTAGGCCAAAAATGGTTTTCTGGCCATAACTTTTGTGTTAATTAGTTTAAAATGAAGACCTAGACACGTTTTTAGAGAGTCCACCAACCAACCAACTAAATATGTAGATTTCGTATATGTTAGATCTTAAGTTAATTAATTATAATTAAATAAGTGTTTTTTAGATAATGTTAAAACATACAAAATTAAGTATTCATTTCTTTAAAAATCTGGTAAATAATAATGGAGATAAAAGATTGAAGAACCGATAGCCATTTGACGTATAATTCTATGTAGTGCAAAAGTATTCAGAACGATTCAAAACTTGTCAAGTAGATGAAAACCTCGGGTAGCCCCTTAACAGAAGGTACATATATATGTATAAGTTTTCATAGTGTTTTTGGTGCATTTGTGCCTTCAGTTCGCCATTTGGCAAAGGTGTCCTCCAGTGATCTCCAGTGATGATGGTCTTAGACTGCTCTGCCAGTTCACACCAGCTACTTGTTTTATTTCGGTGCCCCATCTTAGGTTTGGTTCTGTAACATAATAATCTAATAATACATTTATTTCAGGCATCAAACGGGTTCCATAATGGCAACTATTATGAAGTGGTGTATGCAAGCCTGAGAAACTCCCTCACAGTGCAGTATGTTGATGTCAACAAAATGTCCCATGTTTGTCTCATGGAATTGATAAGACTTCTGCCTGCACAGGCAAAGGTTAATAATTCATTTAAAATTGTCACGATTAAATACTGTTTTCGTTTTTTCTTTAATACAAATTATGCTATATAACTAGACAGTGAGGGGTGTCCATTACGTGAGGCGATTTTAGAAATTTTCTGAAACCTCCCCCCTAGTGAGATGTGCTGAGATTTGGCTCAGCCCTCAATCTCGCGTGAGATTATTCACAAAAAGAAAAAAAACTTGCAGAGGTAGATCTACCTTCCAAAAAGTTGGTACTATTGCGCGTTCGGCTGGCACTTGGCAGTGGCGCGTAAACAAACGAAGGAAACTGCAACTTTGTAGCGTTCGCAAAATTCGTTGAATATTATTGTGTATGTGTATGATATAACGCAAGAGGTTAAATAATCACAGTCATAATCTCCATTAAAACAACCTGTGTTGCTTTTTTCTCCCCATTTGACAAGAAAATACATAATTATTGATTATTTTATTTAGTGTCACACCCCTATTGTTATTTTGTTTCCAGACAGTTAAGTCAGGTGACCTGTTTGTGGTCACCCTGGAACAGCTCCACGACGAATCGAATTTGCTCCGAAAAGCCAACAACTTCAAGTTCAGTAAGAAGTTGATTGAAATCCATGGAGTCAACTGTGTGAACAGGAAGAAAGTATTCAACACTATCCTGTGCCACAATTTGAATACTTGCTCTAATGTGGATGTGGCTGAAATGCTGCTCATGTCGATCTTAGAGGTGAGTAATTTCTTTTTTTCTTTCTTGTTTTTTTTTTCTTCATATTAAGGTACAACTTACCTAATTCAGGCTCCGATATCACTTGGCTTTGTCAATGTGCGAGGTTTTTTTAATAGCTAGATTTCTAAAAAAAATGCTGCATCCTACTAATATTATAAATGCGAAAGTTTAGATGTTTGGATGTTTGTTACTCAATCACGCTTAAACGTACCGATTTGAATGAAATTTTGCACGAAAATAGTTTATAGCCTGGATTAAAATATAGGATAGTTTTTATCCCGAGTCCACGCAGACGCAGTCGCGGGCGGGAGCTAGTATGATATAATGGATAAAGCAAGAGTTTGTAAAAACATCTATAAAAACCCTAGCTGGTGTAGGGCCTTTTTTATTTGTAACTGAGTTTTAATTTAGTTTTGTTACCATACTTGTACATTATGTAGGTACAGTCGAGGGCACCAATATGTATACACCACAAAGTCTCAAAAATACGTAGGCAGACCTGTTCTGCAACATAAGGTTGTAGTATACATATTATTTATATCCAAACTTGGAGTGAATGCATATTGGTGCCCTTGACTGTAGGTCTGACATAAAATAAATACATACATATATACAGCTTTCGTTAATGCAAAGGTTCAGTCTTTGCTCCTATTTTTGCTCGTGGATCATCATTCATCATCATAAGAAAAAGGACACATGATATACCCACGATATCTCTTGTTTTTTTGCTATTCGTCATAACTCTCAACATTTATGGCACAGTGTTTCGAAGAATGGATAAAGCACTGCTGGTGCGTCTGGAACTTAAAACTCCCTTCAGACCAGCACGTCCTCTCCCTGCTCCTGAAGGTCATGTACATCAACATCAACAACGAGCAGATATCCAGGAAACTTCAAGAAATCTTAGAGACGCTCATTTGCATGTCGACTAAGGAAGAACAGCAGCAGATCTTGGGCAGCCTAGAGACTAGGAGGCAGCTGACCGGCCAGCAGTTCCTGAGGAGATTTGAGGCTTCCAGGAAGCAGGCGCGCAAATAAATCGCCGTCTTAACCGGACGTCACTGAAATGATGTTCCCTAAACAAATGTACACTTGGTGGAGCTATGGCGAACCAAGTGGTTGGTAATTTTTTGCCGCACGTGTCACGGCTGACGTTTCAACAAATGATTACAATCTGACGTCACCTTTACATGACCGTTGCAATTTAACGGTTTGACATTTTGCCATATTGTACATACATACATTCATTCACGCCTTTATTCCCAAAAGGGGTAGGCAGAGCACATGAAACGTATGTTCCAGCGCCACTTTTAGCATAAATAATATAAAAGTTCGCCAAAATGTGATATTGCAGTGATAGGTTGCTAGTCCATCGCCCACAACACACTTCAACCCTGGCATATTGTTATAGTTCCGTACTTCATGCACACGTATTCTCATCGATCTTAATCTGGATGTCAGGGATATTACGCTTACTACTATCACACTGCAGTTCAGTACCTATTTTTCCTACCATACTTTTCTGATCTTTCCGTCTTCGACTTTGAATCCCGGGCAATAGCTGGATTGGAAAATATTCCAATCCAGATTCTAGCGGATTTCTTTACAAGCGCGGGATCCCACGTACTCGAACATTCCCTTCCCAAGCGAGATCGCTTGAATACTGGTTGGTCCGCTCGTTTCGTGCCGATTTTATCTGTATTTTTGATCTCTATAATAAAATTGATGTTAATTATGTCGCTGTCATACATTTTTAACGACCACGGGATTAAAAATGTTAAATCCCGCAGTTTCTGAGATTGAATAGGCTGCAGGATTGAAAGCCCTATTTCCGTCAGTAGTCATTTGCTCATCTTGTCACTAAAACTAGTCATATTGTCGCTCACATGTCCATTCAACTATTCTCCTACATCTCTCCAATTCATATCTAGTACCTACTTGATGTTAGAACATTATTATAATAGCATAATATATATGTATTCATGTCGTAGGTACTTTAATATTATTCCAGCAGTTATCAATTATCATACGGAAAATCGGAAACGGCGAGTGGAGAAAATTAGGAAGTTTTACGAAAGATCTCTATGTACCCTCATAATCATAATATTTAGAAATTCTTAATCACTCGTATGAATGTCACATGTAGGTTAGATCAGCTTTCGGAAACTCTCTTATAATAAAAAATGTACGGGGACGAAGTCTCATTGCAGCCAACAATGTTTCGTACATGAAATAAATGCATTGCATCGCTTTCATTTGTTTTTATTTAATCCTGTCACCGTGACCGCATCTCGGCTGCCGAGGGAGGCCAGGTTTCTTGAAGCATGCAGTCCTGTATTAAGGGATGTCCCGTATTGCAAAAAGGGATAAAAAGACGGAACTTAACAAAAACTCAAACAAAGTGCAAACAAAACAAAGTTATATGGCATTAGCATACGATACGTGACCCTATTAAACCAGGAAAAATATTAACAGCGCAACCAAAATGCTTACGCTCCCATGGACCTTGTCAGTAATAAATGCTATCATTAACAAATCTATATTGACCGGGGAGGTGCCCGAGGCGTGGAAGTCTGCTTTAGTTACGCCTTTGCCCAAAGTAGAAAGCCCGCTGATTTTACCCACAATGAGCTCATTCACCGGTTTTAATGTAAAAGACGCATCACGAAATGTGTGGAACTCGAAAAACGTCAACGATGATAATGAAACCTTATCACCACCAGGTACATTTAGAAAACTATAATTGACCGCATTTGGGTCATTAAAAAAACATTAGGACCGTTTTTTTTTAAAGATTTTCCACAGTGTTTTTGAGTCATCACTATGTGAATTTATGTGATAATGATAATATGCCCGTCTCTCGAAATAAATACTATTCTTTACTATTTTTTTTAAACTCAATATATGATCTTCTGTGAACTTCGGATTTGGAAAGACGATACCTAATGTGCGCCTCGTTACGTTTGTCTATCATAATACGAATTGTGTCAGTTATCCAGGGTAAGGAGCGATTAGTTTTCATTTAATAGTAAGCAGTAAGTAGGTACTAAACTGTGAAAGTATGAATACAAAACAAATTAATCGAATGCTATAGCATCCGTGTTACTAAAGTAGGGAGACATTTGTATATGAAGATGAAAGCGAAAAACCGTAATTTAATAAAATAAGATGAGCTTTAATTTAAATAAATAATTTTATTCGGTTTAAAACAACATAAGGAGATAAATTTCAGCTTATGCCTCTTTCTAACCAGCGCAGAGCGAGAGAGACGGAAGCCGATGATTCGCGTGACTCGCGTCTTTGATTCCGACTCTCCATTGCTATTAAAACTCGATAGTTTCCTTCGTGAATTGCTCAGGCAGATGCAGGACGATGTCTTGCAATTCTTCTAGTTTGGAGTGTGTACTAATCCTTGCCCAGAGCACAGGGCATGTTGTGTTGGTGCAGTGGATTGTCTGTGCGTGACCGCAGCATGACTCGCATATCTGAAACCAAGGGTTTGTTTATACTCTTGTATACCGCAGGGAACGGCGACACAACAGTACTCGGTCTGGTTAATAAAATAGAGGCCGAGTGGGAGTTTAGTTAGTTAAGACACTTCTCGTTACGGGTATGAGTGAAATGAATTTTGAATTAAATTTTTCGTGAGACATGTTAAAAGTTGACTTATTTATATATCAGTAGTATCACTACGCTACGGGCGACATGTTTCGAACTCTTTTCTTCTTTTTATTTGTGAGTGCGGAGCGCGACACTGCCGCGGAAACACTCATCCTGAAGAGTTCAAAAAATGTCGCCCGTAGTGATATTTAATCACGTATTAAATATCACTACGGCACACTCACGCGTTTAGCCGTATAATTATTAGTAAAATATCTTTGAAGTGACTTTTGCTCTCTGTGTGACAGACGCGCGCCCAGCGAACGAAAAACTAACTAAACGGCTGCCTGGCATCGTTTTGACACCCCACCCCCAACCCGCATAATGGCAATGGCACCCATACAGTGGGGCCATTTTGCGGCGCTACTTAAGACTTCTATGGGTTTTTGGTTGGCTACGCGCGCCATAATAACGGCATATGGACGACCCGGCTGGAATAATAATTTGGAAACCATCTTTTTCCATAGTGAGTTTGCCTTAGGTGCGTATTCGTTGGACTTGGAAGTACAGTAACCTGTCGACAGTCCAAGCAGCACTGCCTCGCCCTCGCTCCCCTGGTTACCAGCAGCGCCGCAGTCCGACCTGTCGACTAACCTGTCAACAGTCCAAGCAGCGCTGCCTCGCCGTGGCTCCCCTGGTCGCCAGCAGCGCCGCAGTCCGACCTGTGGACTGACCTGTCGACAGTCCAAGCAGCGCTGCCTCGCCCTGGCTCCCCTGGTCGCCAGCAGCGCCGCAGTCCGACCTGTGCACTGACCTGTCGACAGTCCAAGCAGCGCTGCCTCGCCCTGGCTCCCCTGGTCGCCAGCAGCGCCGCAGTCCGACCTGTGCACTGACCTGTCGACAGTCCAAGCAGCGCTGCCTCGCCCTGGCTCCCCTGGTCGCCAGCAGCGCCGCAGTCCGACCTGTGCACTGACCTGTCGACAGTCCAAGCAGCGCTGCCTCGCCCTGGCTCCCCTGGTCGCCAGCAGCGCCGCAGTCCGACCTGTGCACTGACCTGTCGACAGTCCAAGCAGCGCTGCCTCGCCCTGGCTCCCCTGGTCGCCAGCAGCGCCGCAGTCCGACCTGTGCACTGACCTGTCGACAGTCCAAGCAGCGCTGCCTCGCCCTGGCTCCCCTGGTCGCCAGCAGCGCCGCAGTCCGACCTGTGCACTGACCTGTCGACAGTCCAAGCAGCGCTGCCTCGCCCTGGCTCCCCTGGTCGCCAGCAGCGCCGCAGTCCGACCTGTGCACTGACCTGTCGACAGTCCAAGCAGCGCTGCCTCGCCCTGGCTCCCCTGGTCGCCAGCAGCGCCGCAGTCCGACCTGTGCACTGACCTGTCGACAGTCCAAGCAGCGCTGCCTCGCCCTGGCTCCCCTGGTCGCCAGCAGCGCCGCAGTCCGACCTGTGCACTGACCTGTCGACAGTCCAAGCAGCGCTGCCTCGCCCTGGCTCCCCTGGTCGCCAGCAGCGCCGCAGTCCGACCTGTGCACTGACCTGTCGACAGTCCAAGCAGCGCTGCCTCGCCCTGGCTCCCCTGGTCGCCAGCAGCGCCGCAGTCCGACCTGTGCACTGACCTGTCGACAGTCCAAGCAGCGCTGCCTCGCCCTGGCTCCCCTGGTCGCCAGCAGCGCCGCAGTCCGACCTGTGCACTGACCTGTCGACAGTCCAAGCAGCGCTGCCTCGCCCTGGCTCCCCTGGTGACGAGCAGCGCCGCGGCGGGCCCGGGCCGGCGCGCGCACGCCGCGCACACGGCGCGCACGCCGCGCGCGCCGCACGCCGCGCACGACGAGCGCCACAGGTAGCGCGCGATGCTGCCGGCTAGCGGCGCGCGGCGAGTCACGTGGTCGCCTCGGCTGAAGCCGAGTTCTTTCCACCTGCGGCGAGATTGGGATCAGCGAGCGAGGCTAGCACAACTGACCGCTATCCTTAAACCACGACGGCCTTTTTAGACCCGATAACATGGGATGGTAAATGAGTTGAGAATGACGACGAGTTGACAGTGTTGACACTATGGTTCATTAGTTACAGGAGTAGTAGATAAGGGAAATGAAGAATGATTGATATAAAATAATCTGTGAAAAAAAACTGCCAACAAAAGTGGAGATGGACACATGCTACGTAGACAAAGAAAAGTACAGCAAAATCATAAAAGACCCTAGAGGTGGAAAAAGAAGTAGAGGAAAACAAAACAATAGATGGGAAGATGAGTTAAAACTCACAGCGGGTCCTCACTGGAGAAGAGTCGCTAGAGACAGAACACTGAAGATGTAAGAGAAGGCCTATGCCAAGAGGCACACTGAACTCAGAGATATTCTATGAACGCAGCAACACTAAACTACAAACGAGAGTTCAGGATAAAAGCCCAAATAAATAAGTTTTTGACAAAAAAAACATTTTTGGTACAAGCTTTTATTGTCGACTGTACTTTCCTGTATACCGTCATCAACTACTTATTGAGACGATTCTAACGAGCCCACACTCGGTGGGGTTATGTGGTTTTATTACGGAGTTCCTATGGGCACCTTCCAGCTCCACGTCATCATAATATTGCATCGTCAGACGATTTGCATATTCGTGCAAAATTTCAACTCAATCGGAAAGCTGTTTTAGACTCATTTTCAATATACAAATACTAATTTGGTAGTATGTATTTATTTACAAACTTAGTTGTACGTACATTGTAGACATTATTGGCGATCGTAAGCTTACTGTAAAAATTCACGACCAACTACTATTGAACACATCAGCCATCACTAACCACTTAAACACGTCCTGTCCCATCAGTGACAGGCACCGGTGTAGCGGCGGCAGCAGCACCCGCGCCGCGTAGTACGCCACGTGTGGCAGCAGGGCCGGGGCCCGCGCCAGCTCGGCCGGGGCCCGCGCCAGCTCGGCCGGGGCCCGCGCCAGCTTGACGAGCGGCGTGCCCGGCGCGCCCGCGCACACCAACCACGACACGCGCCAGCCCGTGCGCGGCAGGGCGCGCCGGTCGCGGGACACCAGTCTCCTGGGAATATGCACAATGGGCTGTGTCTCAAGGGAACACAATGGTATATTTACGGCGAGGCCGAGGGCGGTATCTCGAACCCTGAGTGAAAAGGTGATGTAATACAATAACGAGCGTAGTGAGGGATTCTAAAGTAGAATCTGGAATGTAACCAATTCAAATGTTTACGCCCAACACGGAAATAATTTTTCACACTTTGCATTCGGAGAAGTAAGTTTTGCTCTCCACGACAAGAGGGATCAAAATGTTTTTTGTTCAAAACTTTCAATTTATTCATTGGCATGTAGCATTTACGCCATGTGCCAATTGAACAAAGAACTTAAATATAATAATCGATTAAAGACGACCATATTTCAAGTTTTAACTTTAACAACGTTATATGAAAATTTATGAATTTTTCGTAATACTTATTTAAAAATTAGTAATAAAAATTAAGAAAATTTGTTAAAACTTGTTAAGTAATTTTTACAGCATCTTTTTAAATTTCTTCATGGTCGGTGTGAAAAATAGTATGTGTCACTTGATAGCAAAATTATCTTCGTCTTGGGCGTTAACACTTGTATCCCTCACTACGCTCAGGATCCTACGTTAGCATCCCACGCTACGCTCAGAATTATAGTGTAGGATCCCTCGCTACGTTCAGGATTCAATACACCGCCCACGCCGTAAATATACTATTTTGCTCCCATGTGACACAAATAACTATTGCTACTGAGTGCTACATACTCTTTTTCGAACTTTCTAAATAAATAGCAGATAGCCTAGTAACATACGATACGTTACGACGATACGTTTAATCGTTATGTTTTACGTGTATGACTACTTTATTGCCGTAAAACGTGACGATAAAACCTATTGTGCTAGTTGACCAGGTGTAAAAAAATATTTCGCTCTGGTCAGTGAAATATTTATGGCACAATTACATACAGGGTGTACCAAAAATGGGGTGTGAACAGATCAAGGGCTCAACAGGTATCGTGTTCTGATAAGAAAAAACAGAGCCTTGATGGGTTCATACTCCATTTTTGTTACACCTTGTATACAAAAGGCGCTTCAGGGTGGGTGGTATTCCACCTATCCAAGATCTTTGTCCAATGTGCCTTTGATCAAAGATATTAGATGACTTCAGCAAAGGGTGGTATTCCAGTAATAAAGTAATTTTGGACAAGTGAAATGGGCATACGTCAAAGAATGTTGATCAAATATTTGACCATAAAATTGGACAAAGATATTGCGACTTCATATTTACTAGAAACACCGACATCTGATCAAATATTACGAATGACATTTAATTCAAAATGGCTACGCAAATAGTGTAAGAACTTGAACCAAGATATTGGATAAGTGGAATGGGCCTCAGTCAAAGAAATTTGATTAAATATTGAATACGAATTGAACATTTGATCAAAGAAATTGGATTACTTCAACACTGTCCTTCACTTGGTCACTTGTCCAAAATCTTTGTCCAATGTGTATTTGCGTCTCTCATTTTGCTATGAGACGCAATGCACATTAGACAAAGATTTTGGACATGTGGAATACCCGAATACCCTTAGGTAGCGCTAACTCACAACACCTCTCAAGTGAATGAAAGTATACCCCAGAACTACTAACTTGACATTGGCAAAGTCCCTGAGTAGCAAAAAGCCACAAAATACGAAAAAAAAAACCACTAACTTGGCGATTTCATTAGGCGGTGCAGCAGCAGCGGCCTTGTAGCCGCCGACGCCGTGGTACTCCCTCGTGAACAGCAGTTGTTGAAGGGGCAATGACCCCTCCGCGAGTTTGCTTAGCGTCGCAGTCACTAGTCGCTTGACGCGCGAGATATCGCCGGAGTCGAACAGCTCGCATAGAGATTGTTGGAGGAGCTGGTACACATACAACATTAATAGTAGATTATTGCCGTGGCCGGGAAGGAGGCAATTGCAGGCTAGGTATTTGATAAAATGGGGGAATAAAAAATTGTAAATTGAAATCAAGCTTTATTAATATCGTTGCACAACGTGAAAATATGAATGTTTTGTTTAAACAGAAACGCCAGTGTATATTTTCACTGGAAAACGCAAACTATTTGAGACACATATAAAAATGTCGCGTTTGCAATAGAAAATCCGAGTTGAATTGGCTGAATATGACCTGTGCCGTCTTTTATATGCTAGTTTCTCCTTTTTTTAAGTTTGGTACTCGACAAATAAAGGAATTCATATGTAACATTCCAGACGGCCTGCAACGCTTTTTATTTTTTATTTTGATCTGACCTTCCAAAATATAGCGAGTAATGTTCACTTTGCGGGCCCTTTTTCAAAAAATATTATAATCGTACTCTGGTCACATTGCGCGGGGCTTCAAGTAATAAATGTCTGGAGGTCGTGGGTGCGAACTCCGGCTTTTATGAGTAAAAAAAAACTTATGTCATTGAAGGAAAACATCACGAAGAAACCGGTCTAATCCTAACAGGGTCTACCTTTCCCTCTGGGTTCGAAGATCAGATGTCGGTCGCTAGACTAGTACCCGCCAAATTTTAGGATTAGGTGAAAAACGACTCTGCTCCTTTAGGGTACCACCGGGACAGCGGCGCTACCACGAGAATCGAATCACGAAGTTCGTGTACTTGCATCCCTCTCACTCGAGTATAGTAAATGCGATAGAGATGGAGATATCCGAACTTCGACATTACATTCGTGGTTATAGCTCAGCTGTAGGAGGATGGTGATTCAATCGAAGAAAACTCCAGAAGGTACCAGTGCTCTAAAGATGCTCAAACATAAATATCATATCAAATCTAGATTCTACAGACTTCTGGAACTGTTACCTTGACTCCAGCGGGGCAGCCGTCGCGCCGCACAGTCTCGATGCCTTTAGCTTCGTACACGGGGCGCTCCTGGTCGGGACTTTCGTACATGAACCCGACGTAACGCTTTTTCGTCTGGAGAATACACGGCTGGTACACCTGGTGGTGGTGAAGTATAAGGCAATTAATTAATTTTAAGCAAGCTTATAAGTATGCTTTGTTTTTAGCACGTCTGTCTGTAGCTTAATGGGATCGATGTCAGTGTACTGTCGCTATAGGTAAAAAACTACAAAACGCTTGGTGAACGGATAGAAACTATGGGTAAAATCCTAAAGGTACTGTTACACATGCTCTTTAGTAGCACGAAAGCGTGCTAGTTTCGAGCAAATAGCATGTGTAAATGTAAAGTTGCTAGTAAGTAGCGTGCTAGTAAAGAGCACGTGTACTGCACCTTAATGCTGTTCTGGATCAGAGTAGCATGGAACCGAGATAAGTGGCTACTTGAACACCACTAGTTGCATTTAGTTGTGGACTACTCGAAAAGGCATATTTGTTTCGTTTTCGTATGTGTTACACATTTTAGAAGGGCCTGTCTTACGTTTTTAGGGTTCCGTAGCCAAATGGCAAAAAACGGAACCCTTATGAATTCGCCGTGTCTGTTTGTCTGTCCGTCCGTATGTCACAGCCACTTCTTTCCGAAACTATAAGAACTATACTGTTGAAATTTGGTAAGTAGATGTATTCTGTGAACCGCATTAAGATTTTCACACAAAAATAGAAAAAAAAACAGTACATTTTGGGGGTTCCCCATACTTTGAACTGAAACTCAAAAAAAAAAATTTCATCAAACCCATACGTGTGGGGTATCTATGGATAGGTCTTCAAAAATGATATTGAGGTTTAATTTTTTCTAAACTGAATAGTTTGCGCGAGAGACACTTCCAAAGTGGTAAAATGTGTGCCCCCCCCCCCGTAACTTCTAAAATAAGAGAATGATAAAACTAAAAAAATATATGATGTATACATTACCATGCAAACTTCTACCGAAAATTGGTTTGAACGAGATCTAGTAAGTAGTTTTTTTTAATACGTCATAAATCGTAAACCGCAATTTACCTTTCATTCAACGGATAATGGTACGGAACCCTTTGTGCGCAAATCCGACTCGCACTTGGCACCTACAACCACTTCTTAAAACACTGAAGTATGGATTTGACTATACCTTTTCAAGTTTGAGTGCGACGGGCGAAGGATTATCCGCCGTGACAGCATCGGCGATGAGTTGGCCGACGCGGAAGGCTTCCTCCCTGCTCCCCCCTGGCACTTGCACGAACATCGAGTCCGTGTCACCATACACCACCTGATTCATTTAAAGCATGGTGGTTAAGTTTATCGTGTGATAATAGTACTACAGAGGCCGGGAAGTAAGGGGTTGCCGGCCGAGTACATATAGACGGCCGAGCGTAGCGAGGTCGGATAGTTATGAGGCTGGCAACCCCTTTTCACGCCTAGGTATGTATAGTGAGATAAATTAAAAAAACTCCAAGAAATCAAACTTTAACTTTCATGCATGAACGCCGTGATCCTGTGCCACAAATAGTGGAATGGAAATTAAAAAAGGCCATCTTGCAGGTCTCTCGTCTCGCTGCGCCCGAAACGTGATACTTCGAAGCCCATTATGAAGAACACAACGTCAATATTTCATTGCATGTTTGAGAAAAGACAGTTTCTATCCGGTAAAACTTCTTACTGCTGTCGTTTGTCTTAATCGTAATAAACTATCTATATTTCTCTAAATGTGCAAGGTCCATGTAACATACTTGTTTCCATGTGTTTTTGGTCAGTGATGAATTGATGATCGGTTGGACTAGTTCATTCATTCAGTGAAAACGACATCACAGGCGAGCGAGCAGCTGCTCTTTAGAACAGCGTTTCAAGTGCGTGCGACATTTTAGCTCCCGCAGCTAAATTTTAAGCTACTCGTATACAGCTACCTTCACACCTTATATAATTTAGCGTTCCATTCCTTGCTGTCTCGCACGAGCTTGATGGCCCGCTCGAACGTCTCGCGGCCCTTGGCGACCACGCTGTGACCGACCTTCACGCACGGCATGCGCCCGCTGAAGTTAGCTGCGGGGCACATATACAGCTAACGTCACGCCTATGTACCTTAGCGTTCCATTCCTTGTTGTCTCGCACGAGCTTGATGGCCCGCTCGAGCGTCTCGCGGCCCTTGGCGACCACGCTGTCACCGACCTTCACGCACGGCATGCGCCCGCTGAAGTTAGCTGCGGGGCACATATACAGCTAACGTCACGCCTATGTACCTTAGCGTTCCATTCCTTGTTGTCTCGCACGAGCTTGATGGCCCGCTCGAGCGTCTCGCGGCCCTTGGCGACCACGCTGTCACCGACCTTCACGCACGGCATGCGCCCGCTGAAGTTAGCTGCGGGGCACATATACAGCTAACGTCACGCCTATGTACCTTAGCGTTCCATTCCTTGTTGTCTCGCACGAGCTTGATGGCCCGCTCGAGCGTCTCGCGGCCCTTGGCGACCACGCTGTCACCGACCTTCACGCACGGCATGCGCCCGCTGAAGTTAGCTGCGGGGCACATATACAGCTAACGTCACGCCTATGTACCTTAGCGTTCCATTCCTTGTTGTCTCGCACGAGCTTGATGGCCCGCTCGAGCGTCTCGCGGCCCTTGGCGACCACGCTGTCACCGACCTTCACGCACGGCATGCGCCCGCTGAAGTTAGCTGCGGGGCACATATACAGCTAACGTCACGCCTATGTACCTTAGCGTTCCATTCCTTGTTGTCTCGCACGAGCTTGATGGCCCGCTCGAGCGTCTCGCGGCCCTTGGCGACCACGCTGTCACCGACCTCCACACACGGCATGCGCCCGCTGAAGTTAGCGGCGGTGTAGCCGTATGTCACGTTTGCTATCAACTTCAGACCTGAGAATTGTGGTGGTTTCAGTATTTTCGTGGGTTATTTAAGATGTAGAGAATGAACTAGAAACTGGCATTGGAATACAATGGTTTATTTCCCGAGAAGTCTTCATAAATGCAATCTACGATTTCTTTTTCAATTTCAATTCAAAAATTATTTCAGCTTTTTAAACGGTGTAAACTTTTTAAATATGTGTTACAATGAATTAAATTAAGTGTTAGTTACAAATTAAATACCTAAAATACTACTCTTACATTAATTGAATTATTATTTACCCCAGATAAGAGTCATATGAGACACTGGTGCATGGTGCTGGTGGTTTTTGAAATGTCTGTGACATGTTTTCCCTAACTTTTGTAGAACTTAGTATTAAAGTTACCTACTAAGGGACAAATTAAATCCTACTATAGTATTATAAATGCGAAAGTTTGAATGTCTAGATGTTTAGAAGTTTGTTATTCAATCACACTCAAACGGCTCAACCGATTTGGATGAAATTTTGCACGAATATAGTTTATAGCCTATATATATATATATATATATATATATATATATATATATATATAGGATAGTTTTTTCCCGGATCCACGCAGACGAAGTCGCGTGCGGAAGCTAGTTTAAAATAAATCAATCTGAAAAACTACCAAATAATAAAAATTCCATACTTAAATTCATAACCTGTAATATGTCTCGTTAATTGCGATCATAAGAACAGATTAAGTACATAATAGTTTACGCTATGTTCTATGCTGCCTATATGGAGTATGCATTACCCAACTGCCGCGAATGCATGGCCTTCTTGACCGCCTCATCTGTCTGCTGCTTCATACTCTTCTTCACAGCCTGTCTCGCCGCGAGGATCCTTCTTAATAAGGCTGGCAACACTCCCCTACGGACGGACGGTTTCACGTAACCCACGCCCACGGGCGACCAGTGGACGAGGCCGTTTTTTGTTAGAGCGTCCAGCTTGGCTCGGGGGATACGGAGACGCCAGGCACCGAATTCGTACGCTGAATCTCTGTGAAATGTAATGTGTCTTCGAATTATTTACTTTAAAAACAAAGTTTTAACCGACTTCAATTTAGTACTCCGCCAAGCCACGAGATTTCCACATTTCTTTTCAAATTTACCACTTGAACCTATTTCCGAGAGAAAATGCGTTGATTATTAGAGAAAAAAACCCAATCGCTGTATGTGACCCGATAATATTTTAGGACTTTATTAGTTTAGTACTTTTCATTAGTTGCTATTTCAATGGAATCTTATCAGAATCTGTGACGTACTTTTGTACATTTAAGTACATAATTGAGGAATTCCATAAGTCATCTGTGGTCTTCATCATCAATTCCACTCCACCTGCAAATTTATGATTTCCGGGTGTAAATACACGAGTTATAATAGAAAATACCAAAATCACTACACGCGTGCCTAATATAATTGAAGAGTTCCCTCAATTCCTCATGGATCCCATCATCCAACTGAATTTTTTTAAACCACCTGGATGCATATACTTACAAACAAAAAAAATTTACGAATCTGCTCATCAATGACGGAGTTCTGAGGTAACAAACATAAAAAAAAATACAACCGAATTGAGAACCTCCTCCTTATTTTGAAGTCGGTTAAAAAGCTGCTTTTAGGCATGCTTATTAGGGGTCAAGAATTAAAACATTTCACTCGTTAGAGAGCACATAGTATCGTAAATTTTGTCATGTCCAAAAGCCGCATAAACTCGTTCTATTTCAAGTTCAAAATATTTCCGAAGTATGAGAGAAGAGAATAAAGAAATAAATTATACATCAAATACTGATAAAGGGCACGGTCATAATATAAATAGTTCGAATAACTATTAGTCATAACCCTGTTCCCTATGGTTATGACTAATAGGTGGATGAAACTTTAGAAGAAAAAAAAATGATTTTCTTATACACGCATTCAATCCAAACGAAACCTAACAATAGTCATTTCTATTCTAGAATATAAAATATTTTTCCACTGACCCATTGATGTTCTGCACGCGTCCAATGCACGTAGAGAAACAATAGTTGTAAGCAATCATCATTGACGGATAAAGGCTCTGGAAATCCAACACAATGACGGGGTCCGCGTAGAAACGGGATTCTGCAATAAGTAGGTAATATTTTATCGAACTTATTGATGAAACGTTCTAGATGGATCTAAGCCATGTTCTCATTATCGACGTTGATATCGCACTGGATAATGTGAACACGCTTTTTATTGACGTGTAGTGTCATATTTTTTTTCGCAAGCTCACGCTTTCATTGTATATCCCTGAAAGAACTGGTACCACTAACTTATTTTCTTAAATAACAGTTTTACCCCTCCTCTCCTCGTTACAGCGTTTGAATTTACAGTAATACCTAATTTGGTGAAAAAAGAAAAAGTGTTTATTTTATCATTTGGATGATGTTGTTTGATCTTAACAACACAATACGGGTGAAGAATCGAACATTATTATTCCTCCAAAAGAAAGAAGGCAAAAAAATATGCCTAGTGACGAAAATCCCATTCAGATATCTCAAAGAATTACGAAGTTACAACCGTTTTAATACACATAACATTATATCCTAGTAGTTTGTGTTTTGTTTTTGCAAGTTTGTACTAAAGGTTAAGAATAGTTTAAGAGTAGATTAAGAGTAGTATGCACGTGCATTGATTGTTTTTGCATACTATTGCATGTTGTGACTAAAATAAAAAAATAGAAATATTGTCAGTAATCGGCAAGTGTAGCCGCGTCGTCGGCGTCCTGGGGCATGCACCTGGGCCACAACGGAAGAAACAGCGCTGGCCTTGCCAGCTTCATGCTGAGTTGTGGCCCTTTTGTGACAAAAAGTGTTCGGCCTATTTGTGTAATTTTTGTTACCTACGTGTTTGTCACAAATAAATGCTTTTCTTTCTTTCTTTCTAATATTGCTTGTTAGAGAGATAACGCTCGTAGATAGTGACGTCACAATCTGCGAGCGTCATAGTAAATCACAATCGTTTCATATGAAGGTGCGTTTTGCGGATAAGGGACAGAACATACCCCCTCTTATCCTCTCAAAGTGGACACTTATAACTTTGTGATTATTTAACCTCTTGCGTTGCTTTTTTCTCCATTTGACTACATTTTTATTCCTTTTTCGAGAAAATACAACATTATTGACTATTTTATTTAGTGTCTATTTATTTATTTAGTCGCCATCCCTATTGGCAATAATTAATTATTCAATATTTGTCTGATTGAGCCAACGCGATCACGTTGAGCGGCCAGGCGGCCTGCAGCATTAGGAACTTCACGCGGAACTAGGAGCCCCGTGATAGAACCACCCACGATTGGATCCAGAAGAGGCGGACCATCTGTGATTTGCAGTCTAGAGGGCATTTGTTCAGTACAGAACTTTTTACCTGGTTCAAATATAAGTGGCAGCATCTCCGGGGCCCTCATAGCGGCCCGCTGCCGCACACTCGGCGATAAAGCGATCAGATTGAGAGGCCTGGCAGCGCGCAGCATCAGAGACTCCACGCGGAACTGGGAGCCTCGGGAGAGAACCTCCCACCATTGGAGCCCGAAGAGTCGGGCAAGCTCTGACGTGCGGTCTAGAGGACATTTATTCAGCATTAGGAAATTCATGTTGTGAACTTCAGGATGGCTAGACCACGGGAGATTTTGCAAATTTGATCTAACCCACATTTACAGCATACAATGTTTTGTACCTTGCTAGAAAGGCTGGTTCTACCTAATCAGCTCACAGTTATTTTCGTCTAGATTTAGTACCTTATTTGAATCTCAACATATATTATTTTTAAATACTTACTAATCATGTCAAGCTTTTCCATCATCCTCAAAGTTCCAGACAGCTTAGTGAGGTAATACTCCACAGTTATCCACCTCAAAATCCTGGACGGATCACCCCACCACGCTGCCAACTGTGCAGGGCTGTACATCGGCACCCGCTCCTTCAGGATCTCATGCATACAGTTCTCGAAACTATAATCCGACAATGCCAATTCATGGCGCAACAAACGCCAGACGTTGAACATTACTCGCCCAATAACTCTGCCCTCAAATTCGTTCTCTTCACTTCTCCAACGCTTCTGCCGGTTCTTCTCAGTGATCCTAGAAATTTCCTTCACCACCTCCAATCCCAGCAACTGCGCGCGCTCCAGAAAGTAACCCCAAGAGCTCATCTCTATTTCGTAACCAGTAATTATGTCAGGATCATGGTTTTTAACTAGTTCGATTAATTTTTCGACAAGATCAGCTTCTGTATCTACATAAGTAATTTTCTGATCAAAAACACATCTGTCGAGTATTTTACGCTCGGGGCTGCCATCGACGACTATAATTTCTGTTAAGTTCTTCTGTAAGAAGTGATTTGCTGGGCAGTCATTCGATATTTTTATGAAAACAGCTTGGATGGGGTCTACTAAAGGATCGGGGTTTAGATCACCTCTCACTGACGCATGAACCTCTATTAGCATTACTGTAAGAAAATCCACCTGCAATACATATCATAGTATCATGCATACTGACTTGGTTTTTACAAAGATTTAGATATGTATCGAAACATGCATGTTGTTAGTTACCTCTAACACTGGTGTATCGTTGGATATGCTGTCTATTTGATTTTCACTTCCACCAAAACACAGAAATGATCCATCTGGGTGCATAGTCACTTGCAAACTATTATTTGAAGATGATTTATCCTGTTGAACAAATGTACACTTTACTACCAACTGGCGTTAAAATGAAGTATAATTTTAATAGATAAAACAAGACATACCTTATCATTACTTTCTAAGCTAATGCTACGATTTATTTCATCTTCAATCAAACCAATAGCCTGCGAATTTTCAAGATCATCTAGTACTTTGGTTGTTTCTTCTACTTCTAACTTACGTTCCTCTTCACCATGATTTTGTTTATCTTTAATCCATTTTACAATTTGACTCCTAGTTGGTGGTTTTCTAACCGGTTCTAGAACATACTGCTTATTTCCCGCGAGAAGTGCTTGTAAAGCTTCTTGTTTCGAAGTCTCTTCAGTCATTTCATTAGTCTGAAGAAACAACAGTTGTCGCCATTCGTCTATAGTCGTGGCATCTAACACTTTCTCAAACGGTTTTTGGTCTTTCGCAGATTTACTATACGTCTTTAACACCATATGACCGATTTCTACTTTATCACCCGAATCTTTATGGTCAGAAAAGAAAGGTTCCCGGTTTCTTACTTTGGGTATTTTGTAATTATCTAAGCTGGATATTATGTAGCTCTTAGTTGGAGGTCTTATTTTAGGAGTGATAATTACACTATTGTACAACAATCTGCTTAACTTTGTACTAGTATTTAAAGCTACGTTATCGGTTTTGATTTGGGTGCCATCATTTGTGTCCAGTGGTTTAACTTCTTTACACTTCGTTTGAGTATCTTCAATATAACTAGAAATAGTTTTATCGTCTACAGACTTATCAAAAAATCTAGATTTGTCGTAGAAACTGTGTATACCAAACTCTTCTTCTGGTGAAGATAGGAAAGATTCATTATCAGACAGTTGCGATATATTTGTAGATTTTACAGCCGTGGAGCAGCCAGCCACAGGCTCGTAATGCTTTTTAAAATCGTACCTTTGTGCTTCGCCAATTACAATACTTGTGTGCTTATTATTTATAGCTAGATCTGTAATATTATCTTTTTTTACAACAATTTTATTGCCATCGTCATCAAATATATCACTATGTACCTCCATTTTTACTTTATGAGCTCCAACAGAGTCTAGTGAATTCATGATAATACTTTCATGTTTACTAGTTAGTTTTTCTACCAAATCAGTTATATTTTCTTTTTTGACTATAACTTCATTGAATTCTTCATTATCTGAAGCTAATTCCTTAGAGATATTTAAACTTTGCGCTTCCTTTTTTACAGTTCCTTGTATGTACACATTTGAAATACTATCTATTGTTTCCTGAGAAACATCTACTTCATCAACATCACTTATATCAGATTTTTTATCAGTTTGTGTCCTTTGTTCCGGCACGTGTTTCTTACTTTTAGGACGAGACAGTCCTAATTTAAATGGTCTCATTTTTCTTTTTCTTACTTTTTTGACATCTATTGAATAAAAAACCGAATTAATAAGCACTATGAAAAGTTATATATTATTTAAGAAAATTATAAAAATATTCTTACGATCATCATCACAAGTTCCATCAAGCTGGGGTATGTTGGCTCCGTCCCAGAATGAATCATTCCATGATGGTGAATTCTCATCTGCATCCATTTTACTGCAAGCGAAAAAATAATTACTGCTTTGCAAAACATGTAAACATATCAAAATTATAGAATGTTTTATTTCATTACCTATTAAATGGTTCTAAGAGTATAGTGTCTTCATTGAACACTTGTGAATATTCAGCATTATCAGAATCTACATCTGTATCTGGCTCTATACCAGGAGTAGCCATTACACTGTCATCTTCAGGCTTCTCAGTTTCCTCCATATCTTGTAGCAAACCAACTAATTCCAAATCTTCACTATCCACTGAAAAAAAAACTCAAGTTACTCAAGGTACTCTATCTAGCATTTCATAATAATTTTAACATTACCTACACAATACTTGACTGTAATGTAGACTACTGTTCAGCGCCACTTTTTCATCCACAAGAGTGTCATCAAGATCTTCCATCACACTTTCATTTGTTCTTATTAAAGTTTGATTTAAACTAGCATTATGTGACACATCAGGTAAATGTATACTGACGTCTACTGCATTGAAAAATTGCGACCCTTCCATACTTTCCGCCGGATAATACACCTCTTCAACCACTTTATGAATATTAAGGTCAGCCGGCTTCTTTACTAAATCAGTATACATCTGTTCAAATTTGTAATGTGTCTCTGTCTCCTGGCTCTTGATTCTCCCTTGTGATAGTGATTTGCAAGCTATAGACATGTTTAGTTGCTTTCTCCGTTCCATCTCTTGATTCCACACTTCTTCTAATCCAGGATTTTCAATTCCATCACCCCTACCTATTCTTTGCCTGTTTATAATGTGAGATGCTACGCAGTCAGCTTCATAGTAGCAAATACTTTCAGGTTTCAGACCGAATTCTTGGGTAATATCAATAGGGACGTCACTGTTTTGTGAAATGCCAGTTTTTCTAAATTTTACTGCTTGTAGATCTATGTTGCTCATTCCAAATAGATTGAAGTCTATGAAGAACTGTAGCGTGAAGTTGAGGTGAGATTCATGAGGTTGGAATGTTTGGCCAAGAATGGCACCGTTGCTGCAGAGTTCCACAGCCTGTTTGATCAAACCGGGATTGTAAAGAAAAACCTTTAAATATAAATGATCCTTGTCATGAAATCCATAAAAGGGCCTGAAAATTACAAATGAATTAATCAGATCACAGATCAACAACAATAATTAAATTGATTGTTATTTTATACAGAGTAAAAAGTAGTAATTGGTACCCGAAGGAGGAAAAAAGAAGCAGAGCAAGACAACATAAACATAAACATAATTTATTGATAAAACATAAAGTACATCAGTTTTACTATAGACTAGGAGCTTACTATTAGAGATAAATAACACATGTGCCTGAGCTAGGATACCCTGTGTTTCAGGCAAAAAAGAATTAACAATTGAAAATCAAGTTATTCATAATATAATACAATATCATTCTTATTGGCTAGTATAAAATAGGAACTTATAACCTAGGCGCTAACTATGAAGATATAAAAAAATATAATTTTATTTTAAAACGATATATAATTTCTCTGTATCGTCATAGGACATATTCTGTAGGGCTTCTCGTAGCGTTGATTTACATTTCATGTAGTTTAGAGGATATAAACCTAGCCTATATATAAACATATACTATATATAACAGCCTAGATATAAACATAAAAGATAAGAGGATGAGCTGAAGCTAACTGCTGATCCAAACAGGACACAAGTTTTTAGGGACATAGGCCAAGAGGCGCACTGATCTTAGACTTTCTATACAGAAAGTAATCAGGCACTGGAACTCTCAGCACTTATGTTTAGGTACTAACACAGTTATTTAAGTTTAATTTTATTACTAACATTTATATGAATGGGATTACTTTGTCTGAAAAAAATGCTTTTTATTTTCTTTTTCCTTTTTTATACTACACGTTTCTACAAGCTCAGAATAAAGGGCTATAGCTAGGCTAGGGGCTAGGGCTTATAGTAGTCAAAATCAGTATATAATGTGTGTGAGACTTACAATCCCTTGACTAGTGAGATCTTGTAAACATGCTGATTGGCTGAAGAGGCTTGCTTTAGGGCTATGTTAAGGGCCTTGTCCAGACTTCCAGCAATCTGTAAAATAAGATGCCTGCTTTAAGATATTTATTTAATTAACTTACAATTTTTAAGTAGAACATATGAATACCATAGCTGATAGCCGATTGGTTCAGGCATGCGGCTGTCAAATCGCCTGTTGACAATCAAAAGTCACTATCAAAACTGTTACTGCTCTTCAAAACCTCGTATCTCGGTACGTAGTCGATATCGAGATACGACCTTTGATTTAAGTAGGTATTAGTTACTTAGTGACCTTTGGTTGTCACCTGACAACAAGTTTCTATCAAAAATGTCATTTTTGGCACAAGCTTTTATTGCCGACTGTATTTTTCTGTACACCATCATCAACTACTTATTGAGACGATTCTAAGGAGCCCAAACTCGATGGGATTCTGTGGTTTTATTACGGAGTTCCTATGGCCACCTTCCAGCTCCATCATCAGATCAGCTCCACATCATCATAATATTGCATTGTCACGCGATTTGCATATTCGTGCAAAATTTCCACTCAATCGGAAACCGGGAAGTGGATCAAATTTAACTTGCAAGATTTGATTACAGACAGACAGACAGACAACGGGACAGGTGAAAGTAAATAAAAGCTTGTAAAATGGCAGTTGCGGGTTTGAATCCCCGCTCGTACCAATGAGTTTTTTGGACCTTATGTACGGAATATAATTTGATTTGATATTTACCATGCCACCACAGAGGCTGGAATGGAGAAGATTGGAGGAGGCCTATGCCGCTTGGCAAGCGGACACACAGAAATGGAAGAAGAGCCAAATCTATGATTAGCTCCATAGTAGAACAATTATATACAACATTATATGTCCGAATAAAAAGGCTATAAATAAATAAATTACCATTAGCTTTTCAATGAAGGAAATACATCATGAGGAAACCTGCATACATCTGCGAAGAAATACAAAGATGTATGTGAAGTCCCCATACCACACTGGGCCAGTGTGGGGACTACTGCCTGTTCCCTCTCACCCATGAGCGGAGGCCTGTGCCCAGCAGTGGGACGTATATAGAGTCTAATTTATTATTATACATATGTAATAAGTTACACTAATCTGGGGTATTTTGGAAAAGTTTACATTAAGGTAACAAAAGTGGATTTTTCCCATTAGTATGGATCCTCTTTTCGTACTTCGCTCAATAGAATTTAATTTACCATGTGTGAAATTACCATGTAAAACTACACAGATAATCCTATTCTGCTATGTTATAAAAACATGATAAATTCATAAAAAAATTACATACTTGATATAGAAACTGTGGTTCTGGGTTTTGTGCAGGACAAGGTATGTAAAAGTACGGGAATACCCCATGGATGTGTACACATGCCTTCCGGCCATCAGATGCAGGGCCAAATATCCGAAGTACCGGGACCTGGAGCCAATCAAAAAACAAGGAATGATACATTTATACATAGTTACATCGGTAGAAGGGACAAAATAGAAAGAAAGAAATTAATTCATTTGCGTAAAGAGATATTGGTACATATCAATATAAGCAACAATAACTACATGACAGTGAGGCCATAAGAGGCAAGATGACACTGAAAGATTACAACATAAAAGGGACATTGACTCATAAAATACACCCATCCCTCTCTTTGCTGTAGTAGTCTTAGAGTAAAACGGATTTGGAACGAGTATTTAAGCTGCTGCCCAGTGAATGAATGGTCAGTCCACTATAAAACAATACAACTTAAATTCTTGATCATGCTGCATTAAAAATCACAAAATCAAATAAAAAATTCTCGTCAGGATTCTAAGTTATGTAGAAATCATTTAAAGTTTAACTTTTAAAACTTACTTGTTTTATGTCAGAACCTCTGAAGTCTGAATAGATCACATCTATTCCTGGCAGTGGCCTGGTCAAGTAGTGATCACAGACTACAATTCTGACGGAAAACTCAGGTTTTGTTTGGCAAAATGCTGAAATCATGCCGGTTGTTATTGCAAAATATCATGAGATTGATAGGTTATTTCATATAATAAATATTACTTACAGTTAGTGGAATTCATAGTAGTGTACAACATCAAAATAAAAACTCAGTTATTTTAGTGTCATTCATTCTTATTGCCTTTTCGTTACACATTTCTTCTCAGTTATCGTATTCGTATTTTATTTATATTTTCCTTCCTTTTTTATGTTCCTTCCAAAACTCGTTAAGACAAGCTGACAAGTGACAACTGACAAGATCTGTCAAAGGCATAATGCATGGTGTACACGATACGAGGTGTATGAACACACAATGCATTTATAGTTGGTTATGATTTTTATTTAAGAAGATAATTAAGCATGCATACTACAAACAAGTATTAACAGTAATATTACTGATATTTACAACAACTTGCTATAGTTAGAATGAGAGATATGTATTGCTGTCTCATTCTAACTAGAGAGCAAGTGGTAGGTGTGTGACTGTACAAGACACGTAGAACGAAACGTTTTCTGTGTTGTTCATGTGTTCATTCTATTTTATTCACGCGTCATTCTGTCATTCACGAATTCACATTTATTTCATTCGCGTGATGCAGCGTGATGCGTGATTGAGATTCGCATCTCTGCCGTCGTGAGTGAAATGCGCAATGAAAGAAAGAAAGAACAGAAATCAATCACAATCATTCAGTCAATAAATAAAATACGTCAAGTCTCTTAAAATTGCCCGAGTGTTTTGGCATATATTGTTTATCTTATTATATGCGCTTGTTAAAAAAATATGACTTAGTTTGTATATAAAGTGAAAAAATACAGTCTATCGAGTGCGTATAAACGAAAGAATGTTGTGAACAGTGAAAATGCAGTGCTATTTTGTGGAATATTTCGTTGAAATAAAAAATAAAAGATAGAAGCCTAACGGATGGACGATGGATGATGAAGAAGCGGACCTGCGTGAGCAGATATTCCATAACAATGTCAGGGAGCAGATTGTGAGTTCAATGTTTTCTTCAAAACAAAGTTATGTTTCTGATTTCCCCTCACGTAATTCTCAAGAAACTCGTGTAAACTCCTGACACCCTTGTTTTTGTTGTAGATATTCCTGCTACTATTCATCCTACTTTACCTCTTCTCGTTCATGCTGATCGAGAAGTTTCGTCGGCGAGACCATGAAGATTTCTTAACGGCCGACGAAGATGAGGTTAAGGTGTACCGCATCAGTCTATGGCTGTGCACAATTGCACTGGCCGTGTCGTTGGGTTCACTGCTTTTGCTGCCTGTGTCGATAGTTAGCAATGAGGTGCTCATATTGTACCCGAAAAGTTATTATGTGAAGTGGCTGAACAGTTCTTTAATACAGGGTAAGTGGTATCCTATACCATACTGTTAAGGAAGAAATATTGATAAATATGTTTGTAATTGCATGAAAGACACTTTACGAAGGTGTGACACTACACTATAGTGCCTGGTTTGACCTCTTGTCCCACAAACAAGCATTGATACACCAGCGCACTGCTGCGCCTCCAACGGCACTGTGTATGACATTTACATGTCATATATGCGGGCGTCACTGTCACTCTCGTGTTGGCCTGACAAGCCACGTACGTAAGTACTGCACTGTACCAGAGGGGGGGGCTTGAAAATTCGTATAATTTTTTTGATTACGTCAAAATAAGCATCTTTAACCCGAAAATTTTTGCTCTAAAATTAAAAATGGCCGAGTTAGACGCCTCCAAAGATTGTTGTTTTTTAGGACTGTGGGCGCTCTTCACCGTCACTCTCCAAGCTACTCGGTCCTGGGCTTGATGCACGCTGGCCTGAAGTGTGGCTCTAGCCACAGATCTAGTTACCATGTTCGCCCTATGCATAGGCATCCATCCTCTGCTCCTCTTATTGTTACCTATTTTTTTTTACATTTGAATGATTGTTTTGTTTATTTTCTCCTCTCTTCAGATTAGTATTGATAGTTTAAAATAAATATGTATTACACATACCTATTTGGAATGAATTAGAAAATGCAAAATTTTGTAACGGTTTGTTTTGTCGTATTCCGTTAATCAGAATTTTTGCGATCATTATTTACGAGTAAGTATTTTATTATAATCATCATGTAGTATATTTAAAAACTCAATGAATATTACATCATACTAAATATAATATTGAACATAACTTGGTATAACATATGGTGTTGTAGAAAAAATATTTGAGATGATCTTTTGTGAACATTCCAATATGGACCTTATAGATCGAACAAAAAGGCTCAAATTCTAATGAATCATTGTAAGTTTTCATTTGTTTCAATCACCCATGTTGTTTTCTGGTAACTGACCTTGTTACTACAATTGTCTTGGGTGATAGATAACCCACCAGTTAGTTGTGGTAGAGTGAGAGGTCTTGTTCTTCAGAGTGAGAGGTCTTGTTCTTCTTATCTTGATGTTTTCTTAGTTTTATTTTCTAAAATTCTAATATACCAAAGCATTCACTTTCGCTATCAGCAATGTTGAAATATCCTTATTTTCTTTTCAAATCAAATCAAATACTTTATTTCGACCAACAAGGATCAACAAGGATCTTTTGCTTCCTTATTTTTGAGATGTTGTCCTAACAATGACATGTGTTATCCTAACTTAAACTAGAACAGCTATTTAGGAAATACATGATTCAAAATTGTGCAAATAGTGTTAGTGTTGGACTTTGAAACCTTCCAATGTATTTAAAAACTTTTTATATAATAATGCCTGCATTCTAATCTAGTACACGCTTGCTCATTGATTTGGTACTAATCAATCAATCTTTGGTTTTATGGCTCCATCGATATTGTCGATGATTCTGCCAATGTCAAGGTTAGAAAAGGCACGTATTATAATAGATATTTGACCGGTGACTGGAGATTACCAGGTTCACTCAGGGTTGAATCTATAACAAGAGACAAAACAAACAAATATTGTTAAACTATCTACAAAACAGGTTGTTAATTTTGATAAATTTACCTAAGACATTATACAAAGGGGGAAAATACTAAAGTGAGCAGGAATTTAATGTTGACAGGGCGGGGAATTTCCGGAGGAAGGATATCATACAGGGGAGTGACAAGACGATTACATTCTAAAAATAGGTGCTCGAGGGTGCCTTCTGCCAGACCACACTCGCACAAAGAGTGGTCCCGAACACGAATTTTAGCGAGAAATACTGGAGTATTTATGTGGCCCAGGCGTAAGCGAATAATAGCGGAAGTAATCTTTTTTGCGAGTGACCTACGAGAAAAAACCACTGTCCAGAAGATGGGAGGTCTGGTTGAAGATACCCATAATTTTTACCCACTAAGTCGGCTAGATTGCCAACGAGTGTTCCACTCATCTCGCATGTGTGTGAGAGCAAGAGCCTTAATGTCGCGAGGGAAACAACGGTTATATCCTAGATTACCACAAATAATGGCTTCTTTTGCGAAGAGGTCAACAGTTTCATTGCCTTTTATGCCGCTGTGGCCCGGGATCCATGCCAGGACGATTTGGTACTAAGTGGATATGAGTTAGATTGACTAATTTAACCTAAAATATACCAGCGTCGGGAATTTTGCGGAGGCAAACATCATGTTGTTTTTTTATAAACAAGTGAAATCAAAAGATTTTTCGAAAAACACAATTGCTTTTTTAAAAATATTACTTATAGCCTATGTCACTCCTATGATTAAGACTAATCCAACGACACCTCATATGTGGAAATCCGTCAAACGGTTTAGGCGGCAGGGCGTGCCCAAGACATACATACATACATACATACCTGCGCTCGAAAAACAACCCTGCCCTCCTTCGGTAAACGGGTTTGTATAATCAAAATTTTCGCAGAATGTTCATAAAAATGTTGAACTTGGAATTTTTCCTATACTTCACTTTTAGTTCTTGAAAATTGACTAGGGTGGTGGGTGGCACCTCATTTAAGAACACTGACATTTATGGGGCTTCTCAACGGGCAACATTTTTACGGCAATGTGTGGCCCGCAAGTATGTGCATCTTGCTCTAGCGTACAAAGTCAGCCGCAGGACAGCAATAGTTGTCGGTCAGAAATTGCTGGAAAATGTGGCCCGTTTAGGAGCCTCATTAGTTTACAGTCACAACCTGACAAGGTCACCCTCACAACGTCAACATAAATGGCTAATGCCAGCAAAATGCACTTTGCATTTAGCAATATTAATATTGATTCATTGCACCTTTGCAAACATAAATATTTGTGCAATAACTTAAACTTTAGATACATACATATCCCTTATTAAACGTTTAATGTTTTAAAATACAGTAATCGGTCTTCAGCTATGTAAATAGCTCAAGTAACACTTGTTTTCCTTGGTGTATAAGCAGTATAAGGCACAGACTAACTGTTAATATTTGAATGTTTTTTTTTTACTATTGTTAATAATGCCAGAATCCAGACAAAAGAGTATAAGGCTGTAGCCGATGTAATATGTCGATCTTGGTGTACAAAATGAAACAATCAAGATAGTTATCTACTTGTGTGTAAAAAATCAGAAGAGTCACTTGGTTTCCCAGATGCAATTTGACCTATCGTAATGTAATGACGAGTTTAAATATCTACCTTGCGTAGTTTCTGTGAATTATTTTAAACACATTCAGTGCCAAGAACTCAATAAGTGGGCGCTCGCAGCTTACCTTTACATGCGGGTTTTCGCATGCAATCGGAACGCAATAATTAGGCGCTCGCAGCTTTCCCTTACATGCGGGTTTTCGCATGCAATCAGCTACGAGCGCAACGACTAACACTACGAAATCGTTGGCGTTGAATGTGTTAGCAAAAATATAGCGTAAGTATGGTTTAAGGAAAATCTGTTTTAGTTAAATTTAATATTTGTATAACGTCAAACGACGAATAAACCAAACCAGAACCATAACAACTGAGAAAATTTCTTCCAGACAGAAGGCCTAACTCTAAAAGGATTAAACAATTGATACAGAGATTAGAACAAGGAAATATTATATTTTGTGCCTTCATTTATGCATCAATAAAAGTCAGTCCCTGGGTGACACCGGAGCAGAAATCGATTTTTGTTAGACATGAGACCTAGCTAGTTCGATAATTCGACCCCGTAAATCCCTAAATTCCAAATTTCATCAAAATCGTTAGAGCCGTTTTAGATATTATACAAATATTGTTCTTTTAACAGTATAGGATTGGATGAATGAAACATTCAGTGACCATCATGTTTCTGACTAACATTGTGAATGAAACATTTTGTGATTGTCATGTGTCTAACATTAACCTCTTTTGTTACAGGCCTATGGAACCACGTGTTCCTCTTCTCGAACCTCTCCCTCTTCGTGTTCCTCCCATTCGCGTACCTCTTCTCCGAGTCCTCCGGGTTCCCCGGTTACAGAGGGCTGAGGGGGCGCGTGTACGAGACGTTTCTGGTGCTCGCGTTACTTGGAGTCGCCATGTTGGGACTGGCGTACGTCATATCGGCGTGGCTGGAGGGAGATCGTTCCAGTATTGATGCTTTGCTTAGTAAGTATTTTTTGCCTTTAAGTTTTCAATAAATGCTGTCGCATTGACTATGTCAATTTGTGACTTTTTTACCGTGTCGCCGTACAGAATAGCACAAGTCATGTGTTAGTTAGTGATGTTAGATAGCTTTTCCAAAAGTCGACGGCACCACTATCAGTCAAATAACCACAGCAAAAAGTTCATTATGACTGTCGATAATAATGCGACCAGATATAATCGTCCCAAGTTTCTATTAGGTATGTTGTCAATGATGGCTTTCTGTATGGTTTCAACCTAATACCAAATAATGATATCACAATCTAATGAGTATGATAAAACTAGCTTAACCCCAGGGCCTTTCATGTCAGTTTCACTAGATTCCGATCTGCCTATAGTTACCAATAAAATATACCCATTAAAATAAACTATGGCATGAAATCTAGAGATAGTAACGTTTGACTCTTTAAATGCCTTTGACAATGTTAAACACGCTCAGGCACGTTTCGGCTCAGCCTAGGTACATCGTACCTATATACATAAAGAAAAGGTCAAACTTATGCTGGATTGCTTGAAGGAAGCGATCAATAAAAAGTTGTGACTATTCCAACTTGTTTCAACTCTAGTCTCTCATCGCTAAGTTTTACTTGGGTAAAGTAACTATTATCTAATAGGGGCTGGTATAATAAAATAACTAATCTTCGCATTCGATATGTTTATTGCAGTAACTGGTAACAAGTCAGACGGGATTCCACAATAAGCGGGTTTAGGCATTAGCGTAGGTCTAAGGATTGTAAATTCAAAACTAGCGCGTAGGCCCATTTTGTAGGACACCACCCATACCACGAATGATTAAAATGTATGGTAAAATTAAAACAAGATAAGCTACAACACTCATTAAATAATCTGCCGTACTCAATTTTATTGTCTTTAAGAGCGATCAACCCCCCACCACCACTCCCTTTCTTCCCGTGGGTATCGTAAAAATCGACTAAGAGAGCAGAGTTGAAGTGTGTTGTGGGCGATGGGCTAGCAACCTATCACTGCGATATCACATTTGACGATCTTTTATACTCACATTAATGCTATTAAGTGGCACTGGAACATAAGTTTTGTGTGCTCTGCCTACCCTTGGGAATAAAGGCGTGAATATAGATTCACGTATGCATGTATGTACGCAAGAGCGGGCAAATGTCATGCACGAAAGGTGAAATTTACACATTCTTTTACTTTATTACAGTGGCATAATGTGCAAGTGTTAACATGCCTTTGACATCGATTGTACATAAATAAATAAAAACTTTTATTCCCCCAATACTTAATAATTAAAACAAACAAAACAGGTATATAAACTGAAAAATAAATTAAATACAAAATAAATATCTTAATATACCTATATATAACTATGTTGGAGCCTTATGCTCCTATGTGGAAACCATCTATTTCTGGACGAAGGCTTCCTCCCATTTGTGCTATTATTCCCTTTCCTGAGCTTCGCGGACCCAGGGGTTCCCGGCTATTGCCACGACGTCGTCTCTCCATCGGCGGACGGGCCGACCACGCTCTCTTTCCTGAGCCTCGCGGAGCCAGGGGTTCCCGGCTATTGCCACGACGTCGTCTCTCCATCGGCGGACGGGCCGACCCCGCTCTCTTTCCTGAGCCTTGCGGAGCCAGGGGTTCCCGGCTATTGCCACGGCGTCGTCTCTCCGTCGGTGGACGGGCCGACCCCGCTCTCTTTCCTGAGCCTCGCGGAGCCAGGGGTTCCCGGTTATTGCCACGACGTCGTCTCCATCGGCGGACGGGCTCGATTGTACATAGCATCAGGATTTCAATGATACACGATATGTATGTTCACTACACAAATTTATAAAATGCAATATAGTAGAATAATATACTGTAATATTACAATGGCAAACACATCTATCACTAGGACTCTGGCGCTCGTCATGCACAATTAACCGCGAACAACGAGACCCCGCCCAACAGCCTACCTATTCACAAACCTCGTCCTCTGTGGCTCGTGCGTAGTATAATTTGACCCTATACATTATAGATCTACCCTAGTATAATTATAACTAATTGACCCCGTTTTTGGCGGAGAAGACCTGCCCGTTATTTAGCCAATTTTCGAGGGAATACCCAGTGTACACAACACACAAAAACCCACTATAAACAACCTCCACTGCGGCCGCCAACTCCGGTTTTTTATTCGGAGTAAGAACTCCAGAACCTCAGGTTCAATGCATTAGAGTCGTTACGTTCGCATGGGGTTATCCAAATATCCAAGTGCTATGGTTTCCGCTACGGAGATCAAGACGCAGGCTACCTCGATAACCTCACTTAATTGCCTTTTACGACAGGCGGGAAATACCGTAAACGCATTCTGCACCGGGGCTAGATGAACGGTAATTTAAACGCTAAACAGACACATGTAATATATAAGTAATGCCCCGTCTACAGCGGTTGGTAACGTTTGTGAATTGCCGCAACAGACAATAGCAATCGTAAAGATCGTTATGTTGATTGGGCGCATTATATTTGACTGCTCGCGTGGGACAAATATGTGTTCCGAGTCGCTGTAATCGAGGGAAAATATAAATTCAATTCTCTGTAACGTCGAGATCGTGAAATTGGATATCATGTGTTGGGTGTGTTTCCGGATTATGTATTAAGGAAGTTTTCCACAGGCTAGTCGAGGCGGGCCGGGCAATTTTCTTAGCGATAACATAGAGAAGAAAGGCTCAATTTTTCACAGAACATAGAGATCACCATCCTCCTAGCGTTATTCCCGGTTGTGCCCCGAAAGGAGCCCGGGGTCCGTTTGACACCTAACCCCCAACATTTGGCTAAAGAACTAGTTTTACGAATGCGACTGCCATCTGATCTTCCAACCCAGAGGGAAAACTAGAGCTTATTGGGATTACACCGGTTTCCTCACGATGTTTTCCTTCACCGAAAAGCTAACGGTAAATATTCCGTACCTATGTTTCGAAAAACTCATTGGTACGAGCCGGGATTCGAACCCACGACCGCCGCTTGACTGCCGCAATGCCTGAACCACTATAGGCATATAGCCTGAGCCACTAGCATCACAGAACATAGAGATAAAGTTAAAAATCGTCGTGGAAATATATTGCCTAATAAAGGGATAAAATGGCAATTTGTTTTATCCCCGATACTTGTGGATTCAATCCTCGCCTCTCCTCTGAAAGTCTGGCATCGGGGATAAAACCTGTGAAGTTCGTTTATCAAATGAGTGAAGTTGTGAACCTAAATAAAATTATAGGTTAGGTATAGAACATCAAGATTTCAAATAGAGATAAAAACAGGCATCTTGCCGATCCCTTCAAGATATTAGACTAGCAAAAATCATATTTGTTTTATTAAATTGTATTTATTATTATTTCCTTAAGTTCGGTTTATGCGAGAATATCTTGTTTTGTTCTTTTTTAAAGTCATTTGATGTGAAGTTAGATTGCGGATACCTGTCTGTCTGCGCGTCTTTGTCTGCCCGCATTAGGGTGGTCCACGTTTGTATGGGAAAAATTCAAACTCTACTTAGGGTTCGGGCCACCCCCTAATTTTGTTATACGTATCTACAATACTATGTGTGCAAAATTTCAGTAAGATATAGTTATAAAAACAGGGTGCTCATCGCATATGAAATATCGAAATAATTGTCGAAAATTGATAATTTTTCAATAACTAGGAAAATGTTAATAAAAACAAAATTATACTAGTTTATATAGATATTTTAATTAAATGCACTACAAAGCTGAAATCATAAGCATTATACAGTTCAAAAGCTAGTTATCCTAATTTTTAAATGCATTAATTAGTGATATTTTATTTGGTTCCGTAGGTATACATTTCCGGTTGTGTTCCACTATATGCAAAATAATTTGCTTTTCCTCTTCATCGTTGGTAAGAAGTCTATTAAACTCTTCAAATAATTTCACACCTCTTTCAGCTGTATCGTTTACGACACGTAAGCCGTGTACTCTCTGTTTTCCTCGCATATAGTCACAATTTTTTTGCCAAATTTCTATAGGCAATTGCAGAAAGGATACTTTAATGTCGAGCATGCACAGTGTATTTAATGTTCTCTTTGATGCAAAGGCTCCAAGGGAGGTCTCACTCCTTAAAATAGAGGCATTACCTTTCACCAATCGAGGACCAGCATCAATTTTCATCCCTTCCACTATTGTTGCTTTCTCGACAGACGTCACTTTGTCGGAAAATAATGCAAGTCCTACTAGTTCGTCGGACAAGTACCACAAATGCCTTTCCAAGACTACTCTTGCAGCTCTTGCAATATCTAAATCCACAGATTCATATGCTACGAGGTTTTTCCACAACTGTAGATCATTGCCGGCTGCTTCCGCCGCCAGAGGAGCTTCAACCCATGCTGCAGAATAAATCAGCGCACCGAACTTGACAAACCGGAAAACGGCTTTTTCTTCTCTTTTAGTCAGCTTAAGCACTTTCTGATCTCTGAACAAATAGATCTTGTAAGTATAAAGCAATTTCGCCATCCAACGTGCATGATGTATCGGCCCAGGGATCGCCAATGTATGTCATCGGGTATTTTATTAAGAACGACCATGGTGAGTTCAAGAAGCTCGAAGTAATCGTCTCGAACAGGTCTTTCGGTGGCTAACGATTTCGCTAGAACTTCAAGGGTATTTTCAGCAAATGTTTTTAGATCAGGTTCTGCATTAAGCCCTTTGCAACATTCCCGAGAAAAATTCTGCCAAACTTCTCTAAATCTCTTGAACAAAGGAATCTCCGGAGAGCTTGATGGGCCAAAGCACAGCGTAAATATTTTGGCGAGCATTATTTCCAAGATGTGATGACGGCAAGCAAGCCATATTAACTCTCGACCAATACCTGCCTCTAAGAGAGCACATGCTCCTTTTCGGACTCCAGTATTAGCTGCAGTTGTATCAAAGCTCATAGCTTGAACTTGGCTACTGAGGTTCCAGTTTTCCATCAAGCTCAAAACTGCGTTGGCTATGCTTTCCCCGGATACTGATGTTAGTTTAGGTACGCCTAACAATTTTTCTGTGTCATTTCCAGAGACAAGTACTGGAAGACGGTCCACTTTTTTGTTCTCTACAATATCAAGTAAAATCTTACCATCCCAATGAACCACAAGCGGATAGTTTGGTGCGAAGGATTCCCTAATTTGAGCATTGAATTCCGTTCTGGCTTTCTTTCTTGAGCGTCTTATTGTTCTACGGGAAATCGATAATGAAGCAGGGTCTTGACCAAATGCAGCAGCAAGCGGGATAATTAGTCGCATCGCTTCTCTATCGGTAATTTTATTGCGATCTAGAGCGCTGGTAACGTGTGTTGTAAAAATTTCACTAGACGTTGACAAATCTCCCTTAGATTTTTTTGTAGCAGACAACGTATATCGCACTTCATTGGGATCAAGTTTATCATAGTCATCATTTGAGTCGTCAGAAGAGCTAAAGATATGGTGACTGAGTTTTTGAGGTGGAGGCTAAACTTTCATTGGCCTTTTGTTTGAGCAGCTCGGCCCGTCTCTTACGCTTCTCCACACGTTCAATTTTAGATGCTAACTCTTTATCTAATGATGTCATTGTCATTTTGCGTTCACTGCGTTGGTCAATAAGAAAATTAATGTCTTCTTCAATTCTTATCTGGTTTATGGCATCGATGTGTGCAATATCAAAAAGCTTATCCAGTTCGGTAATAAACAAGTTTTCTCGGTCCGTTTGTGATTGAGAAGATCTAGACTTGTTTTTATTCAAAAGGAGCCATTTCTTATGAATTAATTCCAATTTTTCAACGCAGTGTTTTCGATGTTTAGTCGGTATTGCAGCCCGTGCCCAGACCTCCACCAATTCCTCGAGAACTAAATGAACTGATCGTCTTACGTTTTTTTCATGTTTTAAGTACAAGTGAAAACGTCGGAGTACTTGTCGCAGGGTCGGAAGCTGATTCAGATTAGTGATTGGTTCCAATTCTCGAAAACCAATTAAAAAAATTCATTACTATGTCGGGAAGAAACAGCCATTTTCAAACAATTTCTGTACTCTTGAACACAATTTCACAACACATTTACGGTATAGAACTCACATGGACACCAAAACAAACAATTTAAGTTAACTTTATACGTTAAGAATGACTTTTAACACGTTTCCCGTAACTGTAACAATTAAGTCCGCAAGAGGGTATTTCAACAAAAAAATTAAAACTGCCACTTCATGAGCACCCTCTTAGACTTGACTTAGGAAGCTGATTTTTTGCGTCAGTAATACTATAGCTATAGGTAACGAAATAAAAACATGGCCCATAAAAAAATCACAAAATGAATTTTTTGGACCACCCTAGCCCGCATGTATTCGACACAGCTGGTCTCATAAATAAAATCTAATGAATCTATTAGTAATGACTAATCAGTATTCCTAACATATTAGTGCATGCTAAGTCGCAGTGCCAAAATACGCGTTCAGTATTCAACGTCTGTTCACTATTTGTATTTTTATGCGTGCGTCAGTAAAACAAATACTCTGTGTGTTCAAGCTAATAATTTCTTTGTGCCTAACAACGTTCGTTCGTTCGTTTCATACTAAAAACGAATTACATTTTCTTGTTAATAATAGAAATCGTTTTTTTATTCGTCGAATTACTATCTATCTTTACTCAATTGTATTTCTAGTAGGGGATTATTCCCACCTGTTACCACCAATTTGTTACCAGCTCATTGATAGTAACTACAGGATTTTTTTTGCCCAGTTACCACCGAGTACTTTAGTAGTTAAAGATGGGGGAAAAAATCCCAGCTGTTACCACTGGTAACAAATTGGTAACAGGTGGGAATAACCCCTAGTAGGTAATAACTTGATAAGGAAGTGTTGCAAATTAACTGAGTTATACGCTGAGTTGAGGCAACATTATCTCGAACTCATAATGATGAATTGATAATCTTCAATTAACTTTTTATATTTTACACCTAATTACTCGTAAACAAATGAAAACAGATCTTATCAATCCATGTGAATATTACGTTTAGTGTTTATTATCGCCATATTGAATGTAATTTCCGCAGAAGTTAGATAGTACAATATGGTTAGGTATCTTCCTACTTTCATTTATTTATAGCTGATTGATTAGGTAGAATGCAGATAATACATAGTTTCTTCATTTAAAATATCAGTATAATTAAGAAGTTATTTAAACAACAATTAAGTTAGTAAATACAGAAATTTGGTTCTAAAGACTGTATCGATAAGTATAAGGACAAAGAAAACATGGAATATCTTCAGAATTCATATTAAACTAAAAAAAAAAAAAAACCAGCCATTGAAACGCATTCTAACAGAAAATAACAAGGAACATAAAAACGTAATATATCTAGCCTTTAACTATTTTTCTTATTCGTCCGCGAACGCTTCCCATTAAGTTTTGGACAACCTTATTTGATACCATCCTGGCAGCCTTTGTCCAATCTTTTTTGAAACTTTCAGCTGAATCAGACGCTGTGAATTTTGTCCTCAGCTTTTGCTTCATTATAGCCCAATATTGTTCAATAGGACGGACCTCAGGGCAGTTTGGTGGATTCATATCCTTTGGCACGAATTGAATGCTCTTAGCTTCCATCCACTTTGTGGTTTTCTTAGCGTAGTGACAGGATGCCAGGTCGGGCCAAAACAGTGTAGGCCCTTTATGTTTTCGGATCATGGGCAAAACACGCTTATGTAGACACTCTTTAATATAAGTATCGGTGTTCATCGTTGAGTTGGTAATAAATGGAGTCGACTTTATCCCGCATTCGCAAATAGCTTGCCATACCATGACCTTAGAACCAAACTTTTCCACAAAAATTGACGTAACAGTTTCTTCGAGTTCCTGTCCTTTCAGTATGGTGTAAAATTGGGGGCCCGGCAGTGTCTTGTAGTCCAATTTTACGTATGTTTCGTCATCTTGAATAATGCACTGTGTTTTCTTCGTTAGAATGCTATTATACAGTTTTCGAAGCCTTGGTTTTACTGAAGCAGCTTGTTTTACGCTACGTTTGGGCTTTTTTTGTTTTCTGTATGTTTTTAAGTTGTAATGTTTCTTAGCCCTTTGTATCATACCGATTGAAGTTTTACATTTTCTGGCCGCATCTCTGATGGACATACTGGGATTGTTCTCAAAACATTGGCGTATTTTCAAATACAATTTTTTGCTATACGTACCAACGCATCTGCCCTTTTTTGACTTGTCATCGAATGATAACTCAGTACCATATTTTTTGATGGCATTATGTACGGCTGAACGGCTTAAGTTTTCAAGTTTTGCCAATTTTCTTATCGTAATACCCCTTTCGCGAACATATTTGTCCACAATTCTTTTTCTCTGTTCAGCGGAAAGCCCTTTCATTTTCAAGGATTTTGACAAATAGGACTTCAATTGTTTAAAAATGAAAATAACACTAGTCTGTCAGAAAGACAAAAGAAAAAAACAGCCGTATTCATGACCAAAAAGTTATTATAACAGTTGACTTAAGTTGTCTTTATACTTATCAATACAGTCTTTAAGTAAATATTAAATTTATTTAACAGTTCAAATAAACGCTGTTCTAGGCCATGTAAAGAGAAATAAACTTTGTATGAGACAATAAGGAATACGTAAATGTGTACTGTCGGTGTTATACTGAAGCCGGTGGAAATCGACTTCTATTGGCGCCACGCCACTGCTAGCTAGCCAAGAAAAAAAGATTTACTGTCATTTACCACAAATGGAAAATTGACAACTCGAAAGTATTTGTCGAATCTGAATAATGTCAATTTGAAAAATCCTCGACATGGAAATTCCGGACCTTTGGGAGGCGTGCGTGGAGCTCTGAGCCAACACGTAGAGGCCCTTTTGACAATTTAATGAAATGCAAGGAGTACACCAAGCGGATGCTGTCTCTGCCCGTGTCATGGGACGCACACAGAAACAGCACCCGCTGGGGTGTAAGAGTCTATTGCTAGTTGATAGATGCTATAATTTAATAACGTACTAAAACTAAAATTTACATACTTGATATAGGTCCAAAAATAATACGTCCGTATGGAATTACGTACACTGCAGAAATATGACCAATCGTAATTACGTCGTATAGATAAATTATGCACAAAATAGTCGCTTTCATGTTATAATTTGACACTAACTTAAATTAGGCAACATTCATATTGCATGTATTTAAAAATTTCATTCTGGACAAAAATCCATTTGGCCTAGATTCATTTTGAAGCAGATAAAAACTGATCATAACGATGTAGACACAATTACATTTTTACTTAATTAACTTATGAACATTTTATTTTTGGTCCAATTCCAAAATGGTAATTCCGTGTCGACGATTTTCCATTTGTGCCGAATGACAGTAAATCGAAAAAACCGGCCAAGTGCGAGTCGGACTCGCGCACCGAGGGTTCTTTACAAACCTGTAGATATATAAGTAATAACTTTAAAATTATTAAAAATATTTTATTATATGATGTAACTAAAATTTTTCGGTTTTCGCAATTTTTCCTTTATCTGTGCTATAAGAAATTGCTTCGTACTAAATTTCAAGATACTGAGTTCATGGGAAGTACCTTGTAGGTTTTGATTCCCTTGCGAGTTTCGAAAATTTGCGGAAATTTGCGGCATAAACGGCTGTATCTTTTGACTGCATTGGCTTAGAAGTTTGATTTTTTCACAGTGCCAAGGGACAGTAAACCTGAGTATTTGGTATAAATTTTAGCTTGATACCTCCACGCGTTCCTGAGAAAAAGGTTCTTGACAGACGGACGGACGGACGGACAACAAATATGATGATCCTATAAGGGTTCCGTTTTTTAACCGACTTCAAAAAAAGGTTCTCAATTCGGTAGTATTTTTTTTTATCTTTTTTTTTTCAATGTTTGTTACCTCAGAACTCCGTCATTGATGAGCCAATTCGTAATTTTTTTTTGTTTGTAAGTATATGCTTCCAGGTGGGTCCCATTTTTTTCAAAAATTCAGTTGGATCATGGGATCCATGAGGAATTGAGGGAACTCCTCAATTATATTAGGCACGCGTGTAGTGATTTTGGTATTTTTTATTATAACTCGTGTATTTACACCCGGCAATCATAATTTGGTGGAGTGGAATTGATGATGAAGACCACAGATGACTTATGGAATTCCTCAACCAGATACTTAAAAGTACAAAAGTACGTCACAGATTCTGATAAGATTCCGTTGAAATAGCAACTAATGAAGTGCCAAAGGTGATCCTTGTGGAATCGATGGAAGTCCTCAAATATTATCGGGTCACATACAGCGATTGGGTTTTTTTCTCTAATAATCGACGCATTTGCTCTTGGAAATCAGTTCATGTGATGAATTGGAAAAGAAATGTGGAAATGTTCTCGTGGCTTGGCGGAGCCTACGTTTACCGTTTATCATTATCACTTTCCGTCTTCCAAAATAGCTCTGTTCGACACAGTGTCAGTATGTCGGTCAATGTCCGTGTTATCGTATCTTGATGTGCAATGTCTTTGTTCGCAGATCTATGGACTTATCTACCGTTCTTGTACTCCTGTGTGTCGTTCGTCGGCGTCATGATGCTGTTGGGTGAGTGCTTTATCGGTCGATGAATCTGGTGTGGATTTCGAAAAAGAAATTGGTCTTTATCATCTCCGCCCATTGACCTACTGATGGGATAATATACTCTTAAAATATATATGTGTATATTAATATGTTTATAAACAATTTTCAATTTGGGCAGTTGCATTTGTTTTGGCTCGTTTCCTTTTCGGAAGAAAGAAAACAATAAGTATTTGTGTATTTATTATTATAATTATGGTGGCTCTTAGGGGGACAACATTTGTGTCCGACTTTTGAGGAATCTTCACCAGTTGTGATAGCAGCATTTTAGATGTAACTAGTAAAGTTAGAAGAAATATAAAAACACCGATTGCTTTTAATAACAATACCTAAATTACCTAATAGCCTGTAAACATAGTCGGGCTCTGACGAATCGACAGACACCTCAATTATAAACATCCACCCGTTAATTGTAAAAAAGATAGACAATAAAGTATACCGAATAGATAAAAACACATCGTTACGTTTTTAATGTTCTGTGTCATAGCAAACATTATATCTAAATTTGAAGCGACCTTGTCTATGTTCATCTACATCCTTTGTTATATTTACACACCAATGTGATATTAGGCGTTGCAATAGATCACAACAGGTTTTTATTTTTTCTAGGTTGGTTGATTACTTATTTTGAAAAGGCTTTATCGTTTTTTATCATCGTCATATCATTTTCAGCCTCTGTATATACGTCCCACTGCAGGCCTGTTCCTCTTGCCTCAACTGTGCTCCGCGGCGAGGTATATCGACACCTCGGAGGTGTGCGAGACACCTCCGAGGCGTCGGCATACCCGGCCGCGCTAGGAACGAAACAACACGTGCCATGCGCACGAGTATAGTATGGCATGATTCGAATTTTCTAGCTGTCAATCGGTTTTGCTAGACAGAGAAAGTTCTGTACATACACAAGTACTAATGTATTATTATTATTCTGTCCTGCTGGGCCTCTCTCCTTATAAAATAAAATAAAAATAAAAAAGCCTTTTATTTCTGGTCTGACATGATTTGGGTAATGAAAGAAAAAATCACTTGAATTGCACTAGCTTAAATAAACTAAATAACACTAGCTAAGTTTATATAATGCACCAGAACCCTATTTGATGATCGCTTTAGCCTAGTTGGTAGTGACCCTGCCTACGAAGCAAGAGGTCCTGGGTTCGAATCCCGGTAAGGGCATTTATTTGTGTGATGAGCACGAATATTTGTTCCTGAGTCATGGATGTTTTCTATGTATTTAAGTATTTATTTATCTATATAAGTATGTTTATCGTCGTCTAGTACCCATAGTACAAGCTTTGCTTAGTTTGGGACTAGGTCGATTTGTGTAAGATTGTCCCCTAATATTTATTTATTTATTTTGAGGTAAAGGCCTCTTCCAGATCCTCTCTCCTTAATCTAGCAAAATAAATCTCTTACTATCTCTGCATTCACGATACGCCCCGTGAAAGCACTCTTTCCTCAACATCTTTTAAGTGATTGGCAGTCTTCAACGATGTAACACTTTCTATTTGCTTATCGTTACTTTGAATAAAGCTCGTATGTCTTACTATATGCCATGTCAATATCCAGATTTTAATACTTGACAGTACAGAGTACATTTAGCTGCAAAAATATTTGTGTTACTAACGCACTCAAAAATATTTTCACACTGAATCTATACCAATGACAGTGGATTCGGTATCAAACACGTTTACTTTGTACAAGAATATAGATAAAGATTTCCTTGAGTCATTAAGCCTGCCTTTTGTGTTTATTATTATTGTCCAATAATACATGAAATAGATTATTATGTCATAGAAAATGTTTCATTCACGATGATATGTGTGGATCTCTTCAGTAACGACAATTTGCAACAATTTACACGTGAGCGAAACTGTTAACATTTAATATAATTTGGAACATGACTCACAATAAATTCTTTACCTTCTTTTTAGATAACGCCGCCGTGGAAAATATGCATAAGTATATGTTTAACCCGTATACACAAGTTTAGTTTAGACTCAAGATTTTTAGTATACCGTACCAAAATTGGTCCAACGGAACACTTATGTTGACATGAGAATATTGAGAATCAAGGGTTAAGTTACTTATAAGAATTATTATAATCTTATAATTGACGTCAGTAACAAGTAGGTAACATATGAATGTTATCACGAAACGTGGGTCAGTGTGGCATTGTCACGGCACAAGGCAGACCGCTGACCCTGTTTTCGTAATGGCCGATGACCCTGTTAAGCGTTGCAATTTATTTTGTTAACTGTACTGTCGGCGGCGCTAATGTTGAAGCGAATAGGCTTTTCATAATAATAATTGGGCACAGGTTAAGGCTACTTACACACTGACGGGTGTTTAGAGTAACCTTCAAGATCTACCAAGGCGAGGCTTATTGGAATAAAATGGTGGACCTTCGGAATCCCAAAAATGCGCACTGAAATTGGAGTTTGCCTTTTTTCGAAACATTTATGCCATTTCTATACGTCTGTTTTCCACTTTCTGTGTCAACCCGTGTTTTAGGAAATTACCTGTGATGGACGCCGAGGGATAGCATTGTTCGCGCTCTTCGTACGCACAAAACGTTTTTGTCTTTGATAGTTGCCCTATATCAAAACAAACAAACGAACGGACATCTTAACGAGCTCCAACTAATTAAAACATGACTTTAGGCGCTTAGCACACCTGTCGATGTTTAAATGGCCTGCTGCGGCACGCAATCGAGTCTGTTTTTGTTTAGTTTCGTTCCGCGATTGACAGCGACCGTAGGCGTTATAATACTCATAAATTAACACGTGAAAACGATTGATATTAGAAGCATTGCCAAGTCCGCTTGTCATTGCATGGAACGATCAACTTTCTTTTGTCTTTACTGTATTAACACCATGAGGATAGTGGTCACAACTCACTACTATGATCGTCATTTTTAGGAGAGTTACAACCTTATAACTGTAATAGAATAAATGATGTCGTCTAGACTCTAGAAGTTTCTAGACTATTTGGATTATGAAGTGTATACAGTTTGTGGCCTGTAACAGGAGCAAATATTTAAACGGACGCTTCCTTAGAGCATCTGCACAAGGGGTTCCTTGTGATCAATTTTTTTTAATTCTGAGAAATTTTGATCTAAAGTAATGACCTCCAAGTAATGTATGTTGGCACCACGAGATCATAGCACAGCAGTCAATACAGATTTTGAGGTAACATCATGTAATGATCATCATAATAGTTTTTGCACTTTTGTTTTTAAAAGTTTTTTGTTTTTTTTTTGTGTTGCCCCGTGTGTTGTCGGGTTAGAATTTCACCACCCCCTCTTTTCCCGTGGGTGTCGTAAAAGTCGACTAAGGGACCAGGGTTGAAGTGTGTTGTGGGCGATGGGCTAGCAACCTATCACTGCAATATCACATTTTGTCGATCTTTTATACCCACATTTATGCTAAAAGTGGCGCTGGAACATACGCTTCATGTGCTCTGCCTACCCCTTTTGGGAATGGGGTCGTGAATGTATGTATGTATGTATGTTTTTTGTTATTATTTTAGTCTTGTGTAAAATAAAATAACTACTTATGTCACCCCAGAAGAGTAAAAATACACGTAATTATTTATTCTTCAATTAAAACCACGTGGAAATAATTGCTTACAAGCTTATATACTTTATAATAAGCTACCGTTTATTTTTTTGCTCCTATTCCATGCCACACCCTGTATATACGTAGGTCTTATGGAACTGATATGCCTAATATTATTATATGTTGATTTGATATTAAACAGGATCTGAAATCATTATCAGCCTAACTAGCGTGATTAGTCGACAATGAGAAGGTGATTTAAATAAGATATCCTGTGCTGAATTAAAGTATTTAATAATAATGCACACGATCTTTATCATTAGAATACCCGTTTTCCCAAAAGCAAAACTTAACACGACGTGCACTTTGCCGAAATATTTTTTAACATGCTTTCTCTGTTGGGGCAATTTACGTTTTTGAGAAATAAAAAACGTGTTGAGTAGGTAGGTATAGACATATTTAAGGAACGTACAGTCAGCAGTAGAAACATTACACTATCAACGCTCGCAAAAATATCTCAACATTCACGACATTAACATTGCATCGGAGTCGCTCTCAAGCTATTTTTGGGTGCGTCAGTTGCGTTTATATTATTGTAGCTATTACATATTGATAAAAAAGCAAAAATTCTAAACTTCAGCGCCTTATGATGCTCATGTACCAATTTCTAGGTCGACAAGGCAAGTTACCCAAGTGACATCCATATTTCCACGGACATATCTAACCCCCTAAGGCCCACCGTACAATACCCACAAAATGGCATTGAATTTGAATCAGCTAGTGTAGGAAATAGAGTTGAATTTCGTTTGTTTCAAGAGACGACCGAAACAAAACAATAGCAACTTCTTTAAGAGAATAATTTAGGCCTTAAGCCGGCCACGGCCTTAGGAGGATATAAAAAGTAAATAAAACTACTGAACTTCACCCTCTTCCTCCTCCCGTTTAACCTCCTTCTCCATAAAGTACTGAATGAGTTCCTCATGCTGAGGGAACATCTCCCTCAGTTCCACCAGACACTCTTCCAGTTTGTCTGTGTCCTCAAGTTCCTTGTGTGCTTTGGCTTTGTATAGGCGAGCCTTGAAGCTGTTCTCGTTTAATCTGATGGCCCAGTCGCAGTCTTGGAATACCTGTAAACAAAAAAGAAACAAAATGATGATTGCTTCTTTGATACGGGTTCCCTTTATCTGCCATAATATCGATTGTCCGAAATACACTTCGCATAACAGTTATCGCAGAAACATTTTTAGCCGAATGATACTTTAGCATAATCATATACTTAGCATAACTATCATGTCGCATAACACTCATTTGGCAGAATTTTGAATTACAGAATAGTAATATGGCCGAATTTACTTTCGCAGAATTTTACTTAAAACACTCGTGTGATCCTATTATGAAACTAGCTGACGATCGTTTCATAAAACCACACTCATATTTTTAAGCCTCTCATTATGGATCAGTTGCATAAACTACTATTTATATACTACATATTTTCTTATAAAAATCTGTTTATAAAACTCAGTTATTGGGCTGGGCGTGGAATATAGGCGTTACATAACATTTATTAAGAAAATCAATCTATCTGAGGTATAAGAGGATTCCAAACAAGCTAAACAGCGTGTTGCTGAGCCCCGGGTTATATGTTTACCCTGTTACTGTTTGTACTCCACTGTTACACACCGTTGGGTGCATCACATAACTTTTCATGGGAAGATTTGACGAAAGTGTGCGTGACCATTCTCGCGATAATTTAAAATAAATCCGCTTTTTGTCTGTCTGTTCTGCTGTTCGTGATATTTTTTATCATAATCATGACATAATGATAGTTTTAAACACGCAACCGCGAAAAAGTTACGGAATATTAAGATAAAAAATATATGTATGTACCTATAAGACGCATACTTATCTAATTATGTACGTGTACTTATTGTATCCATCTATTCAAGCGTTGTGACACATTCGTCATTCATTATCATTATACTCTACCTAAATATGTCAGTGTCAATGTGAATTGAGTCCGAAGTGCAATTGCCTAACATATCGACCTAAAAATAGTAGAAACTATCGTCGGAGTGACATACTAACACTGAGAGATAGCTAACAAATACCATGCAATGCGGTTTCTAACCACAACTGCTTGCATCGTGTAAATGCTAATAATTACTTTACATCTGTTTATCTCCTAGAAAGTCGGATGCGGTGTAACTTACTTAAGGGACTATAAATTAGTATATTAGCCTGTAGTAACTATGTAAATTACCCATTATCAAATGAAGACACATAGATTACACCGATAAAGTCACTTCAAAAATATAATTGACAAATACCTTAAAAAAAATGAACGTGGTTATCTTATAAATATTTGGGTTGACTGATTACTAAGACAGCTGATTAAGGTGACAATAATAATTATCCACTTTACCTTCTGGAAAATTCCTAGCTTTGGAAAGGGCAAGGTCATTGTACTCACGGCTCGGGGTTGTCTTTGGCATGGTCCGAGCGTTTGTAGGGCATAGTGATGTGCCGGGGAATATTCCCGAGAACGGGAATATTCCCTTATGGGAATTTCCCATATTATGGGGAATATTGAAATACAAATTAGGAAAATTAAAGTTGTAATAAAAGTAAATAAAATGAATAGTGCCCCCACAAATAAAGTGCCATTCGCCAAAAACTGCATTATTGTACTAATTCTGACTTTTTATCTCAATTACCATTTAATATGTAAATATTTTCATATTTTGTATTCGTATAATATTTTATTGTGGTTTTTTTATTAACTTTGTATCGTTTTTGTTACTTTCAGAAGTACTTTTGTAAAATTTGTTTTTTTCTGATGGGGGAATATTCCCATTGTTCACGGGAATATTCCCAAGACATTGGGAATTTACTTTTGCGGGTAAATTACACTGGTTAATGTCTTGGTAAAAAAATCAAGGGCCCAAGTTATCATGGAATCCCTAATAGCAAGATATATAAACATACACAATTTCAATATTCCCGTATGTTCCCTTGTATGGGAATATTCCCGGGAATGTTCCCGGGAATATTCCCACCTGGAGAATATTCCTGGGAACGGCACATCACTACTAGTACATCGCTATTTCAGACTCGAGTCAGCTAGTCGTAGTCGAGTTGCAGAGTCATATAGGCGCATCACACACTCCCGCTGCATCCCGCTGCGGCGTGCGGAGCGACGGTTCGCAACGTTGTATGCCAGTACCTCAGTTTGTATATAAATTTACTTCACACTGCGCCGCACCCCCGTCCGGTGAACTTTGTATGAGGCTCCGCACGCCGCAGCGGGATGCGGCGGCAGTGTGATAAACGCCTTAAATGTATCTTCGAACCTTTAACGCTGCACTTACATTTGACTATAATATGTCACTTAGTTCCAGCTTAGTATTACCGAGGGCACGGTAAAATTTGCCTTGTACTTGACTTCGCAGTTATTCCAGGATAGTATTCTTTAGATTAACGCTTTACTTGTGTTTTGGACCCTTTCAGCGCACCTCCGATTTCAAGTCCGTTGCCTTTTGAAAGTCCCTTGCTAAAAATTAGCTAGCTGACTGCTCAGCTCAATATAACCTTGGGGTGTTACAAAAAAAGAATACTCTACCTTTGCAAAGTTCCCCAGCTTAATATTAGTGAGCGCCCGGTCACAATACAGCATGGGATTGTCTTTCACTTGTTCCAAGGCCCGATTGTAGCAGGACAGCGCTTTCTCAAACTCCCCTCGATTGAAGGCCTTCTGCGCTTGAGTCTTGAGGGTGTCGGCCCGCTCTCGTCGCACCTTCCTGTCTTGGAAGCGCATTTCTGCGTCCTTGCTCATTTCGGCCATCCATACGTCTTTGTCGATTTCACCCTGTAATGTGCGACAGCAGAAGAACCATTTAAAAACTATTTAAATACATAGGAAAAATTTCACTTGCGAATTTTTTCAAGTATTGCAAAATATTAATTGTAAATTTAAAAGTACGCAACTTGAAAGGACTAATGCGCACAAAATGTGTGGCGTTGGGGGAGCGCCCCAACAACTTCATTAAATAGTTTAAATGAGTATGTTTCAGGCGCCCTGTTGTCATATGTTCTGAAATGTACGTTTTCTCAGTGTTTCAACAGTATCGTCCAAACAAACTTCTTCAAAGTTTGCTCCCTCAGAACGGGACACTTAGTGAAAACGTAGCCTAAATTGCGGTTAAAGAACGAGAAGGAGATACATTTATATTCCTATGGTTTTGGAATCATTTATTACAAGTACGCGTGGATATAAAATACAAATTCAAATACGAATCAAGTCTGTAGCAAGCGTGCCAATACCAGGTGTACCGACAGGGTTGTTATATCGTAAACAAGGTGCTTATTGATTCTGATAAATTACGTCCATAGTTAATTATAGTTTGGGAATGTCGACATTACACGTGCCTAATATTTACATGTCACAGGAATGTCAGACCAGCACGCCGATAACGCCTGAACTGTGCTTAGTCAAAATTACACCGTGTCCAAAATTATTTTGGTGCGGCTCTTCAGGTGCCTTCTAGTACAGGCGGCGTAAAAGATATGAATGATTTCTTTCTTATTTCAGTGGAATAAGTTTCAACACTGTAATCTGGGGGCACGGCAGTGCCCCCGCCAAGTCGAGCAAAACAGCGAGCGGCACGGCCGTACCATCCTTTTCTCGAAGCAGTTCAGGCCATTTTGCTAGAAGCCTGAATTTTCAGTAACCAAGCACGCATTGTATAACCACAATATATTTCAAATTTCATCTGATTTGAACCAGTGGTTTAAAAATTATAACTAGTCAAAGTTTCTTAATTTTGTCACTCACTGACTCACCGATCATCAAAAGTCTAAGGCACTTCTAGCAGATATAGAAGCTTCAAATTTAGAATACGTTTAGTGTATAAATTAGTGTTTAGTGTATAAATAAATCAAGACAAAAAAAATGCAATTTCACTCCAGTTTTCTAGATACACCAACTGCGTAAATAACTTTGTAATCACATATAAACATATAGGATATATTATATTTGCAGTGAATGGGACAAAAAATTAAGAATGGGGATATTGATAACACAATAACCTACAAAAAGAAGTAAGATCCCATAAAAACATTCCATGTAAAAAAGAGGCCATGTTTCGAAACTCTTCCACCGTAAAAAGTTGTGAGATATTTCGTAGTACCAAGCGTAGTACCAAAGAATGCCTGACATTCTTATTTTTCTTTATTTGCTAGCTAACTAAAATTTTGTGACTTGGCAATCACACAATAGTTACTACATAGTTTTAGGTATACAAAAAACCATAAATGCAGTAATGTTGTGCGATTGCCATGTTGCAGAATTTTATTTAGCTAGCAAATAAAGAAGAATAAGAATGCCTGAGACTTGGTACTACGAAATATCTCGCAACTTTTTACGGTGGAAGAGTTTCGAGACTTGGCCTCTTTTTTACATGGAATGTTTTTATGGGATAGTACATTACATACCTAGTGAGGACCATAAATATGCGATCTGGGGTTTCACGAATTACCGCCCGTGGTGCGTACACAACTTTACCTCTTCTCCTGGGTGTGAAGTGAGATTTGCCGCAAATTTTAGGCAAAATACCGTATCATATAGTGTATCATATTCTGTAGTAACATTTCCAAACTTAGCGTTATAATTGCTTATGATCTGGCTAATTGAACACCAACAACTCGACCCTTGATACCAGACGCCTTTATAGCTCTTGGGTAACGCTTATTTATAAACCTCTCGTACCTACGGATGTACCGATCTTGGATGCATAATCAAGCGTTTTTCAACATCCAATTCTTGCACGTGTGTAATAAATAAATAAATGAATTTTATTCTGCAATTAGGCCGTAATGGCACTTTTACAAGTCAAAATTCTACCGGAGTTTCTGAATGTAATGTTTATATTAAATAATAACGGACTTAATATGATAAGGTCTTAATCGTTACGCCGATTACGATAAGCCGTGCCAAGAAAATTAGCACACCTCAGATCCTATTAGTCGTATGTCTTACAATATAGATTTATAGTACTGATAGAAGTATGAATTTCAGGCCCCTATTCCACCAACTTGACAATTGTCACCTGACAACGACAATTCTCCGTACATTGCTGATTCCACAAGTAACCTAGCAACCACCTTAACTTCTAGAACAAGTAATGTATGGCGAATTGTCAGTGTCAGGTGACAATTGTCAAGTTGGTGAAATAGGGCCCTGATTTCGTAATTCTGAAATGGCACCTGTGATGGACATTAACTCTGTTTAATTGTGTTCTGCAAATAGAGGTACCTACAGTCTACAGTCTATTCGAGGGCGATGTTTTATGTTTATTTATATTGTTACACGTGCCAAGTCGCTTTCACTAATAAATATGTCACTTATGTTATTTATGTTGTTTCATAAAAACTGTATAGGTACGCTTTAAACCGAGTTCATTCCATTAATATTTTACCAAACAATACAAGTATTATTACACTGTGTATTTATATATGTATTGGCATGTATTTATTTGTCTAGAATTAATACCTATTAGGTTTTGTTTATTTTCTCTGTTTTTGTACACGGTATAAGTTTGCCTATCTCGGTCTACCTACCTTCCTCTCAATTGTTCAAAGGTTAGCTGGAAGAGATCCCTTATAGGGATAAGTTCGCCTTTGTACTTTGATCTATTGTATGACATGTATATTCTTTAACCTGTTATTGTGTACAATAAAGTGCTTACATACATACATGGATAGTAACGGAACCGACAGTCAGTGTCAATAGTAAGATAGTAACAAAACCGTCAGGTTAGACATGACTTAAACATCACTTTAGTTAACCTTAACCTGCCATTTACGAGTGAGATGAGGCCCATCAGCGCGTTCTGTATAACAGCCCTATTTGCATACAAACATACACACCTTCTCATTCTCCATAGACTGAAACGCCTTTTTATTAATCACCGTACGATCTGACTTGACTTTCATCTCCACGTCTTCGTCAAAGATAACCTTTCCATGAAGGTACTTATCGGCCAGCGAGGTAGCAGCATCAGACTTCGCCTTGTCTCCGCTAGCCATGTCTTTGACAAGACCTGACACTTCGCCTATCCTCTTCACGAAGTTGTTCCATTCTTCGTTCAACTCCAATTCTTTGTTGTCCTTTAAAGCAGGATTCGACAGAATGCTTCGCAGACTCATGGTTGGCGCATTAGCGTAATTGTTTAGTCAGTTACAAATAAATCGCGTGTTTGTTGTTGAAAAGTCAATGTTACTGACAAAACTGCGCGTAGCGACGGTTGCCAAGGCGATAACTTTTTCCAAATCTATGTTTGGAATTGAGCGGGAAAATCCGCGAAGTTGATAGTGAATCTAATATTTATTATTATTGCAGTACTGTACCGATTATAATCATTAACTCGCATCATGACTTTTTAAATCAGCATTTTAACTGACGATTAGAGCTCAGAACACCCATAGTTGCAAATTAAGTGTGACTCATAAATATAACTGTCCATTCGTATTTCGTCTTGTGGCGAATGACATACATCTAATGATAACGAGGGCCTTTTTTATATTTAACTTAGTTTTAATTTCATTTAGTTAATGTTAATTATCCTCTTGTATATACTTTAGAAAAAAAAACATATATCCGATATGATCAAATATATCTTTGTTGTCGTACGTATTTGCATGCAAATAGAGGCACAAGATATTCCACAATCAGTGAGAACGTATGTTTTTAAAATGTTTTGACATGAAGATCATGTTTGATGATAAAAAGGATGCTTTGATTTGTGCTAATCTCGAATTGAAACTTCTTCGCCGTCTGCCCCTTTAAAGATAGTCATAATTAATAATTTACTTTAAAAACAAAGTTTTAACCGACTTCAATTTAGTACTCCGCCAAGCCACGAGAACATTTCTTTTCCAATTTACCTCATGAACTGATTTCCGAGCGCAAATGCGTTGATTATTATAGAAAAAACCCAATCGCTGTATGTGGCCCGATAATATTTGAGGACTTCCGTCAATTCCACAAGGATCACCCTTGGCACTTCATTAGTTGCTATTTCAACGGAATCTTATCATAATCTGTGACGTACATTTGTACTTTTAAGTACATAATTGAGGAATTCCATAAGTCATCTGTGGTCTTCATCATCAATTCCACTCCACCAATTTATGATTTCCGGACACGAGTTATAATAGAAAATACCAAAATCACTACACGCGTGCCTAATATAATTGAGGAGTTCCCTCAATTCCTCATGGATCCCATCATCCAATTGAATTTTCAAAAAAATGGGACCCACCTGGAAGCATATACTTACAAACAAACAAAAAAATTTACGAATCGGCTCATCAATGACGGAGTTCTGAGGTAACAAACATTGAAAAAAAAAAAAATTCAACCGAATTGAGAACCTCCTCCTTTTTTTTTAAGTCGGTTAAAAACAAAAAGCTAAATAGAATTATCTCGTCTCACTACAGACACGGACGTTGCCATGTACTCCTGACTAGTAACATATTAAATCACCACTAGTGATGTGTGTAACAGTTTATCCACGTCACATAAGTGGGTCATTGGAAGTGAAGCCTGCCTGCAAATGACGGATTAATTAGCTTTAAAAGGATATGGATACAATCGATAACAACACGGTGTGTCGTAATTGCTGAAAACATGTTCGAACTTAATTTATAACAATTATCTAAACAATGACATTGTCTACACTTGAAAATTCCCATGTTACGCAAGCTTATGAAAAAGGCCTCTATGTAGCACTGGTGTTAAAATTGTTCATCGTATTGTATTTGTTATGTACGTGTGACTACTGTCATACTTTGTTTTTGTATCTTCACTGTTGTTCTCTTGTTTGTGGCCCGAACCGAAGGTGAGGGCCATACATATACGATCTGGGGCTTTACAAATTACCGCCCGTGGTAAGTACACAATTTTACGTCTTCATCTGGCCACAATGCGAGTTTTACAGTACGCGCAGCGTGCAGTAAAACTCGCATTATGGCCTGGTGTGACGTAAATAACAAATTTTAAACTTCCCCAATCTAACCAGTGTTTTATTTCCAGTGTTTACCCCTCTCGGCTTCGTTCATCTCTTCGGAGTGGTGGGGGGCGTGTTGGTCAAGCCCCAGTTCCTCCAAGACCTCAACGAGGAGTACTACGTGTACTCCTTCGAGGAGGAGACCGTCAGGCGGAGGATGAACAACGCTGTTTCATCAGGTATGATGCTGGTTCAGCCAAGTGCAAAAATATGTAGGTATCGATTTAATCCTCTCATAAAAATATGCGACGAAACCTTAATCCGCCGACATAAAGGCGATAGGACATGTTTATGAGCAGGTATAGTAGTTATATGCAATCATATTTTTACACACTGATCCATTCACAATACCGGGCCGGTTTTCTGAGTTCCGTCCATCTGCGATGTGTACCCATAATCGAGTATAGTAGAGTCGGCCAAGAAGGTGATCTACCGCTTTTGAACCTTAATTTACAAATAATAAATCCGATAAATGGTACCTAACACCACTTTCTTAGTTTACTGTACCTACATACCAAAATCGGTAACTCAATCAATTTTCATCGATACTGGAAAATCCGGGTTAGGAGGTACTCCCAACCGAGCTTGTAGTATGGATCTGTTAGCAAAAGAACTGTGTAATAATAGTATTGAGTATCTGCATTTTGGTAAGCTTTTTGGTAACATATATCTTTTTTTTTTACGGAGTGGAAATGCACTTACGCATCCCCCCAGGGGAAGCTATAATGGGGGGTATGTGGGAATCACACCCTCCAGCCATCTCTATTTAAAGAGGAGTTTCTCCGGCGTTTCCGTCTTTGCCGTTAATGGGAGCGCCACGGGATCGCGAACATGTCACCACGGCGCCCTGGTAATATATATCTATGCTAATAAGATTAACCTCTAATTTACCTCTAATTCTTCTTTTTCTAGTGGAGTGGGTGAGTACTTTGATTCGGGGGGCGACTTTGATCAAATAGGTTTTACTCCGAAATCTTTTTGTTTACTTGTGGGTGAACTGTGGCAGTGAATATATTAGTATTCTATCTTGCTGTCTACTCGATTAAACCTTCTTAATTTCAAATAGATCTGTTTTTATACTTCATTCAAATTGATCAAAGTAGCCCCATTTTTTCCTAAAGTAACCCGAGTCGAATGTATTTTCCATATGCGTATTGTTACAGTTTATTCAGTTCTTAGCTCTAAATCGATGCACGTTATGGCATTAGTATTTGTTATCGATACCTATAGCTACCGCTGAGAATTTTCATTTCTCATGCTCTAAAGGTTCGTCTTTATGCTGTGTGTAGGCGACATAAAGTCGCATTTTATGCTCTAGTGCCTAAAGTAAAATCTTCGTCGAAGACCAAGGCAATCGGTCCAACAGCCACACCAGCAACTAACCAACACCAGCACAGTGAAACCTGGATAATTAACATCTCAAGAGGCCAGCAATTTTGTGTCAATTAAAGAGGTATTTCATCTAACCAGGTCGTACCAATTAACCAGGTTCAAAAACAATTGGTCTCATTTATAGAGGTCCTCAATAACAGCAAGCAAATTTCTTTTATGGAGGTGCAAGTCGTGCAAGTTTATAACAAAAATAGTAAATCCTAAAAATCTTAATACCTTAATCATATGTTTTTTTATGATATAGAAAAAAACTGCTACGCGAATATAATTTTTGTAAATGATTTCTTTTCATTCTAAAGATCAAACAGATCATGTTTAAAATATTGATATTATTTTACTGTTTTACTTGAAAATTTGTAGGTTCGGGTTGATTTCATAGAAAACGCTATAATAAAACAATTTTGAAATACAGTTATCATATTTGTAGGCAGGTACAACACATCAAAACTACCTTCCAAAAGGCAAAAATATCAGTGTGATTGAAGGGCCTTTCAAGTTTAGAGTCAAAGTGGTCTTCGGTGCCTCGTGTGCCAATTATACAAGAGGAAGAGATTTTTTTTTAAATCAAGTGATTTAACAGCGTTTAAATTATAGAGTTATTCGATCAATTGTGACCTTGTGAGTCAATTAAAGAGGAAATATTGAGAAAAAGTTTTAAAATCCAAATGTCAATTATATAGATCCCGAAATTTCAATTGCAGAGGTCTTTTGCTGCCAGGGGACTGGGTCCGGCCAATTGGTTGCAATTGTAGAGGATGCTCAATTACCCATGTCCCAATTAACCAGGTTTCACTGTAATCACTTTCTGATAAGCTAATAATTTAATAAGTACGAGAGAGACTCAAGTATTCACAGCGACGTATAGCATAGCTAATGTTTTAAAACTAGCACTCTTTGACTTTAGTGAATTATTTGATCCGATTTGTTCTATGGTATACTTGGGGATTTTTAAGTTTTGGTTTCACTACAACGTCATTTCAATTTATTCCAATATTTCTAAATCCTAAAATAACTGAGTGCCAAAAATGCGTAAATCCCAGAATGACAACTTTTTTCTCAAAACTGGCTCGTAAAATGTTTTAGTCTTATAATTACAAAACTGAACAAAGATGTATATCTCAAAAGATTATACGTACAAAACTTTCAAAAGAATCCGGTGTTTTGGGGAATAGAATTAGGCATTAAATATGACGATATAAAGTGTAGAGAGCTCTTAAGCAGTTCGATGAATAGTGGAAATCATACCCGTTTCCTTGAGGTTATTAACCTTGCAGATGCCTAGAATCCGCAATAAACGACAATGCCCTTAATTCTACAGGGGACGAGTTGTCTGAGCATAACGTGAACTGACAATAATATGTAACTGTCTAATTACAATCCAAGCAGGCAGACCAACAATTTAAACAAAAATAAGCCGCAGACGGACAGAGGCACATAGCGAAACTATTATAAGGGTGTTGACTACGGAACCCTAAAAACTGAGAAAAAAAGTCTCCCAATATATTTTTATATTTTTTAGCCTGCTGGGCAAAGGCCCCTTAAATACCATGACTTGAATTGTCGAGAAATGCGTCTGTGTCGTCACAGCATTTCTCAACAGTTCGCCCTGCACGGCTATCACGAGACGGCGCGCGTGCTCTCTCGTTTTTTTTCGCACTATACCTCTCATTCTAAGTGTTCTAATAAGAGAGAGAGGTATAGCGCGAGAAAAAGCGAAAGTATGTCGCGGCCGTCTCATGATAGACGTGCTGGTGTAGGCGACGCAGACGCCCAGCGGGGCTAGCACAACTGACGCCGCGCCGCGACACGAGTCGAGAAAGATCTACCCTCCTCTTTCTAATGTGCACGGTGCGAGTGAGACAGGAGACGCTCGGTCTCGCGCAAAGCGACTAAGCAGCAAGTTGTGCTAGACGTTCACAAAGATGGCGGGATGACATCGACAGAGATGATGAATGAAGTCATCCTGCCATCTCCGTCTAGGCCTGTCCTGTCTGCGCCCTTGCGGCATTGAATATTTGAATCCATTCAAGCGGGAATCCATTGAAACATTTCGATGCATCATCTCCTTACAAAGCATTATTTACTATCATAAGGACAAACTAAACTACATAGTAGCATTGTTCAGGGTCACACATTGTGCAGTTTATCTATTTAGCGCTCGCCTCAAACATGCATTGAATATCGTAAAACGTTTAATTACGTGCTTATACATCTTGAAGCTTACGCTGAATTAATATGGTTGCTTATTGTTTGATCGTAGAGCGGCACGCAGACGTGATTGAATAATGGGCATTAGTGGGGCAACTGAAATAAATCACTCAGCATCCTTTCAACTCCCCAGTTGCAATTTGGGTGAATCAACTTTTTTCTGTCGCTAGTTGCCAGGGTTTCGTCTTCTTTTTAAAGACGCGAATTTATGGGCTTAAATCCGCCAAATGTAGTGTTTGTTGACTAACCTAACCTAACCCCCTTTGTATGCGCCGTCTTCTACGCTTATTAGAAGACCATTCTGTAAAAAAAAAACTAAGAAACTCGAACATGTTTGTGTTCTGTCTAACGGGGATAAATAGCTAGTTGTTTGACCCATTGTCAATTTTAGATGACTTGGATTGAAGGATGTTAGTCCCAGGACAATATAAAGGTTTTCTTAGTATAATTTATTAATCTGTTTTATTCGTGAACTTAGACACTTCTTCTTCTGCTTATTTAAGAGCTAAGCTCTTGTCGGTGTAGCTCAAAGTAGACCCTCCATCTACTCTGATACCAGGCAATCTCTTTGACACTAATAAGTACAGTCAAGTGCGAAAATATGTATTGATAACATCCTCTCATAAATAACTACCAAAATCTTAATCCGCTGACAAGAGTTATGGGACATATTTAAGAGTAAGTTGTATGCACGGAAGAGTAGGTACGGAGATTACTCCCTATATACAAACCTACAGATAGATACGATGTCGCGCCCGGCCAGCCATCCGTATGTGGTCATCAGCTGACTCGGTCCAGCTTAGCGCCGGAATCGGTGATATCCGCGTTTTTTCACCACATACGTGATCGCCGCGACCTCGGACGTTACAACCTTCGTTTACTCCGACCCGTGACGGGATCTGTTTTTGTATTGGACATAGATTCTGTGTGACTCGTTATCGGAATATTTGCACTTAGGATAAACATGTTTGTTTTAGTTTTTGTTTGTTCTGAATTATACAGTGCGCAGTACATCAGCTTGAAATTTTATTTAACAAATAACTACACCAACGTAACATACATAAGCGGGGTTGACTAAGGATAATAATACATAATATTTACGCGGGGTTGACTACACTTAGTTCGACAAATATAGTTATATAATTATTACACCTACACTTCAATTTAAGTTGGCCGATTGCATGAAAGTAGTCCATTCAAAAAGCAACTCTACCGTCCAAGGGGCTCGTGTTTTTTGACGATTTTTGACATCCTGGGCAGGTTCATCGTCTGACAATAAATTAAATGTTAACGAGAAATAAAGTCCTTTGAGTGTTTTTTTCTTAGGTTAGGTACTAAGGCAGTTTTAGACAATACTGTAAGATCAGCGTAGCCGACTTGTATTCTCCAGAACAATAGCGACGATTACAAACAATGTTCGTTTACGTTGTTCGTCGCATTATAGTTTTATGTTTGTTTTGAGCTGTACGTCATGTAAACCGTGCTCTATTTGTACCTATATCTTTTGACACTATTGACTGGACTAACATAGGTACTCGAATATTGCATCATTTACAATAAAATCTATGTAAGTTTTTGTCATTGCTACAATCAACATTAATTATATAAAAACAACACACGCGAATAAATATCTGTCACGAATTTCTAGGGGCGTTTAGGACGTGTCAGATATTTTTGCCAGCTTTCTTATGGCAGCTGTATTATTATATCTTAGGTACTTATTAGATAACCTAAGGACTGTTCCTTAGGTTCCTGTGAACGCTTATGTTATGTCGTTGGTTCAATTATGACTCAATTTAGAAGCTGCTTCCTTGAGATAAAATATTTGCAGGGATTGTCCTTTAAAAAAGATGACTTGGCAGATTTTAGACAAGGCTTACAATCATCATTATGTACAGTAAACAACTGCATTCAATGTGAATTCATTATCACAAACCGGTTGCAATAGGCACTTCTAGATTTAACAACATTTGTTATGGAATGAATAAATGTGAATATTTTAAACCGGTTTGTAAACGAACTCAAGATTGAGCTTTTGCAAGTTGTATATGTGTTTAAAGTGCAATGACCATCTCGTGGCAGCTTGGCCGTGACAACTTCATTCTATGTTTTATTAAGGTTCTAACAAATGTGTCCAATACGCTTTGTAACTGATAGTCAAAGCAGCAAGTTTTTTTATGAAACGTTAATAACGCTCTGTTCATATGAAGTTTGAACTGAATGCAATTCAACTTTAAAGGAAATCACAACATAGACGGCAAATGAGTGTAACGAACGTTGTCTTATTTGTAGCGTGCTCAAAATTGCACCTTTCGGGGATGGCCGACAAAAAATCGGTTGAGAAACAATGTTTTAGTGTCTCTAGTGAGTAGCCGCAGTTATCGTAGCCGTGTCAATCAACTATATCTTGTTGTTATTCAGTCTCGTTAGCCAGGAGACAATATGAATGGAACTTAGAAAAGGAGTTTTATCCTACTGACATCTATAAAACAGGGCTTTAACATGACATGAACCCAACTAAGTGGATTACAACCCAGTGACTCCAAATTCCATGGGGGGTGGGGGGGCGTGGAATTTGGAGATACCATAGCAACAAGGTACAAAAAAGTTGAATCAGCCTTGTTTTCGTATCTCCAGGTATCGGCTACATATCGCCCGAGCCGATGTACCCGGACCGAGGGGACGTGTCTTCTTCTACCATCGACTCTGTGAAGAAGGACTCGTTCCAAGAGACGCCCCTGCTGAGGCTCAGGAACGGCGCGTTGCAGGCCGGCCTTAATGAGAGGCTTAAGAAGATCGTCGCCATGAGAAAGGTCGGTGTTTTTGTATCTCCAGGTATCGGCTGCATATCGCCCGAGCCGATGTACCCGGACCGAGGGGACGTGTCTTCTTCTACCATCGACTCTGTGAAGAAGGACTCGTTCCAAGAGACGCCCCTGCTGAGGCTCAGGAACGGCGCGTTGCAGGCCGGCCTTAATGAGAGGCTTAAGAAGATCGTCGCCATGAGAAAGGTGGGTGTTTTTGTATCTCCAGGTATCGGCTGCATATCGACCGAGCCGATGTACCCGGACCGAGGGGACGTGTCTTCTTCTACCGTCGACTCTGTGAAGAAGGACTCGTTCCAAGAGACTCCCCTGCTGAGGCTCAGAAACGGCGCGTTGCAGGCCGGCTTTAATGAGAGGCTTAAGAAGATCGTCGCCATGAGAAAGGTGGGTGTTTTCGTATCTCCAGGTATCGGCTGCATATTGCCCGAGCCGATGTACCCGGACCGAGGGGACGTTTCTCGTCAACCATCGACTGTGAAGAAGGGATCGTTCCAAGATACGCCACTACTGAGGCTCAGTAATGAGAGGCTTAAGAAGATTGTCGCCATGATCTCATGGCGACAATCTTCAATCAGGTGGGTATTCATATGAACACGTCTATAAAATTTAATATGTAAGAGGAAATAAAGCATACGTTGCTTGTATGCTAGAGCTCGGCTGAATGTTAAAAACTAACGCGAGTCTTTTTAATAGCTTTAACGGCTCGAGTCTTCAAGTCTCGGCCGAGCTCTAACTCACAACTATACGTTGCACACCAAGATGATTGCCAGTCAATACGAGTGTCGTGAGACGAGGACCCTTAATAGTACATTACTACAGAGGCCGGGAAGTAAGGGGTTGCCGGCCGAGTACATATAGACGGCCGAGCGTAGCGAGGTCGGATAGTTATGAGGCTGGCAACCCCTTTTCACGCCGAGGTATGTATAGTGCTTTTCTCAAACATGCAATGAAATAAATGAAAAAAACTCCAAGAAATCAAACTTTAATTTTCATGGCTGAACGCCGGGATCCTGTGCCACAAATAGTGGAATGGAAATTAAAAAAGACCATCTTGCCGGCCTAGGCCTCCAATTTTGTATGAAATGCCATTACGGATCTCTCGTCTCGCTGCGCCCGAAACGTGACACTTCGTAGCCCAATATGAAGAACACAACGTCAATATTTCATTGCATGTTTGAGAAAAGTCATTAATGTCATTATACATGCTTCAAATCAATTTTACTAGGAAATTAAACCACTTTTCTCGTTTCAACTGTTAGGATCACTAAAGATGTATTTATTTCAGGACGTATCCATTAAAACTTTCATACCATTAGAATATAAAAAGGTCCCACGAAATTCCATGTTGGAAAAACCCCCTGTTAGTCAATAAGTAATATAAACGGGACATACCTAACGATAATTGATAGCGCCGAAACCAATATTAATTCACATGTGACTCCAATCAAAGAATTGGGCCGTTATATCACTGATATTGCCCTTGGACTCCAATTGTTCTGTAATGTGTTGAAAATGTAGAATCGTACCGCACTTGGGAGACCGTGACCTTCAGGATTCAATGTAATCCATAAAATCCATACTATAATGTTATAAATGCGAATGTAACTGTCTGCTACCATTTCACGCTTTAACCACTGAAGCGATTAAGATGAAACTTGGTGTGAAGATAGTTTGAATTCTGGAAAGGACAGAAGATAGTTTTTAACCCGGAAATCATCCGCTACGGGGGTGAAATAGGGGGCGCCAGTTTTTATGGAGGTACGCTATAAAGGAGTGCCACGCGACGCGAACGAAGTCGCGGGAAAAAACTAATGTGTTATATGACTGCACTGGAGAACATCGAGGTCGGTGACCGTGTGTTAGTCGGTTAATTAGCACTGACACGCTATAGTTAGAAGGGTATAGGCGGGAACAGTTATCTATCAGTCACCGCGTACGGCCATTTCAAATAATGCGATAACCTACACATAAACACGTTCTGTATGCCTGGTTCCGTTGTTTCTTATATTAAATTGTCAAATGTAGCTGCTCGCGTGGAAGCGTTGTTATTAAGAACCCGCGAACCAAATAAAGCTTAGCGCAAGCGGAGCCGCGGTATAAAATATAGCCTACATCTGTCCTGAAGGTCCATTGTATGTATGAGTGCGGAAATTATTAATTACATGCATATATCCACACCTACCTGGGCCACGTCATCGACAAAAGCTTCAACTGAAAGCCCCATGTAGATCATATATGTCACAAGTTGAGATCATTACGCGCTAAAATGAATATACTAAAGTATAAAATACCATATAATATATTAAGATTGCTATATTTATCGCTAGCTGATTCAATAATAAGCTATGGCTTGAGTAGCTAGGGTCGTACATATAAAACCAACATGGGCTGCATCTACAAGCTACAATTGAGCATACTCAAAACTATTGTACCTACATACATGAAAAATAAACTAAAGGACGAGCCCAGTGTATTCTAATACTGCAAAGTAATGTCAATCTCTAACAAGCTTGATATGTCAATAGCTCTAGAACAATAGATAAAATAAAATTGTTAAAAACTCGAGATAGGCATAAGCAACTAGGTACGTAAGTTAGACTACCAACCTAGATATATTCTACCTAATTATGTATATATGGTACGAGGACGTGGAAGTACATGCTTCCTAACTTTCTAAATAGAATACCAGAAGATAACCTCACAAGTGTCCTTGCAGACAAAAAGTCGTGCAAGATTGCATTAAAAAGATATTTTCTAACGGGAACAGACAGCGAGGTGTAGTTGCTGGGGTGAAATTGCAATAGGTATCTATCTACTGTAATTTTTTAATTACCTATAGATTGATATTACTGTTGTGAGCGGTGCGATACATTCGCGTCACGCATAAACCTTAAACAGGTTTCTGTACGCGTCTATTATTTTGTATTTTGTTTTTTGTCTTTTAATATAAATAAATCAAGAAAAAAAACATCCCCTTTGAGGTGAAACAGTGAAGGGAGGATAGCAGATTGCATGAGTGAACAAAATCTCGGAAGAAAGCCAGGATATAATTGTCTGTGGTTTATTGTGTTACTAGTGGCTAACCAGAAACGATAATAGCCGTTGGTTGCTAAAATTCCTAACGTTATGCTTAAAGAAATGCACAATGCACATTGTGTGTTGTTTCATAGAACAAAAGCGCCTGTCGCCATTTTGTACGAATATGGTCTCGGTTCTCACATTCCATGCAGCTGAATGTTTTGAAAATATTACTTTCACATGGAAAATAGCGGCTGTCATCTCGAATACAGGCAGTTTGAAATTGTAAACTACATAGGTATGTATCTATAATAAGTATTCCATATAATAAGGCCGGCATTGTCTCGATTAGATTGAACTCGTTCGAATGGGGTTTGATGACCGTCTATTTATTTCGTTGTTGATTTATAGTAAACCCGCATCATTTTAGTGTTCTATACCAGAATTGGTCCAAAGGAATACTTATGCGATTAATCGGTGTCAGTCAGTCTATCACGGGCAGTTTTTTCTCTGTACAGTTAGCAGCAGAACTGTAGATTGTTGAATACGGGTGTAGACTCGAAAATTATTATTACTCCAAAAGAAAGAAGGCAAAAAAATATGCCTAGTGACGAAAATCCCATTCAGAGATCTCAAAGAATTACGAAGCTACAACCGTTTTAATATTGCTTGTTAGAGAGAGAAAACGCAAACAGTGTGTGACGTCACATTACGCGATGCTTCCGGGAGGCCGCGTCGACGGCGGCGCCGAACACGGTGGGCGCGGCACATTGCCGTCTTCCAGTGACGTCACATTTTTCCAGCGTCATCGTTTCATATGAAGTTGCGTTTTGCGAAAAAGGGACAGAACATACCCCTTCTTAAAACTTTGGACACTCATAACTTCGACATTATTTAACCTTTTGCGTTGTTTTCTCCATTTGACTACATTTTTAATCTTTACAAGGATCGCGTTCATCATTCGACCGCGTGCGTCCCGCCCGGCGGACGGCCCACAGGGCAGTAGGCCGCAGGCATTATGATTTAGATTTCTATATTTCTTTATTTCATAAAATAAATTTACATTATAAGTTAACTTTAAGCTAATTTACACGAATTTATTTAATGATCGTCAAATAATGAATATTAATTGAATGAAATGTTACATGTACAATACAACATTATTATGGACATATATTACAAAATGATTCATGATAAAGTCAAAATAGGGAATATAAATATTGATATTGATATCTTGTAATGATCGTCAAAATAAAAACCTGAACATTATCAAATTATAAAACAATTTAAATTAAATGAACCATGTCAAATATATTATATATATGTCCATATACTCACATACAGAATACAATGGATGTTCTAATAAAAAGATTCTCAGCTGACGTTTGAATTTTTATATTATATGCGCCGATCGTTGTTTGTGGGGTGTCGCCCGTGCTACTATTTGACGCTTTATATCAATAACACTAATCCCTTACACCATCAGGAGGTGGAGAACAAACGCAAGACCTCGTCGTTGCAACGGAATGTGGTCTACCCACTCGCGATGCTGCTCCTGCTCGCGCTGACGGCCATCACTGTGCTCATGGTCATTCAGAACACGCTGGAACTCCTCATCGGGATCAAGGCGCTGCCTTTGAGTACACGGGTGAGTGGCGTCAAATAACGTTTCTATACCGCTCTGAACTGTCTCGCTGTTCGTGTGGCCAAACCTTTAGACCTCGTCGTTGCAACGGAACGTGCCTTTTGAGTACACGGGTGAGTGATGTCACATAACGTTTCTATACCGCACTGAACTGTCTCGCTGTTCGTGTGGCCAAACCTTTACTCCTCGTCGTTGCAACGAAACGTGCCTTTGAATACACGGGTGAGTGATGTCACATAACGTTTCTATACTAATCACTGCCCAATCTTGCTGCTGGTGTGGCCACACCTTTAGCGGGCGAAATAAATATGGGCCATGTTGCCTGACTAAAATAAATAAATATATAAATAAAAAATTCAATACTAGAGGTCAATCTTACACCAATCGAACTCGCCCCATAGTAAGCTCATATACATAAATATTTAAATACATAGAAAAAGTACAAGACCCATGAAAAATATTCATGCTCATTAACTCATCACACAAATATTTGGCCTTGCCTGGATACCCAGGATCATTACCCATTAGGGCGTATGCACACCGCGTTTTTCAAACGCGCCGTCAACACGCGTTTCTGTCGAACGTGATTTGAAATACGACGGTGCGTTTGAAAAACGCGGCGTGCAAAAGGCTATTGGGCTTAACCGGTCGTCATCGGTAACTATACCTACTATATAACTACCTAATATTGCCGCTAAAACGCCAAATTTAGAGATGGTGTTTTCATTAGAAACAGTGAAAGTTTTCCTTTTTTAAAATGCAAAGTAGCTGAAAACAGTTTATTTCTTTCTTTGGTTTGATGGTGCTATTTTTTTTAATAAATGTATGACCAGACTAGTTTATTAATATCTCGGTCCTGATCAAGTATTCACTGTACAATGTTAAATTAGTTTTATACTTACGATCAACCGAGATATACCTACAAAAGCTATCCTTGAGGCCATCTTAATGATTACGGTCTAGACGGCTAAAATAGAAGAATGGGTAGCCAAGCCGGTCAACGATCCCATCTAGATAAACCTATCTAATCTACTCGAACTATTTTGGACATTTAGGTTAATGGGTACAGCCATATTTCTTCTACTAAAGGCGTAGGCGGGCTCTTAATACTCATTTTATATAAAGTGAAGTAGTCTTTGCTAAATATGATACATTTTAGCTAAGTGCAGTCTATTCCTTTTGCTATTACAAAAACAGTTACTCTATTTTACTGCTACCTACCTCTCGGCGTTGTTTGTAGTTGTAAGACTGCTTCAGCTATACATATAAACCTTATATACGAGGATGACCCAATGGTCGTTTGGAATATACCACTCTTTAGTGATAAGACCACCGGCTGTTTACATCAGTTTTAAGCTTTATGTTCGGTGTTCTCTGTTATTTTTGAGGTGTGCAATAAAGTGTATTTGTATTGTATAGATGTTTTCTCATACGACAACAGACTAACACGACATCTAAACACGACTCTAATGCAAAGGCGATAAAGCACATGTTCAGATAATTTCAGCACCCACACCCCCTACTAATATTATAAATGCGAAAGTTTAGATGTTTGTTACTCAATCACGCTTAAACGGCTGAACCGATTTGAATGAAATTTTGCACGAAGATAGTTTATAGTCTGGATTAAAATATAGGTTAGTTTTTATCCCGAGTCCACGCAGACGAAGTCGCGGGCGGAAGCTAGTTATTCATATTTGATAGCAACTGTACCCACATCCTACTAATATTATAAATGCGAAAGTTTGGATGTTTACATGTTTGAATGTTTGTTACTCAATCACGCCTAAACAGCTTAACCGATTTTGATGAAATTTTGCACGAAGATAGTTTTTATCCCGGGCCCACGCAGACGAAGTCGCGGGCGGAAGCTAGTCTTCTATATATCTTTTCTTTGGTGCAATAAACATTCCTGAGTTTTTTAATCATTTTTTTTTTAATTCCAGTTGGAGCAATTCACGCTAGGCATAGCGTCACTGTCAAAACTGGGCTGGGCCGGCGCGACCCTAGAGACCTTCCTCATAATGTACCTGTACGTGGCTTCAGTCACCGGACTGAGTTTGGGAGTTCGCGCGCTGGGCGTGACGCCGCGCGTGCGCCGCACTCCTCTACCCCGCATCATAGCGCTGTGCGCCGTCTCGCTCGCGCACTCCACCGCCATGCCGCTGCTGGCTAAGATACTAGGTGAGTCAGGAGTCAGTCGTGGGTGTTCTGTAGAGCTGGGTCGTTTCGACTTTTCAGTGAAACGAAACGCAACCGTTTTTTTCTATCACAAAACTGTTTTGAAAAACAGTTTCAAAAATAACTCCGTGCGTTGCCGCCGTCGCCGCGCCAAACGAAGTGAAACGAAACGGTTCGAGTTTCGTTTTCACGTTTTGCATTGCAACCGTTGCGTTGCGTGCGACTGTCACTTTTTATAAAAACAGTTTGTGGATCTAGCCGCAAACTGTTTTTCCGTTACTGTACGAGAAACTATTTTTGAAAACGCTTACGGGAAAAACGCCCAGCTCTAGTGTTCTGCTACCGGGAATATTCCCAACATTCGGGTAAGCTACCTACTATTTCATTGACACCGCAAGGTTACCCTGGACTCTGAAATACTAAACGAAGATGCAACCGGGATAAACAATGAAAGAGACTATTTTCATTGTCACCAAACTATATACCGCAAATATCCGGGCCCTACTTATAGCCCGGCTTTTTGCGTGCGGGTATTGACAGATTGTATAGAGAGAGCACCGCTTTTTACAAACTTTCTATTAACTTGCAATGTATGTGCCTAACTATGTTTGTTCGATTACTCTATCAATGTGGATAAATTATCTAAATAAAATAACACTTGCAAGCAATTATATACTGACCTTAACAAATATTTACAGCCATCTTATATGTATTTACACTGGCAGATGAGTATTTAAACCTCAATCAGTAGGTATTTCATTTATATATACTTCATATTGACATAGGTTGTGTGTGACATCTCGCATACAATTTATAAAAACAAAACTTACGATTTGTCGAGAGCATCGATAAACTGTGCTGTTCTCTCGTAACGATTTTTCAAAAGCTGCACCTACAAATCCGGCCCGACCAATAGGTAATACAGGAATGTTACCTGTGATTATTGTCTTTCACGTTACAAAGGGAAAAAAGTATTTATCTCTTTCTTATCATTGTTTCACTTTTTATTAGCGTCATCCTGGTTGTACAAGGTTAGCTCGGCTACTCAATCCCAAATTTACGTAGGCAATAGTCGGTTGAAGGCCATCTGATCTTTCAACCGAGAGTAGCATCATCCATTCAGATGACATCAAGTGGCCAAGTCGCTTTCGAGAATTCGAGGTGTAGGTATGTAGTTAGATCTAAGCTTGATACATTATTGACATGTATGCATTTTCCTTTCAGGTATAACAAATTTCGATTTGCTCGGCGAATTCGGCCGCATCGAATGGCTGGGCAACTTTAAACTAGTGATGCTATACAACGCCATATTCGCGGCCATTGCGACGCTATGCCTCGTGAGCAAGTTCACAGCGTCGGTGCGCCGCGAACTGTACAACAGGTTGGTCGAGAACGTGAACACGGTCGCGCATTGTGTGTCTTTTCTCAACAACTGACTTTCTTAGTGGCCAGTGACATCTCCAACTTAGCAACATGGGTGTGTACGTGGCTTTATTGCTTTAGAACGCAGTTGCTTTTTAAAATCTTGGAAAGGTACCGTTATTCGTAGCCCGTGTGTCAACATTTGGTCCACACCGAGCCATGCTGTCGGCTGTGTATACGCATCTTTTGAACGCAGTTGGTTTTTATACCCAAAACAGTTGCTGGCATTACTGCCAGATTTGCTTTGTTAAGACTGTTTAGTAGTAGTTATAACTTTATTGCACAAAAAAACCGAGTATAAAGCAGAAACAATTTAAAAAAAATTGTACAAAGGCGATATCTTCCGGCTAACCTTTGAGCAGCTATTTAGGTATCAAGTGTTCTAACTATTGAGTCACTGTGATTAAGTATACCTAAGGTATAAACATAATAAATATTCGGTGTAATTGCGTTCTTTGATCTCTCTTTCAAAGTATTTCAGCAATACTCTAACAAGATAATTGGGATGTCACTAGCTACTTTAAATAATAAGCAGCCACAAGATGCGTCAGTTCTCGTACTTGTCGTAATTTGTAATGTAAGCCTGACAAAGAGGCAAGTTGTAATGCAAAGCACTGTAATATTGGTTTGGTACGGAACCCGTAAAACCAGTTGTGATATTACGTAGTTGTGTGATCCAGGAGTAGGTAAGGCACTGGCTTACGTATCAGTAAACTAAGAACAATGAAAAGAACTGAGTAGCTTGTACGAGGGATTTTTTAATGGCCTAAAGTGTGTGCAGTATGCAAATAAAAATCGGACCAACTGTTTGTGGCCAATTGTAAAGGGAACAGTTGGTGTTATAAGAATGTCTTCATATTCTTAATCTTACCCCACCTGACCTTTATGATATTTTATACTTTCCGCGACTAATATATTACCATAGAATTATAGACATTTATGAATTGTTCAAATTATAATGTGAAAACGAATGCATTTGATAAGTGCGAAGTGTATTGTGAACATAATTAGTACCTTAAATTGGTTACTGTTGCTACATAGTTTATAATGTAGATGCTATAATTAGACCCACGCATTTAATCTTTAATTTTGATTCCTATTCCACGATTATTAATCGATATTTTTATTAATTCACATGTATTTTATTAAATTTTAAGTTTTTGAGGAAAGACACATTAGGTAATACATTGTTTTTATGACCAATGAGACTGAATTTTGTTAAATAGGTGTGATTAATTATGTGGAGATTATTTATTTTGTTATTAGGGTGTCTAATGTATTCAACATTGTGAAGAAATTGTTTGCTATCGTATGAAATTTAGTTTTAATTATATATGAACATGTGTTACTAATTTCTGCCATGACATTATTTTTTGTGGTACGTTTAATAAAAATAATGAATGAATTTAAATAGTTTGACACAAATGAATGCCACAAATGTACTTGTAGGTTATATTATTAAGTGCTTGCATTAAGCAACATCTAAATGGCAAAATTTTAAGCAACATTAAAAAGACATAACAAGACTGTTCTAAGTTTGCTCAATAATCTAAAAGCATTATGTTTGGAGGCTAATAAGTTTTCTAGTCGAGTCGAATCTCCTATCATCAGAGTTGGAGAGCCTCTTGTAGCCAGACTGGAAATGTTATTGTGAATTAACAAGCTTTTCATTGCTACCATTACTAACCCATGTATTCACTTTTAACATAGACTTTGTAGTTGTTATATCTCTAGGCCTTGTACTTCCTTAGAGCCTGAGAAAATGTATTTTTAACATCAGCAATAATATCATAATGTAATCATTGTTAAACTCTATATCACAATGAAGTATTTTAAGCAACTATTATATAACCAGATTTGTTGTAAACAAAAACTCAATTATATGTTAGAAGTTACAATGTAGTTGCAAATAAAGCCAGTGGTGCTACCAACTAAGTATTTCTTGAAAATAATTTACTGCTAAAAAAGTTATTATATTCTTAATATAGAGCAGGGGATGTTGCTTATGTAGGTTTTGTGTGTAAAAATTGTGTTGTGAATATTATTTTGAAAAATTCTGTGTGCATATTTTATACATTTTGTATTACCTGTACCAAACGTTGAGATTGCATTTGAAAATAATACATTAATAAAATTGAGTTATGCTTTCATTTTACCCAACCAATTTGTCACTATTAGGTCGAGCACTCATTTTGCTTTGCTACTTGCTTGCAACTAAAAATCACATGCTTAGCCAACTAAAAATAATCATATGATTATTTTTTATTCAGTCTCATTAGGTTTTTATTGGCTTTATTCAAACCAACGTTTTTATTATTCAGATTCAAATGGGTAGCAGACATGTTTACAATGCCTGATGACACCACGTCATTTGATTTGACACCAATGAATCCGCAAACGTCAGCAGATATGACCATTACTGAGAAAATTGAACCAGAGAAGACAGAGTAACGACCGAGTAACAAATGGGAGGTGAAAGTTCTAGAATAAACATAAAGGGTCAAAACTTAATGTTTTTCACAAATGTGTACAAATGTTTCCAAACTGTGATGTTTAATTGTATTTGTAGGAAGATAAGATTGATAAAATTTATTTCTATTAATTTTTACAAGCTTTTAAAGGCTATATTATTTCATAAACACAGTTTTAAGAGGCAGGTGTTTTATTTTCGTCATTTTCAGTAAGAGTTCTAACGGTCATGTACATTTTCCCGCACTTCCTTCCCTCAGCCTTCACAATGAGACGTCTGGTATTGCTTCTGATCACTTCTAAACATTGGTTGCTGTTTAGACCTAAAATGAATCCCAAGTTGATGATATCGTGCACGTCTCGTACTTGCGTCGAATCCTCTGCCGCACTTGTAACGATTATGCTTTTCGACTTCCCAACAGCATGGTACATGTGTGCGGTACTTATAATGTTTTTCCTTGCAGTGGAATCTCTAATAGCTGGAGAGTACATTAATTCAAAGAATATCCCACGATCCACAGCTTGTCTGTAAAGCTTACGGCTAACTTTGAAAGGAATTCGGTTTTCAGGTTCAAAGCTTATTATATCTATGTCTAATGTACCACAAGCATATTGAAACGCTTGTAATGTCTTCGGCACTACTGCAATGAGGTCATATTTTTTTATGTTATCGGAGCGGTTAATCTTATGTGCGATGCTGGAATCTGAGAACTCGATTGTTACGCGTTGAAGAATGTGAAGTTTTACGTTCTCTGTGACGTGTTTAGGAATTTCTACTGGAGCAGGTATATAGTCCTGAGTTTCTCTCACTTCCCCCTTTTTTTTCTTTTTCTTGGGTTCTTCGCTGGGCTCTTCTACATGCGTATTTATAGCTACAGTATTATAACCAAGTCTTTCTAAAAAGTATAACTTGTTTACGTCGTAGTTTTTGCTGAGAGATAGATCACAGAATCCCCAGTTCTTTGTAGATGCCATATTCTTTTGAACGTGTTATTGTAATGTGAAATAATAATTAAGATGTATAAATAAAATTATCTCCACTTGTCAAATAGACAATAAGTTTAGGTTATGTCCTCACGTTTCAGTTTAGGCAAATCTATAAGTCATCGTATCGTATGTGTTGACGTTGGCCAATACTTGAATAAAGCCCTATTCTGTAAAAAAAATAGTTATACTTAAACAGTTTATTTAAATATAATTAGTAAATCGTATAAAACATTCAGTAATAAAAAAAGCAAATATAATATAAGTAAATATTTTGAAAATGTATTTTGTTGGAAATGAAATGTCGGTATGGAATGTCATCGAGCCAGCTGCGAGATTCGTTCAGAAATTTGATCGTATGCTCGTCCTAACCGCAATGTCATATTATACGATTAATCGATTTGTTACATCAAACACTTATCGGATACCAGAGAGAATTTAAACATTACCCTCGTTTGAACTTGAACACATCGGGCTGTGACTATATACATAAATAATCTTTATAAATGAACGGGACGAGCTTGTTGGAACAGTTTTTAAAATTTAACGAACAAACCTTCTTTCTGATTGATTTTTTGACATTGTTGATTTTTTGTGTTGTCAAAAATATTGTCATTTGTCGTGTAATCACCCGTCAGTACCCAAGAGCCGAAGTACAATTTTTAGAACTTTACTAACAATAATGGTGGTTCGAATTATCATTGCGGGTAAAACACAGTGCGAAAAATTTGCGCAAGTTATCTTAGTAGCAGATCATCTTTCTCAAAATCTACCAAACTTTTGCTATGAACGTGTAGAAATATCTATTCCAGAATGGAAAGTAAGCAAACGTTTTAGGCTAAATTTTGTGTTCGACCTTCAGACGGTGGAACATAGCTATAGGAGACGCTACACGAGCGAAATCGGTAGGACTGTCTAGCAAGGTCATAGAAAGTGTAGTATGGATTGACCTTGATTTGGCTGGCCACCGTGCTTCTGACACGTATCCACTCGGGCGGAATCACGTGGCGGCCTGCATGCAGTCATGCCGATATCGGCCCGTGTATCGTCCCTTCTTGCAGTTGAAAACATGGTCGTGTTCAGACTCACACTGACCGCCAGGGTTTATGTGAATACCAGCATATATAAAGGCGAGTCGGCTGCGGTTTTCGTGTTTTTGAATATGTACATCTTATTTATATGCTTTTCTAACTACATTTGTTTGCCGGTGGATACCATGTTCGATAAACGCCAAAAATTGGCACAGTGGACTCGGCTTAAGAGCCCGTTCAGACCTTTCCGTAACCATCGGTGTAGGACCCGGTAACTATATCGGAGGCAAATAAATGTATGAAAAACATGCTCACCACGCATCACATGTGAACCGCTCAGCCTGTTATCGTAGCCTGCTCCGACTCCGACACTAGCCTGACGGCGAGCGATATGTATATGTCTAGCACAAGCAGAACTTGCTAACAAGTCGCTTCGCGCGCGACTAAGTGTCTCCTGTCTCACTCGCGCCGTGCAAATTAGAAAGAGGAGAGTAGATCTTTCTCGACTCGCGTCGCGGCACGGTGTCAGTTGTGCTAGCCCCCCTGCTATCGGACGATGTCTTTTGTTTGAGTGCTGTACGTGTGTCTTTCTTTGTGTCAGTTGTACTTGTTTATGTCCCACTTACTACCTCTTTATCTTTTGAAAAGGCGTGAAACAATGTTAGGTCTCCCTGCACGGTTATCACATAACGGCGCGCGAGCTCTTGATTTTTCTCCCATTATACGGGGAGAAAAATCGAGAGAGCTCGCGCGCCGTCTTCTGATAGCCATGCTAAATTACATTTTATAGAACTGCGTTTGTTTTGTCCCCTCGAATATAATATTTAAAAGAGGTATAAACTTTTGAGTTATATTAACTGACAGTATCGACCCGATATCGACACTGTCGTGCGGTATGATCGGCTAAAATGTAAGCTGTCGTCATCGGATCCAACACCAATATTGGACTGATAGGTCTGGTCTGACTGAACGAGCTCCAACAGTTTCTGTCTGATAGACCGTCAGCGCATTACGTCGGTCCAGCACTACATTCAACTTTAATACTATTTAGTTGTTTGGGTAGGTTAGTGGAACATTAAATAACTTTCTTATATAAAAACGTTTTTCCTTTTCAGCCTTGGCTTGCAAAGATAAATCAGAAGAACAAATGGTCTCACCTGAGATCCCCTATAGTTTGGAAAGAACTTTTAATGAAAGGAAGTAAACCATATTATATTGGTGGCCTTCCGGAGTTCTTAGACTACGTATACTCATACTATAAATTTGATTACTTCATTTCCGATTCAAAATTTAAAGGTCTGGTCGAAAATTGTAACCAATACCAAACAAAACTTAAAAAGGATAAAGAAGATATACATTTGAAATTAACTAGTCATGATAAATTGTTAGAAAGTTCGCCAAAAAACGATTTTGTTGTTTGCATATCAGGTGCTGGATATCAGCTGACCGAGTACTTGATATCCCAATTACTGGAATTATCTGTTGGCGATAAATCTATATCAAAAATATTTATCTATGACAGTGAACGCCCTAGCCTTCCGATAGACCGCATAGAACATCAATGTAGTTATATTGAAACTGACTACGCTGGAAGAGTTGTGAAAACTGTTGAAAAAATTGGCATTGCTCTGACGTACTGTGACTTATTGATAGTATTGGATCACGTACCTTTTGAGTAAGTACATATCAACTAGTTACTAACTAAAATATAGTATATTACGGACTCTATCAATAATAAACGCGGTGAAGAGACTTTAATAAACGTTATGGAGAAGCAGAATAACATGGAAAGTATTTACTCGTGTAAAATATATTGCTGTTTTCAGCCAGGATATACCCATTGGTGATTGGTTGGAAGCAAACAGACGCATTATGGAAGAAATGGCATTAATGTTAAATGCATCGGCTCCGCGTAATATACGCATACTCTTACCTAATCTTGGGCCAGCGTGTTTTAATGCAACAATTCTAATAAAGTCAACCAACATAGACAAATCCAACATAGTTGTCGCTACATCTGATTTAGGTTTGGAGGTAGTTCCAATAATAGCGGAAATTACTGAAGTCCCTATGAGAAACATATTCTGTCCTCCTGTGTGGGGGTTTGTGGGAATTAACCATTTGGTAGATATAAGAACTACAATACATAAATATAATACGTTTGAGCCATATAAAAGATATACAAGAGTTAAAAATTCTACCTTGAATGTCGGCAGTCTGACACCGGAAATGAGAACAATGGAATATCTCTTGTTCTTTGATAACACATTGTGGACGAAGGTCGTCGAGAAAAGAGTAAGTGTAATAAATCTGGGTTATTATTCCTATATCCTGTATGATTCTCATTTCAACAGAATCTGTCTTCAGACTCCGCATTTCCAGTCACAACCGTCCTTACAGAAGACTGCAATCTTCGGGTAAATCAGCAAAAATGGGAAGTTAACGAACGATATTGGAATCTATAAATAGTCATGAGAATCTATAAAGTTGTAGACAATACTTTGTTTGTAAGAGTAATGATGATTATTTATAATTTTATATTACTGACCTCTTTTCCGTGGGAGATGCCTTTCTTGTTGAGCAATGAAAACATCTAATTTATTAGTTACCTATAATTAACTCTTACAGAAACAAGCTGGTTCGTGGCAACTTCCTATAAATAAAGCCTTAAGTCTGACTAACGTTGTTAAGCTTTGGCTTTTTAGTTGCAATGCTGATGAGGTTATTTGTCTGGGTATGAAGTGTAACGGTAAATGCTATTCATAATAATGGAAGTTACTATTTATTGTACCACAGTATTATAATTGAATCTAGTGGGTTCAACAACCGGTAATGATCGCAGATGACTGTCGTCCTAGCAAGTTCGCAACGGAGTTCACAATATTTTACTACCCTACAAAAGTCGATAAAACTGGAGGGTAGACCCGAAAAAAGCACTACCCGCCTTTATTTTACTCCTTGTTTAAAGCACGGCACAGAACACACAGTATCCGCAGCATAATAAAAATATTTGTATAAAGCGCGAGAGATTAGTGTTATATTGTATACAAGTTATTTGAATTCATGAATTCTTTATAAAACTCTGTGTCATCTATCTCTACACCAATATCGTGTTTTCAGGATCGTTTGGCTTACAGTTTGAAGGAGCTTTTTCACAACCAGCGTGTTACATAAATGGTAAGTGGGTACCGGCAGAAAAATATTTGTTGCCGAGAGATCCTGAAATGAAATTACCATACTTAGAAGCAATGGCTCGATTTTGCATGAACATAGGACGAAAAGAATTACCAAAAGTCATACCTTATACTCCATGTACTTGTAAAGGGAAAAAAGCGATGAAAGGAGCCAAAATTACGCGATTCATTTAAAAAATACCCCCCCTTGGATCGCTACACCATAGGTAAAGCCGCCCCTACCCGCCAATTTAGAATGAAATAACTAACTGTGATGCGCAGGTGCTCTTCTACTATGCATAGTATAATGTGACATACATATTATAAAGGTGATAAAGTAAAAACTCGATAAATATAATTTATTCCAATATAATTTACAGTTTAATCGATTATGCAATCGATTTAAAGTATCGATAACAACTGTTTGTTCACGTTTCTGAACGTTATCACAAACAAGTCGGGCACTTCGTTTCGCATCGCAACATTACTACACTACTAACACTAGTGCAAAACGAAACGTTGCTGGGATATGACGGGTTTCATGTTTCGCGGGGCGATGTTATGACGTGCAGCAACTGTCTTTGTTTCAACAACATTTGTATAGTTTTCAAGAAGATTGTTAGTTAAAATGATGTGATAGATCGTATTTAGTATGATGTGATACGCCGTGGTATTGCGACATGAATTGTCTCGAAGCATGACCGTGCCAATAGGAGTTATTAGCATAGTTAGGATTTCGTATTGGTTAAGTTGTGTGAATGTTGTGCCAATAATGAGATAGTGGAGTGCTGTGATGTGGTTTGGGGACATGCGGGGGGTGGTTTGGGTGGCGTGGGTCGCCGCGGCAGTGGCAGCGGTGGCCGCGACTCCGCTGGAGTCCGAGGTGCCTGTCCCGCGAGGTGAGAGGAAGAACCTTGCCAGTGCAACCTACGCTTGCCTGCCCGAGCCCTGCTCGTCCGCTCTTGTTAACATTGCATGCGCTACTGCACTTGCACATTACTTTTTCTGTCATTGACACTTATATTATGGAAGCTGACTAAACTTTTATGTTAAGGAAGTTTTGTTTATGTTTTAATAAACTTGTATGCTTGAACGCATGTGCTTTATTTATTAGTCTTAAGTAATCTGATGCTAGTTTATGTGACGGAAAAGCAAAGATTTGTTTCTAATAAGGTTGAGATAGCAGGTATGGACCTGGTCAACTTCTCGTGGGTCAAGGGTATTCAATCGCAACAGCATTCACTTTCGTTTAATTCAAAGCGTTCACAGTATGTATTATACATAAATACGCTATACATAATGTACAGCATTATTGCTTAAGCTAAAAAAAAAAAAATTACATTGAGGCTTTCTTACAAGGCCTTAAATAATTCTAGAGTATGCTATAGTTTCCAATAGATACATAAGAATTCGCAATTATTTATCAAAAATTCAGCCTCCTAATTTATATAATCAGATAGATATACTTGAAATAAAGACCAGTGAACATTTTAAGTCACCGTGTCAGTAGTAATGGTTTTAATTAAAATGATTGTGTGTAAATGTAAACAAAATCTTTTTTAATTTAACTTTTTAACTCTTGGTCTACCTATTACCATTGTACCAATACCTTATTTGAGTTTTGGTATTGAATATTTTTTATTCTCATTTTCTTAATATACTGTTAATAATGATAGAGAACAGGAGAGGCGAAATGATTGGTGATCTCTTAAGCCATTATGCTTTTATAAATGACATCATAGAAGATAAGATTAAAGGCAAGCAAGGGAGCGGAAGACCAAGGATAACCTATGTATAACAAATTAAGGAAATAGTAGCAGACACTTCATATGAGGAATTCAAGGATGCAGATGATAATGTATGCCATACGATTAAATAAATAAGTATGCAGCTCGGATGAAGATATCAGACCAACATGAATTTATGATGAATAAATATGTTTGCTGTTATCTGCTAAGTCTTAACAGAAACTAGTAAATTATATGCATGATCATGGTAGTAGTATGGGATTAGCAAATGCTTAGAAAGCCAGAGCTGTTTGGGTTACTTTCGTTCCCAGTTGTAAAATAAGGTGATTTTAATTGCTTAGGTCCGACAGTGGGCATCCAGTTCTATCGGCACACTGCCCTTGGGCCGGACTCCTATTTTTTATGGTGCCAAACCAGGTTATACCAATGTAATTCTTTTTTAAATCCAACTGTCAATCTTTTTAATTATTTATAAGTTTCTGGTCATGATTTGGTAACAAATGGTAACACAGTTATGTGAATGTCAAAGTTTAATCAAATTGTGACTGAGATGTAAAACAATTGGTTAAATGTTTGTCATGGATTAATTCTAAAACATATATACCTAATAGGTTATTCCATCAAATATGCCAAAATCGTTGCTGCAGAAAATAAGAGAGAAAAATCAGAGAGGTAGGGTCATTTCGCCGGTTAGCGACCACCTAATTTTGTGTGCCGGTTGGCAACCACTTAGCTGAGTTGGTGAACTGAAAGAATATTTCCTCGGTTTTTTAGTAGATTTCTATTCTAAAACAACAAAAAATGCATGTACAACTAATTGTCTCAATAGGTTCTGTAGAATTGATGTTATCTTCAATAGAAAAAACCTCCTCCTTCAGGTGGTCGCCAACCGAAGGTGGTCGCGTAACCAGCGTAATGACCCTGCAATGTTTTTTCAGCTGCAACCTAATAAAATGTAGGTGTGTAGAAACAATTCTATAAACACCTTCTGTATTCAATATACCTAAATTCTTAAGAGGCCAACATCAGAATTGAAAGATTATGCTACTGATGATCAGATACAGAAGTGTAGTGTGTAGCTGTAGAAGCATGTTGTCTGTGTAGTTAAAATATAGTGTGGCTATTTTATCATCCTAAGCCCCACCATACAACACAAAATGGCATTGACATTTTAATCAACTAGGGTATGATACGATAAAGAGTTGAATTTGTTTTGTTTAAAAAACCGGCCAAGTGCGAGTCGGACTCGCGCACCGAGGGTTCCATACAATTTTTCCTTTATCTGTGCTATATACGAGTAAGACGTTGCTTCGTACCAAATTTCAAGATTCTGAGTTCACGGGAAGTGCCCTGTAGGTTTTGATTCCCTTGCGAGTTTTGAAAATTTGCGGCAAAAACGGCTGTATCGTTTGATTGCGTTGGCTTAGAAGTTTGATTTTTTCACAGCTCCAAGGAACAGTAGACCTACCAGTATTTGGTATAAACTTTAGCTTGATAACTGATACCTTGATACCCATGCGTTCCTGAGAAAAAGGGTCTTGACAGACTGACGGACGGACGGACAACAAAGTGATCCTATAAGGGTTCCGTTTTTTCCTTTTGAGGTAACCTAAAAACTGGCGACTATTAGCAAAGAAGTCCTTTCAGTAGGCTTAGGAGGCTAAGCCGTTGCAGCTTAATGCCCATATGTAGCGAAAAGCGCCTATAACCTTCTGACGCATGTGTGTCGTGATTGTACCTAAATACGTCAAGTAAAAACGCCTCTCAATTCTGATATATAAAAACTGTGCTAGTCTTACGGGAGCTTAGGAGAAACTTAATTTTGCCAATCCTCCGTAGCCGTCTCGACCCACAAACGTCGCAAACCCACCTGAACCTAACTAGGGTCGTAAGACATCTCAAATTGGTCTAGCGGGACCACGCGGCGGCTAATGACGGACGATCGCTTTATTTGGCTAAAGGTCGGCCGCAAATCCCCACAAATTGCTCCCAGAGACGATAATCTGGCAGCTATCGGTCCAGCCGCGAGGTTCCCCGTACGATTTAGCGCGCACATTAGTTCTCGCTACGCTAAGAAATGTTCTCATTTTCTTCTAATCTACATTGGGCTACGTTGAGTATTTTCGGGTCTCGGATTTCAATTTGTTCCGGTCTCGTTAAGGAAATCGGTTAGCTATTGCGGATCTCGGCTCAATATAATTTGTTGGATAAAGGCGCAGATGGTAATTCATTCGGGAGACCGATTGATGCCGATTGGTTTTGCGCCATGGCGTGCCACTTTGGGACTTAAAACACTCTCCGAATAAGTTAACCTCCATTCAATGTTTTTTATGCAGTGACGCTTTGAAACCAATAACATCTAATGCATACCAAACGATGCTATTTCGTACTCGTAACAGATTGGGTATTAACATGATTTATAGTAGGGCAGTTTCAGGTGATGTGGACACGCTGGACAAAAGCACCAAATTTTTTCAGGTACTTGTTAGGTCCATAGCCTTAATTTTTTGATAGGAACCAACTCCTCCGTCAGCCATCTTAAATTTTATGGCGGTCATTTTGAATTTTGCGTATATCATTAATATCTCGAGTAATAACGTAGAATAACAAACTTAGTGTCTAAATATACATATTTGGGGTCAAGGAATTCAACTTCGTTCGAGCACTCTGCCCCACTATTAATTCCGACTTATAAATTCTTTGAAAATTCGCGTAAACTTTTAACCTTAACCGAATAAGCTACCAGTTTGGTCACGCGTTGGCCGATCTCAAAGTTCATAAACTGTATCCGATGTTCATGAAGTTGTTTTTCTACAGTATCCATGAACAAGTTGTTGCGTGACTCAATTTTAGTCCCAGACTCGTCCTGTTTGATCAGTATGCGTGACGTGACAGGCCATAGCTTCGCAGGGCTTCGTAAGTGATGGTCTCAACAAATTACTTTCAGGATACCACTGGAAATCTACAAGTTCCTCTCTCTCTGTTCCTCTCTTCGATCTTTTTCTCGTCAAGTATATGCTTCAACCTAACAATACCTGGCAGATAGGTACAATTTGCGTGGCAGTATTCTTAACGCGGGCACCGTACGTGTGTCGAATTGGTTGCCTCATAAAATTTTCATATTCTCATACATCGCGTGTCACAGCCTGAAAGGGACGTGTTCCATGGCGAGATTTTACTAATGAATAACGCAGGTCGTTGTAGGATGGATGGCATGTGGGTTGTAATTAATCTTTGTGCCAGTCGGGATCAAAGAGCACGATGTCACTCGGCTGGATGTGATCGATATACTTGACCCGAGGAACTGATTTTATCATTTATTATGTCTCGTTCAAGGCTGGCTGTCCTCTGCGGTTTAGTGTAAGGCCCGAGTGGCCGCCCCGCTCAGAGCGAGGCGTCGAGCGTCCATATAAATTGGATTTGTTTTATATGGACGCTGCACGCCCCGCGCAGAGCGGGCCGTCCACTCAGGCCTTACACTTAGGAGTAAGTCAAACTTAATTATACTCCATAAACTATTCTTGTTCGCCGAACTGACACTTAAACGGATTTAGGCAGATAAACTAACCAAGGAGAGCAGCATAACTTAGTTCACAGACTAGCTAATAAACATTCTCCTGCAACGGTATCTGGTTAATTACGATGAACGAAGATATATTTCTAGTTTTATAAGCTTTTGCATATGATATACGGTATCGCGGCCTGCCCAGCCCGCTCGAGACAGGTTTGCTATCGGCTAATAAGGTACTCGGATCTCCTTTTTTGGCTCGTAGCACCTGTGCAGCATACACGAGAACCAGTATTTACTCCATTTTTGCGTAGGTCTCAACGCTACCTGTTCTAGACATCGACGGTTAGTTAGGCTTCAAATGTCAGCTTTTTCTTGTGTGGTCTACTTTTTATATGGAGTAGGAATCTTAATAATTTGATTACATTAAGAGGTTACTTAATGAAATGTAATCGTTCATCTTTAGTCTAAAAAAATACCGGGTTGCACTCCGGGAGTGCCGGCAGAAGTGAAAACTAATGACATTGTAACAATTTTGCGATCAGGTCTTACGAATCTTACGGTCACGTGACCTGTGGCGAGTTTAACATTTTTCCCCCATCACAAAAAGGGCACAGCGCCGCTAAAGAAGTTTTCACTTTAATAAAATGCGTGGTTTTATGTTGTTACAAGTCTTTATTTTCGTGGAAACAAATTGTGAGATGTGAAGCACGCTTAAGTATTCCCAAGCTAAGTAACCTTTCATGTTTTAGTGATTTACCTTGTTTATATTTGCTAAAATAAATCTGGAGTGCTTCGTAAATGTTATCACCAAAAAAATCGCTGTCTTATACTCTTGCATTTTGAATATTATAAAGCTGTCATGATTGTGTGGTTGTAGCTTTTTAACAAGTGTAGGGGAAGTCTCCGAATAAAAAAAGACCGGGTTGCACTCCGGGAGTGCCGGCAGAAGTGAAAACTGGAATATTTTGACATTTTGAATCGACGAATACCGTAGCGACAGAAGTAAACTATTTCACTTGCAATTTAGCGCGTGAGAACTTATTGTGTGTCGGCCGAACCCAAGCCTCGTCCCGAATCTCTCACCTTACGCATCTTACGATCACGTGACCTATCGAAATCTGAGGCGAGTTTAACAGTTTTTCCCCATCCCAAAATGTGCACAGCGCCGCTAAAGAAGTTTTCACTTCAAAAACTTTCACCTTTTTATACACTATAGAGTGGACTTTTGGATGGAAATAGACGAAGTAAATTGTATCCCACGTCTTTGCCTTCCATTGCAATACGCGGACGCAGCCGCGCGGCCATCTAGTGTTAAGAGCACGGTCGACTCAAGTCGATTCTCCATACAAACGTAGCGTAACTAGCTTCCGACCTAGATATGGTGGATCCCATTGTATATACACAGTTTCATGTTATTCTAGCATGTCGTTTTAAAATGAGAACCAAACTACGTTTGTATGGAGAGTCCACCGTCCCGCGGCGACCCTTAAAATATAAAACCAAAAACACCACCACTTATCGGCGCCTGACCCCGACAGTTTACCAGTCCACCAACACGGCATAGAGTATTGTATGGCGTTACGTGTCAGGCGACGCGGCGGATGCAAAGCGCTCGCGCAGACGTCGGTTGCATAACAAGCGGTATCCGGCTAACGGGACCAGGGGCCCAGGCCTATACCGCCAATCATACAGGCATGCTATTCAATTGGACTTTATTATATTATATCACTTTCACGATCTTTTGTATGATAAAAAGTGTCGTGTCCACAGCGCCAAGAACGACAATACGCGGCCATAATGAAAATAACATTCGTACTTTCTAGTAAGATTTATATTAGCTGTGTAGCAATGATGTTGGCGTGTCAGTGTCTTTTTTGGATTTGACGAAAGCTGGTGAAAAACTGAAAGATTTTTTGAATACTTTATTTTGTTATAATTATAACATTTTTATCACAGAACACAGCATAGATAATAAGAACATTAAGAACCATGTAGGCTGCAGAGAGAGACAGATCGACGAATCAGAAATCCAGAGACAGAAAGAACGACGAATCCTGAGTCTGACCACGTATTCGATTTAGAGAATTTTCTTGATATTAGATATTACAGACCTAAAGTGAAATGAAATATATTTATTCAGTTAAAACATAATTTAAATTACTAATTTAAAAACTAGTAACGTTATCTAAAAATGCAGTTAGCGTCGTATTTACATTAATTACATTAATTTAAAAGGTGTTTTATTGTGAAAATATATTATGTCGTATGCGACGGGCTAGAAACCTCACTTTTCTTCATCTTAAAACCCACTAAAAACCAAATTCAATGTGCTCTGCCTTCCGTTTTGGCAATATAGGCGTATTTATTTTTTGTGCTTGCTTCGGTTGCTTTGACAATATATCTACGTGTTTCAGTATTCAAATGACTGACGTCCTCACGCTCCAGTAATGATTGTTATCTTGCCTTTGAGCGCAAAGACATCAGCCCCAACAGGCGTAATCCAATCGTTTCCAAATTCAGAGGTTTCTAAGGGAACTAGCGAATAAAGATGTCCTCGACACCGTTTTCCTGGCAAAAAAATTGTAAGAACATTATTGACGCTACTTTGCTACGACCTTATTCTTTTGAACACTTCAAGCAAATTAAAGCCGTGTGTGTGTATGGGTTCTTTATAACGATATGACGTTTTTCCTCTGAGCGCATGGCGCGCACAAATGAAGAAGGCAGTTAGAATGTTTGCCAGCCGCACACTGTAAAGACCTTTTCAATTTGGCAGCAGTGTAGATAGCACGCAATAAGAATCTCACGCCGCTTCCTTATTTCGTCACTTGCCGTCACGAAACATGACTTAAACATGAAGGCACAGAGAAGTAAAGAACTCAACTACATACATTCTCAACTATATACTTATTCTCCGAAACCGGTCATCTGATTTCAAACATGTGTAAATTTTTTAAGTCGCATATAGTTATTTCGTTAAACAAACACTAGGTTATAATCATTATTTTATCCAAATATATAGTAGTTGACTTCATCGCCGTTGACCCTTGATTACCTTGTCTCATTAAAACATTAAACCCATAGGTTATTTTCTTTATAGCAACACATGCAACCTTGTTGGTTTCGTTATCGACGAAATTACCCTGCTGGTTTACAGTCACAAGGGCAATGACACTGTAATTGTATTGTCATCCAATTTACATGTTTTTGTTAGCCCGTGGTCGCCGGTTGAGGCCGCACGCCGCATAGTGTCAAGTTGTATGAAATTGCAGCTGAATTTCTATAGAAGCTGTGCACACCACGGTCGTGTACGATTTTCACCGACCGGGACGGGCCGGAGCGCGCCTGAAAGCATTTTATAAGTTGCCAAATAAATTTGTAGCTTTAATATAGACGGTATATTATATTTCATATTTGAATGGATTTGCAGCCGGTCGGCTCCTCGCGGGGACGTAGACGGCTGCGCTCGGCTGTCGTCGCATCTGACCGGCACCGTCCGGCCGGGCCGTTGGCTTTTGCCCCGCTATTCTGTAACTTGTTTTTTAAACTCACCTCAACGCTCACCCACAAATATATCTTGACGCCGCGATTCGTAGTAACTAAGAGGTCTAGTTTCGTTTCGCGTGACGGCCAAAGTGAGTTGCATAAGCGCGAAAAGGATAACAGCCCAGCACTTTTAAAAATAAGCGGTCGGCTACCACCGGGTGCTAGCGCATCCTTTGCGGTGCGGCGCCACGGCGACCCGGCCCTGCCCGCTTGGTGGGAATCGTACTTTTTTGAGTTTGGTTGGCAAATCTGATTTTAATAGGTACACGTGAAGTTAAACGTGAAATTAATTAAGGCTGCTCAATAGAGTCCGTAATTAGTTTGTTTGGTTTCCGAGCGTAATTGCTCTTGAATTTGGCAAGTATTGGACCCGATTCTACAGTGGCCTCTAAACTTCCTCATTTTATTTAGGTGTCGCTAAAACACTTTTCTTTATATGCTATGACCAGCTGTCATAATCAAATGACAGCGCTAATTTGAATGTGACGTTTCTTATTTTAGGCGGTCTATTCAACTTAGTTTAGCTGCCTAAATGCTATTCTATTCTAGACATGTCGTTTTTAAATGAAAACACAGAAACGTCAAACTTAATCGACTAATTTTAGCGGCGAACGAAATAGTCCGGATTATAATTTGTTTACGTGAAGTGTAGTGGATATTCTCATTTTTATTTTCTATTTGAAATAACATTTTGAAATGGATGAAAAATTCGTCATGGCTGCTGTGGTGGCCGACAAGAGGGAGCAGGGCGAGCTTGAAAATCTTTATTTAAAGAGGTTGTGTGATCATCGACCCCATTCGACCGATCTGATTGTTATATTTTTAAACTATTTCTTTTTTTATGAAGCTACGGTAGCCTAGTGGTTCAGGCTTGCGGCTGTCAAGAGACGGTCGTGGGTTCCAACCCCGGCTCGTACCAAAGAGTTTTCGGAACTTATATACGGAATATTTACCGTTAGCTTTTCGGTTAAGGAAAAGATCGTGAAGAAACCGGTCTAATCCTCCTCCTGTCCTCTCCTCCGGGCTCCTTCAGGGGCACAACTGGGAATAACGCTAGGCTAGGAGGATGATACTATTTATTTTTTATTGCGGCAAAAAAGAACACAGACACTCACAGACGGCATAAACCACAAACAACTTGCATTGTTTTAATCTTGTAAATGTTGCCCATTTAAATATGATAAATTATTTTTCACCTCAGCAGCTCGAACAAGCACATTTTGCTGCGTGAAAACAGTGTGCAAAATGCGATTTTGCTCACTCCGTGAGACAAAGTAGCTTTTTAATTTTGATGCGGAGCACTGACATTTCGTTGTATGGGGTCTATTACAAGTTCAGAATATAAGAACTTTTTAGCACTGTCCCTTTCATTCCATTACGAAAAAAGAAAATGGCAGACGTAGGTCGATCCATAGTTCGACCATCAAATTTCAAAGTAGACCCCCAAAAGAGTACACGTTCGAAAACTATCAAATTAACAAGTTTAAATTACCAAAATAATTATACAAAAGAATTTTCAGTTGAAGAATATTTAAATAAAAGTTCTCAGAATAAACTCCATTTTTCATAGTAAATAGGTAAACATGATTTTTTTACGCTAGCTAATTAATAATTCTATTTCAAACAATCTTAAATTTTATGAATGTATACCACAGATGCAGTTTCCGAACGCAAGCGCGGCGCCCCGCCCCTTTTAAAAAATTGCGCGCTGTTATTTGTTTCAGATTTTATTAGGTATAAGTATATTATTCTTCATTCTTGCGTTATTGATATTAGTTTTAAATAAAAAAAACTACTAGGATAAATCAATTCTCTATCTAACTAGGAAATATAGTGAAGTCAATGACATGAAGAGGGCAGTATTTTAACAACAGTACCTACGGCTAGTTTTTGATGTGCACGCGAGATACACGTAATATGCTAATGTGTGCCCTTGTGATAATGATAATATATATCATAAATATCTCGAAGATATTAGTAAAATCAGTGAATTTTAACAAAAATACGGTTAGTTTTTAGTGATGTGTTACAAGTGTAACGCGACACTCGTATAGATACTGAAATATCCTTTGGTGTCTCATGCCTTGTCTCGCCTTTCTAGTATTGAATAACGGAGCGGCTGGCTCTGAGGAGTTAAAACTAGCAGTAATGAACGTCTAATTAAGTTTTCTTCCTGAATAATCTTGAGACGAATAGGTACGTGATACTATGATATATTTTTAATGTGAATATGTTCTCACTGCTGAGGTGAAAAGTTGTATGTGTTACTCGAGAGCAAAGTATTTGCATCTCGTGCTTTTGAGTCCTTCGCTGCTCTCAAGATTCAAACGTTGAATCACTCGCTACGCTCGTGATTCAATTTTAGAATCTTTCGCTTCCTCAGGACTCAAAACCAGCACTCGCAGCAAAAACAAACTTTGCTCTCTTGTTGCACAAATAACTATTTACCTGATATAAAATGTGAACGACAGAATAAAGATAGTATTAAAAGTAAATAATACAATAAAGCGGATTTAAATATTAAAATATTATATACAATGTAAAAAAACACGTTCTCATACTCTTTTTAGGGTTCAGTACCTCAAAAGGAAAAAACGGAACCCTTATAGGATCACTCGTGCGTCTGTCTGTCCGTCCTTCACAGCTTATTTTCTCCGAAACTACTGAACCAATTACGTTGAAATTTGGTACACATATGTAAGTTTGTGACCCAAAGAGGAACATATAACGCAAAGTAACGCAAACAAATGAATTTTAAACATGGGGGCCACTTTTGGGGGGGAAATGAGAATATTAAAAAATAAAGTTTTGCATATACTATCGTGTTACATATCAAATGAAAGAGCTCATTGTATGCATTTAATTTTTTATTTTGTAATTTTAAAATAATACGTTTAGAAATTATTTAAGAAAATAGCTAAAAGTGACCATTCTCCCCCCTTCATCTCCGAAACTACTGAGTCTAAAATTTTGAAAAAAATACACAAAATAGTTCTTTACCCACAGATGACAGGAAAACCTATTAGAAATGTGTAGTCATGCGTGAGTCGGACTTAATACGGTATTTGACAAAAATCAAACGTGAGTCCGACTCGTTTTTTATACATTACATTCATTCATTCATTCACTCAATTTTTTTTTTAAAGTAGCAACATGTGTTGCTACTTTAAAAAAATAATAAAAAATAAACTCAACTTAGTCCACCCAATTGCTCAAAGGTTCACAGGAATAAGTTGGCCTTTGTATTTATGTAACTAGCTTTAGTCAGTTTTTTTACCTGTGTCTGATGCACAATACAATTTTACACACATATTTGAATTAATTGACTCTTACAGGAAGTCCTAGGTTTGCGTATATATTTTCTGTGTTCCGGTCCGTTGCGCCACTCGGAACCGTTCGTGCGCCGAGCCGGCACCGTGTCGGATCGGACACAATGCCGTTGACAGATCATCACCTGAATATAAAACAGTATCACCTACAATTCAAGTTTAAATGAATCTAAACTCCATGTGACACGTATTAGGACTCAAGTTTTTAATGTTCACAAATATCACATGGGACCTTTTTGTTGTCAAGTGATGAGATGCAGTGATACTACCTTCTGTTTTTGTGTACAATTTCTATTTTTTATACGTTTTTGTATTGTCGTACATCTATGTATGGTTACTTTCGCCATAGAAGTGTACGCACGGCAATATTATGTATGTGATTCACGTTATGTCCGAATGGAACTGTGTCTCATTGGAACCAAATTTAGGGAATCACCACCACCATCATCATCGTTATCATCATTATCATCTGAGGCTCTGCCCCTCCCATTTTTCTCCATGCTGGTCTGTTCCTAGCCATGTCTCCAGCAACTAACTCCGATCGCTCGTAGGTCGTTCTGAAATATATGGAAGACAATATGAATGACACTGATTTGGTGAGGTTGAGGCTGAGGTGTGGTATGGTTGATGGACCAATATATATGATTGCAATACTACATTTTCTACACCTAAAATTTGTGGATGTATTCTCTATTTCATTTCACCAAATACCTACATTTCAATTGACTTTCGTATTTAAACAATAAGCGACCTCGATCTATTTAAAGTTGTCTGTAATGCCAATTGCATTCGAACTCATTAAAGAAAACTTGCATCGCGAGTCCGAAGTCACGACATCGATTAGATTAGGACACTGATCGTAAATTAACATGTTTGCCCTGATTACTTTTATTTCCCGTGGAGGGTTACTGGTCTCGCTGGTTTTTCTCCACCTCCGCTTTCGCGGGAAGTTATGGTTATGGGGTATTTCTATCCACTAAAACTACCATAGAGCAGGTCTATCTTATTCGAGAGCCTTCTACTAGTACGTCACCAAGCCTTTGTCGTAGTTAGGTATTTTCCATAGCTAAACGAAGTCTGTGCGATTCACAATTTGTCTCAGCTCAGGTCACCATTCGATCGAGATTCGTCACAACTTTGCGGTGGTCATAGGTCCAACTTTAAATGGTTCGTCTCAGACCTGTTCTCAATGACGCCAGTTTACCCAGGTTAAGCCAGTGGTGTTTCCCTTATGTTCTTATTCTCTTATACTATGTAGAAATAGAAATAGAAATAGAAAACGTTTATTCGTGACACATACAAAACAATAACAAAAGTGAACACAGAAACAAAAACAACAGGTATGCCACGAAAAGGCCCCGACTCAGCATGGTGCAGGCCTGTTGGCCAGCGCTGGTCTTCCGTCGAAGCCTTTAAGAGAGTGGGTGGGAGGGCGTAATTTGAGTAGCTTAAGTGATGTGTAATTTGTATATTTGTAAATCTATTGTTGTGTTGCCTTCCGTTTCTTCATCAAATGGACTCTGCCGAAGACCAGCGCTGGCTTCTACACGGCCGAGACTTCTTTGTCTTTCATATGTGTGTTTGTATTAATTACTTGCTTCGTCGTAATTCTTCTGCGTTGTCGTTTCACTCTTGACATTGTGGTCGTGTTCATCATTTCAGATGTTGGTAGCCAAGCTTCTCAACACGCCGCCATTCCTCTCTGACAGTCGCCTTCCTAATGCTTGCGTGTATCTACTGCAGCTTTAATCTGGTCTACTTGCGGTCACGA